>OY292389.1:33116250-34512500 GCA_958496215.1 Verbena officinalis | reverse complement strand
ACGTGTTTTCCACCGTTGGATTCGTCATTCGTGGTATAAGAATCAGCAGATGATGTGTGATAAATAGTGATTAGTACATTGCAATTTGCATTGCATCACTTAATTTGTGATTTTTATATTTTGAACCCTTAAAATAGCTTAAATTCCATATTACACACAACTAAATAGGGACAATGATCTACTTAAATTTAAAATATTCTTTTCTAGATGCAAATTAGTATAATTCAATTTTGGACATCACTATTTACTACTCACCAAAATGAAAAAGCTTTATATTATGGGCCGGGTTGAAATATCAAATTCGGACCCGCGATTTTCACATTCCCCTTTGATTTGTCGCAAGAATATATATTATACCCCACGAAAGAAAGTAAGTGCAATATTTTGGCATTTTTGGTACTTTACAATTACTTAGGATTACGGCCGGTATACTTTGTGGGTGCTGTGCATGTAGCGTTTTTGAGTTGATCGATAAAAGCTTCCAATGTCATAGGAGGTGAGGCCACGAGTAATAGTTAACTACTTTAATATTATATTGGTGTGAGCCACTTATGACTTGAAAGAAATTGTGGTTAATTACTGGCCGGCTAAGCTTCCCACTTGAGATTGATTGTATGATCGATCGTCTACATTTGCCTGTCTGAGAATCAACTAATGATAACACTACTAAGTGCAGCTATATATATATATATATATATATATATTCTTTGCCTTCACTTTAAATTAGCGAGCCAAATAACGTCATATATACCAAACTGCAACACGTATACCAGTCTCCTTCATCTTGAAATAAGGAATATTAAGGCATATATAAACTCATTAATTGCACGGTTAATTTATCAACCCTTAACCTAGCTACTTAGAAAATGTTTCAATGAGCATATTATAAAACCTTTTAGAATGTCGTAAGACATATATCCAAATATTAACTCAATATGTTCGGTAAACTGTCTGAAATTAAATCACATATAATTATATTCCCGAAATATAAGTTTCCAAAATAGGAGAAGATTTTTAGTGGAACATCTATATAAGTTTCATATCTGATGAAGTGGCCGGGTAGAAATTATGGTTTTAGTTGCTTTTCAAACTTACAAAAACTTTTTGGCCAGTTTTATATCTGATGAAGTTGGAACAAATTATGCATGCATGGATTTAGTAGCTTTTTCAAGCTCTTATAAAATTTTGGACGAACTTACATACAATACTCCTAAGTTTGCCATAATTATAAAATACTCTCTAATTATAGAATATCTCCCTGTTTTCAATCTAATACTCTCTAATTATAGAATATCTCCCTGTTTTCAATCTTTATAACTCTCTAATTATAGAATATCTCCCTGTTCTCAATCTTTATAACTCTCTAATTATAGAATATCTCCCTGTTTTCAATCTAAGTCACAGAAACTCCTTGAAATTTCAGACAATTACAAAAATATATCAGTACTTCACACAAATTTTCACACATAAACCCCATAATTTATACTCTGTTTGAAAGCTCAGTAAATTTTCTGTAGTTTTTAACAAATTATTTGAAACCTAGCTCAGTAAATTTTCTATTGTTTCCAAAATAAAACAATATTTTAAACCTTAAAAGTGCCGTGTATAATTCGCCCGACTTTTTCTAGTTGGAAAACATCATAAGTTTTTATGATAACATGAGTATTTTTTCTAGTTGGAATACAAATTCATAAGTACTTACCATCATCTTCATTAAGCTTTTATTATTTACAGCACCCCATGTTCTACAAGCTCCTAAAAACTTCAAATTTCTACAAGCTCGATCATGAAAATTTACTTTCCTATCAACTTAAACATATATAATTTACTTCTGAAAATACTAAATCTTTGAAAGACTCCAAAGGCCTCGTCCATTCTAGTTCAATTATACTAATTAATTGTAAAACGGCTATCATTATTAACATCTCATCTTCGTGCTAGCTTCAGTTTCTTTTAACAAAAGATCTAAAATGCATTTCACCTTTGTAGCCATGCGAAAGCACTTCAGGCTTCAAATAACACAAGATAACCAGAAATCACCCAAAAGATGCTTTTACATCCGCTTAATCTTTTATTCAGACACAAACGAAACAACAAAAAATGAGAAAAATCTGTCACAAATATTACAATAACAAGCAAAACCCATCATACATTAACACCTAAAAACGCTGAAAATATCCTAGATCCATAATTTCCACACATGTATAGGAATATTACACGTTCTGGCATAATAAACACACATAATCATTTAATATATAATTAATGATTATGGTGATGGCCGGGGAGTTTCTCCTTGATCTTCTCAAAAACGCCTTTCTTCTCATGCTCTGGCGCTTGTCCCGGCACGGTGGTGGAGGTTTTGCTCCCCGCCGTAGTAGTGGCTGGTACGCTGTGTGCGGTTTCATCCTTGTCTCTGTGCTTCCCTCCCCCAAATGTCTCCTTTATTTTCTCTTTCAAACCTTTCTTCTTTCTCCTTCCTCCTTGCCCGTCGTCCTCCGACTGTAATTAATTCAAATACTCGGTAAGAAAAATTAATCGAATAATCAATTTCTCATAAAAGTACATTACTAAAGGATTAATTGAACTCACCGAACTCGAACTAGAGCTCGAGCTGCCGGAGCGACGGAGTTGCTCTTGCTGCTGCTGCACCGGAGGCGGCGGCTCGTGCCTCTGCGGCTCCAAGATGCTGCCAAACGTGGCGGCGCCGGCGGTCGTGGTGGCGGCGCCGGCGGTCGTGGTTGCGACGCCCGTAAGGTGAATGGGATTGCCGTATTCGTCAGTGAGCTGAACCGGTTTTCCAGACTCATCCGTCAGCTGGATTGGGTTCCCATGCTCGTCGCGTATATCCGCCATTAATCTTCTCCTCGAGAAACAGAATCAGTAACAGTTTGCTAGAAGTACACAAAGATTCAAGGGCTACTTAATATAGAGAACTGAGAGTTCTCTATTTTTTACTTTTTAGTGTAGACTATTTGAATATTTTAGGGATTAGATTAGGAACGGGGTTTAGGTATATTTAAACTGAGGGAAATGGAGACGGTGGGAGTACGAGGCGTTATCTGCATGTTGATGAGGTCTTCACACGTGTTGTTGGAAAATGTAGAGCTGCCACGTAGGTGAAATAAGTACACGTAGGTCTAACACCAAGGACGTGTGGATTCGGAACAAATTATTGTTGTCAGTTCGAGTAATAATCCTCAAATATCAAAAACTCTGGATTCTCCACCCTTATGGCTTTAAAAATCAAAAATTAATAATATTATGAATAATTATATTTAGAAAATAATAATATATATCATATAATAATTATATGTATCCAACGGTTTAAGTTCAGAAACAAAATTTCTCTTTATATGATATGGTATGCTAATTACATTGATAGCCACCGAAGTTTATGAACTTTCACTATATTTTCTTCCATGCATCAACTTATGGTATGCCCATTAGATCAATTAACAGCCACCAAAAACAAGGCTTTCCCACTTCCCAGTTCCCACGTATTAATCGGCCGATTGAGAGCTCATAGAATGCCAACTCTTGGTTAAAATAATGTTTCAAATAACTCGAGACAATACAACTACAATCAAAATCCAGAATCTAATTAAAGTTTTTTAAAGTAATAAAACATATTCCGTTATTAAAAGGGGCTAAAAACATCCCGATGTTAGGGATTTATAAACTCGTTTCCTCCAAACTTTTGCCAATTATAAATGATTTCAACGCTTTATAATATCTTGTGAAGAGGTTTGAAAATTACCCCCAAAAACTTCAGTTAAAAGAGACTAAGGCCCACACTCTATATTGGCCCATGAACGTGTATATGGGCCAAAAGCCGAAAACCTGCTAAATGGGTTCCAACTTCAACAAAAGTCCAAATTGCAAACAGCCTCCCCCAAAAGGGAAAGGCAGCAACCATGCATATAAACAAGTGGTACACATTGTAAGAAACAAGAACTTAACTGTCGAGGCTATAGGGTATGGTATACACACATGCCTGGCTTGAAGCTGATTTCATGTACTTAAACATGAAACACAACAAAATAAAACCATTATACAAAACAAAGCATACAGTCGTCCTAATAAAATCCAATTCCTACCAAATTTCCTTCTATATATAATATAATAATGAATCCAAACTTCATTTAGTATTACGCACCCTTCTTTACAGTGTGTTGTCTGCTGCTGCTGCAGTAGCCATTCATTTCTATGCCTTTTCATCATGAAGACGCTAATCACTTCTCTCCCACTTCAGCCGTAGGATATCCAACCGTGGGATTGACACTGCAAACATAGAGAACTCAGTTTGCATCATAAAACAAAAAAAGGTCAAAAAATTCATTGACTTCTCCTGCAACTACGTGTAATTACACTAACTTGTCCTCTTAGCTTAAAAATAACAAATACCTATTTCATCTGTGGGAAATTTTTATTAATACCAGTTTGAAAAGTATCCTTTTAATTAAGATATATAATGTACTAACATAATATAGTATGATGTAGAATGACATATAATGATTTAACATTATTATTAAAAAATACATATACAACAGATAAACCGTATATATTAGATAGATAGATAGATTAAATAATAATTTCAGGGGGGTTGCTGTAATTTGCAAGAATAGAAAAACTCAACACATAATATTCAGTTATTCTGATAAAGACTAAGATAAAAACTTACTTTAATCCAATACGAAGCTCAGTCCTTGCTTGATCTTGCCCAGAAAAAGCCCTTTCTCAGACTAGACTGACTCTCTGAAAACGATGATCTACTCGTTTTTGAGCCAAATGAGAAGTGACGTCTCAAAAACGGCTTTCCCAACGAGCTTTTCATGCTAGAACTCGAGCTCATCTTAGGACCAACCCTTCCTTCAAATCCCCCGCTCTTATCAAACAGAATATCACCACTACTCAAATCACTATCCACCACACGTTTCCTAGATTTTTTCCTAGCCTTAGAATCCATCTCAGCTTTCAACGCCTTTTCAGACATCTTGGCAGCCCGTTTCTCCCCAAAAGTACAAACGGGACAAGCTGGATCATACTTATTTATTTCCGGAGTCGTATATTCCAAACACTCAGCATGGTAAACATGCCCACATGTTAAAACAGAAACTACAGCTAATTCATTATTAGATATTATTTTCTGACTAGTCCACCCCCACGAAGATTTCTCGGTCAGAAGCTTTGTACAAATACCACAACTTTGCAGATCAAAGGAAGGAGAACCTGAGTGTCCTACACACACATAATACAATTTTGACTCTGTTAGCAATAATTACAATTGATGAACAGATGTAGTTTCTATTCAAAAAACGGGATATTATGCATCTACATACATACACACACTACTTCCAAAATTTGCAATTACTGAACAAACTTAGTTTTTATGCCAAAAAAGCATATCATGCATGCACACACACACACACACACACACATTATCAGAAAAGATATTAAGAAATAATATATGCATAAAATTACATGTATATATACAATTTATATACATACTGGATTTTGTAATTTTGTCTCTCTGGCTGAAGCTTGATGTTTCGCTATCAAATGACCATCTTCTCTCTCTAAAACTGTCTGAAGAGCCACCATTTGAGCCTCGGGTTGAGTCGTGGGCCCAATTTGTGGGGAGAAATAGTTGTGGCTCTTCGGATATTGAGAATGTTGGTGATTTATATTGGCTATCAGACACTTGACGTATGAGGCGGTGATGACCTGGTGAGCGGTGGTGCCATCTTGAAGGAGTTATGTTTGGAGGGAGAAGGTTGGTATGGGAAGAGAGAGGAGATGGTGAGAGAGAAGAAACTGAAGGGAGGGAAGGAGAGAGCTTTATTGGGGATGGGTATGAGACAGCTGAAGAATCAGTTGACTCCTTGACCTGAAGGGAGAAGAGGAGAAAGAAAAGGAAAACAAGGTTAGACTTAGAGCCGAAGAAACTAAATTAAACTAGCTTTAAGTATACTCTTCACTTACCTCTATGATGTTCTGTGAAATTGCTCGATCTGCAAATTGAATAAATAAGTGAGTGAGTGTTGAAGGTATCAAATAGCGGACAGAAAAATTTTCAATTGTTACATTTAATATATAATCATAAATGTGTGTGCGCATCATCTATGAAGAAGTCAATGCGTGAGTTGCTATTCTATTTTGCTCAAAACAGTGAAAAGGAAACCAATAGCTAGCTTATTCTTGTTTCTACGACAGGAAAAAATCAAGTCATTGATGATTTATGAAGAATAGCGAGTTTATCAGAAGTCTCTTTGATTACAATGATCTAACCTATTCAAGAAAAGATTGAGGTAAATATCTTGGCAAGACCTGGCTTTCTTGAAAAGATCCTATTCTAGGAAACTTAAATGCCCTCACAGTTGTGATTAGGAAAACAAAAGAACAAAATAGTGATATTATGAAATGAGGGTATGGAAAATTCACATAAATTCATAGCAGGGACATACTTCTCTAGCTTTTTCATTATATAAATAAGAGCAGTCATCATGATGTGAAATTTTGACATAGCAACAATTAACATGATTCCGGCATCTTCTGTAATTTAGAAAGCTAGGAAACAGACAACCCACATCCACATCGGTTTCGAGGAACTTTACATTCCCAGCCTGATTTCAAAAGCTTCCACACGAATGCAGATAATATTAACACACTCTTGAAAATAATTCATATTTTAGTCCATTTTGACTAGATTAGCATTCCAATTAAACAAGTTCATTCTACAGCTTTCATTGAAACAGAATCACACAACACCTCCCAACATCTGTAGATACCTATACACTGGAAAAATATTCACAAGTTCGGAAAGCTTCATGTCTCATCAAAGGTTTCAAACAATATACTCAATAATCTACAGTAGAAAACTTGCATACATACTACAATCATTAGTATCAAACTATCAATTCCCACATCTAGATGATGGCTAGAATGAGATTTCAGTGGTTGGAGAATTTTGCAGACAGTCAGTCACCATACTTAACATTTACTAGCATTTCAAATAAGAATATGTAAACTACAATGGAGTGATTACCAGAGGATGGAAGCCTTAACATCCCACTATTTCCTTCAGAAACAGGGGACTTTTGCCACGCGAGTGATCTAAAACTATCTAATGGACTACCCTCCTCTGATGCAAATGCAGTTTCAATCGTGGTACCAGATTTGACTTCCATTCGGTCGTTTGCACAACCTCCATCATGTACCCAATTTGCAGGTGTCGTCTCTTCCCCAGCTACTCGTCCACGATTATCCCATCGAAAGCTCCATGTGGGTGAATATCTGGCATGCCTCTGAAAAGTTTCAACAGGTGATCCACTTGTTATAGTTCTATCCTTCGCAGCAACACAACAAGCAGCCCCCATTCTTTGTCACGAACAGGTGAAAGAAGAGATAATTCTGGTTTAACTGCCTTTTACATCAATGAATTCATAAAATGAATCCAAGGACATCAACAGAATATAAGTTACCTGTATTATAAGTAAAAGTCAACTATCACCAAATGACCAATTAAGAAGTTTGAAATGCTTTGCACCGAATCATCAATCTTTTCTTACCACGAATTAGTATAACATAGCAAATCCCGTACATTAGTAATGATCCACATAGGCACATACTAAGCTGTACAAATTCATAAACCTCACACAAATATCTAAAGCAAATTAGGTCAACAAATATGCATGAATTGTATCAATCAAGGTTTTCTCTATGTCCTTGAAACAACATGAATCAATTTGCAGCTTGAAACATATGGAAAAATGAAAATACCATTTACAAAACAATCATCACAACGATTCATTTCAACAATACAGTACAAGGAAAAAACTCAAAAAAGGAACAAATAACTGCATTTAACAATCAGCTAAATCAGAATCACAGTAGAATTTCCAATTAAATAATTCATTCTTGCTAATCACACCTTCAGCAACTCGGAATCGCAATTCTTCAAACAAATTACAACAACACAGACTAAAGCATAACGAATTACATAGACAGAGTTTCGAAGTGAATACATAAACCAATAAATTTTATACTGGTAAAAAAAAAAAAGGAAAACTAATACTCGAGTTTCAAGTGCTATATTTGGAGAAGACTAGTAAAAATCCCCTAAAACTACGAAGAGTCTGACACTGCAGAGGTCAAAAGAGATCCGGAACTCATGCCTAAACAACTGAAATCAAAGTCAAAATATTTTAGCATTATATTTACCATTTTAATCCAAATAATTTCAAGTTTAATTTCCTTTCAACATCGTTGCGAATAGAATCCAAAAATAATAATAATAATCCACATAATTCAACGGAATAGAGAAAGGAAAAAAAATCAATTGCATCCAAGTATAAATTAAACGAAACTTACGTGATCGAACGGTACGCTTTTCACCGCTCACGAACCCTAGACAAAAAGAGGAGAGAGAGACTGTTGGTGAAGTGTGTGATGAGAGTCAGTAACTTATATAAATGACATAAGCATATGTCTACACAAAATAATTTATATGTGTAGAGAGAGAAATACGAAAAAAGTAGAGAGAGGAAAAAGGTTCTGATTCTTCTTCCTCAACTGAACAGTACGAATAAGTTATTTTCACGAAGAAAAAAGGAGAGATGACGATTAGTTTGACGGCGTTATTTGGCGCTCGCTGGCACGGTCCACGTTTTTCAACGGCGCTGGTTATGGGTTGCAACTGGTAACGGCGTCAATGGGAACGCTTCGTGAGTATGCCGTATGCGTCTGTTTAGAGGTTTTTTGTTTTTTTTTTTCTTTTAGGAAATTTATTATGTTATAGTAAAGTAGTATTTAAATTTTTATTATGTACAAAATTCGAATAATTATTAGTATCTACATAGTAATCTGTTCGACCAAAAAAAACATAGTAATCTGTTTTATTAATTTCTTAAATAAAATCTTTAAAATTTATGATAAAAGACAACACCCTTAAGGAAAAAAGTTGAAGGTAAATAATCTTCGAGAGAAGAAAAAAATAGTTTAAAATTGGTAGATAAAATAGAGAAATTGGAACCAAAAAATAAATTAATTTAATCAATGCATTAAAACTAGGATATATCAAAATTTGCTAATTTTAGGAAAAATATCACTTTTAGTCCCATAAAGTACCCATATTTTGTTTTTAGTCCCATACATTACGAAAATCTCACTTTACGCCCCATAAAGTGTAAAAAATTTCACTTTACGTCCCAAAGTGCGAAAAATTTCATTTTACGTCTCATAAAGTGCGAGAAATCTCATTTTATTCCCAAAGTGAGATTTTCTTTACTTCTATCAAATTAACAGCCATATGCAAGTCGTGTGTGTTGACCGTTAATCCATTAACAAAAATCTCACTTGGGGACGTAAAGTGAAATTTTTGGCACTTTATGGGACATAAAGTGAAATTTTTGGTATTTTGGGACATAAAGTGAGATTTTTCTCACACTTTATGGGACATAAAGTGAAAATTTCGTAATGTATTGAACTAAAAATGAAATATGTGTATTGAACTAAAAATGAAATATGGATACTTTATGGGAGTAAAAGTGAGATTTTTCCTTAATTTTAGCATGCTCACGAAGATATGTGGCTCTGAGTGGTACCTTAGTGGCGGAGTTGTACATTGTGGACTTCTGTTTCCTTCTTTCCGCGCAGTATAAACTGGTTTCTTCAGGAGTACGCGGAGTGCGTAGTACGCATTCCATGCTTTTCACCTCACACGTAAGCATCGTGAAACTAAATTTGTGAAGTAATCTTATGACTCTTATCGTTTCAATTGTACATCATCATATAAAATTATAAATATTTTTTATGAAGAGGTTAATTTCGAGTAAATATTTTTAATAATTGGCATAATTTTAATAATGAAGAGGTTAATTTCGAGTAAATATTTTTAAATTAATTGGCATAATTCTAATAATAATATAATGATCTCTAATAGAAGTTTATAAATTTATATATATGTAATAATCAAACCATCCCAATAAATTCAGTAATTATTGAAATTAAGAAAGATGTTTCAAAATCCGTATTTTGTTAACAATTAATATGATTTTAATTTTAAAAAGTCTCCTTTTAACTTATGAGGTTCTATGAACATATTAGAGCCGAAATACCGACTCGTCTCATATAAATGCGACTAAAAAACTAAAAAAGGTTGTAAAATTTTATATCATTTATCATGACTTGCATGATTCAATGTTATAAGTTGTTATATATATATTTTTTTTTGTGCTAACAAAGAAGGATAAATTATAATAAAAATCAGATATACTTACAGGGTATTCTGCTAAGCTTGTAAACTTTTTAAAATATCTATAAGTTGTTTATAAAGCTTATAAGATGTTGCAAAATGTTTGGTAAATATTTTTTGAAAGGAACTTATAAGTTCCTTAAAAATACGTTAGGAATCCTAACTTATTTTAAGATCTTAAGACACTCCCCTACATTTTGTTCATATTAATTACATAATTGTCATTACTAACATCTTATAAGCTCATGATTTTATTTTTATCCAAATATTTCTATATCTTATTCTTAAAACAAGATTTAACATCTTATAAAATGTGGGCATATAAGCTCTTTAAAATAAGTTTAGTCAAACACCCTCTTAATCTTAAATAGAAGAAATACATTGTATTTATGCTGGTTGAAAATTAAAAAAAGAAATTATGCAAAAAAGCAAATATAATAAAGGATACAGTTATATATGAAAGGTTCAACCAAGAGTTATTATAAAAATTGTAAATATACTCTGCATGAAAAGGATTGGTTATTTGATGCAAGTGTAACTAAAACTACATCTTAGTTAAGTGCTTCTCAACTGTCAAGGTCTTTTTAATATTATGGAAAAAAGGGTCTGTCATAAAGATTACTATATAAGTGTTCATTAATTGATGGAGAAAATTGCCATTTTCTTCCCATAAACTACCCTCTTTTCTATTTTCGTCCTTCACATTTTTACGTTGGTCAATTTAGTCCCATAAAGTACAAAAGTTAGCCAATTACATCCCAAGGGCCAATTTCCGTAAAAATTAACGGAGGTATACGTGTTTAGGGATTTAGGAAAGATGGTGGAGGTGCTAGGTTATCTCAACCCCTTCCGCCATCGTAAATTAGCTCTCGAACCCTTCATAGAATCTCTGGACACATGAGGCAGCGGGTTTCCCTATCAACCATGTTGATCTAAATCGAGTGTGGTGGCGACTCTAAACAACAACACACCCAACATGTCAACAAACCACAAACACAGGCGCGCACCTCGAGGCACGCGGGCCGGTGGACGGCTTGCCTACAGTGGTGACTCTGCTGGGGACGTCATAGAGAGCTAGACTCTGATTGCAGCCGAGCCAAATGACCAAGAGTTTCCCAACCCCCATTCTCTTTTTTGTGTTTACTTATTTCCCAACCTCCATTCCCCTTTATGTGTTTACTTATTGCAAGCATACCGTTAAACTCACGATGTTTCAGATCAAAGCCTTAATCTGGCACCTTAGACCACTCGGCCAAACTATTTCACGTACATATGGTGAAGTTTATACATAATTTTATTTAATCTAACCCTAATTTTTAACGGACATGTACGTCTTCATTAATATTTAATGGAAATTGGCCCTTGGGACGTAATTGACCAACTTTTATACTTTATGGAACTAAATTGGCTTATGTGGAAATATGTGGGATGAAAATAGAAAAGAAGATAGTTTATGGGACGAAAATGGCAATTTTCTCTTAATTGATGCATGGGTATGATTGTGTGTAAATGAAATACATAATTAAGAAATCAATGAGCTAGTTACAATCTGAGTTTTAAAAAGCAATTGCACTCCATTTAAAACATTAAATATTTACCTTAAAATTGGTATTGTAAACTTGTAAGAGTACTATTTTCATCAATGTAATCTATAATTATTAAATAACATTGTAAGAATTAAGTGCACCATACACTCAATAAGTGTCTCACGTACAATGAAAATGAACTGATAACTTAACTCGAAATTATTGACATGGCATTATATTACTTAAATATATAGATAGTGGTACAGAACCGGACTCTAAAATCAGCGAGTACTCAATATTCCCTATCAAATATTTAGATGTATACTAAAATAAAAATACACTATACATTATAAAATAATTTTATAAAGTATAATAATATATGTGAAATAATTAATTTTAAATTAAAAAATACACGTAAATACCTCATTTATATGTAGTTTCGAAATATAGATAAGTTATTGCATACGAGTTGGAAGATAAAAGAAATAACAATTAGGCTAATCTGACTGCCACCGTGAGATTCAAGCTATACAGTACCTTTTTTTACCACAAAAAGCATATACCGAAAATTTAGGAAGAATTGAGCCCACTAATTAACTAATTAAGACTAATTAAAATTAAAGTTAACACTATATACTTTTAAATAATATTTATTTTGACCCACATAATTTAATCTAACTTTTTTAATAGTCCTTTTAATTCTAATTATATGATTTTGTACAATATTATTATTAAATAAGTATGTTATAAAAAAAAATTATAAACCCTAAACCCCTAAAACTCTAAACCCTAAACCCTAAAATCCTAAATCCTAAACCCTAAAACCTAGTACATTATTTTTTCTATTAATATAAAATGAAAGAATAGGTGTGAATAATACTATGAGTCAAAATCTAAAATATGGTTAAACAATATAATGATAATAGTGATTAAATAGTTAAAAAGAAAAAAACAATATTTATGAATTATGATAATAAAACATTTAGTTTTTTATGTGAGCAAAATTTATCTCAAGTTTAACAAGTAATAAAGTAAAAAGAAGTATTGTGACTAGAATATTGAAAACGATATATCCACTATGGGAATTTTGACAATTCTTCATGATCAAACACTTGTTTTTCGTTGTTGGTTGGGACTCTTTTCAACTCGAAACTTATTTCTGTGCATAACCAAATAAGTTAAATTATTCTACCAAACAAAATAAAATAATTCTAGTTATATTTTTTTTATTAATATATTTATATATAATAATATCTTACAAAATATTAAAGTTTGAGTTTAAGAGGACTATTGAGAAGGAGTTGGATTAAATTATGGATTAAAACAACTATTACTTAAAAATATATGCTATTAACTTCAATTTTAATTAATCTTAATTGTTTAATTAGTAGGCCCAACTCCACTTAATTCTTTCGTGTATTTTTTGTGGCTAAAAAGTGGGCGGTACATTTTAAAATCTTACGGAGACCGTAAGATTATAATTTTCCAAGAAATAAATAGAAGATATATATATATATATATATATATATATATATATATATATATATATATATATATATTGTACGTTTGAGTACCCCAATATCCTATTTTGACACCAAAATCGTAAGCAATCTTTTAATATAAATAGAAATGGACTGTCACAAATTCATTTGTTTATGTTCATTTTGTCACTGAATAAAGTTGCTTCCGTATCGAAATCATATATTGCGTGGCCCATCCAAATTCCAAACCTGTTTAGTTCTCCTATGTTCTGTAACACAAGGCCTAGGTGAAAGTGACTATTTCAGAAAAGAAATTGATGAAAAAATAAATAATAACATATGCTATTAATTAGAGCTAGGTAATTACCTAATTTGTTTTAAAGTAAGTACTAGCTATAAATTCTCATGCCGAGTACTGAATGGAAACTAAATACGATTGTCCATATTTAAAAATAAACTATAATTTCTTAATATATAAACTTATACCATCTAGCTATTTTAAGAATTTAATAGCATTATTTCCTAGAAAACTTACCATCATTATTTATATTTATTAAATTTGAAAGTATTTGCAAACTCTTAAAATAAGTATTTTTCTACTTCTAGCTTATTGAAAGAAAGTATTTTGTTTTTTGTTTTCTTTTTGTCAATAAATAAAGCTAGCATAAATTAATCTTAAAGTCTTACAAGCTTCAAAGCAAACAAGACTCTCAATTTCCACAGGCGGAAGATTCCAAATAATAAATACCGACAAAAGAATATATCTTATCTTAGCTACATGATCAGCACAATATATCTATATATATATATATATTTGAAGTGTCTCATAATTAACATGTATAAACCTGACTTCTCAAGGCTTACAAAGTAACTTCCGAGAGAGAGTCCGAGAATGATGTAGCAACTCCGATTTTGTTTTGTTGTTTATACTTAAGGTAAATTAAAATAAGCTATAAGTAGTTTGAATGGGTATTTGTTTTTAACTTTTAGGTTTTCTTGTTAATATTATCTGAATGTATTTCTAATTTTTTTTTAAATACTCTCTAACTCTTACTACTCAAATTCTTAACAATTTCAATTTTTAATTTTTTAGTTTAAGTTATCCGAAATAGAAGTTTTGGCAAAACACCCCATTATTCTCTTGGAACCATCAGTATCAGTCTTGCACGTTCTAAAATTAATTAATGAAAACAAGAAAGCTGTGCTCATGTTGCGAATTCGTGTAGCAGCTTAATTGGTTCAAAGTTTAATAGGTATTCTAGGACTTGGGCCCCAGGTTGCCATTTGTGGCCCATACATTCCGATTATCGAGCCCAATAGGTTGAGCCAGCTTATAGGGTAAGCTGACTGATACGTCGTAGGGAAAATGGATAAGAGAAAAGATTCCCAATGTTTCATGTTTTCTGTTAAAAAGGACATTCATATTCAAATCTTGGTTTAATTGGTATAAGATAGTAATACAAGTGTCAGAAAAGCACTTAATTTCCCTTTCGCTGAGTAGGAAAGTTTGAATAGAAACTTTATGAAATGAACAATTGAACTTTTGAGAGGGCTTTTGCTTTTGCTCTTTTCATTCTACGAAAGTAGTTAGCTGTGCAGATAAAAAAAGATTTCTTCTTTATATATACTGTATGTACTTTATATTTATCAATTGATCGATCTGTACACTGTACATATTTTAAGGAAAATGATCAGTTACGTGATAACTATAATAAAATTGTCATATGGCCGGTTAAAATTAATTTAATTCATGACTAGGAGAAGAATTCTCCCCGGCCACCTTTTGGCATTGTTGTTAGTTGTTTCAATTTTTCACAAATAGTTATGGGCTAAATTATTTATTAATGTTGGACTATAAGTTTACTTGTTATTAATAAACAATCTGTTGAGTATATATATGTAATTACTAATTACTTCTTGTTGTATACATAGTGAACTGTCTTGAAAATGAAGTACAAAATATTGGATAACCCATGCTCTCTTTTTTACTTTCGCGGTTTTGACGGTTCATGTTTGGGACGAGAAAGCCCAACCAGGAAAAGCCGAAAAGTGGAAAACGCATGAAAAAAGCCTGATTGTACATGAGTTCGAATTGTCACATTTCTTGCTTCTTAAGAGAAATTTGAAGAGCAAAAGAAACAATAGTTTTTTTTTTTTCTTTTTCCTCTTACTTTTTAAGTTCTGAGTAGTTTTTATTCTTTTACATGCAAGGAGTACACTGAGTCATTAATGTTAAATTATTGTTTAATGATTAATCAGTCTGAAATCTCCTATTTATATTAATGACTTGAGTGTCTAGCACATTAATATAAAAGACCGGATACAATATCCATATATATATATATATATATATGGGACGTTAATACCTTGATAATATTAATTCCGTCTACAAATTTGAATATATACATGTAAAATTGTGCTTGCTTCATAGATATGACATATATTAAATGAAATGGTGAATTATATACATATTGAGTACCCTAAAATAGGACATATTTACGATTCAATCACTTATATTTGAGAAATTACTATATAGTCCTTGATGTTTCAACATGTGTATAAATTTTTCGAAATAACTCCTAATAAGTCCCAACTGAAACTTAATTTTAAGTGAAAACTGAGAGTATTTTCAGAATATTTATATATTTATTGGAAAACTTAGGGATAATTTGGGATAATTACCCTATTTCCTGATGTTTGTTTAAAAATCCAAAACACCATTCAAACCTGAAAACCTTATAAATACCTCCAAAAAGTACTAAATTTAGATGATCGGATAAGTTCGGACCTCTCGGAAGTCGTATATATGAAACGTACGACCTGGACCCTAGACCTTACTAATCATTTATTCACCAACTTACTAAAGATAAGACAAACACAATAGAAATCCAATAAATGCCTTGATAAATACAATGCTAAGGGTACAATAATATTCTCAAGTACAAGTTGTCATTTTCCCAAAGTAGAAAGGGTGCTATTTATAGTAATTTCCCCAATATAGTAAGGACGGACACTTGAATCAATCTTGGCTCTTAGATCAACTCGATGTGGGCGGTGGAGATCGTCTTGGCTTGAGATGGGCTTTTCTTCTATTGGTAGATGCTTTGGGCTTTGTCCCTGGGCCTTAGTTCGACATAGTAAATGGGCTTAGCCCATAGCAGGTGGTATTTGAAATTTTAACCAAACTTTAGGGATTCTATGTATGTAATTGACCCTAATTTGCAAAAAGAAATTAATTTGCAAATATATCAAATTTTAGGGTACTCCTTTGTGATTCACCCTAAATAAAGATATTAATCGAAGATAGGAAAACGGTTGATCTTCCTTCCCACTTTCCAAATTCGTTACATTATTTGAGTTTTGATTTTATTGCACGTACGATGTCTCTTTTGAAATATCAAACATCAAAGTCCTCTCATTCATTAACGTAGTCCAACACTAGCTCCAACTTAAATTAAATATCAAAATCCTGTACAGTAAGTTTCTTTTTTCATTTCCTCAATCTATATTTAAGTTCCAACTAAAAACATAATAAGTACTAGCTAGCTAATAATCATGCCATATATGAACTAGTCATAATACAGAAAATTAATGCATACTTACTAAAAACATACTTTAACTTTATATTTCACATATAAGATCCTATATATATATGTCTAGAAACCCTGTATATAAGTTACAAAAACTTAGCAGATATATATATATATATATATGCATGCCATGGAATTACTACATATTCAACACTTTATTTATGATATATTGTAGCAGTCCAAGTAGCCGATGATAATAATACTATATATTAATTGATTAGTTGGGAATGAGTTTGAAAGGAGGCTTGACGAGTGCTGGCGCAGGATCATATCTTCCATAATCGTTTGTTTTCACTTTAAGAAGTCTTTCATGAATTTCGCCTGCAGCTCCATCGTCGTGCCGTATTAATGGCTCCCATGTGTCCGCAACCTGATCAAATCATTAGATATATTAATATTTATACTTACATTTTAACCTAAAATGATGAAGTACAACGTATATCTATCAACCGAAATGTGTGGTCTAATATAGTTAATTTTCACATCTAAAATTTATAAGTATATTTATCAGGATATATATAGATATTAATATTTTTCATGATCTCAATCACACAACACAATGTAATACCCATTGGCAAAATTTCTTTTCAAGGTTGCCAGTCTGCAGGTGTTTTATGTAGAAGATTCGAGATTTTTAAGGTAACTAGTAGTTAACGTTACTTAATTTGTCAACTGTCCTAATTATAAAGAAGAGATGCGTCAGTTTCACGTGTAAGGTATACGCAGGCAAAAAACAGCTAGAAGATCAAGTTTGTGCACGTAACGCAAATTTAATTTCTTTTTGTAAAAATTAAATCAACTTAATTCACTTATTTAAGATCAAAGTAGATATACAATATACACACCTCATTTGTACTCACGTCCTTAGCCACCACTGATTTATAACCGCGACCTGCATGAAAATATTAATTTTTGCGACCACAATAATTAAAACTTGGGAAAATTTGCTACAAAAGTCCCTGTGTTATAAGAAATGAGCAAAAAAAATCCTGTCATATACAAAATAGCTATAAAAACCCTGTGTTTTGAAATAATTTGCTGAAAAAACTCTACAAATTTTGTTGTAACTACACGCGCGTTGACTGAGAATAAGATAGTGAATGAAGTTGTTAAATGTCTAAAATACCCTAAATTAACTTAAAAAATGTTGCCATTCATTATTTTTCATTCTAAACCCCAACTTTGGCTCCAAATTATGGCTAGAAACTATTATACTAGGCCTGTAATTTTTTTTATGCATTAAATCAATGAAATAGAAATGAGAATGAAATTTGTGTTATAAAAGTAGGGGTATAATGGTAATTTCAGATGCTTTTGTTGCCCAAATTATTATAGGGGGCAGTGAGCAAATATTCACCAAAACCTAGGATTTTTTTAGCTAATTTTTATATGATAGGATTTTTTTGACTATTTTTGATTAATACAGGGTTTTTGAGGCATTTAATTCTTAAAACTTGGAACAAAATATATAGTTATAAATTTCACCCACTAGTCTACAAATTCTCGAACTATTTATACATTTCATCGAAACAACTCAGAGACCAAATATAAGTTATCCTTCCGCCTAAAATCAATCCATGCATGCTAAATATAATCTAATGCATGTTTAATTATTTGTGAAAGTAGACGACTAATTGATTAAGTACTAAATTAATAAAGTACTTATCGTTTTGGCAGATTATATATGTGCTTGAAATATCGCTACTCTATGAACTATTAATCCAAAGCAAACAACAACGAACCGAAGATTAAAAATTTAAATTATATCACAAATTAAAAATTGCAAACCTCATGAAATTAAACCCTAATATTCTGGAAACGACACAATTAAAGATCTAATAGATACTGATAATTAATTATATATGTGTAATTAAAATGTAAGCTTGCTTATTGTACCTGCAGAAGAAGTTGAAAAAAGAGCAGCAGAAATGAGGAGGAAAAGAAGGCTGATTTTCTTCATCACAGTGAAGCCCATATTGTTCTTCTTCACGAATTGAACAAGCTTCAAAATCTTTTTCAGAGAGTTCTTATATAACTTTTTGGATGCTCAAGCAAACAAATAGATCATTAGTACTGTAATCCTTAGTTTCTACGTTGTTTCCACAACACATTACTATATATTTAATGATATGACAAACAAAGCTATAGGGATAAACAGAAAAAAATTATATTATATTGAAAAGAAAGGCCAATCTTGAGGCTTTTTGGTTTAAAATTTGGAAAAAACATGCATAAAGTTGAGAAACAGCAATTTTATTGTTGTTGGAGCACTAAGTCCAAGCAGTTAGTGGATAAATGGATTAATTAATGTAAAGCACTAAGTATGGAGCATTGGACCCTAATTTTGATTGTTGATATATATATCTTCAAATATCAAATCATATCATTTCATGCACATTATTAAAGTTAAAAATGCATGCCGCCCTCCAGATGAGCATTAGTGCGGCACAAATTATTAAATTATTTGGATCGATCGATATTGAAAAAGTTTATCCCAGCTGAGATCGATGTTAATTACATATGTTAGTATATGTAAATTTCTGCCTAGCTAGCTAATCAATTAATACGATGTGCAGTGCTTCTCTCCTAACTCCCAAGTACTTTTTTTTTTTAAAAAAAAGAGTACTCCTAAGTACTCCCAAGCTATATGATCTGCAGGCACAATATTGTCAGGCAAGCACGCATTGTCTGATGATCAGCACATCTTGCATGGTTTTATAATGTGCATAGATAAAATGTGGATTTAAGTCAATGTAACTTTTGGAAATGACTTTAATGCCCTTGATTATAGACCATATATATAATTGCGGTACCCCTTCATGTTAATTCTTGAGGTTCATATATGTATATCATCAGCCCAAAGTCAAATCATCAATCGTACGTGATCGTTACTTAATTTAATCTCCATAGAGATAAGTAGCATATATATATATAGAATTTGATATTTACGTTAATTTCTACTTCTATATATAGAATTCATTTCATGTAAGTTAAAAGGGATCAAAATAGATTTAAAAGTACTATAAAATTGGATTGCTCAAGGATAATTAAAAGCACTAATAAACAAAATATATACAATAAGATATTATAAAAATAAGGCATTAATTATATATTGACAGCTTCATCATATATAATAGAAAAGATGACACATTAAGCAAAGTAAAAACTAATTTCAAAGGAATAGAAAATATTAAAAACATGACAAATATTAGTATTATTTGTGTTACCCAAACAATTAATTTTCGTTTGAATTAGTTTGAAAAGGTCCAAGTTAATTAGAAGAAAATATAAAAAATTAAAACTGAGAGTTATGCAGATATATATATATATATATATATATATATATATATATATATATATATATATATATATATATATCCCTGATGGCATGACACAATACCTATCGGCTATATATCCGACCGTGAGATCGAGATAGATTAATCAACCCAAGAGAAAAAGCAATTTCAAGGAGATCGAGGATATATATCTTAAATTCTTTGATATTTAAAGGCGTAATTTTGAAAATTAGAATTTAACTTTTGATGGAAATATATGGGAAAAGAAGTCATATATTATGGAATTAATATGATGCTTAATTTCCACATATGGAATTAATTAAATTTCATGTTTCAATGCAAAAAAAGTAGGCAAAATAAGTGGGCATTGTTTCAAAATAAATACCAATGTGGTGTGAGCTTCATGTTCGATCTCTACTAAACACATTCGCATGGAGGGGTGATGAGCCTTAACTGTGACTAAGCCCCGAACCAGATTAAGGGCCTCAATAATGTAGAATAAATGATTTACTTAAACTAAACATATTATATAAGTAGAATTAACATAAATTTTATTGTCATTTCCTTACATGAGTACTCTTACAATTTTGAGTAGAAAGCCCCTAAACATATATAGACAATAAATGGCTAAACATACTACAAATTTTTTTTTTTTTTGGAACGAATAAAGAGTAGCTGGAAAGAAAAAAGAAAAAAAAAACACAATATCGTGTCATTGGCTTTCCTTCTTAATAAATGAAATAGAATTTTCTCTTATATATATATGAATTAGCAGAGAAAATGTTTATGTTTTTGTTTATATGTATATATCCGCTGGTTTAGTAATTTTAGCAGCATCAATCATCATCATGGTACCTGCATACAATAATATCTATTATATGCAGTGCAGGTGTGCATATTATAGAAACAAGCTGGGTCAAATTTTATAAAGAAAAAGACTACTCAGTGGTGGTTGGTTGGTTGTACTGCGCGCGTTATCTACTTGACCAGCTTTTTCTTTTTTAATTATGAAATTTTGTCAGTGTTTGGATCGATTAATCAAAAATTTATCGTCGTAAAATTGACTGATAACCAAAAAATAATTTATACATGCAAAAGAATTCGATCGATCTTCGTTTTGATTATGACATGCATCGATCATATATATTATCATTAGAGGGCAATATATAAGTTAAAAAGAGGTGATAGGACTTCACAACGTTTCATGTCATGAAAATTGCAATGAAAAGGAAAAGGAAAGAACATAAATTATCATAAAGAATAATGTAGTGCTAATTGGGATAAAAGTGTCATTTTAGTGGACAAATTAGGTTGGGCCAAAAATAGCTTTTGAGGATGACTTAGTGCTTTCATGAATCATCCAAAAAGACAAAGACAATCCACCAAATGCCACTCAAAAGGACAACTGTGGAGAATAAAGATTAGAAGCACTATATGTACCACTTTTTTGTTAATTAATTATCTATTTACCCTTTTTTTTTTCTTTTTCAAAAGTGGTGTTAGCTAGCTAGGATAGTTCCCTCAATCTATGTAAACCACATACTCTGGTTTCTAAAGAAGACCTAGTAAACCCATTATGTTCGACGTCGTCTTAAAGTTTGACAATTATTGGTTGAGTTAGTTGATGCAATTTTTCAAAAAATATAAATATAAATATATATATCCAATTTTTCACATACTAGCTAGGAGCACACCATCACAAAGATTGGATCATACTAAAATGAAAATAAGGCCAAAATAAAGTTTGGTGTCTGTATGCATGCTTTTAACCTAAACATCAACTATATATATACGTACATTAATTCTACTTTTATTTTTTTATTTTAAGTTGGAGATCTAGTACTGTTAAAAAAAGGGATATATCAGTGGGTAATTAGTTGAGCCCGTCTTGATGATGTTGATTAATTCCTCTTAATTAATTAGTTGTAGCTATAGCTTTCAATTTTCATTAGTGCTGATTCCTTTCCATGAAATCCTCCACTATAGACCGGCCAGTACTTTTGCTTTCCTTTTTTGAAGGATCAAGTAATCTTATCCAAGATGAAATCTCTCTAGCTAGCTCCTCCCTCTATTCCTTAATTCAACTCAAACAATTATATTAATAACATGATCACCCGGCCAACTATTACAAAAAACAAACAAATACAGTACTTATTATACTTATATTTATGATGAGATGTATATATCAATGTTGAGGATAATCTGTTCAAGAGAAATATGTTCAATTATATTCCAGGAAATATATATATATATATATATATGTACGTTTCCCTTGATACAAATATATAGCCTGTCTATAGTAGCTATAAAATACTTTTAAGCACTTTACATTGATACAAATAACCTTCAAAACATTTACTTAGCCCGCCAAAACAAATATATATTTAGGCTGATCCTCAACGTACGTCGTTTTGTCATGGCCCGGGCTGTGATTTCTAATTCCTAAGAACCAGTGAAAAGCGCTTCCTAGAGAAAAATGTACATATATATATTAAGGTTTTGCTATTAAGGATAAAAGGAACTCAATCATATGATACTATAAACAAAACTAGCTAGAAAAACCATTAATTAACTTACTTGGAATATTTTACCGAGTTTTCTCAATCCACGAGCCCGGGACCTGAGAATATCCCCGGAAACACTGGAATCTTTGAGAACCTGATGATGAGATCGATGATAAAAAATGAGATCTTCACAAGAATTCACATTTTTCGATATAACCATCATTTCGGGGGCACAAAATATTTTATTTTAATAAAATTTATAAAAACTGGATATTTAAATCTGCGACCCCTGAGGTTCCGTGAAATTACAAATTAGTCCCTCTTGTTTCAAAAATAACAAAAACACCCCTGGAGTTTCATTATTCATGTAAAACCCAGATTTGGCTATGTTCACACCACCAAAAGCTCCTTCTGTCCTGCAGTCCATCATAATCTAAGAGTCATGCTATTTAAATTCCAGTCAAAGCCTCTTCTTTTCCACAATTTTCACAAATTTTATATCAATAGTGAAACCTTTATTTTGTATGTATAATTACACCAAACTTCAGGGGTAGTGGATGTAAATTACCTAATAAAAATCTCAAGAAGTTTAAGATTAGATGAGCTTGTAAACTTACTGCTTGGCAAACATGACATAAGGTCTTTTCAATATCAGCAACATTCATTCTCCATAAAGTATAAAAGAGTGCATCTTTTATTTCTTCAGCCATTTTCATAGTGATCTCATCTTTTTGCTCTTCATTATACCTCTTCCATTTGTTTCTTAGTTGAATACTGGCGATAGCAGCTGAAACACAAATACGAGAAAAGTTTAAATTCCATTCAACAAAACTTCATTGAAGGGACAAAAATGTCAGAACTAAAAATTTTATAAACATTAGCACCGTGAGCTGCTGCAACTTGTGTACTTCTTGAGTGCCTTTTATCTCTCACCCATTCTGCTAGAAATGGGACCCGCATGTATTTCCTTTTTCCAATTTCTTTTGCTGCTTGTCTTGTGTAAATATATCCAATTGTATGTAGCATAGCCTTGCCAAAAGCTGGAAAACATCATTGAAAAGTGGTAATATTCCAATTTCTATATTTTTGGTGATGAATTTTCGTAAGTCTTCTGAATATTAACTTTTGTAACTGATAATCTACAGCTACAAAAGTTATCAATGGATATAGAACCATAAAAGGCAGTTAGGACTTAATTTCGTGTTATGCCCAAAAAAAAAAATTAAACATGTTCGGAAACAAAATAAATTATAAAAAATGTATACCAGCTTGAGAGAGACGGTTGGCTTCTGATTTTGCAGATTCTACAAAATCAGCTTTTTGGCCATTAACATATGGTTCGAGACGAGTTTTGAGAATTTTGACGAGTTTCTCTTCCCTTTCCAATCGTTTAGCCTTCACATAAAGAGACAGAACGACTCAGTTATATATTTAAGCACTCGTTCAAAATGTATTTCACAAATTCATAAAAAAGAAAAAAGAATAAGTATTAAGTTAACCTTCATAATCTTCTCAAGTTTAGGTTTTTGAACTTCAGGGGGTAAGTCTGGATCAAATTCGGGAGGTGGTGAAGAAAACAATGTTAGCTGCCCAACATAATTCACAAAAATTTCGTTTCCAAACATCATCCCAAACAGAATTGTAGGATCAATCATAGTGTCCCTAAAAAATAAAGAAACAAAAATAAAAATGTCAAACTAATTTCCTGTTTTGAATTTCAAAATGTGATTAGGTATTAACCATAACTGTCCCTTCATCATGTTATTCGAAAATGTAGAAGGGTGTTTACTTGTGCCCTTCAACTATTTAAATATTGCAAATAGTTCCGGCCATTTGTTTTCTTTTAATTGTTTCATATCATCAAAATTTTCTGCCAGAATATATACATATTCACATAAAAGTGTGTTTGTTTGTGTGTATTATACTTACTTTGTTACTTCTACTTTTCCATATGTGTCATATTCTTCACGTTTTTCAGGGTCACTTAGAACCTGATATGCCTCTGCTAGAACCTGTAACACAGGAAAGATAACAATCAGCATTGATGGTTTCAGGCAGCACAACGAGAGATGGAGGAAAAGAGCTATATATATTTACATCTTACTCAAGATTATACAAAATTAATAAGCTTTCAAGAGAAAAGGGAAGGCCAAAGTATTAAATCCTAAAAACCTGCAAATAAGCATATAAAGAAAATGTTTCTCAAGTAGATCTCAAACCGAATATTCATTCTCTCTGGCATTAAAAAAAAAAACTCTGCATCAGTACTTTAGCTTAATACATTCATGTGAAGCTCACATTTCTTACAAGCTTAGAATCTGCTTTTATCCATGTTAATGATTACTTATAATACTTAGGAGGAAACGATAGAAATCTTAAGAATTGACCATCTTTCTCAATCTAATAGACTAATACTACTCCATGCATGCAAACTTATACCGCATAATATGATTAGTAAGATACTTTAACTGAGAAAAAAAGGCCAAATGTAAGCTGGTAATATGCAAAATGAAATAGATATGCTAGAACCAGAAGGACAGGAAAAAAAATATATACAATATGCATGAAATTAAATAGCCTAGAAGCAAGCTTACACGGAAATCTTGAGCAGCAGCTTCTGGATCTCCGTGATCTTTATCAGGGTGCGCATCGCTTGCCTAAGGTGAAAGTATAATGGAATAAAAAAAAAGATTCAGAATTTAATAGAATAATACTAAAATACAAAACAGAAAAGGGGTATTAAGCTGATCATAGTGATGGTAAAATTAAGATATCAATCCTAACCTTTATGTAGTAAGCCTTGTTAATCTGTGCATCAGAGGCATCCACTTCAACTCCCAATACTTCATAATACTCTTTCTCCTCGGCCATAGAATGCACCCAACTAAGGAAGAAACCAAGCAATGTAGAGATATACTTTAAAATGTAAATTTCCCATTTGTTATAAAATAAATAAAAATTACGACAGATATCGACACAACACATACTTGCTGGCTTATAAATTTTTAAAAAACAACCCCTAATTGAATCTGTTTTTTTTCCCCGAAAATAAATAAAACCTCTAAAATCGAAGTAAATTATAGAATTAATGTTGATTGCATGCAGGCTTATAATCTCTGAGACAGGTAATCAGAAATCATCAGAGAGAGAGAGAGACTCACGAGATCGATTTTCAGCTGAGAAATTTTCTGGATTCCCAGCTCAAAATTGGATTCTTGAGTTTGCCGAGGACAATCAAGATCTGATTTTCTTTTTTCTCTCTGTTTTTTTTTTCTTTCTAATTTAACTTTCTTTGTGGTATTTATATTTTATACCTGACGGCGAACCCCGTTGAAATAGTTGTTGTTTTTTTTAATTAACTAATTTAACCGCGAAACTGTAACCGATATGAATAATCAAAGAAAATTCTTCTTAATTGTTTATCAGAGGACAAAATTCTCAGATTTTCTTAACCTTGGCCCAAATTTAGCCCAAAAAATATTTATTGGGTGAGTAGGGCCATTTATTATTCCATAGTCTAATGTATGGTTTATTGGGTTAGTTATGGATCCAAATTTAGGCCCAAACTTAGCCCAAAACCCCAAACTGAATTGATAAAATAGTGAGGAAAGCAATAGAATGGTACAAGGGAAAGCCCATAGCTCTTTTCTCGGACCCATATTGGTGCTTAAAAGCATTATTCTACCTTTTTCATTTGCATTCAAACTGTTCGATGAAATGTCATAGAGAATCTCTTTTTTCTTTTTTTCTCCCTCCGGTTATCTGGGATCTGCATACTTCAGACACGTGAAAATTTTCAGATTTTTTAGAAAGTGTTTTATTAACAAAGCATATATCAGTGATAGTGATTTGTGATTTGCTTTTGCAAGGAACATCGATCTGAAATCTTGCATAATGCTACTAAACTTAGAGTCTTTGTCTGAACTTATTTATTTCTCCAAATTAAAACAGCTTATAAGACGTTAAAACCTTATAAGCTTTTCAAAAATAAAATATTTTTTTATGTCAAAAGAGCTTATAATAAGCTCCAAAACAATAAGTCAACAGTTTACTGAATGTTTATATCATCATTTATCATATTGGAGGATTAATCTGCCAAATTGTGGTAAAATATCCAATTTCTGATCATAGTAAATACTTTTTGAATCAGCTTGTCAAGTACTCAAGTTATGCTACTTTTCCTTATTCGAAGTTACGTTGAAAACTCATCATTTTCACCAGCTTCTCACATTAAGGTGCTGATCTACGTAGGATACAGCTAAGCTTGTACCAAAAAACGAGGTTCTACAAGGAAATTGTACAAGTTGGACGCAAAAAGCTTAAAGGTGAGGACTCCAATCTACTGTCTACAAACTTTTTTTTACATTTGGTGCTATTCGAAGTACTGCTTTTTTCACACACCAATTGGTATATTTGCTTTCACTGACAGTGAGAACTATCAACAAAATGGTATTGAAACTTAACATTGTTGGTAATCCTTCCATTCGTTGATATATGTATGGTCCTACAGTGTTATCCGTGCTTTTATCTTATCCCGTTTTAGTGATAGGATTGATTGTGGCTGAGAAAGATCAGAACCCGATTCTCCAGTTATATCAGTTTTTCCAAAAGTTCATGTTCGTATTCCCTTAATTTTTTCTGTTTCTACTTAGAGATAAGTTAGCTAGATGTTTAGGTAGATATATGGCTATGCTTTCTAACTAACGATTAAAATAAATATAAATATTTATATATAAATAATTTTTTTCGGATAATTACACTCACATACCCTGAGGTCAGCCTAGTTACACAAATATATCCTGAGATTTGGAAATTTACAGAAACATACCCTGAACTAAACGCTAACTGTTGTTAGAAAGCACTATCAGAATCTTCCTGGTTTTCTTTTAAAAAATAAAAATGAAATCAGGTTTTATCGAATGAAAGTCCCTGAAATTCGTTGAACTACTTAAAGGATGTAATTAATTTTTCTATAGGGTATGTTTGCGTAATTAAGTGAAAACTCAAGGCATGGAGTGTAATTATCCCGAAAAATAAATCTAACCTCAGGGTCCTAGCTTTATTGCATGATTGAGCAATTGAGTTATAAGCATTATCTGCAACATAATTAAATATTTTATGAAACAATGCTCTAAAAGCTGAAACTACTACTACTTCTTGAAAAACGTTGCTCTAATAGATTTCCTTTTCTACTTAGAGATGAGTTTGGTAGATGTTTATATAGATAGCTATGCTTCTTTTTTCTGATCATAGGTCCTAGCTTCTTTGCTTATCGAGTTCTAAGTATTATGAGCAATATAATTATATATATTTATGAAAAGATGCTCTAAAAGCTGAAATTGTTATAGTTGTTGAAAAGGTGGGGTTTCCATAGATTTCCTTCAGCATTAAGCTGAAAAAGCAAACTTTGATTTATGTGTATGTTGACAGAAACTTGAATCTAGTGGGGGGAAATTTGCAGCAAATTATTCTTGGTGTAATTGGTTTAGGCTTTTGGCTTATTCACTATAGTAGAATGAGAATCTAGACAAATTTTATAAACTTCTCACATCCAAATTGGAAAACAAAAGCAATTAAATTTCTCAAAACTTGATGGGAAGGAATATGAAAATCTTTTTCACAGGATCAATTTATCGAAGGCGACATACAGATCAATATCAGTGTGAAACTTGATAACCAATGAGCTATTGAAAGCGACGTTCTGGTAGTTGAATATAAAGTTTACTAGTTTGTATCTTTGATTTCTACTTTCTCTCTCTTTCTCCACAACATAGAGCTTTTGATAGAAAAGTTGTATATACTAGAAGCTACTCGGAGAAAGCTGATAAAAAACTAAGGAAATGGATAATTAAAAGAACACTGTGATAGATTTTAGGCGTTAATAGACCTCTCTTTTCACTTTGTCCTCTCTCTCTCTCTCTCTCTCAATTCTTTAACCGCTTTTGCTTTCTTTAATCAGTATTGGAACCAAAAATAATTGAAATGTGTAATCGATCTAAGTTCGTGTAATTTCTGCTTATTAATACTTAATAGAATACTTTCTCTAACTACAATCAATTAGGGGACAGACAAAAACTGAGATGGAAAAAATACGACAATATATCATATAATCGATTGAGTTATTATATCATAATTTGATGATGTGGAAAAAATTACAGTTGGATATGTATATTAACTAAGACGAATTTTAGGAACATTTATTACCACTTGTATATGTGAGTCATGAAAATGTAATTAAGCAAAATAATGACATTATTATGTATGGATGGTTTAACAGTTCACAATACAGTTGAATATATACCGATCGAACTGAGTAGCTTAGAGAATACTGCGATAGAGGTAGATGTTACGCATTAATATTACTTCTCTGTTCACACTTCTCTCTCTTAGTGACAGTAATAATAAATTAATAATCCTTTTGAGGGACCAATGGGGGCTGCGGCCCCTTTCCGATCCCCCAACCCTAAGGAAGAAAGAGAAAGACATAAAAATAGATTAAAAAAAAAAAACACGCCATATTCTTTGTTGTTGTGTGTTAATAGTTTGGTCAGCTGTTACCAAAATCAAGAAAGAGGCCATTTCTCAGTGCTGCCTACTTGTTAATTATTGAAGAGCATGGCTAGCTGCAGGCCACATGCTATGAATTATGATCATAATCTCATTAAGAATTTCCATGCGATCGAGCTTACAGTTCCATCAACTTTTTCTTTAATTCTATATTATAACTATCAGAAAGAAAGAAAGAAGCAGGCATAAGGCACATCACTGTCTCTGTTCATTCTTATAATATAATAAGAATGCATTTTTTCTTTTTCAAATACAACACATCCAGCTGTCGTTAATTAATTGGTTTTAAATTATGAAAGTCAAAGGTAAGAATAGAATAAATTAAAAGCTTCTTCATGATTGTGGTTAATTAATGAAAGTTTGTCTCTGGTCTCATTCTTATATCTTATACTTGTGATCTTGAATTCTCACTTTTGATCAGACATTGTTTAATTCAGATTCTCTCTTTTATACGTACTTTCTGGTTATGATAAGCCCTCTTGCTAATTCTGTTCTGTGGTGCACAAAGTTTTCATTTACTTCTTGAGGATAAAAGTGCAATAATCTAAGGCTTGATTAATTTCTTAATTAAAGAAAACAAAAGAAGTTCTAAAAATTCGGATAAGTGCATTGTTCTTATGTAGTTAAGATAATGGAAAAAAGTTGTTAATATCACTTTTCCTTATTGCATACTTAATCTAATTTTAATTTCTTTTTGAAAGTATTTAACATTATCATACCATAGAAAAAGTAGGGATAATTACACTCACATACCTTTAGGTTTAGTATAATTACGCACACACATCCTGAGGTTTTAAAAATTACTAAAACATACCATATCACTTACATCCATGTAGTGGTTAGATGGATTTCAGGGACACTAGAGTCCAGGGTATGTTTTTGTAGTTTTCCAAAGCTCAAGGTATGTTTGTGTAATTAGGCCAAACTTGAAAGCATATGAGTGAAATTAACCCAAAAGTATATGTTTGTGGCTGCTATATCTCAGCTTATTATATTCTCTCTGTAGTTTTAGAATATTGTGTTTAATATTCTGTTTCCAGAATATTATGTTTGATATTAGGGTCACACGCTATGACAGGACCCTAGAGGCACAACTTTGAGATTCCTTATTTTATGAGAATAACATTCGAAATAGGATCTAAATCTGAAACAAGTCGAACAGATCAGAACCGTCAATTTTAGTTGACTGGAATGATACTTCTGTTCTGATGGAGTGAATTAAATAGGTAGCTAACGTCCTTCCATTGTTTTCCTTTTACATACCTCAAAGCTACTTTTACTTTTCACTCTTTTAGAAATCAAGCAGTTTCCCAATTGGTCTTTATGGGCCTTTATTTTCACAATGTCAATAACTTTTTTACATGGTACCCATTTTCATCTTTCTTATCGCAACTTACATTTCATCTTGCACTTGGAAGTAGTTTTTCTGTTTAATGTGGAAACACTGATTGTGATACTTTTTGTGGTTTCTGTAGAGGAAATCCAATAATAGAAATTAGGAGCGGAGCAGAGCAGAGCAGCATTTTCATGTAATAGACAGTTTTATTTACCTTACTTTCTTGTCTTCCTCTCCAACACTCCTCGTGCATACATGGGGTCTTTAATTTTTCCATTTTTATATATTACTGTACTTCCTAATGTTTAATCTTAGGGAAAATTACATGTACTATCCCTGAAGTTTCAGCTAATTACAATTCAGTCCATTTATTTTCAGAAATTACAAAATAATTATTAAAATAGATCATGCATGTTGCCTCACGTATTATGTCTATTGTATGAAGATCACTTAATGGACTATGGATATAGACAAAGTTTGTAGTTTTGATCATACGTGTGGTGTCTGCAGATTTACTGTCATACTTTAAGAAAAATCAAGACGGGAAGCTTATGCAAATTTATAATTACTTTAAGAAAAATCAAGACGGGAAGCTTATGCAAATTTATAATTAATCTTTTTTTAGTAGATAAATTTAATTCATGAGAGGATAATTTGGTAATCTCACACAAATTGCCGCTTTACTTAGGAGATGTGATAATTGACAACCTTACTTAGTAGTTAGTACTCAACTCAAGCCAAAGGTTAGGGAAAGTGAATACACATGCCACATGGGATGGGATCATACAACTTTGAAATTTTTTTGCAGTGACTAGAAACATAAGCATGCCAGCCTTTTGTCGTCTCTTCTCACAAGTGTTTGGTTTTCTATTTACCACAGAAAAGAAAATAAAATAAAATAAAATTGAAGTGCAGAGGAGCAAGTGGGGTTGAAGATATTTCATTTCTTTTTCACTATTAAGCATCTTTAGGAGCATTTTGATTTGATTTGATTTGTTTTTATTTTCTTTTAATTTTACTGGAAAAAGGGGTGCAGAAGATATTGGAATCTAAAGTAATATAAATCTTGTTTACCTCTAAGTCACCACCAAATTGCAACACGAGTTTCATTATGCCCTTTTGGCACTTTTTAAAAAAACTGAAAAAGTGTTATTTAAAAAAAAAAAAAAAAAAGAAAAGCGTTTCATTTACCTTTCTTACATCTCAACTGATTAGTGCTTCTCATTTTTGACAGATGACAGTTACTATGTTGTTCGATCTACCGATATCACCATGCCTCATCTTTTTCGCTTTAAGCACCATTAAAGATTTGGCAACAAGTTTAATTTAGAGGGACAAGTGAAAATATTTAGTGGGTGTTGGCAATGGGTATTTTTTGCATTGTCTTCACCCATTTGACCTTCATTTAAATATCAAATAATTCTGTAATATGTAAAATATTTTAAATTTTTTGGTTTATACACGGAATTCCTAAACTTTGATATAATTATAGATTAATTTTTCTTATTCAGAAATAATAAAATTAATCATTGAGATTTCGATATCAATGTAAAATTAGTGAAAATCATGATACGGAGTTTTGAATGTTGATTAACTCTTATAAGATTGATAAATTATAGAGGGAAACACTATTAATAAACATGACGAGAATATAACAACTGTTTTATATGAATAATAAAATTTTAAGATTATTTTCACAATTTCTAAAATAATATAAATTAATCTATAGCTAGCAATACCAAACATTTAGAAAAGTACATATAAATCTCCCTCTAAAACTTCTCCATTTGCAAGAGCTTATTGAAAGCAATTTTATAGTTTTTTATATAACTTGTGCAGTTCTGGAGTGCTCCAAAAGAATGATTCTTTTCCTTTGTTTCAAGAAAATGAAAAGAGATTAAAAGCTAAAAGCAGTTCGACGTACCCAATTTCTACTATTTTTTTCATGTGGGATTCAAACACAATTGTTTATCTTTTATCTTTTCATGCTTCTTAATTATTAATTTTGTTTATGAAGAAATTGGTGCTTTTTAATTTCTTGAAGTGTTGAACTATTTTTGTGTCCGACCCCACTCAAAATACAGGAATGTGTCCACCTACAATTCGTTAACGTACATGCCAATAGTTATTGCCGACGAAACGAACCTTAAAGTTGTATTATATATGTTTTTAAGGTATATATTTTGCTGAACTTTCAAATTTTCAACATAAATTCTCCTTAATTTGTTTTTAAATTATGAGGGTTTTTCCTTATTATATATATGTAAATTTTTGCGAACTAGGTTTTGTAAAAGTGTTAGGTTTTCCTATATACTGTTTTCTATTAAAATTTTAAGTTTGCCTTCCTAAATATGATAGAATAAAAGTATTTGCTTATACTTAAAAAAGAACTGAACTAACTTTGCTCTTTTAAATTATATTCAGGAATTAATTCTTGCCAAAAGGAAATGATTATAAATTTCGATTATTAAATTATTAAAAAAAGAGATTCCTTGTGGAGAATTTAACTCAGATGGCACGAGTTACATCTTAAAAGTAATATTTTTACGCCAGATCAAATAAATAAAGGCAGAGATGAAGCGAGCTAGGTTAACGAGTTTCAGTAATTAATTATATATATATCTTAAGACTGAACTTGCCTTTTGTACCTGTACAACTTTAAGAAATTGTCCCCTCCCCTGCACGTGAGATAATTTGTTCGCTAGATTCCCTTCCTCCAAGTTTGATTTACATTATTATTTAATTTCCTGTATTATTAATCACTTCAACTGTGACTATACCATGCCATAAATCTATGTGAACTTTTATATTTCGATCCCTTCATGTTTTCTCGCACGATAGAGTGGTTTTTTTTCCTTGATTCATGATCTGTTTAGGGGCATAAGTATGTTACGTATGCATGTGAAGAATTGCTGAAATGAAATGCCGTTTCAATTAGTAGTGTCTGCACCTTTGTTTAGTTCAGGGTTAGTAGCCACGTGTTATAATATTAGTGGCTACGGGAGTTGTTAGTTAATTGTTCGTTGTTGCTGTGTATAAATACCCTACGATTAGTTGAGGGATTAAGCAATAAGAAATATCTGGTTTAGCTCTCAAATTTTCCTCTTTTCCTTTCCTGTTCAATTCTCTGTTTCGTATGTCCCTGTGCCCTTGTTCATAACAAGTGGTATCAGAGAAGCGCCATCGGACCTAAGCCTGTAGATCAGAGTCCAAAGTTTATGCAACTCGAGGATCGTGTGGAGACTGTAATGGAGTTACAAGAGGAGCTTGAATCTCGATTGCGCGAGGAGATTACATCGTTATCGCAGAAGATGGATAAAAAAATGGATACGATCAGCGGTGCCTTGCAGGAGGTGATGAAAAACCTTGACAAAGGGAAAGAGCCGCTTATGAATAATCCGGCTGAATTTCCCCCTTTGCTGGTGCGGAACAGCGCAAATCATGGCGCGACTAGTGCTGTTCAGTCGCCATCACCTCAGCGGTTCCAGGAGCATGTGAATCCGTGGGGAAATAAGGAATCGACTTCCGAAACCATCTCCGCTGCATCTTTTCGTGGCTATCGCATGGATTTTCCCCGATTCGATGGCGATGATCCGCGCGGCTGGATCCGTAAATGTAACAAGTTTTTGATGATGAATCGCATGCCAGATTATGAGAAGATCTGTATGGCGTCGGTTTATATGGACGAACGAGCTGAATTTTGGTATCATGACTACGTGGAAGGGGGCGAAAACATGATGTGGTGTAAGTTCGTTGATATGGTGATAGAGAGCTTCTCTCTGCCAAACGCGGAGAGTATTGTCGCAGAATTCAACAAATTGAGGCAAACCACCACCGTTGCTACGTACCAAGCTAAGTTTGAAGAATTGAAGTCTTTTATGGTCAGTAGGAACATGTATTTTACTGGAAGTTATTTCGTGGATAGGTTTTTGAGTGGCCTTAAGGAGGAGATTAAGCATGTGGTCCAAATGTTCTCCCCGAAATCCTTAGTACAAGCTATCTATATTGCTAAGAAGTAGGAAGCTTTATTGGATGCCACTCATAAACTTAGCAAATCTGGATCTAAAAATGTTTACACATACACCCCTGCACGGACCTCAAAACCACCTCCTATAGGCGACAAATATCCCCCTGTTAAGAAACTTTCTTCTGAGGAGATGGAGAGTCGTAGGAAGAAGGGCCTGTGCTTCAATTGTGATGAACCGTACACTTTTGGACACAAATGCAGGAAGTTATTTATGTTATTAGTTGAGGATTTGGAGGAGTCTAGTGACTCTGAGGAAGACGAGGATCTTGTGGCTGAGGCTCAAACTTGTCAGGTTTCATTTAATGCAGTGGCCTCACATTTGCCTCCTGACACCATTCGACTGATTGCTAGAAGTAAAGGCCAATCCCTGACCATACTTGTCGATACTGGCAGTACGCACAACTTTCTCAATGCTTCTACGGCCAGGAAGTTAAGGTGTACTCTAGTGGATTCTCCTAAATTACTCGTTACTGTAGCTGATGGAGGGAAGCTAGAGTGCAGTCACACACGTGTCCGGATTTTCAATGGGAAATTCAGGGCCACAAATTCACTGCTGAGGTTAAGGTGTTACAACTAGGTGGATGTGATATGGTGTTTGGGGTCGATTTACTCAGACGATGGGGGCCTGTTTTGTTTGACTTTGACAAACAAAGGGTTACATTAATGATTGAGGGCCAGCGAGTGACTTTGCATGGACTGCAGAATGCAGTTTCTCTTCAGATGGTGTCTGCTAGTGAGATGGAAAGAGAACTGGACAGTAAATCAGATATGCAAGGCTGCTTGTTTTGAATTTCAGAGTGCCAATCCTTGGATCAATCACCTGTCATTGCTTAAACATTGCAGCCTCTCTTGGATCAATACTCATCAGTGTTTGCAGAGCCAAAGTCTTTGCCTCCTGCCCAAACACATGACCACGGAATCATTTTAAAAGAGGGGCAAGAACCTTTTAAGTCTCAACCATACAAATATCCTTACCTACGGAGACAAGAAATAGAGAAATTGGTTCAGGAAATGTTGGAAAGTGGGATTATCCAGCCTAGTATCAGTCCATTTGCATCACATGTGCTATTAGTAAGGAAAAAAGACAACTCTTGGAGATTTTGTGTGGACTATAGGATGCTTAACAAATTAACTGTAAAGTATGGTTTCCCTATTCCCTTGATTGATGAGCTGCTGGATTAACTTAGAGGGGCTATGATTTTCTCTAAATTAGATTTGCGGCTGGTTATCATCAAATACGAGTGAAACAAGCGGATATCCCAAAAACTACATTTGTCACTGTGAGTGGCCATTATGAGTTCAAGGTAATGCCTTTAGAGCTTACTAATGCTCCCGCTACATTCCAGAGCCTCATGAACCATATGTTTAGAGAACATCTAAGGAAGTTTATGCTAGTGTTCTTTGATGACATTTTGGTTTATACTCAGAATTTGACTGATCATCTTACTCATCTTCAAATTGTCCTGAAACTGCTGTTGGATAATGTGTTATATGCCAAGTTATCTAAGTATTCATTTGGAGTTCACAAGGTGGAGTATTTGGGGCACTTAATAGGAGAGGGAACTGTGGCAGTAGATCCTGCAAAAATTGAAAGTATGGAGCAGTGGCCTTCACCTACTTCAGTTAAAACTCTGAGGGGATTTTTAGGCCTTACAGGATATTATAGGCGATTTGTTAGGCACTATGGTATAATAGCTCGACCTTTGACCGATTTACTCAAGAAAGGACAGTTTGTGTGGAGTGAGCAAGCTGAGCAAGCCTTTCAAGCATTAAAAACAGCCATGGTGACAACACCTGTTCTAAAGCTTCCGGATTACACTAAAACCTTTGTCGTCGAGACTGATGCCTGCTACTTTGGGACCGGCGCTGTTTTGATGCAGGACCATCATCCCTTAGCTTATCTGAGCAAGGCTTTAGGACCTAGAAGTTTAGGCCTATTTATATATGAGAAGGAGTTCCTAGCAATTCTCATTGCAGTAGATAAGTGGAGACATTTTCTGATTCAGGGAGAATTTGTTATTAGAACGGATCAAAAAAGCTTGAAATTTTTGCTAGAACAAAAGATTTCCACTCCATTGCAGCAGAAATATATGATTAAACTTTTGGGGTACAATTATAGGATTGAGTATAAAAAAGGAACTGACAACAGTATTGCTGGCGCTTTATCCAGGGTGGTGCAGCCTGAGGGAACTAACAACGCAATTTCTGCTGCTAGATGAATTGCAAGAGTCATATGCTGGAGATGCTATTGCTCAGGAGGAAATCACTAGTTGCTTGGTCTGTCCATATAATCCGTCATTGTTTTCTTATGAAGGGGGCTGTCTCAAGTACAAGGGCAGAATTTATGTGGGATCCATGGGAAGTTTAAGAGCAACAATCCTGAAAATGATGCACGAGTCAGTGATAGGGGGACACTCAGGCATTCAAGCAACTTTCCAGAGGATGCAAACCATTTTTCCCTGGCCTGGTTTAAGAAGTGATATACATGACTATATTGCTTCTTGTGATGTCTGTCAGAGGTGTAAGCATGAGCATTGTAGTTTGCCAGGATTATTGCAATCGTTGCCTGTTCCTAGTCGCGCTTGGGAACACATCACAATGGATTTCATTGAAAAATTGCAACTTTCAGGGGGAAATGATAGTATTTGGGTTATTGTGGATAGATTTTCAAAGTATGCCCATTTTATCCCTTTAGCTCATCCATTCACAGCTTCTTCCTTGGCAAAAATCTTCCTGGGTGAAGTCTTAAAATTATATGGCATGCCAGTGACCATCACTTCTGATAGGGATAAGGTTTTCTCAAGCCACTTTTGGCAAGAGCTGTTCAAATCTTTAGGGGTGTCGCTGCAGTTAAGTACGGGTTACCACCCTCAAACAGACGGTCAGACATAACGGGTCAACCAATGCCTTGAGGTGTACATCAGGTGTATGTGTGGAAGGACTCCTAAAGATTGGGTGAAATGGCAAGCTATGGCCGAATGGTGGTATAATACCAATTACCACTCCAGCCTAGGTAGAACTCCGTTTGAAGTTCTCTATGGATATCCGCCATTGCATTTTGGGTTGGGACCCTATTTTCCACTCAAAGTTTTGGAAGTTGAGGAGCTGTTGCAGGAAAAACGAACTATGGTGGCTGAGATCAAAGAGCAGCTGCTTCGTGCTCAGCATAGAATGAAGTTTCTTGCTGATGAAAAGCGAAGCGAGAGGGTGTTTTCCGTTGGTGATTGGGTATATTTGAAGCTTAAGCCGTTCAAGCAGCTCACCTTGCGAGGCAGCGCCGTATGGAAGCTCAGCCCCAAGTTTTGAGGTCATTTTCAGATTATAGAACGGATAGGGGAAGTGGCATACGAGTTACGATTGCCGGATGGGGCTAAGGTCCATCCTGCTTTCCACGTGTCCTTGCGAAAGAAAAAGATTGGCACTGTTGATAGGGTGACTACTGATTTTCCTATTATGGATGCGGATGGCAAGTTTCTTCTATAGCCAGTGGCCGTTCTCGCTTGGCGAATGGTGAAGAAGAACAATACGGCTGGTGCTCAATGGCTGATCAAATGGGCGCATCTCCCTGATGAGGAGGCGACATGGGAGGACTACGAGCTGTTCAGCCAAATGTTTCCCAATTTTAAACCTTGAGGTCAAGCTTTTGGGGAAGGAAGTCATGTTACGTATGCATGTGAAGAATTGCTGAAATGAAATGGCATTTCAATTAGTAGTGTGTGCACCTTTGTTTAGTTCAGGGTTAGTCGCCACGTGTTATAATATTAGCGGCTACGAGAGTTGTTAGTTAATTGTTCATTGTTGCTGTGTATAAATACCCTATTACGATTAGTTGAGGGATTAAGCAATAAGAAATATATGGTTTAGCTCTCAAATTTTCCTCTTGTTCATAACAAAGTAAAGCATGTTCTACTTATATTTTCATCTCTGGAACCCTAAACATATATATGTAGCATGCTAAATAAACCTAAGGATTTTAATGCACCGTATCACAAGAGCTGAATTACAAGAAAAAGTAGTCCAGCCTGATAAGTATGTGCTTAAGGAATGAACGGTCGAAAGATCCTACCGGACCATCTGCCGAACACGTGTTTCTTAAATGGGCAGTCCAGATTGGTTCTGATGAATACGTATCACTTTTTAGTGATGAACAGCCCAGATCGCACAAAGTGCATGCTCCTTCCTACTTTGCGAGCTGGACGAGCATGAAGAATGATGTTATTTTGTGCTATCATTGTAATTTTGATTATGTTTCATTTTGGACGATTGTTAGGATTGATCTTGCTCTGATTAGATATTTTATGAACTTCCCTTTTATGATTGAATTAATATAGGAGGGGGTCCTCTTTCAACTTTTTTTTTTAAAAAAAAAGAAAACTTCAAATCTGCGACTATATATTAGAAAAAATATTATTTAAATTAAATTTTATCAAATTCAATTAATCATATCTTGGCTTAGTTGTTCAGGTTGAGATGACAAGACTTTGTAAGTATAAGTGAATTTGAATTCTATCTCACTATGTGGGATGTGAGTTTAGTTTATTGTTTATGGATTACTTATATATAGTTTGTCGCTGTTATTTATAATATACTGATATTAATGAATTGTAATTCCTAACGATGTGATATAGTTACAATCCACGTAATTATAAAAGAAAATAAATATATATGATATGAGATCACTTGAAGTAAGTAACTTCCCTCAATCATTTACTTCAAATGCAGTCTAATTAGAGATTATTACTATATTCTACTCCTCCTAGAGAAGGACTCTTGATCTCTCTTTCATAACACAAAAAGATCTCTCTTTATTACCTTTTCTTTTCAATTTGATGATATTAACAAAGGACAAAAAGTCACAATTTATATTATAGTATCCACCATAGTTAATTCAATCATTTAATTACTTTTTAAACTTTGACTGATTAGTCACTTCACTTGTTATCATAGAGCTGAGCTGACCAATCAACCATAACAAGATATTTGGAGCAAAAAGGAACTCAAACTATGTAGTAGCAAAATCTAATCAAAAGAGAGGAAAATACAGTACTTATTACTTTAATAAGATTTCAATAGCTAGCTATTATATTGCATTGCCAGAAAGCACATGCACTACAATTACAAGACTCTTATTATACCTTAAATAATCCCTGATAGTCTAATACCATATGTTTTTTCTTAATTCAAATTACTCCTAGCTCCAGCTAGCTAGTAATAATATTCCAATTACATTTAACTAATTAATAATTAATTAAAACTAATTAATTATCCCCAAACACGTCTCTAGAGATCAATACATGAAGCCACTATCGGCTGGAGCCGCCGTCATAAAATTCGGCTGGCTCAAACAATTCCAGGAACTGTTAACGAGCCCATCCAATTCACTCATTATCCCATAATCCGGCTCCGGAGCCGCGTACAAGTCATCATTTCCGGCTCCCAAAAAGCTCACGATTTCGTTCAGAGACTGGAGCCGATGGCTCAGTTCAGCTGCTTGAGCTCTGAGGATCGAGTTCTCGGCTTCAACGCCGAGATAATGCTGTGTAGTAACGTTCAAGCTGGTGAGAATCTGGTGATTGTTATTCCTGAGCATAGCCACTTGAGCCATCAAGCCGTCTAGATGCTTTCGTTTTCTGAGCCGGCTCCGACGCGCCGATTCCCGATTGGAGATCATTCGCTTTATCTTCTTTTGATCCATTTTCAGCTGGAGATCTTCTTCAGAGCCTGAGTTCTGGAGCCCAGATGAATTTGATGATATCCCACTTGATGAATCCATTAAGATGATCGATTATTATATATCAATATTATCAGGACCCGGCCAGATAATTAATTTTAATTTCTTTAGCAAGATTAGTTTATAGCTAGCTTCGTATAGTAATTATATATTCAACAACTATATATTTAGATATAATGGATATAAAATATAAATAGCAGATATTAATTATACTATTATTAATTTAAGAAGAAGAGAAAATAATCATGAAATGTAGTAGAACCAGTAGAGGAAAACAACAGAGAAAGATTGAACTAGATGGGTCCTGCGCCTGTATGTGGAATTTATCATAAAACCAGAGAGAAAAAGTTCACTCAGAATTGCATACATGAATCTCAAAGATTATGAACAACAGACTTAACATCAAGATTGATTTTGAAGTGATACCTACAGAAAACCAGGCCAGAATATATTTCAAACCTAAAACAGGAAACAGAACAATTTCCTGAAAAGAAAAATGATAATCAAAATTATTTCTCGATAAAATTTGAGAACACTATATGTGAGGGAGCAAGAGGAAGAGAGGAGAAGGGGAAGTAACGGTAGTAGTTTGGGTGTGATTTATAGAGCAAAAAAGCTGCTGAAATCTTTTTTTTTTTTATTTTTAATATTACATTAAAAAAGTGGGATTAATGTTAAAGAAAGAAAATAAATAAATAATTGAGTTTGGAATTTAGTTAGACTTGAGAGAAAAAGTAGTTGTTGTGGGGGAAAGAGTGATGGAACATGTGGGGTTTGGTGTGGAAGTATCTGCAACTGCAACCGTATATAAATACAGCTGGGAAGCAACAGTCGCAGGTTATAACTTATATTATATGCCCGTGATTCTATGTATAATTAATATGATTCCCAAAAAGACAGGACTCAAACAAATACAGAGAAATATTAAACACTAAAAAATAAAAAATTTGGTGTTCAATATATAAAATATTTAATAAATCTCATTTCTTGAACTAACTTCTTCACACGGGTTCTATTAGCATGTCTTCACCACTATTTCTTAATTCTCAGATATTGACACTGTCAATATTCAGAAAATTAATTTAAAAGAAATACGAGAATAGTACTAGAGCCGAGACCCATAAAAAGAAGGCTAAAAATAATCCGAATGTATAACATGGGTCTGATAATATCATCTGAATTACTACCAAAACAACGGCAAAACGCCGTCGTCGAAGTTTTCGTGAAATTATTGGGACTTTGGTGGGCCGTCATAAATTCATGTGAATTAATTGCGTTGGGCTTTGTATGATTGGACTGATCTGTTAAATTGTCTTAAATGGCCCTCTACCTCACCATTGGCTTCCTGATGATGCGCTGGTCAAAACGGTAATTTCTCCACTAATAAGATGTTTATATTTCTTTTCAGAAAAAGGAAATTTTTGTGACAGCTCTTGTGCAAATACAATACATTCAATTAGTCCATTTGTTTCTAAATTATCAGAAACATTAGCACTCACGATATTTGCTTGTCTCATCTTGTCACGTTAGTTTTTGTTTTCAATTGAAAATATATCAAATATTTGAATAATGAGTACAAATATTAATAAGGATTATTATAGTTCATAACCCACTATTCACTTAAATTTCAAGGTGAAAATTACACAACTGACAAATACTTGTGATAATGCGATGAGAGAATTCAAATCCGGGACTGCACTTACCAGTTTTCATGCAACATGAAAGTGAGTTTGAAATCATTCCCATAACTCTTTTTTATTTTATTTATTTTTTTCCCGCAACTCTTGATGGTGCTTTTATATTATGACTAGTGTTGCTCTTTTGTTTTTTTGGTAGAAAAGAGAAAGTAGATAAAATTAAGTTAAATTGCTTGGCAATGGAACTAATAACCTCCCCAGAGGGTTCAGTCCACTCAACCAAAAGAAGATTCTGATCATGCTTTTTCTTTGTGAGGATATCGGCATATCCATTTCATTCCATTCTTATGTGGCAGAATTCTATTATTCTATACTCTATCGCATATGTTTGAAACAAGAGTTACAGGACAAAATTGTAATTTCAATTACATATCAAATTTCATCACACCCCTAATCTCATACTATATGACTGAATTATATTTAAAAAAAAAAGGCTAAAATTTAGCATTGAAAAGATTGATTTTACAGTTCAGTATATAATCAATGTCCACTAGCTAGAATAATTAGAAAAATAAGAATTTTAGAAATGCATATAAAAAAATCAGTTCGAAAACTTATAAATGAAACAACGTAGTAACGACGTCGCAGTTACATATGTTGCCCAAGATCTGTTAATTGTCTTAATAGGGCCGGGTCTCTACTTGAACAATGATGTAGGTACGAGGTTCGGAGGACAAAGTTGTAACTTCACCAGGAGACAAAGAGATTCCATGATGTACGGGCAAGATACTTTGTTGGGTTACTAAGTACAGATGGTGGCTCTTTTGTCTTTTCATATTCTTTTTCCATTAAGTTAGGTAGTGGTCGTAAATTGCTCCATGGTACATTAGTGATTGTAACTCTGTTTTTAGCTTTCCTTTTCTTTTAGGCAAAGATTATTGGACCAAAACTCCAGTGATCGCCACTTTATTGTATTTTTACTAAAATTCTTTTAATAATTAAGTAACGGCACGATTGGTATGTTGGAATTGATTTATATAGTAATGGAATGAACGTAGGAAATGAATGATATTATTATAGCATTTCTATGCTGGTAACATTTAGGGAATAAAGTTAGGAATGGGTTAAAAATTCTTAATTTTTTATTCTTATTTTTTACATATATAATATTAAAAATAGAAAAACATAAAAAATTTATATTTAAAAATATATTTTAAAATTTTAATTTAATTAATAATATTTTTGTAACTATGTGTATATAATATTTTTGTCTGACAAAAAAATGTATATAATATTTTATATTAATATTAAATACGTATAGGAAAAATAGATGGAGTTGATTATACATACGACGTATTTTAGTTTATAGTTTAGAATATATATTTTTGTATTTATATAAAATATATAATAATATTATTTTTTTCGTACTTATACATGAACAATTTTTCATATTGAATTTTAAGTATATGAATTAATGTTGTTTTAGAAGATGTATTCTTTTTTTTTTAGATTAATAGATGTATTTAGGTAAGTTGTTGTTAGGGTTAGTAAATTTTTTGGAATCAGTTTCGGTAAAAAACGATCGGTTATCGATTTTTACCGAAACCGGATATATATATATGTAAGGATGGGCGTCAGACTGGATAATCAGACTTTGGATATCCAAAATTTCGGATAGCATTTTTTGCTATCCGAATCCGATCCAAAAAAGTTGAATATCCAACTTTATGTGTGGGATATCTATTCGGGTCAGTATGTACGAATGTATTATTCATATCTAACACAAAATTCTATAATTTATGAATAAATAGTAGATTGAAGATATGTTTTATATTTATATATAACTATTTTTATATAATTTAATTAATATTTAATGTGTTTATTAACATGTAATTTATATTTATAAAAATATTATGATATTAGATGTATTTATTAAATATTGTAATGAAATATTATATAAATAGTTCATTCTTGCAGCATTGGTAATGGCTAATACCATGGGGGTGGGAGGAATGGTTAATCTCATGTATACAGTAATAAGCATTCCTTCAGGAATGGTTATTCCCGATCCAAAAATTATATCAATCATAGGTTTAAGAATGACTATTCCATTACCAGTTCATTCCTGCATACCAACCATGCCGTAAGTGTGTGAGTCAATTTTGAAACCTTAACTCGGTATACGGATAAAGCTCCGTTAGAAGAGTATAAATTTGGGTAAATAATACATTGCCTGGTATTCCATCATGTTACCAGAAATTGTTTGAAAAATAGTATAAATACTTCACAATATCTGACAAACTCTTAAATGTTTAAATATATATATATATATATATATATATATATATATATATATATATTTTTTTTTAACTAACTTAAAACACAATGTAATATAATTAAATCGTAATATTACTACTTAATTAAGTAAAATTATACACCTTGTTATTTCACGAGCCTCATTGTTGTAAGTTGTAATCATTAGGTCAAGTTAAATGGCCATCAGATATTATTTTGGTGTAGAGATTTAGATTCGGTTTCTTGAATTGTGTTTTTAAAATAAATAAATAAAAAAAAAGGGGCCCCATTGTTGTACTCTTGTCTCACGTACATTTGATTCAACCAAAAACATACAGACACGTATAAATAGAAATGACATTTGGGCGTGCCTTAAGGCGAATCAAGCATTTGTCTACATTCTGGAAATTTCATAGTTGTCCCAAACGAAGTCACTTGGTTCATTAAACACATCTGATAATGATGTAATTAAAAATTACTTCATTTATACTTTAATCATTGAATTCGAACAAACTATGCCTACAAATATCAACTTGCTGGGCTAATCAGAATTCCTTATAAGTTTCCCCTCAAGACATATAGGAAAAAAATGATTCATTTATAGACGAAAATGCCCTTAGACAATCATTAAGCCATTCCTACTTTTCAAAGTTGATAAGGTCGTTTTGGCCCTATTTTCAAGGTCAGCATCGTCATATTACACTTATGTATATATGTTTCTAATATTATAACCCGGCCGTTTCATTTAACTTCTATCAAGGGTTAAAAGGTTATCAAATCATCGTGGAAAAATGAGAAAGAAGGAAGGGAGGAAAATTTGAAGAGATTTAATCGAAATCTAAGTGCATAATACTACTGTAAACATGAGCTAATTTCCTCACCAACTTTCCCGTTGATTTGGTAGCCTAATGAGTGGAAAGTTTTGTCTTAATCTATTTCGTAAATCAACTTTTTTTTAAATTTTTTTTTTCTTTATGTTGGTTATTTATAGGAATTCAGTAATTAAATTTAGATTTTGTGTGTTAGTGAGATCATACTCAAATTGAATGTATTAATGGATAATCATCGTCATGAAAAAGAAAAGAAGAAAGTAGTCCGCCTTCTTTTGGATAAAATATCTTCTATGACATTAATATAATATTTTAACATCCTCTTTATCTAATTTAGAATCATTTAATTCTCATGCTTTTAACACAAAGGCCAGGTTACTATGATTACTGATCTAATGACTAATGATAGAAGCGTGACCAATTTGCTCATCCATAAAATATTAGGTTTGAAAGACTACAAGTCCACTTCAGGCTAATTAGTGATTATGTTAATGGGAAGAGCCTAATTTTTTGCATATAAATATAATATCATTCCAAATTAAAATATATTTTTTCGTTTTGAAAATACAAAAATTTAATTAATAATTTCATATTAATCATGATTTATGTTCCTAAAATTACCATTAATCAATTACTATTAAGCTCAATATGATGTGACATTTCACCTATTTATTTCATACCTTAATCTAGCTAGCTACTCGAATATTAATTACTAATGTTCATCAATGACGCACTAACCCTCTTGCCCCTTTAAAGTTTTTCATAGATGAGAAAAATTTGTTTGGAAAATTTGAACAGAAAATGTAATTACACATGTAACTGCACCACGTGCCCAACTTTTTGTCTTGTTTTGACAATAATGATGAAGCAACTACTATTATTGTACTTTGAAAATATTTTACTATTCATTATGTTCAGCAACTTGATACATATATCTTTACGACTTACTATACTAAGAAGAACGTAATATACAATTAAATAAAAATGAATAAATCAATTTGAATTAAGATTAAGCAAAATAATATTCATCATTAAAATGATTTCCTGTTGTTTTGAAGAACTTCATAAATGTTTATGTGAATTTTTCATGTCTAAATTACACTTCAATGTGTTTAAATTCTATACCTTATTTTTTGGTAAAAGTTTAAATTCTATACCTATCATGTCTTTTTTTGGTACAAATGGAAATAATAAGACAGGCCGAAACCGGAGCTCAAGAAGTTACTTTTTTTCTTTTTCTTTTCTCACTCCATTTTTCCAAGCCTCAAGTAACGCAGACGTCCAATTAGGAACAATCTTCTCAACCCGGCTATTCCATACAAAAATTAGAATTTAAACTTTGAACCTTATTTGAAAGATATATTATCTCATCTCACTCGACCAACTGACAACTTATTTCATCAACTTACTTGTTGTTGGGCTTGAAGTTGAGGACTAATTACGAAATTTTTGGACTTACATCATGAATCTAAATAACAAAAGGTGTTGGAAAAGTCAGGCCCAACGTAGAATTTTATCAGAATTAATACTGGGCCTAGTGAATTTCGGATTGGTCGCTGTTAATATTGGATTATTGGCCCATTAAACCTTTACGTTAGCTAAGTTCAGAAAACTGTACGACAGTTTAGTTTAAAATATTCCACATTTATTAAATATTGTTGTAATTCATCATTTTCTTCAATAGTTTCGGGTTTTGAATGATTTCAATGTGGATAATTCCAATCAAATTTGACATTTAAATGAAGTCTTTACTTTTTTAGTTTTTTTCGGTTGACCAAAAACAAGTGAGAATATATATTAAATCAAGGTTTTGATTAAAATAAAATTTTGAAAAAATTGAATATATATTTTCATAGAACTGTGTCCAGTGTACGTACCCGCCATGATGCAGTTGTACGGTACCACTAAGAACCTGAAGGACGGCACGGCACGGCACGGCACGTGATTAGGTATTGTCAATTAAGACTCATGAACAACCAACCTTGTCTGTCTGGCTACTTCTTCCATTCCTCCATTAAAGGCCCAACTATATTACCTGAAGTGGCCCAAACATTTATTTCTCATAACTAAGAGGGCCCATAAAATAAATAATTTCCCTCAACTTTGAAATGTTCTTTTGCCCTGTAATTGAAATATATAGTTGTGTTGTTTTAACTATTATTTTAGTATTTTCTTTCTATTTTTAAAAGTAATTTCTTATTATTTTCTCCAAATATTTCCAATTTCATTACCTCTTTTTCATAAATAAACATTTTAAAAGTAGCACAAGTTTTTCTGATCACCGCCGCATAGTTTGTTTGTTCACCTAACTACTACTTAGGTTGATTAGCCTCAGGATGCATTTTTTAGACAGAATAACAAATAAATCATTCACGATATTTTTGTAGAAAACATGTATATGTAATGTACCTTTGAACTTTCCTTAGACCAACTACTTATGTATAATATAATCAACAACCACACAGCTAGATTATAACAAGTCACCGGCGCGTGGGTACAAGATAATATATTTTTTGGAGGGGGTTTTGGTATTAGGAAGTAAGAACAAACTAAAGTATATGTTAACAATCATTAGTCAACTATAAAAAATGGTTAAAAATCGGAAAGGAAGACTTTCTTTTTCTTCTTCTTCTTTTTTTTCGCAAAAACTTTCATTCTTTTATATTCATTATAGTTTATAATTTTTGTACATATTTAATTATATAATTGGATTTTGTACTCGAACGACGTTGAGTTGGAGAGATTTAATTTACGTTAATTGCAATTAAAGAAAGGGAAAAACTTAGTTACTGAAAGTGAAATGTTGCCAAATCTATTAACTTTAACAGTTCAACTGCACAAACTCTTCTTATATATGCTATATATATATATATATAATGATATAGAGAAAAATATCATTCATGATTCACTTAATACCGTCTTAAAAATAAGATAGATATTAATAATTTTACATTTTTAATTTTATAAGTATAACAAGTACTCTGTGTTAGAAAATTTAATTCCATGACCACTAAATATTATTCTAATATAGAAGTGTTGGATTTAATTTTTTGTAATGATAATAGCCGAATTCGGTGATGGTGGAAACTAACGAGACTCTTTTATTACTTTTAAATAAGCTTTTACATCCTCGTGAGAAAATATAAAATCTATTACGCCTACCGACACCTCTATTTAAAAATCACGTTCCGTATCATGTGCATTAACCCCACCATACTAACAGCATAGTACTGTACAAAAATCACGGCACCGAATAATGATTGCTAAATCGCTATTCATTATTCATAAATCCTTTTGGCATTTTGCTACACCCACAGCCGGCACATTCTTCTTTCCGTCATACCCTCCGTTTGTCCTGCCACGTGTACCCGGTCCCACACAAATCCTAATACTCACACCCGCATCGAATCTTCTTCCCCTCTTCTCCTCTCTCTCTCTCTAACATCGCCGTCGCTCTAACTATCCGGCGATATTTACATATTTATAAAATATTTGCTATATATTTATTTTTGTTAACAGTTAAAACCTTTCGTTTTCTTTTCTGTTCCTCCTTTTTGTCCTCTCGTTCTGAATTAATTGCTCTTACTGTTTCGTATTTTGATACATTTATAACCGTCTGATCAACTCTCTGATCCTGTCCAGTACTTTTCGAGGTTCTGTTTCTACCTTAATACGCTTCTAATATCTTTAGATTTGAACGTTGCCTGAATTGTGGTTAATTTAATGAAAGTGAAGTTTTTTTAGGTATTTCATCGGACAGAATTGGCAGACTTGACTGATTGACCCGATTATTGCTTCGATCATCAAGAACTGGTTGCTGGTGATCGAAATTTGACCATGTCAGGACCGTTGGATCGATTTGCTAGGCCTTGTGAGTATTTCTCTTGAATTTTTTGTTGTTTTGATCTGCATTTATGATTTTAGTTTAGCTGTTCTGTTATGTGATGACGATATTTTTCTTAAGCTCTTTGAGCTTGTATGTGCGTTTTTTTTCAGTTGGGTTAAGGTAATTCTTTGTTTTGAATTAGTCGTCATCTGTTTAAACTGATGGTGTTAGGATTTATTATGTTAAGATGAAGAAAAGGTTCTGGGAAGATAAGAATGGGGTTTGACCTCATCCTGTTCTTGTTGGTATTTATACTTGTCTATGGTGGAAATTTTATTAGAAATTTTCTTTTACTTGTTGATGAGTCTTTATTCTTTTTTGGTTGAATTAATTGTTTATAATTTTCAAAAAGGACGGAAGCCTAATCTCGATTGAGGTTTGCGTGGACTATTCCTCCTGCCAATCTAGAACACATTTGCTTGTGTTTTCTGTTCACGTAGATCTTCTCTTCTCTTTATTTAGAAATGATCCCGTCTGATTTATTTTTCTTTTTGTAAATAGAAATTTATGGGATACTAAGCTTTTTGGGAAACCTTTAAGGGTGTATGGATTAAGTCAAGAAAGCTATATTCTAAGTGCACTGGTGTAGAGGTTGTTTGTATGGAAGCTTTGGGAAATATACATTATTTTAGGAAAGCAAAACGATATGTGAGTTGTGCTGTCCTCTTTCCCCAAAATGAGCGTCTTACATGTATTTCTATTTGCTCTTCACGGAACAGGCTTTGAGGGTTCGTCTGGCAATGACGAGAGAAGAGAAAGAAAGTCTGATTTTGAGAACTCTGAGGATGAAAGAAAGACTAGAATTGGTTCTCTGAAAAAGAAAGCACTCAATGCATCTTCTAAGTTCAAGCATTCTCTAAAAAAGAAGAGCAGTAGAAGAAAGAGTGATGGTAGAGTCAGTTCTGTTTCAATTGAAGATATCCGAGATGCTGAGGAACTGCAAGCTGTCGAGTCATTTAGACAAGCCTTGATATTGGATGAGTTGCTGCCAGAAAAGTTCGATGATTACCATATGATGTTGAGGTGAATATAAGTGTGCTGCTAATTTTCACTTAACACTCCTCATCAATTGAAACATGAAATTGCCAAGATAATGAGGAGCCTGAAAAGCGAAGTTGAAACAATTTCATGTTTCGCCACAGCTTGGGTCTGCGTGATAATCTTTCCTAAGAATTTTTTAATGAAAGATATTTTCTTGAAATGTTTAGTTAGATCTTGCTTTTGTCTGCATTTCTTACTTCTGTTTCTATGCGCCAACTGTTTAATTTTCTGTATGATCTTCTGGAAATTTACCCCAGGTTTTTGAAGGCAAGGAAATTCGATATTGAGAAATCGAAGTTCATGTGGGCTGAGATGATTCAGTGGAGGAAAGATTTCGGTACTGACACTATTGGGGAGGTAATCTGACCAATATACCTAATCATTTTTTAATGTAACTCTACAGACTAATTTGTTTTATTTTGTTATTTTTGTTGTACATTTTCTTTTTCTCCCCCCTGCTTGTGCCTTAACCACTTAAATCATTGAACTAATCAATTTTTTCTTACTTCTTCCATCAGGATTTTGAATTTCAAGAGGTGAATGAAGTTTTGAAGTATTACCCCCACGGCTATCATGGAGTTGATAAAGAGGGAAGACCAATATACATCGAGAGACTAGGGAAAGTTGATCCAAACAGACTTATGCAAGTTACAACAATGGATCGCTACATAAAATACCATGTGAAAGAATTCGAGAGAACATTTGCCATAAAATTTCCAGCTTGCACAATAGCCGCGAAACGGCACATTGATTCAAGCACAACAATTTTGGATGTTCATGGTGTGGTATGTTTTACACTTATTTTTTGCTTCGTCATCATCAATTTCCTTGATTTCTGATTAAGTTCAATTTGAGGAGTTATATTTATTGTCTTATAATTGTCGTTTAGGGTTTAAAAAACTTTACCAAGAGTGCACGGGATCTCATTACACGGCTTCAGAAGATTGATGGCGATAACTATCCTGAAGTAACTTCTGGATTCTTATTTTCCAGTTTATGACATTTTATATGGTTTTGGCTAGTAATTGATATTTTTATTCTGCCTCTTAATTGCAGACACTCCATCAAATGTTTATCATTAATGCTGGTCCGGGTTTTAGGCTACTCTGGAACACTGTGAAGAATTTTATTGATCCCAGGACTGCCACTAAGATTCATGTACATATATACTTATCAGTTTTTATTATTTGTGATCTTTTATTATAATTAGATGAGAGATTGGCTGAAACTAATGGTTTATCTACTTCTGGAATATGTCACAGGTTATTGGAAACAAATACCAAAACAAGTTGCTTGAAATTATAGATTCCAGGTGAAAATGGTGATATTGCTACAGAAACAATTGGGATAAAAGAACCATTGAATTTGACAATGACACAGAAATAATTGAGATATTCTTTCTTATTCTTGAATTATCTCAATTTTTCTGCGTCAGAATCATGTTTGTTGTCTTGCTTGTAACCAACTAACATTGAAACCTAATTTTCTGTTTACTTATGCAGCCAATTGCCAGAATTCTTGGGAGGAAATTGTACCTGTGCAGATGAAGGGGGTTGCCTTCGCTCTGATAAAGGACCATGGAAGAATCAAGAGATACTTAAGGTCCTAATTGCCCTTGATTTATTTGATTATTTTTGTTTAAACAGAAATAGGGTAGGTTTTTCATTTTCAAAATGCTGGTTTGACTTTAAGATGGTTGACTTGGTGATTCAGATGGTTCTCAATGGTGAAGCAAAGGTTGCCAGGCAAGTTGTTAAAATCCTCAACAGTGAGGGGAAAGTAGTGTATGCTAAGCCTCATTATTCCACGGTAGACTTCGTTGTCTTTTTTGTTCGTCGTAGTGAACATAATGTTCTATAGTTGTGTTTGGAAAACCAGCTTCTGCTTATTTTCAGCAAAAATAAGCTAGAAGCACCTAAGACATGTTTTTAGCTTCAGCTTCTAGCTAGGTTATTTTCGTAAATAAATGGAAGTTTCTTGAGAGTGGTAAAAGTGCCTCTCAGTTTTTTTTTTTCCTAATTTCTTTTTAACTTTCTTTTTCCCCAAACACTCCCAACTTTTACAGCTTTAACTTCTATGTCGGCTTCTCTGGAAGCAGTAGAGTTTTGCAAGACCCACTATATATATATGATTTGAGTTGAGTTGTGTTATTTCCCTTAATTGTATGTAGCAGTTGAAAGGTAGTGATACTTCTACAGCAGAGTCTGGATCAGAAGCTGAAGATATTGCTTCGCCAAAAGCCACTAGAAGTTATTCACACCTTCGGTTGACTCCAGTCCGTGAGGAGGTATGTTTAAGCCTAGAGCTTGTCTATACATAAGGGTATGCTATGGTCACAAAAATAGTGTCAAAAGTTGTTAATGTACTGACAAGGGCAATTCTGAATTTTCATGATTTTTTAATGAGGTAATAAAAAAATGTTAAACAATTTAACAACTTTAACCTAAATTCTCAATTAGGGGGTGCTTTCATGTTTTGGTAATTATGGAACCTCAGGGGGTGTTAGTGTAATTATCACTAATATTAACTTCATCATGTTTGTGAGTGAAGAAGTAGGATACTTGATACGGTGTCTATAGTCTAAGCTTAGAAGGAACACTTTTTTTTCCTATACTGTTACTAAGAATGTTTAAGGAATGTAAAAACCTAATCTGTTAGTATGCAACATTTGTCTTACTAGTTACTAAAGATTTATCTTTTTGTTTTAAACCTTTTGTCAGGCTAAGGCTATTGGAATGGCTGCTGGTCACTTCTCAGGATATGACGAGTATGTCCCTATGGTAGACAAAGCTGTTGATTCTGGATGGAAGAAGCAAACTTCTCCTCAAAACCTTTATGTTTCAAAAGGTTTGTTTCTCTCTCTCTCTGAGTGTGTTTTAGTTTCATGGCAACCAATTGTGAATGTTTGTTTAGTATAATAAGAGTTCTTTTCAACTTTTATCTTTTTCCAAAAACTCACCACTCTTATCACTCCAACTTTTTTCAACTTTAGCTTCTCCAAAAGCAGTAGTTTGCAAGCAACCACTTATTTGTGCTCCTCGGGGGTGGGGGGTTAGTGTTTGTAACAAGATGCTAATTATTTCTTTACTTTAATTTCAGATATGTCTCCATCACCCAATTCTCAAAAATCACCAGAAGGATTTCAAGCTCGGCTTTTGGCAGCTCTTATGACCTTCTTCACGACTTTTTTCTTGGTTTTCCGTTCAATATCAAACCGTGTTACAAAAAAACTTCCTGAAGCATCATCTCAGCAGGAGCAAATTGTTCAGGAATTTTCTTTTGACACAATTGCCAAGGAGGAATGCAGGCCACCATCACCAACTCCTTCATTTACAGAAGCAGAACTTTTGTCTTCAGTTGTGAAGAGATTGGGCGAGCTTGAAGAGAAAGTTACTACTCTTCAAACCAAGCCATCTGAGATGCCATATGAGAAGGAAGAACTGCTCAATGCTGCTGTTTACAGAGTTGATGCCCTAGAAGCTGAGTTGATTGCAACCAAAAAGGTATCTTTTATATCTTGTGTTGTTTGGTTGCATTTTTTTATGGTCGGTTATGAGATTGAAAAATATGTTGTTTCTGTTGAAAATGAGATAAAAAAATCATATTTAACGGAAAAAGTAGGTGAAAATGAGAAAACAGAAAATGGAAAATGCAACCTCTTAGTAGTCGTCCACTCAATTTATTGTGGGTCCCATTTGGAGAATGAAAATGGGTTGTTTCTGTTGAGAATGAGATAAACAATCATATTTCCAAAAGAAATTCGTGAAAATAAGAATAGAAATAGAAGATACAGTCAATCAAAGCTTGAGCTGAGTTTTTTCGTGAGCAGGCTCTGTATGAGGCTTTGATGAAACAAGAAGAATTCCTTGCTTATATAGACAGTCAAGAAGAGGCGAAGTATCAGGTAAGAAAAGCAAGTTTGTTATTTTCTATAAAATAGATGACAAAATAACAAGATTGGTCCTGTAACTTCGACACATTATCTTCGTCATCTCCGACATCACTTTTCCAATTTCGTCTTGTAAGTTTCAAAAATCAGAAATTTTTGGTCTGCTTTTCTTCGGGAACTGAAAATTCCCCTTGAGAAATACATGTGGCATCTTACGTGGGATGTAAAGCATCCAATATTTTATCGATTCCCGGCCAAAATCGGACTAAAATTGCCAAAATCTCAAACTTCTGGACGGAATTGGAAAAAGTGACATTTGAGAGGACGAAAGTGTGAAAGCTAAGGACGAATCTTGCAATTTTACCATAAATAGATACTTACAACTTAAATTAAGTGTTGATTTGCCTCTGTTTCTTTATCCAGAAGAAGAAGTCTTGCTGGTAAGACTGTCATATTATACTTCGGCTTTATTGAAATTTGAGACTAACTCATGTTGGAGCTTGAAGATGTACATTTCACTGGTGATGTATGCATTGTTGTTGTGTGAATCTATACTGAATGTATATGAAACTCTTGATGGTTTGTGGTTTGTTTAAGCGTGATCCATTTTGATTGATGTTTGAAGCCTATTTTGTGAAAATATAGTACTGAAAACATGATTTTGAAACGATTTTGGTGTGGTTTAAGATTTGTTTGCTTAGATTGAGATGCTCTCTCGTTTGGTGATTGAACTGAGACTTCGTTAATATATATAAATCTATATTGGAGAATTAGAGATCTTAAAAAATGAATGGAACTAAATTCATTATTTTTCAGATTTGGTATGATTTTTTCATTAAATCATTGTTTATTTGTTTGATTATTAAATGAATTGACTTTGAATAAACTTTATATCAAGTTTAAATCGAGTCTAATTCAGGTTGAGTTCGAGTAATTTGATTTTCTTGAGTGTATGTTAATCCTATTAACCCTTGTGAATGAATCGTATTACTATGTATGTCACGTTTTTAGTACTTCACATGAAATGTATTACTAATTTGAACAGTTATGTCTGGGATCAAACACCCAACCCAATTTATATAAAGATAACAACCAACATGGTTGGTGAAGGAGAAGGTGGGCTTGCCATTTGCCAATAGTTGAATAGAATTCCAGAGAAAAACATCACCTTACAAAGTTAAAAACTAATACAAACAGAACACTAAGGAATTTACAAGAAGCTTTGAAAAACAAAATTCTCCAGAACAGAGGAAATCTATCACCTTGTTGGTTTCTAGTGGACTGCTACCACTAATTTCTAAAAGAATAAAAAAAAAACTATCATGTTACAATTATAATGATATTTGTGGTTAGAAAGCAAAGAACTTCTTCTTTTTCTTCTTTTTCTCAATGTAGGCAAGCAGCTCCTCTTGTTGAGACAAGGATTGCTCCAGATTCTGCAAATTATACAATACATACAAAATAAATATAAAAATAAAATCAGGCCCTATGGAATGGATCCCCTCCGAAATCCATCAAAACACTTAATGAATTTAATGAAAATTCTTTGACAGGGTATGTTTATGTAATTTCGCATACCTCAGGGTATGTGAGTGTAATTATCTCAAAATAAGAAAAAAAAGATAAACCGGACCTTTCTAGCTGCTGAAAGCTCTTGTTCCAATGCATCGACACGACTCAATGCATCTTTCAACATCTCTTCTTTTTCAGGCGGTAAAGTAACAGGCTTTTTGCGAAGAATACTGAGCTTTTCCTCCATTTCATTCATCCTCTTCATCATGATCAAATAATCTGCTCTTGTTATGGAAGCTTCTGGTTCCAAAGTATGAGTCCGAGGTTTGATCATTTCATCTCCACGCATTGAGCTTGAATATAGAGTAGAATCTGTAAGCTTCTTTGGCATGTTACGCGTCATGCGCACCATGGTAACAACTCCCATTACAAAGGTAAGCACTCCTGTGAAGATTTGGTTGCTTACTCCTTCTTGACCTTTACCCATCTGTCCAGGGAAATAATCTGTGTAAGGAAGATGAATCGAATCAGTTTATTAAAATAGTTTATAAAATGTTAGGAGCTTTTAAGCTGCTTTCAAATAAGTTGGGAAATACCTACTTATGATTAAGATCTTAAAAATTCTTCTAGTCTTTGACAATATTAGTTGGACAATTGTCATTACTAACATCTTATAACCTCATGGGGGTGTTGGTAATTTCTGAAACCCCATGGGGTTTATTGTATTTAGGCAATACTTCAGGGGTAGTTGGTAATTATCCCTTTATTTTTTTAGTCTTGTGTTGTTTATATTACTATAGTGTATAATAGAAAAAGAAGAGCAAATATGTACCTTTAGTAGCTAGAATTAATTCTTTTGATGGCACTTCTTTCGGCCAATTTGTTGTAGTAATGGCCTTCTCAACTGCATCAGCGTATTCCTTGGTATTGTCGTCACTGGAACTGGTTTTCTTTACCTAAAATAAAGTTGTAAAGAAATCACCGTAGAGATTATAGTTGAGAACTAAAACTAAACTAGCAATGGTATAATAACAGACTTATTTATATTGTTTAAGAATAGTAAACAGCTAGCATTGCAACTTACTTCTTCATGAACCGGAGAGAGCGTCGGATCTGCGACATATTCCATTCTAGAATTGCTCAATTTGCAGGTGGAGTTGATTTTCTTCATACTCACAGCCTACATGATCACAACTTCACAAGTTAGTTATCAATTCCATATTTTATAAAAATATGTTGAAAAAGACGTTGGTACCTTGGCAACAGTATTGTCCTCCTCTGAACCGGTTTTCTCTTCAACGGATGAACTGCTGCTTGTTTTTGAGCATTTATGTGCACCACTACGGACCATCTTCAAACCAAACCAAAACCAAATCACAGCTTCTTAAATTTCACGATCAAATTAACACACAATAGAAAGAAAGTACATATATATATATATATATATATATATATTTTGAGGAGTAGATGTAGAGAATATTAACAACCTTCATGATCTCTGGATCATTCCAAGGGCCCTTATCAGAAAGCATACAACCACCTTTATCCTCACACGTGCATGTTCCGCCCAAGAACTCTGGTAGCTCACTGATACATACAAGAACCAACAATGAAATGAATAGAAATACATAAAAATAAAGGGCGAAAATGTAATTAATAGATCGAATACCTTGCATCAATGACTTCAAGCAGCTTGCTCTGATATTTGTTACCCAAAACCTGGTAAAAATTAAAGAAAAACAGAAACTTGATAATTTTCATGATGTACGAAAGATTAGAAGAATTATTACAAGAGATGAATATAGCTAGATTAGCTTACGTGGATCTTAGAAGTGGTCTTTGGGTCGAGGAACGACTTGACTGTGTTCCACAAGAGTCTAAAACCGGATCCAGCATTGATAATAAACATTTGGAATAGTGTCTGAAACAATAAGGAAATTCCTTAATTAAAGTGTGTTTTAAAGAAAGAAAGTGTTAATTGCAGAAGAAAAAAGGAAAGAAATGTGTACGGTACTGTACCTCAGGGTAATTATCTCCATCGATCTTCTGAAGGCGCTGAATGAGTTCCCTAGCTGCTTTATTGAAGTTTTTTAGTCCCTGAAATCAAAACACAAGCCTTCTTCCATCAACGAAAAAATAAAATGACTGACAATATAAAAGTTGTTATAGATGACAGTAAAAAACATACCACTCCTTGAACATCCAAAATGGTTGTGCTCTGATCTATTTGTTTTTTGGCAGCAATGCAGCAGGCTGGAAACTTATCAATGAAAGTCCTCTCAAACTCCTGAACATGGTAGTTAACGTATCGATCCATCGATGTTACTTGCAACAGCTTTGTTGGATCAACCAGACCGAGTCTTTCTATGTAAACAGGTCTCCCTATTTTGTCAACACCGTGATGCCCTTGTGGATAGTATTTAAGGACCTCTTCTCTCTCTTTGAACTCAAAATCCTACCAATTTAATTAGTTGACAGAATATACTATATAGGGGTTTTGAAATTTCTTGAATAAAAAGGGTTTATTTGTAGTTACACCAAAACCTTAGGGGTGGGAATGTAATTTTTTCGGAAGTATGAATACCTCCATAATGGTGTCAGCACCGAAGTCCTTCCTCCACTGAAGCATATCACCCCACATTTGCTTTGTTTTCTCAATATCAAATCTCCTGGCCTTCAAAAACCTGTTTCATCAAGTGTACTTTATATGTATATATATATTTCTCAAAATTAATATTCTTTAGGAATAATCTCATATTTGATATCACAACTTAATTTATATTTTTGTAAAATTTTTACCTTAGTAGCATATGATAGTCATCATGTTTCGCAGGCAATAATTCTTCGAGAATAAGAACCTGGCGAAAGGCGTCGACAGCCTGCATTTCCTCAGCATCATGCTCATCGTCCAACACAATGGACATAACTCTGCTGCTATTTCTTCTGCTCTTTAAATTCAATGAATTCCTAAATTTATTTGAGGCATTAATTGCCTTTTTCTTGAATGATCCAAGCCTAGTTTCCTTTTGGTCCTCTGCGTTTTCCATATCAATTTTCTCCGAACCTACGATATAGATTAAATCATTTAGATTATGTAAAAGACTTGTGATTTTTCTTGAAATCTACAGGGCAAAAAATGGCTTACTTGACCCCACTTGACCTTCGACTGGTCCTGACATTGTTATTGCAATTTGCAAGTTTGATCACGTTTGGTGGCAGAAATTAATATCGTGCAAGTCAGAACTTGCAGATTGCCTACACCTTTATCACAAAATTTTGGGTTCAATTAATCTTCTGCAATTGAGAAACATAACTTTTTTTTCTACTTCATAAAACATAATACAGAGCTATTAATAGATTATATGCACAACTTATGGAACATAATGCATAATGCATTATTTCCAGTTTCCTGCAAATATACATAATGGATATCAAATGCTCACAAAATAAGCAAAGCTCATTATTACAATATAGGCATAATCCTAACACAAAAGCCAGATAACAAATCTTAGCAATATAACAATAAGGGGTTGGCAGGGGAAGTTGTTTCTTTCAATAATATTTAAGATCATATTACATGTATACTTTAATTAAAAATATAAAAGTAGCTTTTACATTTTGTAAAAATTCAATGTCCCACAATAATTTTCTTTTTTCCAACTATATATACACAAAAAGACAAAACAGAGAATTGTTACCCTAATGAAAGTGCTGAACTTTGATAAATTTGTTGAGAGGAAAAGAGATGGAGAGAGAGAAAATTAGAGATTAGAAATGGAAAAGAAAGAAAAGAAGATAGGAGAAAAAAGGGAAGACATTACTTACCAGGACAAAGGTTTGAGAAAGAAAGGTAGGGGATGGTCTTTTAACAGAATTAACCACAAAAAGTTAGTGGCTTTGGAGTTTGGACACCACAAATCAATGGATCTCCATTATTCATTCACTCTGCCACACAAACCTTAATAACAACATTTTCATCTACGCAAGAATGAAATTATATCGGTTGTAAATAAGTCTAAATAATCATCATCTTGTCGTATCTACCTATCTTTGTCTCTGACTTCTCAAGAAAAAGTATTAGATGATTATCATCTTTGTGAAGTTTAAGACAAACTTGGAACTTATCCAATTTTAAAAATAAATGAAGAGAAATCAAGCTTAATTAAATTCTTCTTCAATTCCATTGAGTAGAAACCCGATTACGGAGTTCAGGAACCAGTTATAAATTTGCCACTCGTCTTTTTTTCCCAAACAATAGATTGTGTATAGTATAATTACTGAAGCACCACTACTTTCTTTTTCTTTTTTTTGATGAAAAAAGAACCACTAATTTTAGAACTGCAGAGGCACATTTATAATTACACATTATTAATGTACTAATTACTTGCTTAAATGCTAAAGTCCTAAGTCCCAATTGCAATAAGAGTGTTTGGAAAACTTAACGTACATAATTTTCTTTGTAATTGATAATATAACATAGCTAATTTCCTCCACATATGTAATTTATTATGTTATATTATTGTTCCTTCAAAGCCCCTCTCTCTCAAACAGTCTTGTTTCCATCTTCCCTGCCAGATTCGGACACATTCGCACCTCCACTTAGAAATTCAACTAACACTTTGACTGCATTAACAGCCTCATCCTTGTGAAGTATCTTCCCACTCCCATTAACAATCTTCATCAATTCCTTAAGCCCATCATGGCCAATATTACTCTTTAACATATCTTCTCCTTTACTCACTTCCAAGTTTTCTTCTTCCTTAGCTAAGTCAGCCTCCCATTTAAGTTCAAGAAACTTAACCAGACCCCGAAGAGCAACTTCAGGGTTGTCACTCTTTAATAATTGCTCACCCACTTCGGCAGGAGTCACCTTAGTCGAGGCTATCAGCGCCTCAGCGTCTAATAGTAATGGATGCTCTGAAATGCTGAGATAATTGTTTACAAGCATTTTGAAGCCACATGGAGTGCAGAAGGACATGTGGATGTGAACATCCATACGGCCAGGGCGGAGCAGGGCCGGGTCCAGTTTCTCTTTGTGGTTTGTGGTGAATATTATGATTCGTTCGTCTCCACAGCTCGACCATAGCCCATCTATGAAATTCAGCAGTCCTGATAATGTAACCTGAAATATAAAAAAATGAAGTATAACTTAGTGTGCCTTGATTTTATTTTTGTGAGGAATAAAACAATACTAGTGAACATGCACCCAAAATTTAGTGTTAATTAGATATCGAACCCTGAGGATATGTGAAATTACATTTAGGTCCAGCCGGTACTCATTGTTATTTGTTAGGGGGAGAGGGGGGGGGGGGGGGGGGGGGGGGGGGAGAGTAATTTCACAAATGTGAGGGACCACTATGTAAGTTCACCTATTTTAGGGGATATACATGTAATTAACCGTGGAACTTGTACTCTTCATTGGTACATAATACATATGCAAAACAAGATATTGCTAGTAAAGTATGAACATATTTGTAATTGGAACTTGCCTTTGGTCCTTGATTTTGTTGAAAAGGATAAAACTGTGATGGTGGTGGTGGTTTTGTTGCCGCTTTGTTCTTCCTCTCAGAAAAATCAATGGAAGCATCAATATCTTCAACGACGAGTATGGATCGATTCGCAGTAGAAATCAGCAGTCTCCTTAGATCAGAATTACACCTAAGATCAGTCAACTCCAAATCATAGACATCAAAGTTCAGATAATTCGCCATAGCTGCGATCAAGCTGGATTTTCCCGTTCCAGGAGGGCCAAACAACAAATACCCTCTTTTCCAGGCTTTTCCCACTTTCCTGTAAAACTCTTTCCTCTTCGAAAACCGATCGAGATCACCGATTATCGCGTTTTTAATGTCATCGTCCATCGCTAAGGTTTCGAAGTTAGCCGGATGATCGAGATTCACCGACTGCCACGGGCTCATCCTACTCCCATGTATTCTATCATTTGTCAGTGTGTGCAATTTCAGGGTTTTTTTCTCTTCCCTCACGGCTTTGGATTTTTCCAGAACATACGGCAAGTATTCATCAATAACTCTGTTTTTGTGCTTTTTTGGAAAAGTTAATTCGAAAAACCTGAATTCAGATGTCATAGTCTGACCAAACTCATCTGAGTAATTAGGAACGTAACGAGTTTTTCTAGTCACCACTCGCCATTTGAGAAGGAAATTGTCGAATTTATCAGTGATCTCCTCGTTTCCTCCGAGCGAAACGTGGATTTTCCGCTCTTTTTCGGGGAGCGAGGCGCGAAGTATTCTGGTTGAAGGGGCGGCGAGTGTACTGACGTAGAGATGCGCCGCGTGGAAGAGCTGATTTTTGTTGAGGCCGTCGTATTCGTCGATGATCAAGGTCATTTCATTTGTGAATGTGGTGAGAAGGAGATGGAATTTGGAGAAGCAATATTGACGGAGCTCCGGCGGAATGAAGTCTCTTGCGATTGAACGGATAAGCATGGCGGTCGCTGCCGCCGATGCAGCGGTGGAAATCACGGCTTTCGTCGACGGGAGCTCCATTTTAGCGAACATTGTCAAAAAATTAGAGGATTTTTGGGTGATTTTCGAAATTGTTGATGAGTTTATGATGTTGTGTTGGATTATATGAAGAATTTTTTGAGTGTAACATACGCCAGTTGTGCAGTGATCAGAGAAAAAAGACAAATAACAGAGAAAGTGGAAGAAAAAACTTGCAGTCAGTCTTTCTTTGCCTGCTATTTTCGTTGTAGCTTCGCTTCGCTGATTGGCTTTTCTTTTCTTTTGGGGATATTTGCATTGACTTTGGCGTCAGACTTCTGAACTTTAATTACATGAAAAACGGGACTTGTGGAATCTGGACTTGGAAAGCAGTGTGGACTGTGGACTGGACCGTTTCTTCAAGTTCTTATACAGTAGTAAATGAGTGTATTGAATTCATTAATGGCTGTTGAAATGAAAGAAAGGCCAATCCGATCATAAAATACCTTTGGATTGCATCCCCTTAATTCACATACAACCTCTATTTATAAACTAAAATTTCCATCCTTTTTTGTAGTTTATAAATAGAGGTTGTATGTGAAATGTAAATGAATATATCTTGAATGGAGTTTGTTAAGCCTTCGAAAATTGGAACAGATAATCCTACATTTACGGAGATCTCAATGTTCTTATAGACCCAGTCACCCAACTTATTTGTGAGAATTTAGTCATTTACAATTTTACATTAGATGTGATGATGTTATTGTTATACTACCTTGTTCTTTTTTTTTTTTTTTCGATATTCTGTTCTCATTTAAAACAATAAAAGTTAGTAAAATGATGATACAGGCCCAGGCCCGGGTAAAATATTTGTGTTTTGAGTCTGAGCATATTACTAATGTATTGGGCCAAAATCTGACTACCGCGAGCCAATAATTGAAATATGAAATGGTCCAGTGTTTCCTCCTTGCAAAAGTAGAGGAATTGGGGAATTGTCTCTACCTAGACTCAAAGTCCTAAATTGAAACATAAAGTATTGTATATATCTTTTCCAAAATAATTTTATTTACAAAAAGTCTAACAATAATTTTCATATTATCGGGCTTCATTATTGTAAATAAACTATGATATTAATTTAATTAATTATAATAATACAAAGTAAATATACAGTCTTCAAGTACATCTTAAGATTAATAGAAATTACACAACTACATCTGAAATCTGGCATCATTTTGTTGTTGCTGTTGTTGTTGTTGGTCTTCTTCTTCTTGTACTTCTCCTCCCTCTTCTTGTTTCAACAAACTTTTAGCCTTTTTTTCATCACTTTCCCTTTTTTTCTGTTGCAGAAACACAAGTAGTCCCTCAAGTGCAATTTCAACATTCTCACTCCTCAGTAATTGCTCGCCAACTTCAGCTGGGGTCACCATTAATGTCGTCTCATCAAGCAAAGTGCTAATTTCAGTAAATAGTAAATGATCAGTACTACTAATTCCATGATAATTTGCTGCTAGAGTCTTGAATGCAGATGGCGTGCAGTATGACATGAAAATGTGCAAGTCCATTCGACCATGGCGCAGCAATGCAGGGTCTAATCGGTCTTTGTGATTCGTTGTGAACACTATGATCCTCTCATCTCCACAGCTTGACCATAGCCCATCTATGAAATTCAGTAGCCCTGATAATGTTACCTAAAAGAACAAATCATGCATTTTATTTGCTATTAATTATTAGTATATATATAGCTCTTCTAAAGTATATATATCAAAATTAACAAATATTTAATATTGAAGAAAGAATTACGTGTGTATATATATATATTCTAATTACCTGATTTGTTTTATCCTTACGAACAATATTAACGGTCTGGATTTGGCTCTGACTAGATCGAAGCATCTTCAAAGTACGTTCCTCAGCCTTACGATCATCAATTTCAAGGCTACAATCAATATCCTCCACCACAAGTATAGACCTATTCCCCGTATTAATCAAAAGCTTCCTCAAATCTGAATTAGTATTAATACCAGTTAATTCCAAATCATAAACATCAAAATTCAAATAATTCGCCATAGCAGCAATCAGGCTAGATTTCCCAGTTCCAGGTGGACCATACAACAAATATCCTCTTTTCCACGCTTTTCCCACTTTCCTATAAAAATCCCTTCTCCTAACAAACATATCAAGATCGTCCATAATCATCTTCTTAACCGTTGGATCCATCGCCAGCGTATCGAACGTTGCTGGATGATCCAGCTTAATGGAGCTCCACGAAAAGTCCCCTGAGTATCTCCGCACCTGATCACTATTCAAAGTGTAGATTTTTAGGGTTTTCTTCTCATCCTGCAGTTTTTTCGACTCACTGAGGATGTAAGGAAAGTAGGATTCAAACACAGTTTTCTTGTGTTTCTTATGGAAACGTAATTCAAAATATTTGACTTCTGATTGTTGGACATGTTGACCTGGAAATGAAAAATTCGAACGCGTTGACTCAATCTGTCTGGTGATTTGCCTCCATTTAAAGATAACACCATTAAAATTATCTGTAATTCCTTGATTTTTAGCCATTGAAGTTGAGATTTTGCTCTCCATTTTGGGCATTGTCACCATAAAATTGTTCGTGTTGGGAGAGATCTTGGTGCCTATGTAGATTTCTGCGGCTTTGTAGATTTGATTAGTTGATAATCCACTCGATTCTTCGATAATCAAAGTGATTTGCGATGAATATGATTTGAAAAAACTTTGAATTGATAAATGAATATATTGTTGGAGTTCGTAAGGAATTAGGTCTCGGGTGATTGTACGGATCACCATAGCTGATGCAGCTACAGAAGCTGCGGCGGATAAAATCGTTTTTGCAGATTGGATGTTGGCATGATTTGAGATTATGTTTGGAATTGATGAAGCCATATATTTTTCAGATTAATTTGTCGAAAATTTTGGGAATTGGAGTTATGAATTATAGGCCTGGAGGATGAATTTAATTAATCAATTAATTAGTGTTCTTGTAGTTTTCGACGTTAATTTCAAGTTAGAAAGAAACAAATTAAAGGTCCTTTGTTTTCTTCTTACTGTTCTAATTTTCAAAATGCAAAGATCATCATATACATATTGTAACACCCCAAACTTGAGAAATATGTACCATGTGGGCATTTGTCCCACATAGGAAAAACATAAGTAATGTGAAGGGTTTATAAGTGATCTTCCAAGCACAACTACCATGTGGTGCATCACCTTTTGGCAAGTGGTTTCAAGCCAAACTTTAGGGTTGTGCTCAGTGGTGATGAAGCTTATACCCGCGCGTCCAACGGGTGCCGTCGTGAGGGTTCTCCTCTCCGCGCCCGGGGGCCGCGACAAATGGTATCAGAGCCAACCGTCAGCTATGGGAATGCATGTTCCACACATGACATGAGTCGTGAGTCACCGCTAAAGGGGCTCCGCTCGGCGTGTTGTGGGCAGCTTCTCTACTGGCGGGAAGCCACGATCCTATGTCACGGCGTAATGAGGACATTACGCTCTCAAGGAGGGGTGAATGTAACACCCCAAACTTGAGAAATATGTACCATGTGGGCATTTGTCCCACATAGGAAAAACATAAGTAATGTGAAGGGTTTATAAGTGATCTTCCAAGCACAACTACCATGTGGTGCATCACCTTTTGGCAAGTGGTTTCAAGCCAAACTTTAGGGTTGTGCTCAGTGGTGATGAAGCTTATACCCGCGCGTCCAACGGGTGCCGTCGTGAGGGTTCTCCTCACCGCGGCCGGGGCTGCGACAAAAATGTAACACCCCAAACTTGAGAAATATGTACCATGTGGGCATTTGTCCCACATAGGAAAAACATAAGTAATGTGAAGGGTTTATAAGTGATCTTCCAAGCACAACTACCATGTGGTGCATCACCTTTTGGCAAGTGGTTTCAAGCCAAACTTTAGGGTTGTGCTCAGTGGTGATGAAGCTTATACCCGCGCGTCCAACGGGTGCCGTCGTGAGGGTTCTCCTCACCGCGGCCGGGGCTGCGACAAATGGTATCAGAGCCAACCGTCAGTTATGGGAATGCATGTTCCACACATGACATGAGTCGTGAGTCACCGCTAAAGGGGCTCCGCTCGGCGTGTTGTGGGCAGCTTCTCCACTGGCGGGAAGCCACGATCCTATGTCACGGCGTAATGAGGACATTACGCTCTCAAGGAGGGGTGAATGTAACACCCCAAACTTGAGAAATATGTACCATGTGGGCATTTGTCCCACCATTTGTCGCGGCCCCCGGGCGCGGAGAGGAGAACCCTCACGACGGCACCCGTTGGACGCGCGGGTATAAGCTTCATCACCACTGAGCACAACCCTAAAGTTTGGCTTGAAACCACTTGCCAAAAGGTGATGCACCACATGGTAGTTGTGCTTGGAAGATCACTTATAAACCCTTCACATTACTTATGTTTTTCCTATGTGGGACAAATGCCCACATGGTACATATTTCTCAAGTTTGGGGTGTTACATTCACCCCTCCTTGAGAGCGTAATGTCCTCATTACGCCGTGACATAGGATCGTGGCTTCCCGCCAGTGGAGAAGCTGCCCACAACACGCCGAGCGGAGCCCCTTTAGCGGTGACTCACGACTCATGTCATGTGTGGAACATGCATTCCCATAACTGACGGTTGGCTCTGATACCATTTGCCGCGCCCGGGGGCCGCGACAAATGGTATCAGAGCCAACCGTCAGTTATGGGAATGCATGTTCCACACATGACATGAGTCGTGAGTCACCGCTAAAGGGGCTCCGCTCGGCGTGTTGTGGGCAGCTTCTCCACTGGCGGGAAGCCACGATCCTATGTCACGGCGTAATGAGGACATTACGCTCTCAAGGAGGGGTGAATGTAACACCCCAAACTTGAGAAATATGTACCATGTGGGCATTTGTCCCACATAGGAAAAACATAAGTAATGTGAAGGGTTTATAAGTGATCTTCCAAGCACAACTACCATGTGGTGCATCACCTTTTGGCAAGTGGTTTCAAGCCAAACTTTAGGGTTGTGCTCAGTGGTGATGAAGCTTATACCCGCGCGTCCAACGGGTGCCGTCGTGAGGGTTCTCCTCTCCGCGCCCGGGGGCCGCGACACATATGTTTTAATATAATTGGATTGACTCACACATTTGTCAAGTGGTGATTTTTCATATGAAAGTAAGCTTCTTTTAATTTAACCCAACCACAAGTATTATGGCTATATAACGAGCATAAAAAAATTATAGGGATAATTACATTTACACCCTTCAAAGTAGGAAAAAATACAGCAAGATCCGTTCTCCTATTGGAAATTATAGAAACACCCCCTCGACTATGGCTCTGTCTAATATTTAGGTCCTACTGTTATAAGTTATTTTCTTGTTTCCAAGTAGATGCTAGCTAGTTCGCTAACGTTTTATTAACTAAATAAAAACTTAATCATTTCACTCATTTTCGTTTATACCAAACACTATAACAAAAATGTTATGGGTAATTTAGTAATTTTTGTTAGCCTTGGAATCTAAGCATTAACTGGTATCTATGATTCCCTCTTAAATCTGTATTAAAAGATCCAACTAACCATCTTTAATGCTTTGTTTTGAATTATCGACAAAATATTGCCTTATGTATTTTTCTGTCTGGGATATGTTTTCAACAGGTTTCAAGGAGCAGCAATAACCAAGTCATGTGCGATTTACAAAGATCTTTTGCAACAAATCTTCACAATCTCAATACAAGTCATTTAATGACTTATGACCGTTGCTGAGAAACTCAAATGCCAAAGTCTATTTAAACAAGAGAAGTCTGGCATTGTAGAGTATTCAAGCTTAATATATATTGTAGAGATTTCCACACATAGAGTTTAGATTTTTCTCATATTGTGTTGTTTATCTTTGTTTTGAATCCTGAAAATAGTCCTGATAGGTACCATATTTATATTCGATAGGTACCTGACATATTTCAGTTCTTGTATTTGTAATAGTCCTAGTGACTCAATAATATCTCTATTCAAAATTCTAAGCTTAATGAACTTAGGAAGTGGATTAATCTACTCTACTCGTGCTTTCACAGTAGAGTGGGCCAAATCACTATACATAGCTGTGCAAATTCTGTCTATCTATTGTTTTGGTATCATCCACTCCATACAAATTCAACCCCTCTTTTATTTCAATTTTACTACTTTCCATTAAGTTTTTTAATTAGCTAGGTTTTCATTAAGGTTAGAGGATCTATCTGTAATTTTCAATAGTTGAGGAAGTGTTACTATATTTACCCCTAAGTCGAGAGAGTGTAAATATAATTATCCAAAAAAATATATAATGAAAAAATTCTCAATCCTTTGAAATTTAGAATGCACATGCAAAATCCTCGGTATATATATGCTTTTTTAGGATAAATTGTTCTTTGCCTTTTTTATTTTCGTTCCTTTATTATTTCTTCTTTAAACTAGATAATTACTGGCATGGAGTAAAATGATAAGTTTATAGATTTTTTATCCTTTTTTTTTTTCAAGTCAACAAAGAATGAACTGTAAGCCAATTTTATATTTCACATGATATTTGATTATTTGTGGTACCTCTTAATTATAATCAGATAATTTTAATTATATGCTCACTAATATAATCATGTACAACTAACTTCTTTTGAAAAAGATATGTATATTTAAGAAATTTGGGATTGGTTTGGTGATGGCTAGTACTACCGGCCTATTTAATTTATGTCAACAAATTAATTATTGATTAGACTGATCTTGTTCTTTTTTATATATATATCCTACGTTGATTTCATGAAGAAGGAAAGCTCAAGGACGTTTTTGAATAGACATGTTTTTGGAATTTTTTGCATGGAATGTAGTGACTCATGAGGTTTTAATGCATGCCTGTATTTTCATGTTGATCATTATTTTTTCCAAACTTCCGATCGAGGAATTTAATTCACGGGTTACTATTGATATGACTATTCTCTATTCTAGCTAGTTTTGTCTTGTTTCATTGACCTGACGGGGAAGTAAGTTACAGACGGCATACATGCAGACTTAAACCGGCCGGCCGGCCAGTCCATATATCTAGCTAATTACATATGTGAAATATTTAAGACTATGGACACAGTTGGATTAATTTAATTATGCATTAATTCAATTTGATTTGTGACTGACTTTTTATGTATTTGACCTTACTGCCTTTGAAGTGATCATGAAACTTATACGAAGTAATTAAAAGAAAAAATAGAACGTACTCTATGGTGACCGAATTAGCAGATTATTCGGATAAAAACATATAGCATGTGCCAACCTGTTAACTTTCAAAAACTGCTTGTGTAGTTCAGGAAGTTTCACTTTAATGAATTATGATGAGATCAATTTCTAATATATATGTAAAAAGTAGACTATAGCCATATATACTTATTTGCCAATTGGCAGACATATCGATTTGATATTTATGGGCTAGAAATGAATATGGGGTCACTTTTAAAATGTGTTTCAACTTTATGTGAAAGCTAAGGATGAATATTATTGCGATGTAAGAGCTGAGTCATTTGACGAGAAGTGTTGAAACCACTTCCACTGTTTATGGCTTTATATATATATATACGTAGTACTTATTTCACCAGTGTCCGAACTCAGACCGGCCGGCATGCAGATATATATATATATATAACATCAGAGCATATATTCTAGCTTGATCGTACGTGTCTAAAAACATTACTGATCTGCATTATGTGGACATATATGGAAGAATATGTGCGGTGCAGTGCAGTTCTACTGCTTCATTGGAAAATAATCAGAATATGGTTCCCCTAGCTAGCTAATATTCCATTATTTAATTTATAAGTTTTGCTAATCATCCAGAAAATAAATTAAATTAGTTTTCTAGATCTGAGATTTATTTAGATATATCGATGTGTACTGTGTAGTCATGTAACTATCTAATCATCAATATTCCACTGGCTGGTTCTGTGTTGAATTAAGCATGTAATTAATATTGTAGAGGAAGTAACTGATCTATCTCATGTTGTTTATTAGCGACGTGCTGAAAAATTAAGTCATGATCAATACTTTACAGAATTCATGAGTTTTCGGTATATCTCTTCACATGACATTCAAGAGAGACCAGATTTTCTTCCCCAGTACTTGATGTAGATTATGTTTTAGATCATATTTTTCACCTCATACATGCATGCATGTATATATGTGTGCATATAGTTCTTAATTTTAACAAGTAAATTGAAGAATAATGATTCGTTCTTTCGCCATTGTGTATATATATATGCTTCTTATAATAAGTTACAACTAAAAGACAAACGGCCAATGCATGTTTAACTTTATTACATCTAACAACTCATACTTGATATCCACCAAAAAAAAAATTCTTATAAAAATTATATATATTAAAATTTACGGTTAATTACATTTTGACCTTATGGGAGTTAGCGAAATTACAGTTAATGACCTTCTTGTTTGAAGAATTATAATTTGACCCATCGACAAAATTGATAATTAATTAGAGAAAACACCAAATCGTCTAGATATTTGTCTAAAATTTAACAAAATATTCCCAAAGTTTGGAAAGTTGAAGTAATAAAAAGATAACGGACCCTGGCAAATGGCAGGGTATTTTTTGTAATTATTAATTTTTTTAACTGGTCAAAGTGTAATTTTTCAAATAAATGGTTTCAGTTTCACCAACCATAATTTTACAAATTCTTATGGATCCAAATATAATTAACTCTAAAATTTAAAACAAACATGTAATATACACAAATACATATCTCGCAATATATATATATATATACACACGGCGGTGGCGGTGGCGGCTGACGGCTGCCGGTTAGGTTTTGGTCAGCCGAAGGAAATAACTGGAAAACAAGCTTGCAATTAACTGATAAAGTTCATAGTTCCTATATATATACATGACATAGTAGACAGAGAATAATAATATTGCAGTTATTTAAGTACGTACTCTGTCATCTTTACTGCAATACCAGGAACTCAAAAAAGAAGACGAACTTAATTCTAATAGGCCAGCTACCTAATTAAACTGCGATAAAAATACGATAGATAGGGATAAATATCTAAAACTGCAGCTTGCTTGCGTCTAAGTTTCAAATCGAAACCGCAGCTGAAAACTCCTCTTCTTCCCTCAAAAACCTCTGCTGTCGTGCGATAAACGCCTCCACCGTTCGCCGGAACTCTTCGCTGCTCATATCATCCTCAGCGTACGAGGGGGCGGCGCCGCGGCCTACCGCTGTTGCTTTCTTCTTCTTCCCCGAAACCGCACTTCTCATGAGGCTGTTCTCGCTCCTGCTTCGCCTAAAGTAGCGGCGGCGCACCTCTGCTTTCACCGGCGCCGGCGGCTCCAGTTTCTCCGATTGGCTCCTGGTTATGACCTTCTTGTCTTCATAAACAACGCTGCAGGTGCAAGCATCTAATGCTTTACTCTCTTCGATGGTGAAAGGTTGCTCATTAATTTTGCATTTCTCCAAGTACTCCTCGTAGAAATCAGAGCTGCTTTCTCCATCCTTTTTCCCTGGATATTTGCCAGAAATTAAGAAGAGAGCGATGATGATTGCGTTTCCGAGTATGAAAACGAATTTCGTGCTGACAAGTGTCGGGAAAAATGTTCCCCTGATAAATTCACTCGTCATCTTGAGAGAAAGAGCGAGCTGAGTGAAAAACCTGGTGACGATGACCAGGAAAATTACGACCATGATCTCCACGAAACGGAACAAAGTCGTGATTTTCCGAGTCCTGATGAACTTCCAAATGGCGTTTGGTTTCTCCACCTTTACGTCGTTAAAGTTGTAGGAGTCCATTTCTAAAGAATGAAATTAAGGCGAATATATTAATTTCTCACTCAGTTTTTCCCTTTTTCTCGTTTTTTCTAGTTCTCTATGCTTTTATTTTTCTTTGTGGCTGCTGGAATGGGGATTTGTGGATAGAGAAGTTGTATTTATAGACCAAAAAAGTAAATTAATAATTTCCAATTTACTTTTTGAATAGTGGTGGTGGTTTTTGAATTAAAATGTTTAGTTTGTGAGTAGGGTGGGTTTGGGCGGGTCTGCGTCTCGTTTTAGCTTTTGGGCATAGGGATACAGAAGGCAGATAGCCAATTCTTGAAGTAGAAATCTCCAGCTGGTGTTGTGCATGCAATTTTCGCTATATTTGGTAATTTGCATAACTGTAGTCTGTAGCTAGCTAGGTTATACCAAATTATTACTGTGGGCCGATGTTAATTGTTAAAGTTTCACGGGTGAAAAATAAGTCACGTCAATACGGATTCTGCTCTACTAAAGTTAATAATGCATATCAAGTGTATTTATGAATGAATCCATCTACACATATATTGCTCTATAACAATTATTCAGAGATACAAACTAGTAACTAAAGAAGTATTCACTGGAAAAAATAGATTAGTATCCCAATCACTGATCATGATGAAAACTACCAAGCTTATTTGATTCTGAAACTCTTTGAAAATTACAAAAATAGAGTTATTAAATAAATGTGACACTTTGGCTCATGAAGAGATACCATGAGTACTCTTTTACAAAATCATCCCGATGGGGGTAGGGATTTGAGGAGGCCCAGCCTCACAAGTGCGAAATTTGAGTCCAGTGTTTGGACGGCCTGTTATCATGATGACACGAATGTTGATTTCTTTTTGCTGCATTATATTTCGTGTAATAGTATTGCTTGTATGCTCCATGCTAGAGATCTTGACTTGTTATTAATGTATTTTCTGAACTTTCTCATTTAATTTATATATATGAGGTGGGGTTCGACCGGTTCTCGGTTTAAAAAAAAAATGTGATGAATGGTTAATAATAAAAAAAAAAAATTGTAGATATTACTTAATGTTGGAGTGACTCATAATTTTTCACGACGAGACCAATTCTCCCTATTTGCACGGTTGAAAACTTATCATAAATTTGTGTAGTATTATTGTGAGACTTTATCTTATTTAGATCTATCAGACTTTAGAAGTTCCAAAAGTTAATTTCATATCATTTTATAAATAATGATTTCCTAAGTTTGATATGTTACCAATATAATAATTTATGAATTTTCAATTAAAAAATAAATTACATATAATTGTGCTTGATTTGAGAGCTCTATTGCTGTTTAGTTAGGGTTGATTGGAGGGATGACTTCCTCCATTCCAAGTGTTGCATGTTTATTGCATTCCTCAAACCCCTTTAAACCTTTTTAATTTTGTTTCTTAACTTTTCAATTCTAAGTTTGTAAGGCTTGGTTTTCTACTATTGAATAGACCCGTTATATGCCATATATAAATAATATGCCCAAGTTGTTCACTAGTCAAGGGACGGTACCTGGTCTAAACAGCCAGACCCGAGTTTAGTATGCCTCAAACATTCCATCCGTTCCATACTTCCATTAAATAAAAACTCCAATCCGTCCTTTTTAGCTAATCTGTGGTACTGTACAACTTATTTTTCACCAAAACTCCCCCTCTCTTTTATTTTATTTACATAAGACTGCCACTGAAATCTCTTGAATTCTCCCCAATTTTTTCATTGATTTCATCAAATTATTTTGGTGCTGAAAAAATTCACTCCTTCCGTTCAAATTCGATATGAGGCCTCTGAAAACAACATATATATCAGTTTTTGGAAGGATTTGGTCAAGGTAAAGCTTTATCAGTGGAACCCTAATTTGGAATCAGTAAATTATGTGTCAAACCCTAGTTTGGATATGTAGATTTCTTGATCGATGATTCATTGTTATTGGTTGGTGCGCAGGTCCTTATTCTGGAGTACAACTTGAAGACGCTTCCCGTTTGTGGTTTCCGGCCAAATTTACAAACTTCGCAACTCAGGTAATATCTTTATTTACACTTGGATTTCTGAACAAATTATGGTTAAATTTGATTTTAAATGTGTGTTGTGCTTCTTAGACGGAAAGAGAGAAATAAGAATGGGTGTGTGAGTGATTTTCAGAGCTAATTTCTGATTGTTGAACGGCCAATGAGGGTAGTGAATTTCAAATTCAAATTCAAATAACAAATTATTTGGAGTAGATAGTAAACAAGAGGGACATTACAGATAATATTATCCGATCGTTAACGAAGATAGTAAACAAGTTTAATATACCATTATCCTTCACAATTAAATGCCTTAATAGAAGCGGTCGATTATTAAAAATTGAGCAAGTAAACCAAGCCTAAGTTGTAATTTTTCTTCTATATATTTGTTTCCTGTAAGATCAATTGTTATTTTTGGATATATAATTATTGTAGGGTCAATTCGTTCTTCCTTACAAACTACGAAAAATTGCCACGTGTCGTCTACTGCTTCTCTTCTTGCAAAACTTTTCATTCAGACCCACCAATCAGAATGCTTAGTGATCAGTTTTTACGTGGAAATTAAATTATTTTTCAACAAGGTCCCCCAAAAGCTTTACAATTTGGTTTTAGCACCACTCGATTGATTTTTTGAGACTTGCATGGTTGGAGTGCCCTTTGGTAAAGAAAGACAACACTTGTTGCTTGTTTCAATTTTTATCCACAATATCTCATTTCTTAACAGATCGAAAACTTGCTTGGATATATTATCCACTTTGAAAGAATTTTCAGGAAATCACTTCACAGTTTTGCTTTTGATAAAAGTCCTTATGAACTACTCAAACATACTCATAAGGTGAAGGTATTTACATCCCTATAAAAAAAAATTTATTCTACTTCACAACTGATATGAGACACTACAGTAATATAAGTGATATCAATGTGAAGGCCAGACTTAGAGGGTGTTTGGCTAAATTTATTTTAAAGAGTTTATAAGCTTTCACATCTTATAAAATATTTTTAGAGCTTATAAGATGTTAAATTTTATTTTAAGAATAAGATTTAAAAATATTTAGATAAAAATAAGACCATGTGCTTATAAGATGTTAGTAATAACAATTATGTAATTAATATGGTGAAAATATAGTAGAATATGTCAAGATCTTATAATAAGTTAGGATTCCTAACATCTTATTTTAAAAGCTTATAAAGTCATTTTTAAAAATAGTTACCAAATACTTTGCAATATCATGTAAACTCTTAAATAACTTATAAGATATTTTAAGAAGTTTATAAACTCAGTCAAACACTCTGTCAGTGGTATTAAGTGAAACAAACTAAAAAAGTTTTTGTCCACCAAACGCTGGTTTCATAGCTGAATGTGTCAAGGAATCAGTCATATTATGGAGTAAAGGTTGCTCCTTTAATCCTTTTGGGAAAAGGAGAAATAGTCCTTTAGTAACTCTTTGCCCCCATATCTCTTATTTCTATTTTGGAACCGTATGGGTATGGGCAGCTTCAATCATAATGTCTTTTCCACTTGTCAATGTGCCTATTCATTTTTATTTTTATTTCTTTTAAAATATAATGGTTTTTTTTTTCAAAAGTTTTTTTCGAAATGCTATGGACAATTTCATTAGATAGTAAATTATAAATACCCAAACTTGATGATAGTTAAATTTAAATTTTCCATAATTTTGTGTTTTATTTTTCTATTCATATAGTTTGTTAACTAAATAAATAGTAAATGTAGAATCAGTAGGTAGGTGAAATGAAAGATAACTATTGTATTCCATACATCCAACTAACAAAAAGAGATCAGCAAAACATAAAAAGTTTTAATTAATTAATATATAAATCAAATCAGAATATATAACCTAATGAAGCAAAACATTGAATGGAATCTTGTTCAGTAAAAAGAAAATCAATCATCCAATATTGGAAATTGGAATAGTGTGCTTCACTCATTGAGTCATTTCAAATTCGAGTTAGGAAATTAAGTTAAATAACAAAAATGCATTAATCTGTCAAAAGTAGAAAGAATATGCATGGTTAAAATAGCTGGGCCCACCTATAGGCCAATTATTGGGCTTTTTGCAGGGGCTTTAACTTCAAATAAGGCAGGTATCTGATCTGGGCTCCATACCGTATTTTTTTATATTTCTTTTGGTTCTTTGAGATTATCCAACTAATTGAGCCTTGAGTGGGTTCAAAAGCATTTCAACTCTTCTAACACACTAGATTATACTGAAAGTGAAGTGGCTTTGTTTTGGATTTCAGCGAGACAAATTTAATCTAAATTAAGATAACAAGCTAATTGCTTCATATAAATATATGATTTAATAATGCATTTTAATAAAATTTTCTCATTTGTTTTCTATTAATTAATAATAATACTACATGCTACAAACCCTCTGAAAAGCAATATCCTCACTCCGTTGCATAAATTTGGATTTTAAATACAAAAGTAAGGGAAATACATTTAGCTAGTTTTCTCAAATTCGAAATAAAACTTTTATCTAGAAAAATATAAAGGATCCTGAAAACGACATTTCACACAATTTTGACTCACTTACTTTAGAACTGATTAAATTAATCATACAATTATCTAATCTTTACTATTTAATAAAACATGAGATACCTATGATAATTGTTAATCATTCCACGTCGAGTAGTACTAAACTACTATCTACCTTATAATATTTAAGTAATCCTCACCTCATTAGCTAATTCCAGTAATTTTTTTCATCTCTCCATTTCCTTTTCATAATTCCATTATCATTCTTTTCCTCTCTTATTATTCAAATTTTGTCACTCTATTTATTTATTCAGTTATAAATCCATCACTATATGCATATTATTCTATTCTCCCATTAGGGTTGAGCAAATTTTTTTAAAAATCGCAAAACCGAATCAAACCGCACCAAACCGAACTGTATTGATCAATTTATTTAAGAAACCTCAGTTTAATTGTTTCTATCAAAACCGTACCAAAAAAAGGGTTAGGTTATGGTTTAGACCAAAAACCGCACCGATCAAACCGAACCGAGCCGTATATATTTATATACTATATATAATCATATTTATTAGCGTAGTTTATTTAAAATTTTAAAAGAATATTAATAACTATTTGTAAAAAAGAAAAGTGTAATACTTTCAAGTAAAATCTCAGTATAAATTTTAATTCTAATTAAAGTAAACCACTAATATTTAGGGGCGAATAACTATACTTTGCAAAAAACTTAGGAAAATGTTTTTTTTACCTCCTGTCCTTTCACGATTTTTTGGAATTGCCTCCTCACCTTTATTTTTTGATTTTTTACCTCCTCACCTTCACGAATTTTTCAAAATTGCCTCCTCAGGCCAAATTCTAGTGGAATATTCCGAGAATTTGCTTTCTCGTGCATCTCACGTATTTTCTTAAGGGTAAATTCGTCTTTTTCTATGCGACCAAACCCACTAAATCCGTCCGACCCTACCCCTACCAAATAAAACCCATTAAAACGTTTTAACTTATTTTTGTAATAAAAAATTGAAAATATTTAACGTAAAAGAAATTGGGGATTTGGGTTTATGATACGCATTCTCAAAATCTCTCCCAAAATCAACACTGTCTTTCAATGTTTGGTAATGGCAATCACTTGAGTTCTCGAAATTGCCAACGGGCCGGAGCACAACACCTAAAAACTCGGTATCCATTGCTAGAATTTCTGCTATTCTTTTGAGAGAGGTTTTGAGAATGCGTATTATAAATCCTAATCCTCAGTTTCTTTTACGTTAAATATTTTTAATTTTTTCTGACAAAAATAAGTTAAAACGTTTTAATTAATTTTATTTGGTATGGGTAGGGTCGAGCAAAATCTCTCCCAAAATCAACACTGTCTTTCAATGTTTGGTAATGGCAATCACTTGAGTTCTCGAAATTGCCAACGGGCCGGAGCACAACACCTAAAAACTCGGTATCCATTGCTAGAATTTCTACTATTCTTTTGAGAGAGGTTTTGAGAATGCGTATTATAAATCCTAATCCTCAGTTTCTTTTACGTTAAATATTTTTAATTTTTTCTGACAAAAATAAGTTAAAACGTTTTAATTAATTTTATTTGGTATGGGTAGGGTCGAGCAGGTTTAGTGGGTTTGGTCGCATAGAAAAAGACGGATTTACCCTTAAGAAAACACGTGAAATGCACGAGAAAGCATATTCTCGGAATATTCCGCCGGAATTTGGCCTGAGGAGGCAATTTTGAAAAATTCGTGAAGGTAGGGAGGTAAAAAATCGAAAAAAAAGGTGAGGAGGCAATTCCAAAAAATCATGAAAGGACAGGAGGTAAAAAAAAAAATTCTCAAAAACTTAATCCATAAACACATAAAGTGTCACATTGATGTTTGAAGTTATTATATTTGTAGTTTTAGATAGTTAATAATTTGAATTATTTAAAACCGCACCGAAACCACATCATACCGCACTATCGGTTTTACTTTACAAAACCGCAATTTAAAATTTACATATTAAAAAACCGCATATAATGGTTCGGTTTGAAATTGATTGGAAAAAAACCAAAACCGAACCATGATCATCCCTATCTCCCATGCATAATATTATTACAGTACTTGATAATCCAGACTTAATGCAAAGTATAATCCAGAATTAATGCAAAGTTAATCACACTTTTCTCATTTCTGGATCTTAAAACAAGTTTATAAGCTTCCAAAAGATCATTAAAGAAGGGATAAGGATACGGACATCAGGCCCTGAAAACCTAGTTGTGTTTAATTAATTGACTTATTGTACTATATATATAAAAAGGAATAGTACTGAGGCCTTTTTTTGCATATTTCTTTGGAATAACTCTTTAAAAAATGAAATCAATTCCAAAATATTATTTAACTTAATACATGTAAATTTCTTGGTTGTGATTAAAGACGGACCCGTTATAAGTTATAACACGGTGGATTTAGCAATTTTGAGTCGGATTCCACTTATTATTATGCTATGATGATATATTTATGTCCTCTTTTTCTTTTCCTTTTAGCCCCTTTCAGACATAACTATTACAATTAAGCATCCTCTTTTTATATCTCAAAATTACCAAACATATGATAGGATCATATGCACTTCAAACACTGTAGATTATTCCATTAATTAGTGGAATACATACATCTATATGTTTTATTAATTACATCTATACAAGTCAATAGTTAAATTGGAAGAAATCATTCGTGGGGCAGAATTATATCTCACATTTTAAAATTAAAACTCATTATTTCATAATTGCTTTAATTAAGCTTTAAGCACACTACTTAATTCAGCTTTTTTTTCTCTAAACTTTTTCTTTGATGATAATATATGATGCAAGAATATTAATTCTAAGAAGACAACCATGCAGTATCTTATCTTGTTGGACACCAGTATTAGACATATATCTAATGGTAAACCTTGATAAAATATACATATTGTTGTATCTATATTATTTTGTGTCATCTATATTATTTTGTGTCATCGTCGTATCCGTATCCAACATAGCATAGCAGAGTGATACAAATACTAGTCTCTTTTTATGTGTTGTGAAAATAGAGAGCTGTAGCAGAAGTATCATACTATAAAGTATTATACTATGGAGATATCACTCGAGAGCACTGATTTATTATAGTCCACAAAAGTTCTCTTTCTACATGAAACATTAGTGTTAATTATATTACTTTTTAGGCTCACTATATTAGGAATCTATGACTGGAACTTTTGCCCACTGATTTTCGGCAGCCTTCAATAAGGACAACATTAATTAAATTCCAACCAACGCATTCAAATTTAATTAAATAATATCAGAGCTTTGCTGTCAAGATTCCATTGGTGTAGATTTTATTTAGAATATGTATTAATATATTAATATCCATAAAATAGTTAGGATAAGTTTTCAATTCAACGAAACTTTTTTCTTAGCTTAAACTATTCCTTTGAGAAAATTAATTAATATTAAAACAAAGAAGTCACAACTATTGTCAAATATATATATATTAAAAAATAAATAAAAGCCTATACTTTGATGAGTCTTCAGACACAAAGTATATAACATTGGGCCAGCTTCAAACTATAATAAAAGTTAATTAAGATTTGGTTTTACACTTGTAAACTTATATATTTTGTATTGGGCTTCATAGCCGGACTAGTCCGACAGAAAACCCAGTAAGAAGATATCCCAGCCCAAGCCTAACCCTAAACCTATTGAAACACATATACGGTAAAACAAATAAAAACCCTAACAAGATTTAGAGTCTCGTATCAGCCTCTCTTCACTTCGTCTGTGGTGCCGCGACTTCCCGCCGCTATCTACTAGTTTCTCCGATGGTGAGCCGCCTCTCTGTACCTCAAGTTTCACTTAAAACATAGTAAGTCCATGTCCGATATTTATATTTATGCTTTTTTGGCTTTCCGTTTTGCAGGCACCGAAGAAGGATAGTAAGGCTCCACCGGCGTCAAAGCCGAAATCCGGCGGAGGCAAGCAGAAGAAGAAGGTCGTTATTATATTCATTAGTTTTTGCATTCGATTTTTTGGCTGATTATGTCTGTGGATTTGGAATCTAATTTTTTGTGGTCGAAATTGAATAATTGCAGAAGTGGAGCAAGGGAAAGCAAAAGGAGAAGGTTAACAACATGGTGCTGTTTGATAAGGCAACCTACGAGAAGTTGCTGTCCGAGGCACCTAAATACAAGCTCATCACTCCTTCCGTCCTCTCCGATCGTCTCAGGGTAATTTATATGTTATTATATATCAGATCAAGTTCTTTTATGCTTCTATAATTGCCTAGTTTCTTTTTGATTATTTATATTTGATTGAGTTTTATGTTTGTTGATAATTAAGTTTAATATTCTGTAAACAATGTCTCATTTAGTTTGCCAAACATGTCTGCTGAATTTCATTGTGTTTTGTCCTCCATGATGTTGATGTTTCAATGTGCATTATGCTGCTACATCGGCAAATCTTCAAACATTTAATATTCTAAGAGTTCAGTCTAATGCTATGTGTTTCTTATCTCTATGTGGAAGATTATATCATTTGAAAATTTTCTCTGTGTAGTCCTATACTGCTAGCTTAGAGCTTGCAGGTTTAATTTGCTTTCTGCCTGATATATGTCCTTTGCTACATGGATTATGCATTCTTTATAAAACATAAAAGGTTCTTTAAATATTATTATTGAGCATCATAATTCATACCTTGTTAAGAACTTGAAATCACCATTTTTTGTACTGCTACAAGTTTCTGGAACTCATCTCTTGAATACGAGATATAGATTTGATCAATTTCGATTTGATTTTTATTTATGCAATTTGTAATCTTACATAGCCCTAGATTCTGCAAGTGATTTCATTTAAGTTGATTTCCAATCAGAATGCTTATCAGTTGGCATATATTATTTGCAGATTAATGGATCACTTGCAAGGAAAGCAATTAGGGATTTGATGGCTAGAGGTTTGATCAGAATGGTGTCAGCTCATTCGAGCCAGCAGATCTACACAAGGGCAACCAACACCTAGATGTTTCATTTCATTGTATTTCTGGGATTTAACATTTTACAACTCTTTATTTTAAGATTGAATCTTTTCTTAAAGATGCTTTAACTTCCCGGAATCAGCTGTTACCATGTTACTATATTTTTTGTTTAAATCAGAGTTTGTTAGGGATATTAAGTTTATTTAAGCTTTTATAAGTAAACATCTTTGGAATTTAAGTTAAGTAATAGTTTGAAAATAACTAAAAGGATCAACGATATTTTGAATTGGAACAACAAAAACAACCTAAAGATTACGTTGTTGCTTCTCCAAGGTGAATGCTGTTTAAATTCTTTTAAAATTAGCTTTCAAGTTAATTGATTTGAGTTGGCAACCAAAATACCAAATTTTTAGATGTCGACATAGGAGGATTTTGTGAAATATGATTATTAATTTAAATAAAGTATTGTAACGAAATAATTACTTGGAACAATTTTTCTGGTGACACAACTTTATTAAGTACCAGAAATTTACTAAATTGTAATAATAGGATTTGAGAAAGTGTTTAGATTAGCACTTAGTAATTGTAATAAGCCTATGAAAAAAGTGAAAACATCACGTATTTTGTAAAGCCCTAAAGCCTGTTGGAATGGTCAAGGCATGCAGATTTCATCATATTTAGTAACTGTTAACTCCATCAATTTGCCTTGTCGAGATTTGCTAAGGAAGCCTTGGAGCTGCCTTCTTCAACATACCAAGCGGGAGGAAAATGCTTGCGCAGATATCCTAGCTATACTTGGACATGATTGTAGGAACTCTTGTAATTTTTGGTTTGATGGCGGTTGTCGAGTGTATCCTAAAGGAGAGCTTTGTGTAATTTCTGTGCATGGCCTTCTTCTTACAAAAAAAAAAAAAAAAAATCAATTTGCCTTGTCCAACAAATATGATAAGCTCCTATGGGCAAATGCTTTTTTCTATACAATTTAGTTGAAACTACATAAATTTGGTACTGGAAACTTTCCGTATGAGTAAACAATTGAAGTGGTTGTGAGGGCATTAAAGTAAAATAACAGACAATCTGCATTTCTGGACCACCATGGGTAAATAAATTGACATAGAAAACTCCTCATAACAGCTAGCAAGCTATTCGTCCGTTCCCTGCTCAAATAGGGATGTACTGAAATGTTAAAAGCTCCATTGAATCTTATGTTTTACTCAAATGAATTGTCATATTCAATTAGGGTTCTAGCTCTAACCACCCCAGGCGAAACTGTGAAATACGTTCTTTACTTCAAAATAGTTTATATTAAAAGAAATAATTACGAAAAAACCCACTCAAGTTGGGTTTAAATTCACAAACATCACCCATACCTTGAAACTGTATGAGTATCCCTCTAGCCTTTACGCTATTTATGTTCACATTTTGAAACACTACGAAACGTACCCTAAAATTTGTAAAATATAACGATTACCTCCTAAAACTAACATAAAATTGTTGACTTTCGTTGGCTTTGAAAGTATTTGTAATGTTTCAAAGTTTCACCGGTATTTTCGAATTGTTTTGGAAACCTTAGGAGGCTATCCATAGAAATGCAAAGATTCAATGGTTTATCGATAAAACACGACAAATTTAGGGACGGTTATTCAATGAAACCTAACAGATAGATGTCCCAACTCAGCAGGTCTAGCTAAGGGGTAAGGAGCAAAGTAAACCATGAAGTCTTTTTTTTTTTTTTTTTTGGGTGCAAGTAAACCATGAACTCTAAAAATAATGAAACTGTACAATCATACTGTCATAGCGTTCAATAGAACTGTTTTTTTTTCTTCGGAAGGGCTAGTTGTGCAGTAAGTATTGACTATTGTGAAGGTACAAGATATTATATTTAGTAAATTTATACAAACAGCCGGACTAAAAACATGGAAGCAAAATTGAGTTCAAGTTTGATTTACCAATTACCAAGCAAAATCTCGTTGATTTTGAGTATGTGGGGAAATTTCATGCCACCATAATGCATGATAATATCATATATGTTTTTTAGTTTAAAAGTTCACAAATCAATTGTTTTTTAAATATAATATTAACATATTTCCACGATATAATATAAGGGCACCCGCACCACCTTAATGTTGGCCGGCTTAAGTGGTTAAGCTCAATCGTCATAAAAAGACCATAAAGACCATTGTTCCTCTTCTGAGATGAAGTGTGACGTGATTTCTCCTCCCTATCACTTCAAACTTAAAACTCTAAACAGAGAGTTCATTAGATCGATGAAGCTAGGGAATTCCTTATTAGGTGAAGAGAGCTCATTCTCTTAAAAGACTTTCTTAGGTATATGCGGTTTTCTAGCTAAAAGAGATTTGTTATATGAATCTGCAAGGAGTTGGAGACGAATTGTGCGTATAATTTGCCAAAATTTTGGATAAATTAGAAAGATATGTAAAACAGATTCTTTCTTTTTCCATCACTTAGGCACAGGTCAATTTGTTCCTGAATTATTGGTAATTTTAACACTTTAAAAACTTATATCTATAGGTTTACTAATTACCACTTATATTTTCCGTCTCACTGTTATTTCTCACCCCAATCCATTTTCTGGTCGACTGGCCGATGATAACACATGCCATATAAGGGAAATTAACAAACGACATCATATGTCAAAGTATAAAAGTTTTATACTTTGAATGATAAAGTGTAAAATTCAAATATTGGGCGGCAAATGGAAAATATGCCCTTATTAATTTTACATGACTGACACACGTATTATTGAGATACGACGAAAGATTAATTGAAGGGGCAAAAGAGCAAAAAAAAAAACATAGAGTAGAAATGGATAAATTACGAAATATTAGGTGTTCAAAGTGTAAAAATGACTATACTCTGGGTGGCAAAGTGCAATTAATCCAAAAATATTTATGTTTTGAAACCGGCAGTAACTGGGTGTTAATCATATGCTTCCTAAAATTCAACATATACCCATCATTCAAAGCCATATCTCACCTATTCTCCAAACTCCAACAAACTGGGAGCCCTCTGTTAATGGACATTAATTATGTATCAAGCCTCAACCATATCATAGCTGGCAAAATTAAAGCTATGAGAGTTTTACTGATCAAGCAACCACCTTCATCTTCAATATAGGCGGGCAATTCGATGTTCATAAATCATAACAAACTAACCTTTCACCGCCTATGCTATGTAGAATCTCAACCATCATAGCTACTACATTAACGATTCGCATTATTTAATTAACACTACATTATGTAACTATGTAAAAAGTTGTGATAGAATCTTGACTAAGAGTTGCGAAATATACTACTAAAATGAATAGGCAAGGCAAGGAGAAGACTGAAATCAAATTCAGTACAACACTAAAAAGAAGAAGAATTTCAATTTTTCATTGTCACGACAGAGTAAATGGGTAGACATAATTAACATTTCACAAATTCCACAGCAATTTCGAAACAAGACTCACAACAATCTTGAATCTACTACTCAGATTTAGCTTTTGACAGAGCTTTCTTCCTCTGCCCCAACATATATCCATACAAATGAGGGGTACCAGGAACATAGAACCCTAGAATTAAAAGTGCATTGTAATAATAATCAAAAGCAAAATTCCACTTATTCGGCATCCTCAAGCTGTATTTTCCAGATTCCCTCATATAAGGCAGCGAATTATAGATCAGACCAACTTCACTAGTAATACCCGTAGGGTACAGTATGAGAAACGTGCTGTACCTAAGCCAAAGCAGCCATGACGGCGTGAATCCGAACATTTCCTTGAATCCGAAAAACGAGTAGCGGATGATTTCAGTAATCGACCAGCTGATCACCAGAGATGCGACGAAGAAATGCGTCCGGATCTCGGGGAAGCTGTATAAGATGCCCCATGTGACGTACAATCGGGAGCTAACCTGCGGGAGAGTGGCGGCCACCGGAGATCTGACAATTCCGGTTAAGCTGTGGAGGATTTCGACGAGAGCAGCGGATTGCGCGAGGATTAAGGGCTTCTCGATTGCGGCGTAGACGGATTGGTGGCCTGAGTCTTTGAGGGTCTTGACGGCGAGGTAAAATACTTGGAACCATCCAAAGAATAGTAACCAGTTGTACACAACGAGGTAGATTCGCCGGAGGGAGGTGAATACTCCGGCCATCGGAAAACACGATATGGATGTATTGGAGTTTTTGTGAATTTGGGTGTGAATTGTTGAGATTAGGAAATGAGGTGAGATTTATAACAAATATTATTTGTTAGGAAAGTGAGTTAATGCACTTAGGTGGGCGTGGGCGGGTCAACTACCTGCAGCATTCTTTATATTGCTATTTTATCTAATCTTTTTCGAAGGGTTTATAAATTACTATAATTTATAACGTAGGCAGTGTAGCCAAATTTTTCTAAAATTTTCCACTTTTAGCTTTTTATTATTAAAGAATATTTTTGTATTTTTTCTAGATATTTTATGGTGCAATATTAATTTTATATAAACTCGAAATTTCCTCTTAAATTTATATGCACTAAACACGCATATAACAAGTTATAAATACGACATCGGTACCTAAATAAAACACATTTAAATGGTTTACCCTAATACTTTAATAGATCATGTTATACAAAATATGCCTCTAACATGCATTATGTAAATTCTTAAAAAATTCAAGGTTTGGTAGAAAGATAAATGCATAAAAGTTACAATTTACAAAGCAATGTAAACTAAATGATCCAAATAATTTTGATAATTGAAATAATAATCTTAAGATAAATTTTAAATATTTTACTTATTAAATATATATTGAACATATTTGGTCAAAGATTAATATGTTAGAAATATTAGATATCTGATAGACATTATAGTTTTTGTTTCTTTTTAGATAGGTGCATTATAGTTTTGAATCCTAGCTCTATATAACTAAGTTTGATAAAATGTACAAAATTTATCATACAATGCATCTACATCAAGAGGCTTTTGATGTTTTGCAGGCTGATATAATCAGCCCAAGTTCCTCTTCTTGTAAGTTGTAACTTTGCTACTTTAGACAACCTCCTTTGATTTATCTAACCTATTATATAAAACGTTTTCACTATTTTGGTTACTCACCCTGTTATTTAATAACTAATTATTTTAAATATTTTTTTTCTCTTCTCTCCACTTTCTCACGTTATTTTTCTCTATTCTCTTTCTCTCTTCCTATCAAACTCCTTAATAATTTAAATTTTTGTTTATTTAATTACAAAAAATTACTTTTTAATGTTATAAGTTTTGTGAATATATTGAAAATAATTAATATTATTATAGATAAAAATTTAATTTAATATATATCGCACATGCATCGAGTGTGGGATATTTTCCCGTGTTAAAAGTTGTTTTTCTTGAGCAAACAAAAAAATCTACATCAAGAGGTGCCTAATGTCTATTTTCATAAATAAATTTATAAATAAGTTAGCCGTGAATTATTGAGAGTAGCTCTTGTACTTTTAATATTAATTGAAAAACTTTTACTTCCTGAATTAAGAATTGAAAATTAAGTATGAGGGTAGTTAATTAGTCTTTAGGTCTTGGTAAATAGACAAAATTAGCCTTTTAGGGTAGGGCTGGTCTGTAGCTGTTTGAATGTGTTTACTTGGGTAAGTTTTACGACTAAACAAAATCAGATTAATTATACTGGGCTTTCCAGTGAGCCATTTTGAATTGTTTGGTCTGATCCAATAGCAACACAACTAGGATTTTGATTGGGCCTCAACTGGGCTACTTTTATTAGTAAAGGGAAACCTACTAATTTATGAAACACGCAAAGAATTGTTGGTAATGAAGTTGGGCCTAACCCAAAAAGAACTGTTAAATTTGGGCCAACTCTGATCTACAAAAGTTGTAGGTTTTTAAGACTCAAATTATTTTGAATTTCTACAAATTAAATAACAAAAAATTGCTCTTGAGCTTCGTATGATATATAATTACATGAATAAACTTGAGGAGACTCACTAAACAATAAACATATTCGCTTCACTTAATTTCTTTTTCATTCCACTTGGAGATATTCAGACATTAATGAAATAATGTTTCATTTAGAAAAATAAAATCTACTTAAAAAGTATATATAATGTGATGGAGTTGACATGGATTTAGGAGCTACTTTAAGTGAAAAAAACACAGCTTTTGAAGATAAATTTACTTTTTCGACTTTCCATTTCAACAAGAAAGAGTACTGCTAGTGGCTAATCTTATCATCTAAGAGGCCTATTATTAAAATAAAAAGAAAAAGAAAAACTTAAATGTTTGGTAAAGTATGTAACATGGCACGTGAAGTTTACCTAAAACGTAACAGGGGTAGAGGTGTGTTTTCTTGTACTGCTTTTACTGTTTTGGCATTTTCTCTTTGGCTCAGCCTCAGCCTCAGCATATATATAATAAATAATAATTCTAATAAAATCTCTATTTCTCTATTGTTATTAATTATTATAGCGTAAAAATGGAAATGCATCCAAATATATTATATTCCACGGACCATACTACACTACTATAGTATATATATATGGAAATTGTATCAGTACTCCAATATTATCTTATTTTACGTACTCACTTTACTTGGATGCATTTCAGTTATTGATACTGATAATAAAAAGAAAAGGAAACACTGAAACAGAAACAATTGTTCCAAATTATTAATTCTCAAAAAATGAAAAATGAAAATTGATTCCCAATTAAGGTAATTGCAGCACTCATGAGAAGTGAACGTACAATATCATTTAACTAAAATTGATATATATATATATATATAAATATATATGTAATCATGCTAGCTAGCTTGTCTTTAATCAAATAAAGTAGCTTTAAGCATGATTATATTTTCACACATACTGTATGTCTGTACATGCATTTGAATTTGATAGAGTTGAAAATGTATATTCATACAACAAATTAAGCCCATAAATCATGTGATTGTGTAACAAACGACGTCGACTCGATTATATATACATATCTTTTCATGCATTTGTGACTGAAGAAACTTATAATTTTGAATCGTTGAGGTCATTTTCTAGTGCAGTTGTCATCTATCTTTTATGATGGGATTTTAATAGTCTTAATTTAAGCAGTAGATGACAAGTGGCCCCCACATCTTAATTTGCGATTGAGTTGAGGCTATGTATATATGTACAAAACATCCATCCATACAAAATTAGAAATGCATGCGACTTATAAACGAGCTCTCCTCTCCTCCATCGTTGCTTTTCATCCAATAGTATTGTTTTTTTTTGGGTAGATATCCAATAGGGCTAGTATTGTTGTCAGTTCTCATTGCTATTTATTTCTTTCCGATTTGACATGCATGCAAAATTTAATATTTGGGATGTTTGTAGATAATAGATACCTAAAAATAACAATATACTCAATCATTGTACCTAAAAAAAGAAAAAGGAAATATATATAAATCATCTAGTAACTTGGACCAGCCCAACTAACATGGGATGTCCCCAGGCTTAGTGAATTTAATTTCTATTTCAGCCGTCCATTTCTCTGATGGACTCTGAAATTACGGAAATATATATCAATTTTTCTTGAAGGAAGTATCATATATATATATATATATGAAAATGAATGAGTGAGATGTTTTAGGAAACATGCTTATGTGTAAATGAGATGGATTAGTTAGAATTAATCCATTTTGACATATAGATTATTTCTATAATTAAGTTCATTAATTATTATTTTTGTAACTTACATATATATTTAATTGACATTCCATATATTAGTTTATATTAAGAGAATTGTAACTCCTATTTAATTATATAATTATATAACTACTTTATATAATATTGATTTTGAAAATTTCATTCAAGAAATAATTTTAAGTAAATTTTAATAAGTTTTGCTAATTATTATGAACTTTATATTTAAGTGCTAAAAAATATATATGATTGAAGAGGAGTTTAAACTAATTATAATTTAGATATAATATTCAATTTGTACATGAAAGCATAGTATAGAAGAATTACCATTCACAAAATATTAACAATATTTAGGTAAACGATTATTTAGTTCTATAATTAATATTTTTTTATTTTGTATTCTTTTTATCTATCATGTAATTGTATTTTCAAATTTTCTTTTAATTATTTGTGGGGTCACATAATTACGTACATTTTTTAAAATGTAAGTTTAACTCAATTTTATTTACCTTAATATTATAAAATAAATAAATAATTATTTTTTTAGAAAAATCTCTAAATACACGTGTTTCATTTTCATTTTGGGGTGGAAAAATTATTTTTCATTTCAATATGAATAAATTTATTAAATTATTATATATAAATATTAATATTGCCATAATATAAAGGAAATATTAATAATGAAATGAATATTATTGTTAATTAATAATAAAATAATAACAATTATTCAAAAAATAATAATATCAAGTATACAAGAGATTCCAATAATTATTTATATGGTCTATTATTAAATATTTTTTATATTTTTATATTTTTATATCAATTGTGTGCATGATTTTAAATAATATATATATATATATATATATATATATATCCCTCTATTACAAATATAAAATCATATCATATTACTATTTTTATATATTTAAAATGAGTTTTTCATATATATAGTTCGTGATTATTTTATAAAAAGAATTATTTTGGTATGTGTTTCAAATTATGAGTTAATTATTTATATGTATTGTTAATAATTATATAAGAAAATATGATTCAATTTATTTAATAATTTATATTTTATAAATAGATTTTTCTGTTAAATTTGTGATATATATTCAAGTTGTTAATATATATATATATATATATCTATGATTAATATTAATATATTAAATTTATAATCATAAAGTAATTTTCCGATGCAATGCAAGGGTTAAAAGCTAGTTTCTATTTTAAAAAGCTTAAATATACGGAAATATACAATAACTTAAATGATCTCCAGATATTACTCCGAACTTGAAAATTTGGAATTTGACTTCTTGCAATGATAATGTGGAACACTGTAAGGTGATTTTTAAAAAGTTTTTGTGCATTATTAATGTAAAATAACTTAATTTTCTCCTATAGTTGACCTAGCTAATATCTGATCTTTTTGTTTTTCAAAGTTGGCGTTCTATATTTTCACTCTTAAATCCGTATTTAATTTTTGTTTGATTCATCTGCCACAACTTGGATATACAGTTGCAACCCCCAAACAATGACACGTACGAAGAAGAATAGTGAGATGATCATCATCCAATAGGCAATTGCACTGCGTCTGGCCTCAATTGATTGAGAAAAATAATAAAATTGTAATAAATAAGAGCCACTCATACAAAATCAGACAGATTTTTCAACGTTTAGAGCCCTAATAAAGATATGCATTATAGTACAAAATTGCAGAGTAAGTACATAATGAAGTGGACAAGTGTAAGCCCCCCCCTGTCGTCCAAAACACTTACGCACACCCCACCTAATGCTACACCAATTGACAATTGCAATTGCAAGCATTTTACACGCACTTCAGCGTGTTTGTGTGTGGGCCGAAAGAGTAGTAATATTTTTGCTATTTATTTAATTTATAATAATGGTTTTAATTTCAGTGTTATAAATAATTTTTTCGAATTAATCAAAATTAAGAAATGGCCACTACATGGCTAGCAATAGCATCTACACTAACTACACACATTTGGGCGTATTTGTGTGTGTGAAGGAAGCTGAGACATCTTCACTTATGACTTACTTACCTTCTCAGATTTTTTCTCCCCATTTCTCTGATCTCTATATATATACAACATTTCACAAAAATAAATAGCAAGATTTCCATTTTCCCGTGAAAGCTCACAAGCCAATAAACCTACCACCTTTCTCACCTCTACACTTCACAGTCCTTTCATGCATTCTCCACATTCATAATTAAAATTACTACTGTTTCTCAATAGATCTTCAACTTTCTCTCAATAGATTATCCAATTTCTTAAATAACTAGGAAGTAGGAATTACCCTTTAACCACAATCTTGGATTTTCCCATCTTTCTGCCTGCGTAATCTAGTCTAAATCTTGACAAAGGGTTTTACATAAGATCTTTCTATCTTCAGCTTCCAAGGTACAATCTGTTTTAAAGTATGATTCTTGCTTTTTCTTGCATATGGAAAATACTTAATATTTTTAGTATTATATTTAATTGCGTTGATTTAGGAACGCAGACTGCCGCACTGCATTTTTTAAAATTTTATTCCCATCTTTGTGTGATCTTTACTTTACTTGGTTACGTAGATTGCATTTCTATTCTTTCCACTTTACTTTAATTGGTGTACTTGTGCTTAAACCCTGTGATCTATATATTAATTTAACCTTTAATCTTTTGATCATTATCTAATAATAGGCTAATTCTTGACATTTAGGTTGGATCAGTTTGTAAATTGAGATGGATGCTTGCTTTGCAACACTGAAACCCACGACCCATTTGCCAAAAGTGAGCAAAAATGGGTTTCTTAACGGAGAAAACGGATTTTTGGGTGAAAAGATTAGAGGGAGTCTAAATAATTGTTGTTGGGTTAATCAATCGGGGAAAAGTTTGAGTCTTGACAAAAAGGGGAAGAAAAACAAACCTGGTGTTGCTTACTCTGTTCTAACCAGAGAAAACAAACAAGAAACACTGGTTAGCATTTTCTCATTTCAACGCTATCTATGTGTGTGGTATGTTTTTATTATTTAGATGCACCTGATTTAAGGTGTTTTCTTTTTACTATTTTTCAGACTGTACAAACTCCAAAATACGAAAGACGAAGGGCAAATCCAAAAAATGTAGCTGCAATTATACTGGGAGGAGGTGCTGGAGCACAACTTTTTCCACTTACAAGCAGAGCTGCCACTCCAGCTGTAAGAGAAAAAAAAAAAAAAAAAAAAAAGAACATCTTCTTGATCAAGAATGAATTTTTACCTTCAGATTTATAACCTGTTTTATTACTAAGTTTAATTTTAGAAATTAGCAAAAAGATTGAATGAAATAGTTGTGGGCCATGTTTGATTACAATCATCCAATTGCCTATTCCAAAATCTGGCTCTGTTATATGCTTTCTTCGTAGTATTCTTCACTTGGAATAATAATAATATGATTAATTGAGAATTTTTCCATGTTTAATGAATTTCATCATTTATTTATTTATTTTTGTGTGTGATATAAAATGTTTTAGGTTCCAGTTGGAGGATGCTACAGGCTAATTGATATCCCAATGAGCAACTGCATAAACAGTGGAATTAATAAGATCTTTGTGCTGACTCAGTTCAATTCTGCTTCTCTTAACCGCCACATTTCTCGTACATATACTGGAAATGGTGTCAGCTTTGGAGATGGATATGTTGAGGTTAGTGGGTGTTTGCCGGAACTTTTGCTTTTCGAGAAGATAAAGTAGAAACTAAAGTTGGACAAGTAAAAGTGAAACTTCCAAAAAGAAAATAGTTAAGCATTTGGAAAAAAGTTGAGAAAAACTTTTTTGTTATTGTGAAAAAACTTACACTTATTATGGAAATAGCCTAGAAGCTGAAACTAAAAGACGGTCCCTGGGTGCTTTTAGCTTCTAACTTGTTTCTGCCTATAATAAGCAGAATTTGTTTTTCCAAACAATTCCAAAGTGCTAAAAAAAAAACAAAGAGAGAACAGAAAGCACAAAAGTGCTTATTTATAGATTCTTATAATCATAATCTGAAATTACTGTACATTTTACAGGTTTTGGCTGCAACTCAGACAACAGGGGAAACAGGGAATCAATGGTTTCAGGGGACAGCTGATGCTGTTAGGCAATTTATATGGTTATTTGAGGTGAGGTTTATCGTGTACTTATTGTTAGTTAATTGATTTTAATACTGTATTCTATTTTGTGTTATTGAAAATGTGGATGGATTATTGCAGGATGCCAAGGCGAAAGATATTGACAACATATTGATTCTATCAGGGGATCATCTTTATAGAATGGATTATATGGATTTTGTTCAGGTCTATTATATTATGTAATATTCATCTTGCAATAGTATTGTTATGATACATGAAGTTTGTAGATGTCTAATTCAATTCCTTTTAATACTTGAACAGAACCACATTGATCGAAATGCTGACATCACGCTTTCATGTGCCCCTGTTGATGACAGGTTTGTGTTGTTTCCTAACCCTTGTTGTTTAATATTTTATCAGTTCAAGTTTATTTATTTATATAAATGCTGATTTAAATTTATTCCTCAGTCGAGCATCGGCATTTGGATTGGTGAAGATTGACAGCAGTGGTCGGATAACTCAATTTTCTGAAAAACCTAAAGGCAATGATAAGAATGCAATGGTATGCAGAAGTTTTATTTGGATTTTGAGTTTCTGCAAATTTCTTATTAATTATTGCAATGACAAATGTTATTTCATTTTTGTTTACTGCAGCAAGTAGATACATCCATTATAGGATTATCTCATGAGGAGGCTTCGAAATCTCCATACATTGCTTCAATGGGAGTTTATGCATTTAAGACAGACGTATTGTTGAAGCTTCTTAGGTGGAGTTACCCTAAGTCTAATGATTTTGGTTCTGAAATCATACCTTCTGCAGTCAAGGATCAAAACATGCAGGTTTGATTTAAATAACTTTTATTTTTTAAAAAAATAGTTTGTTTTAGTTTGAACTATTAAGATGTACTTTTGTTGCAGGCATATATATTCAGAGACTACTGGGAGGATATTGGAACAATTAAATCATTTTATGATGCTAATTTAGCTCTTGCAGATGAGGTTTGATCCAATTTCCCTTTGTTACCTAAATTTGTGTAAATTAAGTATAACAAATCTTGAATATTAATATCAATATTACACCCTTTGCAGTTTCCCAAGTTTGAATTTTATGACCCAAAGACTCCTTTCTACACGTCTCCTCGTTTTTTGCCACCAACTAAAATTGACAATTGCAAGGTAAGCCAGAGGACAATTAGTCGTTTCAGAAATGCCCTTTTCGTGTATCAAAGTTTTGATGATTTTTAACTAATGTTTCCAGATTAAGGATGCTATAATCTCACATGGATGTTTCCTGAGAGAATGTGTTGTTGAACATTCTATAATAGGTGAACGATCCCGTTTAGACTCTGGTGTAGAACTCAAGGTAAGATTATCGTACCTCTGTTTTTTCCTATTTTGTATAAGAAAAAAGCCTTTATGTTTAAAGAATTTTTCAAAAGTGTTGATCACATTTTGATTTAAGATTTTTCTTTATATATATAACAGGATACTTTGATGATGGGGGCCGATCGTTACCAAACAGAGTCCGAAATTGCCTCACTCCTTGCACAGGGGAAAGTTCCCATTGGGATTGGAAGAAATACGAAAATCAGGTGAGCAGAAAGAAAAATTAATATTAGTGACGAAAAATGAAATGGCAACGTGAAAACTGTCACCAATTAGTAATTTAAGTTGTCACTATTTATAGTTACCGACACCATATAATGACAACCTAGTGACTAGAAAAAATTGTCACTAGGAAATATTCGTTGTTACTATAGGGTGTCACTAAAAGTGAATGGTGACAACTTATACGTCATTCCTCTTCCTGTCACTAAGGGCATTGCAAAAATTCATTTAGTGACAAAATAAAAGTTTTGGGCTCCGTCCCTGTCCCTGTCCCTGGTTAAGTATATGCTTGCATGTCATACATAGAACTAAGATTCTAACAGAAAATATTTTATCTTTCTTACCTGTAGCAACTGTATTATTGACAAGAATGCAAGAATCGGGAAGGACGTGATCATCAAAAACAAAGATGTAAGTTTTGATTAATTATTAATCTCTGATTATTAGATATATGGTTTTATTCTCAAATAATAATTTGTATGTGGGTTGTAATTATGTAGGGTGTTGAAGAAGCTGATAGGCCAGAGGAAGGATTCTACATTCGTTCAGGGATTACTGTTGTAGTTGAGAAGGCAACTATCATTGATGGAACAGTCATATAAATCTGTCGACACTTTATGTAAAAAGATATCATTTAAGTGCTGAAATAATCTTGAGGGAATTGCTCTTCCTTTTCCTCTTTCTTTTTTTTTCAAAATCTAGTATAAGATGAAACGTTATGTGGGATAAATCGAACTTCTGTTTCAAGTAATAACCAAAGTTAGTGATGTAAGACTTTGTACTGTACAGAACATTATGAGTTCTTCGTGTTATCTTCTTAGTTGTTATTGCAAGAAACTTTTATGAAAGATGGCCATTTCCAAGTCGGGCTTCGAAATTTGGTGACGATAATCATAACCAAAATCCCCCTTCAATGTTCATCAAGATCTTACTAATAAATGACATTTTGGATAATAGTACTTCACTGTTTAAACTTTCAGTAGTTGCAGATTGTCCCTTGGGATCTGTACTTATTAGACTTTACCTTTTGAGTCATTTCTTCTTTAATTTATTGACAAAAGAGGCAGGTTGAATGGTACATGTCGCCAAATTTTGGTCATAATTTTGTCAGAAAAGTGTGATCAGGAGGTAAACTGCAACAAATTACAGAATTTAGATGGTAATCCTCAATAAGGGGAAGTTAGGACTTAGGAGGGATAAGTACAAAAGTGACATATCTTGAAGTTTGGTCTAATTACATAAACTAAGAATTTTTCTTACATCGATTAAGTTGTTGGATGGAAAATATTGACCTCAATCTCAGGGTATGTTTCTGTAATTAGGTTAAACTTCAAGCTATATGTCACTGTAATTATTCCTTTTTACAAAATTTATGAACTGGGGGCATAATGGGCAACTTACTCCTTCCGTATTATTTTTCTAACGGTCGTTCGGTGTCAGGGTTGTTTTTTGTAATAATCCAAACCATGGGCATGTCACCTTAGTTATCCCACAATATATATGATTTTGAAGAAGTTGATGTCAGATGTACAAGTTATTGATAGCCATACATTGTCATAATCTATCTTGAATGAAGATGGCTCCACAAATCATCAAGACTCAGACTTCAATAACTTGATGCAAGTAGCATAGTCGGACAACAGAAAACGACCCTAACAAGATTTCAAGACATCATAGTCTCGGAGTCCAGTTGATGTGGTTGGCCCAGGTTGTGATTAGATTACAGCAATTTATGGCTAGGTGGAAATGAAAAACCTCACTCAAAAAAGCAGTCTTTAATTAGTGTGTCACGGTAAGAGGATGTTTCCAGAATTTATAAGATCTCACATCTTATAAGATATTATATCTTATTTTTAAAATAGATTTCAAAATGTTTAGTTAAGAATAAAATCATGAGCTTATAAGATATTATTAATGACAATTGCATAATTAATATGGTAAAAAGATAAGGAGAATGTGTTAAAAATCTTAAAACCAAGCTGGTTTTCCCAACTAATTTAAAATAAATTAAGCTTATAAGCTTCTAATATCTTATTTTAAATTCTTACAAGCTCTTTTAATAGAACATTTATCAAACCCTTTTTGGGTACTTATAAACTCTTAGACAGCCTATAATTTGTTTGGAAGATTCTAAGTTCCTGTAATTCTGAGTCACAATTGAAAAGTTAATTGAACGCTTGTGAGAAATTTGCATTGTAAGGAAAGTGCCTAGTAAAGCTTCAACTTAACATAGTAAAAATTAAACGTAAAACTAAACCCAGGTCAAAACTTACGAACAAACTTGCAGCACGAATGTTTCGTTCAGAAAGCCTTAGTATTCCAAATAGTGAAAGAGCCCCTTTTCTGTATGTCACATGGTTGAAAACCGGTCATAGCTTTCCCCATCAGTGCCATAGCTGCAATACTGGGAAGCTGCTGAGTTTGAAAATCCTCTAATTTTGAACTTTGAAGCTCACACACCATCAATGTTTCAGTTTTCTTATGAAGCCATCTTTGTATCCAAGCATTTGACAGCAACAACTTCTTCAAGTCCTCGTCATGATGCTTCCTTGGAGTTGGTTTTGAACTAGAAATGCTGCTTTTATGCATTCCTTTAGAAAACTTGCTAATTTCTTCACGAGATGAGCTTAATTTCAGGCGCTTAGCCCGTCGACATCCAGACTGCTCCACATGAAAATGTAACGAATAAATAATAAGCATTAATTCATAAGCATAAACAGTCACCCAATAGAGAGGAAAAAGTACCTTAGTTGATGATTCATCCTCTAATGTAAAATTAGAAGAGTTGACCCATCCAGGATTTTCTTTTGCTTCACTATCAATAGAAGTGAGAGGCTTACCTTGACCAGAAAATGGGGGTACGTGACGAAGATCAGATGTTTTTCCATTAATTTCCACAACATGAGCACAATTCTGCAACTTTTGTGGGGAGTTACAATCATTATATGGTTTCTTTGTTTCAGTTTTCTCAGAAGTGGGAAATAGTTCAGTACCTGAACACTTCTTCATCTTGGTCAAGGTGAAGCAGCCCTGACCAAATGCTAACAGCTTGTCTGATTGCTTAGCATTTGGCAATTGACCATATTTGGACAGAGGACTTTGCATTTTCTCGTTTTCGATCACCTTCGAACCCCTTTTCATTCTGTCATCTACAATTTCAAAAGTTTTGGTAATAATGAATCCAAATAGTTTGACCTTCTTCGAAACTTCCAATTCATTTGTTAAATTATCATCCATATCAGCAGAATCGAGCTCCTTAGATTCAGAAGCATTATTATTCTGGTCACATATTTCTTCTGCTGTATTACATCTTGCTCGCTTCCAATGAGCAAGCCAAACAGATTGGTAAGATTGCACAGTTCGTTTGGTGCTCCCATTAGTATCATCAACTGATTGCAAAACTTGATGAGACATGATGGTTTGGAGTCGATTGTTATTCCACCTTAAGAAATTAAAGAGATCGACGTGGTCTCAAGCTAGCTTTAATTTGATCCTAACAAATACAATTAGCAAATAAAGATACAATTAGCTAATATTCAAGTTGACTAATTAAATAAAATTGAAGTACTCCACCATTTCCTCAGAAAACTAAACCATTTTTTTCTTCTGATCCGATATTTTGTTCACCATAAAACTTAGAAATCAATTCTGGCTCTACAATCTACATGGGCCAGAAAAGGAAGGAAGGAAGAAAAGGTTGTCATGGTTTAATATTTAAGTGTTGTTTCAATCTCTAAAACTAGTTTGGGAGAACTTGTTCAAATTTCAATCATTAAGAAATGCTAATACAAATTAGAAACCACACCCTAACACAAAGCAAAACCAGAACTGCTCTTAGTGTTGCTTAAATCTCCGTTTATTTTCCGTTCCAAAATTAAAGACTGAAGCAGCAAATACTGGAAACGAAAATGTAATTAAGACAAAGGAGCCATAATAAGAAAGAAGAATAGAGAAGTTCCACTAGAACAATAGATCATTGAGCAATTAATCACCACTAACAAACATAAATAAATGGCCGTAGATTGTAGAATAATCCCTACCTCTCCGTTGACTTGAACCGTGGAACGAATAAAACGAATTGTTTTGCCGAAACTCCGAGATCCGCATATGAACGAAGAGATCGTAACAAATAACAGAGATCAAACTCGGAAAAAGTTGTACCGCAATGAAGAACAAAATAGCTGTATTATATGCTTCTGCTATGTTATCTGGCTCTCAACTCCTACTCTTGTGTGTGTGTGTATGCAGTATGGTTGCATTTATACAACTCAGCTGGAGACAGAGTGAGAAATATCAAATATCCTTTGTGTATGAGAGAGAGAGACGGGTATTACTATTTTGGAGCCAAATTAATTTGTTTGTTTAGGGGCCCTTATTGAAGACGAGGTAGTTCTGCACTTTTTTATTTTTTTTAAAGAGATGCGTTCTGCACATTTTGTTAGTGCTAATAAAATAAACATAAAACTTATTATTACACTTGGAGTACAAATGTTCCCAACTTGGGCAATAACATTAACAACTATTTCCTAAATTCTACGTACGTATAAGAATTACTGAATTAAATAGTACAAAAACTTATGAGTTTGAAATGTTAGAAGTATATTAAGATCATCTTCTTCTCTTGGAATAGTTGTAGTTCAAATAAAAATCATAACAATCAGTGCAGCTAATTACCATATATAAAGTAGGTATATATATATATATTTACATAATAATAATATCTGTTTGCATGCAGTTGCACCCATGTTCTCTTGTTTCTCTGGGATTTAAATATATAGGGATTATTTTGAATAAATTATTGAAGTCTGAAGAGATAAGTAAGTCATAATTAAGTGCATCATATCTCGTAGATATTTTTGTTCAAGAAATAATTAATCCATAAAAGATAGGATATTAATGAGTGGAGACTCCGACTCCGATCCACAAAATATCTAAATCATGAAATATCTAATCGCATATGAATCTACTCAGCAGCACACCAGTCCGGTCGATTCCTAGCTACCTTTTCAACGTCAGAGTAATAACGGCACCGTCACATCTTAATTCACAAAATGTTTGTTAGCTGGGCCTGGGCCTGGGCCTGGGCCTGGACTGGATAGTTCATATTAACATTTGACTGGAAGCTAGGCCGTAATTACCAAAAAGAAAAAGACGAAATTGCCTAGAGGGTGAGAGCATCATTTGATATACCGACAAAAATGTTGTGATCGTCGTTCGTTTTTATCTCAGAGTCGTGTTTGTTTTTCGCATAGTTTTCCAAGGAATTGGTGTTATCTTAACCTCTCTCTCGCCCCAAACACTTCCAAATTCCATAACTTTCACCTCCGAAATAACTCCAACTAATTGCTTCTTTTCTGTTTCACGTTGCTGCCGTTCTTGCCCAAGGTAAAACCTAGATTTCTTTAATCAAATGTTTTCAATATTTGGCATCCACAATGCATAAATTCAAGTTACTTTATTCGGAAATTTAATATCTACTTGATATCTTTTGATTTAATAGTTTACGAGCAATCAGGTATAGGCTATTGTCAGATCTGCTTGTGATTAACGTTTGATTTCAATGTTTGAGTTTGCTTCTGTATCCAATCGTAAATTTTGCCCTCTCTTGTTTATTATCGAGGATTCGGGTTTTAATTTGCATTTTAGTTAGCCAAGGTTGAAAGTGCATTTTACGATGAATAGAAGACGATATCATTTGAGGTGTTTGTATGTTCTTCTGTGTTTGATTGGATGTGCCAGCTTAAGTAGAGTTGAAGAGTTGGATTTGAGGTTAGAAGATTGTGTTTTACAAAATTGTGCTTGAAAATTTTCATGTTCATTTTCCAGTTGATTGAGTCTAGGCATTGATGTTTACATTGCTAGGAAATGGAAACTGGTTCGTGTTACTTTACAGATGCCTTTTTCCAGGAAGAAACTCGTTCATTATTCATGAATACACTTCTCTATTATTGAGTTTTCCCGTTTCTTCCTTTTGAATGGAAAAAAAGAATCAAGTTAATCAACTGCTTTATTTCCCCACTTCTATGATTTTTCCTCCATTAATTTGCCCATAACCAAACCTCAGTTTGTTCACCTGATTAAAGTTGTGACCAACTTATAGGATTTTGAAGTTGGATTTTCCATGGAGGGGGTTGGAGGTGAAGGTCCCTCGACCGCAGCTGCGGCATTAAACCAAAAAAGGCATGAAATGTCAAGGCTTTTCCAGTATTATTTAGATAAATCTACTCCACATGGTCCTTATCGGTGGACTGGAACTTTTGTGTTAATGGCTCTTTATGCTCTGCGGGTTTACTATCTTCAAGGATTCTACATTGTTACATATGGATTGGGAATCTACATTCTGAATTTGCTCATTGGGTTTTTGTCACCTCTTGTTGACCCGGAGGTGGAACCGACTGATGGACCTATGCTGCCAACAAAGGGTTCTGATGAATTCAAACCCTTCATTCGTCGTCTCCCCGAGTTCAAATTCTGGTGATTGTTCCACTACTCTTCGTTTTTTTAATGTTTTGATTCCCATCATTTTTCAAATGTTTTATTTCTTCTTAGCATTCTTGCCTAGCTTTAGAACACATGGGTAGAGATAGAACTGTTAAAAATGTGTCTGATTGCAAGAGTTGTTAGTGGCAACCTTTTTGGCACCTAACTTTGAAACAAGTAAAAGAATGTTAGAGAAGTCTTATGAGGTTCTTAGAGCAGGTCCCTTTTTACCTGGATCATGTGGTCATTCCCTTTTTCTTGCATTTTTGAAAAGGTTGTGGTTTGAACTTTGTTCATTGTTGTTATGAAGTCTTGTCTAGTATGGTGGGTGAATATTGTGCTTTGATTTGATAACTCGCCAGTTGCTATTTTAGCTTGTCGAGCTGATTCTTAATCTCTGTTTACTCTACAAGCATAGATGAAATCCAAGTTAAAAATATGTCGATGTTGACACGTGTCTTGTTTTGTGGCTCCAGGTATGCCATCACAAAAGCATTCTGTATAGCATTTCTGATGACCTTCTTTTCCATGTTCGATGTACCTGTATTTTGGCCTATACTGTTGTGTTACTGGCTTGTTCTCTTTGTACTCACAATGAAGCGTCAAATCATGCATATGATGAAGTACAGATATATCCCATTCAATATTGGAAAACAGGTCAGCAACAAAGAATTATTATTCACCATACCCTTTCTCTAATGAAGTTGCAATAAAAGCAATCAATTTGCTAAGTTTTTTTTTCTTGTCTTATAACAGAAGTATGGAGGCAAAAAACCTGCTTCCAGTGCCAACAGCCCCAGAGCTGACTGAATTTCATCCAATCAAATTAAGAAGAATCTGATCGGAAGGGATTGTCAATTACGATTTTCACTGTTTTTTGTTCATGGGATTTGTGTTTACATTGAAACATAGAAGTATAGTAATATAGCTCAGTTGTGTGCTGTTATTTTGATCATGGCAACAAACTGTTATTGATGTAGGGGAAGTAGTAAAGCTCCACATTTTGTTCCAGACATGTAACATCAGAAAATCATTAGCTGGTCATGATATCATTTTGTCATCTTACATTCTTGATTCTTCTCTTTTTTTTTTGGCAATACATGTGATTTATATACATCCCATTTTCCGTACTACTTAACTTCAAAACAAAAAAAAAATCACCGAGATAATAGATTATTCGTTTAATTATAGCATTTAAACATATGTTGAAAATACTTAAAATTTAAGAAAAAAAAAGGAAATGATTGAATTTACATTAAACCGAAGTTAAAATGTTTCTCGTTTCAAACATGCTGGTCAAGCATCTCATCCACGGTTGCGTATTTAACATCAGGATAAAGCTCTGAAGCCTCCACTCCAAAGGAAGGTTCAATTTCATAGTTTGTCTGGTCTCCCTTAACAAACACTGAGTGATAGATTGCTAATCTCACGTTTAGTGGGCTCGATGCTTCTGCAATTAACCGACACACGATAATTTGGAACCATTCATGTCATAAAACTGGCCATATAATCCTACTACATCGTAAATATGGTAGGGCGATTTATATCTACTCTTTATGGGTTTTTCCTAATTACAATTGAGTCTGTGTATTTTTAGAAATTACAAAAAACTCCCTAAAATTATACAACATAGAGCCAAGAAATATAAATAATCAGTCAATTTCAGGGAGTTTTTTTTGGCATTAAATTGAAATATCAAGGAACTTTCTGTAATTTCTAAAAATAGAGGGACTCAATTGTAATTATGGAAAACGTTAGGGTAATAGATTTAATTCACTCAATATGATAATGTAATAAAATGAAATGATAAGATACCTATGTTGAGTGTGTATTCCTATTTGAGAACATACAATAGAAGTAGACAACATCGATTGATTTAATCTAGGTAGAAATGCGAACCTTGAATATTATTCAGAACTTGCTCCTCCTGAACATATAATCTTTCGAGTTTTTTCCCAATCTTTTTCTCCCACAAGGAGACAAGTTCATTCATAGAAATTGTGTTGGCAGGAGGCCTAATGTAGAGAATCTTGTCCAAGGTTCTGGGATCATCCACAGCTTTGATGGTATACGATGCAATATCTTGTTCTCTATTGTATACAGCTGAACATACGGAAGAAAAGTTATAGTAGTTCAAGAGTGATTGGAAAACCAACTTCTACTTATTTTAAGTCAAAATAAGCTAGTACCCAATGACCAGCTTTCAAGTTAGCTTTTACCTTCTACGTTATTTCCGTAAATAATTGGAATGTATTTAGAGTAACAAAAGTGCTACTCAACTTTTACTTCCAAACATAAGCTATTTTTTCCCAAACACTCCGACCTCTTACAACTCATAACTTATTACAACTTCAACTTCTGTAAAAGCAAAAACTATCCCACTAAGTCAATTAATTAACTTCAATTGCAATTCATATTTGATCATAATTTTTGAGTACCTTTTGCGTTGCCATCTCCTAAGATAACAACTTTGTCCCTTGGTGGAGAATCAACGTCTAGCTGTCCCAGTGTTCTAACAAATAAACCAGCAAAGCAATTGCTGGAAACATAAGTATAAGGAACTCCAGCCGCCTCCACAAGACGACGAAACAGAGCTTTGTGCCCAAATACTGATTTTGCAGGCTCAACAGCATGGACACGATCCACATCATTTCCAAACTCTGAAGGAAAGAATCGCTGAAAAAATCATAAAAAAAATAACAATTAATTTGTTACTTGAGAGCCAGGATCCATACCAGAAAACATGAATCAGAGAATTAGATGTGATCGATCTTTCTTATTTCTCCATTTTTCTGGTTCAAGGTTGTGTTACCTTAACATTGCCAGCTTCCTTTATAGCAGCTACAATTTTGTGTTGATCATTCAACTGAGCGTATCCAACAGCTGATATTACTACATCCACTTGCGTAATTGCTCTCACCAAGCTATCGTGATCGTATAAATCTCCCTGCACCATTTCAATTAATCCAAAACAAGTTCATTATTTCGAACTTTCCAGTACCCGTACTTATGAATTCCACCGCTAACAAATTACTTACACGGTGGAAAAAGGTGATAAAAAAAGAAAAACGCTCTGAAATTGAGCTAGCTAACTCACGTGGATGAAAGTGACGCCGGAGTTTTTGAAGCTCTGAATGAGGTTGGATTTGTCGGTTGTCGGATGAGAGAGAGTGGACTCTCTAATTAGAATGAAGGTTGGGTGGCCAGCGGCGGCGCTGGCTTCAACGATGAATTTTCCGATGTATCCAGTTCCTCCGATTATCAGAATCTTAGTACTCTTTCCGGCCATTTCAAAGATAGAAATGGATAATGCTTTGTAATAGTTAAGAGATAAAATTGCATTAATAGGAGGAAAGGAAAGGAGAACTATAAAGGCAGAAAGTACCAACGTGTGGTGTGGCTCAGTTGGCAATATAGATTGAGTTTGTGGAAAAAGCTTTAGGTTCGATCCCCACTAAATACACTAGCTGGGAGGAATGAAAAACCTTAACAGAAGACGCGAACAAAATCAAGAGCCGATCGAGCCAAATCAATGGATAATGTAATGGTGCTGAAATAATATTGAAATAAAGTAAATATCTACTGGTCTCGTTTCATACTATAGATTATAGAATAAACTTTAAAATTGCTGTATTAATTAAGAATATATATATTATATATATACCGACTGCACGAGAAAAACCATATTAATGAGAAATGTCCGTTGTCTTGTCACTAATCATATACGAATTTAATTTAATTACAATTATAAGGTTCATTTTATTTTTTTTGGTACAATATAAGTTTTATATTGGACAAGTTGCTAACTTCTGTAATTATGGAAAACCTAATACCTTTTCGTTAGTATATTCTCATTATTCACAATTTTTTATTTTTTTTGATGAATTCTCATTATGCACATTTTCTTTTTGATGAATTCTCATTATTCACAATTAACTACATATGCATAATGAGAATTTAGTAACAACAAGAATCATCACAATCATCATTGCAATATTTATATTTTGACAATAACATCCATCACTAATTAGAGTGTAAAATTCTCATTACATGTAGATGAATTAGAGTGTAAACAATTGTAAAATAGAAAACTACAATTACTCATAATCATGATCCCGTTGCTTCATAAATTACTAGTGTTTTAATTTCAATCTTTTGCGGAAATTTTTGTAACTTTGAAGCTGTCCAAAACTTCATTTGGCATTTGCAGCCGGAAGCAAACTAAACAACATTGATCTTCTAAGGGCTCGTTTACTTTTCTTGTACATGTTTTTACATGTCATGTGATTTCATGTTATAAATCATGTTGTGGGTTGCATAAAATTTAACTTGTTTTTCTTTTTTTTACAGTAATTTGAAAATTATTTCTATGCCTTATTTCTTTGTTTAATTTGAGATGGTCAGGTGTCATTTCATGAACCTAATTTACTGCAACATGAGTATTTGCTGATGTCCAAATATTTTTGAATTGTATTTCTCATGATATTGGTGTTCAACCGCAAACCAGATGTCACTTTTATGACCGAAATATGTTCGAGTAAAGAGTCTAACTTTTGAATTTTTGAGGTCTGGCTAAAAACATCTTATCCCAAATACAGATGGTTGCGCCAAAACAAAAATTACTCAGCTAATCTATTCAACATTTGAAAGTCATATTAGAAACTAATTATCTAAAACAAACAATGCAAAAAGTGTAGAGATACAGTAACCCTCTTTCCTCCATTGTATTAGTTAAGATCGCTTCAAACTATTTCACCTTCACAAAGCTGAGCAACGGGGACTTGAGGAGCAGAAAGCGAAGAAAATTCTTTTCTGTTGAAACCCTAGATGGCTCGAGACAAAGAGAGAAAGAAACTGCAAAAAATGTTTTAATTAGAATTCCAATTTAGTTTTTAGAGTTAAAATGGTTAATGGAGTAAATTTTGCCAACTTTTGGACACAATGGTAATTGTCCAAACTCATGTCAAAAACCATCATATGAAACACGCCAATTTGGCGTGTTACAATTTATGCCGAAAACATGCGAATTTCACAGGCCTGCATGTTTTGGCAGGTAGAGAACACATGATAAGTAAACAATGGATATTGCAGGAAAAAAAACTCAAATCTGCCAAATAATTGAAAAGTAAACGAGCCCTAAAGTTATCTGCAAATAAAACCACATCAAGGTTATTTATTTAATTTCAAAGATAAAACTTATAAACTCAAGCAGCAAATAAAGCTAAAGAACCTAACTTATAAACTTATTAATTTGGTTACTTTTCATGCAATATGTCCATAATTTTCAATACAAATTTCAACGAGGGAATTACTCTTTTTAAGTCAGATAAACTTATGAAACATGATATTCAGAGGACCTGCAGAAGTTAGGATAAGAACATTCATTCACTATAAATTAGTGGTGGGAAAAACATATTCAGCAAATCAACGTAAACAAAAGGAAACGGGTAAATTATTACATTTAGACCCCTAAGGGTAGCTAAAACTTACAGATTAGTCCCCACATTTGGGCGACTAATCTGTAATTTCACATATTCTCAGGAGTTCTGATTGTAATTAACCCAAAAAGAAAACAAGCTTACCAGAGGGTGTCCAAATATTCGCTTATGGTGGTGTATCTGATATGTGGATACAGCTGGGTGCCATCCACACCATTGGATGAGTTTATATCAAAATATGTCTGATCTCCCTTTACAAATCCCGAGTATATGAAAACCATTTGCATGTTATCTGGATATGGAGTTTCTGGAACGCAATGAGGAAAATGTTTGTAATGCCATTGAGTAGAACATAACTAAGAAAACACAAAATCATTATATTTATGAAATCAACATACCGTGGATTTTCCCAAGAAGCTCACCCTCCGAAATGTAAATTCTTTCGAGCTTTTTTCTTATTTTTTGCTCCCAAAGATCAACAAGCTCGTTCATGGAAAGAGTGTTGCCAGGTGGCCTTAAATGTAGAGCTTTATTCAATGTACGTGGATCATCCACTGTGTTAATAGTGAAAGCAGCAACATCACTTTCCTTCATAAACACACCTGTAAGAGAAATACAGGTGATAAATTACATTAACAGAGGTTTTTGTAATTATGTTTACTGACATAAACTTCCTCTCGTTTTTCAAAATTACAGATAACCCCCTTTTAACCAGACCTAGTTAGCATCATCCATACCTGTGTGAAAATTTTGAAAGTTTACTAATATTTGAATCATAACATTATTTAAACTATTAGACATTAGTTGAAAATAATAAAAAGGGAGGTATATGTAATTTTGCATCAACTTTATTTTCATATAGAAACATGTTTTCAGTTAACTGAGATATTGTTGATTATTGGACCTTTAACATTTCCATCTCCAAATATAGTGACTTTATCTTTTGGTGGGGATTGAAGGCCTGGCTGAACTAGGGATGGAAGCAAGTAACTTGTGTAGAAATTGCAGCAGATGTACGTGTATGGAATTCCTTCTGCTTCAATCAGACGCCTGATTTCAGCTTTTCTTGAATAAAAACCGTGATCCATACTGGATATTCGGGTTTTGTCAGGATCCAACCCGAATTCTGATGGAAAGAACCTCTGTGCAATCCCATTAAAACAGAGCAGATGGAATCCAAATCAACTACATTATGAATTTATGAATACCTTCGTTTATATTCAGATATACATACATGTGTGTGTGTGTGTGTCAGTGTGAGTGTGAATTCATAATACTGAAAAATAAGATGAAATTTAAAAATAAAAAAGCAAATTAATAGACCTTGATGCAACCAGCGCGTTTAATAGCCGGAATCAAAAGCTTCTGATCAAGGACTTGCTTTGACGAAACTGCACAAATCACTACACCCACTTGCTTTAGGGCTTCCAATAAACTCGACTCATCTTGCAATGAACCCTAAGAACCAAAACAAAATTAATTATGGAACAATAGACAGCAAAATTGAAAAGGAAAAAAAAATAAGAAAGATCATTTGTTGACATGCTTTGACAATCTGGAGACCAGCATTGGAGAGAATTTGAAGTTTCTGGAGCTTGATCGGGTCGGAGAATGCGGACTCTCTGACGAGTCCGAATGTCCGGTACGATGCGTTTAGGCTCGCTTTCGCTAGTTCGAATCCGAGGTTGCCTGTTGCTCCGATTATCAGTATTTTGCTCTGCTGTTCAGCCATTGAGTTAGTTAACTGGATTTTTCGTGGTGGCAGCAGTGGTGGCGCGTGGGTGAGGAGTGGCGTAGAGAGATACTGTTGACGCGATTGTTGAGTTTTATGGTTATCACTTAACAAATATTGTCCTTGTTTATATTCAGTTATCAACTCTACAAACTAGAAATAATCTTAATTAGGAAAATGAAAAGAAATAAAAATATTCATTACCTTTTTTTTTTTTTTTTTTTTGTTCGGGAAAGGGAAAAATTTATTCATCAGTAGCCTCAATGAGAATACAATCAAAAACCTCTATAGGAGTTCAAGCCAAAAATCAAAATTATTGGGTAAATCATGCTCAAGTTTAGCCAGAATAAATATTCATTACCATTTAAAAATAAATACAAACAATTTGTGTAAGAGAACAGTGAATTGCTTCTAACCCCTGAAATTTGGTCTATAGAATAAACTACCCATATTATCCTTCGATGGCGCAGGAAAATTTGTGTGCCTTTAATTTAATAAATTTTGTATGACTGAAATATTACATAATAGATCCCTTGAGTATTTCAATCCAACAAATTCTACGAATTAAACCTTTTCCTACTTTGGAGGAGTAATTTGGACAGTTTACTCCATAAATCTAACGGGAAATATTAGTAACCCTAAATAAAATAGACAGAAGAGACAAATTCATAAGACGGAATCAAAGTATAGAGGGTCAAGGTGTAATTTTCTATAGTATAGGGGGTCTAAATGTGATTATACCATATGTCAGTGGTCTAGATGTACGTAATTCACCCAAAAAATATGATTATGTGCAAGAAAAAGTGAATCAGTAATATATGATCAAGTGTAAACTGGCGCTTAACTAGCTAGTTTAAAAAGTTCAATTGGAAAAACAAAAAAGACTAATTAAAAGTTCAATAAAGGAAGGACACCGTTCCAGCTTGTACATACGTGTTACAAACAGCTGAGCAGATATGTTATGATGATCATGAAGTACTTTCTAAGTTTACGTCGCAAATTTTTGGTTATAAAGTAGGAACCAAAAAGTACTCATCTAATAATGAAACCTCGCACCTTTGCTTGAGATTGAAATAGCAGAAAAAGCCGAATTTACCATATTAAGGTAATGATCAGATAATCTGAAACAATAAAAACCAATCCAATAAACACATGCATGCAAATCATAATTAATTTCCTCGCTCTTTTCCAATTACACATAGAAAACAAATGCTACAACAATGCAAGCTAAGAATTATTATTATATATATATAATCCTTAAAATTAAACCCTGCATTTTGCAGGAAATTAAACGCGCGCTTAGAAAATCCAATGGATCGATCGTTTACAAGAATTGAAATGTTTCCTCGATCATATGAATTAATTAACAAGTTGGAAGATCTTTGGGTGGAGGCAAAACTGAATGATCTGCATCTGGTCCATTCTCCACCACGAATGCCGTCTTCAATCCCCAACCAGTGTGAAGCTCCAAGTGACAATGCATAAACCACACTCCTATATATATATATATATATCACAAAAAAAATCATGAAATTAAATCACAATCATAATTCATATATTAGTAAACCAAGAATACTCAAGCATGAGGTTTATACTTTTCTTTCAAGTTATTAATTTTGATATATCTGGGAAAGATTACTGATTAGCACTAGGATGTACTTAAAAATTAAGCTGCTAAAAGTTGGATATATATCATGTGCTTCTGACTTTCAACTTTTTGAAATACATATATATATATAATACTTCAAAATTTGAATTTTGCAAGCATGCACCACCCTCCACCAAAAAGTTTGAATGTACCTGGATTATCTGCTCTGAATCTTATGGCAGTCCAACCACCGGTAGGGACACCAACGGTATTCCTTTCAGGAGGATCCACCAAGTTAAACTTAGCAGGATCATTCTTAGGGTCGAAGTTTCCAACTCCCGTCCCAACGACAAAGAAGTTGTATCCGTGAAGATGGAACGGATGCGACTCCACAGATAAAAGATTAGTATCTTGCAACACCAATTCAACGGTAGAATTGAACTTTATCCCACTAAGCCGCGGCACATTACTCAAAGTCGTTCTAAGATTAGCTGTGAGTGGCGCACCAGTGTAGTTAAAAGGTGTAGGAGGACGGTCAGGAAAATCCGTTTTGAAAATACCTTTAAGGTTGTAGTAATGAGCTTGCAAGAGCCCGATTTGGGGCATAATGAATGTGATATTGTTCAACGAAGCGGTGAGGTGGGTCCCATTCTGGCAGTTTGGGCAGGGGTTGACTCCTAGGCCGATCGTGTAGAAAAGGTGGCGGTCGACTTTTAGGGGCACGTTTGCTGGGAAATTCGGTGTGTTTAGGCTTTTGAGCTTGGCATTGTAGTTCAGTGCATAGGTTGAGTCATTTTGAGAGGGTAGGGTTGGGAGAGTTGGGATTATAGTGTTTTGTGTGCCTTTGTATTGTAGTATGGCTGTGGCTGTTTTGTTGTCTACTGAAATTGGTGCATCCATGAATGGCCTTGCAGCCATGAAGTATCGGCTCGGGAGTTGATTTGCCCGAACGAGAACATTTGTGGTTTGCCCGGGTGCAATTAGGATTGCATCGGTTGGGAACAGCTTTGTGTAGACTGCATCAATTTCTACTACGATTAGAGTGTGGTTAGCAATCGCGAAGAATAACTCGTCGTTGAGTGCAGCATTGATGATTCTTAGTAGGTATGTTTTTCCCTGCTCGACTTCTATGGCGTATGTGTCTGCATTTGACAATAAAATTGAGAAAATAAATTGGATTTAAGAAGGAAAAAATGTTTGATGATCTGAACTTTACTTAGTAGAGACGCTGTAAGTTTTAACCCGTCTTACGTTTTTCAGAACATGGGAAGAGCGGGCCGGGCTTCCCATTGATCGTATGAGCATCGGATGTTTTTGGAGGCAATCCGAGTTTGTTGCCTTGTTTGACAACCTCTTCAACATCGTCGTTCCACCACTCACCTATTTTTACACCACAAAAAAAAAAAAAAAAAAAACCTTAGCTATTATGATTTAAAAAAGAAAATTTTGATTAATAAGTTATTATAGTAACTTTATTTTATGTTGTTTAATTAACATGATTACCTAAGACCAAATTGTACTCAAAATTAGGCTGGGGAAAAGGATATGGTGTCCCTTGTTTAGGCATTATTACAATTGCACCATAAACAGTTGCTCTTAGCCAAAATATATGTGCATGCCACCATAGTGTTCCTCTTTGCCCTGTCACATTAATATCATAACTGTAACTTTTCCCCGTCTGAATCGGACATTGTGTTATATATGCCGGTCCGTCTGCCCAACCGTTACGATATTGCTTCAATCCATGCCTGCCAAGAAAATATTACATTTTAAAAAAAAAAAAGTGATTGTCTCAAGATCAAAATAAAGCTATTGAAAATGTAAAATTTATTTAATTACCAGTGAATTGACATGTTATATTGCGCATGATTTGTGACATTAATAAGAAGCCTATCTCCTTCTCTAACATATATTGTCGGCCCAGGATACATTCCATTTATTGTGACTATGGGCTTGGCGTGGCACAGCCTGCTTACATTCTTAACTTGAACCTGGAAATAAATATTCCAAGGAAAATAGAAACAATTATTAGCCACAAAAATAAATATTGTTACGTGCAAAAAAAAAAGGATTTTTACTAACATCAAATTGGTATTTCTTCACTGCAGCTGAAGCAGGACTGGAGAAAAATGCGACGAGGCATAGGGAAAACAAACAAATACTCGATTGAAAAATGTTTCCTCTCCCCATTACTCGATAGCTAAATTGTTTAATTTGATTTCTGGAAAAATATTGATGAAAGTTGTGTTTGTATGGATCGAAAGAATTTTGAAGATTTTATAGGATGGAGATGGAATGGTTATAGTTAGAATAAGGCATCAGTTTGTTAAGGGGAGAAATAAAAGCTGGCCTGTTATGGTTGCATATCAAAGCTTACAAGCAATATACTGATGTGGACTTTAAGTTGATGGAAAAGCAAAAGGAGAAAGAAGAAATAGAAATTGAAAGAGCTCAGCTAGGTGATATTAAAACTGTACATATGTATAAAGTATTACAAATTTGGGTATGAGAGGTACGTAGAGCCAACCAGGCTAGTACTCAGCTTTATCGTCAAGAAAAAGGTATAGCTAAGCTAGTTAATTTTATTTATGTTTTCGACTTGCACTTTGATTTAATTTTATCAAATATATGTATTCATTAAAATAATTATATAATAGTGAAAAGATTTTTTTTTTTTTTTTAAATTGTCATTAGTGATACCCTTATTGTTACAATTTAGTTGCAAGTGAAATCTTGTCACAATATCTCAGTAACGATAATTTTGTCACTAAATGTCACTTACTGCAAACTAGAAGGTGTTGTCACTTACTTTTGTTACTATTATTATTTTTTTCTTATAGTGGTGAAAATTATGAAAACAACACGTTTTTTGGTGCTAATTAAAAACCCTAACGTTCTTGTGCTAATTGGGATAATATATATATCACAATAAATCTTGGTGTACATTTTAATTTACTCGAAAAATCTGAAGTAGATATAAAGGGTATTTAGGTCTATTAGGTAAAATACTCAGACAAATAAAAGGATTTGGAGCATTTTTTATTTTAGGAAATCACATGAAATTCGTAGTGTTAATTAAATTATTTTTGGAATCTAATTAATTAGGGAAATTAACCACTGGAGAATTGATGTTCGATCAATTATTTGCATTAGTGTTGAAACTTAATTTCGCATTTGGAACTTTGGCTTAGAAAGTTAATCTCTAATTAACTCTAACCTAGCTAGCTAGTAGCCAAAAACAGTAATGTGATAATGATAATCTTTTACCTTCAAAAATACTATTTGACTAATTTAAATTAAACAGTTGCTTTCAGCTTTCTAAAAATACAGCTTTCTCAAACTCTCATAACCTGTATCACCTACTACGCTTATTACTCTTGGTTTGCTTACTGAGAGTTTTGGGACCAGCTTTAAGCTACGTTTTTTTTCTCTATTTGGTAAACTTCCAGACTTCATTGTTGCATTAAGAAGCAACATCTCAAGAAAAAACTGTTGTTATGATCACATTGTTATATATATACAAATAAAACGCCATTTTGCAATATATATCATATTTATGTCATTAGATTGCATAGGTTTGTCTTCAGTTTCAGATTGATTTCCAGTTATCTGATCAAAAGCACGTAAAAAAAAATAAAGATGGAAAAGTTATAGACAAACTTGATTCATGATATGTAGATCATGAGTAGATCAACGTCTTTTTCTTGTTTTTGATCAATGATCAACATCTTTTTAATTAATTCTACATGCATGATCTGATTAATTTGTGCTAAATTCCACTATACATGTTGATGAATTTTTCCTTGTTGATATAAATTAAGATCCTAATTAATTGAAGAACTGAAAGATAATACAAATACCTATACATGCAAGATTAATAACCAGAGTAAAGCTCAATAAATAATTAATTACTACATAATTAAATACAGTATCATCAACTGCTTAAGCAACATATATTGGAGAGGGTTATAGTTTATATATCCAAGCTTCTTTGATGCTATCAAGTTAATTGGGTATATAATTGGATCATGATGAGCCCACGAATCGATAGGATGATGTCATAAAGTAAAATATTCATATCATCACATATGAGTCAACGGCTCACAACCCACTTGAATAGCGCATCATATAATCTCGAGTTCCGTGTGTCTTATTTATATATATATTTTTTTTCTCAGGATGTTTTCTTAAAGTGAGTTGGTGCAGGTCTGAGCCATCCACGCCCTCCAATCATAGTCTTGTTCAGAAACGGAGCAGCTTCCTCATTAGATAAACCGTGTGACCATTTTACCCTTTTGTCTCTATCAGCACCAGGACCATAACACTTGTACTCGCCATAATACGCCGTCCTGCATGTTTAAAATAATTAATTCAACATTAATAATTATTTTAAAATAAGGCTAGCTCGAATTGAATTTCTTTAATTTACATCAGATCAGACATATATATATACTTTTGGTTGGCATCGTCTCCCCAATCATTCCATCCTTCTGATTGTACAACATTAGACATGTATGTCATTGCATAGATAACTCTGGAATATGATCCCCATGGTCTTCCAAGTATTGCAGTACCTCCATTTCCAGTTATTTTGCAACCTAGGAATATATACCCGGTGTTTTCCAATGGGGATTCTCTCTTTTGTGCTGTGATTGCTCCATTTGCGTCTGAAATTGAATGGAGATGGCTCCTCTGCATGTACGTACGTTTTCAATGTTATTATATAAGTACCTTAATTAATTTGTCAAACGTATATCTATATATATAATTTCTTGATTTATTCTTAATTGGTCGGTTTTATGAAAGTTAATTAATTAATTTTTTTTAAAAAAATTATATCCTTGTCATTGCAAGGAGTCGAACCCAGACCTCCACATTTGAAGTAATATCTGGTGGCCACTGGGTCAAACTCCAATGATTTGAAAGTTAATTAATTGTCTGCAGGCAGGCTAATTAGGATAATCATACTGTATATGTATATTTTATAATAATTGAAATTTTAACATGCATGATTTTAATTAAGTACTACTCACTTCAAATAAAGAAGCTGCATTTCCACATATAAAATCTGTGGCTCCTTGAATATAACAATTTTTGTAATAATGTCTTCCACTATCATCTAGAAGTGTATCCTGGTACGAAACAATCCTGCAACCATAAAATGCAGCTTTGTCTCCAGACACTCTCAAGGCCACCCCTTTTCCTGTTTTTCCATATGTATTCTAATAATAAACCGAAAGTACTAAATATATCAGTTCGATCGAAATTAGTATATATTCTAAAATGATCAATTATATATATATATATATGTACTATACCTGAATTGTTAAATATCTTCCCACAAAATCAGATGCCAATATTTTCATAGTAGGCGAATCGGATAGATCTTCTCCACCATCACTCCACGTTATAATAGTGTCTGAAGCCTCAGTTCCACTCAACGTAATGTAAGGCTTATCTCCAGCCACAACTATTTTCTCTCTGCAGATTTATATATTACCAATTGATTACCAGAAAATTGGAGAACTGGTCGACATGACCAAAGAGGACGACAGTCAAACTCTGAAAAACTAAAAGAGTACGTACAAATTAATGTTTGTAATTTTCCCAAGGAAATTAAAGAAATTAACTATACCTGTAAGTTCCAGGCTTGACCCAAATAAAGTATAATTCATCGTTATTTGAAGGTATCGAATCAATAGCATCTTGTATTTTTCTATAATCTCCTTGACCCGATTGATCAACCCGAATGAGAATTGCAGTCGACATATCTGTAGGACTTGAAGCCATGGTTATGCAGAAAAAGGCTCTGAACACCAATATAAATATAACAATATTAATATTGTCAATAAAATGACGAATAATATTGGTGTATATATAGTTAACCCCCATGTGCATGTGCAATATTAATTTTTTGGGATTTGGGTGTAGAAAAATAATAAAAAGTTGTATGTATGTCTTTTGTGAAAGAATGAAGTAAAGGTGACAGGAAAGTTGCTTTAAGGTTTCACAAAGGTTAGTATTATATTGTGGCTTAAATATATATATATGACCGTCCAAACTCCAAAGGGTACATTGTCAACGAGATTGGTGCATGGCTGTTTTCTTGTAGTTGATCTGATATATGATCGATGTATATTATATATTGGAGTGAGATACAGATCAGAAATTTCATATAAAATGCATGCTTATTTGTGTTTAATTTCAAATGTTAGGGTTTTACTCTACGTGTTATACGTCGTACTCGTCGCGTGCAAGTGAATCAACTAAAACTGAATTTTGGGCCTAGCTAGCTAGCTCTTAATTAATACCAAAACGTTGTGCAAATAGTACTTTCAATAAGTTGGTCAACCATTGTCCTTCAATAACGGAGGTCAGATCATTACATGATTCCAAACGTACCGTACGCATCATATTGATTAGTCCATTATTACTATAGTAATTAATTATTACAAATCATATATATATATATATATGAAAATGAATGAGTGAAATGTTTTAGGAAACATGTTTATGTGGCAATGAAGTTGATAAGTTAGAATTGATCAATTCTGCCATGTAGATTGTTTCTATAATTAATTTAATTAATTATTATTTTTATAACTTAATTGCATATGTATTTATTGACTTTCCATACTTTTATTTATATTAATTATCAAAAAATTTGTAACTTCTATTTAATTATAGAACTATATAACTACTTTATATAATATTAAAATTGATTTTTTTTTAAAATATGATTTTAAGTAAATTTTAACAAGCTTTAGAGTTATCCATACGGTATTGAATATTCGTTAATAAAATAAAGATAAAATAATGTATTCAATATATCCATTAAAAAAATTTATTTAATATTTCAATTTCTAACAAATATTTTTATATAGCAAATTCAAATGAAAATTTATCTAACTAAAGTAAGAATTTTTTTTTTTAAATATAATTTTAAATATAATTTTATTATTATTTTAATAATATAAAATAAATAAACAATTAATTTTCTTGAATTTTTTTTTTCAAATACACGTGTCTCATGTTCATTTTGTGGTAGAAAAGTTATATTTATTTCAATGTAAATAAATTTATTAAATTATTATATTTGAGTATTAATATTTTTCATAAAATAAAAGAAATTTCAATAATGAAATGTATATTATTATGACTCAATAACGAAACAATAACATATTATTTAATAAAAAAATAATATAAAGTATAATAACCAACTATTTTTTCGACCAAAGAGACAAAGAGATTCCAATCATTTTTTATGTGCATGGTCTATTATTAAATAGTTTTTTTAGTATTTTAATTATCATTTTAATATTTCTATAACCGTCATGATATATTCCTTCTCTATATATGTATAAATATATATTCTCTCTATTATAAATATAAAATCAGTACTTTGTCATAAAAATATCATATTACTATTTTTATACATTTAAAATGAGTTTTTTATATACAAAATTCCTGATTATTTTATAAAATAAATTACTTTGGTGTATATGCTTCAAATTCTAAATTAATAATTTTTGACATATTATTAATAATTATATAAAAAATATAATATAATCTATTTAATAATATATATTTTTTAAGTAAATTACCTCGTGCAATGAAGGGGTTAAAAAGCTAGTGTTCCTCTTAGTCGTAAAACGTACGTGGCCAGTTTGAATAACTGTTATCAGCAGTGTAACTACTTTACTTACCAAATCAACGTGATCTGCACATTCTCACTTAATTCTAACATTCATTCTCCTTGACTTGGAACACAGACTAATTAAATAATGGTTCGCTTATCGAGTTTAATTTCGTGAATACTGATTGAATCCCATATTTCTTGTTATTGTTGGCCTATGCTCTCTTTGACATGATTTTTGTATTAAAAAATCCATATACAATATAAAGTTATATTATAATGCCATCCCGATAAGTATTTGGGCTTCAGTCTATATTATATCACAAGAGGCCCAACAAAAAAATAGAATTCAATATTCACTAATAGTGGGCCATTTTCATTCTTGGATATCTTTGGTAAAATTATTATCGCTCAATCTAAGTTCTGAAAGCCCATTTTATGTCTGAATAGGCCCAACTAATAAGGGCTTTTATGTCCCATCTCATCTCATCTATAAATACAAACAAACAAACAAACCCTAACAGAAGTGGCCAATATTGATGCGGTGCCTTGTTCTTCAGACGCACTGATCGATCAGCTTTGGTAAAAGAAAATCAATCTCTTGTTTCAATCTTAACACACAAGCACACACGTATGTGGTTGCGAACAAAAGAGGAGGCTGCGATGAAGATGTAAAGATTATAATCTCGTTAATCTGATGATTACTGAAGATAAATATCTAATCCATTCTTATTTCCTGAGCGCCTTCTCTTTCACTGCACATCGTTATTTTTCTTTTTCTGCGTCTCCTTGGATTTGATTTTGCGCTGATAGATATGACAGATACAGAAATGTTTTAATTTTTCTTTAATATTCTCAGTATTTATTTTCTAGAAATTTACTGAAAAATGAAAATGGTTCCACAACCATGGGTTTTCTAATGATGACTTTTACTTTACTAAATCTAATTATTTGTGAATGGTGTATTTTTAATTTTTTTTAAATCTTCAACATAGGTTAATTTTTTTAACTTCTTTTTTAATGTGTGATATATTTTTGTATATGGAAAGATGGGACTGTTTGATATCAGATTCAGTATGTATTGTGAAAACTTTTAACTAAATTCGTAAATCTACACATAAACTTGAATATCAAATATAATTCTCTCCACTAATTTATAAAAGTTTAACCCCACGGTAAATATAATAATAATAATAATGATTCTCTCCATCTAATTTATAAAAATTGTGAAGATTTGTGAAATTATTCGAGCTCACCTAGACTTTACATATGCGATGATTGTATAACAATAGTAATAATAAAATTCAAATAAAGCCTTTGAACTACGTAAATTTTCATATTTTGAATAACAATTAATAGCCTATTCTTTATTCTTTTAATTGTGCACTAAAACTCTAAGTTTGTTTTACTTTGGTTCGGCTCATTTACTTGAAACAATAAAAAAACTTTTAATTATTATATTATGTAATTTGCTATTTTATAATTGTTAATGGTTCGTTTTAGATTGAAAAATATTGTTGTAATTGATTATTAAATTAAAATACATAAAAGTTCTAAGGAATTTGCGGCTGCTTCCGTCTGAATCTAACCTGGCATCTGCGTAGAATCGAGTCATGGACACAATATGATAACGTATCAAATATCGATAGACTGATTATCTATCCCTTCTAGAGGATAGAGCAATCTTCAAATTTACTTCTTGTTCTAGAATGGGAATTTAAACGTGGTTTGCTTGCAGGATTCAACTGGAAAAATCAACAGTCACATTGATTCTGGATAACTTTCCAAACAATTAACAATTGAAATTGGAACCAAATTTTTGTAGAAAAGTCATCGCACTTTTTGACTAACACGCATTGATTAATTCAAAGGCGGCTGAGGCTCTACAATCCTAAATTGCCTTGCCAACAAATTTCTTATTTTCTATTAATAAACGAAAACCCCGTCGCACCGCCAAATCCATTTTAATCCTGTTCTAATTTAATTTTCGCAAATATTTCGCCAAATTTATCGATCGCAACCAATAAATAATAATTACAACCTCACTAAGAATGGAGCCGTTGATGGAAGAAGAAGAATACAATTGGAGAGAAGTGACATTACCGGCGCTTATACCGCGCGTACCGCCGCCGGAGCTTGGCAGAGAAACCGGCGAGCGGAGAAGAGGCCGTGATATAATAATCGCCATCGATCATGGCCCAAATAGCAAGCACGCTTTTGATTGGGCCGTCACACATCTTTGCCGCCTCGCCGATACCGTCCACCTTGTTCACGCCGTAACCAGTAATTAATTAAACAAACCCCCAATTCGTCATTTTCCATTATCGTGTTCATGCAGATGCTAATTACATTTTATTTGAATTGTTGCTTTTTTTAGGTTTCAAGAACGACGTCGTGTATGAGATGAGTCAGAACCTCATGGAAAAGCTTGCAGTCGAGGCATTAGAGGTTGCTATGGTGAGTATCCACAGTTAGCTTTTCAGTTCTTTTTGTAGTTCCAGTAATCTCTGTCGCATATAGATGTATTATAGTTGTAGTATTACATAATTAATGACTTCATAAATGTTAAGAACTCAAATGTAAATAGAGAGAAAGGAGATGAGAAAACAGAATTGCAGAAGGAGATGAGGGAAATTAAAGATAACTTTTCATTCATGAACTCCAAAAGTGAGTACAATAACATATATATATGAAAGGACATACAATTAGGGCTATATTGCCAATGCTAACAACTAATTCTGCAACAACGATCATCTTCAGTGCACACTTCCCCTTTGTACGTCGCCATGCAGGACCACCAAGTCGTTAGAGCCATCTCCCATCTGGACCGTTAGATCTGATTCCTTCCCAACGGCTAGATTCATGTTTTTATCCTGATTAGTCACAGCGTTCAGATCATCTTTGCATCCAACGTTTCCTAACACTCTTTTACTAACAGCAACGGCGTCGTATGAATTAGTGAAACCCTTCTTCCAACGGCTAAGATTAGATTTGATCCAATGGCTGGGATTTAAACCTGACTTGCGCGCCATGATCATGACATTGCTTCCCTGATTTTGAAATCCTTGTCCCCAAGGATCAAACTTGGGAAATCTTCGCGCAATCACATCATAATCCTCCCAAGTAGCTTCTTCAGGTGTGCCATGAACCCATTGCACCAGAATTTGGCTAACTGCGGAGTTATTTCTGGGAAGATCTTGAATACTCCATCATCTGTCAACTCTGGAAGATCTAAGGATGGGCTATGTTTCCTTCCAATTTTCTTCTTGAGCAGAGATACATGAAAAATTGGATGAATCAAAGAAGAATCTGGCAATTTGAGTTTATAGGCAACTGATCCAATTTTCTGCACTACAGGAAAGGGTCCATAGTACTTGGGAGCCAATTTCAAATGTTTCCTTAGGGCCAATGAATTTTGCCTATAGGGCTGTAACTTCAGATAAACCTGATCTCCCACTTGCAAAGTTCTTTCACTCCTCTTCTTATCAGCATAAGTTTCCATCCGGTTTTGAGCCATCTCCAAGTTTTCTCTCAATAACCGATTCATCTTCACCCTTTCTTGCATTACATCTCTCACTTCATCATTGCTGGTAAATGCATAAGGACCAATGGATTGTTGAGCTGGTGAATACCCATACAATGCTTGAAAAGGGGTGGTTTTTAGACTGGAATGAAAAGCAGTATTATACCAGAATTCAGCTAAACTGAACCAACCATGCCATTTCTTAGGTTTCAAGTGGGACATACTCCTTAGATATGATTCTAAACATTGGTTCACCCTTTCTGTTTGCCCATCTGTTTGTAGATGATAAGCAGATGACATAGCCAAAGTAGTGCCCAACAGCCTGAACAATTCTTTCCAGAATGCACTAGTGAATAGCTTATCTCTGTCTGATACAATGGTGTGAGGAAGGCCATGTAACTTATATATATTATCCAAAAACAGCTTGGCAATAGATTGAGCAGTATATGGATGTGACAGAGAAAAGAAATGAGCATACTTAGTGAATCTATCCACAACCACCAAGATAGAATTCTTACCCTCAGATTTAGGCAATCCTTCAATGAATTCCATAGAGATGTGAGACCAAGCTTGATCAGGTATTTAAAGGGGTTGGAGTAAACCTGGATATGCCACATTCTCATGCTTCATCCTCTGGCATACATCACACTCTTTGACCCAAGTTTCCACCTCAGCTTTCATCTTAGGCCAATAGAATAGGGACTTAACTCTCTGATAAGTGCCTAGAATGCCAGAATGTCCACCAAGAGAAGAATCATATAAGGATTTAATGATTTTCTCCTTAAGAGCAGTATTTTCCCCCACACAAATTCTTTATTTCTTTCTGATCAATCCTGACTGAAGAGAATATTCAGGAAATAAGGTTGGATCCACTGTTTTTGCCTGCAAGAGTTCAGACATAGCAAGATCATTCTCATAGCTGGCACATATCTCAGAAACCCAAGCTGGAACCACTATAGAAACAGCATGGCAAGAACTTCCTGCATGTTCAATCCTTGATAAGGCATCAACTGCCTTATTCTCTTCTCCCTTTTTGTACTACACCTCATAATCAAGCCCAAGTAACTTAGATATCCATCTCTGCTGCAGCATAGTTCCCATTCTTTACTCCAGCATGTGTTTCAAGCTTTGCTGGTCTGACTTAATCACAAAATGATGCCCCTGCAAGTAATGTTTCCACTTTGTGACAGCAAGAAGAATTGTAAGAAATTCCTTTTCATATACAGACAAGCCTTGGTTTTTAGGTCCCAAAGCCTTACTCCAGTAAGCAATTGGTCTCTTATTTTGCATCAGAACTGCACCAATTCCTTTGTTGCAAGCATCTCTTTCTAAAACAAAGGGTTGAGAGAAATTTGGCAGAGCAAGCACTGGAGCTGAAGACATGAGTGACTTGAGCTGCTCAAAGGCTAAAGTAGCCTCCTCAGACCAATGAAAATTGTTTTTCTTCAACAGTTCAGTGAGAGGCTTACTAATGGTACCATATCCTTTCACAAACTTTCTGTAGTATCCAATTAACCCCAAGAAACCCCTCAACTCCTTAATATTCTTGGGTAAAGGCCATTTTAACATGGAATCAACCTTAGCTGGATCAGTTGAGACACCATCTTTAGAAATGATGTGGCCTAGATACTCCACAGAAGTAGTACCAAAACTACACTTACTTTTCTTAGCAAGCAGTTGATGTTTCCTTAAAATAGTTAAGACAATGGAAAGGTGGGCTAAATGATCTTCCCAAGTCTTACTATAAATCAGAATATCATCAAAAAATACCAAAATGAACTTCCTCAGATACTCATTAAACACTTTGTCATTAAAGCTTGAAAAGTGGATGGAGCATTACATAAGCCAAATGGCATCACCAGAAATTCATAATGACCCCTCATGAATTACAAAACTAGTTTTATAGACATCTTCCCTCTTCATTCTGATTTGAAAATATCCAGCTCTCAAATCAATCTTAGAAAAGAACTGAGCTCCATGCAATTCATCAAGAAGTTCATCAATGACAGGTATTGGAAAGTTATGTTTGATAGTTAACTGATTCAAATACCTAGAATCCACACACATCCTCCATGACCCATCTTTTTTCTTGACTAACAATACTGGAGAAGCAAATGGACTCTGACTCGGTTGTATAATACCCTCCTTAAGCATTCCCCTCACCAACTTTTCTATCTCTGATTTCTGAGTATAAGAGTATCTGTATGGAAACTGTTTCTTTGGTGTAGCATCTGTTTTGAGATTGATTTGATTCTCAATCTCTCTTAAAGGTGGTAACTGAGTTGGTTCTTCAAACACATCACCAAACTGCTGCAAGATCTGCTCCAATTCTCCAGTATGTGAGTTACTTTCCATCTGTTGTGCTTGAATAGAGAAGAGAGATCCAAATATACCATATGACCCTTTCTTGAACAACTTTTTCATTGATTTAGCTGTGATAACTTGGAGCTCACCATTCTCAGTGATAACTTTCAGATAAATCTTCCTTCCCTGCTTAGTGATAGATATCTTCATTTGCTTATAATCAAACTCCACAGGGCAAAATTCCCTCAACCAATCTCCACCAAGGACCATATCACAGCCTCCCAGTTTGAGCACTCTGACTGGATATGTAAACTGATGTCCCTGTATTTCCCAGCATAGCTCTGAACATATAACTCTGCTCACAATTTTGCTCCCATCAGCTACACTAACCAGCATTGGTGTAGTGTATGTTTTCCTGCATCTGAGATTTTGTGCCAACTCCTCATCAATGAAGCAATGAGTGCTTCCACTGTCAATAAGCATCTGAATCTCCTTTCCTTCCAGCTTGCCTTTCATCCTCAGAGTATTAATGCTAGTTGTGCCAGACATAGCATTAAGGGAAATTGTAATATCCTCAGAATCAAGACATTCTTCTTCTTGACACTCCTAATCTCCTGTACTTCTTCAATGGCCCCTTCTTCTTCTTCAGTCATCATCAGGAATAATTGTCTTCTAGCACATCTATGACCAGGCACAAACACCTCATCACAGTTATAACATAAGTTCTTCTCTCTTATGGCCTTCATTTCAGCAGCAGTAAGCCTCTTAAAAGGAGGTATACTCTGAGATTTCACAATTTGAGGCTTAGCAGGGGGTATTTGTAATTTGTAGACTTAAAAGGTGGTTTAGGTGGAGGAAGTGATCTCTATGGATGGTGCTTTTTCTCCAGAATAGCATCCACAGTAAACTCATGCCTAAATGCGAACTCAATTGCTTCCTCAAGAGAAGTAGGTTTCCCAGCTAAAACCCCTCCCTTAATTTCTTTTTTCAACCCACTCACAAAACAAGATATAAAATGCTCCTCGTTAAGATCCTTGTTAATCAACTCCAAATGAGATTTCATATCCTCAAAACGGTCCAAATATTCAGTAACCGTACCTGTTTGTTGAAGCCTATTAAATTCCCCAACAAGCAGATGTGGATCAGTGTAGTCAAAACGCCTCATTACTGCAGCCACCAGTTGATCCCATGTAATCTGTTTGTTTTTACCAATGTAATTCTGGAACCATCGCTCAGCCCTTCCAGTGAAGTGAACAGAGGCCAGGGGAACCTTGTTCTCTTCAGTGATGGTGTGCAATACTGAGAAGTAACGTTGTGCATACGAGCCCATGCCAGCGTATCTTCTCCATTGAAGTAGGGAAAATAAACCTTAGGAAGTGGGGAGTAGGGATTTTGACTCCCTAGGGACTGATTTTCGCTCGCTATAGGTACTCTGTTGTTAGATGTAGAACCACGATCGCCTTGAGGGTGCAAACCCCCACCCAAAATAGATTTAGACCTCTGCAGATCCTCAGCTATGGCGTCAATCTTTTTCTCCAAGCTTTCTTGTGCCCCACACATCTTTTCGACCAGAGCTTCCAACCTCTCCATCCTAGCGTGAGCTCGTTGTTCAGCTGCTTCACAACAAGCTTTTTCTTCAATCAGGGAGATCTCATGCTTTTTGACAGATTCAGTAATATTCTGGAGGTCCTTGGACCTCACGTTATCAGCAACGGACATGGTGGTGATCTAGAGCCGCTCAGGATGAACGGCTTTGATATCAGATGTTAAGAACTCAAATGTAAATAGAGAGAAAGGAGATGAGGGAAATTAAGATAAGTTTTCATTCATGAACTCCATAAGTGAGTACAACAACATATATATATGAAAGGAAATACAATTAGGGCTATATTGCCAATGCTAACAACTAATTCTGCAACAACGATCATCTTTAGTGCGCACTTCCCCTTTGTACGTCGCCATGCAGGACCACCAAGTCGTTAGAGCCATCTCCCATCTGGACCGTTAGATCTGATTCCTTCCCAACGGCCAGATTCATGTTTTTATCCTGATTAATCACAGCCTTCAGATCATCTTTGCATCCAATGTTCCCTAACACTCTTTTACTAACTGCAACGGCGTCGTATGAATTAGTGAAACCCTTCTTCCAACGGCTAAGATTAGATTTGATCCAATGGCTGGGATTTAAACCTGACTTGCGCGCCATGATCATGACAATAAATCATAAGTATATAGTTTACATGAGGAATTCAAGGTGATCAGGATTCAGGTGGATGGTTAATAAATCTTTTTATGTTAACTTTTATTAACTTAGAAAGCTAAATTTGAGTAACTTTGATCAAGTTGCTAATTTTTGTAGCTTCTGTACATGAGAAAGAGTAAAATAAGTATGATGAAAGTAGAGAGTTCTTGGAGCTCAATAATGTCAAATTTTATTCATGCTGTGATAAATAAGGGACAATTACACAAATCCTCCTAGGTTTGCTTAAAAATCCGGAAAACCATCGAACCTTGAAACCTTACAAATAACCCCCCGGTAAACTGTAACCTTACAAATATCCTCCTTGAAACATAAAAATATATACATTATACCCCTAAAAAACCTTACAAATACTTCTTGTTGCAAAGTTCCGATGGTGAAATTGTAAAAGGCGCAAACCTCGTAGAGTTTTGCGTAACTGACCCATGAAATAAAGACTTGATCTTGGATAGAAAACAACTCTGTGAGCAAAAGAAACGTGCAAAAATAACCCGTGAAATTGTATATTTTGAAGCGTGCAGCGAAAAACTGAATATTTTGTTTTCCTGCTGGAATTCAAGATCTACACAAGAGTAAAAGAAATTCAAATCTAAATTGAAGAGAATATGTTTTTATGTTGTTTTTCGTGACTCATTTTAATTTACATCTTTAGTAGATGCATCAGAGATGATATGTACGTATATTATTTTAACATTAACAAGGAACTGGAATATAAATGTTCTAAAGCAAACATTCGTTTGAATTAAAACTCAATTAGCATATTTATTCTCCAATTTGTTTTCTGATCAAATACATTATTCGTGCATATAGAACTCAAGTTTTGTCATTTGCTGTGCATGAACTGCTGATGTTTTCTTGTCATAGAATTGAAATAGGAACTATGAGGAAGATTTTATAAATTCTATTTATCTTGTTTAATTACTTGCCAAGCAATAATTATATTAAAAAAATGTAATAAAAATAGGTAAAGACAAGGGCCAGAATTGTGGAAGGAGATGCAGGCAAGGCAATATGCAAGGAAGCAGAGAGATTGAAGCCTGCTGCTGTTGTAATGGGCACTAGAGGCCGAAGCTTAATTCAAAGGTTGCTATATACATATAATATATTTATCTACTACGCTTGAGGTTTACCCTAATTACAATTTAGTCCCTCTATCTAGAAATTACAAAAAACTCCCCCGCATTTCACTTGAATGCAAAGAACAGCCTGAAATTATACAAGATGAAGCGAAAAAGTGCTCATAAACAGCCTATTTCAGGGGAGTTTTCTTCATTAAAGTGAAATCTCAGGATTTTTTTTTTAAAATGCTGAAAATAGAGTGACTAAATTGTAATTAGCTCAAACTTCAGTTGTCATAGATGTAATTCGCCGTATATTTTTTGTTGGCCTGACTTATTTCTTCTTATATATTCAATTGCAGCGTAATTCAGGGTAGTGTAAGTGAATATATCTTCCATAATTGTAAAACAGCGCCAGTTATTATCGTTCCTGGAAAAGGTAAAAACTTGCACTTAACTTCAATTTATTAATTTAATTTTCATGCCATCTTATTACAGAGCTTATGTAAATATCAATTTTATTACGTGTAACCAGATGCAGGGGAAGAATCTGTGTTATAATGGAATTTGCAGCATGTATGTTAGTGTTGGATATCTTCTACTGATCAAGACTCTTGTTATAGTTTGTGACTGTACCAATGTTACTGTAAGGAAGAAGTTGTTTTTTTCTTTTTGTTTTTTTTTTTTCAAAGTTTGGGTTGCCGTTGTTTTGTGTAGTTGAACTCTCTTTTTCCGAGTGTATTTTGAGCTATCCGTGTGACTTTACCAGTTTATGACTTTTTCTCTGCACTGATAATATATATATACCTTTGTCTTTTCTTTTTAATTTGCTCTAGATTCCCTGTTTGTCTTATTGTTTTACCAGTACCAAGCATGCTGAATCATGACATTTTTTGACCTCATGGGCTACAAGAGATCTAAAATTTGATAAGCTTAATTTGAGATCTAGATCATTTTAGAGGATTTGTTCTAATATATATACAAGAATTGTACGTACTGATATGATTTAAAACTTTATGGTACCAAAATTAATATTGGTTTGGTTGTACTCCATCTCCATGCAAACACACAGCTAAGAGAATCTTGTAGGTTTCTTAGCTTTTAGCATTGGAACAGTAATATGTCAACATTGAAAATGAAATTTGAAGGACTAAAAAAAGCTGAAAGGGCCCATGAAAGTGAACAGGCAAAAATTCCTTCTTTTTTTTTTTTTTAAAATGCCGCATGTGTGTTCAATTTTCATTTTATATGACAAACATATAAAAACTTCTTTTATCCATTGGGCAAAGGGGAGGGGAGGAAGGAGATTTTAGTAATAGATTTAGGGTAGGTCCAGGCTTTGGCTTTTCCCACATGGCTTGAAAATGAAGTATTTGTGGGCCAATTCGATGCCGCACCTGGTGCATTTGCACCGGGTGACTCCAACAATTGACACATGGCACATGATATTATTTTATAGAGTTTTCATTTTTTTAAAGACTCTCGATAACCGTGTACTTAATTATTTTCTCTCTCATTCATTTTTAATTTGTTTAAACTGTTGAGTTTTCTTTCATATAAAAAAGACATGATTTTTTTATTTTTTTGTTAATTCACTACAAGCAAAATAAGTATATGTTATTCTTATTTTATAACAACATGAAAATTATTTATAAAATAAAAACAGCATAAAAACTATTAAATAAATATTATAAAATTTAACTTTTATTTTGAAAATATAATATTCAAGAAATAATTATTGGTTTAAATTAGTACAAAACTTTATCACATCAAATATTATTTTTTAATTATTTTTAATGGTATTTTTATTATTTTAATTTTTTTTTATATATAATGGCAATTTAAAATAGATTTTATAGTATTTATTAGTTTTATATTATTTTCTATTTTGTTATTACTTATTAATAAAAAAATAATAAAGTTATTAGAGTTAAACTTTATATTAATTAATTCTTGAAAGAATGTATTAATGAGTAGTATAATAGACCAAAAAAAACGTATAAATGAGTAAATTTTTTTTACTGAATTCACGAGTACAAAGTTGGTGGAAGATATTTAATAGTGTAAATGATATACAAAAATTATACTTAAAGCTTGAAACAAATTGAAAATATATGAAAGAGTAAATAAATATATTCGCACTTATTAAGACTTTTAGCAAGAAAACTTGTAAAAAGAAGTAAATAAGTGAAAACCATGTAAAATAATAAAGTAATATATACCATGAGGCAAATGCACCAGGTCGGCATGGAATTGGCCGTATTTCTGGGTACCATTTTCATGAGGTCCCAAAAGGAAGAAATAGTAGTGTGTAAATGTATATAGGATACAGCTTTCATTTCTCCATTTAGTTGGATATCTAACCACTTTAAACTTAAAAGAAGGAATCTTTCTATAACAAGTCATGCAGCTTAAATTAAGTTTATGATTGGTATATGTTTTTTTTTTAAAATATATATATATATATATATAAAACGTCAAGTTTGCGCAAACGTCTATAAATGTAGCATGGGCTTAGGATATGCTTAATGTTAGGAAAATATTTATGTAAAAAATTCACTTATTTCTATTCTTATAATTGGTAGCAAAGATCTTTTGTTCCTGACGGGTAAAGGCCAACTTCAGTTTTCCATTCATAAAGTTCATCATTGAACTAAGATGCTCAAAACAGTAGTACTACTGCATGCATATGCAATCTCTTAAACCCATTTTGGTCAACCAATTATATCATTTATTGGAAACTTAGTCACGGATTTCATCATCACAACTAAGATATCTCGCATTTTAAAATATTTAATAAGTTGTCACTTCCAAAGGGAATTTTATATATGTAATTAATTGATCAGTTTGGGGCCGGGTCATTGGATTTGACATGTAAAATGATTGAGTTAAATACTGCTAAAATCATAATTTTATCTACTTTTTTTAATTATTAATTTAGAACTCGTGATACATAGTATATATAAATCCAAATGGATAGCTAGCTGCATGCATCTAATGAATTTTACACACGTATTTGAGTGTGATTGCGTGCATGTGCATGCTTATGCTTGTGTTTTATAGAATGTTGGGTTGATAAAGTGTAGATCATGTTTGTAAATGATGTCCTATTAGAAAAAGTAGTTGGATATGGTTTGGTGAGCTTAATTGCATTTAATTAAAAGAATAATGATATATAAAATTAGAATCTTAAGTTGTTTGGTGATTTGTGAGTAAGCCAAGTAATTGAACTTTTTGATTAATAAAATTAATTTTCTACTACTTTTGCGCTTAATTAAAAATGTTAGAATTAACTGTTTTCCCATATTGCTTTTTTTTTTTTAAAAAAATAAGTTGAAATAAGCTACAAGAGTTAATTTGAGGGCGTGCTTGCATGTTTCAATTCCAAGTTATTCTTTTGTATTATTATAAAAGAATATTTTTATTCTTTTTCCAAACCCTCACAAACTTTACTAGTACAATTTCAAATTTTTACAAATTTACCTTCCTAAAAAATAGAAGTCTTTTGCAAATACACCCTAGCATGCAGTCAATCATGCATGAAATATAAGCATATCTCATCACCAACAACCAATATGGGTTCTTCGAGAACCATTGGTTCGCCATAATGGCGACCAAATATTATTCTCAATGTAGATAACTGGATTTGACTCCTTGCAATAATAAAGGTCGAATTGTATACGTGTGTTTAAAAAAAAAAAAAAGTTCTTCAGGACAATACTTGAATTTCCCAATAGGATTAACAAAAAATGTTAATAGTTTGTGGATGTGAAAAAACAACAATGAATTTTGACTAGAAAACAGTCAAATAAATATAATGATTTTAATCTGCATTATTATTAATTCCCAAGTACGTATTATTGAACGTCTGCAGCTATTTTATAATAATAATAATAATAACAGTTAAAGCCCCCAACAAAAGAAAGAATAGACGTATGGGAGGGACAGCTGAGAGGGAATCAAATAGAAATTTGGGTTTCAATTTCTAATTATGAGGGTTGATAAATAAATAAATATATATATATATATATATATATATATATGTGCATGTCTCATTCTCAGTGCTGATCAGGAGCAATCTATGTTTTACTCTGTCTTCTCATCCTTCACAGATCATATTTATATATATGACTAACATATATAGTTTCATATGATGCACATAAATGTTTAAAAAAACTATCGTATAATATTGTTTTCGGTACTTATCAATTGCTAAATACTAAAAGAAATTAGTATCGTTGTGTACATATTCATATCATTTATGTATTTTAGTAACCGTGCATTAAATATTGTTGCTTTCAGGTTTATTAAATTCATAGGACCACTTGCACAAATTGATGAATGTGACGCTTTTTTTAATTGTTATTATAACTTTATGAGAATCCCAATTGGTGATGTTACGTTGATTCGGGATAATATTATCGATTGTGATGTACGGATACGATAAGAAATTAGTGTACAAATACAGCAATACAAGTATCTGGTATAAATATCCAATATAGTATAACGACATTACACACATGTATTTTTTAAAGAGTATATATGCATATATCATATGATAGATTGCAATATTTTTTCTATAATCATTCAATTATTCTTCTTGCTGATATCTATAAATGGTAATTTTAATTGATCAAGTGACTCTACAATTTATTAAGGCAGACATCATTTGAATGAAAAAAGGTTCTACTTGCTCGATCTAATTAAGCATGATATTACAATAAACCCCAGTCGTCTAAAAGTTTCAATACACATAAATAAGGCAAACTTTGGGCTACAATGTTGATATTCAATTCTCTTACTAATCATAATCATTTTTAATATTTTGCATCAGAGTATACATAACAACATATATATATATATATATATATTTACTACATAGTATTTGGGGGATCAGGATCAGGATCAGCAACACTTGAATATTATATAGGACTTGCTTTCAATAATTTTGTACATTTCGTCGCATGCATTGATTTCACATCTCCATCTTCACATTACCGCTTTCAACGAAACCTGCAAATTAAAAAAAAAAATTAAATTTCAAAACTCATATATAATATAGAAATTCAGTTTTAGGGGTATTAATTGCATGTTTTTTTGAGCACCCTGTTTGGGAATTATTGACATTAAAAATGTCCGGTTTCTATCATGATCATTTATTCATTATAAGTGGAACACAGAAAGAGAAAGATACCAAATAAGAAACCCCAGTTTTTGAGGACCACATTCATAAAGTTTGTACTAGCTAGTAATTAGCTTCTTTAATTTTTCGTGGGACTAACTCATCAAAATGTGCCTAAAATTCTTTTTAGAAAAAAAAAAAAAAAAAAAAGATATGTTTTAATTTTATATACCTGTATATGGCTGAGAAATAAATGAAGTTGATCTTCCTTGTTGATACTCCATGCTGTAGAGATTTTGTAACTCATCCTCCCAAGTTAGTTGCTGCTGAATTTGCTGCAAAAAAAAATTCATCAGCAAATTGAAAACAGGGTGAAAATACAAAAAAGAAATATTGCTAAAATTAGTTGGATATGATCGAAGTGCTTTTAGCCTTTTTCCTGATTAAGAAAAGCTAAATGTAGGCACTGCAAAGCTTAATTCAGCTACTAAGAAAAGAGATAAAAGTTCAAAATAGACTTATTTCAAGCTTTTACATTAATTTTTTGGACTTTGAGGGATTTATTTTTGTGAAAAGTAGGGTAAAAGTTGTTAAACATTTATAACAATACACAAAAAGCTGCTAAAAGTTGGATTTGAGGTGCTTTCAGCTTATCTAGGTAAATGTAGACACTGCAAACACTCTTCAGCTACTACAAAAAAGCAAAAAGCTCAAAATATATAAATAAAAAAGAAGACTTACATTATCAATAAATGGTTGTGGGATTGATACAGGTGCACTTGTGGTTCTCCTAAGAGTTGCATCCATAGGATTATTTCCCACCATTTCAACATTATTTGAACCCAAAATTCCTTGTCCTAATGCATTGAACTGAAGATGAGCATGATTATTAACCATATCAGATGATGTCCCAATTGTAGGAATGTTAGAGAAAACCTGTCAAAACAAATTAAATTGTCAACAACATTATATACAAACTACAGTACTTTTAACAATTTGTCGATCAGCAACATTATAAACAAACTTTATTAATTAATTACCTCTTTAACTAGATAATTATCGATGTCAAAATCCAGTCTTGGATTCACTGCAGCAAGCTTCATAGACAAAAACTGCAAAAAAAGGAAAATAATTTATTTTTTGATTTATATTTGATCTTATGGGCATGTCAAATCCAGAAAATAAGTGATAAATTAGTGTTTTTGGAAATTTCTACCTCAACTTGTCTTTGGAGAGATTGAACGTAGTTGATAATCTCATCCAACATTCCAGCTTTCCCAGTTATCTTATTACATCCCGGAACCAAATCCTGCAAATACTTCATTCTTTCACTTATTTTTTCTCTCCTCACCTATTAAAAAAAAAAAAAAAACATCAGAATAAAATGGCAAAAACAAATAAAACTAACTTAAATAATCCAAAAATTAAAGTTAAAATTTTCTTACTCTTTCAGCCAAACTGTGGCTATCGGTAGCTTGGCCACGACGGGCCCGAACATGAATATAATCGGGCTTTGGAACTTCAGAGGCTTTTGAGTTATCCTTTTTGTTATTTGCAGAAGGCCCTTTTGTGCTCTTATTATTGTTTGTATTAGTGCTTGCTGTTGTTGTGCTGCTATTCTGCTCTGTCATTTTGGAATCCTCTTCGCCATTTGCTCTCTTCTTTTTCTCCTCACATTTTTCTTCGGGAATTGCCTATTTCATATACCAAATAACAACTTAATTTTTTAAATACATTTCCAAATTATTCTTGAATAAAATGTTAAAACAGAGCAATTTTAATTTTCCGCCCGTATTCATGTAAAAAAAAAAACAAAAAAAAAAAGTGATTACTCGAAAAGTCAAGACAGGATTCAATTTTTTTTTAATCTTTAAAGTAAATTTATTTACCGGATTTGGACAATCATACTGATGAGTTTGACTTGTACAAATCCTCTCGGTTCTAATAATTTGTAGCAAATAATAGGTTGATGTTTCCATGAATATATATATTATTTTAAGTACAAAAAGAAGGAAATGGGATAAGTTAGTTATAACTCACCTTAAGATTTTGGGTTTTATCAGCTTTTCTTTTCTTGGAGCTCTCTTGGCCGGCGGCAGTGGGACTGAGAGCAGCTTCTTTTCCCTTAACCACCGCCGTCTCCTCCGCCACATTCTGCGGGCAGCTAAAAGTCCTCGGAATACCATAACCCATTTCAATTTCCGACTCATTCCCATAATTCAAAACCCGTCTGTAATCGCCGCTCCACCCGTTTTCTAAACCCGGGTCGGGTTTTATAGTCTGCCCCGAAAGCATCTCTCCCAGACCCTGATCACCGTTCAAACCCGGAAAAACTCCGTTTCCATTGAAATAATCAGAAAGGCGGGAACGCTGTCGTTCGAACACGCTCATTTCGGAGTTTCCTGAGTCGACGGCGTTCAGAGAACGCAACATTTCCGGCAACCCTCCGTTCATTAGTAAGTAGATTGATTATAAAAAAATTGTAAAATTAGAAAATGTGCGGGTTGGTAAATATTGATCTGCCTGACAAAAGGTCTTCTCGAAATCAAAGATTGGATATTTCGTTGGAAATCATAAAACCCACGTAGTGTGAGAGGTGTGTATTATAGTAGTGTGATTTTGTGAAGGAAAATAGTGGCTGAGGTTTGGTTTTTATATATGTGTTTTGAGGAAGAGAGAAGTAAAGAAAAAAAGCAGTTAGGCAAAAGTGATAACTTTAAGGGGGAAGAGAGTGGGGAAATGTGGGGTATGTATATATAATTGAAAGAAAATTGGCCGGAAAGTCTGACAGAGACTGCCGGAGTCTGACAGAACCCGCCGGAATAAATAAGAGAGAGAGAGAGAGAGAAGTGGGGGCAGACAAGCATGGAATGTAACCACAAGCAGAAGCTATGGAGAGTGGGGCCATGTGGACATGACTAGACACGTGGGCGTGTCTGATGGGCCACAGACTTTGTGAAGAAGGCCCAAAATCAGGTTATTGGGCCTATAGAAATGGACGTATATGAGATTATCACATGTATATTTGGTACAAGTCGAGCTGGATATAATAGTATTTCAACAGTACTGTTAATTTGATTTCAATTTGTGCTTTGTTTTTCTTTTGTATAATTATTAATTTATGGAAGAACTTTTATTCATGTGTAGTGTACTTGACTGATCCATCTCCGAACTTTGGCTTCTTTCTTTCATACAATATAATTGAATTAAATGTTTTTTATAAGCTGCTATTTAACTTCAACTTTTTTCGATGATCTGTACGTGACTAGCTAATTAAGTACTCATGATTCATGACAAATTAAAACTCAAAACCTAAATCCCTTACGCATAAAGATTTATAGCCTCAAAGTTTATGAGCATTAACTGGATAAATATAAAGATTTAAAACCTCAACTAAATTTCTGACCTAATCAAGACTGGCCTGTTGACGAATATAAGTTGTAGTAGACTTGTAGCTAGCTAGTACGTATTACGTACGTAGCCATGAAGGAATTAAGAATTAATTCATTCATATTTATTATTAAATTTATATATATATATATATATATATATATATATATATATATATATATATATATATATATATATATATCCAATCCAAGTAAAGTAATGTAAATTGGTAGTTGGCGTACGTAGCCTAATAATTTGTTGCATGTTGACGTTGGCTACATTGGAACTCAGGGAAAACAATGGAGCAAAATGCGGGATTGGTTTTCGATCTTATTTTTTGAACATATATATATATATATATATGTAAAATATAAGTTAATTTCTAAGATTGGTGCTAGCTAGTCTCCTTAATTATAATTATAATACTACTTACCGCCTAGCTCGTGATTGACTCATTATAACCAAAAACAGAAGTACTAAAGATTAGTCTAGTAGTAGTAACTTTGTAATTAAAATTAAGCTAATTAATTAGGCTAATTAATACTATTATAATCTTGGTACATTAATCATGCATGACTAATAACATTGTACTAAATAAAAGCAGCCTGAAATAGCAAATGGGCGGGGGTAGGGGTAGGGCATGCAATTTAACTGAAATGGGAGGACCACAGCTAGCGCGCGTGAATAGATTTTCATATAATTTTGTATATGCATGACATGAATCGTTTTCAATAGACAAACGTAATCCAGTGTAGATTTGATATCATTTTCAAATAATGTTTATTTCTTATATATTCATTCACCTTTTCAATTCAGGATATTTATATATATTATTAATTAATATTTTCCAATGTTGCACAATCTAGCTTTATCTGGCCGGCCGGCCGGTCAGTCTTTGTTTAATTCTATTGGATATTAGAAATAACTAATAAATTAATAATCTAAGTTAATTAGCTTATAATTTAGCAAATGGCAAGATTAACATAAGTCGTATCTTATTATTGATCTTGTTGGCCTGGCCTGGCGTACGTACGTCGCAATTGGATTTCAACGTTATGTATATGATCCTTTATTGTACTTATAATATTACCGTTGGGAATTAATCATCGATCACTATCACATCACATATATATGATTAGGGTTTTGACTAGTCAGATCATCCTAATAATTATTAACATATTTTAATTAATATGCCAATCTGTCAATATATACATCATTATATTATTTTATCTATATTAATGTGCATGCATGCCTTGTAGTTTAGGTAATTTGGTGTAGCTAGCTAGCAAGCTCGTTATGTAAAGTGACTTGACACAAGCTAGCTAGCCAGCCTCATATATAGTTGATATATGTATATTATCATGCATATGCATGATTTGCATGGATCGGAGCTTAATTTTAATTTGCATAGTGAAATTGATGATGCAGACATTTCATGATCGATCAATTTGGCCGGGTTGAAACCAAGACATGCATCTTAATTTGTTATGGATTTCATTTCATATATATATATATATAAACTTACTAGCTAGCTAGTAGTTGGATTATATATGCAATCTAGCTCATCTTTATATGGAGAAAACAATGTTCTTTGTAATTAATCTTTTAAGTCATAAGAAGAATTACGAAATTAAAATAAATAAAAAGAGATCTAGTGGGATTGCAAACCATTTGCATGCAATGGAACATATATGACCCTATGCTAAAACCAAATGGCAAATGGGACCTGTCATTATCTCTAGTCTTCTTCGTTCTATCACTTTCTGTGTATGTGGCTGGGCTAATTAATTTCACAATATATATATACCACTAGTACTATTTTTTTATTTGATTTTTCCAATTCATTTCTCTGCTCAAATTCTTCCCATATCTTTATATATGCTTTAATAATTATTACCCGAAAGCCAAGTACAATGCACAAATCAACAGTGCCGCCATCCAGGCCACCAACATTTTAGTTTATATATAATATAATAATATGTAATTACATATATATAATATAATATAATATATGATTACATATATATATACATACATATAATAATGTATAATGTCTATATATGTATAGAAGATATAAATATTCCAAACAGTCCCACAGAATGATAAGTCAATTTCATCGAGACTACATTAATTTCTGAGCTGAGGTACGTAATAACGAACGCATTATATATATATATATATATATATATATATATAGAATAACATATAGTACTTTTTCGATCAATAAAGGTGTTAATATTTTCGAAAATACCCTAAACTAACTGATGGTGGGCAATTCAGACTACCCACGTGTCGCAATGTTATGGGTCCATCTGGACATGTGGACCCCGTCGACTAGTCAACGGTCGAATGGTAATCCGACCGCAATCAGGCCTAAATGGTCCTTCCCCACGAAATCATCAGGGATCGGGGTCGGATTCGACCACGATCGTATCTCACCTTGGATGACGGAGGATCGAAGGTGTCCTCTAAGGGTCGGCTTCGATCCGATCTCCAACCCAAAGTACGGCTGCTATACGGAAGCGCATTAATTGCGATGTCCAGACATCCATGCCTCAAACTGAACATCCCTAACACCAAATCCCTTATATCAGGGGATGTCGCAGATGCTCCGCAATCCTGCAGTCGAGCATTAAATGCCCGCCGGTCGGTGTATTAAATACACACCTCCACTAGGTGTCCTTAGTGTGTGCTCATTTGCACTATAAATACTCCAGCATTCATTACGGTGGGTAAGTATTCATTAATTGCTCCGACCGCCTCTCTCCCTAGTCGAGTATCCTATTCCGAGTATTGAGTTAATTCAGTGGAGGGGCCACGCGGGAGACAATCTCCTCCGGCCAAGTAACCCAATATTTAATGTTTTCAGGTCGAAGTCGGATCCCCTCTACAAATTCAACTGACGAGCAAGACACGTGGTCGATCCACGTCCCCCAAAAACCAACCTCATCACTAACTGTCCGATCGAATTAAGTGACGCTGTTTTCACATATTAGGAATATTGTTATATATCTTGATATATATATTATAAGGGTTGATATATCATAAAATGTAATAATTATTAGTCATGTATATATGCATGCATGCATGTTGTATTTTAATTTATCTATATTATATATTCAAGTTGTGAATGGTGACAGCTATATATGTGACTATGAGTTTCATTCGTTCCTTTAAATTTGCAGAATGTGGATTTAGGTATACCAAAAATTACCCTCATGCAATTTGCATTGGTGCATAAATCAATTAAAATAATCTGATATACGTGTTAAATAAATAAATATTAAATATGTTATCTTGCATTGGGATAATTAAAAAATAATAATACGTTACTATATAAAAGAATAAGTGATGGGGGTGATAAGGGGCGGGGTAATGAAATGCAGCATGTCAGCAGCAGATCCAAAGTTCCTAACTAATTTCTAAAATCAACCCAATTTCATCATCATACCCAAGAAAATAAGTACTGCTATTTATATATATACAAGATTTATATGAAATCCTGATTGATCAATCTATTTAATTAATATATATATATATATATATATATATATATATATATATATATATATATATATATATATATATATATATATATATTCACTCATCAATATCCGGCCAGTCTAATATAAAATTAAAGCTGGTTAATTTTGTCTTGATCAGTTACTAATTAATTTAATTTATATACACTGATAGATAATCATCACTTGATCAATTAAGTTGAATTAAATAAATTAAATTAAATTAAATTAATTAATTCATGGTCAAAAATGAATTTGTTGTTTTACTACATATATATATATATATGGTCGGCAACCATATACACATAACCATAATTCCAACAACTTACTACTAATTAAAAGCACCATTAAATCACATATTGACTGATCAAGAAAATCTTTGTTATAAAGTAACGATATATTGAGCTGAATGCCTATATATATATATATATGTCTCCAATTAATAATGAAAATTGTTCATATATCACGCAAGAATTATATATATATTATTGTGCTACATACGTACGGTGACTGCTAAAAAACATACGACCGAATAATTAAATTACTTATTACTTATAAAAAGCTATTAAATATGTTAAAGGGTACGTACTAGCTAGCTACTTGTTTTAATATCTAATTTTAAACACTCACCGTATAAAATGAAACACATTTTATTATCACGAGTCGAGTGGAATCGAGTCTAGCTATAGTTATTACCGACTATACCCTCCACACAACTAACGGACTCCTACCATACATTGGACACCTCAACATCAACTCAAGATCACAAGATAATTGCTCCTTCCCTTATTACTTGATCCTAACGGCTCTTCTGTATAAATGAGCTAATGTAATTATCGTGTATCTTAATTTTTTGCAATATTAAATAAAATGAATAATCTTTATTCATCAAATCCTCTTTTAAGTTTATTAATAGTCTATAGAGAGGTTTAATTAGTACTTTATTAAAATACATTTATAATATATATATACACTGGGCTGTGTTTATATAGTTCCACCTGCTGCAACAGCTAGCTTTTCATCATTTCCAATCATATGTATATATATAACCCATGCATAATCTATTCTATTCTGTGTGCTAGCTATTTTTCTGGATACTCAACATAGCTTTAATTGTACGTTTTCATTACTTTCTTTTTTAATATATATATATATGAACTTGTTGTTGAATTTTAAATTCAAATTCAAAGCAGAAATTATTAATATTTGTTTATGGGATTCAGTACTGTTGTAGTTACGTCCTCCTTAATGATTCAATTCCCAAGATTCAACTGATCATGAGTGCCAAATTCAATATAATAATATTAATATTATCAATTAAAGAATTTGCAAATGAGATAGATCATGACTTCATATATATATATATATATATATATATATATATATATATATATATTCCAATTATTTTATTAATATTTTGGTTTTCTTCATGATCTGGTCAGCTTACTAAAATAACAATTAACTAATTAATCTAAGTACAGGCCCGCCAGCTACAGAAAAGCAGTTTGATTGCTTAAAATAAAGATCGATGGCAATTAGTATCCGAAAGTTACTGTTACGGATAAACCTAAACTGGGCCTCACACACACCTCTTTCCAGCTGGGGATATCGAAATTTAGGCCTCTTTTCATATTGTTTGTAGGCCCATTTAAGAGACAAACACTACACACTATCAAAAAGCATCAAAACTTAAAGCTAGCTAGTAGCTACCATATTATAAATTTCAATTTAATTAATTTGGCAGATGAAACTTTCAGCTTTCAGCTTTCTAGACTTCTCACTAATTACTAGCTAGCTTCCACCTGTCATATCTAATCTACACAAAGACAAGATTTTGGCATAAACTTTAAATCGATTTGCTTTCCCAAACTTTGGTTTTCCACTTAACAAAAAGTTTTTAAAAAGAGCTAGCTAGCTAGCTAGCTCATTATAAGAAAATTATCAACGCAAATTATTAAGTCCCACACTATATTCATTTACTCATAAAATTAGTTTGATTTTGTTATAAATCTGATTCTCATAATGTATAATGATCATAAGATTGAGTTTAAATTATTATTATGATTGATAATTAATGACACCTCTCTCTACTGTCACAACTTCATAACATATACACACCATTTAAAAACGGTTTATAAATATTTTAAAGCTTTTTGCTCTTTTGACTTAAATAAATAACTCTTTTAATTCATTCTTGTGGTGGTTTAATCTACAAGGCTACAATTAGACCTGTGCGTTTTGAAAGCTACTCACATACACTAAAATTTAATCTAATTACGCAAATATAATCTAAAATTTGAGATATTATAAAAATATATCCTCTCAAAAAAAATTATTACATCCCTAAAGTGGTTGGAAGAATTTTGGAGACATCCATAGTCCACTCGTTCTTCCTTTCCGGCCTATCTATTAGCTAGGCCCGAAACCGATTGATCTAGCTATGAGCAGTCGAATTACGAGAAAATGGGGGACTTTAGAACTCCTCACTAGACTCATAATTGAGCTTTTCATTTTGACTAGAAAAAATGATCGAGTCGATAAATCCAGATTTTATTTTTATTTTTTTTATATAAAAACCAAGACCATAACGTGAAAGTACCAACCGTTAGAGTTTAGAGTATGTTTTTGTAATTTTTCAAATTTGAAAGTATATTTACATAATTAAAGTCAATCTCATGTTATGTGAATGTAATTATCGATCTCTATATAGAATCCAACTGGCTCTCGTCCAAGCTATAATGTTTACGAGTCGACTTTATAATTAATTATGTTATCCAGCGCATATATATATTATATATAAATTCACTTATAAATAATAATAAATACTTAAGAGAGATAGTTGTCTGGCTGTGGCGACCATTGAACATATCCTCCCCCACCCACCCCAAAAGACATAAACCTTAGCAGTAGTTAGCCCACTATTAATATTGTATCAGACTTTGCGATTATTATATCAATTTTTTAATTTCTTATCATCTTTAATAAACAATAAACCAACATATTACGACAACCTAGCTAGCTAATTAAAAATTCAGATACAAAATAAAAAGGCATGCAGTGAGACAAGACAACTATGTTTAGTATTCGTCTACAAAATGTACAAAGACCATACGGACTTGTCGCGAAAATCTCAAGCAACAAGATCATTCATCCATAGCCACTTTCAGATTTTGTAGCTAGCTACCTACTATAATACCAAACTCAATTCTAATATACCAAAAATTAATGATTTAATTCTTCACCTAGATAATATTTCTTCAATTTTTTTTTTGTTTTCTCTTTGGCTTTGTACTTTTATTACATGTTGTATTTCATTCATGGGCATTGGATTGGTAGTTTGGGCCTGGCCGCCCAACAAAGATCTGGAACAGTATTTTTAGTCCATTTACAGGCCCATTAAGTACTTTAAATGTGCTTTTAATCGGATCAAAAATATGACTAGCTAGGCCCAAACCTTAAAGTATTATTTTGTTACCATTGGCCATAGGCCCATGATGGGATATGTAATTTATCATTCTAGTCAACACGTACACAATTTTTTTTTAAAAAAAAGATGAAGATCATTAGGAATAGAGTAATAAGATTAATCTACGGGAAAGAAAACTACAATTACATAATAAATTAGGAGATTCTGCAGATTTTCTAGTTATGATAATCCCCCGATCGATCGAACTGTTCTTGATCTTCAATTCTTCATGCATGCATAATAAGCTGCTGCTGTAGATGGAATATTCCCCTAATTTACAGCTTCAGATACTTGAGAAGCCTGTCGTTGAATAACCAAGAAATACATATAAGAAAGTACTGTAATTATACTCAAAATGAGACCTACCTATTAAAATGTAGATTAATGGATATATTCATATATAGTTAGATATATTTCCCCAGGCCCAAGTTTTTATTTTCTAATTTATATTTTATAGCAATATGTCATGAATGAATTATTATTGCGTAGAATTTATAGCAATTTAATTGCATGGAATTAAGGAACTTTTTGTAATGTTTGCAAATTAAGGTAAGGTTCAGCCCACGTACATATATATATATACGTGAAAAAGCCCAAATTAAAAGCTGATTCCCCCGGCCAGTCCCCACAGTGACAGTACAGTACTATATATATATGGACCATTATTATAATTAAATTAATTTCCGATAAAACATTTTCTCACGCCATAATGCAATTAGCAAAATTGTATAAAAGTTAAGATGATCATATATCACATTCAATGTATATTTCTTATTTTGAGCAAACATTTCAGTTATTCTTTTCAAAAAGTTTTAATACTATAGATATATAACATATATATATACTGAAAATTATATAACCACAAATTATACATAGATACATAGATACATAATTTATATATTTGATTTTATCCCACATTTGTCGACGAATGTAAACTCAAATTATATAATTGGCAAAGAAAAAGGAATAAGGAATATGTTTTGAATATTTTCTCTTTTTATGGAATATTGCATAACAAAGACATGTATATATATATATATGCATCACATAGACACAAATCAAAGAATATAAAAAATAAAGCCATTATTAATTAGGAAAATTAATAATTAATTACGTATATATATGTATACCTTGTTTCTTCTTCTTCTTCAACAGAGTTAATGCTCTTGTACTTGGGAATGGGCACGTGTCCGGACTCTATTTCCCGGAGATCTTCAAGTAAAATCTCGTAGTGCCTTTTCACTTCCTCCTCCGTCTTTCCGCCGCCTACGGCCCGAGCCACGTTCTGCCACCGCTCCGGAGTGTCCCTGTCGAACCGGGCGAGTGCCTTTTCAAACAGTTTGTTCTCTTGGGCCGTCCATGAACCGGCCGTCTTGTTACGTGAACTCAAAGAACTCGACGCCATTGCGAGTAACCTGATATTATAATATATATACTGGAATATTGTGTAAATTTGAAAGAGCTAGCTATGAAATGTACTGGAATACTGATAGTAAATATGAGCCATGGGAGGTGATCTTATATAGAGCATGTGGGGTGGGGGCGCCGGTATTAAGCTAAGCCAGTTGGCGAATCTGGGTTTTGGACCTTTTGGTAATTAAATTTAATTTTATAGTTGGGACTTGGGAGTGACTAGTGAGTGACTCGTCTGCATTGCGACCACAGAGTCATGAAGCAAGACGTCCAATTAAGTTGTTGATAGTTATATATATATTGACGATGCATCTAGCTATTTAATCAATTTAATTGGGATATATATATATACCCTAGCTAGCTAATTATTATTTGATTTACGAAAAAACAATACCCTTATTAATTTACTGTGTTAATTATTATAAGTAAATTAATTCTGACTCGTAATCTTCTATGGGTTTGTGTGTCAATAGAGGTTAATGTATAGTGAAAATAGTACGTCTACTGAATTTTTAATTTGTAATTTGGTTTTTATTATGTTACAAATCCATCGGAGTGGCCTTTCAAAATCGAATACAGTTTAGTTTTTACTTTTTTTTTCTTTTTTTCTTTTGGAACTATATATAAAGGAGCCAATTGTACCTTCCTAGTGGTAACTGGTAGTTTTTGGTCGGTCATTCAACAAACAAAAAAAGATTCGATTACGAAAATTATTTGTCCAAACGTACGTGTCATATCTCTTATACAATGCCCTATTACTTGCTAGAGACTACTTTATCAGGATGATCAGTTTTCACTACTTGACATTTTTCACAGGCGCAGTAAATAAAAAATTTACTACGACTACGATTTTGAGAACTGGGCAAATAAAGACAAGGGATATGATTTTACGTTATATTTCCGAATCTTTTTTCTACTTGGCCCTTATCCTGAGTTCAGCTGGCCGGATGGTAAATTGAATTGAATTTACTGACATATATATATATCATCTTTATATACTTTAAGACAAAAATATTTTGGTTTTTAGTGTAATAAATATGTGAAAAGTAGGCACACGAAACTTGAATAAGTCCATACAAAAGAAGGCTAAGGCTGTGGCTGTGGCTGTGGCTGTGGCTGTGGGACTAGACTACTGTTGAAAGTTGAGTTTGATTGGGGGTTCAGATCATTGGAATTGAGGTTTCGGACTTTTCTGTGTATTAATTAAAAAAACAAATCCAAATTTCAGAAACATATATAGCTGGCATTAATTTCACCTGATCAGAGAGAGAGAGAGAAATTAACCTGACAATGGCATTGATGGAGCGAGATACCACTGACTCAACAACTTTTTAAGTGTAAAATCCAAAAGAGATCATGGAAGAAATGCTAGCTTAGCTCAAAATGTACGTAGGAGAGCTAAAAATAGTTTCTTTCAAAATGGATATAGAAATTTTTAAGGGCAATAAATTTTGTTCATTGATTTTTACTACTCCTAATTTAAGGTGGTGCATGTTTATAAAATGCTTTTGAAGATCAAGTGAAAATAGAGATTAAATCTATACAAAACTAGCTAGAGAGTAGTAGAAGTTGTGTAATTTACCCTAGCTAGCTAAATTATAGTTTACTAATTCTCCCTAAAAAAATGGTTGGCTGTGTGACGCATTTTATTATATTATACGCTCAAAAGTCTAAACGAGTGAAAAGGTAAAGAGGGTTAGTGGTCCTCCTCACAATTTGGAAATCTATCCATAAAGTTTATATTCTTTTAATTTTATTCCCCATAACTTAATCATATCATGATAATAACTTCCATTCACTTTTTGACAATCAACTTTCAACCATCTCTATGATGAGGTCATAATATCTCAATATCATGCTGATTTTATTCATGAATCAAGGCCGTCATATATATTCTTTTCTTGAGGAGCCGTCCATTTATAATTGGGTCATCATTTTTATCTTTTTAAAAGAGGCCCACCACTCATAATCATAATCGGTCCATTACATGTTTGGGCCGGCCAGGGAAAAGAACAAATCCGGAGTAATAGAATATTATAATATAAATTCTATAATATACACCAAAAAAATATATATATATTTCAACGAAAACCAAAGATCATAGCGAGATTCTAACTCTTAACTTGTGTATAAAGTAAGTAGATTGAGAGAATTATCCTTAATAGCTAGCCCTTTGCAGTATCCGTAATGAAATGAAAGGTCCTCCAAAAGAGAATGAAATTATTCACACAACTAGCTAGTCCTCTAGTTGAATTGTAGGCAGTAGAACAACTAGGATCCATACTCAAAATTAGGATTCATAACACCACAACAAATATTATATGAAGATAAAATACCTATCTAGTAAACAACATTCAAACCTTTTACTTTGATACCACATACAATAATTTACAACTGATCATATATAAGCCAATATTTAAGAATTATAATTACAACATAAAATTAAGAAAAACACCCGCCTCTTCATTCATATATCACAATAAGGCTGCATTTATATTCACGTAATTGCAACTTTAAAATCGGAAATCGCATTTAAAAAAAAAAAAGTACATTATTTAATTAAGCACTAATTCGACGGGATATTTATCAATGCAATCCAGCCACGGACTCTTTGGTGACGGCTTGACATTCGTCACCGCTTTCCAAACAGCACTGTTACACTTAAATCCACTCCCAAATGCAATCTGCCACACTCTCTGCCCCTTTTTAACCCTTCCTTTAGCTTCAATATACGCCAACTCATACCAAATCGAACTGGAAGAAGTATTTCCAAATCTGTGCAAAGTCATTCTCGATGGCTCCACGTGAATCGGCTCCAGCCGGAGATTCTTCTCCAGCTCATCGATCACGGCCCGACCGCCGGCGTGTATGCAGAAATGGTTGAAAGCCAGCTTGAAATCGGGTATGTAGGGTTTAATTTTCGGGTTGATTAATTTTCGGGCAATTAGGGTTACGAAGAACAGAAGCTGTTCGCTGACGGGGAGCACAAGAGGGCCCAGAGTTGTGATGTTCGTTTTCAGTGCGGTACCTGCAATCGCCATTAAATCTTTTGACAATGAAACTCCTGTTTTTTTCTGATCGTCCTGCTCTTGGTAGACGCAGTTGAATGCTGTGTCGTCGGAGCCTTTGTGGGTGCGGACCACGTGGAGGATTTTGTATTTGGATCGGTTCTTGTCGGCGGCGCGGTTGGAGAGGAGCACGGCGGCGCCACCCATGCGGAAGAGGCAGTTGGGGATGAGCATTGACTTTTTGTTGCCGAAGTACCAGTTCTCCGTGATGTTTTCGGTGCTAACGACGACGGCGTAAGTCTTCCGGTGTAGCTGTAGCATGTCTTTGGCTAGGTCGACCGCGATGACTCCGGCACTGCACCCCATTCCGCCTAAGTTGAAGCTCTTGATATTTCCACGTAATTTGTATTTATTAATAATCATGGCGGAAAGCGATGGAGTTGGGTTGAACAAGCTGCAGTTCACAACCAAAACTCCAATGTCCTTCGGCTTGACGCCTGTGGCGGAGAAAAGATTGTCCAACGCCCCGAACATCACCTGCTCTGCTTCTTCACGCGCCGCTGCCAATGATGGCTGAGGAGGAAGCTGATGCAAGGGCCCCGGCAAGTAGGTTTCTTCCCCAAGCCCAGAACGCTCGAGAATCTTACGCTGGAACTCGAGTGACGACTCGGTAAAACCGCCGAAGAGTTGCGAGCGCTCCATGAAAGTACTGAACTTGACTCGGAGGTGGTCCGGCGGGCGGTAACAAGCATAGTCCACGAGGTAAACCGGTCTGGGGCGGGTCATGAAGTAAACCATCAACCCAAAAAGGAACACGCCGGAGAAACCCATTACTCCGGCGAGATTATTTTCCAGGTAAATGTAAATAGTTTGGAAATCATGGTAACTCATGATCTGTGAAAAGTGAACAAAGGTGATGGCCATGAAAGGGACCAAACAAAGGGTGACGAAATGTGTCATGACATAATGGTAGCCGAGTTTTACTACGTACTTTAGTTTAATGATCTTGAGGAAATCAAGGACTTTACTGGCGCCGCCGTTTGCGGTGGTGGAGTATGGCTGAGTGTGTGTTGTCATCGCGTAGTAGTGCGGTGGCGGGAAGTTAAAAAGGCTAGCTGAGTGTAAAAGTGATTATATAATATTTGGATTAATTGTGTAGAGGAATGGTACGGTATTTATGATGGATGAAATTTACGTATAGAATAGAAATTGTATAAGCTGGTGAGATCGCGCGATGTTTCTGGAATACATGCATTAATAATATTATGGGAGTTTGGTGGAGGTTTGGAAGAGGTAGATACAACTGTATCAGCTGCCGTTACTCTATTAAAAATTACTTGCTGCACAAACTTGTCAAAACTACATTAATTAACACAAATACTAGCTAAATGCGGGATGAAATGATCAGCGATGGATATATATAGTACTGTACGTACGTGTAAAAGTCTTGAACTTGGTTGCAACTTAAGTTACCCTATTATATATATTTTCGACATAATTAATATAACTTATTCTACTATTCAGTTCCTATATACGTGTTCGATCTATATTATTATTATATTAGATTATTTTAAGGTTTTTTAGTGGAAAGTAATAAAACTGGAGAATTGACGTGGTCACCTATTATAGCCCATATCTCGCTCAACAATTAAATTTGTATTAATTAATTACATCACCAATATTATTATTTTAACACTTGTAGTTAAGTGCATATATAAATAACAAGAAAAAAGTAAATTAACGCGAAAATGATTTGTGATAATATACTAATTATATTATTTATTTAGTGACATAAAATATGATTTTGTCTCAAAATTGAATTTCAAGTTGTTACTATATATTAATAATTAGTTACATATTTATAGTGTAAATTAAGTGACAAATTAGTTTTGATCTGTCACAAAATCATATTGATAATTTTTTAATTTATTATGTCAGTACTATAGGTGAGTTATTAATTGTCAAAACTACATCTGGTCACTATAAAGCATGCACATTAATCAATCGTGAGGATATATTTCATTTCCTTTTCTTTGATAAAAAGTGTTAGTTTAGAATATAATTAATAACGTGTTATATATATAATTGCTGGATATAGCAAGTTAATTTGTTATATTAATTAATTAGGTCATAAAACTAGCTAGCTAGAGATGGAAATTAAATTGGGAAAGAGTGAAAGAGCACTTTAGCTTGTTAGGCGCTTGGGTTTCTTCATTTGTGGAGATGAAAGAGATATGTCATATGTGAGTTGATGATTGCTTCTAAACTTTCGAGAAGCTGGCGGATCGGAGTCTATTTTCATTAATAATTTCTATTGCGTAAATCAATCATGAAAGCCTAATGCAGCTTTTCAGCTTTCTTGGCTTTTCCATCTTCTTGTTATGGTGAGGTACATCTCTAGCTAGCTGTTTTCTTTCACCTTAATACATCACCCAACACGATACTTGGACGTTGGAATAAATGGAAACAATATTAATTTTCTTTTTATCACTGAATATAAAATGTATATATAGATCGACAGTGGCATGCAATATTATTGTTTTATATATTGATCCGGTTATATATGTCGTTTTCAAACTAGCTAATTATATTAGGTAGGAAACTTGTTCATTAGGAGGACGACAATAATATATATGTGCTAGCTACTAAAATTTAGTACAAAAAGAGAAAATTGGAATTCTCGTCCACCAGGATATAGTCATTATTGAAAGTGGTACACATAGTTTGAATTTCTGCGAATCTAGGCTAATTTCTAACTATGGTGACTTTGACTCCGTTCCGTCGCCATATGGCACTAACTCATAGGCCAAGTCAGCGCGACGTGTAAATATTAAAAAATAAAAAAATAACACGTAATTATTACGAAATTCAGTCTTCTCTCTCACACATCTGTTTCTCTCTCTAAAAAGCATTTTTTCTATCTTCTTGATTGAGAGAGAGGATTAGGAAGACTGAAGAAGAAGCTTTAATACAGAGTCTCTGCAAATTCCATCATGTATGTGCTTTGAGGGAGGGAAAAAACTGTTCTTCCTCTCTTGTATCAATCTTCTCACTGATTTTCTCAATTTCTAGTTTTTTGGGGACTGGGGTTAAAGATCTTGAAACTCTAAAAATGAGAGCCCAATAAATTTTTCAGAGCCGAGAATTTCGATTTGTTTGCAGGATATTCAAGAGGTTGAAGCTTGAATTAAAGAATATAAGAGAAGAGGATTCGAACTGGTTTTCTAAATGGGAAGAAGAATTGCCTTCGCCGGAGGAGCTGATGCCGTTATCCCAATCCTTAATAACCCCTGATCTAGCGGTAGCTTTCAACATTTCTAACCCCCACCTCCATAACCAAACCCTCCACGCGCCGCCTCTGTCTCCGCCGCAGTCCGCCGCCCTCTCCTCGAACCCCAATTCCTCGGCCGAATTCGACTCGACGGAGCTGAGCGGCGCAGGAGGAGGGCCGGTGGCGTTGGGTCGGAGGAGCCGGCGAGAACTCTGAAGCGGCCCCGCCTCGTGTGGACCCCACAGCTCCACAAGAGATTCGTCGACGCCGTTGCCCATTTGGGGATTAAAAATGCCGTCCCTAAAACGATTATGCAGCTCATGAGCATTGACGGGCTGACGAGAGAGAACGTGGCCAGCCATTTGCAGAAGTACAGGCTTTATCTGAAGCGGATGCAAGGGATTTCCAACGGCGGCGGCGGACTGTTCCCGCCACCGGAATGGACGCTGCCACCGACCAACTGTTTGCCACCGACCATTTTGTTATAATTACGTTTCTTTTAAAAAAAAAAACAAAGAGTTACACGTGGCGCTGACTTGGCCTATAAGTCAGCGCCATGTGGCACCGGAACGGAGTCAAAGCCAGAGTTGTTTACCATATGAAGGATAAATTCGAATTGCAATAAAGCCCCTTAGTAAAAAAAAAAACTCACAATTCAAATTAATTTTGGTCACATCAGGTGTTTCAGGACTTCAGACGATATATAATTGGAAAATTAATATTGCTAATGTATCGCGCGCTATGATGCTTACAATATATTAGAAGTGCGTAATTTAGAAGAGTAGTTGGTCCGCGTACCACCCAATTTGTGACATTAATTACTTTTTAATAATTGTATTTTTTTAATGATGATTCAAAATTATATATTAACTAGCTTTCAACCCTGCATTGCATCAAAAAATTAATTTATAATTATAAATTTAATATATTAATATTAATTATAGTTTATATACTAACAACTTGAATATATATCATAAATTTAAGAGTTTTTTTTTATAAATTAATATATATATTCTCTACGTTACACGGGAAAATCTATTTATAAAATATATATTATTAAATAAATTGAATCATATTTTCTTATATAATTATTAACAATGCATATAAATAATTAACTTATAACTTGAAACACACACCAAAATAATTCTTTTTATAAAATAATTATACTCTATATATATGAAAAAACTCATTTTAAATATATAAAAATAGTAATATGATATGATTTCTATTTGTAATAGAGGGAATATATTTATATACATATATATATATATATATATATATATAGTTTTTTTTTAAATCACGCACACAATCAATATAAAAATATTGAAATAATAATTAAAATATAAAAAATATTTAATAATAGACCATATAAATAATTATTGGAATTTCTTGTATACTTGGTATTATTTTTTTGTTGAATAATTTATTATTATTTCATTATTAATTAACAATAATATTCATTTCATTATTGAAATTTCCTTTATATTATGGCAATATTAATATTTATATATAATAACTTAATAAATTTATTCACATTTAAATTAAATATAATTTTTCTACCGCAAAATGGAAATGAAATACGTGTATTTAGAGATTTTTTCTAAAAAAAACCAACTATTTATTTATTTTATAATATTAAGGTAATAATAAAATTTAATTAAACTTATATTCTAAAAAATATACGTAATTCCCGACAAATATTTAAAAGAAATTTACAATGTCATGAGTCTTGTTACCTTAAAAAGGTCTGAATTTAAATTTCCTAATTAGGAATGCTCTCAGCTGCTAAACCAACGTCTGACTAATACATTCTTTTGGTAAAATTCGTTTTCAATAATAATATATTGAGGGGCCGGAGTACTCAACATTAAAAAGTTTTCCTAAAGTTATGGAGGCAGCGGATACAAGTTTGACATTTATTTATTTAAATATATATAGTGAAATAAATGTTGGCCTGGCATGTGCAACACAATTAATAGTCCAAACATCCTCATATTAAATGTTATTAATTTGTATAATTAACAAATAGGGATATATAGCTCATCATTAATTTGTACGGTCAGATACAATAGGGATAATATAATGATTAATATGATCATAATTTAAAAAGTATTAAGATTTCAAAATATATATATATATATATATATATATATATATATATATATATATATATATATATATATATATATATATATATATATAGTATTAATATTTTGAAAAAGTATTAATAGGAATATTTTAAATATATATATTTAAAAAGTATTAATATTTTGAAAAACATATGAATAGGAAAATTCTAGTTGGGAATATAAAGTCGTAGTCCTGTAGATCTGTATGAGAATATGAATATCTAAAAGGAAAGAGATCATTAAAGCAACAAATCTGGGTAAGATGGGGTTTCCCTCTTATTTTATTCGTCTTATTATGGTATGTGTCTCTACTGTTTCATATTCTTTTCTTTTGGATGGTACTGAGTTTGGTGGATTGTCTCCAAAGTGTGGGCTTCGACAAGGGGATTCTCTATCCTCATATTTGTTCCTGTTTTGTGCAGAGGTTTTTTTAGGTTTGCCACAAGAGGAGGAGGGCGCGGGTAATCTGGAGGGGGTCTCGGTTTGCCCTGGGGCCCCGCGGATGTCCCATTTACTCTTTGCAGATGATACGTTGGTATGCGGGAAAGCTTCTGAGGATACACTTCATGCTGTGAAATGGGTTTTGGAACGTTACGCCCGAGTCTCTGGACAGGTGGTTAACTTTGATAAATCCACGATCACGTTTAGTGGTAATGTCGAGGAGGCGCGACAGGCTCAATTGGCGAGAATTCTTGGGGTTCGACGTATCCAACACTTAGATCTGTATCTGGGGCTTCCTTCAGTTGTCGGTCAATCGAGAAGGACGGTGTTTACTTCGCTTAGAGAAAGATTATCGAAAAGGATTCAAGGATATTCGGAAAAATTCATGTCGACCGCAGGGAAGGAGGTTCTGATTAAGGCAGTCTTACAATCAATGCCAACATATACGATGAGCTGTTTTCTTCTGCCGGATTATATGCTTAAGGAATTGAATTCCGTTATTTGTAATTTTTGGTGGCCTAATAGGGGAAATATGAAATTGCACTGGCTGGCGTGGGATCGTTTGTGTAGGAATAAGAAATTCGGTAGGTTGGGTTTTCGGGAATTGAAATTGTTTAATATGGCTATGTTGGCAAAGCAGGGTTGGCGACTTATCCTGTAGCGCCCCGCTCTACAGCCCCCGAACCTGCACGAATTCCCAAGCCGAGTACAGTGCCTCAACCCGAGAACCCACGCAAGCTAACGGGTCAATCCCGACACTTGGCAACAGTGAATCCCCAAATGAAAACATTTAAATAAATCAGAGAATATATATATATATATATAGCGGAAGCATTTAAATCCATATTAACAAAAATGCCACTCCGGGGCCAATACATTAACAACAGCCCATTCAGGGCAACATCATTTAAATAAAAAGTTACGAGGATCAATATAATATCAGCTACAATCCAGGTTGAAAGGAATAATGAACGAGAGAATAAAGACAACCAACGAGACTCGGCAAAACCAAAAAGCCTAACTAGCACTGTTGCCCATCCGACACGTAAGACATGTCGGTCTCTCTCAAACCTGAGGCAAGAACAAATTAAAAGAGGGTGAGTCTAAAATACTCAGTGAAGATGTGAGAACAAGTCGAGTCATGCTTTCGGATTTTTTATAGAAAATACATATGCATTAATGAAGAAACCGGAATATGCTTCGACTTGGATATACAATTAAAAAAATTAAAGTCAATAACACTATAAAGCAGTAAATACGATCCCAGCGAGAATGGGCCTGTTCCTCCTTATAACTCCACGGTGCATGTATAAATTCTCCATCGCCGGCGTCGAGCTAAGGAGCAACCCGAAGCTCAACCATAATGAATTTTAGGAAAATGTGCAACGAATGCAACATCCACCATCGCTCCCAACCGTGGCTATCATCTCCTGACGGGCCACGATTGACGCTTATTTTTGGGAGAAGCACCTCGGATTACACCCTGAACGCCCGTCCCCAGATGTAACCTTCGGATACCTTCCCGGGCCCATCTTGAAAATTGTCATGTATTTGCTCGCTTTAAAATAACCCATTTGAATGCCACACGACACTCTGAGCAAGGGTGACGACAAAGGATCAAATCCTAAGCCAAACCGTCACGTAAAATAAATAGTTTTCTTGCCCTTTTGAAAACAAATCAATTTGGTTTAATAATGTATAATTTTGATATTAAATGATTTGAGGATAAATCATAAAAATATAAACTCGAAATATATAATACATTAATAAGGGATTAGGGGGTTCGCAATTGTATATATATATGTTCATGCCCAGTTAAAGTTTAAATCCTCACCTGGAATCAAAAGAGAAAGCTTAGCTGCTAGACTCACTGATCTCCAACGCCCGACTGATCTGGAGATAAGACGAGACCTATACAAATTAATAACGACTACAACAACAACACTAAAAGCGCAAATAAACAATTATTGGACGAACGGCTAACCAAACATGTTCCCAATCATGCATATGCCAATTATAATATATGAAGAAGCTATCATGTAAATTTCACGCAATTCCGACAAGTTGTCAAAAATACACATACTTAGAATTACACTATTCACAGCCCGAACGAGGGCGAAATTAAATAAACACTCTAAAATATTAATCTACAAAGTCTAAGGGTTCTATAGGTGAAAACGGCGTAATTTTTGGAGTCCGTATGCAAAAAGTCAACCGAAAATATTGGCTTGAAGACTCAATTGCCGAGAGCAAAGTTTGAAAAAGCTGGAAAAATCCTCTAAGTGTTTCACACGGCCTGCTGCACGGTCTTGACCACGGTGTCAAGACCGTGCACGCACACACGGCCAAACACACCGGCTTGATACACGGGCTTGAGCCCGTGCGGCCCAAAAGAGTTGCACACGGGCTCCTACACGGTCTTGCGCAAGACCGTGCGTTCGCCCGTGTGGATTGACAGAACACAGCAGAAAGTTACGGGTTTTCAAGAAAATCGAGCCAAAAATTCATAAAAATCATATTTTTAACGCAAACCAACACTCATAATTTATAACAATCAATAATCAACATCTAATTCACATTTACATCCAATAAAATCACGAATTGACCAAGAAACGGGCTCGATCTAAGCATATATCCTAAAAATCCCGAAATAATCAAATAATCTCAAAACCTCGAAAAATCGTAAAAGAATTTGGGGAAATTGGTACCTATAGGAAGGTATCGACGAGAGGATCGTTTAGAAACAATCGGCGCGAAATTCCACGGAGATTTGAGCTCGGCACGATCGATTAGGGCTTCGAGAGAAAATTCTCTTTCTTCTTCTCTCTCTCTCTCAATTTGAAATAATGGTTTTATGAAATGTATTTCGACACTTTTATCAAATATCTTCGAAATACCGAAAAATACGAAGGTTTATTTTAGTAATTTTAGAAAATCCAATTAAATACGCGTCGATCAAATATAACGATTAAATATTTAATAAACGCAATATAGACACGTAATTTAAATACGCAAACAATATTATCACGTTGGTCATATACGACATATTATATAATAATTCACATATAATCGAGAATTTAGAGATTTAGGAAGATAATTAACGCGTAAAATTACTCACAGTAATTCTCAGATTTCTGGGTCGTTACAATACCTCCCCCTTATGAGAATCTGGTCCCCAGATTCCATCTTCATCAGAAAAGCTCGGGATAAGCTTCCCTCATCTTAGCCTCCGTCTCCCAAGTAGACTGCTCGGTCGAACGGTTCCTCCAGAGAACTCTCACTAATGAAATCTGCTTGTGGCGAAGCTGCTGAACCTTACGATCCTGAATCTGAACCGGTTTCATCTCAATAGTCAAATCCGGCTCAAGCTGAACTCCGTCATCCTGGAGAATATGGGACTCGTCGGGGAAGTACTTGCAAAGCTGTAAGACATGGAAGACATTGTGGATCCCGGTAAGATAAGGTGGTAGGTCCAGACGATATGCGGTATTCCCGATCCGCTCTGTGATCTCAAATGGACCTAAATATCTCGGAGTAAGCTTCCCACCTCTACCGATCCTCGTGAATCCCTTCCTCGGGGAGGCCTTGAGAAAAACTCGGTCTCCCACTTCGAACTCCAAGTGTCGACGTCTCTTGTCGTCGTAGCTCTTCTGGCGATCTTGAGCTGCTTTCATTCTCTGTCTAATGAGCTGTACCTTATCGATCACCTCCTGAATGTGATCCGGTGGAGTAGCTCTCTCGTGGCCATTAGCTGACCACTTCCAATCCTCCAATTCCCAATAAATTGGAGATCTGCACTTCCTCCCATAGAGAGCCTCATACGGTGGCATCCCAATCGTGGCTTGATAACTGTTGTTGTAAGCGAACTCGACCAAGGGCAAGTGTGAAATCCAACTCGTATGAAAATCGAGCGCACATGCCCGTAACATATCACTTAGAAACCTGATCGTCCGCTCGGATTGTCCATCAGTCTGAGGATGTGCTGCAGAGCTAAACTTTAGAGTCGTTCCCAAGTTCTTATGAAGTTCTTGCCAAAACTGAGCGGTGAACTTAGGATCCCTGTCGGAAACGATGCTTTCCGGGACACCATGAAGCATGATTATTTCCTTTTGATACAGTTCTGCAAGCTGCTTAACCTTTGCTGTTTTTCGAACTGGTAGAAAATGCGCTGACTTGGTCAATCGATCAACGATGACCCAGATACTGTCGAAACCTCCACGAACAGTAGGCAATCCTGTCACGAAGTCCATAGTGATCTCCTGCCACTTGGAAGTGGGTACAGGAAGCGGCTGAAGAGTTCCTCCAGGCCTTTGATGCTCGGCCTTGACTCTCTGACATGTTAGACAATATTTCACATAAGTAGCCACGTCCCTTTTCATACTATTCCACCAATACTGGGTTCTGAGATCACGATACATCTTGTTGCCTCCTGGGTGAACAGCATAAGCAGACTTGTGTGCCTCGTCGAGAATTCCACGCTTCAGATTTGTGGGAACACAAACTCGGGTCCCGAAACGAATTTATCCGGTACCATCGATCCTGAATTTGGTGTTAGGATCATTCTGCATTTTAGCTTTGATCTTCTGAATACCGGCATCCGAATCTTGCTCGTCTTGGATCTGTTGGACTAAATCGGGTTGGACTGAAAGGTTGGCAAGACGAGGATACGATTCAAATCGAGTCATCCTGTCCTCTAGAGAGGTATCTGAAGATGTACCCTCCAGGTGTGCCAGGTGAGCCCTCCGGCTCAAAGCATCGGCGACTACGTTCGCCTTCCCAGGGTGATACTGAATGCGGCAGTCATAATCTTCTAAGAATTCCATCAACCGTCTCTGTCTCCTGTTGAGATCTTTCTGAGTGAATAGATACTTTAAACTCTGGTGGTCAGTAAAGATGTCAAAAGTGACACCATACAGATAATGACGCCATTTGCCCAAGGCAAATATCACCGCTGCAAGTTCCAAGTCGTGAATGGGATAGTTTCTTTCGGCATCTTTCAGTTTCCTAGAAGCATAAGCAACGACCTTCCCATTTTGCATCAACACGCACCCTAAACCTTCCTTGGACGCGTCAGTATAAACCGCGTATCCCTCGAGTCCGTCTGGAAGAACAAGTATAGGTGCAGTGGTCAATCTCTTCTTCAGCTCCTTGAAACTAGCCTCACACTTGTCGTCCCACTGAAAGGACACATCTTTACAAGTTAGCTTCGTGAGTGGGGCCCCTAGCGTAGAGAAATCCTTAACGAATCGTCTGTAATATCCAGCCAATCCAAGGAAACTCCTAACTTCTGTTGGCGTCTTAGGCTGACTCCAATTCGTTACTGCCTCAATCTTTGATGGATCTACAGCAATCCCATTCCCGGAGATGATATGTCCAAGGAATGAAACCTCGTTGATCCAGAACTCGCACTTGCTAAACTTAGCATATAGGCTATGCTCTCGAAGTGTCTGAAGCACAATGCGAAGATGTTCGGCATGATCCTCGACCGTCTTGGAGAAAACTAGAATGTCGTCGATGAAAATAACCACAAACTGGTCGAGGTAAGGTCGGAAAATCCTGTGCATCATATCCATGAAAGCTGCAGGGGCATTCGTCAAACCAAACGGCATCACAACAAACTCGAAGTGGCCGTATCGAGTGTTAAACCCGGTCTTAGGTATATCCTGCTCTCGGATACGAAGCTGGTAATAACCCTGACGAAGATCCAACTTCGAATATACCTTCGAGCCCTGCAATAAATCGAATAACTCCTCTATGTGGGGTAGAGGGTATTTGTTCTTCACTGTCATCCGGTTTAACTCCCGGTAGTCAATGCACATTCTCAGCGTACCATCCTTCTTCTTTACAAACAAAACCGGGGCACCCCAAGGAGAGATGCTCGGTCTTATGCAACCATTCACAAGCAACTCTTCAAGTTGCATCTTCAGTTCCTTCAACTCGGCTGGAGCCATCCTGTACGGAGTCTTCGAATAAGGCTCCGATCTCGGGGCAAGATCGACCACGAACTCAATGTCCCGATCAGGGGGTAGAGAGTTCAAACTCTCGGGAAAGACATCAGGGAAGTCCTTAATCACTTCCGTATTCTCGAGCTTCCCTTGTTCCTTCGGTCGATTAAGTAAATAAGCGACGAAGGCCTGAGCTCCCCCTCGGATCAAACGAGAAGCCTCAACGAACGAAATCTTCGGCGCCAAAACTGACTCCTCAAGACCACCCTTCACAATTTTTGCCTCGGCTCCAATCTGAATAGTCTTCCTGAAACAATCCACATTGACTCTATGCTGATAAAGCCAGTCCATTCCCAGAATAATCCCGTAACGCTGCAGAGGTAACTCGATCAAATCGGCGGGATAAACACGATCTCCTATCTTCAAAGGACAACCCTTGAAGATTCTATCCGTAACGTAAGAAGTCCCCAAAGGAGAACTGACTCGATACAAATAAGGCAGACTCTCCACGGGCATGCACAACTTGGCAGCAATATCAAGCGCAATAAACGAGTGTGTAGCACCCGGATCATATAATGCAGTAATAGGGATGTCATGAATATGCAGGGTACCTCCAATCACGTCATGCGAATCGGGCTCAAGCTCCTCTCCTCCCAGTGCGAAGACTCTGGGCTGAACTCTCGGCTGACCGGCAGCCTGAATCGCCTTCAGTGGCGTGGCAAGAGTTCTCTTGTTCGGACAAGAGTCTATCAGGTGATCAGAAGATGCACAAATCAAACACTGTCCCAATCGCCTCCGGCAGGAATCGGCGGTGTGGTTCGGTCTGTGGCAGTAGGAACAAGTGATCGGTGCAACGGCAGTAATAGGAGCCCTATCAATATACCTGGGCCTCTAGGTCTAACCATTGTGCCTGAAAAGATAAGCTGAAATGCATGTGGGTTAATGGTATGACCAATTAATCAAGTAACAATAACATATAAAAGCGCAAGTAAAGGAATAACACGAAACCTATAAATGTAGCCGTACGACTTAGACACGACACTTCTAGACAACAGAACCTAAAGGAACCTATGGCTTTGATACCACTCCAGACTGTAGCGCCCCGCTCTACAGCCCCCGAACCTGCACGAATTCCCAAGCCGAGTACAGTGCCTCAACCCGAGAACCCACGCAAGCTAACGGGTCAATCCCGACACTTGGCAACAGTGAATCCCCAAATGAAAACATTTAAATAAATCAGAGAATATATATATATATATATATATATATATATATATATATATATATATATATATAGCGGAAGCATTTAAATCCATATTAACAAAAATGCCACTCCGGGGCCAATACATTAACAACAGCCCATTCAGGGCAACATCATTTAAATAAAAAGTTACGAGGATCAATATAATATCAGCTACAATCCAGGTTGAAAGGAATAATGAACGAGAGAATAAAGACAACCAACGAGACTCGGCAAAAACCAAAAAGCCTAACTAGCACTGTTGCCCATCCGACACGTAAGACATGTCGGTCTCTCTCAAACCTGAGGCAAGAACAAATTAAAAGAGGGTGAGTCAAAAATACTCAGTAAAGATGCGAGAACAAGTCGAGTCATGCTTTCGGATTTTTTATAGAAAATACATATGCATTAATGAAGAAACCGGAATATGCTTCGACTTGGATATACAATTAAAAAAATTAAAGTCAATAACACTATAAAGCAGTAAATACGATCCCAGCGAGAATAGGCCTGTTCCTCCTTATAACTCCACGGTGCATGTATAAATTCTCCATCGCCGGCGTCGAGCTAAGGAGCAACCCGAAGCTCAACCATAATGAATTTTAGGAAAATGTGCAACGAATGCAACATCCACCATCGCTCCCAACCGTGGCTATCATCTCCTGACGGGCCACGATTGACGCTTATTTTTGGGAGAAGCACCTCGGATTACACCCTGAACGCCCGTCCCCAGATGTAACCTTCGGATACCTTCCCGGGCCCATCTTGAAAATTGTCATGTATTTGCTCGCTTTAAAATAACCCATTTGAATGCCACACGACACTCTGAGCAAGGGTGACGACAAAGGATCAAATCCTAAGCCAAACCGTCACGTAAAATAAATAGTTTTCTTGCCCTTTTGAAAACAAATCAATTTGGTTTAATAATGTATAATTTTGATATTAAATGATTTGAGGATAAATCATAAAAATATAAACTCGAAATATATAATACATTAATAAGGGATTAGGGGGTTCGCAATTGTATATATATATGTTCATGCCCAGTTAAAGTTTAAATCCTCACCTGGAATCAAAAGAGAAAGCTTAGCTGCTAGACTCACTGATCTCCAACGCCCGACTGATCTGGAGATAAGACGAGACCTATACAAATTAATAACGACTACAACAACAACACTAAAAGCGCAAATAAACAATTATTGGACGAACGGCTAACCAAACATGTTCCCAATCATGCATATGCCAATTATAATATATGAAGAAGCTATCATGTAAATTTCACGCAATTCCGACAAGTTGTCAAAAATATACATACTTAGAATTACACTATTCACAGCCCGAACGAGGGCGAAATTAAATAAACACTCTAAAATATTAATCTACAAAGTCTAAGGGTTCTATAGGTGAAAACGGCGTAATTTTTGGAGTCCGTATGCAAAAAGTCAACCGAAAATATTGGCTTGAAGACTCAATTGCCGAGAGCAAAGTTTGAAAAAGGAAAAATCCTCTAAGTGTTTCACACGGCCTGCTGCACGGTCTTGAACACGGTGTCAAGACCGTGCACGCACACACGGCCAAACACACCGGCTTGATGCACGGGCTTGAGCCCGTGCGGCCCAAAAGAGTTGCACACGGGCTCCTGCACGGTCTTGCGCAAGACCGTGCGTTCGCCCGTGTGGATTAACAGAACACAGCAGAAAGTTACGGGTTTTCAAGAAAATCGAGCCAAAAATTCATAAAAATCATATTTTTAACGCAAACCAACACTCATAATTTATAACAATCAATAATCAACATCTAATTCACATTTACATCCAATAAAATCACGAATTGACCAAGAAACGGGCTCGATCTAAGCATATATCCTAAAAATCCCGAAATAATCAAATAATCTCAAAACCTCGAAAAATCGTAAAAGAATTTGGGGAAATTGGTACCTATAGGAAGGTATCGACGAGAGGATCGTTTAGAAACAATCGGCGCGAAATTCCACGGAGATTTGAGCTCGGCACGATCGATTAGGGCTTCGGGAGAAAATTCTCTTTCTTCTTCTCTCTCTCTCTCAATTTGAAATAATGGTTTTATGAAATGTATTTCGACACTTTTATCAAATATCTTCGAAATACCGAAAAATACGAAGGTTTATTTTAGTAATTTTAAAAAATCCAATTAAATACGCGTCGATCAAATATAACGATTAAATATTTAATAAACGCAATATAGACACGTAATTTAAATACGCAAACAATATTATCACGTTGGTCATATACGACATATTATATAATAATTCACATATAATCGAGAATTTAGAGATTTAGGAAGATAATTAACGCGTAAAATTACTCACAGTAATTCTCAGATTTCTGGGTCGTTACATATCCAGTTGCCGAATAGTTTGTTGAGCAGGATTTATAAGGCGCATTATTTCCCGAACTCTGATTTCTTAGATGCTCGTTTGGGCAGATCCCCCTCGTTTACATGGAAGAGCATCTCGGGATCTCGCTACTTGATTGAGGCCGGATCGCGTTGGAGAATTGGGACGGGAGAGGCAGTTCGCATTTGACATCACCGCTGGGTGCCGCAACTGCCAGAGTTCCGACCCTTAGCCGTGGATGGGATACCGTTTGAGGTGAACACTGTGGCAGAACTTTTGTCCTCGGACGGCTTGAGCTGGAATTCTAATTTAATTAATGGTATCTTTGGCCCGGACGAGGCGCAGACGATTCTGGATATTCCCTTGGGAAGGACACCGAGGCCGGATAGGATTATTTGGTATTTTACTAAGAACGGGAATTTTTCGGCGCGGAGTGCATACCATTTGGCGAGGGATTTGGCGGATGCTGGTCGATCTCAGGCACCGATTACTCAGGTGAGTGGGCTTTGGCGTAAGATTTGGATGGCGAAGATGGCTCCGAAAGTTCGTATGCTTGCTTGGCGGGCCGTGCATGACATTCTTCCAACGGTTTCTTCATTGCGTAGGCGCCATTGCGAGGTGGATGGGGGTTGCCCGGTGTGCTCTGAACTGGATGAAGATCGCACAGATGCATGCATTATTCAAGTGTTCTTTTGCGTAGGATGTTTGGGCACTTTCTGATATTTCGACCGCCCATGTTGATCTTGTGAGACATGATTTTGTTCCGGTCTCGAACGCACCTTGACTGAGCTGGATACCGAGAGGGGGGCGCGGTTCCTCACGCTTTTATAGGCCTTGTGGAACGTGCGTAATAAGTTGAAGTTTGAGGGCGTTGTGCGATCTCCAGTCGAAGTGGCTACTTTTGCTAAGCTCTATGCGGTTGATTGCTCTCGGCCGTCGGTGGTCTCTGTTTCGAGGGTGGCACGACCATTTCCTAATCGATGGCTGAAACCTTCCCCAAGCTGGTTTAAAGTGAATTTTGATGGTGCGGTGTTCGCGGAGTCTAGGGAGATTGGAGTCGGTGTGGTTGGGCGAGATTCAACTGGGGCCTGTGTGGGTTGGGAGTCTTCTCGTTTCCTGGGGCCAAATGATCTGGAATATGCTGAAACGTTGGCTTGCCTTTCTGCTGTGAAGTTGGCTAGAGACTTTGGTTGGTCGACGGTGGTGTTTGAAAGAGATTGTTTAGGTTTAATCCAGAAGCTTCAATGTGTCTCGGAGGATTATTCCCCTCTTGGAAATCTTATTTTGGATATTCGTAGTTTGATTGACTCTTTTGATGAGTTTCGTTTTGAGTTTGTTCGTCGTGATGCTAATAGAGTAGCTCACGTTTTAGCTAGGAATGCAGCTTCGGCTCGCGTTGGTTTGGGTGATGTTCCCCACTTTGCTTTTGACTTTGTTCCTATGGATTTAAGTTGAGTTTATATATTTGACCCCTGTTAGAGGGGTCTATCCGTCAACAAAAAAAAAAAAAAAGCAACAAATCTTAGATAAGAGATTTAATTGACAACTGACATGGACGTTGGAATAAACACTCTACTAGATCTGGGCTTTTATACTGTTGGGCCGAAACTATAATAGGTCAGCCCAGTGTAGGTTTTAACTCAAGATTCTTCTGGCTGGCCCGGCCCAATAAAACAAAGTTATTTCCTTAGGTGGGCCAAGTTTATTAGCTTCTTTATAGACCTTGTGGCTTGTTGCAACTTGCATTGCAACCATAATAAATCACATAATCAAAAACATAAATATTCCTCAATAACATAAATAAATCTTTTTTTATACAAATGATAAAACTCTCAATAACAAATCACATAATCAAAAACATAAATATTCCTTTGCAAAAATTTCTGAAATTGATATTTACAAAAACAAAATCAATTAGATGGCGACTTAAAGCCCAATATATAAATTCCAGAATCATATATATAGAGTTCCCGAGGCCTGAAAATTTTGCATTTGGAATGGCATAATTGATTATCCTCATGAATATTATATATATTTATATGCTTTTTGGAGTATCAAATATTGATAATATTCTCCTGCAAGTTGTGAGAATTAAGGAGAAGGACCAACCTATAAATTCCCGGGCGAGTGTGAGTGTGACATTTAGATCCAAATATTGTTATTTTTTTCATAGAATTAAGATGGACCTGTTGAGTTGAGTGACAAAGATTTGTCCAACTATACGTAAATTGCATCTTCATTATCAATATATAATTTTATAAAAGTGAACTTTTCACTTTTGTATTTATAGAAATTCTTTGACAATATGCATGCAAATGTAACATTCACCTAATCATTGGGAGCAAATTAATTAGCCTAGCTATATATGAATAAACTTAAGGCAGGCATATTGGAATAAACTTGGCCCTGGGTACTGCAGGAAATTGACAAGGAAATAATATCTTTACTCAATCAAATGTACTTATAATCCTACATTTAATATATAATATTTGGACTCCCTCATGAGTTTGGCACTTACATGACAATTTGAATCAGAGCATGTGAATATTCCACCGTCATTTCTATTCCAATAGTATTATTAATTGTTTTAGTGTTCGTTCGTTGTGCTCCTCGCTCAATAGTGAAGTTACAAGGTGCAACATTATGAATCCAATTAACGCTTAGGCTATTGCAAATTAGTTCATCGTATTTACATACTACAAAAAGACCTATAATGTTTAACTATTCACCTTAAATTAGATAAAATTTGTGAATCTAAGTGTTAGACAGAGCCACAGTCGAGGGAGTGTCTCTGTAATTTCCAATAGTAGGGGGGGTCTTGCTGTATTTTCTCCTAAGTCGAGTGGGTATAAGTATAATTATCCCTGTATATATTGCCCATATTTTGATTAATAACAATAGGATTTAATGAGTGTTTATCAGCCTAAAGGATGCCCAAAAACTTACCAAGAAGTATATGTACGGCGGATGAGATTGCAATTATTCCCAAGTTTCTACCGGCCACAATCTTAAAATTCTTGAAACGACGGCCTCTTGATCGATGATTATTGTACTAACAAAAGATTCACCACACAATTTGTACGTAGTGCCGAACAATTCCTTCTTTAAGCCAAAGTATGGCTTTCAACTTGCATTCTGAAAAGTTATTTCTGCAAATTCTAAACCGACAACACGACAATAATTTGGTGGTGCTATAGTACTAATACTGTAAGAATTAATCAGTCGTCCATCAAACTCTTATAATTCATCTACATCCAGAAACTTGTTTTTCTTACGACAGCTAGCTGTTTTAATTTTGCATCATCTTCCAACATTCTTGGTTATCCGATCCTTAGCTTTTGATTCTCCAAATTCCAAACCCATGGCTAGCTAGCTGTATCAAATTTATAAATAGTACTCTTTCCCGATGGCCAGTGGCCACTAGGCCCACTACAGTCACTTCAGGCTAGCTAGCTTGTTAGTTAATGTTGTACAGCTTTTCTGATCGATCAGTAATTGTTCTTAAACTTTATTCCTTTGTGATTTTGTAGCTAGGTTAGGCTAGCTTTTGAATTAGCTAGGTGATTTTAATTGTAGGGAAGAACAAAGACCGGCCGGGCCGGCCAGAGAAAGCTGACGAAAAACTTTATCTTCCTTGATCATTTTTTCTTTTTCTTTTCAAGATTATATGCCAATTAGCATCAAATGGATCAATGAAGAGTATAGGAGCGAACCGTTCATCATCTTGCATAAGGCAAATGACCTAGATAGCTCTGTGAGTGTGTGTGTGTGTGTGTTTGAGAGATCGAGAGAGACAGAGAGAGAATTCAAAATTGAAAATATTAAGTTACAATTTAATCCATCTATTTTAAATAATTACAAAAATATCCATGATATTTTACTTTATTAAAAAACTCCTTAAAACTATACAATTGAAGCAACAAAAATGCAACTAATCAGCTTACTTCAGAGGTTTTTTTGCATTAAAGTGAAATAACAGGGTTATTTTTGTAATTTTAAAAACAGAGGATTTAAAATTCGCCTTTAAAATAATAGCAATATTTAGAATTGAAGGAATATTATATATACAACTTTTACTGGTTGCTAGCTAGTTCTCTCTAATATTATTAGCCAAATTAAACAGTATTGGTTATCAACCAAGAATCAAGATAGTATAATTCAGTACGGACAACGTACAGATTGCAGAAAAATCTGAATATATATATATAATGTAGATTTTTGGATGATTCTGAATAGAAAAAACAGCCCCCTCACAAATAGAGCCATATATACCAAATTAATATTTTATGGTAAAATTGGGAAATTTTGCAGAGAAGGATCCATACTTATCTACATGTGTTCAACTTTTTTGGACTAGAAACTAAAAATATTGTACTTATTATTTCAGCTTTACAGCTAGCTTATTGTTAGGTCATAATCCTTCAATTCTTATATATAATTGATATAAACTTAACGTAACTATAGTAAAATTAGGCTGCAATTAATTCTGTGAAATAACATTTTTATATACTTGAAGTACTTGAGATATATTCACCCCAACCAATTGGCTGTTACAGAATATATATATATATATATATATATATATATATATATATATATATATATATATATATATATATATATATTGGCTAGCTAGCTAGTTGTGTGCAAATATGTCCATTGAATAAATAAATAGATATCATGCAAATTAAAATGAAATCATGAAGGAGTTAATCAATCATATTGAATTAATTAAATCAATCTGATAAGCTGATCGATCAGTGAATTAATTAACAGAAAGCTAAGGACGCGATACATATGGCTTTAATTTCCCATTATTAATTATCCTCTGTACGTTTCTATTCCATACTCTCGATCTGCATGCCTCGTGTTGTTTTAGTAGTCTATATGATCGATTAGCTGAAATAAATTAAGTTGTGTACGTTAATTTGTGTCATTTTCTCAGTATAGTATAACTAAAACATGGGAAAGAAAACAACTAAAAGTACATCTACAAATCAACAACAATTAAAATGCATTATTACTTAATTTCACATGACCTTAATTTTCAGGATTTGCTAGCTTTTTTCAATTATATGTATTACTTTTTTAATCTTGTCCTATGTGTTGATCATATGTTAGCAATTTTAGTTTGATAACATTGTTGGAAAATTGTATGTCTGTCACATGTATTTTTCCAATAGAATTTTCAATTTCATCCTACAAGTTTAATATTTTGGCATGCAATTTAATTTAGTCCAATATTGTTTGGAAAATGATAAGAGATCACTGGGAGTTAAATTGCATGGCATGCAAGAAGCCACATGGTTTTAACTTTTCAATGGATTTTTGGATCGACTTTCTACAGAGAGATCAGCAGACCAAAATTGATTAATTACTTTTGGAACGTCTAATTAATAAATTTGGAAGATTATGTATATTGAAGATGACGAAATTATATATAAGAACAATATATATATATATATATATATATATATATATATATATCCAAAAAATTAAAAGTAGTGAGTATTAAAGTTTCAATTAACTGTGTCAAGCTAGATTTTGCAAATGGGGATATACGTATAGTAGTGACATAGCTAGCTAGCTAGATTCGTGAAGCTGTAATTAATGGTCTTTTTGTCGTGGTGTGGTTGATCGAGTTGTGGTTCTTAAGCATACAAATCACTAAAATTCTTCATATATACTTTGCAAGTTTGTTTGTACCCAACTGGCAATTGGCCGGCATGACCCCACCCCCCACCCCCCACCCACCTATAAATAACTACCATTCTCCAACCTCTTCTCCACCACCATCATTTAGCTAGCTAGCTTCGTGTTCTGTTTTTCTGTACAAATATTAATGGCATCAAGCTCCATGTCTCAGCTGGGCTCGGGCAGCAGCTGGACTGCCCAAGAGAACAAAGCCTTTGAAAGGGCGCTGGCTGTGTACGACAAGGAAACACCTGACCGTTGGGAAAATGTTGCCCGGGCTGTTGGGGGCAGCAGAACCGCACAAGAAGTTAAGAGGCAGTATGAAATCCTTGTTCGAGATATCGAATACATTGAGCGTGGTCAAGTGCCCTTCCCCAAATACACGACTACTACTACTACTGGAGGATCATCTAATGCAGCTCGGTAGATATATATATATGTATATATCGATCGATGAACTAGCTACAAAACTACTTATTATAAGGTACGTACGTAATATTATTATTATTAATTCTATACTAGCTACATTTCATTTCATTTCAACCAACTAATTCTTTAGGGTACATCCTTATTTAAAACAAAAAACACTAATTAAGTATTTCGGATTGTACACTGCACGCAAAATTCTAAGCAAAAAATAATGTCATTAATTAAGCCACATCGATCAACATCATGTAATAATTAAGTTTGACTACTTTCACTGCTGACATGGTTTGATGGGTGTTTTTACATTTTTTTGTAGATAAGAATTTATTTCTCCATATATCATATAAGTTGTGTTCCTAAAAATGACAAAATATGCGAATGCGACCCTAGCCTAATAGGATAATACATAACAGGGTCGTCGGTAAAAGAAAAGTGATAGGAGAAAATCCATGACCCTGATGTGGGATAATACCAATCAGGGTGAGTACTTAAGGAAAAGCGGGTAGGGATATATAACACCTATCAATGTCGGTGAAGAAAATACGTACAAGACCCGGATGGGATATATAACACCTAGCTAACAGGGTCGGTGTAGGGAAGGCGGGTAGCACCATACACAACATGATTTCATCAAGAAATATCTAATCAAACAAAAAAATATCACGATCGATCATGTTAATTATAACAATATATGTATAGTAAAGTAGTTGATTAGTTAATTATTGGCAATCATATATATGTGCTAGATCCTATGAATATGGGCCGGCAAGTAGCTAGCTTAGGGTTTCCTGTGCTTGGTATTAGTACGTCCTCACCTCATACACATGCTTAAATTTTGATTGTCATTATATGCTAGTCATGAATCATGATATGTAATAAACACAGATTAGTGCAGACAGATCTAGTACTAGGTCTAGATTTGAAATAGCTAGCTAGCTTCATTTACCGCCACAAAAGTCACTTCTTCAGAAAATTAAGGGGCCCGGCTCTTAGTAATTAAACACGTAGTTCTCAAAGTGCCCACTCGATGATTAACTCATAAGTTTTAATCTTCGAATTGCCATTTTAATTTCTGATGTTAAAGTTTAAAGTACATATCAACACTAAAATTGTTTCGACCAAAAAAAAAAAAAACACACTAAAATTGTGCATTTTCTCGTGTAATATGTCGGTATTTGTATTTAGTAATTATCAAGTACAGTACCATGTTTTGGCTCTATCATCGTATGATCACTATATATATAATAATTAAATATTTCGACCAAAAAATAATAAATTAATTAAATCTTTATAATTTGCATGCATGGACTCTGTATCAAAACCCTGCATCATATCTAATGCATGTGTATATTTTTCCTTTATAATTCATGATTTTGTAATTATATATTTTGCATATTTACAAGATTAATTCTGATTGTTGTTATTATTGTTCATTGCAGGACTAATTATCTCAAAGAATGAAATAAAGATATATAGTAGTAAGCATGCACTGATCGATCAGCGACTAACATGCATGCATCAAGATTATTATAAAAAAATGTACTCAGCTTGTTATATTTTATAAATTACTACTACAGTAGTAATTTGGAGAATCATAGGATATGTTTTATGATCCTCCTTCTGATAATTGACAGAATTAAGTTGTCTAATTTATAGATATTTACTTTTAATCTAGCTATATATATATATGTACCGATCCATCGATAATTTTGTGGAAGGAATTGAAATTAGTACTGTTGAATTCCTTTCCAATCTGTAACCTTAATTCTATATGGATGAAATTAATGAAGCTTTGATTTAATTCTCTACCCTGATCTGACTGTAATTTATATATGATGTCGATCTAGCTAGCTACTCCGTTTGCTTATTTTCTCATATGGAATTAAAAAGAATTAAGATATACCAGTTTACAAAATTAGGCACTTTTAATAGGTAGGGTACGCAAATAATTAATTAATACCTGCAGTTTGATCAGTATTGTAATATTGCCGAGTTTAATAAATTTTAGTACGTACGACCAAATTTTAATACTTAATTTGGATACCATAACTTATAGTTTGTTCAATTTTGATACATTGATTACTAAATGACGTATTGTTATTGTCAAAAGTCAAAAGTTAATGGATACGTACATGATCAAAATTGAGATTCTCCGTTAGTCATTTATGGTTCAATTTTGAATATACCAAAATTGACACGTACAAATTATAAATTAGGTACCAAACAAAATATAGAAAAGTAATCAATTAACTTGATAATAAAATTAAATTAGGACAAAGTTATGTTACTTAAATTGAGATTAAAGTACTGTAAATTGAATTTTTGAAAGGATTTCAATTAGTTATATATATTATATATCACTCCATTGTTTCCCGCGCAAATAAAAATAAATCAATGAGTATTCTGTAAGCTGGTATTACACGCGCGCAACAATTAAATTAAGGCAAAATGAACATCACTCACTTTTATATATGCAGCTAGCTGTACGTAGAAATTAAACATGTCTAGCTTCTAGAGGAATTAATTAATCTTCTCTAATTTTGAAAAGTACGACCAAATCCCGAGCTAGAGAACCAAAATGGTCCATTAAATCTTATTTCACATGGCTAGCTTATTATTCGATCCAAATAAAAAAAAAAAAACATGGCTTATTATAAATATGTGTTTGAGTCTAATTCAACCTAAAAAATAAATAAATTCTGAGGTGAAAATTGTCTAAATTAATATATAAAAATATATTAGTATTTAACCAATATTGCCGGGTAGATAACAGATCGTGCCTAATAAAATTTGAAGATAAAATTAGTACCACTAGGAATCATTTAATTTGGTGCCTGCATGCTAAATCTTGTTTACTAATTTTTGTATACCCCATGATCCATCACAGTACTTTTCCTATCAGCTTTTAATTTCCTCTTTAATTTGTAGTTGTTGTTGTTGCTAATTTCGTGAAAATTAAGAAAACAAAGATGTGGTTAAATGTATTGTATATATCCGGTCGGCCAGTTCTATACGTTGTTTGTGAATTTCAGTGATTTAAGCAAGCTAGCAAGCATTGAATTTTGATAAGACATAAGGACATGACGATACTATGTACTGGTACAAGTTAGAGGTGTTAGGCATTAGGCACCCTCAACTGATCAATAATTTACGCAGATACCCCTAAACAAGTCCTTATTACAATTTTACACCAGATACTATATTTTTGAAGCAAGCTAGACCATCACTAATTAGGACTACAGATAATAAAAGTAAAAGGGATTTCATTAGTAACGCACAAATTTCTCACTATAGATGCTTATGATCTAGCTAGACTGTCTTGGTTCACCAATTTAAATTTCTAAATATTTGCAATAGAAACATTAATAAATAAACAATTAAAAATTAAAAATAAAAAATTTTGAATGCATAGGAGGAGGATCTTGAATGAATTAACCACCTACAAGATTCTTGTGGTCTAATAATTTAATTTTTTTAATACCATTGTGAATAAAAAGCTCAAGAAAACCATAATATTCGACGATATATATCTTGGATGAATAAAACTTTTTATCAACTTGTGAGACTATCGTGGTCCAATAATTTAAGTCTGTTTTATACCGTTATGAACATACGTACGCCACATAAAACCAAAAAGATTCCAAAATATCTTGCTCATCGTATAGAATCAATTATATGACCATGAATTGGGAGTTTGAATAGTAGCCAAAATCATTTGATGGACTATTCAACGGATTTCCTCATAATATTTTTGGTGAAGGGACCACAATCGGGTGGCACTCGATTAAGCTACATTCTAGCTGAATGTACATGCAGTAATTTGCATTCAGAGTTGATAATGATATATATATAAGATGGGCCTGCACCTATGGAATAATTTATCAAAAAACATGGTTATAGGGTATAGACATAGGGTAACTTTTGCTTATCAGTATTTTGAAAAGATATATGCTCCATCCAGTACATGACTTTCTAGCTAGTATTGGAATTGGACCCATTCAATTCGCATCTTCAATCTGGTCCATCTCCACCCAAGGAATTAGAGTATCTTTTCATTTAATTGACACACATATATAAAGATGATAGAAATCTTGTGAATGATGGTTAAAATGCTAATTAAAAAGTAAGACCTTCTTGATTAATTTCATTTGGAAGCAACTCAGCAAGTTTTGTGTCCGTCCATTGAAGCATGAATGAATTCGTCAATGTGATCCTTGACATGGTCTTCCAAGAAATTAGTTCCTTGTTCATTTTTCTTCTTCCTACATGAATTAGTCATGGCAGGGCCGGGATGATGGCATGCAACTTCTCTTTTGGAACTTTTTCATGAGTTGCCATTAATCTTGATTACTACGACCTGATGGTAATTAAGGTGTTCTGTGCATTGTGATTATACAACAATAAATTTGCTCTTGAATGTTAATATATAAAGCAGCAAAGAAACTATGAAAAAAATTAATGCATCAGGTTTTACGTACTCTAAACTCAAGTAAAAGTACAGTCATATATACATATATATAAGCTAGCCAATCCGTTGATTTAAATGATCATAAACAGTAGCAGACATTTAATTTAAGCCTCACTCTGACAATTTATAACCTGCAATGTAAAATATACTCCTTCAAACTCGATCTATGTTAATTTCTTCTCCTTTTCTAGTTACTTTAATGCATGAAATTCAATGTTTCCGCACATTACTGAAAACTGAAAAGCGGAAGTAGTGAAACCATCAAATTCTGCAATAATTTCTGTAAATTAATTAACTTCAAAACTGAGAGGAGAAATTAATTTGAAAAGGAAATAAGAAACTAATTACAGAATTAGATAACAGCATGAACTGAGAAACATATATAAATTAAAAAGATATGAAAATTAAAGCGATTAGTTGGAAAGTGAAGCACAGTACGTACGTATGTACCTTTGAATGCGAAATCAAATTAGAAAATGTGTACGTTTTAATCTGAAAGCTTGAATAGAACGAAGCTTAATTAATTAAAATGGCTTGCTAGCTTCTGGATATATATAATATCTCTAGCTATAATAATGTGGAATAAATGGACACATGCCTGCCAACATATATCTGATCGAGAGGATGAACGACGTATTACTGGGAGCTAGCTAGCAAGTATTATATGTAGACATAATCGGCTTCCCTAATTACACAAGTCGCTTCATGGGCTTTCTATATGCATGTAAAATGAGTCCAATTACAAGTTAATAATTTAAAATTAATTATCTAATATGTAAATAATAGTTAAATTTAATCAAATTATTGGATAAGTGTTTACATGTATGTATATATATTAGGTACTCTTTCTAAATATATATTTATCGTTTAATTATTACATATATATTTAGAAAGAGTACCTAATATATATATTTTATAGGACAGGACAGGACCAGACCATATTATAATTTTCCCTAATATATCTGGCTAATTTGAGTTGATATTGGAGATGCATGCTTTAATTTTATCGGCCGCCGGGGAGGAAATAGGAATATTGTTATTTGGAGGTCCAATTAATCCAAATCCAATAAAGGATTCGCGATGGGGGCCGTAGGGCCAGGCCCATCCTAATCCTAATTGGTATGCATGCATGCAGTTGGACTATATATCATTTTCAACATTTTATGTCGTGTCCAACGGGAAACTCTACGTCACCCGGCCACCCGGGAGTGGCCTTGTAATATAACTTGAAGCAGAGGCTGAGGCTGAGCCACCCGCGCGCATACTTTGGAGTAGTGTGGTCCACTCTCCGCTGGTCCCTCAACCAAATTCTCATGCCCAAATTCCACCTTCAATGTACATGAATTAATGATCATTTTTGCTACTTATTCAAAGTATATATAATATATATATATATATATATATATATATATTCGTACCTAGTTTGTTAGTTGATTTTGGTCTCTAGCTATACACGCTCCAATGGATTCTTTATAAGTTTTTTTTTTTTTTTTAATTTGGTTATTAACACTAAATTAATACCTTGTTTAATTAATTTTTGTTTTTTTAAATTAACACTAAATTCATTCACAACGTAATTTTTATTCCATTTCCGAAATATATATCTTGTTTTCAGTATTTTGCCAATGTGCTGATTAATTAATCTCATGCAGATATATAATTATTACATATACATGATTTAATTTGAATGTGACCAGCTAGCTCTATCTATATATATATATATATATATATATATATATATATATATATATATATATATATATATATATATATATATATATATGTATAGTAAATTATTTCTTTGACATGCACCAGTTTTGATAATATAATATATACTTGTAATTTGGAAAAAGTAAAACAAAATAAAGGTATCCGACAACGACATACATAATTAAGCTAGCTAGCTTGGCTAGGATTAACAGTACTTCGATGATCATTTGATCGTATTAAAGATTACATGCAGAATACTGGAAAGGAGTTGAAGTGATTAAAATCATCGTGATCAAATCAATACGTAGTTATATATAATTAATTAGGATTAAGGCAACGTAACCTAGCTACAATGATCTCTAGATATAATTAGACTGCAATTAAGTTGAGTCTAATCTGAGGATATATCGAAGAATCAATAACATTCCTTGCTAGCTAGCTTGGTTCCTCAAATTACTGCGTGCGTGCGTGCGTACATGCTGAAGCCTGAAGTTAATTAATAATATCATTACACAATTAATTTAGTAATATTTATATATAGTCCGCTGTCGTCATTAATATATGATGGCCTCTTTATTTCATGTGTTGAGGATCCCGCATCGAATGTTCATCCTGCAGCATCGCAACAATAATATTGAAATAATCAGCACATATATATGTATACTCAGGTAGTGGGAATTAATGTATATCATATGATCTTTAGAAAAAAAGAAGAAGAAAAGTTATATATGATCAAGTTAATTTGCAGGTGAAATGAAAACTACGTATGTACGTACGTACCCCCGGCTGCAGCAGGTCCATTGGCATGTTTGGTTGATCTGTAAGGCGGAAAGGGCAATTGGCCGCTTTCAATAAATTCAATGTCCTGAAGAAGGATTTCATAATGCCTCTTCACTTCTTCTGCGGTTCTATTGCCACCAACTGCCCGGGCAACATTTGCCCAACGCTCAGGAATGTCTTTGTCGTACACAGCCAGTGCCACCTCAAAGGCCTTGTTCTCTTGGGCACTCCATCGGCCCGACGACGACATTGACCTTGACGCCATTAATTAATATTATACACAAAGATTAATTAACAATAAGTAAAGTGTATATAGTACTGTTGTGATATATATTGAGGTGGTGGAGAAGATGTGGGAAAATGGTGCTTATTTATAGGCTGCTCGCTCCATTTGAGTAGTAGGAGGTTGGGGGTACTGTGCATGGTGGGGTCATGCCAGCCAGTTGGCCTATATATCAACTTTGCAAAAATATATATAAGGAATTTTTGTGATTCGTCTCCTTAAGAACCACAACTCAACAAAGACAGAAAATCTCTATTTCTGAATCTCCAAATCCCATTAATTGAAAAATGTTCTCACATGACTTAAAATTATAAAAAAATTATTTTATATACACTACTCAAAACACCTCTTAATTTGTTCAAAAGTTCTTGATCAATGTGTTCTTTAGCTAGTTTGACTGTGAAAAACAAGTATATTATATATAATTAATAATGGGATGAAACATATATATACATATGATTGCATTTAAGAAAGTATATATATATATATATATATATTATGTTGTTCTCTCTGTTCTTGCATGCCTTTAATAAGAAAAGGAAAAAGTTATTCTAGAGTAAATTTGAAAGATACGTACACAAACACAAATCTTAATTCGTTCTAAGCTTAATTATTACTTTCAATAAAAAAGCCCAACAAAAAAGCCGGGTGGAAATCAAGAAAAGTAAAATTATGATAGCTATTTATTCTGCGGACAAATTTGCATACCACTAGGCAAAAGATCTATTCTGATAAAAATCTGCAAAGGCACATCAATACAAAAGCAGTATATTCTACACACGGCTGATCAGGTGAATCTCAATTCTCATATATATACAGTACTTCCAAAGCATTTTTACAATAAAACAATTAAAACAGTAAGCGAGAAAGTATCAGAAGAATTGTGACAGTGAGTGTGTTAGTAATTTGTAGTCCAGAAAAGTTGGACATAGCTAGGGTGAATTAGCTGCAAAATTGTATATATTGTAAGAAAAGAAAAGGTTGGTTTCCTGCCATGCCATGCATGCATTAGTTTTGTTTGATATAGTTTCATCTGTGCGGGGCCTCATTTTATTTTCTGAATCATCCAAAGATGTACGATACATGCACAGTACTTATAATTTCTAGGATAACCAAGCTTATAATTAAGTCTTAGGCCGCTAAAACTTATAATTAGAAACGATAAAAATTATATATATCACGGCCGGCAAATGCAATGAATAAATCGTGTCATAATTTATTTTAATTATATTATTTTTGTCATTTTTTTTGGTTTATTCAAGAGTACTATACAGACATACAGTACTGTACTAGTTGATGTAAGTCTGATCAACTTTACTCTTCATCATGCCTATGATGATCTGCATGAATGCATTGAACCCTGGAAAAAAGATCATTAATCCAAGACAATTTTCATTTTTGCCTTTCTGGATTAATTGGTGCTCGACCCCGGCCCTCACATAACATAAATATTCAATATTTTATGGGGTGAATTACATCTAGACCCTTGATATTTGCGCTAATTACACTTAGCCCCCTTATATATATCAAGGGAAATTACAGTACCTAGCTAACTCCTCTGTACTTTGACTCCATCTTACAAATTACTCATTTTGTCTGCTTATGGCCAAAACCTTTTTCTACCTATGGAGGGGTAGTTTTTGGCATCCCTTACAGGGGCAATTTGATGAAATCAAAGTACATGGTCTTTAAATGTAATCTTCCTTACAACAGGGGGTTTAAGTGTAATTAGACCAAATGTCAGGGGGTCTAGTTGTAATTCACCCTATTTCATGAGTGACATACTTTATTTGGTTGCTGATTAATCTATCATATATATGAAGTCAATCTTAAAGATCGAGTTGTTTTCTCAAAGTGGATATGATGTGTAAATTCTGCTATATCCATCTTAATCCTTATAATAATCTCACTAATTCCCCATTTACTTATCCATTAATTAATTTCATTCAAACTCATAAATATAGGCAAGAGCTAGCTAGGTAACTCGATTGAGTCGATCAAAAAGTTGATCAAATTATTTGATATTTGAACCGCGCGCAAAATTAAAGTTCATATATCGGAATAACTTTAAGTACCTACACTGATTTAATGTTAGGTGTAGAACAACCTGAAATGACTGTAGTGAAGTTATTAAAAGACACTGTTCATTATGTCTTTGATCGATCTAGCTTTTATGAGGAGTCTGTGTAGGTAGCCGCATGCAAGTGGCCAGTTCAAAGTAGCTAGCTAGCGCTAAATTATTGTCCTGTTGTCGGTTTATAAATCACAAAACGTATTCCGGTAATTATGAATTTAGGCATACCTTTTGGCTTAAATAGGAAACTCGATCGATCCATCGAGCTTTAGAAATATATATATTAATTGTGTGGTGCATGCCTCTTTATTAGTACAATTATATATACGTAGCCAGCAGGGCCGCGCGCGGGCGTCCTTTCAGGAATCTTAGGATAGATATCTTGTGGCCTGGCCGGGTGGCCGATAATTTCAATTTCAATAAATTATGAGGGGAAAAAAATCATAAATGCACAGGCAGTAAAAACTAAAAACCCTAAATGATGAAGATTTAATTGCATTAATAATTGTCTTAGATGAGACCTGCATGCAGCCGAACAAGATCTTTGTTTTCGCAGTTCAGAAAAAAAACGGGAAAACTACACAAACCTCCCTAAATCCGAGAAACCATTGGAATCTTATAAATACCCCTAGTAAATAAAAACTTTACAAATACTCTTTTGAAACATAAAAATTTATACATAATACCACATGAGATTTCTCCAAAAAAAAAATAATAATAATAATAACACCACATGAGAAACCTTACAAATACTTCACTCAGGAGGGTATTAAATATAAGATTGTAAAGTTCTGGTAGTGAATTGTATATAAAAGTTGCAAAACTCAAGGGCTTATGCAATTGACCCAAAAATAAAACTTAATAGTTTTTCTTGATATTAATGCAGAGAAAATCTTGAGATAACGAGAGGGAATAACGTGACCCCAATATTGGAAAAGTTCCAATATGCCTTAAGTTGAGATGGGCTCATGCACCAATGATAGGCTAATTACATTCCACCAATGATTAGGTGAAAGTTACATTTGCATATTGTCAAAGAATCTCTATATATATACATAAGTGAAAAGTTCACTTTTAAAAAATACATATTGATGAACAAGATGCAATTTACGACGTATATACATGCATGCATGGTTGGACAAATTCTTGTCACACGGTTTATCTTCCATGAAAAAATAACATGTGTGAATCTCACTTTATAATGTCAGACTCCAGAATAATTTAATTTATGGCTAGCTAGGTTGGTCCTTCTCCTTCTCACAACTTGCAGGAGAATGTCATTGGGAAATGGGACCTTATTTTTTGATACTCCAAAAAGCATAATTTATTGCAAATGCAATTTTTAGATTAGGGATATATCAAACATTGAAATATATTCTTATTAATTAGCCTACATGCTTGGATTCGTGTAAACTTAATTCCTATGATCGATCTTTAGAAGGATGATTATCTAAACCTTCTAAAAGGATAGCTGTTGACTCACTAGCTATTTCCTTAAACAAAGAACGTACGCCTAAATCTTTATAATTCTTTTTCCTAACAAAAAGTAAAATAATGCATAATTAAGATTTGAAGATTCCCAAATGCAGAAAAGAGGATATATAGTAGTACATGATCTTCTTCGATGAGTGATTTTGAGAGAGGGGAGATGAGCTAAAATTTGGTTTCTAAGCTGATAAGCTACATCACTATATGTGGCTTGTGCATAGTTTCATGAGATAGGATTCGAATAGTTCCACCCAAAAGGAAGAAAAAAGAGAAAGAGTAAATCGGATAAGAATTGAATGAACTGTGTTTTAAGTTTTGTGAATATTATTGTGGCCCTTTTTCTATTTTGTGTTCACAATGATAAATTATTGGACCCAACTTGTTGAATATATCACTTCCTCACAAGGGATTGACATTTTTCCTTTTCCATCTGTTTCTGCATTTATATGTTCAATATTAACACTCTAATTACGTACTATGATTTTAATTTTATATAATTTGTTTGGTGTTGAAAATTAAGTGCAGAAACTCTTATTTTAAAAAAAAAAAATCTTGCTAGTTTTTAACATCGTCTTCTTTGAGGAGCTTATGAACTCCATTCATAAAAATTTACTAAATACTTTACAATATTTTATTCTTATATTCTCAAGATATTTTATCAAGTTTTTTAACTAGCCCAAACACCCTCATACTCATTCTCTAGTCTTTTCACTCTATTCAGGATGGGCTTAAATTATCAAGCCCAACACCTCAAATCTCCAATAGCAACAAACCCAGGAATAGGTAACAACAGCTTTCAGTGTATTGGGCCTCCACCTGATCCCTCCTAATGGGCTTCTAAAATGGGCCAAATTCAACTTTATTATGGCATCAAATTGAATCATCAGCATAGTCCTAGCTCCGTCCAGCCGAACCAAGCAAATTTGTGTATGATATTTTTCCTGTAGATCTAATACTGCAGTCTGCATTCTGCAAGATGCATATAAGTAGTGACTCTATATCAACTTTCATAGACCATAACTACATTTAGAGCTAGTTTCAAAAAAAAAAGTACATTTAGAGCTGTCAACGGGTGGTGGATTGGGTTCGTGCTGAATCTAAAAAATTCTAATTCTAATCTAATAATAGATTCTGATAAGCGATAAAACGAATTCTATAGACTTCAGACTCAATATTAAATGTGGATCTATTAAAATTTAGTTACCTAATAAGAAAGCAACCCTCTCAAATCTCAACTGCATCATGCACAAACTAGAATTTAAAATTAGACTTTACTTAAGAATCTAGTGACTCATCTCACTATACCAACTAAACTAGGTAGACTAGATCAACAACTAAATATACTAAAAGACTTGGAAATAACAGCCAAACCCAATTATGTGTTATTTTTCCTTATATACATTTCAGATTTATTAATCTAACATTTTAAGAGGATAATATTAATAAAAAAGTGACAATTAATCTTTTTTAAAAGACGATAAAAAGATATATTATTAAATACAATGAACTTAATTTAGGCATCTTTATTGGATTGGACTCCTTAAGTCCATATGCTGTCTATTTATGATTGAATCTGATAATCGGATATTTTAATAGTCGGAAATGATAAAATGTTTAGAATCTGCCTTCATTGACAGCCCTAAGTAAATCATACAAGTGGAGAGAAATTCGTTTGGAAAAAAATAGAACGAACAAGTGGAGAGAAATTTTGAGGGCGGGCTGTCAGTAAAAGCAAATTTTGAGGCTACATTTCACATTCCTGAAGCGATCAAGCGTATGTCATAAACGAAGAAATGCAAATGGCAAAAGTATTAAAGACTGGATCGATTTCTGTTAAGGCGGTCGACTTTTTTTTCCTTTTTTAAAAATCAAATACTCAGGGTATTATAGAAACAGCAGCCAGCCTTGTGGAAATCATTATTATAAGCAGGTAAATCAAAATTTGATTGCACAGAAGTTAATTCTTCAATAAACAACTAAAAAACATTAAATATTTATTCTTAATAACAGATAAATTGTGTCATTTTGTATTAACTTACTTAATTGATGAATTTAATTTCAAAACATCAAAAAAGAGAACCTTAATTGTGCAAATAAATATTAATTGCCAGTGTCTTAGTCCATAGAACAAAAAATATTGGCTGCAAAGAATGAAAAACTGGGAACAAAAGTTGCAAAAACCTCAATTTACTTCATTCAGAAGAACTCTGTAAACATCGATTTTGTACATCGACAGAATGCAGTAACAAGTGACAAGTAACACGTAACCAGCTGACATCATCAGAGGTCAAAAACCAAACACAGTAACACGATATAGGATAGTAACCACCAACAATACGAAATAATCTGAAAAATCTAAATCTAACTCCTCCAGCTTCCCTCAGAATCACCTCCACCTCTTGAGGAGTAGCCCCGTTCACCGCCGTATCCGCCTCCACGACTTCCTCCGTAACCGCCGCCACCACCCTCACGACGGCCACCACCATATCCGCCGCCACCTCCATATCCACCCTCACGACGGCCGTAACCGCCTCCACCACCACCTCCATATCCACCACCATCACGGCGTGGGCCACGGAATCCACCGCCACCGCCACCGCCACCACCGTTTCCGCCGCTTCCTCGGGATTGAGCCTCGTTGACAGTGATGTTGCGGCCGTCAAGATCCTGACCGTTCATCGCATCAATAGCCTCCCTCATTGAATTCTCCTCTTTAAAGGTAACGAATCCAAATCCCCTGGATCTTCCAGTCTCACGATCGTTAATAATCTGCATAAAAAAAAAATATCGAAACAAAACGGAAATCATCAGATCTAACGAAATTCACACTAGATCTAAAAAAAATCAACAAAGAATAATGAACTGAAAAGCGATTTTATTCGATCTCCGACCCTCTGATTAAAAGGAGGAAGAAAGAACGTACCGATTCAGGGTAAAATAGTAACAGAAACAGTAACAGAAGTAACTCAGAGTAACACAGTAGTAACAGTAACAGAGTTAACGTTAACACATGAGAAGGAATCGCGTCGGATCCGTTCTCGGCGACAAACAGACCTTCGATTCGACGACTTCGCCGTATTGAGAGAAGGCCTGCTCAAGTGACTGATCGGTGGTGGCCCATGCCAAACCACCTACAAAACATCTAAACTCAACATCTGCGGCCGCCATTGTTTTTATTTGATGAGTAGTTTTTCAAACTATGAAATTAACTTAAAGGGGAAGTAAAAAGAGGCTGATGAATTTTAAGGGAGGAACTGGGGGGATTATATAGGTGTAGAAAAGCTAGGTTTTCGGTTAGAGTACGCCGAATGCGCAGTGCGCCACCGTTAGTTACGGAACCATAGTTGGTAAGGAGTGTTTGGCTGCGAGTTATATTCTTTTTTGGTGAAACAAAACGGATTGTTAAAGAGCAGGGGCAAACGAATAATTTCAAAAGCACCTTTTAATTTAACACGTCAAATTTCCTTACTATAGTTTTGAATTGATTTTATATTTAATATTTTGTAATGTTACTTTTTTATATGAAATAAACTTTACAAATTAAAATAGCATTGAATTATTTTATTTCTAAATACAACACAAAGTTAAAAGTTTATGCCTAAGATTCTTATTTTTATTTTATGTTTCAGTCTTGTTTTTTTTTTTAAGACTGCAAATATATTGTAAATGTAATTGATTTTCTTTTTTCGCATGATTATTGGTAATTCGAAGAAGATAAAACAGGTTTGATTGATCCAATATATAATTAAGGGAAAGTATTTTTCATATTCATAATATTGTAATTTCATTAATCTAGTAAATATATCCCAACCTAAGTGTAATTTATGTGGACTAACTGATAAAAATTTTAAAATTATAATGCACGAAAACTCTGTTCCAGCACTTTCTTTCACTGTTTTTATATTGTATCACGGAACGGTATTTATAAGGTATAATGTATACTAGCTTTTTAACCACTCCATTGCACGGAGTAATTTACTTATAAAATATATATTGTTAAATAAATTATATTATATTTTTTATATGATTATTAACAATATGTTAAAAATTATTAATTCAGAATTTGAAGCGTACACACCAAAATAATTCATTTTATAAAATAATCAGGAATTTTCTATATAAAAAACTCATTTTAAATGTATAAAAATAGTAATATAATATTTTTATGACAAAGTACTGATTTTATATTTATAATAAAGAGAATATATATTTATACATATATAGAGAAGGAATATCGACGGTTATAGAAATATTAAAATGATAATTAAAATACTAAAAAAATATTTAATAATAGACCATGCATATAAATAATGATTGGAATCTCTTTGTCTCTTTGGTCGAAAAAATAGTTGTTTATTATATTTTATATAATTTTTTTATTAAATAATTTGTTATTGTTTCGTTATTGAGTCATAGTAATATTCATTTCATTATTGAAATTTCTTTTATATTATGAAAAATATTAATACTCAAATATAATAATTTAAGAAATTTATTTAAATTGAAATAAATATAACCACAAAATGAACATGAGACACGTGTGTTTGGAAAAAAAAATTCAAGAAAATTAATTGTTTATTTATTTTATATTATTAAAATAATAATAAAATTTATTTAAACTTATATTTAAAAAAAAATTCTTACTTTAGTTAGATAAATTTTCATTTAAATTTGCTATATCAAAAATATTTGTTAGAAATTAAATATTAAATATAATTTTTTAATAGATATATTGAATACATTATTTTTTCTTCATTTTTATTAACGAACATTCAATACCGTATGGATAATTCTAAAGCTTGTTAAAATTTACTTAAAACCATATTTTGAAAAAAAAAAATTTAATATTATATAAAGTAGTTATATAGTTCTATAATTAAATAGGAGTTACAAATTTTTTGATAATTGATATAAACAAAAGTATGGAAAATCAATAAATACATATATAAGTTATAAAAATAATAATTAATTAAATTAATTATAGAAACAATCTACATCGCAAAATGGATCAATTCTAACTTATCCACTTCGTTGCCACGTAAACATGTTTCTTAAAACATTTCATTCATTGATTTTCATATATATATATATATGATTATTGTCTTTTTAGATATGACTTACGAGGCAAATATACAGCTGTTATGCGTGTGAATACCTTACCGGCTTAACCTAACTCAGGTTAACAAGTGTGGTTTAAGTAAGAAGATATTTTCCATTTCCAGGCAAAATAGGATATTTTGCGGGGCCCAGTGCACGTGTTGCGCAAGTGGAGGAGGATATACTACGCTTTAGGTGGTGGAGGCTTTAATTATTCAAACTAGTAACTGCGCATGAGAGCTTTTGCAACGGAAAAATAAATATTTTTTTGAAAATCTTTATATTTTGTGTATTTAATTTTAAAAAATAATAAAAAGTATAAAGTATTTTTACATGTAAGATGAAATAACAAAATAAATTTATTAAATATAAATAAGATGGAGTAAATAATTAATAAGTTGTTGGTACATAATTAAAATAATTAAATATTAAAAAAATTATAAAGTAAATAATTAAATATTAAAAAAATTATAAATAAAATAAAAAGATAAGGAAGAAGAGAGAGAAAAAAATAAATCGATAAGGAAGAGAAGAGAGAAAGAGAAAATAATGAAAAAGGGAGAGAATAAAATAATGTGTATGATAATAATTTTTAAAAATTAAAAAAAAAAATTGACAGACTAAAAAAGTGACAAACCAAAAAAGTGGGAAATCTAAAGGTAGTTACGCTAAGGGGAAGGGGAATTATATAATAGTATAGATAAATATCTCCACTCCATCCAAATCAAAATATCTTTATCATTTCTTTTCCACTTTTGTCCTTGTTCACGAGATATTTTCTGTACTGCACTTTTCATATATATCATTTATACAACATGATCTGTTGCTTGGCGACAAAATACATTACTATATATTTGGAAGGAGTTTAATTGATTATTTTAAAACAAAACTGAATTAAATATTTTTAAAATAACTTTTAGCCTACGAGAAGTTAATATTTATAACATATCTTTACATTTTTAGTAATTGTAATAGATTTAAATCATTAAAATACGAATAAGTTACCACTTGAACATAAATTGATTGAAGCTAAAATCACTTCAAAACAAGCCCTATGTAAAATACTGGTAACTTAAGGCAGGCCCATTATGTCTTCTATTTAATTATCAAATAGCAAGTTGAAAACTAAAGGAACATTTAGGCCCATACAGTAGCTACCATCCAAGAATATAAGAAGTAGTACAACTGCAAGATGCAAAGCAAAACCCAAAAACATTAGTTTGGGCCAGTAAAAGACCCATAGAACAAAAACATTAGTTTGGGCCATGGAAAGGCCCATACACAAGTTCTACCCAGACCAGTACACCAATTGTAAGAAGGCCATTCAAACAATCATGATGTCACAATTTAGGCAATACTGTAATTTGGAGAGGATTAAATTTATCTTGTTGTTTGGTATGATAGGTCTAAATAGATTGATTCTTTGTCAAAATCTAGTTTTAAAATGTTGAAAGTCACGGTTGGATGAGAATTAAGACGTACAGGTGCTATATAAAAAATCGTATTAGATTGAAAAGGTCAGATATAGATTTGGCAGCCAACATATTCAGACTTAAGCGAGATATTTTTGTGAATAGTCAATTAATGTTGAGTCAAATACTTTTAGGCCATAGGCAATAGACATACATAGTCTTCTTCTTGATATCTATCAAACTGATCTAATAATACTAATCATAATATATATGGTCAAAAAAAGATATAATCCCCACATAACTAACATTTTTTATTTTATTTTGAGTTGACAAGGAGGAATATAGAATCAAATGCTATTGAAGTCAAATAAGTGAGGTTGAGCTTCCAAAATTTAGATGCATTAATAATGCCATAAAATAAAGGACTTATCTTAAATTCGAAGTCTAAAAAATATCTTAAATAATAAGTCGTATACTTTCTTCCATTATTATTGATTTATTGGGGTAAACCAATTATGATATGTTGTATTCACTATATGGTTGGTTAAAATAAGATTAGATGATACACCTTTTGCAGAAGAGAAAAGCTGAAAAGGCCGTAGACACATATATAATTGGATGCCGAGATTAAGTATCAGAAAAACTAACGCACTCGATCACAGATTGTTTTAATTTAAAGCTTATAATAAATCATTAATCAGGGTTATAATATAATCCCGTACGTGCGACGACAGCCCACTAACATTATAGTTTTAATGATGGATCTAATTAAATAATTAATAATACACAATAATATTATATATAATTGGCATGATGTTCGTATATCGATCGTGACAAATTAAGCGCTGGAGCTGCTAATTAACTATGCAATCAATATATATATTCCAATATTCCTTATACTAATTTACTTGATCCATCTGAACCAACAATTAATTTAATATTTCAATGCAAAGACCTTTTTAATTATCAGAATTACATGCACTGAACAGTGAATACTATCCATCAGAAAATCACATAATCCTAACTAGCTAGCTAGCTAGGATATATGTATGATCTCTTATGTTCCACGTAGCTCTCTCTCTCTATATAATTACTTTATATATATATATATATATATATATATTTCTATATTTTTATTATATATAGTAAACTAGTAATATATAGTACACCAGGCAAAAGTATTCACTATAAAATCTTGACATCCAGATTCGACAAATTGTGGAAGCTTGAACTGATTGACCTTGGCTATGGAAGTTACATACTTCGCGTGGAGGATCCATCTCACAATGTAATGGATGGACAATGGAACATTAATGGACAATTATCTCAGTGAGGAAGTGGATTTCAAACTTCAATCCGGAAACGGTTAAAATTACAACGGCTTGTACGTGGGTTCGGATTCCAGGAATGTCCGTATCTCTATACAAGGAACTAGTGATTAATAAAATAGCTGCAAGCATTGGTCGTCCGATCAAGATTGATCCGAATACGTACTATACAAAACGGGGGCAATACGCATGTTTTTGTGTTGAGGTGGATCTTGACAAACCTCTACGTAGTGCTGCTGATGTAGATGGAACCTTACGACCCTTGACGTACGAAAACCTCGCAGCCATTTGCTTCAAATGTGGTTATGTGGGACACCGAATTGCCTAGTGTCCGAAAAACAATACGGCGGCACAGAATGCAACGAAAAATGTTGCCGGAGATACAACAACAGCGATGGGAGGGGCTGAGAAACCACAAAATGTGAACCAAGAAATTGCTGCTCCGAGAAGCTTTGCCGACAAAGCACGGGAAGAACAATTCGGGCCTTGGATGATCGCTGAACGAAGAAAGGCCCGTAAGCCCGGCAACAAAAGAAATAACGGAAATAATCAAGAGCGTTCCTAGCAAATTTCGGGGGAATAGATATGAAAATCTATTCAGAGAAGCGGTGTTTGATGAGATTTTGGAAAATATTGAAAACCAAGATACCGAAAACAATTTTCCTTCTGTAGATGATTTACCTAAGGAAAAGTTTGACTTGGGAAAGGATTCTAATCCAAATCCTAGCAGAAATAAAAATATGTTGCCAAAAAAAAAAATCCCCCAATCAATGGAGATTCTAGCAAAACAACGAGTAATACAGATTTTGATGTACCAAAAGATTACAGTTTCTCAGCAACCCAAAAAGGAAACAACGCACCTCCGACGACCACTAAGGAGAGTAATGGGGGAACAACATCAGCCGGAGGTTTTGGAGGAAGTCGAAGAGAGGAGAATTCTGGACGACGAAGAGGAACTATCGGAGGACGAGGAATTAGCAATGGAATTCGACTTGATCGAGGAGTCGGTGGATCAACCGAGGACTCAGTTCATGTTCGACATGACCGATCAGGTGGTACAACTGATCACCATCACACCTCTATTCTGGCAAGTGTCGATCAGAGTGGAAACCCGTTCGCACGAGAACCAGACCCGGCAAGAATGTGGGATGACACTGGAACTCCCAAGGACGGAGACCGAGCGACAATGCTCGTTGATGACAACCCTTGGAACCCAATTGCTCATAGGGGCAATGGGATTTCCAATTGTTAAACCTTTCAACCACATAAACATTAAATCCTTTCCGATGAAAGTTTTATCATGGAATTGCAAGGGTGGGCGAAGTGAAGATTTTAGAAATAATTTTCCGGAATTGGTTCGAGAATATAAACCGAATATCGTATTTTTACTTGAAACTCAAGTTAACGAGAGAAGAGCTTTGAGAATTTCTAGGAATTTGGGATTTCCAAATGTTTGTAGATCTCCTATCAATGGCCGTCAAGGCGGAATCTGGATGTTATGGGATGAAAACCAAATCCACGTTGAAATTTTGATGGTCTCTAATCAAGTCATTCATGCATTGATTGGACCGAGAAGAGGTGAAGGATGGATTTGCTCAGGCGTTTATGCTAGTCCGAACGCGGGAAGAAGGGATGAACTGTGGCAATCCCTCGAGACCCTTAGCTCACAGTTCTCGATGCCATGGTTCTTGTCCGGAGACTTCAACGACATTGCGTGTCCTAGTGAGAAATATGGAGGCAATCCGACTAGTTTGAACAAGTGCATTAAATTTAAAGATGCTGTCGAGAGTTGCAATCTTATGGATTTAGGCTTCAAGGGTCCTAAATATACTTGGTCTGGGAAGGTTTCGGGCAGAGTTCGGGTCTACGAAAGGTTGGACCAAGCCCTTTCGAACGAAGCATGGAGTGTTCGATTTCCGGATAGTGTTACTATGGTTCTTCCCAAAACACACTCTGACCACCACCCCATCATCACAAGTGTCACGGGGTTTAATGATACTCCGAGAATCAAACCCTTTCGGTTCGAGATAGCGTGGGATACGGACCCGGGGTGCGAAGAGATTGTCAGAAATGTTTGGAGCGAGAATCCAGATGTTACAGAGGCATTGGAGCATCTCCCCAATGCAATGCAAGCTTGGAATAATTCAACGTTCGGGAATATCTTTAGATGAAAGAAGATTTTGCGTGCTCGAATTGGCGGAATTCAACAAATTGAGCCACACCGAATTAGGACGGACCTTGCTGCTCTTGAAAGAGAATTGGTAAGTGTGTACAATCAAACACTTCTCCAAGAGGAAATTTTGTGGTTCCAAAAATCTCGTATTAATTGGCTTCGTTTTGGCGATCAAAATACAAGATTTTTCCACCTTTCTACCATTACTAGGCGAAAGAACAACAAAATAAATGCTCTTCAAATTAATGGAAATTGGGTTTCTGAAGTGGATGTTCTAAAATCTCACGTGTGGACTTTTATAATAATTTATTTGGTGGCAATACTTCGGAAGATATTCAACATATTGATCCAAGTTGCATGCAACAAACACTTCCTTCTAAAGCACTTGAACAACTCGAGAAGCCAATTACTAAGGAAGAAATTTACCTCGTGGTGAAAAGCATGAACCCGTTTAAAGCGCCCGGTCCAGACGGTTGCCACGCCTTTTTCTATCAGCGCTACTGGGAGACGGTGGGAGATTCGGTTTTCAATTTAATCTCCAAATGTTTTCAAGACAGCAAAGTACCGGATTTCTTGGGGAAAGCATACATTTGCTTGAGGGCCGAGCCAAAATATGTCACTGAGTTCCGCCCTATCGCTCTTTGTAGCGTACTCTTGAAGATCCTAACGAAGACCATTGTCACTCGCCTAAAGCCATTTATCGGCGACATTATCAGCCCCTGTCAGAGTTCGTTTATCCCCGGGCGAAGCACACATGACAATATATTGGTCCTTCACGAACTTCTACACACCATTCGGAAATCGAAAGACAAAAAGGGTGGAATGTTACTCAAGCTCGATTTAGAGAAGGCGTATGATAAAGTCTGTTGGGAATTCCTGGAAGAAACACTTCACCTCTTCGGCTTCCCGAGGCAAATTGTTGATATGATTATGGAGGGTGTAAAGTGTGTTCAACCTCAAATTTTATAGAATAGAGAACCCATTGAGGCAATTAAACCGAAAAGTGGATTACGACAGGGAGATCCTATTTCCCCATATCTCTTCGTACTTTGCATGGAACGCCTTACTTACATGATTGAGCAGGCGATTCACGAGGGTGAGTGGAGACCGGTAGTAGTATGTCGAAATGGCCCAAGGATTTCGGACATGCTCTTCGCCGACGACATTATACTCACAGCAAAAGCAACCACGAGGGGGCACATGTAATTAAGCATGTGTTGGACAGTTTCTGTGCAGCCTCAGGACTCCGAGTGGGTGCCTCAAAATCAAAAATTCTCTATGCTCCACGTACTGATACTAATTTGAAACGGGAAATTTCGGACATTCTTGGACTTGGGCAAACCGAGAATTTAGGGAAGTATTTGGGAGTACAAATGGGTTTTGGCAGAAACCCAAATGAGCTTTTTTTCCAATATTGTGGAAAGAGTACAGCGTAGGCTTACCGGTTGGAAAGCAAAAACTCTTAAAATGGCTGGCATGATGACTCCCATACAATCCGTTACGTTCGCTATACCTACCTATCACATGCACAATAATTGGCTACCAAGACATATATGTGATAAGTTGGACCGTTTAAATAGGAGCTTCCTTTGGTCAACGGACGCCACAAAGAAACGCACTCATTTGGTGGGGTGGGATAAAGTGATCAAGTCAAAAAGTGATGGCGGCTTGGGCTTGCGGGAAGCTCGTAAGAGCAATATTTCGATTTTGGCTAAGATTGGTTGGCGGACTCTCAATAGAGATAACTCAATTTGGAGTAAAGTATATCGTGTAAAGTATCTTAAAGGGGACGATATTTTGGATCACAAATCGAATATTACCTCTTCGCAAGCTTGGAAGGGCATAGTTAAAAGCATCAAGGAACTCGAGCCTAACAGTCAGTGGAGGTTCAGGAATGGTGACAATATTTACCTCTGGGATGAGAAATGGCTACAGGAGGAGGGTGTTTTGAGAAATCTCATCGAAAATGAAGTCCATGAAGAAGATGAGAGCTTGTGCGTTTCGGACATTATTGACGAGAATGGAGTTTGGGATCTTGGGGCTTTGAAAACAAAAATCCCATAACAGGTGGCTATGCTTATCCTTCAAACACCAATACCTTAGAATAACTTGAATGCAGATAAGAGAATCTGGGTTAGTTCTCCCAATGGAAAGTACTCTTGTAAATCCGCATATAACTCTCGTGACAAATGGCGTATTTTGAACAAAGATTGGAAGTGGATATGGGGCCTCAAATTCCCATTGAAACTTAAAAACCTTCATTTGGCTATGTTTGCATAATAGCATTATGACAAACGCTTTGAGATATGACAGGCACATTGGCGAAGACGCTGGATGCACAAGACATCTATCATATTTTAAGAGACTCTATCAAAGCCCGCCAGGTGTGGGAATTTGCTATAATGCCGACAGAGTGGGGGCAGTTTGCGGCGATGGACTAGGGGAATTGGATAGAGAGGAACTTGAAAGCAAACTTCAGAAATATTATTGTTCCTGAATGTAAATGGCCATGCATGTTTATAGCTATAATCTGGAGCTTATGGAATGGGCGTAACATGTGGGTTCATTAACATTTCAATGAGCCTTTGAGAATCACCATTCAAAAAGTTAAGTTGTTAGTAGATGATTTGCTCCATATTAGTAGCAAGTCGGAACCAAGGAAAGCTGTGACTAGGCCTGCAAACGAATCGAATCGAATCGAACCCTAGCATTTTTTTGAGGCTCGAGCTCGAGCTCGAGTTTATTTTTTTGAGCCCGAGCCTATCAAATCCTTTAAAAATGTATTCGAGCTCGAGCTCGAGTTCATTTTTTCGAGCCCGAGCCTATCGAATCCTTCAAAAACTCACCAGAAAAATTGGGCGGCGACTGAAATGAGAAATAAAAATGAAACCTAATTCAATTTCATTTATGAATTAGGTTTAGAAATAAAAAAAAAGAAAAAAAAAGAAATTACATTATATTAATATATATTAATTATTTTTAATAATATGGGTAAGGCTCGCGAGCCTCGAATCACCTAATAAAAGGTTCGAATTCGATTCGATAAACTATCGAATCGAGCCTTGGCTCGATTCGGGCTCGACTTTCTCAAATACGAGCCCGAACCTTTGCCGAGTCGGCTCGTTAGGCTCGCGAGCCGGCTCGATTCGTTTGCAGGCCTAGCTGTGACACACCCAATTGAGAAATGGATCAGTCCACCTGTGAGTTGGGTGAAACTGAATACCAACGGGAGTTTGGTTCAAGCCTCGGGACAAGCGGCGGCCGGCGGTGTCATTAGAGATGCAAACGGTGCTTGGATTGTTGGTTTTGCCATGAATTTGGGCAAGATCACGATCAATATGGCAGAGTTACTCGGTCTTCGGGAGGGTCTCAGAATTGCTTGGGATAGAAGATGGCCGAAAATTGAAGTGGAGGTGGACTCGGAAGTGATTTTCAAGCTCGTGCACAAAGATGATATAACGGATCATCCCATGGAGAACATCATGAGTGATTGTCGGACTCTCTTGCATGGTCCATGGCAAGTTAATTTTAGACACATTCGCAGATCAAAAAATGATTTGGCGGACAAGTTGGCTAAATTTGGGCATAAGGTGTTGGCTGATACGAAGATTTGGAACACACATCAAGATTTCAATTTGGAGGAGGATGCTGCTATTAGCATAGTTTAAAGCTTTGGTTTTGTTTGTGTTTTGCTTTCGGTCTTTAGTCTTTATTTACCAAAATAATAATAATAATAATAATATATTTTTATTATATATAGTAAATTAGTAATGTTTATAATATTGAATGAATGCAAATGGTACAACTCAGCGGCCAACAACTATATATATATATATAGAGAGAGAGAGAGAGACTACTGGTCATGTGGAATACAGGTATACATAGAGACTACTAGAGGCATTGAAACTCAAAAGATAACTTTGAAATAAGCCACTAGACTCTGATAATTAGGTAAATGATGATATTGACAAATTTATATGCATGATTAATGGTTTTATTTAATTAAATAAATAAATAAGAGAGAACGAAAACAAATGCAAGAGACTGCAAACCTATCTCCACGAATACGGCGACACAATTTTTTTTTTTATTTTTACACTAGAGAAGTGTCCGACACGGGTATTCGACACGACACGACACAGCAAAATATAATTTTTAGGAATGTTCGTGCATCATAGTGACATACAAATGAGTATGGTATGATCAATCTGTCAAAGGCGCTACTTCTGCTTTTGGAAATCTCTGTTACGAACTTTAAAAGCGTGGTTGTGTGTTTAGCTAAGTAGAGGGAGTTGCCACCTGATATAACTTACAGAAAGACAGATGTGCTGATAAATCGCATTCACAATGACAAATATATCACAGATAAAAATTGAGTATATATATTAGTGGAGTTGACTCAGCAATAGTACTGTTTGATCGCATATATGTTTTATACGCCTCCCTCTTTGGGGAAAACACATATATAGTACTATACTGCAAAATCATATTATCAGACAACTAAACTTTTGTAGACACTTCTTCCCACTTTCTCCTCTCCATATTTTATTTTATTATTTGATTACAAAATGTATTTTTCTTACCTTGATTTTCATTGATTGTTTTCAATATTGTGTATCTTTACTCACTCTTACAGTTAGGGTTCTTATAAGCAAACAATAATTACTCTAAATAAGATGTTGGGCAATTATTGTGTCCCACATCAGATTTATATTAAAAAAATAATGGGTTTAATTATAAGTTAAAATTAAGTGTAACTAAATAATATCCTCTTTTTATACAATAGTTTAAACCTAATTTTAAATTGTATTTAGTGAGTAGTTAGTTCGAAACTTATACATCTATCTAATGATACTCTCTCGTGATAGTAATATTTAGAAAAAATTCCTACCAACACCGGAGAAAACGTTGCTTAATGTCCAAAACCTTCCGGCCCACCAATATAATTCTAGCCGACAGCCGCAAAACTATAAAGACGAAGAGGCTGAGTTTTTACACAATATATATACCAGTTCTTTTCTTCACGTTTAAGTCTAAAAAATAATCCGATATTGACATGTTACCTGCTACTTCAAAAAAATCAATAATACAAATAAAATATCAGATGAGAAATTCTTGTTTCATTTTCACTTAATAATCCAAAATCTATTACCAACTTATTTTAAAATATAATATATATAGTTGTTTGTTGTCTGCAAAATGCAAATACAAGAAGATCACTTTTTTTTTTCAATTCTTATAAGATTGAGGGGGCATTTGCCACTGGAATTGCATAAATGCCAAGTCACAGCAGAGTACCAATAGAAAAAATATTGTTTCAATACAATTATTAAATAGCTAATTAACATTGTTTGAAAATTGTGTTTAATTTGGATTAAATGACCTATAAATTATTGTTCTTTAACTCTAAGTCCACTAACAATATATTAGACCACCTCACTTAGTTTATTGTTAACTAAATTTGAAGCACCAACGTAGTGTGACTTAGTTGGCAACATAAACTGAGTTTATGGAAAGAGTCTCAGGTTCGATCCCCACTAAACACACTTGTTGGGAGAAGTGAATAGTGAATTGAATTAAGGGCCCTCAATGTAGGATTTTTCGAACCGAGGACAAACATCGGATCAAAAAGGTTTTTCTCACATTTCTTTTCTTATAATTCATCACTTTTCGCCCCTTCATTACACCAAAATTTAAATTACTTGATAAGTTGTTGTTGTTGTATCAACCAAATCAACGATTTTTTTTTCTTTCTATTTTAGTGAAACTAAAGATTTCAAGGATTTGTGTTATGGTCAATAAATATATGTTTTATTCATATTTTCAATAGATTTTCCAGCTTGGATTTTAAATGAGGCCTATTTATTACATTTCTATATCTTCACTTCTTCCATTATTGGTCCCATACATTTTTCCAATTTTAACATACTATGTTCACTTAAAGAGGAATGCTATTAAATTTCCAGAACAACTGCATTTAATTTTTTTTATTAAGTATTTTTTTATTTAATATTTATTTATTCTTGGGAGGGAGACCATGTCTTAGTGTCTAGATTTTTTAAAAAAAAAATTAATTAATTTAATTTTAATATTAGTTTATCTTGGGTCGGTTATTATAGGTTTAAGAATATTTATTGGGAATTTTTTTAATCTTTTGCTTATTAAAAGCACACAACACACACTAAATTAATATAAATTAATTTATAACCCCTGCGTTGCATCGGAAAATTAATTTATAATTATAAATTTAATATATTAATATTAATTATAGTTTATATATTAACAATTTGAATATATATCAGAAATTTAACAAAGTTTTTTTTATAAATTAATATATATATTCTTTACGTTGCACAGAAAAATCTATTTATAAAATATATATTATTAAATAAATTAAATCATATTTTCTTATATAATTATTAACAATACATATAAATAATTAACTCATAATTTGAATCACACACCAAAATAATTCTTTTTATAAAATAATTATACTCTATATATATGAAAAAACTCATTTTAAATATATAAAAATAGTAATATGATATGATTTTGTATTTGTAATAGAGGGAATATATATATATATATATATATATATATATATATATATATATATATATATATATATATATATATATATATATTTTTTTTTTTTTTAAAATCACGCACACAATTAATATAAAAATATTGAAATAATAATTAAAATATAGAAAATATTTAATAATAGACCATAGAAATAATTATTGGAATATATTGTATACTTGGTATTATTTTTTTGTTGAATATTTTATTATTATTTTATTATTAATTAACAATAATCATTATTGACATTTCCTTTATATTATGGCAATATTAATATTTATATGAAATAACTTAATAAATTTATTCACATTGAAATTAAATATAATTTTTCCACCGCAAAATGGAAATGAAACACGTGTATTTAGAGATTTTTTCTAAAAAAAAAACCAACTATTTATTTATTTTATAATATTAAGGTAATAATAAAATTTAATTAAACTTATATTCTAAAAAATATACGTAATTATGTGACCCCACAAATAATTAAAAGAAATTTTGAAAATACAATTACATGATAGATAAAAAGAATACAAAATAAAAAAAAATATTAATTATAGAACTAAATAATTTTTACCCAAATATTGTTAATATTTTGTGAATGGTAATTCTTCTATACTAAACTTTCATGTACAAATTGAATATTATATCTAAACTATAAATAGTTTTAAGCTCCCCTTCAATCATATATATATTTTAGCATTTAAATGTAAAGTTCATAATAATTAGCAAAGCTTATTAAAATTTACTTAAAATTATTTCTTGAATGAAAATTTCAATATTAATATTATATAAAGTAGTATATAACTCTATAATTAAATAGGAGTTACAATTTTTTAATATAAACCAATATATGGAATGTCAATTAAATATATATGTAAGTTACAAAAATCACAATTAATGAACTTAATTATAGAAATAATCTACATAGCAAAATGAACTAATTTTAACTAATTCAAATCATTAACACATACGTATGTTTCCTAAAACATCTCACTCATTCATTTTCATATATATATATAATTAAGAATTTCCCAATATGTATAAAGCTGGAGTTGCTTTCCACCTACCAACTATAATTGATACATACTACTCCTCATTATACCTTAAATTATACTGCAATATCCTACTCTATGTACTGTCCATTTTTTTTATAAAGAATAATGAATGTAAAAGACAACCAAATTTTTTAATGTAATATCTTGAGAAACTGCATTAAATCCCTTTGAAGCACTTTAAGGAATTCTATGCAGATATATGTACTGATTATAAATTACTGCATGCACGATCGAGCATTATCATAAGATTTCCACCCAATTATTCAGATATAACGGTTGTAAAATGGTAAGTGATAATTATGAGAGGTAATAATTAGTTATAATGACCTGATTTACAACCTATCAACTCACTTTTAATGCATTTTTCCAGTGGGTAAAAACATTTAACATTGTGCCTGTCATAACTGCAGAATCATTGCATCAATCAATTCTATGCTTAGCTTGAAAATAAAATAAAATAAAATAATTATCAAAAGTTTATTTCAATGGTTCATTTAAGTCTCTAATATTTCAAAAATAATACTGAAATCCTAAAAATTAATGATTTGTCACATCATGGCTCGAAACACTTTTTTGACTGAGAAATACACACGTGCGACAAACATACTTTCTTAAAGGGCACTTTTGTCATTTCAAAATTTGATAACTAAAGTCCAATTCTTGTAGGGCTGGAAATCTATTTGACACAGATTAATATGACGCACGATAACAGTCCTATCAACTTCGCCATCATGTACAAGTACAAATCCAAATAGATACAAATACAATAACTAGCTAAACTCAAATGTACAAGTACACCTTAAGAAAGTACAATATACTATAGCGGGAGAAGTTTAAAGCTTAGTTGCATTGGGCTGGGCGGGATCCTCCAAGACACACACCCTTTACACCAGGCCAGGGGGCCATACGACGCCGGCGAAGATTCAACATTAAAGACGGAACAGTAAAAGGCAAAAAGAAGAACGAAAGCTCTCATTTTTATTATTTTCTTGCCTTTTTTCTGCGCCACCAGCTCAGCTCAGCGCAGCTGTGAGTGTTTTTTAGAGAGAGAGAGAGAGAGTGAAAAAAAAGAGATCGAGATTGGTCTTCATTTTCCCTCTCTACAACCATCCATTACTACTGTCTTTTCTGCATTAAGTAATTTTCACCCCAGTTTTGTTTTTCTTCTCTCTCTCCCCACCTAAAAAGCCCAAAGTTTTTGACTTTTATTAAAATCTATTTTCTCTCTCCTCCGTCGACTGGAAGCTCAAGCAAGCAAGCAAACTGAAAGAAAACTAGGAGAGAGAAAGCAGAGGGAAGAGGGATTTTATTTTTATTTTATTTTTCTTCTCCCTGTCAAGAAAACAAAAAGAACAGAGTTCTGAAGAGAGAATCACATCCCAACTTCCTTCTGAATCTGATCCGCTTTTATTCATCATTCATAAAGGTAAACTCTTCCCTACGAAAGCTCTATACGTCTTTCTTAATACCTTTCTCGTAAAAATATGTAGCGACTGCATACACGAAGAATCTCTGAGTTCATGGAGATGCACCAGCCTGTTTCATACATGAATGTCAGACGGATTTTCCTTGAAGTTCAATGAAGTTGCAGCAGAAATGGTGGATCGGTGGACCAGGGTAGTTTCTATTTGTTTTGCTTCTTTTTTCTTGCTGTTTGGTTGTACACTAGAGCAGCAACTATTGAATTCTAGGCAAGAAAGATTGGCTTTGCTTCAGTTGAGATCTTCATTAGGGTTGCGGAGTAGAGAATGGCCTATAAGATCCGACCCCTGTACTTTATGGGCGGGTATCGAATGCGCCAATGGCAGGGTTACAGGAATCGACATTTCCGGGTTCAGGAGAACAAGGAGAGGAAGTCAAAACCCTCAATTTTCCGTAGATGCCCTTCAGAATTTGACCTATTTGTCCTCATTCAACGCCTCGAATTTCCGACTTCCCGGGCCAATACCCGACTGGCTAGGTTTGCAGCTTAATGCACTCCAAGTGCTCGATCTTAGGTCTTGCTCAATAAACGGTGCTATTCCATTCACTCTGGGAAATTTGACTCCCATAGTTGAATTATATTTGTCTAACAACAATCTCACAGGTGTAGTTCCATCAAATTTAGCTCAGTTGGCACGCCTTTCTGTGCTTGATCTTTCAAGAAATTTACTTACGGGCCCAATTCCAGACTCTTTTGCTAATTTCAGGAACCTCACAGTGTTGGATATGTCTTCAAATTTATTGTCTGGTGAAATTCCTGAAGGAATTGGGACATTGTCTGGATTACAGTTCTTAAATCTCTCCAGGAACAGTTTGTCATCTTCGATACCCGCCCAACTCAGCAATCTTGCTAATATGATCGACCTCGATCTCGGATTTAATTCTCTCTCCGGGCCCATCCCTCCAAATTTGAGTAATTTGGTTAACATGCAGAGATTGATTATTGGAAACAATTTTCTTTCAGGGCAGTTGACCAATAATTTGTTTGTTTCCATGGTTCAGTTGGGGTTTCTGGTTTTGAATCATAATGGTTTTGTTGGCGAATTTCCTAATTTGCTTTGGTCGATTCCTTCTTTACAATTCCTAGATGTGTCTATGAATAACTTTACCGGTGTACTTCCTGAAATCAGCTCAACGGCATTTAATTCCAGCAACACTGCAGTTTACAATATTTCCAAGAATCTCTTTTATGGAAATATTACATCATTGATTAGAAATTATGGTTTTATCGACATGTCGGGAAATTATTTCCAAGGTCCAGTTCCAATTTCTGGAACCACATCTCTTGTTGATAATTGCCTCAGAAATGTGACAAACCAAAGAAGCTTGTCCGAATGCGCCTCGTTCTACTCCGAGAGAAATTTGGTTTTTGATAACTTCGGTCAACCAAACACGACCCAACAACCAGCTCCTCCAAGATCAGGCAAGAATAACAATAGACGCAGAACAGTTATCATTTTAGCCTCTGTTTTTGGAGGTGTCGGCCTTGTTGCTCTTGTGGTATTCATCATCATGCTTCTTAACCTATGCAAGCGCAAGAGGCCCCCACAAAACCAAAGAGGCATCAGCGTGGGACCCGTCCCGCTAGGTGGCGCAAGCCCCCCTCCGCCACCTGGAGAACAGTTGATAAACTTTTCTAATCTTGGAGATGGTTTTACATATAATCAGATTCTGAAAGCCACTAGTGAATTCAATGAAGCGAATTTGATCAAGAACGGTCATTCTGGTGATCTTTACCATGGGATTCTAGAAGGTGGACTTAATGTGGTTATAAAGAGAGTCAATTTGGGTTCGTCTGTGAAGAAGGAAAGTTATGTTTCGGAATTGGAGCTTTTTACAAAGGTTTCTCATACTAGATTGGTCCCTCTATTAGGGCATTGTTTGGAGAAAGAATATGCGAAGTTCATTGTTTACAAACACATGAAAAACGGTGACCTGTCAACTTCTTTGTTCAAGAAAACAAATTCGGATGATAGTTTACAGTCTTTGGATTGGATTACAAGACTCAAAATTGCAATTGGAGCTGCTGAGGGTCTTTCTTACCTTCATCATGAATGTAATCCACCACTTGTTCATAGGTAATAATTTTAGAATTTGATTTTCATTTACACCTAATTTTTTTATTTTGAGGTTAGAGCTAATTACATCTATTACCCCTGAGGTTTGAGCGAATTACAATTCAGTCTCTTTATGTTCAGAAATTCCAAAAGAAAACCTGCCATTTCACTTTATCAGAAAGAAACTCCCAAAAATAGGCTTATTATTTGCATTTTTTGGTTTCATGTTGTATAGTTTCTAGGAGTGTTCTGTAATAACGTGATATTTCAGGTAGTTTTTTGTAATTAGGAAAAACCTCAGGGTAGTACCGTAGTAGATGTAATTCTCCCTTGGATGTGCAATTTGATAATTTCTCCATTGCTTCTGTTTTGAACTAAAACCCCTCTTCAAAATGATGATGATTTTTCATCTTTATTTTGAATATTTTGAAGGGATGTTCAAGCGAGCAGTATACTTCTTGATGATAAATTTGAAGTACGGTTAGGAAGTTTGAGTGAGGTTTGTGTTCAAGAAGGTGATACTCATCAAAATAGGATCACGAGGCTGCTGCGGTTGCCACAGTGAGTATTTCTTCTAGTGATACAGATCGCTTGAATATATTGTGTATTTGGTTGTTTAATTTAATTGGAAATTAACAATAGTAATCTTTGAGTAATTATTTTGTATCGCTTGCAAGAACTAAATAGTTTCTCCAGAGTATTTCTGAATTCGTAATAGTTTCTAGTCATCCTTCATTACACCGACTAAATATTAATCTATCTATGCTATATTTTCCAAGTACTATTTTTGTGTAAATTATATATTTGTAATCATTATACATATGTAATTACAACATCAATAAAGAAATTGAGATAAACTCACCTAAAATGACATCTGCTGTAGAAAATGCTCATACATAAAAAGCGCACATATTTTTCTTATTCATGATATCTGAGGAAAGAAAAACCAGAGAAAATGTCAGTGCTGCCCTAGTTTTTCTGTTTATAATGCATGTGAAAAATCAGTGCTGCTCTAATTTAATGTGGTTTCTGAAATTTTCATTCCCTATATTATGCAGGACATCAGATCAAGGTGCTTCAGGTATGATTAGTTTCTATAAATCCAATTCTTTTTGTGCTATTATTTTCTGCTGCATCTCTCGATATTGTTGTATACAATTAGCTCATTATTTCTTAATTTTGCTCTAATCATGCACTTGAATCTACATATACTCAATAAAGCATATCATAACCTAATCTTCTACCTACAAATGGTCTAATTGTTGCCAAATTGGGAAGAAAAATAATTGGCCTGATTTAGTTGCAATAAAATCATTAAATTTTAATTTTTTTCGACTGACTCAATAGCCTTCATTATTTTTAACAGGTACACCTAATGCAACATGTTCTTACGACGTTTACTGCTTTGGCAAAGTGTTACTCGAGCTCGTAACGGGCAAACTCGGCATAAGTTCATCCGCAGACACCACAATGAAGGAGTATCTTGAAACAACATTACCTCACATCAGCATATACGACAAGGAATTGGTCACAAACATCGTGGACCCCTCACTAATCATAGACGAGGACCTTCTAGAAGAAGTGTGGGCCATGGCTATCGTTGCCAGGTCATGTCTCAATCCAAAGGCTAATAGACGGCCCTTAATGCGTTACATACTCAAAGCTTTAGAAAATCCTCTTAAGGTTGTAAGAGAGGAACAATACAGCTCGGCTCGGCTCCGAGCCACGTCGTCTAGAGCGTCGTGGAATGGGAATCTATTTGGCAGCTGGCGGTCGTCAGATGTGGGCCCCACACAATCTCATAAGATTGAAGATTTTCAAGAAAGTGGCCAAATAGGGGACGGGAATGGGAATGGTCATTCTACAAGACGACATTCGAAGGAGATCTTTCCGGAACCATTGGATGAGTTGGAGAGAGTAAATGAGGGGTAGATGGAACCTTCTAGATTGTTGATTCTTTTGGTAATAAGGTGGGGGTGGGGTCCGCATTTGTATATTCTCTCCTCTGCTTTTGGGGGTGTTTGGTGTTAGCAAGATTGATTGTTTGTTTCCAATTGTTTACAGGTATTAAGTTGCCTCTCTTTTTGCTGTTTTAGGGATTGGTTGGTAGTGACTAGTGAGGTTATTTTGTGCTAATTTTTGTAATTTGTGTTTTACTGGTGGCCTTTTTGTGAATTGTAAAGTTTTCATATCGGCTATTATGGGCCTAGCTTGTTCGAGTTGGAAGGAGGAAAGAGCGAACGAACTACATTTTTTGTTCACTATAACAATCCATTCTTTTCGTTACAGTTGAGAGTCTTGAGACCATGTCGATAGTTTGTTTCTTAGTGCTGGTTTTGGATTAGGAAGGAACAAGATTAAAATTAATTTTGGTTTATTTCCTGTGATTTAGTGATCCGTCCACAAGTCCTTATTATAAAAAAGTTCATTTATGTCAAATTCAAATACTTCAATTTTACACAACGTGGCTCCTCATACTATTGATGCTCCAAAGAGGAAGAAGTAGAGAGCAATATGGAACATGTTGAGTGCATTTTCATTTTCTTGATCAAAGAGTATGCGTCTTAATTCATCTTCAACCATCCTTTCCATTCCATTCCGTACAATCATAATATGTATATGTATGCACTAGGTGTGGGCCTCATCCTCATGCATGCATCCAAAACTTCAGATTTTACCACATCTAATTTAATTCACTTAGAAAAAAAAGTCTAGTCTATATACAAAATATGATAAAACTCTGCACGTTTAGTCCATACACCCAAGTCATATAACTAGTGAGTGGTCAACAACATACAGATCGAGGATCTTCCAAGGCTTTAAGAATGTGTTGCATGAGTGGTCTCCTACTAGGATGAGGATTAAGGCAAGACTTGGCAATTACTGCCATACCCTATACTTCCTTAAGGAGATCCTCATCTATAACTAGTGAGTGGTCAACAATTCTTTCGATGAGTTCAACATTGAATATATATGCTAATGTTAGGTATCGTTGTTTCTAAAATCTCTTTCAAGGTGGCACTGGCATCTGTCGAAGAACTAATGTGTACTTGCCGGTAACGAGCTCTAGCAGAACTTTGCCGAAGCAGTAAACATCGTAAGCGCATGCCTCTAATTTAGCATCACCTGGTCTTTGTCACAAAGTAAAATTGCTCGATCATAAGACAGAATATCGTTGAACTAAACACATAAATACTCGCATGCATTTAGACATAAAGGTAAATTAACTAGACCCCTGACATTTGATCTAATTGCACCTAAATCGGGTACTATGAGATTACAGCAGGCAAATTCCCAATACTTTGACTCCATTTTACGAATTTCCCCATTCATCTGCTTTGATTACGGCCCTAAACTAGGGGAAGGATAATTTGGGCTATTTACTCCATAAATTTGATAGAAAATATTAGGAACCCTAACAAAAGTAGACGGAATGGGCAGTTCATGATAAGATGAAATCAAAGTACAAGGGATCTAGGTGTAATTTCGAATAGTACAAGGGGTTTAGGTGAAATCTCGAATAGTACATAAGATCGAAGTATCATAGAGTCCAGATATAATGATATATGAAGGACGACGAAAATATCAGAGTCCTTATCTTGAGCAGAGACCTTATTCAGGATTCCTAGCCGAACTTCAAAATGATGATCAACAAGTATGCTACTGGCTTGTACATCCCTACCAACAACCGAAGCACAAGCCCAAAAAAGACATTAATTTTCGAACTAGGTTCATTTTCTTAGTTCGCCCCTCAAACTATTTCGTTTAATGTTTTACTAGAAATTTTGTCAAAAAATTGGAAAAATCATTGGGAAAATACATGCTACTGTCACATGTTTACTGATGAATTTTTTTAATTTCAACGAAAATCAGACCAAACTTGCAAATTTTTAGAATTTTTAAGACAACGTTGAAAATGTATTATATATGATTTTGCAAAAGCAAAGAAGTCCGAATTAATTACGGAGGACATATGATATCTAGTAATTTTGCTACTATATATATTATATGGTTTCTTCTTTTTTTTTTTTTTTTTTTTTTTTCCAATCACACGCGAAATATATTAGATGAATTTACATATAATACTCGTGAGCAAGAGGCAGCTGGTAACATTCGTGGTGCAAATATGTCAAGCTCTGAATATGTATATGTTACCTGCATGGAAAATGGGAATTGATGAGTAAACGTTGAAAATTTTCGGTCTATGAATTATAAAATCGACTTCTGAACAAAATGGTCCCATGGTCTAGTGGTTAGGACATTGGACTCTGAATCCAGTAACCCGAGTTCAAATCTCGGTGGGACCTTTTCTCAAATTTATTTTCTTTTTTTTCCCAGTACATTCTCTTCTCTAATCTCTACCATTTCAAATTTTCAATTCATCATGAATTTTAGATTCCAGTTAATGTAAAGTTCTCTAATGACAGATGAATGAACGAATGTTACTTCATCTAGCAGCTGCTCAAAAGGAGAAGGATTTAAGCTTTATTATAGGCATCATCATTATTTGAAACAAATGTTTATTGAATATATGATTAGTGCTATTTATTGAGCTTAGTGATGTACGTGTTACACTAAGTTACTGTTTTTAATCAAACAAGTCAAGTCAGTATATTTTATATAATTTTATTTTCGCAAAAATATCTTCAGATAAAAATGTACAAATTCTACTTCAAAAAAACTTGTTTCAGCTCTATCCCAACTTCCCCTCTGGGCTGGAGTGAAAGATGCTGGCATCTCCGCCTCAACACCACCACCAACACCTCTCCGCCACCCTTCACCTCCAAGACCACCGCCGTTCTCCTCCACCCGCCGCCACCCTCCACCCTCGGGCAGCAACTTCTAAACGCCGCTACTTCTTCTTTATCTACTCCGCTCTCCAGCACAATCACCATCCCGTCTCAAACCAAGGAGACGACGTCGCATCAACAAGTGAAAACAAAAATCTGCGTACCCACAACGCCAAGTCTGCAGCCCTTCTCAACCGTCTCCTCTCGCCGCAAGACCAGCATAACCCACATGGAGAAAATGAAGAAACAGGCCTACCATTACTACCTAAAGAAGATAGGGAAAAATTACTCGAAATTTCATTGCTAAGTAAACGGACCCCGCTATTTCCAGGCTCCATTTATGCGAACTCTTCTTTGCCACTCGTGCAGAGCGTCTTCAAAGGGGAGAAGGGTAATCAGGATTATAATGAAGATGAGGTGGATGATGAAATGCTTGTGAAGGCGCTTGAAATAAGGAGGAAAGTGACGGCGGAAATTTTCAAGGAGGCCATGAGAAAGGGCAAGTTTGGGATCACTTATTGTGAGAATTTGGTTTCAAAAATACCCGAATTTATTGATTATGTGATGATTAATGCCGTTTCCTTGAAGAAATCTCCTGAATTCTCGCAATCTTCATATAATGTTCGTGCAAGAGCCTTTATCGATGAATCTCAAGTTGTTCCTCTTATAAGGTACATGGTCTTCAAGTATAGTGTCCAATTTTCAGAATATTGAATAAATGATCATTTCATGTTGCTTACTGTCTGAATTTGAATTACTTAAATTTCCTCTAGATGGTTGAAACACAACGCACTATCTTACCCACAAATTGGGAAGCTGATTTGCTCATCAAGAGGAAATCTTGATTCCATAAGAAGGTTAGCAGAATGGTTGAAGGCAATACACATAAAGGGGAGGTTTATAGGAGTCACATTGACAAGAACTGGTCAAAACGTCTTGGAACGAAGCTTAGAAGAATTGGATGAGATTGTTGAGTATTTGGAGGAAAATGGTGTGAGAAAGGATTGGATGGGCTTTGTAGTTAGCAGATGTCCTGAGATACTGTCTTTCAGCATGGAAGAACTGAAGTGTCGGGCTGAGTTCTATTTGAGTATGGGTATGAACAAAAACGACTTTGGGACAATGCTTTTTGATTGTCCCAAGGTAATTGGTTATCTCTCTATGGAAGAGATGAACCGAAAGGTACATAATCTATCTATGCTTTTGGATTACTATGGTGGTGAATATATGGATATTTTTCGGTGTTATGTTTAATGATATTTTTCTTTGTAGTTTGCAAAACCCCCCTAAATGTACTCTTTGTGCAGGTAGCATATTTGAAGGATTTTGGCCTCAATAACGAAGAAGTTAGAAGATTATTATCATACAAACCACAGTTGATGGCTTGTAGCATCGAGGAAAGATGGAGGCCTCTGGTTAAGTATTTTTATTACCTTGGAATTTCGAGAGATGGCATGAGAAGAATACTCACTACAAAGCCAATTGTTTTCTGCATTGATCTCGAAACCACCATTGTACCTAAGGTATGCCCTGTGTAGCTTTTCCATTTCAGAGTAAATAAAGACATGCTCTATTGATTATTCTAGCCCTTAATGAAATTTCATTTCTTTTCTTCTAAGGTACAATTTTTACGAGATATAGGTGTTCAGGAAGATGCCATTGGCAGTGTTCTTGTGAGGTTTCCCTCGGTGTTTACATACAGTCTTTACAAAAAAATACGCCCTGTGGTACTTTTTATCTCCCTTCTGAACTTTACATCAATAAATGGTTAAACTCTCATAGGACATTTTTTCTCATATCTGAGTTTTGGTCCATGTGCATTTTTTGTTGGCAGGTAATTTTCCTAATGACAAATGCTGGGGTTTCTCAAAGCGACATTGGGAAAGTGATTGCTTTAGGGCCAGAGCTCTTGGGATGCAGCATAGCGAATAAATTAGATCACAATGTCAAATACTTTTTGTCACTTGGAATAAAGCTTCCCGTGTTGGGTCAGATGATTTCTGATTTCCCCATGTTGTTAAGATACAACATAGATGTTCTTCGTCCTAAGTATCGTTACTTGAGAAGAATGATGATACGACCTTTGAAAGATCTCATTGAGTTTCCAAGGTACGCATCATCAACTCAGGCTATCATCTCTCTCTCATTCTCATACTTATGTTTTTTGACAATATAACAGGTTTTTCAGCTATTCACTTGAAGAACGAATAATCCCTAGGCACAAGATAATGGTGGAATACCGGATTAATTTTAAGTTGCGATACATGCTGGCAAGTACAGATGAAGAATTTGAGGTGAGAGTGAAGGATGCCGTGGAAAGAAGGAGAAGATTTGAATCTGGTCTCGTAGATGAACAACAATCAAACAGAAATTATGTCTCTGTCCCTCGTACCAGATAACTTGGCAGAAAGTACAAATTTCAGAGCATTAGAAGAAGATTCTCGTACATTGTGAGAGAAATACAATTTTAATTCAACTAAAGTGCATGTATATATTGTAGAAAAAGTAAACCTCAACTATCATGCATTATCTTGTCATTAAGTCAAAAAGGTATTTTGCTTCTCAAGAATCGCTTGAAACCAACAACAAAACAGAAACCTACATCAAAACCCCACAATTTCTTTTATTCAAATGATTTTTGGGGAAAAATACTAAAACTCCTCAAAATATATATATTTATATCTATAAAACCCTTCAAATTATTTTTCAATCCTACGAAAACCAATTCATAAATTTTTCCCAATCCTTGATTTCAAAATTAGTCTTGAATTTGGAATACTAAACCTCATCACATGAAACTCGTATTATTTAAACGAAACAAAACAAAAAAACATTACATGAAAAAAAGGTTGCTATCATAGACAGAATCCCAAACAAGATGGCCCAAGAAAACACAAGACATCGAATGTTTCAAAAGATGGAGGAACTAAAAGACCTCTTTTCAAGGTTCTAAAAAGTATTGCAGCAATTCTATCACCAACTAAAATGACAAACATCATCAGCCAGTGCGAAGTTTGCATCAATAGAGTACCATCACATGAAAAAAGAAAGTTAGGCAGTAGTTTTAGTCTTAGCAGCATCTGCAGTACTTGCATAGACTGGATGAATTTCGTAACCTTCCTTAGGCTCAACATGAACCCACTTACGTCCACTAAGCTTATGGCGCTCAAACTTAACATTTCCTTCCTTCAAAGCATAAAGAGTGTGATCTCTACCAATCCCAACATAATTTCCTGGATGGAAACGTGTACCCCTTTGACGAACAATGATATTTCCAGGTATCACTCTCTACAGAACATATATGCCGCATATCACCACATTAACATAAGGTAAACTTGCAATATTGGTCCTAAACTTTCACATTTTCGGACTTTCGTCCTCTTGGATGTCACTTCTCCAGTTTTGTCATAGTTCGATTTTGGCCGGAAATTGATAAAATTGCGGAAGAATACACTACACGTGTAAATTTTTTGTGGAATTTCAATTTCAGCGAAAAAAATTAGATTCATTAGTGGACGCAATTGGAATAGTGACACTGAAAGGACAAAATCTGAAAGTATCAAAGTTGCAAGACCAATCTTGCAATTTTGCTAATAACAGAAAGAATGCACAATTCAATAATAGAATATCTTCGGGTCATTTTTCTCACCTCACCACCAAATTTTTTAACCCCAAGATTCTTGGGTAATGAATCGCGGCCATTTTTTGTGGATCCTGCTGTTTTTTTGGTAGCCCACCGCCGGAAAACAAGGCTTAATCCTTCCCCAGATACATCTATATTGTTAAAAAAGGCACACAATAATTTATAAACTCAGCCAATTATAATGAGCCTTAAAAAGAGAAGAGACTGGTTAAAATGTAAGCAATACGTCAGTCATACCAGTAACAGAACTGTAAACAGGTGTATTCGAAATCAGATCCCTGATACTTGATCTTCTATACAGAGATGCCACGGCGTTCATCATCTTTGCTTACTGTGCAACAAATGAGAAACAGGGTTAGAGAAAACACAACAAATGAAAAGAAATCAAATATGACCAGTTGGATCCAGTAACATTTATAAGATTTAATGTTATAATCAATTCGGTAATTCTGCTTCTAAAGTTACCTAAACTATATACTTGTTATATAATTTTGGTATATCAATTCATTAAACTAATACAAATTACATGACCACTAAAAGACAGAAATCATCTAATTCTACCAGATGCTCAATATATAACATGTGCAATCAGAGAAATACCGAAGAAAAATCAGGGAAATGCAGGTAACCTACAAATTAAAGGTCCCAAATCACAAAAACATGTAAAATCACAAGAAAAGGGGGTAAAAGCTGTGAGATGGATGAGATGTACTATCTTTTAAGAAAAGAAATAAACTCATTGCGGCAGTCCTTATCTATGAAAAAGTATTTCAGACATTTCATCAAACAGCTTCCGTGCGAGGGACAGAAAAAGCATCATACAGCTATGCCATTGGCAATCCTAGGAAATTAGTATATAAAGAAGAAATACTGCTCAAGAGAAAGTCAAAGTCACAAAGATGATGAAGAAGAAGAGTAATTTTGTGTGTGCATGCGCGCGCTTTTGTGGAGAAAGAAGACAACCTGTGACTCGCCCGAGTTGTAGTAGTCACTGTGTGTATGCGAGACAGAGAGAGAAGACAGAGAGGAGAGCGAACCTGTGACCCTTCCTACTGAAAGTTGGCGGCCCAATTCATAAGCAGCATGTCCGATGGATACTGGGCCCTAGTCATATTAAGTCCAGGTGTAATTCAGATTATCAGATATATTTTCTGATTCTCTCTTTCCTACTTTTGTTTTAAGTATTACATATTATTAAACATGTATGAAAATTTGGGAAATTTTAGATTAGTAATTTTAAATTATTTAATTTCCAAATATTAAGAATAGCATTTTAAATTTTAATCTTCAAACACCTATACTTTTTTTTTTTGATAAATTACACCTACACTTGAAGTTAAGAGGAAATCACTGTTCCTTCTAGATACTGCACTCGATGTAAACACTATATAGCTAAATTAGTATTTTAAGTAATTCTTTCTTTTATTAAATACATTAAAATCTGTGATCCACGAACACAAAAACACACAAGCTAAGTGATTTTTTAAGAATGCTCATGTATCGTAAATTAAAATTGTTACATCAACCCTGCACTCATTCTTCATCTAACTACTCGATAGATTATAGCAAAATGTGGATAAGTACCTCATGGATGCAAAGTCTATTACCACCAAGGCAAGGCAATCCAATCCAACATTGTCTCGAACAAAAATAAAAAACAGGGCAGTTAAAGTTAAAATAAATAAAAAACCACCTTAAAGCTCAAGTTAGCATAATCAAATTAATCAGGCAATCGTACAGAAACCTCTGAAAATCTACTAATATATATATATTTTTTGCAACTGGTATAAAACAAATTGTAATCAGAGAAAATAAATAGAATCCAGCATGAGGGCAAAAGGAGTTTGTTGTTGTATCTTCTACAGACCGAGGCGGCATATTGGATTCCTCTTAATGAGACTAAGATCCACCTGAAAAGCCATGAAACAAAAATTCATGCAACCAAATGGAAAATAAGAGCATAAATCTCAATGCCACATATGAAGGATTTCATTTTACCTTGTGGCCGAAGAGATCTCTGATATTATCAATCCCATAAAGTATCATGGTAGGTCTGGTAAACAAAGTGGAATAAGAGTAGTCAGTATTTAGATGGATCATGAAAACCACATGCAGTTGCTGGGCCCATGACCCCCACACACCTTTCTAACTTATCCTATACAAGTCTTATATATTGAGTTAGGAGGTGCTATATATTGAGTTAGAAGGTGCTTACGATGGGGTTTACCTAAAACTAAAGATATTACAAATACCCCCTACTTTTGAATCATTTTTACAATTCCACCAGCTATCTAAGGGTTTCTGGCCAAAACTTCTGCTTCTGGAGAAGCTTAAAGTTGTAAAAGTAGTAAACTTTAGAAGTGTTTGTAGGAAAAAACTACAAAACACTTTTAAATAATAGAAAAAATAAACCTATAAGCTGAAAAAAGCACCCCTGAAGGTGCTTCTAGCTTGTTTCAGTTTATTTTAAGCAAAAACAGCAAAACAAGACACTCCCTTCCTTGCAAACAACACCTATATGATGACATCAGCCAAAAAGTCAATGAACATTCATTTTACCCCTTGTTTACGGTTCTCATTTTATAAATTGACTAAATTTATGTGGGTAAGCTGACAACTAAGATCGGATCATTACCAAGAAAAAAAGGTGAAAGATAAGAGATTTGATTATCAAAAATAAAATCTCATTTAATTTCTGACCCAAAAAAAAAAATTATGAACATAAGAAAGAAGAAATATAAAAGAAAAGATTTGGTTACCTTTCAAGTGAAAGCCCCCATGCTATGACCTGAACGTCTTCTGGAAGCCCCATAGGTAGCAGCATTTCAGGTCTAAACATGCCTGAGTTTCCAACCTCCACCCACTTCTGCAGACCTTCATGATAACTAATGACCAAAAAAAAATCCTAAATATAGCGTGCATTCAGCGGTAAAACCTCAGCTAGGTGATAGCTTTTAGTAATTACCTAAAGATTTCCATGCTGGGCTCGGTATACGGATTGTAGGCAGGTTTGAACTTAATCTGGGACATTCCTGAAGTCAACCAAATATTGTAACAGCCAAAATCAGTTCATACATTGAATTTCTCGAGTAAAAACCAGTTGAAAGCTAATAGAATTACCTAAACGCGAGAAGAAGTCGTTAAGAACTCCTATCAAGTGTCCAAGAGTAAGGCCTCGATCACAAATTAAGCCTATCAATAATAGAAAACAGTGGAACACCATTTGTCAGCAGAAGAATATATATATATATATATATATATATATATATTACTAGTAAAATGGGCACATTCAATGTGCGTGTAAAATAAGAAAGAAACATACTTAATTATATATTTAATTTAATTTTTCAATTATAATATATTTATTATTTGTTAAAAATAATTTTTATTAGCAAAAATTAAATAAGAAAAGCACTTAATATCTATCCAGTAGATTGAGAGGTGAGAAGAGAAGTGGAGAGAGAAAAGGAAGGAGAGATGAGAAAATGAAACGTGGATAGAAAAGTGGAGAAAGAGGGAAGCTACAATTTGATCCTTATTTCAATTCTTGAATTAAGATAAATCCGGCTATGTTAGTAAACAAACTTATAAAGACCAAATAGGGCCTCTCACTTTTGAAAGAGTATAGATTATTATCTACGTCTAGTAAAATATCACACTACTAAAACGAGTCAAAACATTTCAAATATGTCAATATGAGAACAATATAGGGGTTCTAGTTTCACAGGGAAATAACCACTAACTTAAATATGTGACCAAGGAAAAAAGCATTCAAACTAATCTCAAACCTTTTACTATGGGTAAGTATATCAATCATATATTATTGAAAAGAACTGAAGCAAATAGCAGTTTAGGAATACCTTCTATCTGGTGGAATTCAGCAAGATGAGTCCGATCTACAGCTTCATTCCTAAAAACACGGTCTATTGAATAGTATCTCTTTGGAGTGAAAGGACCCTAAACAAAAACATGATCTTTTAAATGAACAATGATGGAAGGGAGAGGAATACTGCAAACAATGCAGGAGCACCAGCGTAAGCGGGTGTTTGCAGGAGCTAAAGCTAAAGTTGTAAAAATCTGGGGTAGTATAAGCGAGGAGTGCTTGGCGAAAAGGTAAAAAAGTTAAAAAACTAAAAAATAGTAGTTGAGTGTTAGAAAGAAAAATTTTTGAGAAACACTTCTGTTACACCAAACAGACTTCCACATGTCTACAAGAATAACCTAGAAGTTAGAAGCTGATGCCAAAAGTTGGTCCTCGGGTGCTTTCAGCTTCTAGCTTATTCTCTGCTTTAAATAAGCAGATGTTGGGTTTCCAAGAAGAAAAGCAGAAAGCAAAAAAGTGCTCTTTTTTAGAGTTTGCAAACACCTAAAAGAAACAAACCTGAGCAAGTGTATAAAGCATCCTTGAGGACACAGCAGTAGTGTGGGTTCGAAGAAGATTCTTATTTGCTTCTTCTCTCTTCCATTCATACCCATACCTAGGGGTGGCAAATGTATTTTTTCTTATTTATATTCAAGGAGTTGGACAAATTAAATTTACGTGAGGGAAAATTATATTTACTACCCCTGAGGTTTGATGAAATCAGAAAATATTTACTCAGTTTTCATTATTACAGAAAAAAAAAAAAAGAGGGAGTAGGTTGCAAGATCACCAAAACTGAGGGGTAGGTAAATTTAATTCGCCCTTTACATAATATGGATTGCCTACCCTCTGGACCCATAACCACCAGCTTCATGGACTTGTTTAACTCGCTCAACATAATCTTCAGGCAACTTTCTTGTGGTTGAAGGCTCTGAAATATCAACCATTTAAGAAAACTAAAAGGAACTAAAAATTGAAAATACAGATCCACGGTTCGGAAAAACCTTTCAAGAAGAAAGTATCGTGGGAATCACGAGCAGGGTGTTGTTGTGGTTGGAAAAGTGCATCAAAGTTCCAAAAGCTGTAAAACAAGCAACAACAAGAGATTAGTGAAATAGGTGATTTTGTATTCCTTAGATTTGTCAACTTTGCATCTAAGATATTGATACAAACAGGGACACCAAGTGGCAGGCTATCATTTTTCTGGTTCTTACACAGATGTTTGCAAACTCAAAAACAAGCATTTTTCTGCTTTTTTCCCAGCATTTTAGGAGTGTTATGGTCTTACGGATAACCAATTTCTGCTTATTTTTAAGCAGAAATAAGCTAGAAGCTGAACACTCAGGAACCAACTTTTCGCTTCAGCTTCTAGATTCCAAGTTATTTTCGTAAACAAGTGGAAGTTTGTTTAGAGTAACAAAAGTGCTTCTCAACCTTTTTTGCCAAACATTTGACTATTATGTTTTTCCTAACACCCTTCACTTTTGCTACTCCAACGTTTTTACAACTTTAGCTTCTCCAAAATCCAAAAGCTCTTGCAAACACCCACTAAGAAGTACAAGAACAATACCTGCTTTCAACAAAATTGTTTGTTGGCATCTCTTCAAACCTGTAAGCCGTGAATGAACAATTAGCAATTGTGAGCACACAAGACGACATTACATCAGGAAGATTACAGATTCACCCAAACTACCAGTTCTTACCCCATCTGAAGAAATATCATCTGAATTTGCCGCCTTACCTACAAGAAATGAAACCGAACCATAACAGTAAGCGGGTGTTTCCAAGAGCTTATACTTTTGGAGAAGCTAAAAATGAAAAGAGATGCAGCAGTTACAGTGAGGAGTGTTTAGAAAAAAAAGATTGAAAAGTTAAAAAAGGTATTCGAGTGTTTGGAAAAAAAAAGTTGGGCACCACTTCTATCACTCTAAACAATCTTCTACTTATTTACGAAAATAACATAGAAGTAGAAGCCGAAGCTAAAAGTTGATCCTTAGCTCTTCCAGCTTCTACCTTATTTTTACTTAAAATAATCAGAAGTTGGTTTTCCAAACACCCCCAAAGTGCTGGAAAGAAGCAAAAAGCACAAAAATACTTGTTTAAAGAGTTTGCAAACACTAACTAAATACAACAGAGATGGACTTGATGCAAATTAAACATCTATAGATGACCTCATTCACTAATGGCCTTATCACCCAACTAGAACATATTTCCATTTCACCATATGTGGTGATTAATTGTGTGTTTGAAATATGACCAAAAATTCTATTCCACAACTTAGTTTAATAAATTCTTTGAAGTCCAACTCATATCATTCATTGATCGAGCAACATCAAGAGTGAACAGGTAGCTAAAATAGAAGTGAATAAGCACATTAAATAAAGATGACTAAAGCCATGCCTTGAGTAACGGATGGAGACAGCCACCTTCAGTTGGCTGACCCTTTGCGAGGAAGTTATACTCTTTAAACTCAATCTCCTTCCAATCACCCCTTCAAAGGAAATAGGAGAACAAGTATTAGATAATACAAACATAAGTGCTAAGAATACAAATCAAATTAGACAGAACATCATTCAACACCTAAAGACTATCCTTAAGAATACCTTCATGTTTCCAATGATCTAATGAAGAAAGGTGACCAACAAGCTTCAAATGACAAGGTAGTGCATATGGTTGATAGAATTACCTCTGTAGATTTTCACGAGTTAAATCAGTAGCCACCTTTTTCCTTTTCGGAGCATACTTGGGTCCTTTCTTTACGGAGTAGCCTTTCCATATCCTTTTCATTAAGATAGAAGCAAATCACATAGAAGACATTAGAAGTGTGTTGAAGGATATGAAAATTGAAAGACACACACACACATAAAGATAAAAATGACAAGAAAATGTAATTGTGAGAATTACTGTGAAACAATAAGCTTTCTTCTTTTAAGAGCATCAATATCCTCAGCACCAACAACCTGCAATTTAATAGTCATATCAGTTGTATATCAGAAGATTGTTGTTAATATGGAACCAACTTTGTTCGAGTATATGTCTCATTTATCTCTATTTAGGGAGGCAAATACAGATTACAAGGCACAATAACAAGGTACGCTACTGGTCCCTTTCAGAACATCACTAACTGTAAGCATTCACACAAAGAAGCCTCGTTAAATCTATCAATGGCATATCCCTCCCATTTTAAAAAAGACTAGCCTGAGTACAAATGTGTTTGATTTCTTATAAAAACTATCTGATGTAGTCGCTCCAACACAGTCAGAAGTTTAAAGCCACAATAGCAAGCATATAATAGGGCATTGATGCATGCATACAACAACAAAAAAAGACTCATGTGCAATAAGGAAAGAGGGGAAAAGAAGAGAGGATAAGCATTCAAAAAATCATTACACACCTGACCATTCTGAATCTGTATGAGCAAGTCTTTCACTCTGTCATCAACGTGCTCAACCTACATGATTAGGATTGCAAAATTTTCAACTTAAACAAGCCCTGAATCGACAAAAATAATTAACTATTTGAAAGTGCCGAATTGAAAAAAATACTTAACTACTTAAAAGTCTTCAGAATTTAATATATCATACTACTTGGGTCACATCCAGATCAGTAAACATGCATCTCAACTGGGAAATTTAGCTAAATCTGATCACAGATCTAGAAGTATCTAAAACTAAGTTCAGTCAGAATTACCTTCCGTGATACTTGCGGCTTTTTAATCTCTATCCATTTGTTTTTTATAGCCTGTGTGTTGCCTATTTTGTAAATTGAGGACTTCAACTTCTCCTGCACCCAAAAGAAAATCAAATTAAGCAGCACATCTTTAGGGTTTGGAAGAGCAGATAAATATTAAATAAAACCCAGAGATGATTCATAGTGATATAAATAAACAACAGACTAGTATCCAACTCAAGCTGATGTGCCATTCTTAGAAGCAGGCAGAAATGCACTATAAGAAGTTCAAGTGAAATGTCCTCAAACATGCACAAAAGGCAGGCCCAGATAACAAATAAAAGATGCACTATATAGTGTAGAAACAATTAAAATGTCTTTTGGGCACTTTACTTTCAATTGGATGGACAAGTACCAACAAACATATAGCTGTATACATACCTTTTGCCCATTTTATTGCATTCATTTGGTGATTTATTCATAAAGAAAGAGTATCAAAACCCTAATTATCCAAAAACCAAATGAACCAACAAATCATAGTTTCTTACCTCAAGATCATCTGGCAGTCGCGATGGAAAAGTTTCCTGCAAATATAGCATCACTGTATAAGAAATTACATTTCTTAAGCAAACTGAAAATTCATACCCATAAAGTTATTCATTCAATTACCTGCAATTCTTTCTGGGTAATACCCTCTGGTGGTACAGCAAAGAAGAATAGTACTTCAGGAGATCCATATTTAGCATACATTTCACCCTCCTGGGTGAGCACCCATCTTTCCCTCTTAATGTCCTGCACGGAATTTTAGAAAAACACTAACCACATCAATAAAGCCACACTGATATTCAACGTCATCACCTTTTTACCCAAGTAGTCAAACTTCACACAAATAGTAAGGCACTTAATCGCCCTAATTTGGATTCTAATCAACGTTTAGCTGGACTAAGTTTCTACTGAAACTGAGGCACCTATCTACATCAATTAAACCTCCGGTCTAAACGTCAAAATCACAGCACAAAATTGAATGCTCCACAAGCCTGGCCACTCGTCCAACAGCACTAATTTTCTAAAACATAAAAAATGGAAAAGGGAAACGTTGGAATACAGTGGCTCAAGAAAAAGACCTCAGCATCAACAAGACGAAAACCGTTGAGACTTTTGATGATGTTAACGATCTCATCGTGACTGATTCCTTTCTCCTCAGCGAATTTCCCAGAATCTGATATCTCGTCGTTCTTTTCTAGATATCCTAGCACGGATTCTTCCGCCATTGTTTCTCAACAAATCGGCGGTGGCGGGATAGCAGGCGACGGGTGCAGGTAGTAGCGTCGCGCCGCCGCAGTTACAAGGAATAAGGGATAGGCGAAATTGCCGAATTGAGAATTAAGACAAACCCCGTGGACTACTCCTACTTTGTGAAACGACCAAGAGTCGCTTTTAAGGCACCAACGATTTTGGTTTGTGAATGACTCACTTATCCTGGTATCTATCTCTAAGAATTGTTGTTTCATTTAAAATTTTTAAGGGGAAAAAACATACTAAAACACCATCAGAAATCAGAATAGATTTTTTTATTAAAACTACTTATAAAATCCCTTTTAATTTAAAACTCACTCCATTAATTTTTTACCCTTATAAAATCCCTTTTAATTTAAAACTCACTCCATTAATTTTTTACCCTTAAAAGTTACAATATCTAATTTTTGTCTAAGTTAACTTTTACATGTTAGATTCGAAAACTTAAATACATTAATTATGCTAACATAACTATTTTACTAATCTATTAAGAATTGTTTCGTATGATTTGACTTTATTAGATTATTTTTTATGAAACTTTATTCTAAGATATTATAAATCAGGGAGCGAATTATATGTGTAGAAATTTTAAAACAAAAAGGAATATAACATTATTTTGTAAAGCTAACAAAGTTGGTCTTTAGGTGCTCCCAACTTCTAGCTTATTATAACTAAATAAGCAAAAGTTAAATTTCCAAACACTTGTTAAACGTTCAAAAAATCAAAAAGCACAGAAATGCTTTTTTAGAATTTGAGAACACTATCCTTTCGAAAAAAACAAAAAAAAGAGAATTTGAGAACACTAAGCTTCAACTCGAAGAGCAGCAACTACAGTGTAACTGACTCATCACATAAAATACAGATTTTAAGCCCACGTTAGTTACAAAAAGTAATACTCGCCAGCAATTGCCTTTTTCCTTAAAACAAAAAATTCAGTTCCAATGCATGTCAAGAATATAACAATAGACAGGACTTTTATGAATATTCATTTTCCTGCCTTCTCATCATATATTGTTGTGAAAAACTAGAGATAAATAAATCCCCCTTTTATTTGACATGTATCCCAGAGAAAAAGAAAACAATTCAAATCCATGTTTTCAGATGCTCACAACTGCCCTTATTCAACGATACAGGCTTTCAGAACGGAGATTCTCAGCAATCTCAGTTTCCCATCTGTCACCATTTTCTAGTAGCTTCTCCTTGTCATATAAAAGTTCCTATTACACGAAAATAATAAGTTATTAATTTACTTTTTTAATAGATTTATTAAGCAAATTGCATGAGATTTTCTTTTACTACATACCTCATGGGTCTCAGTAGCAAATTCAAAGTTGGGCCCTTCAACGATGGCATCGACTGGACACGCTTCTTGGCAGAAGCCACAGTAAATGCATTTGGTCATGTCTATATCATACCTGATGAATTTAAGGTATGAGTAAAATTTCACAAGGGTGGGGGTGGGGGTGGGGGTGGGGGTGGGGGTGGGGGTGGGGGGAGGTGCAAATGCAATTTACCTGGTTGTCCTTCTGCTACCATCTTCTCGCGCCTCTGCTTCAATGGTAATTGCTTGAGCAGGGCAAATCTGTAAACGAAAGTATAATTGCATATCAACTTATGCAAGTATGCTCATTGGCAAATACATATATAAGATGCTTTCCGTTGATATTTTTGCCTGAATGAATCATAATAAGGAAAAGAAATGAAATGTAAAAGAAAACCAAAATCCTCAAGTTGTTCGGTTGTTAAGAAAAATGTGACTAAAAAGATTCCCCAACATTGAGAGAGAATCGAGTGATGGATTAGAATAAATATGATTAATAGGACTGAATTGAGGGATGAACTAGAATAGACATGAGTAGTGAAAATGTAATTCCAGGATTTTCCTTGTTTTATCTCCCTAGATTGTGACGAAAAGGGAGGAGAAAGGATTTTTCTTCCCCATCCTCAATTTTCATTTCTTTCTTTTCTTCATATTTTTGTTAGCAACCAAACACCAATTATAGTTTTCCTCATCATCATCTTATTTTTTTTTAAAGAAGATGAGCAGAAACAGTAATTACAGTTAAATAGACAAAAGAAATTTAGAGAAGTCCACGAGTTGTAGAGATTGCATGCATATTAGTAGGTCTTCATACTGATTACAAAAGCAATTTTGAAGTAACTTCAGATAAAACAGAGCGGTAAAAAACTAAAAACAAATTCTCACAGCTTCACACAGTTTACAAGCAATGCAACGCTCCTCTCCAGTTGGATAGCGTCGGAGAGCATGTTCTCCACGAAAACGTGGACTCAGAGGACCCTTCTCAAAAGGATAGTTAATCTGCACAACGATAAATTATCAGATAAAAATGTTAATAAATAAGTATATAGAAGCTATGCATGACAAAAAGAAAATAAGAGGAATGAGAGATAAAACCACGTACAGTAACTTTCGGATCGAAAAAGTATTTGAGCGTCAGCATCAAGCCACGAACCATTTCAGTGAGGAATAAAGTATTTATGCTCCTCTCGAAAACTACAAAACAGTAGCCAGAATAAGCCATAAAGGTTGCATGATGAAGAAATAGTGCAGAAGAGTCAAACCCAGTGCCATGGATCTAGAAAGTCCTATACCAGAACTCCAGTCTTTTGATATCTCCCTAGCAAGCTTCTCTCTTTCTTCATCATCTATAATATTTCAGAAATAAGAATTAATAGCCATTTAAGGAAAGTTAATCATACCATAACAGTATCCCATATTTATATTGTCACCAGTAGAATAACACATGCAGAACAACATGTGATTGACTGTTGATATCACTATGAGTATCCAGAGGCTCTATAGAGATATTTGGTCGTTGTTGGAGAAAATTTAGAAAATACATTTATAAAATGGTGAACAGTAACTATTTGGAGGACAGAATGAGATGTACAAGGCCACCTCTGGCTTTCCCAAGATTTACTGTTTCTACTCTGGCCAGCTTTGTGAAAGCTGTATCACTTCTTTACATTTTTGTAATTCAAGCAAGAACAAATCTCCTGTACTTCAATAACTAAATGCAAGAAAATTACATATCCAGGATGATTTGGCACCTAGCAGGAATAAATTTATACATCGGCAGAAGCTACCCCAGCTCACCACTTCCCCTATAATATTCTAAGATAAGATGCCTAGAATTATGCTCACCAGTAGACTAGTAGAGTTATTTTCTTTCTATAAGAAATCAGAATACATGACTATGGTAAAATTCCATTTCCAGAAACATAAAAGACAAGGTGAAATTCAACAAAACTTGTAGCTGAAACTAATAGCTTCCATCAGCACTACCAAAAACTGATAGTCATTAGCAAAATTGCTTTTGCAAGATAAATAGAAAAGGCGAAATCTGTGGAGAGCATTGCAAACCTTTGTCAGTAGAGAATGAGTGTTTTGTGGCAAAAGTACGTTCACTGCATATCGCCCCAATACGGGCAGGCGCCAATGAGGCTTGCCCTGCCAAAACCTACAATTTGAATACCCCCACCAAGGAAAAGTTAAACAAGAGGAGAACAAAGTGTTCCATATAATAAAGTGTTCCACCCTTATACAGTTATACTACAACAGCACTTGCTCCAGATTCTATGGAGCAAATTAACAAACAGCAGCCCCGCAATAGGACAATGCCAATAAATTCTCTACTCCCGTAAATTTTATCAACTACATTCCTACATAAATCGTCCTAATCAATCGATAATATCCAATAGATTCTAAACCCTAGACTATCACAAAACGTAAGACAGACAATTGATAACTTTTCAGCTTCATGGATGAAATATTCCTTCATCAATTACAGCATAAATTTACTGATTGATGGTTTTCCCAATCCGTTAAATCCCGTTTTCAGAATCTAAATCAGAAATTACAATGTAAAAAGGCGATGATAAGGCATACGAGTTGACGAGCGCGCAGGGCGGACATGGATTTGCGAGCTAATAGGGAAGCCATATCCCAGTTGCAGATGCAGTGAGTTTCGTCTCTTCAAGTTCGCGATCGCAAATTAGGATTATGTGTTCATAGTTTACACACTCGTTTTCGAAACTTTTATTTTCCTTTTATTTTAAAACAAAGAAAAAAAGGAAAAGAATGGAATGGGGTTATTCTGGTACATTGTTTAAGTTTAGGGGTATATGAGACACAAGAGATAGTTAGGGGTGCAAACTGCAAAGCGTACTTACCTTTTATATAATTACGACAAACTTAAAAAAAATTCTAAAAAGAATAAACCTGTCTTCTATGACGTCGTTTTGACAGTGCAGCCTATTAAAATTTAAAACAGAAATCAATCGACGAGAAGGGTTTAAGCTGGAATAGAAGCTGCAAAACCTCTCAATAGAAGCTCCAATGGCATCGGCGTGCAGATCAGCTACGGTGCTCAGTAGAAGGTTACTGTGCGCTCGCCCTAATTCAATCATGAATACCCTAATTCCAAACCCCAGACCTGCTTCACTGTTTTCTTCTTCAACAAGTTCATTCCCTCTTGCTGCTTCAAGGTAAGCTCATTGATTTCTGTTCTGTATCCATTTTCCTAATGTAAATGCGTTGTCACCTTTGTTCTCTCTTCCATGAACTGTTTTATTGGTGTTGCTGTTGAGAGCTGGACTAATTATTATTTACGATATTTTTGTATAAATTATTGGGATTATATTAGAAGGTGATGCATTATCAGAATATGTTGAGATGTTAAACTAAGTTGGTAAAAGAACACAGGCTACTGATTATCACATTTCGGGTATTTGGGTTATGAAGGTTTGCTAGAGTGTTGGGAAGCCTGGACTCAATGCTACCTCTCCATAGTACTATTGCAGCTGCTCGATTGAAGTCCAATATTGCAGCCGATACATCCTGCTGGAGTTGGCTTTCTCAAGGTTAAATTATTTTCATTTCATTTAGTTTTCTTTTCATTATGATAATTTACTCAGTTGGATTTGAGTTTTTGTAAATTGTCCTGCATTTGTTCTTGATCCATAAGTTTTTGTCTTTTTCAAACAACAATCTACTGAATTATGCTTTGAATTCTAGAATCAATTTAAGTTCTTACCAGCCATATATAGACAAATTGGACCTGATCGTTTCAGTTGATTTCAACTTCAAATTGCTTATGCATCAGAATGTAGTTCTGAAACTTTTTCACAGGGGTATAGAACAAAATATGGCATGCAACTCTGGTTTCCCACAACTCTTCTTATTGTTAATTTCTTGGAGGAGTTCCTTCTTGTTTTTCACTTTTTTACAAGGACAAGAATTGAGTGGATTACATCTTTTAATCAGTGTATAATGATATGTTAAAACTATATGAAGAGTTTATTACGCTCGAACATATCCTGCTATGTTATCATCTTTGATTTAATTTAAACTGTTCTTCTTTTTAAAGTAACTGTAGGCAATGAGGCATTATTATTAAGCTTAGTAGTTACTCTCTATTATTTTGATTGCGCTTTCTTTTACATGATCGTTGCTGTCAACTGATTTTCCACTTTCCTTCCTATAGATTTTGCAATTCCTCGGTGAAACAAAGATCCTGACAACCTTGCATCTATCAATACTTGTACTCATGTTCTCCATTGTCATGGCCGTTTCCTGGTACAGGTCATTTCAGAATTCTCAAATCATGATATGCAACACTTGACATATTTTTTACATGAATAATAGTTGGATGTATTTGTTCATTGTTTTGGTGGATCTTGGCGTCTCAAGTGTTTTATTTATATTGTACCGTTCTGGCCTCTCTAAATTCATCATTGATATTTATCTATTTATAAATGAGGAACAATGCTGATACGGTAATTCAATCTCCATGCAGTGAAATGCGTGACAAATCTGAGTGATTTACATTGGGGAATATGTGGATACAGTTGTATGATTCTATTATCCAATATCTATGGATTACTTTTGAATTTTTTCTTTTTGTTTGTTAATTAATTCTGAATTGGCTGTTGGGGATAGTCATGTTTTTAGAATTGTAATTTGGACAAGTGTTCGTCATTGACTACTTGAATTTTCTCTTTCTTGCACTTCCGCTGAATAATCATTTAAGTGCCTTTCTATCAAATACTTGGGCACGTTTGTAGAACTTATGTCTTCGATGAAATTAAAATAAAAGTTAAAAAGTTATAAAAGTTGGAGTAAGTAAAAGTTTGAAAGAAAATAAAAAAAGAAGTTGGAAAAGTACCCCAAGGTGTTTCAAGTATATTTATTTATGAAGTTTAGAAGTACTTTTTGCAAGTGCAGAAAAACACTATTTTGGATCTTGCAAATACTTTTCAATGATGTTTATAAAGCTCTCTAGAACCCGTTTGATAGTTGGGCTTATCACCCAAAAAAATGGAAACAAGTTATTACTTTTTCTTCGTTAGTAGTGTCACCCTCTAAGCCTGTTTAAACTTCTTTTCAAAATCATAAATGGGTCTATATATTACCCAGAAGATGAAATAAATCATGAATCTTGAGTCTTTTTTTTTTAGTAATCATGAATCTTGAGTCTTGAGTATCCCAAAAAAGGACATCATAGTTCCATAATAAATAAGATCAGTGCAGTGCAAAATGAAAAGGCCAGGGAACAAGAATATACGTCTTATTCACATTAATGAGTATGCATATATTGTATAATTTATTAATACTCTTAAAAAATTAATCTTACAATGTCATATCAGATCTACTAGATCAGATACTATATCGGAGATCTATATAATAATAAATATTAAAAAGTTGTATCATCATATCCATATCCATCTACATGTGACATATTCTTAAGCAAAATGCAACATTAACTAAACACATGTATTTTCCAAGTCCGACAGTTAACAGTATGAATTAAATAATTTAGTTATGTTGATTGTTCTCGCATGTTTTGTTTTCCATTTTTGGTAAATTTAAATTATAAAATAATAAAACAGTCGTGGCATTGAAATGATTCGATTCCGGGCTGTAACACTAAAACCAGAACGTGTTGGGTTTGCGAAGGTAGGAAAAGAAAAGCTGTAAATGCATTAAATGAAACAGCTTACAGGCTACAGCAGTAGCAGCAGCAGCTTTCCGGCCACGCGTTTACAAATAGGTGCATGTGCAGATCGCATGAAGAGGGGTAAGTGTCGTGTTTTCTTCACGTGTCCGTTTCTTGTACGGCCCATTTTTCCAGGACCATAAATTCTTTTAATTTAATTTTTCGATCCAATTTTCTTTTAATTGTTCATTCCAGTACTCTATTTAATTTCTTCTTTAATCTTAAATATTATTCTAAACATCCAAAATAAAGTTATGCGAATTATCTATCTATCTTTAATTATTGTATTAGGTAATTAACGTTAAAATATTTATATAGCCAAACAAGTATTTATTTATTTAGTTTCATAATAATTAAAATAACAATGTAAAAATTAAGTAGTCTTATAAATAAATCATAAACTTGAGCGAGCTAGCTAGCTAGCTCTTGTTTAGACAGGATATTGTATGTTGTTTTTAACTAAAAATAGCAAGTTTGGCATGGCATGGAGGAAATATAAATATAATATTTAGTACTTTGGGAAAAAAATAAGTGGTTATGAATATATATAGATAGAATATTAATTTATTGGGGGGAATGAAATGATTAGAAGCTTATTATTATATTATTGTGCATTAATCTGTGAGAATTGTATGCCAATATTAGTATATATATAGTATACAGAGATCTATGACAGCATATACTTTCGTCGTCTACTAATTTTCAGACATATAATTCTGTATTGTATTTAATTGTGGAAGCTTATGGGATCCGATGTAATATGAATTCATTCGACACGTACGTACGTCGCACCGAAAGATTAATCTTATTTATATTCAGTTTTAATTTATTTTTTTATATATATACGTACATATTAAAATCTTTTTTTATATAGAAAAACAGTATTCGTTAAGTAGAAATAGATTGTAGATCAGTAGTTACAAAATTAAGCAGAAAAGTTGGGGCATTCTTCTATCTAAACAAACTTTTCAAAAGAGAATAAAGTTTACATTGTTAAGACATGAACAGGACTATTATAACGTACGTATTAAGACTTCATAATACATAATACATACCATATAAATTAAATAATGTATTTATATATATTTTCTAGGCCAGAATGATGGCTAGCTGAAACACGTATAATCGTATATATGTAAAAAATTAGTGTATAGGTTGTGTTGGCAATAGAATTAAGTGCTATTAATAATCCTAGCTCGTTTAATTTGTACGTTGAAGATGACAATAAGTGATACTGCAAAACTAAAAATTAAAGTTTCTTTTATTTATGAAAAAGTGAGATCCTAAAACTAGCCAGCTACGTACGCCTACGCCTACGCCAACGACTCATCCTTGAACCTTTTCTTTCTTCTTCCCATTTCATTAAATCAACTAACAAAACATATATACCATTAGTTAGTGATATATAGCACAGATCACTGTATCACTTGATCTTATTTTAAATGCATGCATGACTATTGTCACTTCTTTTTCTTCTTGTTTCTTTGAGATATTAACACTTTGTCCCTTTTTACCAATCAAATATCTTATGATAAAAAAAACACCAACTTAATCAATCTTGGTAATACTAATTCTATAAGGTCAAACAATAAATATATATGCCTTTTGTGTCTTTTAAAAGTGCAAATTGGAAAATTAGGAATAAATCAAGCATATTTACTATTTAGTAATTTACCAACTTAATGAGCTAGTTTGACAAAAATTTAAATTTGATTATGTGAGAATATTTTATTCACTAGTGTCAGTTAAGCAGACTGCACGTGGACTTTTATACGTTGATCTGTATGACGTTTCCGGTCTCATAGATTTCATATTACGTCACTTTGGTTCGCTCGTTTGTTCAATTTCAACCTTATAACATAATCAGATTCTCTTGTCCGGTTATTGGTTTTGTCTATGTAAACCCAATATACTTACTAGGGCAGTCTGGTTAAATATTGGTTCTTTATTACACCTAGCTAGCTAGTATTGGTGTAGTGGTTGTATATCGATTTCATAAGGATTTCATAATTGGAAGTTAAACCCATTTTATCAGGATCACAGATTATCCATTAATATTTGAGCTACAACTCAAACTCCACCACATATATAATTCCAACACAATGGAACAATTAATTAATTTTGAAAATATATATTGCAAAATAATTTTTAAATAGAGTTTCATTCTTTTGTCCCGTGTTATCTGTCTAGGATACAGGTCCTATAGATATGCATTGGCCTTCAATTCCTCTCCAATTCTATGTTTGTTCAAAAGTGATGCATGAGCTGCAAAGTTAGAAAATAATGGAGGAAAAAGTGGTCAAAATTAATGTTCCTAAAAAGGACTGTACTCTTCAATTTACCTTAGCCCTGCTGAAATGAGGAAGAAAGCACAACAAAGTGAAATAATGCTACGAATTGAATTGCCTCTCTTATTATTGATTTTGACTTCTCAATGCCTTCCTGAATGGAGATTTACTTAAAAATCCAAAAAATTATCGGAATAATCTTACAAATACTCTCTTGAAACATAAAAATATAAACACAATTATATCGCTGAAAAACTTTATAAATACCCATCAGAGTTAAACATAAGAATGTAAGATTCCACTAGTGAAATTGTAAAAAGCGAAAATCTTAAGCGATTTTGTATGATTTACCCTTCTTAATTCAATTGTTTTTATAACCTTTGAAACTAGAAAATTAATACTCAATTCCATATCAAAAATCCCGATTCTGCCCCTAATTATACATTGCGTTACAGAATATATGAATCAAATCCAAACCACGTCGTATATGTATGTATTAATTTTTTGGGCTATGCAACGTACTTACTAAAATTAAAACATAATAACTACAAAATTGAAGCTGAGAACCTTACATCAACCTCTTAAAATACAAAGCGAGCTGAGCCTGAGCCTCGACAAACTGTGTTCAGAGAAGATATTTTTTGTGGTAATAAATATAGCAGTAGAATTAATTAATTAAACAGTACTTAGTTGTGGTTAATACTAATTAATATGCGTACGCATATGGTTGTCCCATTGGGGTTGTGGGGGGTGAGGGGTGGGCGAAGGGGGGCGGAATTTGTTTGTATGCATGTATATATGTCACTGCCTCACTGCGTATATATGTCGTGTAGTGCTGGTTTATTTTGTTGGAGTTTGTGTTTTTAAATTCCGTTTTCTTCTTCACTAATTCTTGATCTCATACCTCATCAAATCAAAACATCACATTCTTAATTTGATCATGTATTCATCTTCTTTATTTATAGAAACAGCAATTGCTTTCTAGCTTCCCCCACTTTTCCCAGCTGCGAGTACAATCACTACCTAGCTAGCTTTTCCAAAGCCAACGCCGCCGGAACTGGTAACTTTTACTCTCAGCTTTTGCTAGCTTCTGCGTTTATTTATTTGTTGCCTTCCTTTTTCGTCTTATTAATTGTTCTTGTTTACTTGATTTTGCTTTTCAATATTTCTTCAGCTTTTCTATTTCTCTTCGTAAGTCGTAACCTCAAACGATTAAAAGAAAATTTAACTGATGGGATTTCTCAGTCATCTTCTTGGAGTTCTCTTTTTAATTTATAGAATTTCCGCCGGTATATATATATATATATATATATATATATATATATATATATATGTATATTTCTTTCTTGCCTCTGATATATTTATCTCCTAGCGTTGTGAATCTATTTTGTCAAGTGGTTGATCGATGGATTCCTGGTTTTTCTTCTACTTCAGTACTAGTTAATGTTGCTCAGTTTAAATTCAACAAATTCTTTCATTTTCCCTTTTTATCTTTTCAATTAGCTCATACTATGACCGTTTATCAACTCTCTGAATAAAGGGATTTCCATTTTTACTTTCAGACAATATTGGAAATTCTTTTATTTTTTGCTGTCTCTTTTACTGTACTTTATTGTTAGCTTCTTCTATATATCGCGCGCTCTTCGTTTCTTGAAATGTGTGAAACTAATATACTGTCCATCACTTTCATAATCCTGATCTTAATTTCTGTCATATATACTTTTCAGGTTAAAAAATATCTTCGCTGATAAATAAATCTTGTCCCATTTTCCATTATGGACGTCATGAGCCAACAAGAAGTCCTACTTTGTCTAAGAGGCATGGAAAACAACAACTTCAACTCCGAATACCACGAAAATGGAGAGTTTTTCGAAAACGGCCACAACAAAGTCATAAAATCACCCACTTCTCACCACCTCAACTCTCCCAAACTCTCTCTCCACTGGTTCGACCTACGAGTCTTCTACGTAAGACTCAGCAAATGCGTCATAAATGACGATTCTACCCCTGAAGACCTCACAATAAACCACGTCCCGTTAAGCCACGACACTCTTCTAGAAGTCAATTCTGTGAGAACCAGCACATATTCAGATGGTGTAACAACCCTTTTGAAGAGAGACAGATTGGATAAAAGATCTGAAGAAATTACGTTTGTTAGCACTGATAGTATTAGGATGACGGGAAGTGTTAAGTTTGAGGTTTTTCATAAAGACATCATGGTATTATCTGGCAATTTGGAGTTATGTCATCAAAGGCAAAGTTGGAATATGCATTGTGAGTCGGGAACTGGATTTTTTAAAGGGAACCAGCAAATTCAATTTATGGGAAAGATGGAAGCGAATTCGCCTGCTGTTGAGGTGTTTGTGGCTGGGAGTTTTCTGGGGGTGCCTGTAATATTGAACAAAACCTTGGAGATGATTAGTAAGAGGAAGCATGTGAGGAAAGGGATGTTGGAATCTATACCAGAAAATGAAGGGACTGAAAACCAGAAAGATGAAGCGTCGTCTTCCTCATTGACAATTCAGGTAAAAACTCAATTTTATTGATTTTAAATTTTAATTATTTTATTGGTGATCATTTTGTGAAATGTGAAGCGTTAGTTAACTGATAAATGAAGTGGAATATTCTGCAACTTCTTGGTACACACAACATATAAAAACATATCCTGAAGAAGTCGTGACCCTATAAGTCGGGCACATTTTTCTATGTATGAATAGGTTGTATATACAATATATATATTTGTTATTTTGTCACATTGTTTTATTAAAAGGATCTTACAAGTAATATATCAGAAATCATGGCAAAGATAATGTAACCTTTTCTATCCCTGAATTTCCTTCCTTCTCATGGAAATGTTTCTGATGCTGACTTTCTCATCAAAGAATATATATTACAAGCCTTTAAACAGACAAGACTTAAAAATTGCTTTTTCACAAGCTAAATAAAGTTGTAAAAGTTTATAGTATAAGTAGAAAGTTTGGGAAAAAATAAAAGTATTTGGAGAAAACAAAAATCAGGATGCATTACCACTATGTTGAGTGGCTTAGTGGTTCGGCGCCGTGTTAGCTTAACTAGAGGTCTTGGGTCCGAATCCTTGGATACTCAGCTGTCATTTGTAGGGGGGTTTTACATCTTAGTTCTTTTTTTAATAGTTTGCAAACACTAACTAAAACTTGTGTTCATTGCACATACATGCAGTCATCTTGCTATTGTGGATTTTTCTTAAGGATTGAAAATAATGCTTTTGCTCCGCAATTTAATTTGCAGCAAAGGAATTACGAGCTAATTCAAGAGGAAGGCCATACCAATCCATATATGGGTCTGGAGTACATAGAAGGTGAAGATGGAGAGTTATCATGGTTCAATGCCGGAGTGAGAGTCGGTGTTGGAATTGGCCTAAGTATTTGTCTTGGAGTCGGAATTGGAGTTGGTCTGCTCGTTCGAACTTACCATGGAACTACCAGAAACTTCAGGAGGCGTCTCCTCTGAATGGATTTCTTCTCATCAATCGCTTCACTAGTCCAATATATATATATATATATGTTCCGCCAAATCTGTAGCAGAAGCACTTAAGCCAAGACTGATGAGAAAGCTTCTTAACATATTAGGTGTACGTAGAGACTTCCAATAAAACTGTAATTCCATCAACCTCGAACAATTTCCTGGAGATGATCTCGTAGTTTGGCCATTAGTCTAGCTTGTGAGTGAGTAAGTGAGGAATGAGGATCTTGTAATGAAGCTTGTGCAGTCTAATGAATTTCTATTTCTATTCTTCTATGTTAAAGAGGATGTTTGGGTAAGTTCACTTTAAAAAATATATTATAAAATCCTTTCATAAATATTTTCCAAACACCTTAAACGTATTATAAGTTATAAAAGTTGAAAGTTCTTACTTCTTAAATAAGATGTTTTAGAGAACTTATCTAAGCTCAGCCAAGCGAAGGAGTCTGTTCACATTTAGAGACATCTTTAAACATCTTTATAAGATGTTTTAAACAAGTACTTACAAACTCAGCCAAACACCGCTTAGTTATACTTCACGCGCAACTTTTGCCTGAAAGAGCGTAAGCATGTGTGTCGAGGACAGGCACAACAACAGATAGGTTATGCACAAGTAATTCCACAGTATCTACATAAAGGCGGATGATAATCTCATTTACAGACTAAACAGCCCTACAAACTCTATGTACAATGGCTCAACATCAGTTACATAGTTTTAAGGCACAAAACATTCTGCAAGAAAATTCAACAGCTTCTATTTATGAAAGGTTTGATATGTACATAAGCAGCAAATTCTCAGAAGGCAACTGAGGTTTTCACTTTCAAACTAAAGATCTAATGAATTTGGCCATCATTCACATAAATCTGGCTGTGGGGGACGGTTTGCACGGCGAAACCAAGTGGTAAAAGCAGCAACCAAGTGTGGGCAGTCATCAACATTGCGTGTTGAAAAGCTAAGACACTGCTGAAGCAAATCTTGTGCATCTGATAAAGGGAGTGTTGATATAATTCTGAGAAATGTTTCTTCGAGCTCCAGGTAGAGTAATTTGTGATTGGGACCCATGAGAGAGACACCGTCTTTGCATATAATCAACACTGGAAGCCAATCCTTTACAAGCTTCATTCTAACCTGTCGCATAGTGTGTAGGAAGAGTTGGTTACAAACTGGTAATTCTATAAAGCATCACAAGAACTAATGCATACACAGACTCTATATGGCTTTTACAGCTAGCACATACATTAACTTGTCAAGGAGATATTCTTGCACATAAATGACTACGGCACCAAGTATAGAGTAATGCAAGCCAAAAATAAATTTCTATTACAAACTCAACCCAAATAAATGACTTTAGCTTCTCACAGTGGCGGAGCCAGAAGATTTTCTCAGTGGTAACAATATACGTATATAATATAAATAAATACATGTTAATTTAGTGAAAGAAATTTAAACTTATCACTTTCCACTACTGAACGATATATAAAATAATTATACCTCAGATTTATTTCTCCCTAATCCTATATAATATATCTTAAGATATTTTGAACTGTCTTCACTTATATCCAGGAATTTTCATAAGTTTGTCCGAAAAACAAAAAAAAAGTCACAAGCATAAGACAAAACTAAAATAAAATGCACTCATTTGTACTGTAAGATTTGACTTGACATGTAATATATTATATCAGGAAGTAGTATGTGCATATATATATATATATATATAGAGAGAGAGAGAGGGGTGTTCTACTTTTTACTAAAATATTTTGATTCATTTACTTATAACCATTTTAAGATTAAAATGAAAAAAAATTCTTTTGCATAATGTTTTCAACATCATAGATGACCCCATTCAATGTAAATTTGTATACTAGTGGGGTCAATAGTTGAATAATCACTGTAAAACTAAGTGCATTACCAAATTTTAGTATATATCATATGCATATTAAAGACATTTTTAAAAGTTGAGGGGGGTCGATTGCACCCCCTCAACTCTACCTGGCTCTGCTAGTGGCTTCTCCACAAGCAGTAGAATTTGCAAACACCCATATAGTTCAGGGATGCAAAATCTTATAAACCCAAATGAACCAAAATTCTGAGTGGAAATTAAAAGCCAGCTCCATCAAAAGTTCCAGAAGTATCCTCTATTCGTTTCCATAAGATACACACAGGGCATGGTATATGCTATGCATTCATACCGCATGATTAATTATCGAATCTCAAAACAGAAAGTGAACTAGCTATGACGAAACAGACAAATATGTATCGTTCGTGAAATGACAAAGACAAGTATATTCATTAAGTATATTAATTAATTGCGCCACACGAGTTTCCTGACATAAATCAGACTCATTTCTCTTGTAATTAGAACGTGACATTTGTGCAAACTGGCGTTTTGCCTTTATGACAAAATTCTCAGAACTAAACGTGTTTTATTCGGAAGCGGCGGATGACATAACAGTCATCGCTCTTGCTTCTTTATGAACTCGGTCAAAGTTGTGCAGCTATACACACATGTAGCCTTCTCAACTGAGCATGCCGACAAGGATTTACTTTATTCCTTTCTTTCTTTCCTTTGTATGGATTACGTAAATATGCATGGCACTTATACAAGAGAATTAATCTCTCATATGATTTCACACTGAGCCGAATTAAGGTAAGACTTGACACGTGTCAACCTTTTTATGAAATTACTTGGTAAGTCTTCACCAAAGAAGGCAATTTGTTCTTTAAAAAAAATTAATCAAAGCACTTTTAAATGCATAAGCTGCGAAGCTAATAAAACCAAGAACATTTCAATATGGTCACTTTGTGAAAACCAATAACATCTGTAGAGTGGATCAGAATAATAGTGGAACCATGCAGCTATTTATTTTAGCCTCGTCCAAGTTCTTTAAGAGCCGAAACAAGCATATAGAAGAATATAGTATAGTTGCACGACATATCTTAACACAATCAAGTCAGAAATAATTAAGTTTGCAGATCAAGATTCAGAAATTGACAATCAAGTCCCCAAATGCTATGGTTTTATGAAACACCTGGTTACATCTAGGGACAAAGCACATTTTTATTCAGAGGTAAAAAGCTAAAAGTCAGGCACCACAATTTCTAGCAGCTAATACGAACTTGAATGTCTAAAAAGCAACCAAACAATCCAAAGCTCAAATAGACAATCATTGTAGGAAACAGCGGACGAACAACCAAGAAGAAAATGTTGAAGGCAAACCTGTCTAGCAGCTAGTATATTCCCTGTGGCAACAGCATTAGCAAGCCTGCTAGTGCATCGGAGCACAACGGCTGGAAGGCTCGGGACAATATTTCTCCACGCATCATCACGAAATGCCCTCTGCAAATCTGCAGTAAATGAAGCCTGCTCGCTCCATGCCTTGACAGCAGTATCAGCAACTTTCAGCTCAATCATCCTCTCCACCAACCACAACAAGTGCTTCCCGTTGGTCATTGCTGTGTGCAAATTCAGTCTCTGAATAGCCTCTGTCTCATTATGATCCCCTCTAAAATCTGGACTGGAGTACTCCTCCAATGACTGCTTCACAACCCTCAAGCTCTTCTCAAACGCCTTATCCAGTACTCTCCGTGCAGACTCCCTCGATGAAAAATCTCTCAACAGCTTTGCCACAAACGCCTTTGCAAAAGCCATGTTTGGATGATTGTGTATTGCAGAAAGTATTAATCCATGAAGCATTTCCTCGGATGTTTCACTTTTCAGCGGGGAAACCCTAGCAAGGAGCTCTTGTGATTCTTCACTGCTCAGAAAAGGAATTAAACTTAATATCTTCTTTTCCTCATCTTCAGACCACGGCACTGCCTCAAGGAATTTAACACAAGCTTTAATGCAATCCTCAAATAACAACTCAAGCGCAATCGGAAGCAAATCAAGTGCAGTGCACACAGTATCGATTGAGGACAACAAATCATCGGAATAAAGAAGTTGCATGACTGCTAGATGATTATTTATAGAATCAGTAGTGGCTGGAACAGCCAGCTTAAATCGGTAAAGTTTGGGGTTATTTTCATGATTATCAGGCGTTTCATTCTGCTGTTGCCAGCGATCGGACAGGAGTGCAGTAAAGTATTTCGAGCGACGGAGAACGTGGGAATGAAGGTAGATCTGAACCTCGGACTGATCGGCATGAGAAACGGTGTCGGAGGACGCCTCGGATAAATCGAACTGAGAATGCTGTTGAATATCGGGGATAAGGCGGAGGACAACATCGGCGGTGGCAGCGTCGTTAAATCCACCGGCGCATGCGGCGGCAATGTGAAGGAGAGAATTGGAGGAGGAGCGGCGAAGGCTATGCGGCTTGTGAGAGGCTTCGGCTAGGGTTCCGCCGGCGAAAGAGGAATCTAGGTCGGTGAGAGAGGAGGAGAGGCGGCTGCTGCTGCCGACGCGCTGCTTCTTCTTGAGCGCACCGCCGCCGGTCGTCATTTCGGTGAGACGAGAAACTGATCGGATTGTTGATTGGGGAAACGGGACAAATTCTAGAAATTTTCCGAAAGTGTGTTGGCGAGAGCAAGCAATATCCACGGATAATATTGAGAAATTTTTGATTTGATACTCTTATGTATAGAAATGTTTGAGATGTAACCAATTATGACATTATTATGGCGTCATTCTGTTGTAATTCTAGAGTATCTTATAATTAAGTTTTCAATTGAAATATGAACTTGGTCATTTTAAGTTTATTTGAGATTGTTTTCTTATTAGTTTGGAGAAAATTACCATGAAATTATATACTTCACATTTCTTCAAATGATACTATGGCTTTTAAAATACTTCTAGCCAGTGAAAGTTAGTTTACTTACTTAAATTATGCAAGATAGATTATATAATAAATCATTAAACATGTTTATTTGAACTTGTTTGGAGTCTTATGTTAAAGATTGAGTCCACGATTAAATGAGTTATAACGGTACATAATAATTTATTACAAGCACTTAATTAGTAATATTATAAATTATTAATATATTTATAACTAATTTATTAGTTATTTAATCTAAATAAGCAAATTAACTCTCAAAGTCTTATCCGAATTTTGCTTTATTATATAATGTGTAATTCGCATGTAATTGTCATGAAGTACAGTAAAATTTCTATGTGGATAAATTAACTTTGGGCAAATAAATAATAATTTCCTAATGCGGAAGATAAGGACACTTTAATTTATTTATTTTGAAATGGATAAGGACACTATAATAAGATCAGTCTTATGTCAGTTTTTAATTAGGTAGTCGGTGGATAAGGACATAAGGCTGCTGGTTGCACAACTCTTGGGTCAAGTTGCTATGGGCTTGAAAATACGGCACAACTTAAACTGAGCTAAGTAAAAACTTGTGCAAACAATTTGAGCGGCCCAAAAGGAAAATTCCGCCCAATAAACCACTGTTGAACAGTCTTTTCTTTGTTTGGGAAAATTACACAAATTATTAATGATATAACGTGTTATAATGAAATTAAATGATGAAAGCTTAACTTCCAGAAAATTTTAGTATGATTGAAAATCAATCAATAGTATGGATGGACCACAACGAGTCAGGAGGTGACGGTGTCATTTCATGTGAGTTCTTTCATCAATGCACGCAATGTCGTTTTTTATTTTGAATTTGATATATGTCAACTCCCACACCACAAAAGCTTTTAGATAATTAATCAACCTGTTTTTGTTGCGTTTGAATTTAAATGAGAAAATATAAATATAGAAGTAAGTTTAATGATATAAAATAGGGAAATTTGCTACAAAAGTCTCTCTATTATAGAAATTGGCTAAAAAAATCCTGTTATATATAAAGTAGCTATAAAAACCTTGTGTTTTGAAATAATTTGCTGAAAAAATTCTACTAATTTTGTTGTAACTACACGCGCGTTAATCGAGAATAAGATAGTGAATGTAGTTGTTAAATGTCTAAAATGCCCTTAATTAACTTAAAAAACATTGTCATTCATTATTTTTCATTCTAACCCCAAATTTGGCCCAAATTATGGCTAGAAACTATTATACTAGGCCTGTAATTTATTTTAGGAATTAAATCAATGAAATAGAGGTTTAGAGTATATTATGTGAATTGCCTAATTTATTTTATGCATTAAATCAATGAAATAGAAGTGAGAATGAATTTTGTGTTATAAAAGTAGGGGTATAATGGTTATTTTAGATGTTTTTATTGACCAAATTATCATTGGAGGCAGTGAGCATTTATTCACCAAACTGAGGATTTTTTAGCTACTTTTTATATGATAGGATTTTTTTAGCTACTTTTGATTAACACAGTCAGGGTTTTTGTAGCATTTAATTCATATAAAATACACCAATTCATTATTATTTCCAGCTACTCCAAATATTGCTTTAGACAAAGTTATAAAGGCCCTTATCAGAAAAACAGCCAGCTAGCTGATTCTAAGCTGTTGCATTTTTATTTTTGTTCAATTATGATGTAAATAATTACTTTGATGAGAATTTCCCATCTATATGAACAAATTAAATGTGGGGTATCAAATTTCCTCATAAGTCATAATTGGAGGTGGTGTTTGCAAAATTGACTTTCATGGACCCATCTTACCTTATGAAGCACAGACACAGACATAAACACGACACGATATAATTTTTTTTTAAATATTTTATATTAAAGAAATGTCCGATATAAATATCGAATCGACACAACATATGATAATATTTTTAGAAGTGTAGGTGGATCGTAAATCTTAACCCATACACATATCTCATTTCAAAGTGTCGGTTTTACTTTTTATTCCACAATGTACGTACTTACTACTTACTAATAAATATATATATATATATATATATATATATATATATATATATATATTAAATACTTTTCTTATGTATACATTTATTTCATTTTTTCAAATAATTTATGATGGTGTTATAAGAAATTAAACACATAATTATTGGGATAATTATATTTTCAAGTCCTCAAATTTAGTTTAATTAAACAAAACATAAAATTTAGTTTAATTAAACAAAACATACATAAATTTGTAAAATTATAGAAAATAATATGTCAAAGAATTTATATTATATTTTTTTAGGTAATTTGACGGATTTAAAAAATATAAATTTAATAAAATCTGATTTTATTTTTATTTTTTAATAGAAAGCAGGAGCATCTAACAGCAGCACCTAGAATTCAGGTAGAATATGCATATATTATTGAACCAAAATCAAGAATATGTAAGTATAACTGTGTCTAATTTGAAAAATGTGGCTGTGTTGGGCAATTAGACTTGCGCAGGTGGATGGATGAAATTAGAATCCTTTTGGAGTCAATTTTCACGAGGAATGATCGATATGAAGGAAATAGGAATGGATAACGCCATAACGGGTATAATGAATAGGACGTGTGCATGCAAAAACAAATGCTAATAGCAGCCGCAGTGTGTTGGCTGGCTCGATGACAACTTAGTTGTTGTTGTTGTTATCAATCTATCTGCTGTTTTCTACTAACAATTGGATAAAGACACTTTTATGCATTACAATAATGCTTAGCTATGGCTGTTCTTATTGGGTCCGGCTCAATTAATTAATTCGACTAGGAACTTATACCAATCAATTATATTGTAACAATATTTTATATGCATGTTCTCCAAATGCATACGGAATAATCCATAATATAAGCATATATATAACATTTCTTATATATACAAACACTAAATTCATATGTAATTAGTTGACGATTGAATGAAAAAGACAAAATAATTAAAAGGGAGTAAAATGACAACAATTATACTATACTAGTAGCTTAGTAGGTGGGCAAAAATTAAAATCATTGAACATGGGGGTATATAGGTCATTTAACACGCAAACGGTCGTCGGCACGCTCCTCTTCACTCTTGAGTCTTTGTCTCCCTTTGTCTCCTCACATTCGCACACTTCTCACTTCTCATTTTTCTCGTCCTGCAAAATTCTCAACAGCAAAAAGAAAATTAATACATAATGCCATAGTCAACTCAAATTAATAATTCTTCAATTTTCATCTCAGTCTCAAATTCGATCAACTCAAATGAGCTACGGTCTCGCCGGAAATTATGGCAGCTTCCGGCAACTCCACCATCCAGAGTATTATCACCACCAAAACTCCACTACTCGGCCAGAAGCTCTACGTACTCATCATCGCCACCGTTGTGCTTGTGCTCGCCAGTTTCTTTCTACTTTACATCTTCCTTCGCAGACGTCGGAGCTCTAAACGCCACCGCATTGGCGTCAAACACGGTTCTGGACATCTGCCTCTAGTCAGTAAGGAGATCGGTGGTAGTACACAGTCGGATCGAATCCAAGCGATCACGGTTGTTGAGGATAATAGCAAAAAAGCTTTTCTAATAGACCACGTGGTGAGGGGGGATGAGGAGAATATTATTGAGTCGGAGAGCAGTAAGAAGGGGAGTTGGGAAAGCAACGAGTCGAGCACTAGTCGAAGCGAGTCGTCTTCAGCGTTGTCGGCGTCCACCGACAGTTTCGGGAACATTGGATGGGGTAGGTGGTTCAGCTTGCGTGAGCTTCAAATTGCGACGAATCAGTTTTCCGGCGAGAATGTGATCGGAGAAGGTGGATACGGCGTTGTTTATCGCGGAGTTCTACCAGATGCTTCTGTAGTTGCCGTAAAAAATCTTTCAAACAAAAAGTAAGTCTATAGCCGTAACTAGCTCATTTAAAGCTTATTAAATAGTTAAATTAGTACAATATATTTATTTTGAAGCTCAACTTGGTAAAAACTTGAAAAGAGAAACACTAAAATGGGAAATAATCTGCATATAACCAGCGATTAAGTTGCAGAGTTGGTCGTATAATCAATAATGCCTGCTGTATATAAGTTCATGAAATTAGTGGTTATAACTCAGAAGCAGTTGCAAATTAATTCTCTTAATGATGTATATGTTCAGGACCAATTCCTTTTGATGAACCTGATGGGTTTCAGAATCTTTTATACACCTTCTAGTTGATGTTTGGTTCTTAATTCTTTTTTTTTTTTATGTATTGACAGGTTCTATTTTGTTTGATCTAGTGATAATCTTTGTCGAATTACTTCAAGTGTTATTATACTGTATGTGTTTGGTAGCGATGATTGATATATGGAAGGGAATCAAAGCTTCCTATGTCTGGATGAGTTTTATTGAATCTATTCCGTTAGGGATTTCATTGGTTTTTGTCTCTTTAGACTAGGAATTAGAGAAAAACAAAGTAAACGATAGCATTTTCTTGGTTTCTTTATATCCTATTTGCTTCTCTTTTCTTCAATGGGACCAATTTTGAACTACTTCTTTTGCTTTTAATTAATATTGTTTTGGCTGTTGATATTACTCCAGTACCCTTACTCATCTTCATTACTTTAATGCTTTATGTCTTTATTTCTCAGTTGAACATCTTTTTTTTTTAAAAAAAAATCTCCTTTCATTATTGGTTTTCTTTAGTAAAGCAACATATATGTTTGGAGTTTTTTAATAATGGGTTGGCTTTTCTAAGTATTTTTCCGAGGGTGAAAATTCTGACTGTGAAAGATGTTAAGTTGCAATAACTTTGATGAGTTAATTAGAATGAATTCAAGTTATTTATATATCTAACGGAAATGCACATCACCATTTGCTCTTCTGTTTTAGCCCCTAGAATACATGATATTTGGCCATGAGAAGATTTACATGCTAATAATTTGATACGTAAGGATGGTGATACGTGATTTTCATATCCGTGACAATTTATCATAATTCCTTTTAACAAAACAAGGCACAATTTGACTGAGTTAACCATCACTTTAAATGTGACAACATACTTTCCTGCATCTGAGAATAGCAACATTAGGAAATGCTGCATTTTGAGCATAAATTTCTGCTAAAGTTTTAACTTAAGCTATTAAAGAAATGACTTAGCGAACCCTCTTTTCCTAAGGGTAAGGTAAAGCCATCTCCAACTTATAGAATTTGTTAGGTAAGGTGCTTGAGCCTAACTCACCCCAAAAGCTAGCTAATGAGGTGAGGGTTGCCCAAGCATTATAAGGTAGGTAGTCATTCAGTATTTAATCGATGTGGGATAGGCAACATAATCAATATATATTAATTGTGCCTCATCTGCTTGTCAACAGGGGTCAGGCAGAGCAGGAGTTTAAGGTTGAAGTTGAAGTCATTGGCAGAGTAAGACACAAGAACCTTGTCGGTCTTATAGGTTACTGTGCAGAAGGTGATCAAAGGTACGCTTTCTATCCTCTTTAGATGTAGATAGGGAAGTTCTTCTCAACTTATTACTAAAATTTTACCGGTCTTTTTCAGGTTGCTTGTCTATGAGTATATTGATAATGGCAATTTGGAGCAGTGGTTACACGGTGATGTGGGGCCTGTTAGCCCTTTAACATGGGAGATCAGGATGAAGATTGCCATTGGTACAGCAAGAGGGTGAGGCAAACTCTATAATAATTTTCTCATGTTAATGCTGTTCTAACTTGATTAAGTGGGTGTTTGCAAGATCTTTTTCTTTTTTTGGAGTATTCAACGTAGGAACTAATGTTGTAAAAGTTGGAGTAGTAAAAATGAGGGTTGTTTCGAAAAGAAGTGGTTTAGTGTTTGGAAAAGAAGTTGAGAAGCACTTTTGTACTCTTAACAAACTTCCACATATTACGAAAAAACCTTGATGCTGTAGCTAAAAGTTGGTTTTTAGGTGCTTCCAGCTTCTAGCTTATGTCTGCTTACTGAGAAGTTAGTTTTCCAAACACTCAGAAACTGCTGAAAAAAGCAGAAAGCATGAAATTGCATTTTCTAAGAGTCTGCAAACACTACGTTATTTATGGATCATTAATTTTTTCCGCAGATTGTCATACTTGCATGAAGGATTAGAACCCAAAGTGGTTCATCGTGATGTGAAATCCAGCAACATTCTTCTGGATAGAAAATGGAACACAAAAGTATCAGATTTTGGACTTGCCAAACTATTGGGATCCGAGAAAAGCTATGTCACTACACGTGTTATGGGAACATTCGGGTTTGTTTTATTCTTCCTTTATTTTGATACTTTTCCATTACTTAGAAGGAGGACTAACCAATTGTTTGTTTATTTATCAATTATCGCAGCTATGTCTCACCTGAATATGCAAGTACCGGTATGCTTAATGAGGCTAGTGATGTGTACAGCTTCGGAGTCTTATTAATGGAAATTATTACTGGGAGGAGCCCGGTAGACTATTCCAGGCCACCTGGAGAGGTCAAACAACTAACTTTTTTTTTCTTTTTTTTTTATTGGTGGGGGTGAGGTGGTGGGCGGGGTACAAACTAAAATTTTTCCTCAAAACAGGCATTTATAAAAGTTCAAAATAATCATATTTATCTTTATTCCCTTTTAAATTTCAGATGAACTTGATTGATTGGTTCAAAGGAATGATAGCAAGTCGTCGTGGTGAAGAGCTGATTGACCCCTTAATTGGTGTTCCTCCTCCACCGAGAGCATTAAAGAGAATATTGTTGCTTTGCCTTCGTTGTATAGATTTGGATGCCAACAAACGTCCAAAGATGGGCCAAATTGTGCACTTGCTTGAGGCTGATGAGTTTCCTTTTCGTGCTGTGAGTATTGCCTCTTTTTTCATATATATATTTTTTTTCTTTTTTAGATTTTAAGAACATGTTGAATGTGAATCTCGGTGTAGTTCTTAATTCTTACATGAAGAACACTTCACTGTGGATCATTTTATATTTGGGTAAGTTACATTTAGACCCCCCCAGGATAGGTGAAATTACAGATTAATCCCACATTTGGAAAATTACAATCACCCCCGTCACTTATGGTTCTAAATCAAAGGGAAAGTAGCATAAAAGTACAGAGATGACCCTGTTTTAAGAAAAAATAAAAAATGAGACATTTGGAATTTTGGAAAATAAAAAATGCCTGTTTTGGGTACACGAGAAAATAGTTGATTTTTTTTAAAATACAAGAGAAAATTTGACCTGGGGGTAAATGTGGATCAGCAACATTCTTTTGAAGAGAACCGTCCAAAATTCCAACAGTTGGACCACCTGTGTTAACATGGTGTATAAATTGAGGGGGTTGTTGTAATTTCCCGAATGTGGTGGAGAAAATTGTAAATTCACGTATATCAAGGGGTCTTAATGTAATTAACCATTAATATTTTAGAAAACTTCAATCTTCTGTTTTACGTAGGCTGTAGGCATGTCCTGGCCTCAACACTGAAAACTTTGTCCTAAATACTGTGTCAATTGATATATCTTCTGAAATTGCTAGCATCTGAATGAAGTTAAAGCTTATCAGACGGTTTTATACTCTACAGGAACCTCGTTCAGTTCGTGAAACAATTCCTCTGTACCCCTCAGCTATTGGCGACAAGAGAATCCAAACTGCTATGAAAGTGGTTAATGATGAAGAAGAAGAAGAAATAAGTAGGTGAAGATGATGAGTCTTAATGATGCATAAAAAGGTATACTGGCTTTTCATATAGTAAACGATATAATAGATATTAGATGTTAAAAATTCTTGTAAAGTTATATACAGAACCAAGGGGGCTGAGCTTCATAGTCAAGAACAACTTTTTGCATTTTGCTTGTTACATCTCCAATATACATAATATTTAGAAGAGCCTTTAATTAAAACGAGGTTGTAATAATATATTAGGTAAGAGATTACATATATATAATGTACCCTATTTATTTATCAAAAAACAGGAGGACGAGGAACATGTCATAGCCTGGTCTCTAATTGCTTTTTCAAAGAATTGTATTAAATGATTGAATTTGATGGACTTTTGAAAGCTGTCTTGATCATGGATTACATTTTTGCCTACAAAATCGAAGAGGTGACCCCAGCTTGATTGAAATGATAACTTGTCTGGTATTTAATATGAGTGGAGCATGCAAGTGTCCCCCAACAAAATATGGTGAAAAATCTTTAAGCCGAAGTCCACATTTCAGTGGGCCTTCTGGGCTATGAAATCCTAACTACAGTGCTTTGTTAAACGCCTCAAATAGAGCCCATTCAATTGCTCCCGGCTCTAAATCCAAACACGACTCAATAGAAGAAATTTCCAATACAATGTGGCGACTATTCAGGTGGTTTTCAACGCTAAAGCAATAATTAACGGACACGTACAAACCGCACACTCCCTCCACTGACTGACTCTCTTCAATGTGAAGAAAAAGAAATATCTTATAATTTTTGTCGGAGATTTTGGCCTTCGCAATAAACATTCCAGTTAGAATTGTAACCTTTAACTCCTTTAGGCGAAACCTCAAAAAATACAGAAAATTTCTGTACACACAGTAATACACACGCTGCCAACACACAGATCTGCTATATCTTAATTACCGACCGGAAATTTCAGATTGAGAAAAGGGTGAACTAACATGGACGAGAGTTTGGTGAAGAGGTTGGAAGCCGCGGTGGTGCGGCTCGAGGCGCTCTCCACCGGAGGATTATCGCGTGGAGTTGAGCTGGAGGACGGCGGAGATGCAGCGGCGATGGATCCGTCGATTATTGCGTTCGGCGATCTGATATCGACGCACGTTAACAGAGTTACCAATGCCGGGGAGAAGATTGGAGGACAGGTTCTGGAGGTTTCTAAGGCTATTGCGGAAGCGTTTAATGTGCAGAAAGAGCTCCTAGTTAAAATGAAGCAAACTCAGGTCAGAGGCACTTGTTTTTTTGACCTTTTTTCAGTTTTAGTCAGTCATTGTGTGTGAGAATCTAGTGCAGTAAAATCCTGGGGAGATTGAAAACGATTAGGTTTTGTTAGTTTTTTATAACTGTCAAGTTGCGGCATTGGTGTCAATTAGTATTGATACCACTTGAATTCGTGTGGAGATTGAATAGCTACTTTGAATTGACGATATATGACTCCGATTGATGTTTCAATCTTAGATTATATGACTGAGTTCCCTTTTAAGTTTTCTGTAATCCAGGATCGAATTAGGATGAGATTCAGCTTTTCCAGTAATTTGGTGAAAGATATAATGAGGTGGCTGGGCCAAATTGGAATGAGGAATGAAGTGGATTGGTCCCATTTCCTCTCATACATGATACATCGGAAATAATTTGAACATATCATAGTTTCTATTTCCACATGTATGTTTCCTTATCAGTCGGCCAAAATCTCTTTGCCTAGGAAAGGGTACAACTAATAGGCTTGCTTAACCATTGTACATATTCAACTTTCCCCTGATTCCACTGTGAAAGCTGGTTGTTGTGAGATCATGGCATCTGAAATATGAGACAAGGTTGGGTCAATTAGATCTGCGTTTCCACTTGACTTTGGTGGAAGCAGCGGCCTTGTGTTCTAATGCTTTAAACCAGAAATGCCCGTTAGGGTTGCATGGGACGGCCCAGCATAAACCTTCAAAGCTAAAGTTTGTTATAGAGTGGGTGGAGAGTGAAATTAGAGAGAATAAGAGAGTGAAGTCTAGTATAAAAAGTTAATTTGCACAAATTGTTGGGGAGGGTTTTGGTTGGAGGTGCCCTGAGGAGGCCACATGGTGTCTACATGATGCAACATAAACCTAATGGATGGTCCTGATTTAGCAGGTCTTTCGCTTGTCAGTGTTATCCGATAACTCGTAGAGATCCTTGTTTACGGGGGAGCTTTTTGTTTTGCTTGCATGATTGTATTCATACGAGTGTCTAACCATAACTGACAGATGAATATGGCCATTTAGTATCTTCACTCAATCATTTATGTTTAACCTGTTCCTCTGTGTGTGTGTGCACTTTGAGGCTCAGTCTGCATATGCCATCTTTGCAGAAACCTGACATGCAAGGGTTGGTGGAATTCCTTAAGCCATTGAATGATGTAATGACTAAAGCTTCTGCATTGAGTGAGGGACGGCGATCTGATTCTTTCCACCACTTAAAGACTGGTTCTGATAGTCTGGCTGCTCTGGCATGGATTGCATATACAGGAAAAGATTGTGGTAAGAAAGATCTACATGCATATGTGGATTTCAATGTTCAATGCTAATTGTCTCTTTTTTCAAATACTATAATCAATCTTCTGTAGGTATGAGCATGCCTATCGCACATGTGGAAGAAAGTTGGCAAATGGCTGAGTTTTACTGTAACAAGGTAGTATTTCTGAACCTTCCCCAATTTTACGATTCATATCCTCCATCACCAGGGACTACAGGTATGTAGGAAACGAGATGATTAATAAAATCAAGGAACTCTCTAATTCCTTGGATTGATGCTTCAATTGCTTGAAGCATATAAGAAAACAAGATATTTATCGTCATATGTGTTTCACCGCCGTATGACATATCTCATTGATAAATTGGTGCTAGAAGTTCTGATATTTGTCATTTATGGTCTAGATTCTTGTGGAGTACAGAAACAAAGATGCAAATCACGTTGAATGGGCAAAGGCTTTAAAAGAGCTTTATCTACCAGGCTTGAGGGATTACGTCAAGAGTCACTATCCACTTGGTCCAGTGTGGAGCACCACAGTGAAGTTAACTGCACCTGCACCACCAAAAGCTTCTACTCGAGTTGCTCCTGCTCCTCCCCCGCCTCCACCAGCATCACTTTTCACCTCTGAAACAACTCAACCTTCATCATCGAAACCCAAGCAAGGGATGTCTGCTGTCTTCCAGGAAATCAGTTCAAAACCAGTTACTGCTGGTAAATATCAATTCTGTTTATTTCCTGTTAATATACTTTCTCGAAATTTGGATTTTTGACGTGATTGTGGTCATGCATTTCAGGGTTGAGGAAAGTAACAGATGATATGAAAACCAAGAACCGTTCAGACAGAAGCGGTGTTGTTAATGCCCCTGAGAAGGAATCTCGTGCTGCTTCACCTGCTTTCTCTAAGACAGGACCTCCAAAATTAGAGCTTCAAATGGGTCGTAAGTGAGTAGAAAACTTATTTGACAGACATATGATTCTGGGTTTTGGATCCTTATTCAATTAAGTTATATTCTATGCAGATGGGCAGTTGAAAATCAAATTGGACGTAATAATTTAGTAATTGATGATTGTGATTCAAAACAGTCTGTGTATGTCTACGGGTGCAAAAATTCTGTTCTTCAGATCCAAGGTATACCTTCATTTTCTAAAATAAGGTTTATTTATTTACCAGCTTCTATCCATTTCTTAAAATTTTTTAATTCCACTTTCTCTTTTTTCTCCCATCTCTCATTTTCTTTTTCTTTTCTTTCTCTTCTCTTAAAACCTTTTTCTATTTTACATCATAATCTCTCTTCTGCTTTCCCCACTCTCTTATTATTCAAAACTTCTCACTCTTAATGACTTAATTCAATTCTTTTTAAACCATTGAATTTTATTTTATTGGACATTTTTCACTTATCATTAATTTAGTAAATACTATAAAATCATGAAAAGGTTTAATAAAAATATTTATAAATTTAGAATATTAAACTTAACATATTATTAGATTAAGCTTATTTTATTTTGCACACACATCTAGTGAGCAGGATAGCTAGTATACATTAGGTGCTAAACTCAGCGACCAACTATACATGCAGGGAAAGTAAACAACATTACAGTTGACAAGTGCACTAAAATGGGGATAGTATTCAAGGTTAGTGAGGAAATTGTCTTAAACTCAGCTAATTATCTGAACATTTTGAAGCCATATGGTTTAAGGTCGAAATTCACTTGTTTCAATTCTTAAATTCTGGGGACTAGGATGTTGTGGCCGCTTGTGAGATTGTCAATTGCAGTTCCGTGGAAGTACAATGCCAGGTAATAATTATATGAACAGCAGATATTCAATCTTATCTTTCAATTGTCTTACATTTTCTACAAAGTAGAGAATAACCATATTTTTCATGCAAAATTTCAATTGTAGGGCTCTGCTCCAACAATCTCAATAGACAATACATCAGGATGCCAATTGTACTTGAGCAAAGATTCTTTGGAAGCTTCTGTAACAACTGCAAAGTCGAGTGAAGTCAATGTATTGGTTCCAGGTTCTGAACCAGATGGTGATTGGGTATGTTTCAGTTGGTTTATTTGGCTGCTAAAAATAATATTGTAGTGAGGCATGGCATGCTCAATATTTCATACTTACTGTAAGTTAAAAATGAACCATCTATCCTTTTATTTGAAGAAAACCAAAGGAATTACCCGACCCCTTTAAATTAGGAAAATTACACTAACCCTGAGATTTTGCTTGAATTTTTTATATGATGTCAGCAAAAAACATATAAAGAATTTAATGACTGCAAGTCATACTGTCCCAGAGGGGGATGTTTTTGTTATTAGAAAAACTTTAGGATGATTTTCTATTATTTGAAGAGAATATCCAAAGAATTGACTGATTCCTATAGATAAATTAGAATTTTCTAAATTTTATTTTATGTAGTAATCATTAAAAGAAAATACCTGTATTTATTTGCAGGTGGAGAACGCTTTGCCACAACAGTATATCCATGTATACAAGGACGGCCAATTTGTGACTACTCCAGTGTCTCACTCTGGAGGCTAAATACAGATAGAATTCAAAAATCATTTGAGCCATTTTTCCTCTCTTTGAATTTTCTTTAAAAAGTCTTATATAAAAGAAAAAAAAAGAATTTTCTTCCAAAAGGTTTGAAATTACTACTTCATCTTCTGTATTTATTGGTTATTGTTCCAACTGGAGATCTACTCTGTTTTACAGAATTGTTGTATCGTCCATGTCCTGCTTGTAATTTGTTTGTGAATGAAAACCTATTTTGTTTGTTGTCTCTCTCGGGTGTTGTATTTGTACGACACCTTAGTTTTTCCCACTATGTTCTTTTTGCAATGAGAAACTCACATTGGTAGAATTTGCTTCTACATGGTGTACTTGATTGTGGTTGTATGATTGATTCTAATTTCAGAAATTAACAATTACAACAAAATCAGTATAATATTGAAAGATAGCAGACTAGGGTAGTGAGTAAAACACTTTTTCGCTGGTCTCTTTTTCAGCCTCCAGGTTTTCCAAATACTTCCAAGCTTTGTTAAATTTAAGCAGATAAGCTTGAAGCACTAAATGATATGTTTTTGAATCAGCTTGTAGATTCTAAGTTATTTTCGTAAATAGAAATGGAAGTCATTTTAGAGTAATATAAGTGTTTCTTAACTTTTATTTCTTTTCAAAAAATTTACTATTCTGAGTTTCACAACGTCAATTTTTATTTTAGCTTGGTTTCTTTCAAGTAATATAATAAGCCCATAATATTATTGTGTATAATAGAACTATTGTTCAATTATTTTATGTTTAAAAATATTTTTTATAATATTTTATAATAAAGCAATCTCACGGCCTTCCGGACTCAAACTTCCCATTTTGTACAGAAACCTCAACACAAGATGTGAAAGTGAAACATAAAGATATTGCGAAATTTAGAGGAATATGGCCGCCCCCGCCCCTAAGTTAAGTAAATACACGTGCCAGTGTGGAGTAGATGGTGAGCATTAAGGTCTGGTGAGAATGCATTTAATCTGAATTTATTCATTTGGGCGGACCCCCTTCATCTTCATGTTTGGGAAACTCGATTATATATAAAAGCTTGTGCAGACTTTTGGCTTTTTGCCTAGCAGTTCTCACTTCTCATCCCACGTTAACATTTCTAAAAATCTTATTATATTATGAGATATCGTGTAGTGTAAAGTATCAAAAAAATTCTATATCACTGCATCGGTGTCATGTCCATATCCGTGTCCGTATTCGTGTTTCATAGCATGTACCAAACCAGCTGGTTCCAATTTCCTGTTTATTCTCCAATTTCCTTTTACTTTTGAAAAATTATTCACTCTTTAAATCGTCTCCTCTCAAATCAGCTTGTGAAAAGACAAAACTGACCTTGCTTTTCATTCATAATGACGCCTTTGGCCCTTAAGAAATCTTGATTGGATTGATGACTGTCTTTTTTTTTTTTTTTTAAATAAGGATTGATGACTGTCTTAAGTTTCAAAAATTCATGCTTGCAACTTCCAAGTGACAAAAGTAACCTTGCTTTTCATCATAATAATGCCTTATCATGTATGCCCTTAGAAATCTTGATTGATGACTCTCCTAAGTTTCAAAATCTGCATTATGCACCAAAGTTCCAATTTCCTGTTTATTCTCCAATTTCTCGAAATGTCTTACTTTTCAAGATAATAAATCCATACATGCCTTGAACTCATTACTTTTCTAATAATAATGGGTAGTAGTTGCAGAGTCGACCCAACTAATTAATTAAAATATATATATTATATATAAAGTATGTGTAGATTAGTTATATTATTCCGAAATTTAATTCATTCTGGGTAAGTGAATTTATAAGAGACATAATGGGATGGATTATGTTCTCCTTTTTAGTTTAAAAGGAGAGGAGATATATCCAACCCTGAATTATAGAATCTGTGGTCGCATAAATCTGAAGCATTGTCTAATCATGGCATCTTCTAACTTGCTTTAATTGAATATACAACCATAGTATAAAGTATAACTAGCTATGCACGGAGAAATTATAATAGAGAATAATAGAAAAGTTTTTTTTAAGTAAAAATGATAGAAAAATTATATTAATAAAACTCTAAAATATTTTAATTGGGGTTTAAATTTCGATTAATTAATAATACAATTTTATTTCGTTTTTTAACTTTTGAATAAAGTTTTAAAGTGAACAATATTATATTGGTAGCTTAATTGCACAGGGTATATTAAGATAAGAGTCGTTTAATTGTAAACAATAAAAATAATTCAATAAATATAAAAATAGAGAAATACAAATATATTTAAAAAGAAAATTATAAAGTAGACGTACCTCAAACTAAATGACAGACTTTTTGAAATTATAAATAGGAAATTTGAGATAATTAAGTAAATAAAAATTTAAAATTAGAATAAAATTGATGTGTTTCAAAGCAAGGAATTATACAATTATCCTAAAAAAAAGCAAGGAATTATATAATGATAGATAACATCAAATAAAAAAAAATTGATAAATTGATAATGACACTATTGAGCAAAAAAATATAAAAGTATTAACCAAAATAAAAGTTAATTTTTACTTAGCTTTTTCATTTTTCAACTTTTTTCTCTCTCCTAAAAGTTTTAAAATGGCCTTTTGCAACTCCCACAAATGAAACAATAAATTAGCGTCGTGAAGTTTTAGCAAATAACCCCCTTATCTTATAAAATATAAAAGCTTTTTTTTGTAAAAGCGAAAGTATACAGAAATGCAAATCAACCACTGAAATTAGATGGGAGAAAGAACACACCAACAAAAATATAAATTACAAATGTGCGAATATCAAACTAAACTAAGTTGGTGCCAACAGTAGTTCAAATCAAATTGCCCAATAAATCTCCAGCAGATCTTGTAGTAATTTCCTGTAGCAGAGCCATTCCAGATGTTGTTCCTCCAAGTATTAATATTAGCCATGCTACATCGATCAAGCAAAATCCAAGTACCAGAAAAACTATATATATCCCAAGGAAGCTGATGGTTCCAATTTTCCAAAACACACCAGTGCAAAAACTCCTTTATCGTCCTTCTCAACATAAGAGTGCTTGAAATATCTATCAAGTGAATCATAAACTTGTCTCCTACAAAAAATAATCTAAAAACTGAATAAAATAAATTAAAAATAAACAACTAATGAGGTAAGACGAAAGGGTGAGAGGGTGAGGAAGAAAGAGAGAAAAAAAATCACTGAATGTATTTTCCCATAGCAAAAGTGCACAATATATCATCTTTTATATCTATATATACCATAAATATAAAGCAATTACTATTAATTTCATTTCATAATTCAAATTCACATTAAATACGGCAATAAGTTAGCCTAGAAATTAGGGAGGCCATATGAATATTAAAGTTGTCTTTTAGAAGATTTAAATTAACGTTTTATTTTATATTCATCAACCAATTAAAAGTTTACCAAATAAAAAATAAAAAATCAACCAATTAAGATATTATCTTCTCAAAACAAACATTAAATATTCATTATATGGGGGATTTAATTGCCATAATTTCCTTATTACAATTCAAAAAATTAGGTTTGACCAAAAAAAAAAAAAAAATTTCAAAAAATTAGGCAAGATATTAAGTATTGATTTCAAAATAAATTAATTCAAAATAATAACTTCCAACCAATAAGATGTTTTCTATTAAATTAAAAAGCTCAAAAAAACTACAAAATTCTATTTAGATTAAATTGTACAATTGAGAGTTAAGACTGCTCTCAAATATATAATAGTATAGATATAGATATAGATTTTAATATTTAGTATTTTTATGTTCTTAATAAAATTGCATGAATTACTGCATGAATTATGTTATTTATATTAATGGCAAATTGGCAATCTAAATTTATCAACAATGAATAAGATATTTTTTAAATTAATTACAAACTCCAAAAAAAAGAATAAAGAAATATTACGTATTAGGTCAATTGTATGGTCCAATTCAATGTCAAGGAAAAAATATATGGTCCAATTTATTTCCTTAATAAAGAGACATAAATTACTGCATTTGATTGTACGTAATTAAAGAAAGAGTTAAATGTAAGGATTTTTTGATAATTTTAGAAAAAATAATATGTCATGAATACCAATCAACTAGTCAGTTTTTTTTTATTTTAATTAAAAAACTCAAAAAAAGAAGAAAATAGTATTCATTCAAATAAATGACAATTGAAAGTGAGATCACTCTCAAATATAATATAGTATAGATATCGTTTCTAAATTCCTAAACATTATTCTACGTTTGTTGGATACTTGTCGATCATGCTATAAGCTTCACCAAACACAAGTACATATAATAATAATAATAATAATAATAATACACTAATCCTTTTCTTTTCATAGTTCAAAAAACATTATTTCAAATTGGTCTTAAAGTGATGAAAAAAGTTACTAGTCAATAGTCACAGTCATATTTAATTGTAGATTGACAGAATCACCACAAAAAGCTATACATTTCTTTCTCCTAATTTCCCCTGCTTTTTTACTTATCTTTTTAGGACACGCACCAAATTATTTAGGTCCTCTCTCTCTCTCTCTCTCTCTCTCTCTCTCACACACACAGAGACGCACACAGATTCATTCAGCTAAATCCTTTTCTTCTTGAGCCAGTAATCAATCAGTAAACCCATTCCCCACGTTTCCATTTCAAACCCGGCCCCTTCAGAACGACATACTTTAATGGGTGAATTATAATTACATCTACTATCCTCGTATTTTTCCTTGTTATATAATTCAATCTTTTTTATGTATGTTTTAGAAATTAATCAAAGAAAACTCCCAGATCATATTTTATTTTATTTTATTACACAAAATTCCCTGGAACCAACTGTATAAGATGAATTAAGTCAAAATATATAAATAATCAGACTATTTCAGATTTTTCTTTTGTATTTACATGAAATGACAGAGATCTTTTATTTAATTTAGAAAATAAATGAGCTAATTTGTAATTATCTGATCTTAAGGGTCGGAAATATTATTTACTCTACTACTTCAATACTAATACTGCCTCTTGCTTACTACGGTGCACTTAGAAAAACACTGTAGTACCCCACCAGTCAGTCACAAACACCTTATGTTACCGTTGTAATCATCTCTCTCTCTCTAAATATTCTTACAATAATCTCTTTCCAGTTTCCAGTTTCCACATATATATACAGAAGACATAGATACATTTGGCCATAGCCATGGCACCAAATATGCAGAAATCTTCGTCTGTAATAGTCTTCTTGCCACTCTGCTTTTCAATATTGTCTTTTCACTCTGCCAGTAAGTCAAAACCTTTTCTCTTTAATTTTCAGAAGTTTCAAGTTTTGTTAAGTTCCTTCTTGATTAATTCTTGAATAGTTTCAGATAATTTTGATGTAATTACCAGCAAAACTAGTCTGTCTCGACTCTAGAGAACTCTGTCTTCAGCGTAGCACTAAAGTCTAAAACAGACTTTATTATTGATTAAATCGTTCTCATAAGCACGTCATCATTAATTTTTAATTTTTCTAAAGAAAAAGACGTTCTTTGACCTTGGAGTCTAACCTTTTTCTTTACTTCCCTGCCAAGATTCGCAGTCTTTCATCGGTATAAACTACGGCCAGGTGGCGGACAATCTGCCGCCGCCGGAGGCGACCGCGAAGCTATTGCAGTCCACGAGCATCGAGAAGGTCCGATTGTACGGCGCCGATCCAGCGATCATCAAGGCGCTAGCGAACACCGACATCGGAATAGTGATCGGCGCCGCCAATGGGGATATTCCGGCGCTCGCTTCAGACCCGAATTTTGCGGGTAATTGGGTCCATTCGAACGTGCTCCAGTACTACCCAGCTAGCAAGATCATCGTTGTTAGCGTCGGCAACGAGGTGGTGACGTCTCCCGATCAGAATCTCGCGTCACAGCTCCTGCCCGCGATGAAGAACGTCCAAAACGCCCTCAATGCTGGTAAAAAATGAGTTAAGATTCTGTTTGCGCTTTAATTATGTTAATTATTATCTTGATGATTGGGAAAATAAATATGTATTTTTTTTAAATGGAAAGAAATGATAATTGGATATTTGATTATCATTTATATAACTTTTTCCCTCTTAAATCATGATATTAGTAGAGTCTACAAAGTCAAGATTAAGATTTTGTAATGCAAAATGAATTGCAGCATCACTGGGCGGAAAAATCAAGGTCTCAACGGTGCATGCGATGTCGGTGTTGAGTCAATCAGAGCCGCCGTCGGCAGGGGCTTTTGGATTTGCAGACTTAATGAAACCTCTGCTACAATTCCACAGTGAAAATGGTGCACCTTTTTTGATTAATCCATATCCTTTCTTTGCATATCAAAGTGATCCAAGGCCCGATACGCTGGCGTTTTGCTTGTTCCAGCCCAATGCCGGACGACTTGACTCAGGAACTGGGATCAAATACATGAACATGTTTGATGCGCAGGTAAAGTTTTTAAAAATTTGTCGGGATATTTTCTTTATATAAAATTAGAAAAAATTCCCAAGTTACTGTTTGTAAAAGAAATGTGCTTTTCTGCTTTTAGTTAAATAATAGCTGATAGACTGGTGCTTGTGTTTTGCTGCTGCTGTTTAAAATAAGCTAGAAGCACTTGGGTGGGTGCTTTTTTCAGCTTATCCCGATTTCTTCATCTCCAACTTATTACAATTTTAGTTTCTCTAAAAGCATGAGTTTTTGCAAACGCATCTAAATCAAGAATGGAGCTAATGGTGTTGTACTGTTGTTAGGCATTGATTTTATATATATATATATATATATATATATATATATATATATACATACATATAAATTTTAGAAACTTAAATAGTTTAATTTGCCCAATGAATTAAATACTTGTAATATAGTCTAGAAGGTGGTAGGTGATGGATATCCAATATCTTGTACTAGATATTGGAGTCTCACATGGGTTCAGAAGCCAATGCAAATACATATTGTGACTAGCTATATGATGATGTTTTTCAAAAATTTTACATTTATTCATATGAAAATGTCTTTCATCTAGTATCTCAATTTATCTCAAGATCTATGTGCAGCTTCAATTTCTGTACACATATTCTTCTTGTCTTATTATGCAAAAAAAAAAAAACTATGGCTTTAAAAGCCATAAATATGTCATTGTGTGGCCATGTGGTTGCTGACAGGCTGGCCATTTTGAATAATAGGATCCAAGTAATAATTACCAGAATTTACTAAAGAACAATGATATTTGCTCCTGTGTAAGATTTATGTAAAAGGGACCACAAAAGCACATATAAGTTCAATTTATTTTTGTTAAACTTTCGTTCTTGTCTCACAATGTATGCATTTAGGTTGATGCCATTCACTCTGCCTTAAAAGCAATGGGTTTTAAGGATGTTGAGATTGTGGTTGCTGAGACAGGGTGGCCTTACAAAGGAGACCCGAACGAAGTCGGGCCCAGTTTGGACAATGCGAAAGCCTACAATGGGAACTTGATAAACCATTTGAGGTCAAAGGTTGGCACGCCGCTTATGCCTGGAAAATCTGTTGATACTTATCTCTTCGCACTCTATGATGAGGATTTGAAACCGGGTCCCGGCTCGGAACGGGCCTTTGGACTTTATAAGCCCGATCTTACCATGACTTATGATACTGGTCTTTCCAAGAGCACCACACAGGTGAGATACACTTCAATTTTGGATTCTCTATTTCAGGTTGTGTTACAGCCCCGTTACATTTTACAAACAAACGCATGTCAAGTTATGCGATCCTTAATATAACATAGGACGGATTACATTTACACCCCCCGTGGTTTGGTGAAATTACGAAAAGTTCCTTACAATTAGAAACTACCTACCCGCTGAAGTTTTGACGGTTAGGTTTCTGTTTCAAAAGTATGGTGGAATTACAAAATTGCCCATCATGTTTGGGAAATTAACTGCAACCCCCTGAAGTTTTTATCCCCTCAAGGTCTGCAGATCTAATCCACCCTATAATTTATAAAATTGGTATTAATCTGTATATACGGCAAAAATGATGTAAGAAAATTACCAAACGACTAATTTGTTCATTCTTCTTAATATTCAATTCAGGTCCTTCAACTATGCTTCATTATTTTCTTGTTTAATTTTACTAGACTCCAGCACCTACCCCTTCCACTCCAGCACCAACATCACCGGTGGCCCCTGCCCCAACGGCCCCCGTAACTCCAATAAAGCCAGCTCCAACGAGTCCCGTCATCCCAGTAACTCCAACGGCTCCTGTAATTAATCCCGTTCCAAGCCCCGTCGTAGCATCAGGTTGGTGTGTGCCCAGGCCCGGCATATCAGATAGTCAATTACAGGCAAATCTAGATTATGCATGTGGCCAGGGCATAGATTGTAGTCCTATACAGCCTGGTGGCGCCTGTTTTGAACCAACTAGTGTTGTTTCTCATGCTGCTTTTGCTATGAATCTCTTATATCAATCTGCTGGCAGGAATCCCTGGAACTGCGACTTCATGCAGACCGCAACTATCACGACTCTTAATCCAAGTAAGTCTTCCAAAAAAAAAAAAGCGCTTTTGTGCTTTCTGCTTTTTTATTTTGCATTTTGAGAGGTGTTTGGCAGTCGTCTCTATTAGTCAATTCAATCTGTCCCGGATTAGGAAGCTTTACTTTTCACGTGTCAATATTATGAATATGGCAAAAAGCATTATGATGCTGCATTATATTAGTGTGAAAAACTCGGATGCCAAAATGCATGCTTTACAAAAATAAAATTAGGGCATTATTATTATTTGAATTTTTGTAAAAAGATATATTAGATATTGCTGCTGCTTTATATAAAGTTGAGGTAGACGTCTGAACTTTAAAAAAAGTACGTATAACTTATATAAATTTAAGAGGGGCAATCATCTCTAATAGTTCCCCTGGAATTCTATCTCTTATTAGGGGTAAAGCCTTTTACTTTTAACGTGACAGGAGCAAATTAACTATTTGCTTAATTTACATTGGATTCAAATATTGATCAATGAATAGTCAGGAAAATTGTTAATAACTTAACATTGTAAAAGTGGCTTATTTTCTGTAAATATTATGGAAAACTACTTATTTACTTGTAATTACATATTGCGTTGGTTGTACTGCAGGTTACAATGGTTGCGTTTACCCTGGTGGAAGTACATGAACAATATCTATCTTACTGGCATATTTTTGGTAGCTAAATAAATAAAATAATTAAAGGGGACAAAATAATGCATGTTTGATATTGTATGGGCATCATATCATATATATTGTATAGGTTTTATGATGCCAAGCAAGCAAGAATTCTTTTAATTTCATGATTGTATTATTCCTCATGAAAATCAGGAAACGTGTAAAGGATTTATCTACGTTTTCATCTTACATATAGTTCTCTATTTCTGATTTAAGTTCCAATTAATTATATTGTGTTATTTCCCATAATGTTCATTTATGAAGTAATTTGAAAAGGTACATGGGCAAGGAATCATTTTGTATATCCATTTTGAATTTCAGTCGTCATCAGCCAACAAGAGAAACATGATCAGAATAATGGAAAGACGGTGGAGATATATGTGAAGAAAGGTGAAAAACTATTGTCTTTTAAGGAAAAACAAACAGAAAACATGAAACAATCCTAGCTAGCATATATTTTACAACACTTTTTATTTTTGTGAATGGTGTAAGCATATTAACTAATATTGGATGTGCTTTAATAAACTTTTTAACATTTTAGATTTTTAGTCACCTTTTCACATCTGATCTTATACTACGTTTAATAATTAAATTTTTAATATTGATTGATTGAATCTCTTACTAAGTATATTCAAAATTTTATTATAATATTATTTGGTGGCTATTATTAAATATCTTTTAGTGCAATGTGACTTTCTAATATTATCCATTGTTATCCATTTCAGCTTGTAATAACTATATTGCCACACATTTGAAAGTTTGCAAACATCTACAATTATTAAATTTATAACTAAGTTTTATTTATAATCCATTGTCGTCCAGCGGTTAGGATATCTGGCTTTCACCCAGGAGACCCGGGTTCGATTCCCGGCAATGGAAGTTTATAAAGAATTAAACTTATTTTCCTTTTTTGTTAAATTAATTTTTATTTTATTTCCACTTGTTTTCTTTCAAACATGAATATAAAAGTTTATAAAAAAGAATTGGCACAAAGTATTCCATTTTTCTTAAATTAGTATCTTTTTTTTTTTCAACATATTTCCTTTCAAATGTTGAATATAAAAGTTTATAAAAATAGAATTATAAGTCTATTTGAAAATAAAGGGAATATCTTCTAAAGAAACCTTTTTAATAACTTTAGGTGAATTAATAATAGGTCAGGCAAAGCATCATAATATGTTGTTATATTGATTTTTAAATACTTATTAACGAATAATAATATCTAATAATAATTTACAATTTCTTTAATAATTCGGGTATTAGCCAAAATAGTTTATAATTGAATTTAAAGTAGTTTCCACGTCAGAAGTTACTAGAAAGGGAAAAATCCACATAAGCAGAATAAGGGCCCGCGGCAGCTTCATAGTCAATGCCCCCAATCCCATTACCAAACAAACATCCCTTTCTCTCGCAAAGTCTCCACAGTCCCTCCCAAGTCCCACCTACGTAGAACCCGCTTCAATCAATATCCTAAACCCTTTGTTTAGATTTTAATCATTTGATTTAAGCCTAGAATTACTGTACGAATGCCAGAATTCTGTCTTCGAATGGAGTTGAGGAGCTGAACTTACGATTTTCTCGTTTTTTTTTTCGAAGATGTCAGTTGCTGAACTGAAGGAGCGGCATAAGGCTGCCACAGAAACCGTTAATGCTCTTAGAGATAGATTGAAGCAAAGACGTCTTCTTCTTCTAGACACTGATGGTTCGAATTCTTGTCGATTTTGTTGTAGCTGTTGGAATTAGGGCTTTTTGATTAGGTCATTAGATCTATCTCTTTTTTTTTTTTTTTGGCACTTGTAATTGTTTATCCTTTTGATATTTTTTGGTTTCAGTTGCGGGATACGCACGGTCGCAGGGGAAAACTCCAGTGACATTTGGTCAAACTGATCTGGTTTGTTGCCGAACTCTGCAGGGGCACACGGGCAAGGTTGACATTTTTTTTCTTGTGAATAGTCGATGCATACTTGTATAGTTGTATTGATGCATGCGTGTTTGAATAATTGGGAAGATAGATTATTTCATACAGAATTGAATTGATTGGTTCTCCCTTTTAGAAGTGACGAAATCAATTAATAGAATTTCTACTTTGTGATCGCATATTTTGAACGATAGCTCTGTTAATTTAAACTAAAAAGTTTGAATGACATATTACTGTAGATTATGTCAACTTAAGAAAGTGTGGTCTCTGGCTTTTGTTTACTCCTTAAATGTGGTGCGGCTTTCAGCTAGAAATCCAAAAATGAAAATGTTATTGGAAGTTAGCTATACAATATTAGTTCTGACAAATGTAAATCTCAAATGAATCTTAGGTGTATTCACTGGATTGGACTCCGGAAAGAAACCGCATCGTTAGTGCATCACAAGATGGCAGATTAATAGTATGGAATGCTCTCACAAGCCAGAAAACTCATGCAATTAAGCTACCTTGTGCATGGGTGATGACCTGTGCTTTCTCTCCCAGTGGACAATCTGTTGCCTGTGGTGGCCTAGATAGTATGTGCTCTATCTTTAACCTCAACTCCCAAACTGACAGAGATGGGAATCTACCAGTATCCAGAATGCTTAGTGGACATAAAGGTTATGTCTCGTCATGTCAGTATGTTCCAGATGAAGATACACACTTAATAACTGCTTCTGGTGACCAAACATGTGTTCTTTGGGATATAACTACTGGCCTGAGGACATCTGTTTTTGGAGGCGAGTTTCAGTCGGGTCATACTGCTGATGTTCTAAGGTGTGTTGACTGCTTTTTTTAGTCAATTTAGAAAAAAAATTGCTTAGTTTTGTAAGGGATATTTAGGAACACCCCCCACCCCCCAGGTTTGCTTCCATCTAACAAACAGCACTAGCAGTAGTTGCTTCGTTACCAAAAAAAAGGGCGAATTACATTTACTACATCTGAGGTTAACGAAATTACAAAATACTCCCTCAATTTTCTTTATCACAAAACCCCCCACGAGGTTTCATTATTCATGTAAATTTTAGTCAGTTTTTGGTTGTGTTAAAACCACTAGAAGCATCTTGTCTCCTGCAATCCATCTGGGTAAGAGTCAATGTGGTTTAAGTCCTAATCAACGCTGGTAAAGTCAATCTTTGTTCAATTATCACAAATTTACATGAATAATGAAACCTTTGTTTTTGTTTTAATAAATGAAAACTGAGGGAGTATTTTGTTATTTCAACAAAACAGCAGGTTGGCATATATAATTCGTCTAAAAAAACTGAAAGAAAAACCTCTGTGGCTAGTGGCAGGGGATAATTGTAATTTCAATGATACAGGGAGGTTTTTGTATTTTTTGGCAAACTTCATGGGTTTGTTTTTTTGGTAATTATCCCTGTTATTTAGCCTTTAATAAACAATGCTGTTTTTGGTTTCAGTGTCTCTATTAATGGATCCAACTCCAGAATGTTTGTGTCCGGTTCCTGTGATTCGACTGCCCGTCTGTGGGATACTCGTGTTGCCAGTCGAGCTGTTCGTACTTTTCATGGTCACGATAGAGATGTTAATACTGTAAAGTTTTTCCCAGATGGGAACAGATTTGGAACAGGTTCTGAGGATGGAACATGCAGATTGTTTGACATTAGAACAGGGCACCAGCTGCAAGAGTACAGGCAACCACAAGGTGATAATAGTGAGGTCTCTCATGTTACTTCTATTGCATTTTCCATCTCTGGCCGGCTTCTCTTTGCTGGATACACCAATGGAGATTGCTTTGTCTGGGACACTCTATTGGGACAGGTATATACATAGTATTCTTCTTACAGTTCTATATATATATTATGTATTGATTTTTTCCAATATTGATGTTGTGGCCTTCAGTTGTCTTCTGTGCCAAAAAAAAAAAAATCAAAAGAGTTAAGCATAGTTTAATTACGTATCCGAGTTTTAATAATATATAATTGTTAATATTTATTAATCTTTTCCATGTGAATTCAACTTTTTTATGTTTATTAGATTAATAATTAGTGAAGTAGAATAACTAAAAAAATGTGATGATAAAGAAATATATCAACAACATAGTTACAAATGTTGAATAGTGGAGGTGAGAAAGAAAAGAGATCGGGAAGATGAAAGAAAGAAAAATCTAGGGATAGTGGGTGCGGAGAAAGAACAGTAGATAAAAAGTAGTTATTACATGGCCCTGTGACTTGATATTATATTGTATCTTCTTAAATATATTATTGTTTTGAATTTCTTTTTCAACTGATATTCTGAGTTTCAATGTGATGTTTTCCTTGCTTAAATTTTGTCCAACTACTTGTTAATAGGTGGTTTTGAACTTGGGATCTCTTCAAACTTCTCACGAAGGTCGGATAAGCTGTCTAGGAGTGTCAGCTGATGGGAGCGCCTTATGTACAGGCAGTTGGGACACTAACCTCAAGGTTTGATTTATTTATTTTTATCCACCATAACTTGGTGTTAGCTTCTTTTATTTCCTTTATTGCCTCTTTTGAACTTTCTCAATTATACTTATTATAAGTAGAAGTTAGAACACTGAGGGAATATAGCTTGGGTATAAACGTGATAGTGGTCTACAACCAAAAAGATTCATATATATGGTCATTTTCCCTTGTTAATTTGAATTCAATACAGTAAGAACAATAATCCGAAAATTAATTTTTTTCCATGCAGATTTGGGCTTTTGGAGGGCACAGGAAAGTGACCTGAGTAGTGGACGTTGTGATTACTATGACAAATGGGCATTTTCATTCTCTCTTTTAGGAATGATGATAATGCTACATACATACATCCATCAAAATTTCAAGTGTACGTGGTTTGTGGTTCTAAAATTGTGTTGTATTTCTTCTTGTAATGTTTCTGGTCATTAACAGACAACTTCAGTATATAAATGAAAATCATATTCCAGAGTTTGATCCATTCTCAAAAGGTTAAGGCTAATGGTTCCTTTTTTCTGTTGATATTATCGACATAAAACTTAAAAAGTATTATATGTCTCGATACCTTATAACCAATTGACTATAGACTATTTTCCTACCGGAGGTAACATAGGAAAGACTATAGACTATTTTCCTACAGGAGGAGGTAACATAGGAAAATTTAAGTTTGGGTAAATCACATCTGGTCCAAAATTTCCAATTATTATTCTCAAAAAACAAAATAATTCCAATTATTGAGGATAGCCTATGACTATTTAATTGGATAGTTGTAACTTGTAAGCAATCATAATCGGTAATTAACAACATAAAGTATATTAAGTCTAACAAATCTTAATCAAGTCTAACAAATCTTAATCAAGTATACTAGATTTCTTAATCAAGTATACAAGTATACTAGATTTCTTAATCAAGTATACTTAAGTCTAGGAAGGTGTAAGACTTAACTATATAATTTTGTCAGTATAATGGAACTAGGAAGTTAAGACTTAACTATATAATTTTTTCAGTTTAATGGAACTAGGAAGTTATACGTGCGCTGCACGTGTATCATCATGTTTTATAGTAAAATTATAGACATAATTTTAAGATATAATTAAAATATTAAAAAGAAAATGAATGAGTTCAACTAAAGATTTGGAGAAGATGACTCAGTTATGTTCAGTGTTCATAATTATTATACATCTATTTATAAATTTAAATTTCTCAAATTGATATTATATATTCAAAATATCTAATGGTCGAAAGAAAAATTTTAAAATCATCAAAATTATTTTAGAATATTCAAGTATATCTTTATATTTCAATGAAATTCCAATAATTTTTTTTGATTATAAATTATATCATAAATTTATCTTCAATATTTTATATAAATATAGTGTTAATATTATATATTATCCCTCTAGCTCCTTTTTAAATTTAATTTGACTAGAGTTCCTTAAATTATATTTTTGTACTTCATTAATTTCATTCACAATTTTTTAGGGTAAATAATCCACAATATTTACCAAAAAAAGTAAATAATCCACAATATTTACCAAAAAAAGTAAATAATCCACAATATACTTGTTAAAAAAATCAAATCTCTAATTAGGTATAAGTAGAATCTAACTCCAAATAGCAATTTTCAAGAAAAAAAAAGTTTGATTGTTAGTTAATTTTATTATCAAGAATAGTAAACATGTTTAGCATTTGTAAGGTCAAACCGAAATTATAATTCTTATTAATAGAATTCTTTCAATCATTAATTATTATTAATAGAAAATCATTTCTTCTAGTACGTCCTTTCAAACTGGAAGTTTAAAAGCTTATCTTAATTAAAATTCATAATTATACATGTTAGAAGTTTAAAAAACTTTTAAAATTTTAAATAATTAAGGGTAGTATAGTTATTATATATGTTACCTAAAATTAATTTTAATAATAAGAAGGTTAATTTAGTCAATTCACAATGGGGAGAAACAACTATGATCCATACTTTTATAATAGTATATAGATAGATATAGATATAGATAGATAGATATAGATGTGTCTGATGAGTGCATATTGACATATCACATTACAAAACCAAGCTTACCCAATTGTTTCAACCAACAACGACATGTAGCCAGACTATAAACTTAAAAAAGAGTATTTAACTTTGTCACAGATAACCAAGTACCTAACCCAACAACAAAATAAATAAAAACTCTGTCGTCAAAAATATGGTTTTCCTCCTAAAATTGAAATGAATTTTTGTTGGTAATGCGGTATCTGTTGATGAATGTTAGTACTAACCCATCCTGCGCTTCTTTCCTTTCAGTGTGTACCATTGCTTCAGCGAGTGTACTATTCCTTCTTTAATTGTTGCTCTTCGATTTTCTTTGTAATTCCACAGCTCTGAAACAATATACCTTCCACTTGAATTATATTCATTCACTTCCATCAAGGCTGTCGTCACAGCTTTGTAAGCTTCTTCCCCCAACTCATTTTTCAGTTCTTTCAGTTTTGCATCGTCTTCCTTCAGGATTTCCTACACCACATAATAGGAAAGGAAGAAAAATGACACAGAAAGTAAAGAGAAGGAAAGGGAAATACAATTGTGCAGCTGAAAACAACAAATATTAAATAGTATGCAAATTTTCATTAAAATAACTCATCAAACTATATTATATATAACTTATGTCATGTCAAGGTTTTTCTTATTAGCTGCCCTTCTATGGTGGAATGTGATGACTTCTCTTATTAACATATTTATGATCCCAGCAGCAGCATTTATGTTTGACTAAGGCAACACCCCTTTGATGTTTTTGTTAAAAAAAGAAAAGGAAATGACTTCAGAGTAAGATTGTATGCCAATATAATTAAAGATTTACATGTATAAACCATTGCTTTTGTTTTCCACTTTGAGAAGCTAATTGACCAAACAGAGGGGCATATTCTTATTTATTAAGTTATATTAGGCAGAAACATAAATCTAAGGCGTACCTTGTGGCTTTTACCATCTCCAATAGGAACAACCTTGAAAGGATGCCAATTGGGATCCTTTATGCATTCGGTCCAGTTACTACATAGCTCGGCAGCCTTTATTTCGACTTCTTCCTTCGGGTACTTCCTTTGTGCTGCTGCTACAAAGCCTTTAATAGCTAGCGCTCCCATATTCTTGACTCCAATGATTGCCCGTGACGACTGTTCCTTCAACGCCTATAAGGTCATTTTTATAAAATGATAAGTAATCATTACTAGCATAATATAAAATTTACAGTAAATTTCTCTGAGGTGGTGATTTTTTCAGATATTAGCGGCCAAGTCACTGGTATATAATATTGATGTATTAAATTCTTTTGAAATCATAAAAATGCATATAGACACATGAAAACAAATCAAGCAAAAAACATAAAAATTATTAGACTATTAGGCATCAATTGAAAAAGCTATCAAGTTTGTATGAAATGATTTAGTGCTTACATTGATTAACTCCTTCCTAGCTTCTTGTAATTCATCATTACTTTGACGTTCTTTGATAGTAAGAGCTTCAGTTCTTGCTTGAAGATCTTCAAGTTCCTCTTCCTTCTCTTCTAGTTCTTGTTGGATGGAACTCAACATTTCTGCCCCATCATCTCCCATGTGCTTTACGACTTGAAGATTCCCCCTCCTACATTGTATCTCCAGCTCTAGTGCTTGCTTTGCATCAAGTTCTTTCTCTAACTCGATCATTTTTCTCTGTAATTCTTCTCTCTCTTTCTACAAGATTTTTTTGATGTTTCTTAAGTATTCATAATGTTGGAATATTTTCCTTATCTTGTATAATAAAATGAATACAATGAAAGTCAGAACCCTCTCTGATTATATAATAAAATGAATGTTGATATCTCTTTCAGGCATAGAAACCTAGAGTCAACTTTTCTATTAACAAGAAAAAGGAGCACCTTATGATCTTCTGCCAACTTTAGAACTTTCTCATCAGCTCTCTTCTGCTCAAAGATTGCTTTCTCATTCTGCATAGCAAAGAAGAATTTATTAACATGTTATAGGTTTATTGGTAAAGTTAAGACATGTTTAGAAAAAGGATCCATCGTAATTTCTAAGGAAAACAAAGTGCATAATCAAACAGAACTCAGAACTGCAAAACAGAAGATACATCATAAATGTTATGAAAAAAAAAAGATTCTTGCACTCAGAAGTCAGAGCTGCCAAACAGAAGAAGATACATCACAATCTCTAAGGAAAACAAAGTCCACAATCAATTCAGAAGGGTTCGTCCTTCATAAAGGTAAGATTATGACAAGACAAGAAGAACCTACGGTTTTTAGTACAGATAAGTAGTAAGACCATTTATATGAGACTTCACTCAGATATCTACCCAGGATGTGGCCTGGGCTGTACTTCATAGACTTTGGTCAGTAACAAAAAAAAAAAATAAAAAATTCTTACTTGTACCCACGAAAAGTAGAGAAAATTAGAATTGGATAATTACGAAAAAAACCATGAGGTTAGGTCTTTTTTCAGAAAACACCCTGAAACCTTGAAACATTACGAATACCCCCCTGAGTCAACGATTGTCTGCTAGTTTTTACGGGGGTATTCGTAATGTGTTGCAAACCTGAGTGTAATTTTTCGTAATGTTTCAAGGTTTTAGGGGCGTTTTGTAACTGGCCCTACTAGAATTGAAAGGTCATCAAAATGAACGAACATGACGAAGATTTCATGCTTTTTCTGATTTCACACAAGACAAGATTAGCATGGTGAATCCATGTATCCTCTGAAGCAAAATTTTCTTCAGACTAGGTGTCTGTAAAACAATTGCTTTGAAATTCTTATAATATTTGCAGCACTTAATTGATGGCATTGGGAAATCCTTAAGTTTTGAAACAATACTTGTAATAACGTCGGAACAAATTATAGGTTTATTGGTAAAGTTAAGACATGTTTAGTTGAAGGATCCAATTACCTGCTTCTTCTCATAATCAAGCTTTAGTATCTGGTTTTGATTATGGGCTTCGCGTTCCTCCAATACTTGCTCATGCCGTTTGAGCTCTTTCCTTTTTTCTTCCAGCTCCGATGTGATTTTATCATGCTCCAAAAAAATCTTTTCTAGCTGAGCACGTGCATGTTGCTGCATTTTTTGTCTCTCTAGCAAAAATTGTTACAAAAAAAAATCAACATGAGCTATATTTGATAACAAGAAAAACAAAATCCAACAACAGGGGGAAAAAGTTCCTAATAGAGAACTATAACAAATGGACATTTGTGTATACCTTCATTAAAAGCTTGGACCATCTCATCTTTTTGACTGATCAAACTGCTCAGTATTAACGAAGTTTCTTTGAACTTATTCTCCATTTCTCTTAATCGCATGTTCTGATCATCAATTCTATTAGTCAAATTCGACACAAGTTTTTCGTTCTTGTTCTTCTCTTCCTCTTGAAACTGCTCTATTGTCTTCAGATCTCCATTCTTCCTCAAATATTTACCAACGACATTTTCTGCAAGGAAATCATCGTCCCGAGCCACCCAACAATACAATTTACCAACTTCCTTTTCTTCAATCCCAGAATAATCCCTCTTTCCTTGATGATTCAGTCCGTACTCCTTCTCAAATCTGACGGCATCATTAAATCCAATCCAATCATTCTTAAATTCAACAATTGCATATCCAGAGTGACCCTTAAAATTCCACAAAGGATGAACTCTCATTGGATTGAAACCTCTCTTGGTAAGCTCATCCTTAAGCTTCGACCCGCTTTCTCCAACATATTTTCCATCTTTCCATTGAACAGGAATATTTGCCACCACTCCCATCCAAGGCCAAACATAAAGGTCATTTGCAGCACGATTTTGATCAAATTCATCATTATTCATCGTAATTTCTGAAGAACTTCCACGATCAGTACTAATTTCATTTTGAATATACTTAAATAGACCTAAATGCTTTGCCCTATCCTTAATCTTTCTTTTTGCAGAGCCTTTACTTACACCTGATGCGTGCTGCAAAAGATCCTTCAAGCCAAAAGTCTGCTTCTTCTTCCCAGGACAGTAAGGGCACTTGAAAGTGCTTTCTGAAACTTTCACTATCTCGTCTCCTTCTTTCAGCTTGTCATAGAATGAATCTGCATAATCTTCTAGCTCGGACTCACTGATGTCTGTATCTTCTTCCAATAAGTCGGACATTTTCAATCAAACCTGTATTAGATAATAAAACGGTGTTAGATAATATAACAGTAAACAAAAATACTAAATGGACAAAAAAAGGAAGGGAAAAATCCATCATCAGTCATTTGATGTCTAATGTCTTAACAAGAAGTGACAATATTCCTCAGCTCGCACTATATTTAGGTGAAGGGACTAAAGAACAGTAAGAAGTAAGAACAGAGCTTTTTTTTTCTTTTTCCCTTTGAACAACAGAACACCAACAATGATATAATCAGAAATATCCATGACTAAATAGAGAAAATATGAACTAAACACGAAGGATTTGCAGAGAGAAAATTACTCTATGCGTAACCACGCCAAGCTATTGTGTAGAGACATCTAAATATATGAAATAACATGCATATATATTATCAAACAAAGCACCACATGCACACACGGATCGGATCACCTCAAAAGAAGAACAACCGCCGCCGGAAAAAAAGTGAGCTGATTGGGATTTGTTAGGGTTTTAGAGATTTTGAGTAGAGAAAAAGAGAAATTTATGCGGGAGGGAGAAGAAAGGTTTTCTGGCTTGTAGGTGAAGTGCAGACCCCATTGCAGGCTGCACCTGCATGGCTTTTTATCAGAGTACGAGTGAACGTCGCTGCAACTAACTCTTTTGTCTTATTATACACGTGGCCATCGATGATTTGCCAGCATTTTAGAGGTGTAGTCCCTTGTTCAACAAGTATTAAAAATCTTTCTCGAATAATTTTGTGAACGGCAAAATATAATATAATCAAGACAGATTATTCAATAAAAAATAGTGAGAAAGCAAATTAATTTTACAAATCAGAAGATAAGCTCTTTTATTTCTTATTTTCTTCCTTTTTCTTTAGGTTTGATAAAGGCCTCTTATGAAAAAAAAAATACTTGGGCCTGATATTTATTGCGAGGGCTTTGAAAGACTTACTATAACAAACTTTCAGCCAAAAAAACACAAAAAAAATAAAAAATAAATAAATAATGATAATAGAGAAAGAAACCAAATTTCTTAAACAAGGGTCCTTCTAAAATTTGAAATACTCTTTTTTTTTTTTTTTGGTAACTTTACAAATTAAAACAGCTTAAAAAAGATAGAAAAGCCCAACCACCTTTTTCTCCTTTTGTGGGTCAAACTACAGTGTACTTTGTTATCATCATTAAGAATAAATATGGAATTTCTCGGAATTCGGAACAAAGGCAACTTGATTTTTTATTTTTTTTGAATAGAACAAAGGCAACTTGATGGAAAGCGTAATTGTTTCCTAAATTTACGAGTATACGAACAGGAAGTTGTTCTGCTATTAAAGCAAGCTATATCTAATTAAATTATCAAACTCGAAAGTATTAGAAAATGTAATATCAAGTGAGAACCTGGATATACGGGCACATTAATCATAATTTACATTTGGGCTTTTAGGTACTCGGATGTTAGGAGGGAAAGTTGTCGAACTTAATTGATACAGAAACGAAAACAAAATAAGGTCCATTAGAACCTTCCACCAAATTTTATAGTTGTTCTGGAAAAAATCAATAAGGAATTAATCCTAATAACGTAAGGATATTCCCAGAGACACGATTGAAGTTTTAATCTCGTATACAAAACCTATGTTCCAACACAAACAAATCTCACCTCAATTACACAGCAAAACTCTATAAAAAGAAAAAAAAGTTGAAATAGAAAACTAGCCACTGGCAACAATTTCATGAATGGCATCACTAACATTCTCATCTTCAGATCTCACTGCTAACTTCATTGCCACTTCTTTTGAACCCCCGTCGATGCCAAATGATAACCGGACAAGCACCTTCACATTTCCTATGTATACGCCCGATAATAAACATGTATGTGATCTTGAGTTGCTTGGGACCGTCTCAGTACCCTAGTAAAAACAAAAGGTACTTAAATCCAGGGATCACATGCCTTATTAAGGTAAGGTTTACAAACTCTAAAAGAACACTTTTGTGCTTTCAGCACTTGGGAGTTTTTGGGAAAACCAATTAGGCATAAAGTTAAGCAGAAATAAGCTAGAAGAAGCAAGCACCGTAGGACCAACTTTCAAATTCAACTTCTAGCTGCAAGGTTACTTTTGTAAATAAGTGGAAGTTTGTTTAGAGAAACAGAGGGGCTTCTCAACCTTTTTTTTTTTCCAAACAATCAATTACTTCTTTTTTTTAACTTTTCACTTTTACTGCTCCAACTTTTTACGACTTTAGCTTATACTTAAAACTTTTGCAAAAGCAAAGCTCTAGCGGAAACCCACTGAATAGTATAAATATAGATTTCATTTTTTTTTATTAAAAGAAACTTAGTGAGAATATCTTCAATTCCTTCCATAGGAAACCTTGCCATCTTGAAGAAGTATTTGGGAGAGAACTACTAACCTCACAAGGTTGCATGCCGAGAAGATTGATGACAGCATTCACAGCTTCTACCAGGCTTTCTCTAGGCCCAAGACCATATTCATCTACACGTTCCCCATCAGGGCTCATGCTTTCCCAGGCATTCTTAAAGTTAGATACACCCACTTTAAGAACATAATCTGCAGCTACAACCTCAAAATCTTCAAGCTGGTATTCATCTTCAACACCATCATCTTCGGCTTCACCAGTAGATGTATCAACCTATCCAAATTTAAGGAGCAAATAAACAATTAAGGATACAAATTACTATGGAGAAGAGGTTAGCATCTGTAGATAAAACGAATTACCTCTCTAGCTGTAAACCTCAACACATTTGAGAATTTCCCAACTGCAGGGACACCTTCAGGTTTCTCAAATGCAACAAATGTTTGTCCAGGAGTATCGTATGGGAGGGATTTTAATGCTTTGGTTCCTACTTCAGAAAATTCCTCAGCTTCAGAAGAATCCACAATTACAGTCACCTGGAAGCAGGAAGAAAATTACATTCAGAATAACAACCATCAAATGTGTGTGTGTGTGTGTGTGTGGGGGGGGGGGGGGGGGGGGGGAGGGGTGTTGTTTGGCAGAGCTTACAAGCTCTCTAAACATCTTATAAGATGTTTAACAGCATATAAGAATGTTGCAAAGTGTGGTAATATTTTTATGAAAAAAAGCTTTTAAGCTCCTTCAACATAAGTTGGGGATTACCAACTCAGTTTCAAGATTTTAGCACACTACCTTACTTCTCCCAATATAATTACACAATTGTCATTACAAACATCTTATAAGCCCATAATCTTATTTTTATCCACACACTTTAACATCTTATTTTTAAAATAAGATCTAACATCTATAAATTCTAAAAACATCTTATATGATGTATGAGCTTATAAGCTCTTTAAAATAAGCTTAGCCAAACACCCTTTAAGTTAAAAAAATAAACAAATGGTACTGGAAATACAGTCTTTACATTTTCAAGCAGCTGTTCTGGTATTGTATTCGTGCAATTGTACTGGAACACAATGTGGTTGTCAAATATGTGCTTGACAACATTAACTGCATACTCGGTTTCTGCTTCCGTAAGCTCCACTGGTGCTGATGACTGATCATACGGCGATAAAATTCAGTGAGTAATCAATCATCAGAAAATTCCAAAATGAGTCATAACTCATAAAAGGAATTTATATGTCAAAAATGTTTATCCACAAACCTTGAATAGCTTCCCAAAACTAGCAAATTCAGGAATAGAGGATAGAAGTTTGTCATAAGAATCAGCTGCAGAAATGGGAGCAGAAGGTGGTGCACCCAAACCAGTTGGCTTTTTGCCAGGGGCTTTTTTCTCTGCGAGAGGCTGAGATTTAACCTCTTTGTTTACAGAGTTAATATCAAAAGGCTTTTCTGCCGGATCCTGTATCTATTTCAAAAATAAAAAAACAAAACATAAAAATAATAAGTCCATGACATCAAACCATACACCAAATACAAGCACCAAATTAGCATGGTACTTACATAGTTTTTCAAACTGGTCTCCATGTTTGTGAGTGGTACATCAAGTGGGCTGAACAAGAACTCCTTGACATCTTTCTCGGTTTCAGCAACTGAACCATCACCAAGTGTATTCAAGTATAGTGTAGCTCTGTCTCGAACCTGTCAAGAGGAAATGATAAATGTATATAAGCTTCATAAAGCAAAATGATTTCCTCTGAAAAGTAAATTCATAATAAACACCAATAATCTAGATCAGACCTCATCATCATTATCGAAAACGCAGCGCCTCAAGAGAACAAATATGCGAGGCTGCAGAAAAGAGTACATCATTTCTATATGGTGATTAACTCAACAATGTTCAATAACTATGTTATATATGATGAAGCCTTACTTTTAGTGAGTCAACCATGGCACCAAATTTCGCCAGTGTACTGACAGCACTGGCTCGGACAGTAGCATTCTCGAGAATTACTCGATTATAGATATACCGGATATATTTACTGGGATCTGAAGTTTTGGGTCCCTCATTTCCAAGAAAATGGAGTATCTAATACATCATGAAAACGAAATTCAGTGTGATTGAGAAAAAATAAAAAAGAGTTGCCTAGTACTAAAAAAAATGATACCAAAGTTATAGAAGTAAACCTGAGTGGAAAGATACGTGAATTCACAATCCTCAATGAATTCACATAAGTGCAGCAACCCATTTTCTTTGGCATCTGGAATATCTCTAATTAAGATCACTATTGAATCAACAATTGCCTTTTTGTACTCGAACCCACCCTCTTCTCTCAATATACTGCTTAAGAAATTCATCCTGAGGGAAGCATAGATAGTTATGCTAGTTAGGTATCCATATGAAGCAAATATGACAAGGAAACACCACTCTTGAAAGTCATGAAACATGACATAAAAAATCGTCAGTTTCCAGTGAAAACTCTTAATATCACTCACAGGGATCTGTACTTGAGGGGGAACTTCAAACACAATGATCGTATAGCTTCTACCACAACGATCTTGAATTCATCAGCAATATCAGACATAAAGTTAGTAATTTGTTTCATCAAGCGATCAACGCTAGATTCGTTGCCCGTCTTCAGTAGTGTGGTAATAGCAAGAGTTGCTATACTTCTATTATGGTCTGAAATCAAGCTTTCCATGTCTATATTACAATTGGTTACAGCCATGGGGTGTGTCATTGCCACCTGTTCAGATTGAAAACATGAAAATGAGTGAACTCCCTTCCATAAAAAGTCCCATCAGCACACATGGACATAGAAACAGGATATAGAAAATAAACCATGAAGACATCCCTTTTCATGTAATTAAACCTTAATATTGTCCTACAAGCAAAACCGTTGAACAAGAAGCACCCTAATAAATTTTGGGAAGTACTTGCCATAAAACTCATGACATGGTCTAAGAACAGATTACACAAACCAATTCTTCTAGTAGGATTAAATTCAGAGGGAGTTAATGTCAAGTATATGCACTTTCATTATGTATGTGAAAGCTACAAGAATAACAAAGTTAAGGTAGACCATTAGATACTTGCAATCTACATCAACGTAGGTAACATAGTTACGGTTGTAAATTGGTTGAGCTCTGATAAAAGGTTGAGAAAGAGTTAATGTATATTGAAAGATTCTAATATAAAGATTTTGAAACATAGTCAGAATCACGAGAATGAAACAACTCTTGGGTCGAGGTCAGAAACAGCTAGCTGCTGTGTGAGAACCCAAATGACGGGGCAACTATATGATCAAATAACCAAATATTGTTCAGTTTCTTGAGGGGAAAAACCTCCAGATTCAAGTAAAATTAATTTCGTAAAATTGAAAGAAGGAGAAAGAGACAATCAGCATATGGGTATCCAAAAGACAAAAGAAACAATTAGAATAAAGCATTAAAGCATACTGCATTGAAAAATAACTTGGTTTCTGTGAAGAGTACATATCAGATCACCAACCTTATTCAAAGTCCGGACAGCAGCGAACCTTAACACAGGCTTAGAAGAACTTAAGAAAAGCTGTAAAACAGTTATGGCAGGAGTTAGCTCTCTGGTAGTCACATTGGTCAACTCTGTGATTGCACGAGCTGCTTCAAAGATAACCATTTCAGCTTTGTGGCGGAGACAACTTTCCAGGTAGTCATACAATGGCCGCTCCCCTGTTTGGGTATTAACAACTGACTCTCTGATAACCTATATTAACCCCCAAAAAATGGCTTTTTCAGTACTTGAAAGAACCTCAATATAGATGAATCACTTTACAACCCATTGCATTGGTAATAAAACTACCTGACTTGTGTAGCGAATCAGAAGGCACTGGGCAAAAGGAGATCGAACAGTCCCCTTTGTCAAGCTGGTAACCAACTTGCTAACGGCCAACCGATCGTTCAGACGTATCTGCATGTTCATAAACATAAAATGGCAATCCAACTGAACCAGCACCAGGCCAAGGCCTTTTATACAAGAAAGTGCTCCACAAAGACCAGCACTATGCAAGATTATGCAGCCAACATACTATAATAAATGTGAAACAAAAAAAAAAAAGCATTTTTGCACTCAGAAGTCAGCACTGCCAAGATTAGCATGGTGAATCTATGTATCCTCTCAAACAAAATTTTCTTCAGACTAGTTGTCTGTAAAACAATTGCTTTGAAATTCTTAAAATCCTTGCAGCATTTAATTGATGGCATATGGAAATACTTAGGCTTTGAAACAATACATGCAATAACATCGGGTTGCTGTTAGTATTGCTGTCAAAACACCGAGGCCTTTTGTGAATAGAACGCATGCTACTAAGCAACAAAACATACCTGGTGGAGCAGAGCAAGTGCATGGAACTGTACTAGTGCAGCTCGGGATTGAACAGCTTCTTGTATTTCATTACTCCATCTTTTTACAATTTCCGGTGTTGTCTGTCAAAATAACTCTACTAACTATTAACATTTGAAGACAACTAACTAAAAACCGTGTAATTCCTCAAGCAGTCAAACATTAAATTGTACCTGTAGCAGATGGATACCACTCACAAGTGCAGCACTGGCAACCACAGGATTTTTATCGACGATAGCCTGCTTTAGGTATCTCTCAATTTGGGTCAAAAGTGTGCCATCAATAATTCGACAAAGAACGCGGATAGCATTTGCTCGATACATATCGGTGCGGCTATTCATGTCCTTCATTAGAGAGCTTGTGACAATGATAACCTTTGTAGATAGAAGTAAAAGAGCTCATTGTCAACCTTCTTGGAAACAAATGAGCATAATTACAGAAGTACCAATAACTGAAAAGAAGAATGTATTGCTAAGTTACCTCATCCGCACAGGGGGAAAGCTCCTTTATCATCAGATAAACCATCCTTCTCAACCCAGTATCTTTGGACTGAAACAGCTTAGTAACAGCAAAAAATACTTCCGTGGCTTCAACCTAGAAATCAACTTAATATACATTAGATAATACCATTCAGAAAGTAAGGGTTGTCACTTAGCTATAAGTCAATAACATTATGAAAATAGAGAACCAGTTATGTATTGGAAAATCATCAGTGATGTGCACATACGCTTACTAGGAGATGAAGAAATAGTCGAGCTACACAAGTACAAAGACTGTAATTCCAATGAGCATTTTACAAGTTTCAGAATGAACTCTCCCTACATTCATAGTCAACCAATTCTAGCGAATTGCATCACTGAGATCATTAATACAATACGAAGAAAATAACCACTATATCCATTGCCAATGATAATAGAACACGCAATAACCACCAAGAAAAGTCATAGCAAAACCATATATATACTATGTGCAACATGGAAAAAAAGATTAGGATCTTCAAAGGCTTGCTGGGCTCATGATGCAGTGCCACTATGAATTGCATTATAATTCTACTGCTTGAACCATGTGTGTCAGGCTCAGGAAATGATCTTTGTTTTGATGTCATAAGATGTGTGTCAACAAGCTAATCATACGGTGATATATCATCATTTCAAGATTGGTTGCAGTCCCATATGATTGCATTCGCAATGCATAAGACCATTGAGAATGTAGATGCATGTTAAATGCACAAGCATGTTAGTGTGTGTTCCAGTGAGTGCAAAACAGACATAGAGAATGTAAAACACCATGAGGTTCTCAAACCTTTGTGAATGTTTCACCCTGATTCAGGAGATATAGAAGCTTCGTGATGACCTAGAAAAGAGGAAGTTAGAGAAGTTAATTGTTATTCAGACTACCAAAAATGATAAGTAAAAGAAAGAAAAAGAGGTTGCATTTGGATGAAGGGATTTCGATTTGGGTAATGGTTTTGAAGCTAAAAATTTCAAATAACTTCAAAGTAATATGAAAATCAGATCACAATAATGATGAAAAGATTTAGATCCAAATAGGTGCCATTTGAAATATGATTTTTTAAATTAACCAGACAACGAAATCGATTCATAATTATGAATTAGAAATACTTTGATCACAAATCCGTGAATACAAATGCAAGATTAAGTCATTTACATAAAGCAAATAGGAGTACCTGCGAACATCTCCTTGCGTCCAACTGGGGGTCATTAAAAACCCTAGCTTCCTGTAGTACTGCACCCTTCTCAATCCCAAAAAATGGGGAGTAATCCGCTGCAAGTTAACAAGTTCCAACATCACAATCTCAGGAACAAAGAACCTAATTAAACACTGCATCATGCTAAACCTCTATATAGTAGAGCAGACCTAAACCCGATCTGAATGCTATAAAATCCTATAATACACACCTTGATCCCAAACAACGACAATATCAATGGATCACAAACTTCCAGCCTTAAACAGCGGACTCAAAAATGCCTAACTATTAATTCCAACTTTCACCCACTTAATCTTATACGCGATTTCGTGAATACAGAGAAACTACAGATCTAAAACTAAAAGGATAAACTAAAATGTGAATCTGAACTGAAATTAGATCAATAATACAATTCATAGGCAAAATAATAATATATTCCTAGACTCCAAAGAGCACTAAACAACCAAATCATACAATTCCAAACCGGAGGAGGCCTAACTAAAAACAAAATACTATATACTGATGGCTCAACCTTGTCAAACTGTCTAGCTCGGGAATTTATCCAAACAAAACCGCAGATCTGACACTGAATTTAAATGAGGCCCAACCAAAATGTAGACGGGCAATATAATCACAACAATAGAACAATTCCATCGTAAGTTCAATACGGAGTAGGGAGAAATCGAATTTAAAAAATGTACCATCTTCGTCGCGATCATCGTCTTTCTTCAGATACGGCTGCGCCATTATACAGAGATCTGTGCGCTCTTTTCAACTGAAAAATAAATCGTTGGTGCAAATTGACGAGAGCAGAATTCGCCGATGTCCAACTCAAATTTATTCGTATCGGTTCAGATACGTTCAAAGACGAGTAGACTGAAATGCAGATCTCTCCTTTCTATTCTCTTCTCTTGTTGAATCCCCAGACACAGCTCAACGTACAACTGAAGCTTTCTGAAGTGTGGTTAATCGGGTGAGAGAGCGCTCATATGGTGTGCAGGGTAAATGAGTCATTGAGCCTTCCCATTAATACACGTCATTTTCTTTAAAAAAAAAATTGGCTTTCAAGAACCAAAGAAAAACTAAATAAACTAGTACTTTAAATGCACTATAATGAATTTTAAAAATAACTTTAAATAAGGGTTTAAGGATTTGGAACCCATTACGATAGAAACGTATTCAGATAAATTCAATTGATTTATTATTTTGTATTTAAAATACTTAATTTCAAATCCATCAATTTTAAACAATCCAGCTAATCTTACAGAGGGATGTAAAGAACGAGTTGTACAGCCCTTCTTTAAACTACACAATGGAATATTGGAATGGGTTAGATGAAGTTGCAGACCACAATTAGATGTTTTAGATTAATTAATTAAAATCAAAATTCACACCATACACTTTTAAATATATTTATTTAGGTTCATAATTAAATTCAACTTTTCTTTTTCTTTTTAAACAATTCTGAAAAAACAAATTCACAAAGTTTTATTTATTTTTTTATTTTTAATTAAATCTGCAGGCATCGTGGAGTTTTCCCGGAACCCCTCCCTTAATAGTTCTTTTAGAGAAAAATTTTATGATTTTATAAACAATTATGCTAAACTTACAGCCCATTGTCAGATTAATTGGCATACAGCCCATGTTTTAACCACAGAAAATTACATGGAGATTTAAAAGGAATTGGGCCACTAATTAAACAATTAAGACTAATTAAAATTAAAGTTAATACTATATACTTATAAATAGTATTTGTTTGACCCATAATTTAATCCAATTTTTTTCTTAATAATCCTTTAAGATTCTAATTCTATAAATTTGTACAATATTATTAGATAAATATGTTACCAAAAAAATTATAAACCCTAAACTCCTAAAACCCTAAACCCTAAACCCCTATATTACATATTAATTATATCACTAAATAATAATTTAAATATAAATACTTAAATAAGGTTTAATATTACTATAAGTTAATCCATAAATTATTTGTGAAATATTCTATTAATGTAAATAAATAGTTTGGACGTATTTAATTTGTGTTTTAAAATATGTATGGTAATATTTTATAAAATCAGAGAATTTGGATTTAAATTAAAGGACTATTAAACAAGAGATGAATTCAATTTCAAAACAATTAATTTGCTTAGCGGGCCACTTTATTACTCCTACCGTGTGTAACTTGTGGTTAGATAGAAGGCTGTATGTTTCAAATCTTACAGCTACTGTCATTTTATATTTTTCCAATTTTAAATTAGTGTCATCAGGGGTGTATTGAAAGTGATATTGTATATATTTAGAATAATTTTAAAATCATTGAATACATACTTATATACTACTTATTATTATTATTTTTTGGTGGAAATATACCACTTAATTATATGTAATTCCACTACGTACTAAAAACATATTTAAATATCGTAATGAAATAACTTTTTTTAATTTAATTCAAGAATATAAAGGTAAATGTTAATTCTAAGCTAACTATATGTTTTTTCTCTCCACTATTCTATTACCTTTATTTTTTCTTCATCTCCTCTGTTTTTGGTTTCCTATCCTCTTCTAATTTCTCTTTCTCATATCAATCTACTGCGATGCGTGTCAATTTACATGTCAATAAATTCGACGTTTGATTCGACGAATTGGTGGGGATTAGTGGTTGTCAAGGAGCTTCGAGGATAGCCCCTTGAGAATCATGTGGGTGATTTTAGGGTTTTGGGATGATTTATGAGATGCTCTGACGATTATGGCGGTGCTCGGATGATGCACGGCGATAATCGAAAGAGTGGCAGAGTATTTGGGAGTTTTTCGAGTACTCTTAGGGTTTATTCGATGATCATATTATATAGACTTATTCGTAGTCCAAATCATATTAGGGTTAGAATTCCTTATTGCCTTAAGTTATCTTCTTTTCGAGTTATTATCAAATTAGGGCTCTTTTAGTTAATTATGGGCCGGTTATTATTAATTAAATCCCTTAAATCCAGTTTAATATATTAAGTCCTCAGTCCATAAAGCGTTATTGAGTTTTTAAGTCTTATTGGGCCAAGTCCAAAATATGATATACCATGGACAATTATTTAAGTTCTTTTCTTATACAAACTAATTTTAAATTTTAAACATATTTTAAACACAATAAATATATTAAAGTGGTTACATAAAATATCGATTTAATTGCAGATCAGAATATAGGGATTTGAAAGATACCACATGCATTCTAATTATCCATTTAAAAATTAAAAATATTCTTGAAACAGCTCGTCTCTTAATATTAATTGTTCTAATTACATATCAAAATAGATACAAAATAAGAGGAAAACATGATCCCAACTCTAATAAGCCTGCCTACGTACGTCAGATGGCCATAGAATCATAAAAAGGACAAGGTTTTGCATTCCCTTTACATTAATATAAAACAAAGTACAAGAATGAAGAATCTCATAACATATTTTATATGAATCCCTACAAAAACATATAGTATATGATTATAAAACAAATGAGCCAAAACTTAAAACCTTAAAAACTACAAATTGCAAAAGGTATGATAATATATTTACTCTGTGCCCCTCACCATCAGCTCGATCTCTAGTTTTAGCAAAATACTTAAATGGTGAAAAGGCAGAGACTCCTCCCTATGGTTTTGTTGTAACTTGAAAGTGTACAAATCAAATTTTTTGTTTTTTTTTAAAATTGTTTTTCAAAACTTTTATTCTTTTTATTTTTTCTCCAAAATTTAGATGTGATTGCCGCGGCCCCCTCGACTGAGCGCATGAAACTCGCTCGTATGCCCATCTTCGCTGCCAGAGAACTCTTGGCTTGTGTGTATATCGTGTTTGTCAATATGCTTAAGATCGAGATCCGATTCACCACTAGATAACACACTCTTTGCCCCAGCGACTCCTTGATTAAGGTCGTCTAGAGAGACAGCACCTTCAAGGGCCCGTACAATCTGGCTCATTTTAGGGCGTCTCCTTGCAGAATGCCTTATACATGCAGCAGCAGAAGCCACCATGCGAACCATCTCATGACGATCATAGTTGTTCTCTAGTCGTGGATCGACTAACTCTTCATAGCTTTCTCCTTCGATATACCGAATTAGAATGGGTCTAGCCTGTGTAGATCATGTTTTTAAATAAAATAGGAATCACAATAAATAGAAAAAGCTGGCTAGGAATATATGATCCTCGAGCTACTATGAAATATTTATGCAGAAAATTAAGTTGTAAGTATTTATTTCAAAAAAAGAAAAGTTACCCAATCGACTAAGCTATCATCGTCGCTACTGATATCAATTGGACGTCGTCCAGTTATTAGTTCCAAAAGCATGATTCCGAATGAATAGACATCAGACTTCTCAGTGAGTTTCCCGCTGGATGCATATTCAGGAGCTAAGTACCTGTGTCATAGTAAGTAGTAGTACTATTGTTATTTTCTTAAGCTTTAATAAAGTTAGAGTATTTCTCTGTTCTTACCCGAATGTGCCCATTATGCGAGTCGAAACATGAGTGTGGTTGTCCTCAGAAAGCTTAGCTAATCCAAAATCAGCTACCTACATTATATACACCCATAATATTAATCAAAGCAAGTTATATCTGCCAAATTAAGAGAGAAAATTCGATGCAAGCACTAAATAAATGGTGTGTTAATTGAGAAAAAAATAACAATATTAAACAAGCTTATAAATATTGCAGTTTACATATAGAAATAATATATAGTTAGTTACCTTTGCTTCAAAATGGGAATCTAGCAAAATGTTTGCAGCTTTTATATCTCTGTGGATAATACGAGGATGACCTGAAATTAAGAGAAATGGAGATTGAAAGAGGGAAAATGAAAATGATGAGATGAATTGGAGAATTATTATCGATGAATTAGAACTTACAGTCTTCGTGAAGGTAAGCAAAACCTTTAGCAGACCCCAAAGCAATCTTAAGCCTAGTAGGCCAATCCATTACTGGTCGACCAGCTCCTGTGTAAATTATAAGTAGTAAATGTTAAACGAAATTCATTATTGAAATATGTAAAAGAGTGTGATTAAGGGTTAATCTATCAATAAAAAAAAAAAGGGTTAATTACATAAATACTCCACGAGAGTTCACAATATTACAAGAAGAACCCTCCTAATTAAAATGTCACAAAAATATATAGAACCTAAAATTCATACCATGTAGGTGATATTCAAGAGTGCTGTTCTGCACGAATTCATAAACCAACATCCTTTTTGATCCAGCAATGCAGTATCCAACAAGCGACACCAAATGGCGGTGGTGAACCCTACTGATAATATCAACTTCCGCCTGAAACTCACGCTCGCCCTGCCCGCTATTAGATTTCAAGCTCTTCACGGCTATTTCCTTCCCATTTGGCAGGACTCCTTTGTGCACATAACCAAAACCCCCCTGCCCAAGGAGGTTTGACTGGGCAAAACCACCGGTCGCCGCCGCCAGGTCATCATATGTGAAGCTGCTTTGGTTGAAACCCAAAGCCATGGCGGGGTGTGGCGGGGGCAGCGGCGCTCCGTTTGGACCAGAGAATCCGGCAGAGCTCATCTCGCTGCTGGTGATCATTGGCGGTGGTGGTGGTGGCTGCATTGGCCAGTGTTCGGAGCTCATTCCGCCGCTGACTGGTCCGCCAGGAGGGATTTTGACCATGTGGTCGCCATTGCTTTGCCACTTTGGACCATTATTATAGTAAGTATCTGCAGCAAAATAATGTTTTTATTTTGGCTGGAAAATCAATTTGGGGATAAATTTGTTTCTAAGTTGAAACTGTTTACTACGAATCACCACCGGGCATAAATGAAAATGCGCTAACATTAATTGTACTAAAATTGCAAAGTACAAATTATATATAGTCCTTGTAATTTAGCCGACGATCGAACAATAATGAATTAGTAAAAAGTAGTATTAATTAAACATACTCATATTTTGACGGGAGGAACGGTCTCTGTGGTATTTCATCTGTTCCGCCTGCTTCCTTTTCTTCCTTCTAGAACAAATACAACATACGACAATCAAAATGATTAGTAGTAATGCAGCGCCAGCAGAAGATCCTGCAACTATGAAGATTTTCTGATCAGTCCATCCACTATTACTTTTTGATGATGATGATTTCAATTGTGGATGGCCACCATTTGGAGGAGGATTATGTCTAACTTTAGACGGCGGGGGTAGAGTATGTCCACCTGCAGGTACTGGAGATCCACCAGATTTGGGTGCAGCAGGCGTCGCTGATGGAGGCTTGCTATCATTATTGTTATTGTTATTGTTGCCGCCACCTTTGGTGTTATTGCTGTTGTTACCTGTTCGATCGGAAAACGTACAGATTAGTAATTCATATGATTTCATGTCCTGAATAATAATAATAATAGATATATATATCATGTCGTCGTCATATTTTCAACTTTCAACATTAATTACCGGCGGCATTGTTGTTATTATTGTTATCTCCGGAATTGTTTGATGGAGGTGCCGGAGATGTTGAGTTGTCACTCGGTGGAGATGTTGAATTATCGTTTGAGGGTGGTGCTGGAGTTGTTGAGTTATCTTGTGATGGAGGCTGCGGCGATGCATCTGGAGATGAATTACCATCAGACGTAGACATGATGATGATTATATTTTCAATCTTTTTCTTTCTTTCTCAATATTCTTTGTTTTGCGTCGATCGGTCAAACACGTACGCACGCCCCACCTTTCTCCCAAATTAAAGACCCCTGATGATCAAGAATCACCAACTGTGAATCAAGTTTCTAGCATTCATATAAAACAACACAATATCAAAATAACACATATATATATTATTCGATCGTAAATATAATAATAATACTAAATACTTGATATCTATCTGTCTATAAATTCCAATTTTTCATGCATGCATTGTAAACAATTGATCATATACAGCACTAAATTCAAGGCTAACAAATTAGTGATCTAGCTAGCTTCAAAAAGATTAATACTGGGAGAGGGTTGGGGCTGCAGGGGATGAAACGGAAAATTAACCAGATAGATACCTTTAGGAGAAGGGCAGGGTGAATTTTCAAAGTTTCAGGAGAAAAAAAAAAAGATGATCTGCAAACATGAGAGTAAGTTTCAACTAGCTAGCTTAGCAAAAATATGTCCGTCTTTTCGTCCTCATAATTCTCCTACCTATAAGCTAATTGCACTACAATTTCTAATCTTAGTTCTTCGTTTATGTGGTGGATTTCTAATGCATTCATTTCTATAAAATATTAATTACCAATCAAGTCCCTTAATTTTTCTCGTTTTACAATTCAATCTCGTTCCCTGCAACTTTTTTAAATTAGACGCACATGTGAATGTGATGTGGTGTTTCTTTTTTTTGGTGCTCACACACATCACATGGTGCTCCGATCCTTAGTGTTTAGTTGAAATTTACGTTTACAATTGTCAAATTTACATTTGACATTTAAATTAATTCCCTAGCTAACAAAACACAATATAATTTAGGGCTTTGGGAGAGATGAAAGATTGCAACAAGAAATAAATGAAATTTACGTTCAATTTGATAATGAATCTTATATTAGCTATAAAACTATTGTTATGGATTTATGTGGAGTATGTATAAATTACCAAAAAAAAAAACATATTTTCATGAAAAATAATTAAAAATAATAATAATTTGTATGGAGAAAGTAAGATATATACTCTTATTTTACAATAAATATATACATAATAACTATTTTGATACTTAAAAAGATTAAAAAATAAGCATTTTCATTGAAGCAAACGAGACTTTCCTAGAGCATCCAAAAGGAAAAGGACAAAAGTTACTAGTTAAAGAAAATAATACTAATAATAATAATAATTCCGAAATAAAAAATTAAAAAATCCAGCAAAAATTGGAGGAGCTGGAATAAGAGAGTCACGACTCACGACTCACGACTCGCCAACTAGAAACATCCGTTTGCCATCTAGACTCTAGAGAGAGAGAGCAGCTCAACAGGAAAAAAATAAAATCAATTTGAATCAAAAAATCGAAATTGGATTTAGAGAGCCACAGAGAGAGAGAGAAGGCAGTACACTTTTCGCTTCATACAGTTCGAGAGTATTGGATCGGGTCAACTACCCAACCCGAAATCCAGACGATGACGTCCCGCAGAAGAGCTCTCCTCAAGGTTATCATTCTCGGCGATAGCGGGTAAGTATTGTTGTATTCCAAGTTTCGCATGATTGAATAAATTTGTGCGTGTTTGAGTGTATAGGTGTAAATTCTCTCTGTTTTTGGTTTGATTGGCTTGGATCTTTAGTTTTTAGGGTTCGGGGGAAGTTTTTCTGATACTCGGTTTTTTAGGGGGTTTAATTTAGACTGATCTCAGTTCACATACCGTTTGGATTGTGGATTCAGTAGAATTATTGGAAAAGGAAAGAAGAAAACTGGAATTACTTGAATTTTTCTTTCTGTTAATATGAATTAAGAAATGTTAGTTGTTTTAGATAGTGTGTACCTCATAAAGGAAAGAGATCAAATGTATTCACAAGTCTGTCTGTTGTGCATTTCCATTCCTCAGTGCGTCCCTCTAAAAAAAACATGGAGAAGACATTTTCCTTAGTACAATGGACTACTTTGTCGAAGGTGTATATATGATTGTACAGATGCATGTATATGTTGATTCATGGCGGTTTGGTAATTCTTCTTATGTGTGATCCGCAGGGTGGGGAAGACTTCATTGATGAATCAGTATGTGAATAAGAAGTTTAGCAACCAATACAAGGCGACGATTGGGGCAGATTTTCTAACAAAGGAAGTGCAGTTTGAGGACCGTCTTTTCACTTTACAGGTTTGTATGAAACATAAATTGATTTTTCATGATAACAAGCCTAACTGCAGATTGTTGTTTGATTTATGGTTCACTTCACACTTTATTGTCGGAGTATGAGCCTTCCCAAAATGTAAGAGAAACTGGTGTGAGAAATTGTAAGAAATACACCATGCATTATTGCATTTATCCCCATGAGATTAGATATGTGGTCAAACAACTTGTTATTTTCAATATTGTTTCTTGCTATCTGTCCTCTTGATGTTTATAATCAAGTTTCTAATTAACTTTGGTACTTGGAAGTATCCCAGAGTTTTATTGCCTAAGATTGAGTTCTTTGTTCAATTAGATATGGGACACAGCTGGCCAAGAAAGGTTTCAAAGTCTTGGGGTTGCTTTCTATCGTGGTGCTGACTGCTGTGTGCTTGTTTATGACGTCAATGTGATGAAATCATTTGATAACCTTAACAACTGGAGGGAAGAATTCTTAATTCAGGTATTTGTGCTATTCTTTTTGCCTTCTTAGAGTGCCTGCCTTCTGTTTCACCTTGTTAATTCTTTACCTGATATGATTGACCATAAGCATGATATTATGCATTCCCAAATGACATTTTATGTGTACGTGTGAAGCATAAGATGCATTTTGATCCTGCTTCAGCCAGACATTTTGATGCCAGTTATCATTGCTTTATGATGGATGGATAATACCAGCATGTTCCTTAATTGATGTAATGAAACGGTACTAAAAAAAAGAAATTCCTCACTGCAGGCAAGCCCATCAGATCCTGAAAATTTCCCATTTATTGTGATCGGCAATAAGATTGATGTAGATGGTGGAAACAGTAGAGTGGTAATCCTCTCCCTCTCCCTCTCTCTCTCTCTCTCTCTCTTTGTTTGTGTGTGTGTGTGTGTGTATGTTGCGCGTGCTGTGTGTTTGTATTATTGCATGTTCTCTCTTCTTGTATTTCCCACTGTCCCTTAGCACTAGGAGTGTATGCAGAAAGGAAGAAATAGAAATGCAATATGCATGCTTAGAACACAACCACATTTTGGAGAAAGTGGCTGACATGTTATGCACCTAACTGGATGCTTTTGGATGTTTTTGCTGAGCTGCTAAAATATTGGATATAGCCAAATATATGCCTGCAAAAATCATCATTTTCACTTTCTTGATTTCCTTGTTCGCTCTCCTCACTCGTCAACTGGTTCTTCTATACTTCACCTGCAACAGGTATCTGAGAAGAAGGCTCGGGCTTGGTGTGCCTCAAAGGGGAATATTCCCTACTTTGAGACTTCTGCCAAAGAAGGCACCAATGTCGAAGAGGCTTTCCAAGTTATTGCAAAGAATGCCCTCCAGAGTGGTGAAGAAGAAGAAATGTAAGTATAAAAACCCATCTCATCTTCTGTGGATACTACTACTTGTGCATTAAACTATGTTTGGTTCAAAGATTTTAATTGGGAAAGGAAAATGATAAAGGAAAACTAAAGCAAGGAAATAAGTGTTTCAGGGTTGTTTGGGTTGTTCATGGATTATGATAAGGAAATGAATGGGAGAAAAAAGATTAGTTATGTATTAGAGGAGAGTGTGCAAGTAAGTTTTCTTTTTGTTAGAAAATTTGAGTTTTTCATCATTACTCTGTATTTTCCCTACAATTTTCCTTTCCTCAAGAAATTCATTGTACCCAACATAGCATAATTGTTAGATGAATGCTAAGGCTCTTGAAAAGTGAAACACACCCCAAAATTTTCTTACTTTTTTCCCCAACCCGGAGTAAATATTCCCTTATCCTAGTCGTGTGATCTATCAGCTGCATAATTTTCATCATGTTATGTATCTAAGTTGGTCATGGTGGTCTCTTAAAAAAACAAAGTAGATGCATTTGATAATTACTGAAACAATACTAATTTCTTATTTAGTGGTTTCACATTTCTTTTCTGGCACATTGTTGGTATTTTCGTAGATACTTGCCCGATACAATTGATGTTGGAAGCAGCAATCAGCAACGATCAACTGGATGTGAGTGTTGAAAAGTTACGAAGAGTTTCCATGTGAGAAGATTCCCTTGAAGAAGCACAAAGAACAAACTGGTTATCTTTGCGCCCTTTTGTGTTGTTACGAGTCAAGTACAGTATATTGTTAATGTTCTTTTGTGTTGTTACGAGTCAAGTACAGTATATTGTTAATGTTGTGGAGCGAACGTAAACATAGTATTCTTGCATCAGGATTATTCATCATTTGCTAAATCTCTATGTAAGACTGATTGTTCATCAAGCTTTTGTCAAGTCGCTGCTCTTTCCCTTGATGCAAGTGTTACTAAACCGGTTGTGGGTTATCCTTTCTCGGCCTTTTGGCTAAGATCAAGTCTGGACTAACAGACCAGAGCAGAGAAAAAGAATCATTGCAAACCCTTAAAGAAGCACTTTTGTGCTTTTTACTTTTTTCAAGCACTTTGAAGATGTTTGGAAAATTAACTTCTGCTTATATTTCGCAGAGATAATTAGAAATTAGAAGCACTCAAGGACGAACTTTTGGCTTTTGGCTTTAGCTTCTAAGCTATTCTCGAAAGTAAGTGCAAGTTTATTTAGAAATAATCCAAATAAAAACTGCAAATACTGGCGTATTATCTTGTTTACACGTGTTATTCAAGGAAGCTGTTTTATTTTTGTTTTTGATTTTCTTCATTTAAAAAAAAATATTATTTAAGGGAGACAAGCTACATGGATATGAAAATTTCAGCGATGCAACTTCAAATACAAACATATGACATATCACATAAAACTAACACTTGAATTTCTAACTTTTAAGTTACAACGAATATACATTTTAGAACAATTGGGATCTAAAAATCAGACAGCGAATTGCAGTTAGTCAGAAATCATGTATCTCTGCAAAGCTTCACTCCGTCCTACTTCTGTTGGATGTTTCCACATAAAGGATCAAAATAAATCATTTCCAATCTTTCTCTGTCTTGCCTACACAGTCACCACAAAATGCATGCTTACAGCTCTACTATCAGCTTCTCGTTCACCTGTTAAAATATGATCTCTAAAACCACGCGGCCCTGCTACGATGGAATTCAATTAGTTGAACATGTGCAAAAAGGCATGAGATAAAAACATTTAATTCGGTAATAAATGAAAGCCCTTTTCGGTGTTCATACTATGCAAAGTGTGACAAATGAAAATAAAGGGACAGCTGATTTACCAGAGCATAGATAATCAAGCATGACAATGACATAAATTTAAAAAGTCTGTAAATTGCACGATTAACTTGTTAAATGGGAATAAAAGAAATAGGCAGAGTCAATGAAAATCTCCATTAGATCAAAGTTGAATCCTACTTTCTTTTCACTTCGTAAACTCATCCAATGAACAAAGAAATACAGAACAATTTATTTCAGGGTAGCAAGTTCTATCACAACTGCAATGAGATCACTAGAGAAATTGTGGGTGTTTGCAAAAACTCTACTGCTTCAGGCGAAGTCATGGTAAAAATTAAGCTGTAAGACGTTGCAGTAGTAAAAGTGAGCCTTGCCTGGGAAAAAAAAGCTAGAAAGTTGAAAAAAGCAGTTACTGTTGGGAAAAAAAAAGTTGAGACACACTTTTATTAGACTAAACTAGCTTTCATTTATTTAGGAAAATAACCTAGAAGCTAGAAGCTGAAATTAAAAGTTGGTCCTTTGGTGCTTCTAACTTCTAGCTTAAGTAGAATCTGGTTTTCCAAACACTCTCTAATGCTGAAAAAAGGGAAAAAAGCACCAAAGTGCCTTTTTTTCTTTGAGTTCGCAAACACCTATACCCTAAATACTTCTTTCTTACACCTTGGTTTTACTATTTCAGCAGGAAATTTCAAGTTAGTAGTTCAATATTTGACAAAACTCAACTAATAGTTTATGAGAAAATACTCACTTGGTAGACAACAGCTGGTTAGATCCATATCAAAATAGAACAAGATTTCTCCATATACTTTGAGCACACAAAAATTACTTCATCCCAACTGAGGAAAGTTTATCCGTATTAGGCTGCACCGTATTCCCTGCACCGCTTGCATTCATAAAATTGCTTGCATTAGGATTTGCTGTCATCATCGGCCTTGAAATTGGAGGCCTAAGAGAGTTCATGCCCATAAAGGGTCTAGATGCTGAGGTGGCATAATCAACTGGTCCTCTATTGGGAGGTAAATTCTGTGAAGGAGGACGAGCTGATGAAGGCATCCCGAATCTTGTTGCAATTATTTGAGCCCTCTCATGGAAGAGCCTCTGCTTTGATCTATCTAACTGTTCCTTAACCCGCATCACCACATTGTCCATGTCATTGAAGAAAGACAGCTTGTTCTCCAGCTTGTACAGCTGCAATGCATATAAACATAACAAAACTTAAGGGTTTTGTGGGACAAAAAGGTGGTGTTTGCAAACTCTAGACAAAGAAGTGTTCTTTCCTGCTTTTAGCTTAAAAAAAGAGACGGAGTGATTTGTTGTCCTGGTTCTGCTTAAATAAGATCTAAGCCCCTTTGGGGGTTCTTTTTTGTCAGCTTCTAAGTTAAAAGAAGTGCTTTTCTGCTTTAGCTTAAACAAAGACAAAAGGACCTACCAAGTACCAACAAGGGACTAGATTTCTTATAGCCGGTGGAAAGGCAAAAGTACCTGTTTTTCTATTAGTAATGCAGAAAGCTGTAGTATTTGATCTTCTTCTTGGTCAGCAAGAAACTTTGCTTTCACTGCTGCAGCTGAAATAGCAGTTACTGCAGCTTGCTTTAACTTCATGTCGGCATCAAGGTTAATTTTGTTTGGTAAGGGCTCTTTCTTTTCATTACCTCTTTCTTTAGATTCCCTTTCACCTGCTTTAACATCAAGTGAATGATACCAAATCAGAATTCCCATGCAACTCCTGCTAACAAACACTTTTTGTACTTTAAGCGGGTACATTCTTACAAAGTGGACAATATAGATTAATCTACCACATTTTATTAAGGTATACATTACCAATATCTGTTTATTACAGAAAGTGTGCTGTGTTATCCATACAGCATCATACTTATTACTTATAAAGATGAACTTCCTCTCCAACATTTTTCATTATGTAAGTTATTAATTCCAATTCACTAATCGAGAACAACTAGCCTAATGATCACATAAACGTTACATCTTCTTTTTGAGTATTACGACACACTAGAAGCAAATTCTAAAAGTTCGCATTTTTATTACCTTCCTTTTCAGTCATGGAATTCGAAGTCGCCAATGGATCAGACTCTTTCTTTTCTGAGATAGATATCTTATCTTCATCTTTCTGAGGCTCTTTAGACTGAGCAGACTCCCCAGCTGGAGCTCCATCTGCTGATTCCTTCACAGTATTCAGTTGAAGCTCAGAATGAGATGCTGAAACTGATACCTCAGCATCTTTTGCTGCATTTTCCTTTGGGAAATCTGAGTGACTACGTTCATTCTCCTTCATAGTATCAGATCTGTCTGCACAGTCATTGCTGGGAGAAGCCACAGCTTTCTTGTCTTTAGAAGCAGAATCCATTTTCTCATCATGTTCTTGAGAAGCAGAATCCTTCTTTACATCATTTCCTTCACCAATTGAATGAGCTGTTTCCTCCTGCTTTTCAGCCTGTTCACCCTTGTGCTTTTCAGCATCATGAGCAATTGTTTCATTTGCATCCCTGTAAAAAATTTACTGAAATCAGAAATAGAAATCAAAAAACAGATATAGTAGTATGAAAATGAGGATGAAGTACACAAACCCCGCTGAGTCCAAACTCTTCTTGTCATCTGGATCTTCCAAAGGGAAACAGTGCCTGGCAGCGAGATGCTCGCTCGAGTAATTTCCAGATAAAGATTTCAAATGGCTGCGAACCGATGCAGTGGCAATGGTAGGATCCACCAATCGCACTAGGAATGCTGCCTATAAGAAAAAAATTCCAGGTTGAATGCATATTCATCATAAACTCATTGCAATGAACTTCACTCTGAAGCTATTGTTTGAAATTTCTCCCCCAGCAAATACACGATAAGTGACGCATTATGGGAGGAAATGAAAGAAAATCCACATACCAATGTCATCACAGGATTACCAGCTTGACCAAATGATAGTCTTTTCCCAGGCGAAGGAAGAGCACCAACAGCTTCGAATGCTTCTTTGAGAGCTTTAAGTGCAAAGTTCTCTTCTACTTCAGGACTCTTATCTGATTCATTATCTTCATTCGGCTTTGACATTTCCATCTGACAGGATGAGTCCTGATTGTCAGTAGCACCACCTTCACTTTCTTTTTCTTCAGGGATATCTTTTGGGGCAGTATGATTGTCTTCATCAACTTTTGGAGCTCCATTTTCTTTGGGAGCATCATTGTTTTCGTCACCATGATTAAAAAATGCATCTTCGATTGGCATTTGAACAAAGTGCAATATACACTGAGCTCTTGTCTTTGTTGCAACATGCTCAGCAATTTCACTCCAGTTATCTCTAAATAATTCTATTGCTTCAAGAAGCAGAAGAGTTTCTTGATCTGTCCATTTCCCTCCACTTGCACCCCCACCTTCTCCTGGTTCCATAAGAATGAAATCTGATGGGGACATATTCGAGTCAAACTTCCCATTGTTGAAACAATCGGCACACAAATCAAAATCTGCCTGTTTACATAATGGGTGCAACAAAAAGGTCATTACGATAGAATGGAAGTATAAGGACTCAAAAGTCTCAAACTGGCATGAAACTACACTTCTAAAATCATCATTGAGGTGGCGGATAGTTACAGAACAAACCCTAGTAGTAGTTACCTAAGAGAAATTGAATGCGTTACATAAGTTTTAATATAGGAAAAAATTGGCAACTCGCATAAGTAGCTTCAATATCAGAGCAGCAAATTAGTTTCTACTTCAAATGGACAAATATTAATACTGGAAATGATTAACACAAAAGATAATAACCTGCTTTTGGCAATGATAGCGCTTCCTAGAACAATCTGCTGAGCAAGAATTACAATGGTACTCAACAGCAGGACCCTCAGATTTCGCGAGTTCATCAGAAACGGAAGATTCTGGAAGCAAGCCTGAAGACATGGCTGGCATTGCTGTGTTCATCCTTGGAGAAAGTGGAGTTCGAGATTGCACTGTTTCAAACTGGAACAGTTTTTCCACTAAGGAGTCCGCTTTGCCGTTTTCATTCTTGGAAGCATCAGCATCAACATTCATAGTAGCAGATGCATGATTAGGGAATGGATGGTAATTAATCAAACCCCAGTAGTCCAGAAATTCCATCACTTCTTGACGAGCATCCAATTCTCCAACGGTAAGCTCAGACAAATCTTTCAACTCAATTTGTACATTAGGATTGAGATGAAACTTCTTCATTATCCAATTGCGTATCTCCATATATATTTCTGGAGTTCTACTCTCTGATTTTCCATTAAAGAATGAAGGCTGCATCCTCTCCTCCAGGGAATGGATTTTCTTCCATGAAAACCAACCTATTACACACACAATGTCAGAAAGAGAATTTGGATTTTAAGCTTCCAAAATTCTATTATCTAAAACTTTCTAATAAACCCAGACTTGGAGTTTTGGATATTGCAACTAGTAAATAAACTGAACACAAGAAATACAAATCATGATCCAAGAAAACCGGAACTCCCAAATGTTTGGCCTCCATAGAAAAAATTGAGAATTATATAAAGCATCGATTGTCAAAGCTAATGGAGCGGGCAATGGCAGAGAGGCTGCATAGAAAGCCAAAGTACGTTTTTGTTGATCCTCTTCCACTAACTGGAATAAAATTATATTCAATTTTCACTAGTAAAAACACAGAATATCCTCACTGTTTACCCTCAGGTATTATTTCAACTTAACTTTTCTCTTACCCTATTCGGGCACACCAAAACAAAAAGCAGCAAAGGAACGTTCAGGTGGTCATTATACAATTATTAAAACAAAAGTACTCAAGAGAAATAATTCCGATTTCCAAATCCTCAGGTTGTAAATTGTAGATAAGAAAACGCTTCCCCAATTCACCAACAAAACCCTAGTTCCCAATATCACAATATAAAGCTTTTCTTTTCTTTTCTTTTTTTTGTTTTGCAATACCAAGCTTCAGAAGTGACAATTCCGCACTAGATGCAAAAGATAATGTAATTACTTTTTCTCAAAATCAACAAGCTCACTTCACTGCCTTCAGCTCAACTATTACGTCACTGCACAAGTCTAAATCCTCAGAACAGACAATTGGAGTGAGAATGTTATCATAATTTTCACAATTACTCATCTCAAACAAACAGTTGGAGAAAGAAATGTCGTACAATTAACTCACTCACCCGCATGAGTTGGCACGACATGGACATTCTCATCTCTCGATCTAATCGATTCGTACTCAGCCTGAATCTTTGCCTCCAATGCTTCCCAATTCTCATTTACTCTGATCATCTCCTCCGCCTTAGCTGCCGCCTCCCGCACCTCCACCTCACTCTTCACCGGAACCACCTCAGAGAAGCTGCTGCTGTTGTAAGGTTGCAAGCGTGCCCTAGTGAGGGGTCCATTCATGTGGATCGGAGGGAAAGGCACCGGAGGAGGCTTCTCCCGAGCCTGTCTCTTAGATGACGTCGTTTGAGGTGTCGAGCCGCCGCCGCCGCTGTTTAAGGAGGTCGACTTCCGCTTCTGCCCTCCGCCTCTTCGCCGGGACGTCGGAAGCTCCGACGGAGGTGCCTCGGTCATGGATGCGGACGGCGGCGGTGTTCCGACGGAGTCTCTTCGCTTCTCCTCCATTGTTCGTGAGCTCTTCTTCAGTCCCCTCTGAAAGATGAATACATGTGTTCTGTATATCTATATTAGTGTTATCCTATGTGACGCTCTCCTACGGTATTATCACGCATCGACATTAGCTGTTTCTCCGTATCGTCGATTAAGAAGCATTAACGGTTCTGATTGGATGGATGCTTTGGTTTATTGAGAAGGGCGTTGGTGTAAGATATATTATGCATCGCGGGGAGATTTATTAGACGCTTTTACTTGTAGAGTTGGTAAAGTCGTGTTTGACTAAATTGCCCAAAGATCTCAATTCTAAAGTTTTTTTTTTTTTTTGGAAAAATTTCACTTTTAATCCCATAAGATTGGAGACTGGAGTGAGGTTAAAATTAGTTCCATACCATTCAAAAAGTGAACATTTTTTGTCCTTTCATTAAATTTGGATGGAAATTGCACACGAGGGACGTGATCGCTTACTATGTTATTTTTTAATTCTTTTTCTTGTTTTCTTTAGAAAAAAATTTGGCTTAATTATATTTTCAATCCTATAACAAATTTGGCTCTTAGGTTTTACAATTTCATAATTTTGTCATATAACTCATAATTTAATAATCTTTTAAAAAATTAAAATAATACATATATATATATATATATATATATATATTTTTTTTTTTTTCTAGGATAATACATTTATATATTTCATTTATCTTAGTTATTATACTTAAATTTAACTTATTTCATATTTGTATACATTAATTGATTAAATTAATAAATTTTATAAATTATTTTATATTATAATTTTTAAATACTAACTAATAATTAAAATATTAAAAAAAATTATGGGACTATAAAAGGATTTTTAAATACAGTAAAACTAACTTTGACCTCGCTCATATCTTATGGGACTAACAACAGATTCTACCTATAATATTATTGCAAATTGAATTATATATGTCCCACAAATTTTTAGATTTATCTTCAAAAGATAAAAGAGTCCTTAAATATTGGAATTTGACTCAATGGCCACCAGATATTACTCCCAATGAGGAGGTTTGGGGTTCGACTCCATACCATGATAAGGATCGAATTTTTTGAAAAAAAAAAAGATAAAAGAGTCCTTCATAGTAATATCCTGCAAATTGATTTTAGAGGAACAAAATGTGGGGAAGGATGTTTTTGTAATAATATATTCTCTCAATTATTGCACAATGCATGATTGATTAGCTTACAAGTTATAACATTACACATAGTTTCGAGTATCATTTTGGTGAACTAATTAAGTAACAAATACATATATATATATATATATATATATATATATATATATATATATATATATATATATATATCAATTTGATTTTAGTACCATGCATCACATGAAAGTGGAAAGTGGGAATTAAAACGGAAAGATCTTTTTATGATTTTTACATATATATATATGTTACAAACAAAGCAAACTTAATTATGCCATTTCTCTTACAAGATTATTGGTTTAGCTAGGATAAACGTAGGAATGCAACGACCAGTTGTAAGATTAAAAATAACCAACTTTTGTCAAATAATATAAACATACAGAATAATTACTCTACCAGATATTTAACTTATTTTTGCGATGAATAAGAAATTTTATTAACTTGATTACAATGAACCACGCATCTCTTACTTGGACATCACACAGAAACATGCAGAAACAATTAAGAACATTAAACAGCTACAACTTGGGCCCGGTACTGGTTTCACTATTCCTCATAAACGGAAACATTTGGCTGAGGCTCAAAATCCTTGTCAAAAGCCTTGTTTGCCTCCTCTCCAACTGCATTATCGTTGTAAGCTTAGACATTAGGCCTCGGCTCAAAGTCGTCATTAACGAAAGATTTATCTTTTTTCTGCGTATCATCATCAGTGTAAGCTGTAGCACTAGGTCTAGGCTCAAACTCTTTTGTAAAATGTTTATTCTTCAGCTTGATATCATCATTGTATGATGAAACATTAGGTCTGAGCTCAAATACTTTTGTAAAAGATTTCTGCTTAGTCAACTTGGCATCACCAGTATAAGATGAAAGGTTAGGTCTTGGCTCAAATTCTTTCGTAAAAGATTTCTGCTCAAGCGGCTTAGCATCATCATTATAAGATGAAAGATTAGGTCTTGGTTCAAATTCTTTTGTGAAAGATTTCTTTGTTTTAATTCTAACATCATCTTTAGGCTCATTCCTCTGCAAGTTGAGGTGTGAGGTGTGACAGTTATTCTTGACGGTGGAGATAGATGTAATTTTACTTGCATCAACAAGAACTTGGTCTAATTCAGGCATTGGCTCATTTCCTACACCACCTCGCCAGTAATCCCCTGCATCTTTTCGTGCATTGATGGTGTTCACAAACTGCATCATAAAAAAAACACTTGATTACAAACTGGAATCAAACATTGAAACAATGACGCACACACGATATACGTGCATATTATAAAATAAATATAAGGGCGACGACTAACCTAATTACAATTAGTCCATCTGTTTCGATCATAAATTATAAAAAATTTCCTAATATTTCTCTTTAACACAAAAAACTACTTGAAACAATACAACATTAAGCCAAAATGCTAATAATCAGTCTATTTCGAGGTGTGAATTTTGCATTAAGTGAAATACTAGGGAAGTTTTTGTAATTTATGAAAACAAAATGACTAATTAATTATAATTAGCTCAAATCTTAGGGATAGTAGATGTAATTAGCTCTAAAGATAAAAAGGATTTGTGATACTCAATCTCCAGGCAGGCCTGTTGATTAGCTTATTAAGTGGGAATTGCAATGTTTTTAGGCTAAATGTAATTTTTCAATGTTTTCAAGTTGAAAAAATGAAATAAAGGATAGAGATGTGTTTTCATACCAGAACAAGAGAAAAGAGCCCGGCAGAAATGAAGAGGGATTTCATATTTCTCAACAATATACGAAGATGTTTTTGCAGTTTGAGTTACTTGTTAGATCGCAAATGCTTTCTATTTATAGGAAGAAAAACATGCAAGTTAGTAATTACTGTGGTAATTGAAAAGGGCAGAGCAAATCCCCAGTCGACAGATCAGAGTACCTTTTTTGAAAATCCTATTTTGTCCATTATTGATCAATTCTTACGATCCTCTACCTATTTAATTTTGTGTTTATTTTTTATTAACCAACAACTAATTAAAAAGAAAAATAGTCATAATTTTCTCCAATTCCTTAATCATCAGTAATTCCCTTCTCTTCTCCTACCTCCAATTCCTTAATCATCATTAATTATTTTCGCTTGCTCACCAATGTATCTTGAGAACGCCGTCAAGATCCACAAAATTGATTTTATATTAACTATAAACCACAATACAATTTTTATTTTTTTGGTAATGATTTCGCTCGATATTAATATGGCAAAAAATATAGAAAATGGTTATCTAAATTTATTGTAATCAGTTCCCCTACTGTTTTCTTGTAATTATCAGTTCTTTACTACTATGACTGTACAGCTGATGTGTTACACTTACTCTTAAAATGGAGAAAAAACTATACTTGGCCAAAACGTTCACCTTGTCTCACTAATAGAATAGGCTTAGAAATCGTTCCAAATATTATTTTGGATATATAATTCCAAAATAAAAAGTTGTTCACAGATTTCCTTACTGTTTCACAAATTAATATTATCAGAATATCCAAACCATAATCATTGGTTCGTAGAAAAGAAAAGAGCACCAATCCAAAAATAGTAACACAAGACATCTTCACGTGAAATTGCATGATGACATTGTTCGAAAAATTAACGTAAGGCACAGCTGCCAACGTGAAGTTACTTTCTGAGATTTTAAGGTGGGATAACACAGGCTACAGCAATAATACGTGTTAAGCAGTTAAGCTGTACCACGTTCAAATCTAGTAGGGGTGTTAATTCGGATCCGGACCCTCCGACCCACCCAAAAAATTATTAGGTGCGGGTGGGAAGTTTTCGGGTACGGGTTGAACCCGAAACTGACCTAACTAATTAATGGGTGGGTCAAGTTGACTCGCGGGTCACCCGGGTGACCTGATTTTTTAAATGAGTAACCCGCCACCCGACCCCAACCTGACCCACCCGAGTCTATATACTTAAAAAACCCTAACTCTACGCCTCTCTCCGCCCAGAACCCTTCTGCTATTCTCCCTCTCTTCGCCTTGTCCCTCTCTCTCTCAGCCACCCACCACCACTCCCGCAACCACTTCCAACACCACCGACGGCTGACGAGTACCACCACTCACGCTGCCCCCAACTTCCATCACTGACGAGTGCCGCCCACCACCAGTCACCATTGATTCCCTTCGCCATACAGAGAGGTCTCTTCAAATTTGTCGCAACTTCTCTTCGTCATCTTCGATTTTAAGTTCTGTTGCCAGAGTTTTTGGAATTCTTTTTCCCCAATTAATATAACCCTCAAAAAATACGTATTTCATTATGACGGTTATGTTTGTAAATCGGGTATAAATTAGTGGAAACATACTTTTGTCATCATACTTGTAATCTTGAATACATTTTATTTTATATGTATTTCATTATTTTTCTTGTCTATAGTTTCTGACTTTCTGCTGTACAGCATTTGATTACTTGTCGAGACTTGGAAGTGTTTAATGACTTTAATCCAATCTAATTAATCTAGTTTCATATAGATCAGTATTATTTTTCATAATTTTTGTAAAATGATTTATGCTACCGCATCTGTTTTCTGCCTTTTAATTTTCCATTTTCGGGTTGGACCGGGTTGGTCAGGTTGGGTCGGGTCGGCAGGTGACCCAACACTAAATCAGGTCAACCCGAACCCACAAAAATCAGGTTAGGATTGAGAGGTAATAGGTTGAAGTTCAGGTTGGATTGGGTTCAGATTGAGAATAAAAAATTTCTAACCCGACAAACCCGAACCGATCCCCACCCGAATGGACACCCCTATTATTATTATTATTATTTCATACATGATTAATGTTTAACTTACTTGGCACAAGTAACCTGTAAAACTTGGTTAATGAACTTGAGAGCTAGCTATAGTTAATTTCCACAAGAAAACTATCGTGTGTTTTAATCATGATGCATGAAAATAAACAAGGGTCAATTACGAGAGTTGACATCGTTTATGAAAAACATCCTGAAATTAGTCTTGAACAACCTTTAAGGTTTGCAAATTGTAACAAACACAACTTAAAACTTTGAAATATTAGGAATGTTCGTTAGTTTTAGGGGAATATTCGTAATATTGTGCAAACCTTGGGATAACCTGTAAAACTTGGTTAATGAACTTGAGAGCTAGCTATAGTTAATTTCCACAAGAAAACTATCGTGTGTTTTAATCATGATGCATGAAAATAAACAAGGGTCAATTACGAGAGTTGACATCGTTTATGAAAAACATCCTGAAATTAGTCTTGAACAACCTTTAAAGTTTGCAAATTGTAACAAACACAACTTAAAACTTTGAAATATTAGGAATGTTCGTTAGTTTTAGGGGAATATTCGTAATATTGTGCAAACCTTGGGATAATTTCCGTAAAGCTTTATGGTTTTAGTGTCCTTTTGTAAACTGCATAAAAACTCGAGACATATATGTCATATTTCAAGGTTTCATTTCTAAAAAAAAAAATTGCAACCTCCTGAATAATGTCGGACATGTTTTTCGCAGAATTAACAATAATAATTGCAACTTCCTCAATAATGTCAGACATGTTGGTTTTCGGACAAAAGATTAACCATAATTCTCGATGACATCATGACGACATAATCGAGATAATCAAGAATATCATGAAATTTATGAAATTTAAACACATCAATCACAACGTTCAATTATTGCATGCATACATACTCTGGCAAGATAATACACCAGTCCAAAATCAATCACCACCTAGAAAATTTCGAAGGCATATCCACAAAGAAGTTCAATGGATGTAAGACTTGCACTCTCCAGTATATTGCTTCACCTTCTCATTCTACAGGTAATGTCCTAAAATTCTCAAAAACTATGCCTCCCACTCAATTACAAAAACATTTCACAATTCTAGTATGTCACAGCATTAAGGTAGTGTTAACTTGCAAACTCTTTCAAAAAACACTTTTGTGCTTTCTGCTTGTTTTCAGCACATTAGTAGTGTTAGGGAAACCAACTTCTGTTTATTTTAAACAGAAATAAGCTAGAAGCCCAAGAACCAACTTTCAGCTTCAGCTTCTAGCTTCTAGGTTATTTTCATAAATAAATGGAAGTTTGTGTAGAGTAACAAAAGTTTAAACTCTCTTTTTCTTTCCAAACACTCAAAGACTCTCTCTTTTAATGTGTTTCTCTTTTTGTGAAAACACTCCTCAATTTTAAAGCACCAAGGACCAACTTCTAGGTTCAGCTTCTAGGTTATTTTTGTAAATAACTGTAAGTTTATTAGTAACAAAAGTGCTTCTCAAGATTTTCCTCCAAACACTCAACTGCATTTTTTTTAAGTTTCACTATTTTTTAAAACACTACTCACCTTTATCACTCCCAAAACTCCAGCTTCTACTTAGTTTCTCCAAAAGCAAAAGCACTTGCAAACACCCACTACGTCTTCGAGAAACACTTCACAATTCTATTACCAGACGACATTAATACCATAATATTTTGAAGCAAAAAGCACATAAAATGAGTAAATACTACCTGTGATTATTGGCAGGGATCTTGCAACGGAAGCGGAGCCCACAATCATAATACTCATGCAGATATGCGTATACAGCAAGTTAATTCCCATTCCTCATCTCACATGCATCATCACATGGATCCTTCACTAATAGTCTTCTTCTTTGTGGAGGACCTGAAACAAGGCAACACAATTCCAGTTTATTTCCCAAAAAGGGAATCAAATACCTCTCCTCATTTACTCTCCAAGCAAGAAGCCGACTCAATTCCTTTCTCACATCAAAAGCTCAATAACCTACTCGACTACTTCTCCTTCTCCCATAATTCTCCTCAAGCCATAGCCATGGAAAACACACTAAGAGAGTGTGAGACAAAGGGCATCAAGGGAGAGACAAAATTCTGCGCCACATCATGGGAATCTATGATTGATTTCACGAAAGCGATCCTAGGTTCAGAAATAGAGATTGAAATTCTCAAAACAAATCACATCACAAAGTTGAGCACTGTTCTACAGAAGTACACTGTAAAGGGAATTCAGGAAGTGCGGGCACCTAAAATTGTGGCATGTCACACCATGCCTTATCCTTATGCTGTTTTCTATTGTCACTATCAAGAAAGTGAAAGCAAGGTGTTTAGAGTTGAACTTACTGGGGAAAATGGTGATAAGGTTGAAGCAATTTCTGTCTGTCGCAGGATACTTCACAATGGACTCGTAATCATGTCTCGTTCCAGGTGCTTGGTATTGAACCAGGGACGTCCCCTGTTTGCCATTTCTTTCCATGCCAGCAGATAATTTTGTTTTGCAGGTTTCTTCTGCTGCTTTGATGCATGCATATAAAAGCTTCAGGAATAATTGAGTTCAAAAAGATATAAGTAATCTTATGATCTCCAGTATGATGTATCTGAATCTCTATTGATATCTGTTATTATCTTATTGTCGGCAATAAAATCCATGAAAGGCTGCTGAAAAATAGATTTAGTGAAATAGCTATTTCTGAGAAAAACAACTAATGCTTTATATAATGGCAACGAACTTAATTGTGCCGAAATGGATCTAAAAGATCGATCCACCGAGTTATATATTACACATAAACCTGAGAGAAAAGGGAATATTTGCTCCCATATAAACCCAGTATCTTCATATCGAAGTTTCTTTATGATTTAAACTCAACCAAAGAACAGAGAAGAACATATTCACACTAGTTATAAAGAAAGAAAAGAAAAAGAGGCTAAAACCTTGTTTATCTTAACATCCTTGCATAACTTTTTCTCCCAAGCAAGAAGCTTCTCTGGAGTCAATGAAAGGTTACAAGCTTCCACCGTGACACTGACAAGAAAGATAGAATTTCAGTTCATGATGTCATCGATGAATGCAAACTATTCTTTCTTGCTGGACATTAAACAACTACCCACTTACTTTCCTGATGAATTGGCAAGACAAAGCAAGGAAAGAAATTGTTGAATCGTAAGCAGATTTTACAAGAAAAAGTAGTGAACTTCATGATTAGTTACAGGTACATTCCCTGAACGTATCTAAATTACCACCACCACCCTAGGTCTGTCATAATTAATAATTTCTAGTGTCTAGCTATGAGGAGTACTTCAACTAATCGAGTCCACCACCCTAGGTCTGTCATAATTACACTTCATAATTTCTAGAGTCTAACTATGAGGAGTACTTCAACTAATCGAGTCCATAAACCAAGCTAGAAACTAAATGTTCACTTCAAGTACTAAGCCTGAGTTAAACTTTGTAGGCTAGGAGCTGATAAGCTTATAAAACTATAAAAAGTATCACATCAAAGGGGAAAACACTCTGCTTCTGAATGAAATTATGAAAAGATTAAGTCAATAGGAACAAGTTGAATGCGTGCATCCTTTTCAAATTAAGCAAGACTTAAACCAATAATAAACAAGAGGTTCTCGATAATATGATGACCTAAGTGAATGCGTGCATCCTTTTCAAATTAAGCAACACTTAAATCTATCATGGGCCACAAACCAAAAGAATCAAAGGTTCAGATTGGAGTAGAAAAAATTGATATATTTGTAATTTATACTACTCAGTAATTATACAAACCTCCACATACTGGTTGTTTGTTGTGGCGGATGTCGTGAACGGCGGCAGTATAGAACCGCCATCGCAGCCAGCGATAGCGGGAATGTGAGCCTTTCCATGAGAGACGCCATTATTTTGCACTTTTCGCAGAACTCTCAGAGCTCAACCAGGCAATCAATGGCGGCACCTCGAATGCCGAACTCAATGAGTTGATCGATAAAATCATGTTATATTTTCATGATTACAAGCAAAAGCGAATCGCCCTAGACGACGGCTCGCAGTAGGTCGTCGTGGTGCACATTGCTGGAGAGATCGATGTTGTGGATCAGAGACTTGGCCGTCGTCGTACGTCGCCTGATTTCGCTCTCTACGGCTTTGAAATTGAATCGCAGCTTTCTGATTTTCTCCGCGGCATGAGAATTGGGGATCTGGGTGACCTAGGTACGAGTGTCGACGCTTGACGGTTCAAACAGAGGAAAAGAAACTTGTGAATCGATAAAACGATGAGAATATTATTTTAGTGACGACATTAAACTTTGTCATATAACAAAAGTAGAAAACCAAGAAACTAGAAGAAATAGTCATTCCAATTTCTCAAACGGTGTAGTTTAATAAACATTATGTGACAGAAATTTTATTTTGTCACTTGAGAAATGTTAATGCGACGAATTATCAGTTCATTTACATGTGACGAAACTATTTTTTGTCACACAAAATTGTCAAAAAAAATTAAATTTTTTTGTAGTGAATTGCACTCTCCTCATTTACACTCCAAGCAAGAAGCCGACTCAATTCCTTTCTCACATCAAAAGCTCAATAACCTACTCGACTACTTCTCCTTCTCCCATAATTCTCCTCAAGCCATAGCCATGGAAAACACACTAAGAGAGTGTGAGACAAAGGGCACCAAAAGAGAGACAAAATTCTGCGCCACGTCATGGGAATCTATGATTGATTTCACAAAAACGATCCTAGGTTCAGAAACAGAGATTGAAATTCTCAAAACAAATCACATCACAAAGTTGAGCACTGTTCTACAGAAGTACAGTGTAAAGGGAATTCAGGAAGTGCGGGCACCTAAAATTGTGGCATGTCACACTATGCCTTATCCTTATGCTGTTTTCTATTGTCACTATCAAGAAAGTGAAAGCAAGGTGTTTAGAGTTGAACTTACTGGGGAAAATGGTGATAAGGTTGAAGCAATTGCTGTCTGTCACATGGATACTTCACAATGGACTCCTAATCATGTCTCGTTCCAGGTGCTTGGTATTGAACCAGGGACGTCCCCTGTTTGCCATTTCTTTCCATGCCAGCAATAATTTTGTTTTGCAGGTTTCTTCTGCTGCTTTGATGCATGCATAGAAAAGCTTCAGGAATAATTGAGTTCAAAAAGATATAAGTAATCTTATGATCTCCAGTATGATGTACCTGAATCTCTATTGATATCTGTTATTATCTTATTGTCGGCAATAAAATCCATGAAAGGCTGCTGAAAAATAGATATAGTGAAATAGCTATTTCTGAGAAAAACAACTAATGCTTTATATAATGGCAACGAACTTAATTGTGCCGAAATGGATCTAAAAGATCCACCGAGTTATATAAATTTGACGTCATTTGTATCGCACCCTTACTACATCTCATCAAAAATTGGACTCAATCAACCTAAAATTAAAGCTCTAGGACAAGTAAAGATATCTCAAAAAAACCAACATATATTTTTAAACAGGTCAGTTCAATTGTACTATTGCTTTTCCCCGGTCTCTTACGTTTCCTACTCCTGCTTCTTGTGTTGTTATCAGAACTTCTTTCCTGCAATTGAAATTGACTTCTCAGTTCTCAAAGCCAGTTACAGGTAATTACATTTAAAAAAAAATGTCATCTGATCAGTCACCTAATCAAATCAGAAACCAAAAGAATGGATGATGCATTGCAGTCCTTATAATTTGACAACTTTACAATGCACTCCAAAAGGGTAATGCGGTCTTTTCGTAATTTTTTTTCTTTTTTTTTTAATTTTTAACGGAAATGTTAAGTTTGACTAACGGTCAACCAAATCGTGAACATATTTGTAATAAAGTGATTCTCCTGGACCTAGATGTAATTAGCCTAGAAAATAGGAACCCAAGTGTAATTTTCCCTAAAATAAAACAGAACTTGGGAATTGAAGCCGCACTTAACGTATATATATAGACAAACATAAAACAAACATTTCTTTCAACATTTATATATCTTCTTTAACTTTGTCATCGATCAATGTTAACCAGAAGATTGATGGGCCTGTCTGGCTGGGGGTCTCTTTTCTGAATGCATGTTTTCTCGATCGTCATCTCTTTGTTTTGATACATCATCATAAATCCAGAAACTTGAGCTTAATTAGCGCCTCAAACTCTTTTCCAAAAACTATTCTCTGTTTGAAACTCATTTGTGAACAACTTCGATTCTCTGGATATATATTTCCTTGCATTTGCGATGTCCGTAAACGACACAAAGAAGAAATATTTGGAAATTAATTATGGAATCAAAATGAAAATATTGAAAGAATATATTCAAGATTTTGTTGGATTGCAACATTATTCATGTAATGCGTAATTGCGTAGTATATATGGGGTTTCTAATATATATATATATATATATACACGATGGAAAGAGAGAGGAGGCCAAGTAAAATGAAAAGTGACTTCATTTCTTCAAAGTAAAATTAGTATCTCAGAAAAGTTAATTGGAAATAAATCGTGCTACGGTGCTAGCAATTTATAGACGGAAAAAAACGAAATATATATTAAATAATAAATAATTCAACTTGATAGCTAGGAATTAATCGAAACCCTTCGTCGTCAAATTAAATAAAAATTTAGCCTGGCCTAGCTACCTGATCATGTTATTTTTATTGCAAGTTTTCCACGAAATAGTAATATATATCTTGCGTGATGGAAAAATCCCATTATTGCAAAACGATAGTTTGGCTAGTATAATTCTACCTATATTATATATTGCAAGTTGAATTATATATGTCCCATGCACAAATTTTTAAATTTATCTTCAAATGATAAAAGAGTCCTTCATATATAATATATAATATCCTGCAAATTGATTGTAGAGGAACAAAATGTGGGGAAGGATGTTTTTTTAATAATTCTCTCTATTGTTGCACCATGAGTGATTAGCTTACAAGTTATAACATTACACATAGTTTCGAGTATCATTTTGGTGAACTAATTAAGTAACAAATATATATATATATATATATATATATATATCAATTTGATTTTAGTACCATGCATCACATGAAAGTGGAAAGTGGGAATTAAAACGGAAAGAACTTTTTATGATTTTTACATATATATATGTTACAAGCAAAGCAAACTTAATTATGCCATTTCTCTTACAAGATTATTGGATTAGCTAGGATAAACGTAGGAATGCAACGACCAGTTGTAAGATTAAAAATAACCAACTTTTGTCAAATAATACAAACATACATAATAATTACTCTACCAGATATTTAACTTATTTTTGCGATGAATAAGAAATTTTATTAACTTGATTACAATGAACCACGCATCTCTTACTTGGACATCACACAGAACAGAAACATGCAGAAACAATTAAGAGCTTAAACAGTTACAACTTGGGCCCGGTACTGGTTTCCCTATTCCTCATAAACAGAAACATTTGGCTGAGGCTCAAAATCCTTGTCAAAAGCCTTGTTTGCCTCCTCTCCAACTGCATTATCGTTGTAAGCTGAGACATTAGACCTCGGCTCAAAGTCGTCATTAACGAAAGATTTATCTTTTTTCTGCGTATCATCATCAGTGTAAGCTGTAGCACTAGGTCTAGTCTCAAACTCTTTTGTAAAATGTTTATTCTTCAGCTTGATATCATCATTGTATGATGAAACATTAGGTCTGGGCTCAAATACTTTTGTAAAAGATTTCTGCTTAGTCAACTTGGCATCATCAGTATAAGATGAAACATTAGGTATTGGCTCAAATTCTTTTGTGAAAGATTTCTTACCTTGTAATTTTGCACCCTCTCCAGTATAAGATGAAACGTTAGGTCTTGGCTCAAATTCCTCCGTAAAAGATTTCTGCTCAAGCGGCTTAGCATCATCATTATAAGATGAAATGTTAGGTCTCAGCTCAAATTCTTTTGTGAAAGATTGCTCATCTTCTAATTTTGTGCCACCTCCAGTACTATAAGATGTAACACTAGGTCTTGGCTCAAATTCTTTTGTGAAAGGTTTCATTTCATCTAGTTTATCTTCCGAATAAGATGAAGTGTTAGGTCTTGGTTCAAATTCTTTTGCAAAAGATTTTTGTTCAGTCAGCCTAACATTATCAGTATAAGCTGTAATGCTAGGTCTTGGCTCAAATTCTTTTGTGAAAGATTTATTTGTTTTAATTCTAACATCATCTTTAGGCTCATTCCTCTGGTTGCGGTGTGAGGTGTGACAGTGATTCTTGACGGTGGAGATAGATGTAATTTTACTTGCATCAACAAGAACTTGGTCTAATTCAGGCTTTGGCTCATTTTCCACAACACCTCGCCAGTAATCTCCTGCATCTTTTCGTGCATTAATGGTGTTCACAAACTGCATAATAAAAAAGAACACTTGATTACAAACTGGAACCAAACAATAGAAACAATGGCGTACACGATATATGCACACATTATAAAAATAAATATAAGGGCAAATAACATCTAGCTCTAATTACAATTTAGTACATCTGCTTTCAGAACTTATAAAAAATTTCCTGATATTTCACTTTATTACAAAAAAACTACCTGAAACTATACAACATTAAGCCAAAATGCTAATAATCAGTCTATTTCGGGGTGTATTTTGCATTAAGTGAAATACTAGGGAAGTTTTTGTAATTTATGAAAACAAAATGACTAAATTATAGTTAGCTCAAATCTTAGGGATAGTAGATGTAATTAGTTCTAAAGATAAAAAGGATTTGTGATACTCAATCTCCAGGCAGGCCTGTTGATTAGCTTATTAAGTGGGAATTGCAATGTTTTTAGGCTAAATGTAATTTTTCAATGTTATCAAGTTGAAAAAGTGAAATAAAGGAAACCATTGGGGAGGGGTTTGACCCAATCGCCACCAAATATTACTTCAGATGTGGAGGTTTGGGGTTCAATTTCTTGTAATAACAAGGATCGAACTTTTAAAATATATTAAGAAAAAGTGAAATAAAGGATAGAGATGTGTTTTCATACCAGAACAAGAGAAAAGAGCCCGGCTGAAATGAAGATGGGTTTCATATTTCTCAACAATATATGAAGATGTTTTTGCAATTTGAGTTACTTGTTATATCGCAAATGCTTTCTATTTATAGGAAGAAAAACATGCAAGTTAGTAATTACTGTGGTAATTTAAAATGCCAGATCAGAAAATCCCCGATCGACAGGGTACCTTTTTTGAAAATACTATTTTGTTCATTCTTGATCAATTCTTACGATCCTCCATAAAACTGATTTTTTATTAACTATAAAGTATAATCCACAATACAATTTTTATATCTTTGATTTCTTTCGATATTAATATGGCAAAATATATAGAATGGTTACCTAAATTTATTGTAATCAGTTCCCATGCTGTTTTCTTGTAATCAGGTATTTACTAGTATTGGGTGTATTATGACTGTACAGCTGATGTCTGATACTTGGCCTTAAAATCGAGGAAAAAAATATACATGGCCAAAACGTTTACCTAATTTCACTAATAGAATAGGCTTTAAAAACTTGCACCATGTGATATACCTTCTAATATTAGAAATCGTTCCAAATATTATTTTGGATAATTCCAAATAAAAATTTCAGAGATTTCCTTACTGTTTCACAAATTAATATTATCAGAAATATCCAAATCATAATCATTGGTTCGTAGAAAAGATTAACATTAGATAAAAAGAAAAGAGCACCAATCCAAAAACAGTAACACTAGACATGATCTTCACCTGAAATTGCATGGTGAGATTGTTCAAAAAATTAACGTGAAATTGCTCTCTCATATTTTAAGGTGGTATAATACAGGCTACAACAATAAAACGTGTTAAGCACTTAAACTGTACCAGGCTCAAATCTAAAACGTGTTAAGCACTCAAGCTGTACCAGGCTCAAATCTAGTCGACAATTCATTTCCAACTTCCTAATCCTAGGTCTTTTTTAATTATCATTATTATTTCATACATGATTGTTTAACTTACTTGGCACAAGTAACCTTTTAAATTTGGTTAGTGAACTTGAGAGCTATAGTTTCCACAAGAAAACTATTGTGTGTATGCTAATCATGATGAAAATAAACAAGGGTCAATTACGAGGGTTTACGTCGTTTACGAAAAACACCCTGAAACCTCGAACCCCTACCGATAACCCTTAAGGGTTGCAAATCATAACAAACACAATTTAAAACTTTGAAACATTACAGATTCCTATTAATTTTAGGGGAGTATTTGTAATATTTTGCAACCTTAGGATAATTTTCCTGAAGTTTCAAGGTTTCAGTGTCCTTTTGTAAAGGGTATAAAAATTCAAGACGTATTTGTCCTATTTCAAGGTTTCGGGTTGTCCAGAAAAAAATAATTGCAACTTCCTGAATAATGTCAGACATGTTGGTTTTCAGACAAAAGATTAACAATAATTATCGATGACATCATGGCTGACATAATCGAGATAATCTAGAAAATCATGAAATTTAAACACATCAATCACACCGTTCAATTATTGCATGCATGCATACGCTGGCAAGATAATACACCACTCTAAAATCTATCACCAATTCACCACCTAGAAAATTTCGAAGGCATATCCACAAGAAGTTCAATGGATGTAAAACTTGCACTCTCCAATCTATTGCTTCACCTCCTCATTCTACAGGTAATGTCCTAAATTCTCAAAACCTATGTCTCCCACTCAATTACAAAAGCATTTCACAATTCTATATGCCACAGCATTAAGGTAGTGTTTGCAATCTCTTCAAAAGACACTTTTGTGCTTTCTCCTTGTTTTCAGCACATTAGTAGTGTTAGGGAAACCAACTTCTGCTTATTTTAAACAGAAATAAGCTAGAAGAAACACCCACGAACCAACTTTCAGCTTCAGCTTCGAGGTTATTTTCATAAATAAATGGAAGTTTGTGTAGAGTAACAAAAGTGCTTTAAACTCTCCTTTTGTTTACAAACACTCAAAACTTTCTTTTTTAATGTGTTTCACTTTTTATGAAAACACTCCTCAATTTTGAAGCACCCAAAGACCAACTTCTAGGTTCAGCTTCTAGCTTCTAGCTTATTTTTGAAAATAAAAATTGTAAGTTTATTAGTAAAGAGAGTGCTTCTCAGGATTTTTTCCCAAACACTCAACTACATTGTTTTGAAGTTTCACTATATTTTAAAATCCTCAACTTTATCACTCCCAAGTGTTTACAACTCCAGCTTCTACTTTAGATTCTCCATTAGCAAAAGCACTTGCAAACACCCACTACGTCTCCGAGAAACACTTCACAATTCTATTAACGGACGATATTAATACCATAATATTTTGAAGCAAAAAGCACATAAAATGAGTAAATACCACCTGTGATTATTGGCAGGGATCTTGCAACGGAAGCAGAGCCCACAATCATAATACTCATGCAGATATGCGTATACAGCAAGTTAATTCCCATTCCTCATCTCACATGCAAAATCACATGGATCCTTCACTAATAGTCTTCTTCTTTGTGGAGGACCTGAAACAAGGCAACACAATTCCAGTTTATTTCCCAAAAAGGGAATCAAATACCTCTCCTCATTTACTCTCCAAGCAAGAAGCCGACTCAATTCCTTTCTCACATCAAAAGCTCAATAACCTACTCGACTACTTCTCCTTCTCCCATAATTCTCCTCAAGCCATAGCCATGGAAAACACACTAAGAGAGTGTGAGACAAAGGGTATCAAGGGAGAGACAAAATTCTGCGCCACATCATGGGAATCTATGATTGATTTCACGAAAACAATCCTAGGTTCAGAAACAGAGATTGAAATTCTCAAAACAAATCACATCACAAAGTTGAGCACTGTTCTACAGAAGTACACTGTAAAGGGAATTGAGGAAATGCGAGCACCTAAAATGGTGGCATGTCACACTATGCCTTATCCTTATGCTGTTTTCTATTGTCACTATCAAGAAAGTGAAAGCAAGGTGTTTAGAGTTGAACTTACTGGGGAAAATGGTGATAAGGTTGAAGCAATTGCTGTTTGTCACATGGATACTTCACAATGGAGTCCTAATCATGTCTCGTTCCAGGTGCTTGGAATTGAACCAGGGACATCCCCTGTTTGCCATTTCTTCCCAGCAGATAATTTTGTTTTGGTTTCTTCTGCTGCTTTGATGCATGCATAGAAAAGCTTCAGGAATAACTGAGTTCAAAAGGATAGTAATCTTATGATCTTCAGTATGATGTATCTGAAATTCTGAATCTCTATTAAAATATGTTATTATCTTACTGTCGGCAATAAAATCCATGAAAGACTTAAAAATAGATATACTGAAATAGATATTTCTGGGAAAAACTACTAATGCTTTATATAATGGCAACAAACTTAATGGTGCCGTAATGGATCTAAAAGATCCACCGAGTTATATATTACACATAAAAACTTTAACGGCATTTGCAACGCACCCTTACTACATCTCATAAAAAATTGAACTCAATCAACCTACAAGCTCTAGGACAAGTAAAGATATCTCAAAAACCAACATATATTTTTAAACAGTCAGTTCAATTGTACTATTGCTTTTCCCCGGTCTCTTATGTTTCCTACTCCTGCTTCTTGTGGTGTTATCAGAACTTCTTTCCTGCAATTGAAATAGACTTCTCAGTTCTCAGAGCCAGATAAAGGTAATTACATTTTTAAACAAAATGTCATCAGATCAGTCACCTAATCAAATCAGAAATCAAAAGAATGGATGATATAGTAATCCTTTGGGAGCACGCAATAAGAAGTTTTCTTGTTTATATGATGTATCTATTATTAGTCATACAAAAGGATGCAACTAAAATCAATCTGGTGGAGCTCCAGTGTAACCATTTCAACTAAAAATTAAAATTTGATTCTAGAAAAGCGTCATCTTTTCCTTAGCCAAAAACGAGTCGGCTAATTAGAAGTTAATTGGCATCTATGAACTTCAATAAAGATATAAAATTAACTTCAGTATCAATGACTATATTCTAATTCTCGGGAACACAAATTGGCAGTTGAAAACCATTAACATACCTTCGCTAAAACAGCATCTTTGTCTCCTTGGGTCTTCTTCTTCCTGCATGAAAGAGGGTTTGGACCCTGCACAGCAATGAACATAATGTATAAACTCTGTCTTCATAGGCAAAGATACATTTGGAGGAATTGATATTGTGCAATATCAATCCTACCCCTCCAACTCATCTTTTAACTGTTGGTTGAATTGATATTATGCATAAAAATTAAAGCAATTGAATGCAGAGATTCTATATGCAATTATTCATCTATTTATTTGTTTTGGGCCAAGGAAGGGTGTGGTACAAAAGGTCTTCATTTCTAACCTTAGCTCTCTTTCGCTTGAATTGAGCTTTATCCTTCGTATCCATTGTGTTTCTTTTAACAATTGTCTTGAGAATCTGCGGCTCTAAATTATGATCTTCCTTATCTTCATTTGCATCAGAAGAATCCCTTGCTTCATCAGTAGCTACCCTCTTCTTCTTTAGCTTTAGCATCTTTAACTCCAAATCAGTCATATGTGACCGTTCTTCTTCTGCAGTCTTAGCAAATTCATGTTGAAATGTGGACGGACGTTCCAGAAAGAGAGCATTTCTGAGTCCATATATAACAGGAACACCTGGAATCTAGTAAACAACGGAACAAGAACCGATATGATGACATTACAGGCATAAGTTTGTACTTAACCAATAGACAGCATATACAGTATACACATATTAAAAGGCCAAAAGAAAAGACTAAAACCTCTTGGAACTTCTTCCTCAGCTCTGCATCCTGTGTAGCAACAAAGAAGTGCTCAGTATTCTTTTCTCCAATCACTTCCGTTATGCACGCTACAGCACTCTTTCGCTTCTCATGATCGCATCTAGAAAACAAGTTTGAAGCAACTCAGAAACAATTCAAACTATTACAGGTCAAACACATAACAAGACTTCATTGAGTTCTGAACCCACATGACAAACAGCTGAAAGTGAGTGCGTGTGTGTCACAGAGAGAGAGATGAGAACATTGTTGCACCACAAAGTGAATACATCTCATGTTTAAAAAATTTCCCTCAAATTTTCTTTTAAAATTGAATAAATATGTTGACTATTGATTTTTTCACCAGAATCCAGCTTCCAAAACCTAGGTCTATTGCACTCTTGTCACATCCATTCCTTATATATAAGCACATTACAATATAGTGATACATTTTCCTCTCCAGGTCTCTTCTATTAGCTTTAATAGTATGAAAAATACAAATAACAAAATGAACCGAGATGGAGCCTTCTTCAGAAGCACAAAAGCATATTAATGTATTCCTACAATATGTATACGGCAGACAGTAAGATAAGAGATAAGCCAGCTAACCTCGCAGTTATCAGGTTACGAGCAGCATTAAGTGACTCCGAATAAGAATCACCAAGGCTTTTCAACTCAGCAAGAACACATCTGCAAACAAAGAGATTCGAACTTTAGCAAGTCAAACTTCTCACCTACTAGAATATGATGGAAAATGAAGAAGAACGCCAAATATCAAATTGAACACCAAACAAAAAAAATTCTCACCTGGTGATGAAGATTTTGACTGGGGCGCCAAGCGTATTCGTCAATGCAGTATCAGCTGGGGTGATACGATTCGCTAGAAGATGATGCACGAAAGTCCCGTCGCAGAGGATTTTGAACGGCTCCCTGAATCCAAAGCAAGCCGTGTAGAATCGAACGGCTCTCCGATGACGCTTCTGCTTTTTCACCCTCATTTATTTCTGAAATTGAATATAAATTGAAACTGGCAAGTTCTAATTTGACAAAGAAATTCCAGGCATAATTTGATAAATCATAAAATCATGACTAGAAAGCTAAAACGAACAGGATGGTAAACGAAAAAGAATCAACAGAACTAACCAAGATGAAGAGTTCAACAGATTTTGGGGGCTCTAAGCCCTAATGTCGACCGGTGGGAGGTTTTTCGATTGCAAAAACCCTACAATTCTGGTTGACTGAACGTAGGGAGTAGGGAATTTTGGTTGAACCGCGTTTAGCTTTTCACCGTTTCTTATTAACAGGCGGCAGAACGTGGGCCGTAAATGAGCCCAGAAGTGTATTGGGCTTCACAAGTTTAGCTTAGAATTTTCGACGTTCCGTTAATAAATTTGAAATTTATTGGGAATTTTTTTAAAAGGCTGCAGGAATGGTGAAAATTAACAATAAATAATTTATTAATTTTAATTATTTAAATTAATGATAGATCTTATTGTTTAAATGTAAATATTTAATAGGAATAGATAATTTAGATCAACTTGGAAACACAAGTAGCTAGGCTTAGATTTTGTAAATTTTACTTGATCACAACTTGCACTTGATGATGATGCAATGCAAGTAATGGAACATGTTATAAATTATTGTGGTTAGGTATAGATTTTTTTTCCCCCATGTTTTGCTTAATCACGACATATCGGCAATATTTATCTTTGATATCTAAAAATTGACTATTTGATACACAAATATAATATAGAAAAAAAATCTGAAGAAATAGATAAATTTACAGTAAGCTTATATAGAAGTTATATATAATTAATTCTGAATATTGAACTTCACTTGATTATAAAAGCCACAAGTATGCAAAAGCCCTCTTAAAAAAATACTTTGAGGCATCTATTTGCTACATAATATTGGGTATAAGTATGTAATTGAAAGATATATGTAATGCTACAAAATTTCAAGATAGTGTAGTGGGATAAAACACTTGATCTTTTAAGTAAAGTTTAGAGTTTAGATATAAGTATTGTGAATGGAGTGTCGAAACGGACCCCAAACATAAGAGTGCACTAAATCAAAAAGAGAAGCAGAAAGAGACGTACTAGATAGATAAGGTACGTATGGTCAACTGTTTTTCCCAGTTTACAGGCCATACATGGAGACAACTCCGCTCTACACTAGATTCATACATGTAGTATATTATACTAACTCAAGTTACAAATTTAAATTATGATCTCACTCGCCATAGAGAATAATATATATCTTAAAACTTATTTATTATAATGCACGAAAACAAATTGGTCGCTATTGAAAATTACAATATCAAACTCAAAATTAAACGACCACACAATAAGCAGTACTGCTCTTTAATTCCTAGCTACGAATGTTTTGTTTCCTTTTTTTTCTTAAGTGATATATCTTAACCTTGGACAGATGGAGGCTTTGATTTTTCAGAACGGACATGGTGGCTGTGATAGATTATGACATTAGGCTTTATGTCGAAATCTCTGACGAAACGAGCTGAGTTTTTAGAATATTCTGAAGAAGCTGGATTAATCTGATCATCATCTTCATGGAAAAGATCTTTTATTGCCTTAGGTATGGCTTCGCCATTCATTATGCTCTTCCAGTAGTCTTTCGGATCTTTTCTTGCATCAGTAACACTAACACAGCCAAACTGAACGTTGACCAAATTATACCAAAACAACATTAATTAGATTGTTTGTTTTTCGAAAATAAGATATAAAACTCAGTGATTATATATGTTTTAACTATATAACATAAAGCTTGATGATCGAAGATAAAGATAAGGGCTTGCGTGAAGAATTTACCAATACGAGGGAGAGAAGGAAGAAGACTGAGAAAGGTCTTATTTTCATCTTCAACATTTGGTTGTAGACTTGTAGTTGATAGCACAGCAAAGTTGGCTTAGCTTCTGTACTTGCAAATTCTACAACTTCTGACTTAATATTTATAGACAACCAAGAATAGAATACTTTTGCCACAATGAGGTTATAATTCCACAGTCAACACCCCACCATAGGATATAGTGCCTCTTCATTTTCTTGAATTGACAAATTGAGCAATACAAGGCTTAGTGCTGCCTGGTCATGTCGATAAGCACAAGGATGACTTACCGCTACCCATAAAGTTTGATATAAAATTTTAAAAACATTACCGAGGTTTATCATCTTGTAAAATTTTAATCCAATTTTAGACATGCTCACTCCATCAAAAGCATCTTGTCTTCTGTCATTTATCGGTCTAAAAGTCAATATAAATTTTTAGCTTACTCAATACCGATTAAAGTATCTCTTGTCGATCATAATCTTTACCGTCTTTTAATGCCTTCTTTTTTTCTTCCCATTGGACTCCACTTTACACGACTAATTATTAAAGAGATTTCTGTCGTAACTTTTAAAACGATGTATAAACTAATATGTCAACATATTATCAATAAATAATAACTTAATTTCTCTATCTATCTCTTAAGTAAAGACGTGTCAAGTTCGAGGTCTCATTCAAGAAATCAATGATGCATGTATTTTATATATTTTCGTTTTCCTCATGATCAACAAGCCATCAATCATTTGGAATAATATTGTAAAATTGGTTTGGTAGTGGTTCATTTGCTGGAACCGCCGAAAGTGCATTCATATGCTTAGAATTGAGTATGTGAGTTATGAGTAGTGGGTTTGACTAAATATATAGATTTTTGTTTATGGCCCCCAAAAAGTTGAGGATAAGCACAATAATAATTCAATATATTCATTATTGTTCCATGCAATATATGTAATCTTCTATAGATCAGACTACTATAATCATTTCATCCACCACATAGTACCTTGGTCAACTCTTCATCCCTTCTGATATCCTTGAATTCGAGGGGCCATGCCTTTATAAATTAAAAAAATTGTATTATTTTAGAAACTTTTTTATAATAAAATAAAATATGATCGAAGAATTTTTTTTGTAATTTCTAAAACTGTAGGGACTAAATTATAGTTAAAGACAAATCTCAGGGTTAGTAGATATGTAATTCACCCATTAAATTATGATTGAATAATATTCTATTAGTTTAATAAAGAATATGTTACTAATGTTATTACTTAGCCCATCACAAATTCACAAGAAATAAATTTTTTCATCAGCGCAATTAAGTTCATTAGAAACAAGGTACTATTTAATAAGAAAAGAACAAGATTTTCATAATTGAAGAAAAAAAATTATTGTATTAATCACATTGTAGATACCTTTGAAAACAACTATTAAACCGTGCATATTTACACAATTAATATATTTTTAGCAACACACAAAATATATATATATATATATATATATATATATATATATATATATATATATATATATATGAAAAAAAAAAAAAAAAAACTTTACAAAATTTTTTTTTTTCTTACGAGCTATATCTTTCGTTCTTATAGACATAGATCAACAGTCAAAACAAATCTTAAAATAAAGGTAATCTAGATGTCAATTTCAAATCTTAATCCGCCTTTACCGAATTTGATATATATGAATATGAAGCATAATCTATAATTTCCTGTTGCAAGTATATTCTGAATCATAGTGGTGTGACCTCAAGATTGCATGTAGCATGTGTAACAAGTTTTGACTTTCACCATCAAGCTTTATATTTTCAAAGATAGCTAATTTAGTCAATGAATATTAAAAATAATTCAGATATTATCTTTGATAAATATTCTACTGCTATGACGTATCTGATATATACAAACAGAAAGTTACATATAAATTTGAATTATCACCAATGGGCAATGGCCACTAATTATCTAAATTAATTATGGATTGGTCCAATTAACATGCATGTATGTTATTACCTTCCAGGACGGTGAGTTACAGCTAGACCCCCTAACATTTTATCAAATTACATTTAGATCACTCCCATCATGGGAAATTAAACCTAGATATATATGGGCCTTTACTTTGATTTTATCTTACAAATTACTTTTTCTAAATGCTTTGGTTAGAATTTCCATCAAAGTTTTAAGAGTAAACTGTCTCTAAATTACCATTCCACAAACTATTATATAATAGACACCTCAAATTTTATAAAATATCACATAGTAGACCTGGCATTTCAATCTGGACGAGTATCTTGCGTAATTCTTTTTCCATAAATCTGAGGGAAAGTGTTAGAAACCCTATCCAACGTAGATGGAAGAGACAATTTATATGATGAAGTCAAAGTATAGGGGATCTTTGTGTAATTTCTCATAGTTTATGGAGTCTAAGTGTAATTAGATGAAAAGTCAGGGGATCTTTATGTAATTCACCCATGCAGCTTTTTTTCTTCAAGTTGACTAGCAAACATGTAATCTAGAAGACGATGTGTAATAATTAGTTTATGTATCTAATTAACGTTTGCAAATATTATTATAAGATTAAAAATGTTACTTGTCCCACCATATAGTGGAATTACAGATATATTCGATCTGACTACGTAGAAAAAAGAACGATGTGTGCTAGATTTTGTAGAGTCTAGAATACAGCAGTACATTTTCATGGTACATGCCAACTGCCGACTGACGACTGCCGATTTATGATTCATTCCAAGCCCCACGCCATTAATTTGGAGAGGCGAAAAATGAAAAAAACTACAAATAAATGAATAATTAGGAATGGGATGATAATGTGTTTTGACTTTCCAAACAATTGGTTTAGTTAAATGATCACTATAATGCATGAGCAAATGAAAGACTGTGTTGGCATTGAGCAATAACTTAGTGGAATCTTGAAAGTTATATAAAACAATTTGTGTTGATAAAGTGATTATCGAGTCTAAATAAGCAACATTGATTGGATCTATTATGCATATTTTAAAATTCAGAAATTATATAATTAGTAATAATTCAACTTTTATCATTTGGGTTGGGCTTTATTGAAGTTGAAATTCAATCATTTAGGGCCATTAACTTTGTGTCTTGGAGACTGGAGTTGTAAGCCGAGACGTGAGCTTGGCCCAAGTAAACTTGAGAGGTTAAAGATAGTGTTGGTAAATTTTAAAAGGAATTTTGTGATTTTCCGCTTTTAGCTTTAAAAAAAATTGCAATGGAATTATTTATGTTTTTCCTTAAAATAAGTTGAAAATAACTATAAAGTAAAAATACTTTTATGATATATTTTTCAGCTTTTAGTTTTTTTTCTAACATTTAAATATATTTTTTATATCTTTACCCAAACATTCCAAATTTTTACTTTTTTTCTGTTTGAAGCTCCAACTTTTTACAACTTAGATTTAAGCTTTTACTTCGGAAAACATAATTTTATGTAATAAATTTTCATCTAATTGTACATATATTTGTGCTCTAATGAAATTCATGAATGGAGCATAGCTATAATGTACGGATATTTATAAAAGTTCTAGTTTGCCGTGTCGTGTCTGATATCATGTCGGATACTTTTCTAGTGTAAAATATCAGAAAAAATTCATGTCGTTATATTTTTTTTAAAAAAAGTAAAAAATATATACATATATATTTAGGAATTAGATGTCTTATATAAATGTAAAGTTTGAATTCCATTCATAATATCAAAAACAATCCGGAGAATTTTGTTGCCTATACGATCTGCTGACTCTTATTGGTTTCATTCCCTCCTAATTACTCCCCCATTCCAACTGAAGTCGCCAATTACGCCACTTTCCAATTAACACAACATCTCTTCACGAAGAATAAAACGTGTTCGACTCCCAAACTCCGAAACAGTATCGCTTCTTCGCTATTCGGATCTTTCTATCCCCTCATAACCTCGCAGAACGGTGACTTCAGCAATGGCAACGCTGTTAAATCTATCAATTGCTTCTCCTTGTTGCAAAATCTCATCTCCTCAGAGGTATGTTTTTTTTTCCCTGCATATGGATAAACATGAGTGGTCTGTAGATATTTCTGTTCTTATTATGTTGAGTGATTTTCTGTACTTCTGTTACTCAACCTGTTGCCAATTGACATCAATTCTTTTCCTCTCTTGGGCAGGAGATTAACTTTGAGACCTATAATTTCAGCTCTGTCGAGCTCCTGTGGCGATTCTTCGTTAATTGGTATGTATTTTAGAATCCTAATGAAGTGCTATGTAGTTTTAAAACCTGCAGCAGCTATTTTTCAGTTTTTCAATAAATACGTGGGGTAGTTACTTTTAGGCCGGTGAATATTGTTTATTCGGTATTATAGGTTTTTATGTATATGTGGGTTTCTTCTTCTTCTTCTTCTTCTTCTTTTTTGGTGTCGTGGGAATTGGTTATGACGAATGATATTGACTAGGGTTTATCCTGTGATATTACCAGGACTATCTAGTAGAACAAGCAGATCGCACTTAAAGGCTAACAAGAGTGATTTTTACTCTACCCCAAGGTCAGTTCTCGTCATTCAGGTGTTATTAATGTTACATTTTAGCAGCTTCAAAAATGCCCTCTTAATTTGCTTGAATGGATGTGGTGTATGCTCGTTTATTAGGATAATTCACAAAATATGCTTTTAAAACTTTGTTTGATATTGGAAAAACACTTTATATTTTCTATAATCAGGCCTGAAGTATTGCTTAAGGATCAATCTTAATATAAATTCTGTATGACTTGTTTTTAATATGTCACCTTCCTAGGATTAAGTTGGATCAGGGCATCAGGCTGCGTGTGGTTTATCAATTAGAACCTATCGTGGTGATCTTAAACTGGCTTTCTGTTTCATTGTTTTGTTTGGAAGTATTCTCGTCCTCATTACAGTTTACCTATGATTTCACCAATATCTTTCTCTTATCAGTAATGGTGTTATAGAAGCCAGAGGGAATCCACCCATCATGCCAGCAGTGATGACTCCTGGAGGGCCTTTGGATCTTTCTACAGTATTATTCAGAAATCGCATAATCTTTATCGGGCAGTCAATTAATTCACAGGTAGCTCAGAGAGTTATAACACAATTAGTTACCCTGGCTACAGTTGATGAAGAATCAGATATTTTGGTATGTACATACTTCCCTTAAAGCTCTTATTAACAAATCTCAAGTGTTTTAAGGCCCTATATCAAACAGTTGTTCACATTTATTGCTGTTGTTCCTGTTAGATATATCTAAACAGCATTGGTGGGAGCATATACTCTGTCCTGGCAATATATGACTGCATGTCATGGGTAAGATTTATTCAAACTTCTATTTTATGTTGTGATTTACATATCTGGATATAGCCTATCCTAGCAGTTAAGTTTAATGAATGTCGGAGTGATGTCTTTGTAATTATTTAAGCATGCATCTTTTTTCTCATTGCTTTTCTGATTCGCATTTTGTGCAATGAACATTTTCCTCAGATAAAACCCAAGGTTGGGACAGTTTGTTTTGGAGCAACTGCTAGCCATGCTACACTTCTTCTTGCTGGTGGAGAAAAGGGAATGCGATATGCTATGCCAAATGCACGTATTATGATCCAACAACCACAAAGTGGTGCTGGGGTAAGAACAGACTACTCCATTTGCAAGAGCTTTTGCTTTTGGAAAAGTTAAAGTAGAGGCTGAAGTTATTGGAGTAGTAAATGTGAGGAATGTTTGGAGAAAAAGTGAAGTTAAAACAAAACCAAAAAAAAGGTTGTTGAGCGTTTCGAAGAAAAGGTTGAGAAGCACTTTTGTTACTCCAAAAAAACTTCTACTTATTTATGAAAGTAACCTACAAGCTAGAAGCTGAAGCGAAAAGTTGGTCATTGGGTGCTTTCAGCTTCTAGCTTATTTCTGCTTAAAATAAGCAGAAGTTGGTTTTCGGAATGCTCCCAAAGTGCTGGAGAAAAGCCTAAAGCACAGAAGTGTTTCTTTTAGAGTTTGCAAACACTACTGAAGAATCTTTTCAAGTTTATGCACACCCATATCTAGATTCTAGGGTGGCATACAAAGATCATCTGGTTACACTTTATGAATGGCCATATCATTGTTGAGCCATAAAATCTTGTTCGATCAACTGATTTCTGATTCCCTCTAAAAGTTACCATTAACACTTGGGATAACACTAGCTTTTGTCCAAATACCTTATGCAAACTAATCTGAACCATTATCATAGTCCAAATTTGCTTATACTTTGTAATGGTTGTGTTAAACTGCAACACGAGGAGCACTGTAATTACATGCTCTTCCAAGAATTGTGAGACGATTAAAAATCTTGGAGCAATAATTTAAAGTGTTACATTGAACATATTTTTTTTTTTTACAGATTTTACTTCCTTCTGTGCTGGTATCTATTTCTATGTTCGTTTATGTGGAACTGATACACTTTTTTCTGCTTGTAGGGTCATGTGGAAGATGTAAAACGCCAAGTCGATGAATCAGTTACGCTACGTCATGTCAGTTTCCTTTCATCTATTCTTAAAATCTTCACCATTAACCCCTTAATAACTACTTTTGGTCTCCTGCTTTAGTTTAGACTTTCAATTAAAAATTAATTTTTATTTTTCGCTCTCCCTAACTCCTCTCTTTTCCATGTTTTTCCTCCTTTCTTGCCTTTTTGCTCTCTTCTCAAACTCCTCATAGTTTTTAAATTCTATTTATCATCATTTTATTAGATTATATCTTGTACATGCATTGAGTGTGCAGTGTTAGTACTTCGCTAAGTAATTTGATCTGAACTGGAAATAATGCATACGCTTTTTGGGGATACTATCATTCTTTCCCATGTTTTTGGTCTGTTCATATGGGAGTCAATACTTCAGAGACCTAGAAAGTCTTTTCTAAGCAAATACTGTTAAGAGCTAATGTTGTTTATGAGCTCGAGGCATTTTTCGGGGTCTTTCATGTGCATAGGTGAAAATTGCTGGCTATTTCCTTTTTATGGTCTGAAAATTCCACCTGAGATTCCGATGACTGTGTAATATCTGTGTCATGATTTATCCTCTTATGATTATTGGATGCAGAAATTGGACAAAATGTATGCTGCTTTTACTGGCCAACCTGTTGATGTAATTCAAAGGAACACTGACAGAGACCACTACTTTTCTGTGGCTGAGGTGATGTTATGCAGTCTTTTTGTGTTTACATTGATGACAAGTTATGATATGCTAAAATGCTATTTCTCATCTCTTATGTAAAATTTAGAAATACTGTATTAGAAGTATGGATTAAACGAGAGCCTGGTCTGTGGGTGTTTGCAAGAGCTTTTGCTTTTGTAGAAGCTTAAGTTGTATAAAATTGTAGTGGTGAAAGTTTTGAGCATTGGGGGAAAAAAATGCAAAGTTCACAAGAAGAGTAGTTGACTGTTTTGGAGAAAAAAGTTGAGAAGCACTTTTGTTACTTTAGGAATTAAAAATATAAAACCTTGGTGGAATAAAATCACTTACCTCTCCTAAAGTCTCTCTTTTTCGTCGTTGCAGGCTATTGAATTTGGTCTTATTGATGGGTTTCTGGAAACGGAGTACTAAACTCAGTATTGTACTTAAGGCAGCTGGATTGTACAATGACATTCCAAATTTACATAGCTCTGGAACACCATGAGATGTTAATTCTTTCATGGCTAATGAAACATTAGTTGATAAACATGTTGAAAGGAATGTTATTTATCTTGGGAACATTTATATGCTATGTAAAACAGGTGATTGGTGCAGTGGGGAAGATAATTATTTATTCACGTAGTCTAGAATGTCTTAAAGATTGCCAATATAGATCTCTTATGGGAAAATTTTGTTTTTTTGGTCTTATGATCAAGGTTGATTACAGCATTGCCTTCTTCTATACTCGTGTCTAAATAAATATGTAGTTTGCACTTTTTTACAATAATAAATGCCTTCTTCCGAGGAAATGAGATTTTTTTTGTTTATGTATGTTGAGGGGGAATTTTAAATTTTTAAGTGATGAGGTTGAGAAGGTGATTGAGGGGGGTGGTCGTAAAATGAAACCAAGTTACAGATAAAAAATATGAAAATTTAAAATTGAAAAGAAAGGTTTTAAGAGAGAAGTTCTGAAAATCCACAGTTACTATTTCTTTCAGTTCATTTTTACCTGAATCAAGTCGAAATACTAGCTGCAGTGGGATCAAGCAGGCGGGGTGCGTGTGTGTGTGTGAGAGAGAGAGAGAGAGAGATTGCTTAAATTTTTAAATAGTTCAACACTCAACAGCAATGATACAAAGCAAATCAATCCGAAACAACATGGAGTATGATTTGGAGGCAAATGTCCAGCAGCAACAAGTATGTTATTCTTGTACGTGGTCTCCGAGGAAAATGCCTCCTGAAATGTACCATTTCATGTACCTGCGAATCAAAAGAAAGAACTTCACAACAAAAAGTACAACAAAAACCAAGTTGATTTATGTGACTTAATTTACAAATTATGAATCAAAATAAACCAGCTCTATTACAAGTCCATAGTATCTCAAATTCTCAACTCTCATTGCTCTTCAACAAAAATTTAAACAGTTTATATTATTAGCTTCATTACTTTCTCTTGAGAAGCAAGAGAAACTACTATCAATGTGAACCCATAATTAGCGTAGAAAACAAAAGGTGAGATCAAAACTATAATTGCACATAGAAAGCTAACAGAGTCGAAGTGGATAAAAATACCATAGTTCTGATGTACCCTAGTGAACCTATGAATGGCTTTTAAGAGGGCACCAAATTTCATAGACTTCAATGTTCCCATATGCCTGCAACCAAACATACATACATACGACGGATCAATGTGAAAGGTAAAGAAAAAATAAATAAAAAAGAATGAAAAGTAACATTCAATTGAGCATGCGAATAAAATATAATACCAACACTTACACCATCTCCGTATAACGAATTCTCCAGGCTGGAAATCCTAGGTGGCATCTTGCAGGGGCGTAAATCAACATGAGATCAGGTTCTGGTGCTACATATCCTGATTTATTAACCAAAAATGATCAATATGACTTAACACCAAGAGGACAATTAATTAATCCATAATCCTTTTATATATTTATCAAGAAAATTATAAAAGGAATTAAGAAAAAAATCACAAATATGGAATTGGTAAACATGCAAAAGAACGAACCTATTTCTTTGAGAGCATCTGTCACGTCAGACTCGGTCAAATTTGGTTTCTCAGTATTAGAGCTCAAATAGTGCTTCTTTAAAAGAACATTAGCTGCTTTTGCAACTGCATGTTTACTATCAGCAAAAGAAATGACTTCCAAACTCAAATATTTCTGCTCAAGAAGGGGGTCGCTAGTAATTTCCTGTATATAAAATGACTCATTTTAGTTTAGAGTCCAATTATAACGCATTTCTAGAATAAGATCTAACATCTCTTAGCTCCAAAACATCTTGTAAGATGTGAAAGGTTATAAGCTTAGCCAAACACCATCTTAGTTCAATCAATTACGAATAAAGATAAATAACTCTATTCATTAAGATATTATGGTTGATAATTCAATAATTTCCTGAGGACGGTACCTTTGATGTTCTTTCACTTTTAAGCCACAAAGCCAGGGCATCTTTGGATTTCTTCAGCACTCCTACAAAATAAATCAAACAGCAATCACTATTATAAATACCAACAAAGTTGGCAAACATTAAATTTGAAACATAATCATCAGCAGGGTTATTTTACAGTGTGGGCGGGCTCATGTGTACCTTCAGGATCATATAGGCATACTTTTTTCAGTCCAATGGTTGCAAGCCACCTTAATAGTTCTAGAACTTTCAGAGTCTGAAGAGCTTCTTCACTGTCTATAACAACCGCCAGGTATTTAACTTTACTTATATCAATACCTTTGTAACTCTCAAAATAACCACTTGAGATAAGAAAACTCTCAATTGAGTTCACCAATTCCACAACAAAGTACCAAATGCTCACGACCATATGCATAATCCGCCATAGTATGTAAAGCCCAATATCTCCACGCTGGAAAATTTTAGACAAAACATTAATATTTTCGAAATTTTAAGTCATATCTATGTAGCGGCAAATAAGGTAAACAACAAAAGTCTAAGTTGTTAGGCACATTTCATAACTTTAAGGCATTAACCTAAACTTACACCTATTGTCATGGTATTATATACATAATTTCGGGAAGAGTTTACATTATATTGGATGAAAGGGGAATTATAGCACAAGGAGGAGGATCACTCAAAATTGAAACTATCATAAGGGATAATTTTGAAAAAGGGGCTTAAACCTTCCAATGGACGCCATATATAGGGGTGATTGCAATGACTTCTGCTTTTGGAGAACCTAAAGTTACAAGAAGTTGGAGTAGTAAAAGTTGGGAGTCTTTTGAGAAGAATGTACAAAAACACTTTTAAATAATTAAAAAAAAAGAACCTAAAAGCTGAAAAGCACCCCAGAAGGTATTTCTAGCTGATTTTAAGCAAAAGCAGTATCAAAGGGCTATCTAATCGATTCTCACTCAAAGATCTTGGTCGGCTCAATTATTTCCTTGGTCTTGAGGTAATCCCATCCAATGTTGGTTTACTTTTATCTCAACACAAGTATATTTCCGATCTTTTGCAGGAATTTCCTTTTTCAGTTTTTTTTTTTTAAGCTAAAAACTGAAGAACACTTTCTTTAATTGTTTAACAAAGACTGCCGTAGAACAATCTCTGACACATGATCGATTGGAAAATAATTTTTGAGAACCCATAAACCAAAAAAACTGAAGTGAACACCAAAGCAACTTCCCCATTATCAACGAAAAAAATAATTGCACAAAGATAATGGAAATTCCTATTTCTCTTGCTAAATGGTGAGAATCACGCACGACATGCCATTCATATTGTGCAAACTAAACATGATAAGAATCAATAAAAACAACATAAGCAAGGGCAACCACTTACCGACCAGATCCAGGCGTATACCTTCTGCACTTCATCCCCTAAATCCAAAATTCTGCAAACATGCGCAATCAAATTATTTATTTCTAACAGCAAAGTCCTCGAATTACTCAACATGTAGATAAATTAAAAATACAATTACGACACAAAAACCAACAAACCCTATGACAATCAACAAAACTGGACAAAAAAACAGGAAAACTGAGTGAAAATCGAAAATTATTAATTAAAACGGCGACTAACGTTGTTTCGACCCGGCGTAAGAATGTCACCAGGCGAACGAAGTCAACCTCCAGCATTCCTGCTCTGCAAAAAATCCTGACATAAAATGGGGAAAGAACCCATGAGCTGATACTACTAAGTGTCATTCTACCGCAAATTTATTTATTTTTTTGGCTCAATCGCAACAGTGAAAAAAAGTCAAAATAGCAGCAGTACAATTCTGAGAAACATATTTCAGAATAACTTGCAGTGAGAAAAGGAAAGGAAAATCAAGGCAGATGAAGTTACCTTAATTTGTAATTGTTTTAGGAACACTAGTTCTGCATGACTTTGGTTGCCCAACTCCAGAGCGTGTGATGTATGTGTTTCTGTTTATCAGCAGTTTCGATTTTTAGTTCATGAATATTTGTGTGATTGCTGACTTAAAACTTTCTCGCAGATACGATGTGACAACATAAGACTTAACTGCGACTTACGAGTGAGAACGAAACACGTGTCTTTTTGTTTGTTTTCAGGTTTGCCATTGTTTGGGCCATAACTGTCGAGGGCCCAGTTTAAAAATCCATTAACCCACACTTATCATCAATTTAGGTTGTCAATAAAACCACAAAAGAGATAATTTTGAATAGTTTGCGTAAGGAATAAATATTACAAAATAATGTGGTGTATAGAATACTATAGATACAAACAACTGGATTTTTTATTTGTGATAGGAACATAGGACTTTTTTTGTTTGGGTTTAAGTGTGCAACGGGTCCCATAATTTAATGGGATGAACTTGTTTGGACCTTAAGATCCCGACCTTCGGACCATACAAGTTCTTAGTTCACCGACCTACTAAGAATTGAATAAGCTGTAAGAATGAGATACTATCATTCATTCAATATCATTTGAGTAAAGTATCCAAGTCCCCATTCCCAATATGGAAATTGATCTATTTATAATATTCTAGGTAGAGTTTAAGAGACACTTGGCGTTATCTGAACCCTTGATCCTTGGCACTATGTACGGCCCGGATCAACTCTGGACTTCATGGGCTTTGCTTCTTATTCTCTGGGCTTGACTAATAAGTGTGGGCTTGGGCTGAATTAATATTATGAGCCAACTCATATTAAAGTGAAATAAAATCCATAGAATATTCTAGTTAGTTTCCAATTCTTGAAAAATATTCTAAATTACAAATAGGGAAAAGTTTTTATAATTAGATTAAACATAAGGGCATGTAACTTTAATTATCCCTCTTAAATCGTAGTCATGACTCATGGGCTCATTATATCTAGCAAATTTTAATTTACGTTACTTTTTATCCCCTCATTAACCAAATGAATAATGCCTATCCTACTTCTACAATCAGATATGAAATGATACGTCGACATTGTTTTGGTGGATTTCCAATCAACTAATAAAACAATTGAATGGTGTACAAACCAAATTGCCTGAAGTTTCTTCCTTACAGAAAGTTGATAATTAGAGTTCGGAGATCTTAATAGAATCTTGTCTGCTATGAACTTCACATGAATATAAACCTACATAACCCACTTGAAGGCATATCTGACTCTAAAATACACACAAACATACACAGATCAACTACATAGCTCTCGCATAAATCGGCTGTCTATAATTGCCCAGGCCATCTCAAAATATAGGGTAAAATGGGGAAAACAGCCCCCAATATATAACAACACAAAGCAAAACACTAACTTCAGAGCTCTCATTCTTCACAATGTGGTCTTTATAACACGATGCTTAACATGAACGACGACTTATAGTGAGCCCCACAACAAGAAGGCTGAAGCCTTCTTTCCTGCAAAGACAACCACATAAGGCATAGATTAAGACACTAAATAGTAAATGCTGAGAGAATTGAAATCTTGCTCTGCTCTTAGATGTTTTTGTTACCGAGCTGTAAAATTTAAGACACAATTCAATGAAACTATACATACAAAGTCAGCAGTATTCCTGTTCCATGCTAGTTACTAATTGTGAGCTCTGGATAATAAGAGAAACTTGAAAGAGGCGAGATGTTAAATCTTAATATTCTTAGGAACTCAGAGAGTAACTTCAGTCTCCTTTCACCTTGTACTCAATTTAACGTCCTCTCTGATAAGGCTCAAGTGGTTTCCCAATACAACATAAAATTGATCTCCACCAAACCTCAATCACTCCCCTAATTGAATGCACTATATTTCGTTCTAGGATTTTGCAAAGGAGAGAAAAATACTAGGGAAATAAAAGCGAGTAAAATAAATTCAAATCCCAAACTTGTTTGGTTGTCAAGGAAAATGGCGACTGAAATGATTTCCCCCAATCTGAGAAACATTGTAAGAATTCGTTCATAGCAGTGAATCAAATGATATAGAACAGAATGAAGTAGGGCAAGATGAGATTGTAAACAAAGGAATGAGCAATGAGCATTTTTTGTCTAGCATCCTCTCCTCTTTTCTCACCCTTTTTGTGAGGAAAATGTATTCTCCTTCCAAATAATATGTATTTCACACGATTTCCCTTTCCTTTCCCTCCTATCCTATTTTCTTCGTGACCAAACACCAAATATGTTTTTTTCTCTCCATTTTATTTTCCTTTCCTCCCTAAAATCCCATAACCAAACATAATGTCAATGTCACTTTAGAAGTTCTATACAAGAGTTCGAATTTTTGCCTCCAGCTACGTGGGTGTTTGCGAAAAATTCTACTTTTGGAGAGGTTAAAGTAGAAGCAAGTGTTGTAAAAAGTTCAAATGGTAAAAGTGGGGAGTATTTGGGAAAGAAAAAAAAAAAAAGTACTAAAAAAAATGTAGTCGAGTGTTTGGAGAAAAAAGTTGAGAAGCACTGTACTGACTTCCATTTTTTTAAGAAAATAACTTAGAAGCTAGAAGCTGAAGCAGGTCCTAAGGTGCTTCTAGCTTCTAACTTATTTCCACTTAAAATAAGCACAAGGTGGTTCAAACACTCCCAAAGTGCTGAAGAAACTCAAAAAGCACAACAATGTCTTTTTCTAGAATTTGCAAACACCTACTTAAACATATTTAGGCACACTTCCATACTGAAAATTTCTTTTTATTTTCTTTTTAAGTAATCAAGCCAAGTTATATTAAGTTACAACTCTTTTATACTCATACCACCATTATAGTAAAAATTGAGCATATATAGTACCTATGAATTATCTTCAGCAAATCTAGCATCAAAAGGAGCAGAGATGGGATGAGCTGAAACAGTTTGTGCTCCAGATCCTTGTTGAAGTTCAATTACAAGCCATCTAACAGCTTTACTCATTTGCTCCAAACGAACAGCACTTATTGGTGGAAGACCAGTCGGGCCCCGCTGTCCTGATCTAGTTGTGACAGAGCCTGTTGCTTCATCCACAAGACATTCTGATCCTATCCTTTGCTTCACAGCTTCTACAAGTTCTTCTGCTTGATCACAAGATACTCTGAACAATTCCCATCTTTGCTTGAAGTTTTCAAGTGCAGCATCAGTGGCTGCACTTTTTTGGCCACCAGAGCTTTCTTTCGCCTCTAAAGCTGTAGCTGCTGCTGTTATAAACTCCTGATATGCATTGTTCAAGGAATCCACTATGTTGTCCATCTATGGTCTGCAAAGAGAAATTGGATTAAATGGGTGTTTGCAAGAGCTTTTGCTTTTAGAAAAGCTGAAGTTGAACAAGTTGGAGTATTGAAAGTGTGAGTGTTTAGAAAGAAAAAAAAAAGTGAGAAAGTTCAGAAAAAAGGAGTCGGGTGTTTGAAGAAAAAGTTGAGAAACACTTTTTTTTTTACTATAAACAAACCTCCATTTATTTACTGAAATAGACTATAAGCTAGAAGCTGGTCCCTGGGTGTTTCCAGCTTCTAGACTATTTCTGCTTAAAAATAAGCCGAAGATAGTTTCCAGACACTCCAAAGTGCTGAAAGAAAGCAAAAAGCACAAAAGTGTTCTTTTTTCTTCTTTTTTGAGTTAGCAAACACTACCTAACAATAGCAGGCAAAGATTGGTTGTATAATCTAAGATCTTGATAACCACATATATATTTTGTCAACTGTTAACCCAAAATAACCACGTAAAATCCATGAGCTTGTCCACAATATTGAATTAGTGGCTCGAATCATGATGTTCGCAATTTTGTTTTCAACGTATCCTTTAATATACAAGTAATAGGAAGGACAGAAAAGTGTGGTGGAGCAGAAAAAATTAACTAAAATTTTCACATTCCTCCAGCCAATAATGAAATCAATAGCAGTGAAGTCAAAATCTCAATTACTTATCGTCGCCTAACAAGAAATACATAGAAGTTCGTTCAAATTACTCAAATGCGGCGGAATTTGGTGCACCAAATTATCCTACATCAAATTAAAATCTAAATGAAAGTCGCGGAGACATAATTAGAAGCACTGAGCAGAACGTATTACAACTAATACTTTTAATAATAGAAAACCTAACAATTCATCAGCAGAAATTATCAATATCATCGAAGATCAGAAAGCAACAGATTGCGTATCTGCTTCGCTAAATTCATCTCAACTTTAATCGCAGGGAAATATATATCTTCCCTTTCTTACCTTTGTGTCTTCAAAGATGTGCGCAGCACTTGTTCTTCTTTGAAAGAGCTCTCTTTTGCTTCCGACGAACATGTCATTTTGGGGCTAATTCGTATTGACTTGTATTAGCGAGGGTCAAAGTGACATGGACTTTGTTATTTTCCTTTTTTTGATAAAAGTGAATGAACTTTGTTAATAAATATAATTAATTCACAAATCAATAAGTTGAATCTTTTGCTTGTTTATTTATAAATATAGGATAAAAAATTATGTTATGCATAGACAATTTAAATTTTCTTAATTGTTATTCATCAAAATAAATATAATCTCTTAAATTTTCATCAAAAAATTTCTTCATTGTTATTTTTCAAAAAGTTATTTTTAATTTAAATAAAAATAATATATTTTCACCTTTGAAAGTTGAAAATTGAAATATAGTTTCAAATTAACATTTCATTTCGTCATTTTAGATCTGCAATTACTGATACTACTATTTAAAAAATGGATAAATGTAGAGAGTATTTGGATACCAATTAAAATGAAAAGAAAAAAAAAATAGTTGAGTGTTAGAAAAAAAATCTAATAAGAAACATGTTGACAATTCTCAATAAATTTTTATTTATTTACAAAAATCTAAACGTTAGAAGTTCAAGCCCTCAATAAATTTTTGTTTATTTACAAAAACTTAAAAGCTAGAAATTGAAATAAGAAATAGCTACTACTTCTCCCCAAGGAGGAGCAAATTGTACTAGGTATGCTTCTGAGGAGCCTTGGGGTTTTCACATATCAAGGTGCAATTTTGCTGGCATTTCCAATTATCGTCCGGCATGTAAAAGACATCGAAACATGAATTTTTATTATCATTATTATCGTCATCATCAGTGTCACTAACTATATCTAAAAAAATATTTTTTTAAAAAATGTTTTTTTTAGAACATGCCCAACACTTTCCTGCTACAGCTATACATCTAAGAACTTGTTTACTTCGTGATATAACCTATGTTTAACCCATAGAAATAACAATCTCGGCCTATTTACTTTTGATCGCTGCTTACGCGATTTAACACAGGAGATCCGCGAGATTTGTCAAATTTTGTCACTGTTCACATTCTATATAGTAGCAATGAAAAGCTGCTGCTTTTAGCAATAATTTAAGGTCCAAAGTAATAAAAAAAAATGATTGAGTAATGGATTAGGTATGCGCCGTAAGCTAAGCTCATCCGATTTAAAATCTCTAAAAGTAAACAAGTTATAAGAAGTAAGAAGTACCATCCAGCTGAAATTAAGTCATGTAGCCTAGTTAGGAAACTTCAATTCCCAGAATACGTTTATTCTCGATTATCATCAACAGCCAGCTGGTCATTTTTAAGAGCAATAATATCTTCATCGGCAAGAAACTTGTCTACAATACTTGTATCACAAAGATCATTATCCGCCACACCAAGTTTGCATGAAATCTTTTGTTTCGTGAAATTCACAAATTCATCTCCAACGTCACACGCCTTTTTGAATGATTCCCACTTACACGCCAAGCTCTCTAGTGCAAAATCCCTTGACACGTTTTTATGTTCTTCTGCATTTTGTTTTGCTTGGAAAAAGTTTGCAATTTCATTGATGAACTCCTTGTATGCGTTCTCAATAGAATCTACAATGTTATCCATGATATATAGTACTGCAGCACAGTAAGTAAATCGTAAACATTAATTGAAAGGTGCATTAATTTTTAGAATGAAATCAAAATAAATATTTTTTAAAATATCATCACCAAAATATATATATATATATATTACACACGATATATATATATATATATATATATTTTTTTTTTTTTAAATATACACACGATTTTACACTTTATGATGTATTTGAAATTGAAAACTGTATATATCAAAATAGAGATTAATAGATTTGAAATTCATAATAACCTGAATATCATGTGTTCATAACTAGTCCGAGAGTCACGATCATAATATTTAGATATCAAAATGGATTAAAGTGCAGAGAATAGGAACAATAGAAACAACAGTAAAGTGCTGATCTAATCCTCATGATTACGCATTCAAAACTTCAACAACCATGCACTGTTAAATAAAGGAAGTTTAAGACGAAATAATGTGGCGAGAAAAATGTAGAATCAACAAGAGTTTTCATGCGGATCAGCAGATCATGTAAACTTCATCGCGAATCTAACTTTTATATGCTAGCATACCTTTTTCTCCTCTTTATCTTTCTAATTTTTTGTCCGACGATCTTCCTCCTCTTCTTCTATATGGAATAATCAAACGAGAGAGGACAAAATTGAACGAAATTCTCAAAGAAATTCCACGATAAGTATCGTTGATTGTGGCGATGCGCCCCGCGCCTCAAATTAGCTAGTTAATTCCTTGATTCTGAATATCTTGATCATAAGAAAGGAAAACACGAGAGAGAAAAAAGGATCTTGAGAGAACGCCAATGGGGAAATTTGGTTTCTGATTGAATGTTGAGACTTGAGTGGTGAGGTGCAGAAGAGCGAGTTTACAGAAAACAATGTGATGATGATAAACTAGTCCATACTCCTTATTAGTTATTTGGGGAGCACCGTGCATGCCTTAGGGCATTGTTTGTATGAAAGGGGAAAACCAATAAGCCAAGACGAAATAAAGAAAGAACATAAATGCGGTACAAGCCCAAAGTGGCCGGCCCAAGTTTATTTTACCTATTCTTCTACCTTTTTTTTTTTTTTTTTTACCTTTTAAAAAAAAAAAAAAAAGATAACATGGCCTAAATCGTATAGTGTTTATTAGAAGTGTAAACTTGATTATAAGATAGTGTTTGCAAGTTGCAAGTTGCAACTTAAAAACAAAATAAACTAGTATAGAACCCGTGCCAAGGCACGGACCAGCATTTTTTAAGTAAATTGATTCTACAATTAATAAGATAATTTTATAAATTAAATATAGTAACTCTATATAATTGACCGACGATCCAATTTAAATTCCAAATAAGAGTTATTGTACTTCTGAACAACCTGTGATGTACTCCGCCTTCACAAATATAACTATATAGGTATGTTACTGAATTAGTTAGACGACACTCTTGGACCTGCACAGTATAAGTTTTTGTAAAGATTAATTGATAGGATTTACGGGATCGCTGTTTCAAATAAAGGTGAAACGCTATATAATTATAAGAGCTGTCTTGATTTCCTGCAATCAAAATATACAATTAGTACAAATAAAATTTATATCATTGAGTATAAAATAAACAAAAATGAAGGGATATAGTTAGAATCAATTTCTTGTTCATACTCAATCAAAATATATTTTTTCGCGTAAAACATATATGAATTATTTGAACAATCTATATAAATTTGAAAAGGACAAATAAAAGATAAATGACTTGGATTCTTCAAAAGTGGAGCAACATGGGTATAACATCGAATCATGATGATTCGGCTGGAATGTTTAACATCAATGAGAAAGTCGGTGTGATTTTTATGAAGCAAATCTCTCAACAATTTATTCAAATTCGGCAAGTCACGTGAATCAATGATATAAAAATATGTGGGGATGAAATAATAACTAAAGAAAATTGACTTCATACTGAATATGAAAATTGAGAGAAAAAAAATGATAGAACATATAAAATGTTGTTTTACCATTCACGTATTTATAAGTAGAGATAGATGAATATTTTAAATTATTTTAATTTGAATTTGAAGAATAATAGTTGTTAAAAAAGATAATGACTTTATTGTAACTAATTTTATTAAATATTATCTTGACAAAAAATAGAATGCGAAAATTCCATACACATCCATCCAGGTGTGAAAAATTAAATTATTTTAGAAAAAAAATAACCGTAAATATTTGAGTCTTGTAACCATAAATCTCAAAATATTTATTATACTATTATTTTATATATATATATATATAGTATTTAAGCTATCATATATCTAGATATTATCTTTAGATTCTTTTAGATAATATCTATAATGAATGGTATTTTAAAATAGTAAATTAGATTCTTTTAAATAAAAAATAGCGTAAATATTTGAGTCTTGTAACCATAAATCTTTAAATATTTGTGTATTTAAACTATCATATATATATATATATATATCTAGATTGCTTCTTGCTTTTTCCCCCCAACACTTTGGCGTGTTTGGAAAGTGATTTTTTTGCTTATTTAATCATAAGAAAGTTAAGTCTTGAAGCATTTCGGATTCAAATTTAGCTTAAACTTCTACTTTCAAGTTATTTTTATATATAAAAAAAATGAAACTTTATTTAGATTAATAAATATATTTTTCAACTTTTTTCTCAAAATATTTAACTAGTTATTTTTCCAATATTCTTTACTTTACTATTTCAATTATATACAGACTTATACTTTGACTTTTTTAAAAGCAAAATCTTAAACCGGACACATTCTAGGTCCTTAAGTTGGGAGAATATCAAAGTCACTTAAAGAATAAAGTAACTGGATTAAAAGAGCCTCTTACAATTAGACATTATAGTACTCGAATAAAAAAAATTTTTTTTTGTGGAAAACCCAAAAAAATCAAGATCACTAAACATCTAGGCCTAGCATATATATTCAAATGGAAAAATAAATGTCAACCTACTTAAATTTTGGGTAGATGTGTGAAATAATGGTGTAATTCTTATTGGAAGTATTTCATTGAGTAAATAAAAATGTGTAGTAAGACTTTTAGAATATATTTAGAAATCGTGTAACTACTACTTATCTCGTTGTGATATATATTAAAATAATTTATTTTCAGTCATATGATTGACTGTAACAAATTCAAATATTTGAGATAAAAAATTCAGTTTATTATAAACACTTTATTTCAAAAATGGAATACCAATTTTTTTATATACTTAGCCAAATGTTGTATCTTTGTCAAACAAGATATTCAATCCATCCTCCAAACTGTTTCCCAAAAGACATCACCAATAAAAATTTGGCAAGCTAAATAGAAAGTTAGTTGTTTGTTGTTGTTGTGGATAAATTTATGTAAATATTTATATAACATTTTTGTAATCACTTTATTGTTTTCTAAAATACTCATAATTGTCAAATAGAATTAACATAATCATATATAACTTTAATTAATAAGAACAAATTTTGTAAGAGCTTGATGGTGAAAAATATTAATCTCAAAGCTCCAACAACGTGCATTAATCATAGTACATACAATTGGTGCCTACATAATAAACATTCATATCACCTAATTTTATCATAGTAGCTACAATTGGTGCCCACATATGTTTAGGGTAGGTGGCGAAGTGATGCGACTTTATTGTTTATCTTCATTTGGCAGCCCACATTCAAGGACTTGTACTAAAAATTAATGAAACTATTTGGTTAAAAAGATGAGGGAAAAAGTTAATATCGGGGCAAATAAGGCATTTTACCAAAATTAAGGGGTGCAAATACAATTTTCCGAAAGTCTTACTGTCAATGCCCCATGGATGCCAGCGCGTACTACCAAAACGAAACAAGAATCTTTATTTAACAATGCCGTTGATTTTTCCTATTTTTGGACCGTAAAATAAATATTCAACGTGGAAAAGGAAATAAAATCGAAAAGCTGTCAAAAAGTAAAATTTCCCGAGATAAAATTCAGGAAAAAAGAAGAAAAGAGCAGAGACAAAAGGAAAAGGATCTGAAATAACGAAGGCGCGGTAATGTGTGCCCTCAAATCCAGCAATTCTCAGGGCGACGACTGAGACGGACAGTGACCTAACGACGCCGTTCCGCTAGCGCCATCGGTTCTCTCGTCCTTCGTGGTCACTGATAAACCCTATCTCCACACAAACAATTTTGGTTAAGAAGTTACTACATTTTACTAGTTATAGTTTACAAATCGGATCAATGAGAATTTAGTTGAAATAATCGGAGAATCTTTACAAATCGGAGCTGGGTTTCGACTGATGGAGGCGCTGGTGGAGCTTTGTGATGTAATCGCGCAAAATCCGGCGAAATTTTCAGAGAAAATCGCTTGGATTTGCAGCCGTTGCCCGCCGGCGGAGTCGCTATTAGTCGGATCGCCTAGGGTTTCAAGGTCTCAGCTCCATGCTACACTAGCAGTTGCGAGGTTTCTTTCGAAATGCCCGACTTCTGATCACGAAACTCCCAAATCGCTGCTCCTCGCCTTTTATCGCTCAATTCCGGCATCCTTCAATATCAATTTCTGGCCGCAGGCATTTCCTGCTGAATCGATTTTTTCGTTCTTCAACGACTTCCTGAGTTACATTTCAAAAGCAGCAGAACAGTCCGCTGATTTTGCTACCGATGTGGCGGGATTTACGGGAGACATTGTGATTCAAACGATAGGCAGAGCTGATTCTAGTGTTTCTAGGATTTTCCTGAACGCTTTATGTTCAAATTTCCCTCCAATTCTGCCTTCTGATGCTAATAAAATGGTCTCCATTCTTATTGATGGGTTAGAAATTGCAGTACCAAGCTCTCCAAGGGAGTTGGTGCTGATGACCCCTGATGCAGTTTCTGCTCAGAGCTCTCCCATGAGTGTGAACCATTATCAGTCTCCAGGTGTTGAGGCCAGCATTGTTTCAGCAGATTCATCTAGCAGTGCAGCTTCAAAGGATGATGCGTCTTCGTCAAGGGGGATTGTGGTGAATGGCGGAGGATCTATTGCATGGAAGAGCAATGGGGATTTATTTGGTGCTAACAATGGGGAGATAGTTAGTTGTGACAGCTCTGGAGCTTCTAAGAAGATTGTCACATTGTTCGAGGAGGAGGCCCTGGAGTTGCTTGAAAAACAAGAAATTGTTTTTAAGTTAATTGGGCATGCATTCAGTAAGGTGACAATAGATGCCCAGCTTATGGAACAAGTGAGAGGAATTGCCAAGGATCAACTCCTATCAATGATTGCTTTTCTAAAGGTAAATATAATGTAACAAACTTAAAACAATTTTCGGTATGGTGGTTATGTAGGGAACTGGGACATGCTTAAAATATGGGCAAAAAGTCTTGTAATGAATCTTTTGTTTGATTGCGGTGGACAGATAAGGAAGCGCGATTGGTCTGAGCAAGGACAGTTACTTAAAGTTAGGATCAATAAGAAGCTCTCAGTTTACCAAGCTGCTGCAAGGTTGCAAATTAAGACTCTTGCATCCTTGGACACAGAAGGGAAGTCATCAAAGAGGTTGTTGCATGGAGCTCTTATATTGTTGACAGAGGCTGCTGAGGCATGCCTGTTATCAGTGTGGCGGAAATTGAGAGCTTGTGAAGAGCTTTTTGGCTGTTTGCTCTCTGGGATTTCTCAAGTAGCTGTTGCTCGTGGTGGTCAGCTCCTCAGGGTTCTGCTCATTCGTTTTAAACCCCTCGTGCTGGCTACTTGTGCTCAGGTACATTCTCTATTTTGTGGGATTAATTCTCCATGATGATTGCAGAGTTCTGTAATTACGTTCTTCTATGTGTCTACTATAAACAGGGTGATACATGGGCCAGCAGCCAGGGATCCATGTTCGAAAGTGTCTTGAGAACATGCTGTGAGATAATTGAGTTTGGATGGGCCAATGATCGGTCTCCTGTGGACACTTTTATCAAGCAATTGGCTAGTAGTATTAGAGAGAGAAACGATTACGAGGACGAGGTTAGTTTCACTTAATGGCTTTTCTTATGGTACTTTATCTGCTTCCACTATTGCATATGTCTGATAATACACGTTTGATAGATTTGGAAGGGGAGAAACATCTTATTAGGATTAACTGGCGTTACGTTCATTTGAAAATGTACTTTTCAGTTTATCTTTTCATTTTGTCGCTGTTATGAAATATTGCACTATATATTTTGATCCATTATTTGTCAGAGGGAAGTGGTTTAGAGTGTTGAACCAATTGGAACCTTATTGTCAATGAATTGGAGGTGCTGTTGTACACGCCTGTCGCATTGGCGAGTATGGCTAAATATGCAAGCAATTAAGTTGTACTTTAATTGTACTGTTCATTTTTCAGGATGGAAAAGAAAAACAGGCAGCTCCACCTGTACAGCTCAATGTCATACGTTTGTTAGCTGAACTGAATGTTTCTGTTAAGAAGCCTGAAGTAGTTGACATGATACTAACCGTATTTATTGAAAGTTTAGAAGAGGGGGATGCTTCAACTTCTGGCTTATTGAGACTTCGAGTATGTTCCTATCTTTTTCATGTGTAATATTTTTCCCATCTCTTTAATGTGTATTTTCTCTTTGTATTTCTCCTCAAGTTTCTTACTACACCATTTATGAACAGAATCTTATAGGAAAGAAGGTTATATCGCTTCTCTCAGAAATAGTTTTATCATTACTTTCTGCCTTGAATCTCTTACTGCACGATTTTCTCAACCTGCTTTTGTTGAGTTACTGCAGCTTCTTGATGCTGTTTCTCGCTTGGCGAGTTTAGGTTTTGAGAAATCATACCGTGAAGCTGCAGTTTTGCTAACTCGGAGCTACTTGGGTAAACTCTCCAGTGTGGGCTCTGCTGAAAGTAAAACCCAGGTACCTGAAGTGACCACAGAACGAGTTGAGGTGTGTTTTAACTTCTCATCACATTATTTGGGTTTTTACATCTACACACCCTGGGAGACTTCATAATTATTACTCGCACCTGCTTACATGAAAACGTTACAGATCCCGTACGTGTTTCAGAATTACAAATTACCACATTCCGTTGGGGTGTAGGCAAATTTATGAGTGGACTGACCCTTATACCCTCTACTTAAATTAAAAAGCAAAAAGCAATCAGCAAAAAAGTTTAAAACTTGATTTGGGGGTAAATTAAATCTGTATATTTCCTAAATAAATTTCTGACTTTTTTTGAAAAAAAAGAACTTGTAAGTTGAGGGTAAAACAGCTAGTTCACTCTTAAATTAGCCTAAACCCAATGGAATGAGGTATCTTGTAATTTTCGAAACTCAGAAGGGTAGGGTTTGTAGTTTTTTCTTTAAGCGGTTAATAGTTGTAATGATGCTATCTCTCACGAGGTGTAGATGCAAAAAATCCTACGTTATTTGATCTAGAAGAATTTTATTGTGCCAACTTGGATGCTCACCGGTTCAATTACACTCTAGACTTTGCCTGCAGGACTTTTGTTGATTGCAAGAGGCATTACATCTAACAAATTGCGGTTGGATTACCGTTATCGCTTACTGTCATTGTGTTCAGATGTGGGCCTGGCTGCAGAGTCGAAAAGTGGAAGGTAAAAGTTAAAACAATAGTTGTTTGCTACAGTATTATTCTTTGGCTGGAGGGGGAGTATTTATCTCCTCGCTACATTTCAGGAGTGGCGCAGATTTTCTTGGGCCTCTTCTGCCTGCTGTGGCTGAAATATGTTCAGACTTCGAGCCAAGTATACATGTGGAACCTTCACTTCTGAAGCTATTTCGCAACTTGTGGTTCTATATTGCTCTCTTTGGGTTGGCACCTCCAATACAGAAAACTCAGGTTAAGATAAAGTCGGTTTCAACGACACTTAACAGTGTGGGCAGCATGGGCACTGTTGCTCTCCAAGCTGTGGGTGGACCTTACATGTGGAACTCCTTATGGTCATCTGCTGTTCAGCGCATTTCTCAAGGGACCCCACCTCTAGTAAGGAAATTCATTTTTTATGTTAACTTTATGTCTTCTTTCATGATCATCATGGGACTTGCTCTTTTCCCTTATTTGTCATTCAGGTGCTCTTATCTTCTTATCTTAATTGGATATTTATGGTACTTGCCTGCATCACGGATATGCAGTGCAAGAAAGAATCACATTGGACCATGATTTTTATTGAGTTGTTAGGAATATGATAATATTGCAATGGTTGATAAATATGTTATGCAAATGGTCTATCCCATCTGTCCTCTCTCTGTCGCTCACTAGCTCAACAAGAAAAGGTTTATATGTTGAAGTTTTTTTTCTGGATCCAAGGATATGGGCAAAAGTAAAGAAATATGTTAAAAGAATGACAAAGCCTTGTGTTTCTCCTTTCCAGATTATGAGAAGCTCAATATGCTGTCAGGTTCAATAGTATGATCCAAAACTGAGAGTTCATAATATGGATATATAAAATAGCAGGGCAGCTTGTCTGTTATAGGATCCTTGACCTTGAACTGAAAGGGCTATTTCAATTTTCTTATAGAGGAAGAATTATGAAAAGATACTGTGTTCCACTCCGTTACCGAATAGGGCGATAAAAAACAAAACTTGTCAGTGAAAAGATATGGTTCTGCACTAAAAAATGTTCAAAAGTTCAACCCTGTGTCTTGCATTAGGTTTGTGGTAGCACAGGGAGAGTGTTATAGTTTGTATATACTGTCCTTGCTTAGTTTTGTGCAATCATTAATCATTTCCCATTATCATGTCCATAAGTACTTCTTTGTATATTTAATTTTGATAAGTATTTTTGAGTTCTCAGAGCGAAATGTATGTGCAGGTTGTGAGCTCTGTGAAATGGCTTGAAGATGAGTTGGAGCTTAACGCTCTTCACAACCCAGGGAGTAGGCGAGGGACTGGAAATGAGAAAGCTGCTGTTAGTCAAAGAACTGCTCTTTCAGCTGCATTAGGAGGACGAGTGGAGGTTTCTGCAATGACTACAATTTCAGGTTATTATTCTTTTACATTGGGTCTTGCTCGCAAAACATTGTGTTGTTGGAAGTTAATAAGAAACATTTGCTACGATTTCTTTCTAAAAGATGGATTCCTTATGTCTGACTTTTGCAGGTGTCAAAGCAACATATCTTTTAGCTGTAGCATTTTTGGAGATAATACGATTTAGCAGCAATGGTGGTATTCTAAATGGAGGACCCAATTCAACTGCTTCTCGGAGTGCTTTCAGCTGTGTCTTTGAATATCTAAGAAGTCCTAATCTTATGACAGCTGTCTCCCAGTGTTTGACTGCTATTGTCCATAGGGCATTTGAAGCAGCAATAACTTGGCTGGTATTCTATTCCTCTTCCTCCCTTCTTAATTCTTCTTTCTTGTGCACATGCAAACTTGCTTTTTTGTGGTCTTATGAATTCTTTTCCTGTATTGCTTTTACAGTTCAGTTTTCTTCTGAGATGATTGTTATCCTTGATTAATTTTAGAGCAAGTAGATTGCACGGCTTTCCTATGTTGTGATTAGAAAAACATGATTTTCAAGTATGATCTCGGTCATTCAAGTCATTGCCTGTAACATAGTTTCCTGTAATACAGATCTGGACGTAATTATGACAACTTTTGACTGAAACACATTTTAAATTGCGTTCTTCTGTCTATCCATCCTCCAAAATCCAGACCACGCGAACATATTAAGAAAGTGAAGAGTCGGAATAATGAGTTCAGAAGTATTAAGGGTACAATGTTGCAGTTTGGAACCTTAAACTATAAGCAAGCATCTTACGTTATCATTATTCATTGTACTTTAATTATGCCATGGCCTAGGTAACTTAAATGCAGAGCGGGGGATCTTTAGAGCTTCATGTTTGAAAACTCCTAGTTTGAGGACACCTTTAGAGTGTCAATATTTGATATGAATTTTCGATGTACATTTCCTTTATAAGTTATACTCCTAAATATAATTATAGGCATGCTTTTGACATTTTTAACAAGCTAAAACGAGTAGTTTACACTAAGGTTTAATAGCATTTGACAAAGTACAATGGTGATAGCTGAAGGAGAAATAGTCTTTATCCTCGCTGAAAATCTTGATGAGATGCTGCCCTCAGAATATTGACATTGTGATTCACTTCAATAACATAGGACCAGGTTTCACTAACTTTTACCAGTTTTCATGCTTATTGAGATGGCTTACAAGCCATGCTACTGATTCATGGAAGAAAGGTACAGGTGTCTAATCTTTTGGAAGCAAGAAGGGTCAAAAAATGCAGATTATAATTTTTTTTTCCTGATGCTCAGAAACTGCGAATTAGAGTAATCTAAATCTCACATACACATGATGTAACAGTTAATACATTTAATTTTTCAATCTAATTGTTTCCTTTTCCCAATATGTTCTTGTAACCTATTATCTCCATTGGAGATTTTGTCCCAAATATCATGGTCCGGCAACTTACTGCAGGAGGATCGCGCATCTGAGACTGGGCCAGAAGCTGAGGTCAGAGAGTCTACTCTCTCTATCCATGCCAATTTCCTGATAAAAAACTTGTCTCAAAGGGACGAGCATGTACGGGATATCTCCGTTAGTTTGTTAACTCAACTTAGAGATAGATTTCCTCAGGTGAAATTGCACTTTTGCTGTGTCATCTCTCATTTCATCTTCTTGCTTCCCGTTCTGAAGTAGCTGCAAACGGTTTACATGACTTTGCAGATTTTATGGAATCCATCTTGTTTGGATTCTCTGTTACTCTCGATGCATCATAATGATTCACCTTCTGCTGTAGTGAGTGATCCTGCTCATGTTGCCAATGTTCGCTCTTTGTACCAAAAGATTGTGCAGGAATGGATTGTTGTTTCACTTTCACATGCCCCATGCACTAGTCAGGGCCTTCTTCAGGTTTATTTCTTATCTCGAGATGAGTAGGACCCTTCTCAAGTTATTGCATCTTCATTTTCTTGTTCTTCATTTTTGGATTTATGTCACTTATAGTTTCGTCTTGTTTGATTTTAGAAACACTTTGGTCCCTAAATTTTATATTGTGACATTTTGGTCTGTCATGTTTGATTTTAGAAACATTTTTGATCCCTAATGTTTAACTCGCGACATTTGATCCTCATGCTTTATTTATGTAACAGATTGGTTCCTCTAATCAACAATACGAGTGAAAGTGATATATTGGAAATGATCAATCCCAATTGTTACAAAAATGAAACATTGACCATTTATATTATATATTTCGTTTTCTGTAACCATTGGGATCGACCAGTTTGCCCTCAAAAAACTAGATTTTTCGATGACCTTTGCTTTGAAAATTGATTAGAGGGATCACTGTGTTACTAAAATGAACCACGAGGGATTAAAATGTTACGATTTAAATATTAGGGGCTAAAGTGTTTCTAAATTAAAAATACAAGGGACCAAAAGGTCACTATTTAAACATGAGTACAATGTTTCAAAATCAAGCATAACGGACTAAAAGTGACATTAACCAATCATTTCTTTTATAGCTGGATTGTTCATGCCTGGAAATGCATTATTGCCCTCAAACTTTTTATTTCAAAACCTATGTTGGTCAGGAGAACCTCTGTAAAGCAAATACATGGAAGAGAACACAGCCTTCAGCTGATATGGTTTCCCTCTTGTCTGAAATAAGGATTGGCACGGGGAAAAATGATTGTTGGCTTGGTACAAAAACAGCAAATATCCCGGCAGTTATGGCGGCTGCTGCTGCAGCATCGGGAGGAAATTTGAAACTGTCTGATGCATTCAATCTAGAGGTTCTTGGCACTGGAATGGTGAGCGCTACAGCAAAGTGTAATCATGCTGGAGAAATTGCTGGGATGAGAAGGTTATATGAGAGCATTGGTGGCCTTTCTCAATCTACTGGTGATTTCAATCTGGACCTTCCATTTTTAGGGTCATCTGCACAATCGTTGCAACCCAAAAATGAATCTTTCAATGAGATATTGCTATCCAAACTTGTGAGTCTGCTTCAGAAGTTTGTAAATACTGCAGAGAAAGGTGACGAAGTAGACAAATCATCTTTTCATGATACTTGTTCTCAAGCTACTGCCTTGCTTCTATCCAATCTGGTAAAAAACACCTCTTCATTTCTTCTTCTATTAGTGAGTGTTTCATATTTGCAAACTCTACTGCTTTTGGAGAAGCTAAAGCATTAAAGTTGTACTTTTTTTTTTCTTCAGAGTTTGCAAACACTAACTTAGGTTGAGTTACTGATGAATGTTTTTATTTTGGTTGAACACGATATAACTTAATTTTCTCAGGATTCCGATTCAAAATCAAACACAGGGAGCTTTTCGCAACTTCTACGCCTTCTTTGCTGGTGTCCAGCTTACATAACTACATCTGATGCCGTAGAAACTGGTGTGTATGTATGGACATGGTTAGTGTCTGCTGCTCCTCAGCTTGGATCTCTTGTCCTTTCAGAGCTTGTAGATGCATGGTTATGGACTATAGACACAAAACGTGGCCTTTTTGCATCTGATGTGAAATGCTCTGGACCTTCTGCAAAGTTGAGGCCACATCTCGTTCCTGGAGAGCCTGAAGGAAGGCCTGAGAATGACCCAGTCGAACAGATAATGGCTCATAGGCTGTGGCTTGGGTTTTTTATTGATCGGTTTGAAGTAAGTAACATATATTGAGTGTTTGCAAACTGTACTGCTTCTAGAGAAGCTAAAGTAGTGTAAAAAGTTGGAGTTGTAAAAGTGGTAGTGTTTGGAGAAAAAAGTGAAAGTGTGTTTGGGAAAAATAGCTTAGAAGCACTTCTACTACCCTCAAGAAATTTCCATATATTTACGAATATAACCTAGAAGCTAGAAGCTGAATTCAAAAGAATTTCCTTAGATTCTTCTAGCTTGTAGCTTATTTTTGCTTAAAATTAGCAGACGCTGGTTTTCCAAACACTACCATAGTCTTTTGCTCTTCTTCAGCATAACTTCTTTTTGTGTCAAGTTCTTCCCTCTAGTACCAAATGTTAATTTATGATTCTCAGCTTAATATAGTGCGATAGATGCTTGAAGTTGAAACTATTGCATTTTAGCAATCGTTAGTGAAGTGCACCAATCTCCTTGTTTTGGTGTCTCTTTCTGATATTCAGCAGAATAGTAATATTTGTTGATCCATTTGCTTCCGATGCTTCATCATTTTAGGTTATCCGGCATGATAGTGTTGAACAGCTTTTGCTACTTGGTCGGATGCTACAAGGAACTACAAAACTCCCCTGGAATTTTTCACGGCATCCAGCTGCCACAGGAACTTTCTTCACTCTTATGCTTTTTGGCCTGAAATTTTGTTCATGCCAAACACAAGGGAACCTTCAGAACTTCAAGGCAGGGCTTCAGTTACTAGAAGATAGGATATATAGGTAAGACCAAAGAAGTAATCCAGTTATCATGTGGTTATAATAAATAATGTATTTATACAGTTCATCTTTGTACTGGTCCTTTTTAAGTTTATTCTGGTTGTGTGATAGCGAGTGCATTTTAAGAAGTAAAACGTGCTAATTTAGAGCTGATATCTTATTTCTTGTTAAAATGTTTATCGACTTGTGGTACATAGCAGAAACAAAAAACATATTCTTTTTTTAAATTCCTCTTTTGCCCTAATGAAAATACTATATAGGTTCATCTAATGGGCACACAATTGATGGTCCATGGAGATTTCTTTTTTTTTTCTCTCAGTATTTTACTAGTTAGATTCGTCTTCTAATACTGTGGTGTTCTTTTCGCAAAAACAGGGCCTCCTTAGGTTGGTTTGCTCACGAACCTGAATGGTTTGATTTAAATAACAATAATTTTACTCGGAGTGAAGCTCAATCCATATCGATATATGTCCAACATCTTATAAGTGATCGAGCAGAAGGGCTTCAGCTTGATCAGAAAGCTCGTGGGCTTGAAAATGGTAGCTCTTTAAATAGTGTGGTAAGATATTATAGAGGAGCTCTTGAAGTGTTCTGCTCCCAAGTCATCCTAGAAATTGTTATGAACAGAAGAGTGCTTTTTATATGTATGCTATTGTTTAAAATTAGAAGCAATTCTTATTTTCTGCAGAAGGATAAACATCACCCTGTCTGGGGTGAGCTGGAGAACTATGCTGTTGGAAGAGAGAAGCGGAAGCAATTACTGCTAATGCTGTGCCAGCATGAAGCTGACAGACTTGAGGTTTGGGCCCAACCAATTGGACCAAAGTAATTACTATTGACTTTTTTGTCCTTTACTTTGGTGGTGGCGACTTTGTTTGAGTATTTATCTTTTTGTTCAATGCCTACACAGGGACAACAATTCTCGGCTCAAAATAAACTCAGAGAAATGGATAGAATTTGCCAGGACTGCCTTTTCTGTTGATCCTCGAATTGCTCTATCATTGGCTGCAAGATTTCCAGCAATTTCTTCCCTGAAGAATGAAATCTCTCATCTCGTTCAAGTATGTGTATAAAGTTTTGCCAGAAATAAGAAAGCTTGAAAGCTTAACATTAATCTGTTGATAATTTTATGTGGTGGAAGTAACTATTTTGACGTTGGGCAAGTACTGGGAGAGACGTAGTTAATGCTGTAAAACATAGTTTCCAGCTCGTTTGAATGTTATAACCTATTTATAAAATTGTTGTGCAGCTTCTTGAATGAGTAAATTCTAATTATACATCTGAATTAACTTGTAAAACTGAATCATGTAAAAGTGACTTTCCGTGAAACATTCGCCCACATCTTAGTTCATGTGATCCATTTGTCTATTATTTGTTTTTAACTAATTTTTACTTTTTGTTTTATTCTCTTTCACAGGCACACATATTGGAAATCCGCACCATTGCTGAAGCTTTGCCTTATTTTGTCACCCCCAAAGCAGTAGATGAGAATTCGTCACTTTTGCAACAATTGCCTCATTGGGCAGCTTGTTCAATTACTCAAGCTTTGGAGTTTCTTACTCCGGATTATAAAGGTCACCCACGAGTCATGGCTTATGTTCTCAGGGTGTTGGAAACTTATCCTCCTGAGAAAGTGACATTCTTCATGCCTCAGCTGGTACAGTCGCTAAGACATGATGAAGAGGTGGGATCTTGATTTGACAGATTTTGTTTTTCATCGTTCATGTCGGGTTAATGTGTGTTGAGCTTTTTGATACTTCACATGGTGGGTGTTTGCAAACTCTACTGCTAGTGGAGAAGCTAAAGTTGTAAAAAGGTGGAGTTGTAACAGTGAGGAATGTTTGGAAAAAAAAAGTGAGAAGTTAAGAAAAGAAGCAGTTGAGAGTTTGAAAAAAAAAAAAGGAAGCACTTTTACTATCCTCAAGAAACTTCCATTTATTTATGAAAATAACATAGAAGCTCAAACCAAAAGCATGTCCTTAGGTGCTTCTAGCTTATTTCTGCTTAAAATAAGCAGAAGCTGGTTTTCCAAACACTCCTAAAGTGCTGAAAGAAAGCACTTAGCATAAAGTGATTTTTGTAGAGTTTGAAACACTGTCATGGTAAAAGATAAGCCATGAGTATTTGCCGTTTTGAACAAATATATTTTGCTTAAGATTCTACATACAGGAACAGAACAAACTACATAAAGAAACATCTGGTGTCAAGTGTGTAACATTTTGTAGCTTCACCATCTCCAAACTTACAAAAATCAAATTTCCTTGCTTTTGCTTCTAATATCACAACTGAATTTTATTTTCCATGTTGGCAACTCCAATTTGCAGAGGTTGGTTGAGGGCTACTTGCTTAGAGCAGCACAAAGGAGTCATGTTTTTGCCCATATATTGATATGGCATTTACAGGTGAATTTTTTTTAAATATGTAATCGCTTGTAGAACATAGTAATTCAATGCTCGGAATTAGGATGCTTTCAATTTGTGTATGCTAACATTGCGTTTCTGCAGGGTGAGACATGTGTTCCTGAGTCGGGGAAAGATGCTCCATCTGCCACGGTAAACTTGTTTTGACACAACCTATTTTCAGCATCATAGGAAGATTCAAATATGCAAACCAATGCTAGTTATGTCACTATATAGTAAAACATTTCTTCATGATTGCTGTATGTTTGTATATCTATATTGGGTGTTGATTTTTCTTGACTGGTAATAAAGGTCCCAGAGTGTGCTTTCTCTAGAATTTTCTCTTTTTCAGGGAATAGAAGATTTTATGCTATCTGATTTCCTATAGCTTGGAAGAAGTGAAATGCTTTGGCTGCCTTGTATTTTGAAGATTTGTTTCTATGCTCACTCTTAGGAGTCTGTTTTGTAGAGTTACATGCTGAATCAACAATGCTCAAACTATTAAAGTTCTTCATGGAACAATTTCAACTTATACATTTCATGTCATAATTACTGTTTACATCTAAATTAGAAGTTTTTCACTTTATTGTCAGTGCTTTTGTGCATAACTGCATCTCTGTTCATGCTATTTTGTGCTGCTCTTTATCTGCTTGCAGAATAGCTCGTTTCAAGCACTACTTCCAATCGTTAGACAACGAATTATTGACAGTTTCGGTCCTAAAGCACTCGACGTGTTTCGAAGAGAATTTGATTTCTTTGACAAAGTTACATCTATATCTGGTGTCCTCTTTCCAATTCCCAAAGAGGAAAGACGAGCTGGCATTAGAAGGTTAGTTTTTGGTGTCTATTCCTTAGGAAATTGTGTTTCATGGACTTATAGATTTACATTTTGCTTGCCTATTCCTCATTTAAAATGTGATTACAAGATACTACTTCTTATGTTGAGCTTAGGGAGCTGGAGAAAATTCAAGTGGAAGGAGATGACCTATACCTACCTACTGCTCCTACTAAACTTGTCAGGGGTATTCAGGTCAATAGTGGAATTCCTTTACAATCAGCAGCTAAAGTTCCTATAATGATCACATTCGATGTGGTGGATCGAGATGGAGATCACAAAGATGTAAAGCCCCAAGCTTGCATATTCAAGGTAAGATGGCACTGTCTGGACAAGATAATCCAGAATTAGAAGAGTATCCAAGTAAGGGGGTGTTTGCAAACTCTATTGCTTCTAGAGAAGCTAAACTTGAAGTTGTTGTAAAGTGGAGAGTTCTTAGGAAAAAAAGTGAAAAGTATAAAAAGTAATTGCGGTTGAGTGTTTGCAAAAAAAAAAGTTGAGAAGCACTTTTACTAGACTAAACAAACTTCCATTTATTTATAAAAATAATCCACATTTACAAAGTGCTTAAAAAAAGCAAAATACCACAAAAATGCTATTTTATAGGAGTTTGCAAGCACTCCACAAGGAGAGTAAGCTCCTGTTGATTTCATTATGCTTGAGCTACTTTTGGACTAGAAAGCTTGTAGTCTCAGCTTCAACAGTATGACTTTGTTCAATTCCATTGTGACTCAGCAGAAGTTGGATTGCAGAGTTTGATTAGAATATCATAAAACTTGAAAATGGTTGATGAACTAGAAATGCTGATAAGATCTTGCAGCATCATAATAAGCTGCATAGACTTATATCCTTTGATGTCATCCATTCTTTATGAAGTCACCTTGTATTCTTCCTCTGGTTAACATACATATATGATATTTGGTGGTGAATTGCTGTTATTCTCTGTTTCAGTATGAAAACAAATAGCTGATAAGAGAAATAACCATAACTCTGAATGGTAATGTTGATTAGATGGCCCGTTGGACTGTGGTTTTGATCTGTGGAGTATGAGAAAGCGGCCTAAGTAAATTGAAATAAAAACTCTTCTAAAACTCTGTTAATACGAGGACATATAGAGGTTTTTGTTTTTCTGTTTACACATTGCTGATTTATTTCTAGGCTTGGAAAGGTGGGCTCTGTATTTTTTATCCTTTGATATTGGTTTGTCTCATATTGAGGTGCAGTGCATGGAATTACGAAATTTGTTTCTCTTCTTTATTTTCATGGCTGTAGCGAAGAGAACATTGAAATATGTTAATATAAATTGATATGATGAATTTTATTATATCATCAGAAATTGTCTTCAAAATATATGTAATATGATATGTTGCCTGAAGGAGCTGGGTTTTCATATAGGTTGGAGATGACTGTCGACAAGACGTTCTGGCTTTACAAGTTATTTCACTTCTGAAGGACATCTTCGAAGCTGTTGGGCTAAATATTTATTTGTTTCCTTATGGGGTACTCCCAACTGGCCCTGAGAGGGGAATTATTGAGGTACATCCATGTAAACTAGTCGATCACTTTTGCTTTTCTAACTTTCCGTTACGTAATTAATCTTTCACAAACCTAAGCTATGTATCTGAAATTTTAGGACTTATTTTTTGTCACAAATCTAATGTTGACTGTGTGTTATGTATCCAAACTTCTTGTGTTTGGTTGCCCTTGTCTTTCTTGTTATAACCGTTGTGTGAGGCCACCGGAGGGAAATTTGTTCAAAAGTTGGTTCACTTGAAAATGATTTTTCATTACGCTTGCACAAGGATTTGGAAGCAAGTGTTTCCGTTTGTATTTATGGATAACATGTGCATATGTAAGTATTTTGACAAGTTGACGAAGTTATGAATTTTGCATAGAGTTGAGCAATTCCAAAGATGGGACTTACTTTTTGTCAAGTTTGTTTGTTAACTAAGGTGAACGTAAGTACATTGTTTGAGAATTTAACACTTTACATTATATAGCATACTCTATTTTTTGAATTAGCTGTATGGAGAGAGCTCTGAGGAATTTTTCTTACAAAAGCATAAGACAATTTAAATTGAGTTTCAATGTTTTCATCCTTTGTGCTGTGAAGGTTGTGCCCAATACAAGAAGCAGGAGTCAGATGGGTGAGACCACTGATGGTGGTTTATATGAGATTTTCCAACAGGACTTTGGGCCAGTTGGTTCGCCCAGCTTTGAAGCTGCTCGTGAGAATTTCCTTATTAGCAGTGCTGGTTATGCAGTTGCCAGCCTTTTGCTTCAACCTAAGGATAGACATAATGGGAATCTTTTGTTTGACAGGTAAAGCAATATCCAGACAATCTCTTTGGTGAAGCTTACATGAGTTTTCTAAAATAACCCTATTTGTTTTTAGTGCGAATTACATTTGGGTACCTTGAAAGTTGAAATTTGGTGTATTTGCTGATTGATCCCTCTAGTTTGAGAAACTACCATATAGTCACTGAGGTTTTCAACAAATGTGTTCCGAAAATACCCCACTTTGGGTTTCAATTGTGGGTATTTTTGGAAAATTTACTCATTTATTTTCGGAAAATTTGTGAATAGTGTAGGAAGTCAATGTTACATCAGATTCTAAGCTTTGATTGTTTGTGAATGCAGTGTAGGAAGGCTTGTTCATATTGATTTTGGTTTTATTTTGGAAACTTCACCTGGTAAAAATATGCGATTTGAAAGTGCCCACTTCAAACTGAGTCACGAGATGACCCAATTACTTGATCCATCTGGAGTGATGAAAAGTGACACATGGTACCAATTTGTAAGGTAAGATTAGAGGTTCATACTTTTCGTGATATCTCATGCCACCTAAGTGGGTCTGAGACCATTAAATAATAATATTATAACGTAGTAAAGTGATATGCTGACATCATTATATATGATTTAACAACCCTTAACTCCGTTGGCCATTGCCATATATTTAACCTAAGGGAGGTGAATGGAAAAAATAAAAAAGTATGAAAGATGGTTTCTTGAAACTTTGATAATTTTTTTTATAGGCTTTGATTAAGATAATCTTTCCTCGTTTGTGCAGCTTGTGCGTTAAAGGTTACCTTGCTGCACGCCGCTATATGGATGGGATCATAAATACTGTCCAATTAATGATCGATAGTGGATTGCCTTGCTTCAGCAGGGGAGATCCTATTGGTAATCTTCGCAAGAGATTTCATCCGGAAATGAGTGATCGTGAGGCTGCCCATTTTATGATTCGAATATGCACAGATGCGTATAATAAATGGACAACTGCTGGTTATGATTTGATTCAGTATCTGCAACAAGGCATTGAAAAATGAGTCAGCATATTGTATATCTTGATCTCTTGTAATTTTTGATGTTTTTTATATTCCAATAGAACATAGAAATATGAAAGTGAGCTGTTGTCTTTGTGGGATTCCTCATATGTTGTATAATCATAGGCTTTAGCTTGATTTTATTTATGAAATTTGAGGCTCATCCAAGTTAATACAGGGAAAAAATTCTATATAAAGAGAAATAGTTGTTGATTGGATGAGTAGCTGGGTTGGTAATGTAAGTTTGTAATAATATACCGACTTATATATATATTAGTGGGTTACTGGGTTGTAATGAATTGTACTTATTAGTTTGGTGTATCTATCGAATATTTTGGAATAGTGTTCATTTTATATTTGTCCCATTCGGTCAAATGCTCCATTGTATTGTTTTTTCTCTTTATCATCAAGAAAAAGAATTGCCGCAGTGGATTGTTAATTACGATTTGTGGTTTAATGTAGATTGGTGTTTGGTTTTGGTATGCTTTGGCATGTGCTTATCTTTAATTGCATTTATTTATTTATCTTATTCGTAGAAATAAGAGAAAAATAGCTTGTTAATTAATAATTTCTACCTAATTTAAATAGAAGAGGTATATTATGATATGTGTTCAAATTCCTTGACTTCTTAAATTTGTAATAACTAAGCTCATATAGATCTGTAAATTGGATATAATCATATAACTTTTTATTAGTTGAAATGCTTAAAAACTGTAAAATGTCCTATTGAGTCCAACCAGTCCGACCCAATCAGGTCTAAGAAAATTTTCGAGCCCGTGGCTGAATCTCATTCTGTCCAGGAGGAATGGCTTTCACTGCCGCGGTAGTTCCCGCCATTGCGGCGGTGCAGCTCCCGCTCCTCCGATCTCACTCCGGCGGAAATAATTGCGCCGTTACTTCAGTTGCCGATAATTTGGCAGTAGATTGCCGGAATCTCCGCTACTCGGTGAAAACTCGGCAAGGCAAAGTTGTTCCAATTCTCAACGATTGCTCGCTCAGTATTCCCTCTGGACAGTTTTGGATGCTCCTCGGCCCCAATGGCTGCGGAAAATCTACCCTCCTAAAAGTATACAACTCTATACATATATAGTTTGCATTTGTTTTGCTCCCCGTTTTTCAATTAACTTTTTTATATAAAGTATCTGAAGTAGAAATTTACTGTCTGATAATTGCGTATTTAGTTATTGTTTTCGGAAAGAAAATTTACATTGTGGCGTAGTATTTGAACTTGATGCTTCGGAATTGGAGTTAAGAGAGTACTTCAGCTCAAATTAATCGATGTGTGTCTAATTTCTTAGTCTCCATTTTGTGTATTCCTATTAATTATTACTTTATTTAATGGAATGGTCAGATTTTGGGTGGTTTATTGAATCCAACTGGTGGAGATATTAATGTAAAGAAGCCCAGAAGTTTTGTGTTCCAGAATCCAGATCATCAGGTTGGCATACTTAAGAAGCCCGAGAGTAGGAAAAATTATTATTTTTCTCAGAAATTGCATTATAGGATAAACCATTTGGTGAATGTCTGTTAAGTTTTGCAGGTAGTTATGCCCACTGTGGAAGCAGATGTGGCATTTGGCCTTGGCAAATCTAATATAGCCAATGATGAGGTTAAGTCCAGAGTGGCTAAAGCTTTGGACGCTGTAGGCATGTCTGAATATTTGCAAGTATGTCAAGAAAAACTATGATTATTTAAGTTCTGTTATCACTGTATGTTATTTCATGTCTAACCATCATTTTCCCCTTCTCCCAGAGACCAGTTCAAACTCTTAGTGGCGGTCAGAAACAAAGGGTTGCCATAGCTGGTGCTTTAGCTGAAGCATGCAATGTATTGTTACTTGATGAACTCACATCATTCTTGGATGAAAACGATCAGGTGTGTATAATTTACCGTACCCTTATTCTTTTGGTTGCTTGTTGAGTGATAGAGGAGAAACTTAGAAATGATACCTGATGAACTCTTTCTACAATGAAATCATTATTGGTATTATGACATGGATACTAAAAATGATGGTTATGAGTGAAATGCCGGGAAAACTTCAATCTCCCTAATCCCACTATGATTATCTATGTCGCGTACATGCTTCTTGATTATTGGTTTTGGATGTCTCCAGGAAAGACAAGACATGTGTGGATACGATGACTCCACCATATAGCCGTGATCTGTTCATGGCCAGTTCATATTAATATTGTGGTCTGCATCATGCTTCTTTTACAATTTTATACATAGATCGAGTATTCCACTTTGTGCAATTGAAGTAACATGAGTATATACATTTGTGGAAGTAACTAGAGTTATTGAACTATTTGTACATAGCTAATTGTATGTAGGGCAGTTCAATTGTTATCTTGCATTTATTGTCTCTTAAACACTGCCAATACCGTCAGTTTTTTGTTTGCTTGTTTGTTCTTTTCTTACTTGAAGTGCATCATAAATTTGTGAACAAGATATATTTGCTACTATTTGGTAGGTCGGGGTTATAAGCGCAGTTAAAAGCTCTCTGGCAAGTTCTCCAGAAACCACAGCATTATGGGTAACACATCGTTTGGAAGAACTTCAGTATGCAGATGGTGCTGTCTACATGGAAGATGGAAAAGTTGTTTTACAAGGCAATGCTTCAACCATATTAAACTTTGTTGACTCTCGACAAGCCTCTTACATAAAGCAAATTAATTATTGAATATTCAATCATTTGCATATATTTTGAGTGGATAATTGTTTTGTTGCTCTATTATTGTATTTTGTTATATCTCTTTGTTTCAATCAGAAAGCTTAATTTACATTATAGAATAACTTGTAATATGTTAGTATTTTATTTTCTTTGTACTCATCGTTAGAGAGAATACTTGGACTACTGAGAGGACATGTAATAACAATGATCATACTGTTGTAGTTCTTTTTTGCTGAGATTGGATAAACATCACCTTTAATTCTACAAGTCAATTGAAAGATGATGGTGAAGAAAATCCTACAAGAAGAGAAAAGGGCAGTACTACTTTTACATATTTCAGAAAATACACATTTAGATCCTTAATAATTCAACAAGGTAAACAATGAAAAAGAAAAAGAAAGGCAAAAACAAGATTACGAGAGTATGATCTACATCAGTGAAGGTATTGAGATGCGTGTGTAAAGCCCCAGAGCTGCAAAGGGAAGAAACAGAACAATATAAGGGTTAAAAAACAATACAAATAGGAAAATTTGGAAGGTTACAGTCCCAAAAAGTCCTCTGCCAGTGTAAGATCATTATAAACTACAATGCAAGTTACTGGGAAAAGATAATTCACCTCTACATTCTTTAATTCAAACTCTTGATCATGAGCTAAACACATGTTCCCAAATGTTTCACAAGGCCCACTTGTTCCACATAATCTACAATAAAGCATCACGAACAGAGTGATTATTTTTATGTATTTATTTATTTTTGAAATAATGGTAGTTTTTGGTTTGGGGGAATAACATACAGATCTTCATTCAAGCATAAAGCAAAGCGTCCACCTCCTCCAAGAGCAAGCAAGTCATTTAAGCACAAATAGTAGTATCTATTGGCACCTATTCAAATAAATAAAGAAAAATGTTATCACAATTCCTTAACTAATTCTGAACTGTTGTCCTCATCCATGCACCTCACTTTCAAAAACATAATGCACAAACACATATTTCCATTTTACCCCTTTGGGAGAAACTATGATAATGATCTATGTGTGTGGCTGTATGTAATTTCATGCTTACCCGTTGGTCTAAATAGCCTCGGTTCACCATATATGGTTGTGAAAACAAAACTTTGATTTGTTCCCTGTCAAATATGTGCAAAGAAATCTGTTAACAAAGTACCCGAGTTTAAAGTAAGTGGGAAAAAATGTCATTTTTATATCAACTTGGAACATACTTGATATCTCCTTTTTGCAGTAGGCCTCAAGGGGCAATCAAGCAATCCGCCAAAAATAGCACCTTGCCTATCACCAGTAATCTGCCAGCAAGGGAGGCTTCAGTTTTTTTATAAGAAAAAAATTTTGAGCAATAATTACAACGCCATCCCTATAAATGATACAATTACAGATATATCCTCTCTTTGTTTCGAAATTAGAAAATATGTCCCGTGTAACTTACTTCCACCATACATCTACAATTTTATACCCTTCTATCAATAATTCCACACAAATGATGTCTTTATTCAAAATTTAGTTCACTGTTGTTCAAATGTCTCTTGCATATATGAATAATGGTAAACTTGAAATATTTTAGTAAGATTTTATCAAATTATAGTAGTCAAAAGGGGGTATCTGTAATTTCAACTCAAATAGGGGACGTTTTGTGTAACTAGACATACTTACCAATAGACAAGGACCAGTAAGATCAGCGCTCTTCCTGACAAGAGTGTGAAGTGATATACCATGTCTTGCAGTACTGCCCTTCATTCAGTAAATTACAGAACATGCATCATAATCTAATTATACAACCACAAAATCAAAGGCATATTAAACACAATTCTCTTTTAAATTCTGTCTTTTACCTATATAACAGGACCCATTGACAACCTTTGACTATATTAGGAAGGGCTGCCTCGAAAAACAGATATAAATCTGGAGAAATGAAAACAGATTCGTCGATAAGGCTCGGCATTGACGTCTCAAAAGTAGATTGACTCACGTTTTCTTCAAATACATCACATCTGCTGCTAGTGCATGTACTTGAGCTGGGTTGTACATTTTCTACAGGGCTTCCAAATGATTCGTTACTATTATGATATTCATCAGAACATTCTTTATGCATATCCAAAGGCTTATCTTTCTGTGAAGAGTTTTGATTTCTCCATTTAAATGAGTGTGATGCTGTAGATTTGACCCCATTTGGTCTTAACCAATCAAAAGTAGCTGAAGGGAGCATATAGGACAGTATAGAAGAGAGTGAAGTTCCATCCTTAGCATATGGTCTGGCCTACACATATAGAGCCCTAATGTTATAAAAACAATATGCAAAAATATGAATGTTCATGGAGAATATAGGACAGTATAGAAGAGAGTGAAGTTCCATCCTTAGCATATGGTCTGGCCTACACATATAGAGCCCTAATGTTATAAAAACAGTATGCAAAAATATGAATGTCCGTTTGGATAATTAGGTGACCTTTTCGTTCTTTTCTTTAGCAATTATTCCTGACCAAGACTACTGCATAGTCCATTTATGATCCATTCATCATAGAAAGAGAAAAGAGTTATTTAAAACAAAATACCTTCTCCTCTTTTCTTTGTGTTTTTTGTGTTAAACCATTTATTTGTGTTTGAGGATGTGTATGTGCATATTTTTCTTCATTATATAATTTCATTACATTTTCTCCTCTTGAAAGTCAATACACAACAGACACACAACACTAGGATAATTGAACTTTTTCCGAAAACATTCCCATTTATAGAATGACTGAAAACTGAAACCAAAACATCGTTTATCGCACTATGCACATCCGTTAATATTAGATTCAGCAGTAATGAAAGAGGAAAAAAAACATATTCTTCCTTCATCCCAAATGAGAAAGGAGTAAAGATGACATTAATGTAAATGAATCAACTTCAGTACGGTATTCCACACTTTCCCTACCTAAGAAGGAAGATAAGTATAGTTACATATATACACAAACATCTAATATTCACAAAATGTCAAAATCTCAAGCTGTTTTTCATTTTTTGACCAAAATAAAACTAGATCAGAACAAGCATAATTATTTAAACTACAAATTTACCATACAGCATCAACATCCAATCAGAATCATTCTCAAAAAAATCATAATGCATCCAAAACCCAATAATTCAAACAGCTGCTCAAAGATCAAAGGCAAAAACATAAATTTTATCTGAATCCTTACACAGGCTAAATGCTCAAAATCAGTTTAAAACATCAAATATATAAATATTAACGAGAGAGGGAGAGAGAACCTCAGGTTCCTGATCTAACGTCTCATGAGATAATTGAGAATCAGAAAAGTATCTTGAAATTTTTCCGTAAACTGTGTCTTTAATGGCATGCATGCTTTTATTTACTGGATTTGAGCTCTAAAAGGAAGAAAAATAAGAATAAGAAGTATGAATTATCGAGAAACCCAGATTTACAATTGGAGAGCAATTGAGTCGAATGCTAATTTTGGTGGAAGAGAGGAGGAAACGAATGTAGAGCACCGACTGTTTTCATTCTCTGGCAGTAATTGCGCAAATCAGGGGAAAAAGATGTTCAATTCGGTGTATAAATTTGCACATATGTTTTGATCCGTTGGACCTTGCTAGTGGACTCCTAACTTTCATTTGTTAGGAAAACTTGGCATGAATTGGGCCGGTTTGAGAAACTCTTTGAAAACTGAGCCTATAAATAGGCCCATTACATCGAATTGAGCCATTTATTTTTGGATTTCTTTTTTCTGTGAATTATTTTGTGTACTACAGTCCTTAAATACTTTTCACAATTTGAATTTTTGATTATTTTAAATATATGTAATAACATTCACATGATGTCAAGACTCAAGATATTCAAAGCCTTTTCTTTAATTTAATCAAAAGCTGCTTGCAGAAGTGATTTGTTCCCGAAACATTTAATTTCTCTTTAATTAATAATTTGAAAGTGTTACAAAATTTATTATTATATAAGAGTTGGAAACATTATCCACCCAAGTTCCGACTAGCTCTATTCATAAAGGGGGCGTTTGAACTTGTGGATTATGTAAATCAAGTTAAACTTCTCTGTAAAAATTATGAGAAGATTAAGTAATGGGGCCCACTTCTTAAAAACCTGTTTGAAAGTGAAGATGGTTAATCTTCTCATTTAATTACCACTTGCTTTTATTTTGTTTGAACTTAGTGAGTAAGTTACTTTCTTTTTGTTTTGACAATTATACCCCCAATTTACAAAAGCAATACATCCATGCTGGATGAGTATATCTGCCTCTCCCTACTGATTTCTAAGAAGGAAGAACACAATAGGACCTCAAGATCAACTAATGTTTGGGAATATTGCACCCCTAGTTTTCAACAAGTGAATCCCGACCAAACCACCGTAAGATCTGATTTAGAACCTAATACCTTAATGCGAAATTCCTTCAGATTTCGAGTGAATCATTAAAAACAAAAATCTGAAACAGAAAAAGAAAAAAATTATTAATTTCTAGTTGGGTTTGTCGATCGGCCATATCTGAGTGTTCGTCGCCGCAGCTCAATTTTCAGATAGAACAAAAAATGGAGCAACAAACCCAGTTCATGAAGGAGTCAAATAGATGTTGGGATTTTTAAGGTGGTGGGTAGATGAAAATAATTTAATTGAAGTTGTTGAATTTGAAAAACAAGGACTTTGTTGGTTTTTCAGGTAGCTTTTGCTCTTTTCATCACTCAAGATCACTTAATCACACCAAAAAAGGTGCGATGAGCAAGTGGGTTTAATCGGTGAATAGTTGCAATAAAGAGGGTGAACAGTGCTGGGCTGGAGATTAAGTGCTCCAACCCGACAATTTTAAACGCAGGTTTCAAACACGAATTTAAATTGAATTAAGTGAAATTAAAATCTATAATCTTGCCTAAATACTTGTTTCAAACGCCCCCAAAGACTTTATCTTCCAGACATCTAATTTTTTGGAGATAAAGACTAAGCGTGAAGAATGCGGTACCTTGAACAAAATACACCTATGATATAGGTATATTTTGAAAAAATCACCATAGAGCATTATATCGTGTTAGATATCATTGTTAAAAAAATATATATATCTATCATATCTGTATCTTATCGTGTACGAGTTCCTATATCAATATACAATGTATCACACCAACCAACACATCCATATTGAAACCCCACAATATTCTTTCCTCATTAACTAATTGGTGGTGACCGCTTTTCTCCAACCTTACACATTTCCACAATTCCTTGTCTCCTTGATGTAGCATGTGCATGCCAAAATGTTTTGATGCTATACAGCTAGTTGTTTTTTTTTTTTTCTTTTTTCTTTATGTCATTTCAATCCAATAGTACTTAATATTACATATATTAGAAGAACTTTTATTAATATTGAAACCATTAAGGTTTGGTCCAATGGCCACCAGATATTATTTCAGTGTGGAGGTTTGGGTTTGATTCTTTGTAATGATAAGGGTCGAATTGTGTGCGTGTATTTAAAAAAAAAACTTTTATTAATATTGATGCCACCCAATATCCTCGATATTGGGCTTAGGCCACTCAAGAGGCCCAATCCCACATCGAGCCGGATTCTTCCACTTGCGGGACTGGAAAACTTTCTCATATGGAAGGAAATCGGCCCATCTCTCGAACAAGAAGAGGAAGTTACCTACTTACCTTGAAGATGAAGTTACCTACTTACCAGGAAGGAGGAAGTAGCTCACTGACCAGGAGGGAAGGCTCAGCCCATATCTTCCTTTCTGGAGGCCCACCGGCCCATTTCGTATATGGATGACTAAAGCCCACACGGAGCTCTATCTAGAACCCACAAGAAGACCAAGTCCAAGAGGAGTCGGTTGAATTCGAATTTGGTCTCATCCACTTCCAATCTCCCGAGGAAGTCGGAACTGTCTTCCTATCTGCGAGCTAATGATTCCCACTCCCTCAGTCAAACTCGAGCAAGTGGTTTCCCGCAGCCCTCCTACCCATAAAAACTCTAGAAAAACCCTACAGAAAGGACTATTGAACTTCCAACACTCACATAGCAATCCAGCGTTCACATAGCAATCAACTATGCTCTCTGCACTACTACTTTACTTTTGTATTATTTCCATTATGCATTTCTATTCGTTATTATTCCTATCTTCCAAGGGCAGACTAACTCTTTCAACTCAGTGGAGGACTAACGTATTTTTTGCAGGTTTCTCCCCCAAGCTTTTCTCTAGGATTCTCTTTGAATTTCACCAACTCAAGTCCCCATCAACAAATCTTGTGGTGCTCGGCAAAACCGGTACGCATCAAATATAAATATATTTTTTGATATATTGCAATGGAAGAGCGTTGTACTATATTGTAATCTTAGTTTTGAAATTTGAACATTTTATAAATCACCTAGACAAAATTTCCCCCTTAAAATACGAAACATTATATTTCTCAATTTATTTACATTCCTAACAATTATGTAGATATTTACAATAATCTTTGATTTGCGCCAAATTCAATTCAACAAACATCGAAAACAAAGAAGTGCCGTCAACATTGAGCAAGAAAATAACATTTTATTGAACTTAATGTCCTCATTTTACAATTTCTTCAATAACATGATTCCACACATATGGAATTGAGTGAAGTACTGACACTTAGCCCCCCATTGCGATCAACACCTCATATTCTCGCCCCCACAATCCATGTCACTCAAAGGTGCATAAGATAGTGCCAACGAGCCCCTGTGTAGATGACTATATAATTGATTGATTAATGGTAATCACTCAAAAAATTATTACATAAATGAGCTATCTTATCTTCATCCAGAATGACATAATTGCCCTTATCTAGGTATCACACATTAAAAACAAAAATGTGCAGTAGCTAAGTCGTTAAAAAAGCCACAAAAAGAAATCACCAAGTGAAAAATGTCATAATTGCCCTTATCTAGTACCATATACACACAATTACTTACCATTAGTGGCACATAAAAGCGCGTTAGCCAAGTTATGGAAGCAACAAAAGGAATAGAAATGACATAAATGCCCTTATAACACAACTAATGGCCATTAGTTGTATCGTTCAGTTGGATCTGTTGATCGCCTTTCTTTTCCGATAATGCCCTCATTGTCGATCTCCATTTCCAAAAAGTACCAAACAGAAACTCCACTTCTTCGAGCGTTTTCCCACGTGTCTCTGGGTACAAAGTGTAAAAAAACACCCAAGCAAGAGCCGTAAACCCTGCATATAGAAAGAATGTACGCCCAATACATATGGCCTTGTACAGGGATATAAATGTCATTACAAGTACTGAACTAGTGCCTCTATTCACTAGAATTGCCAAACTGCAGCCTTGAGCCCTTAATCTCAAAGGAAATATCTCAGTGCTATAAACCCATGGAATTGGGCTCAGCCCAATAGAAAAAATTGCCACGTAACAAAAAATCGAGACCATACACAAAGAAATAGCCCAAACAATCGTACGGTTAGAATTTTCCACAACTGTAAGCCCAGTAGCCAAGCCCATTAAACATATGAAGCAGCCTCCGGCGCTAGTTAGGAGCAGCTTCCGCCGTCCGATCTTATCCAGAAAACACGTGGCGATCAGGATGAAACTCGTCTTCACCAATCCGATGGCCAGCGTCGCGAGTAGCTTGTTGGTGTCGCTTTTTATACCCGCTTTCTCGAATATCGTTGGGCTGTAAAGGACTACGTTTTCGATCCCAGTCGTCATTTGGAAAAAATGTATGCCCAAGGCGCACAATAGAATGTGGCGCACCGCCGGCGTGGGGCGGAGGAAGAGTTCCCGCCATACGCCCTCGCAGTGGCTTTTTTTGGTGACGGAAACGACGTCGTCGTTGCAGTGCTCCGGTATTCCGGCGGCTACTTTGATGTCGGCGAGCCTTAGTTGTGATTCCTCGGCCGAGTCGGAGGTTTTGTCGAGGACTCGTTTGGCGTCGGCGAGTCGACCCTGCATGACGAGCCAACGCGGTGACTCGGGCATGACCAGGACGATTCCGGTGAGGAGAATTGATGGGATCATACCGACTCCAAGCATGAATCGCCACCCCAAGTTGGTGGGGAGCTTGGAGAATGCCAAATTAGATACGTATCCAATAAGTAATCCTGTTAATAAACAAAAGGAAATGACATTATAATATCTTTAAGATTAAAACTGATTTTATATATCTTATATTTTCAATTCCGTTTCAGAAAAACATTTCGTACCAACATTGATGAGCAATTCCGGAAGAGAAAGGAGGCAACCCCGAATAGAAGCCGGCGAAATCTCGGCTGAGTAGACCGGCGCTATCATCAGAGCATGGCCGACTCCGATCCCGGCTATTAAGCGCCCAACCATGAGAAAGGCGTAGTTTGTAGCCAAGCTCATAAGCAGAGCGCCGCAAAAGAATATGACTCCGGCAAAGACTATAGTGATACGCCGCCCAAGAAAATCAGAGATACGGCCGGCAATGACGGAGCCTACGAGCGAGTAGAGACTGAAGATTCCCATTAGCACCTCTTTTTGCACGTCGGTGATTTTGAGGTCTTTCTGGATGTAGAGTATAGCACCACTCATCACTCCAATATCTGCATGTACACAAAATTTAAGCTAATTTAAGCAATTATTTTCGTAACTTCAATTTCGTAAAAGATTTTTTAGATATACCCTTTAAACTTCTTTTTATATTGTATAAAGTTTTATGATCTCAACTTCTTAGGGACAATTTAAATATAGTTTGGTAGTAATTAAGCAATGGGTTAATTTTAATCCCATAGAAATTAGTTGGCCAGTTTCGAACACTCTTTTAAGAAAAACGAAGAAGTTTATCTTCTTAAATTCAAATTTCATGTAAAAATCCTTGATTAACATAATCTCCTCTTTTAAGGAAAAAAACTCTTAAATTTAAAATGGATTGCTGACTCTGTTTATATTATGACTAATAATTCTTATAAACAAATCTCCTTGTTACATAAAATTGTTTGTGTCCGTCTTGAAAATGGAGAAAAAACTTGAAGCAAGTAAGAAAGTTGTATGTATATGTACGTGTATATAATTAAATTAAAGAGAATATCCATACCATATCCAAGTAAGACGGAGGTCATAGAGGCAAGGAAAGAACAAGCCAAAGCAAACTTGTTTAGTTTTGATTTTTTTGGCTGGTCGAAATCGGGTATGGATGAATTGGATTGGTCGGAGAGAGGGGCGGTTTTTTCCGGTTCTCCGTCCATGCATGTGAGATAGCAAATTCTCAATTTCTGGTATTTAATATTTGAGGTTATGTGTGCTTTGGCCTTTGAGTTAGGGAGAAAAAGCCAAAAAGGGTTTATGAGGATGATGCTGTATGTATAGAGTAGTATACTGGGGTACTTAGTTTGGAGCTTTGGATATTGCAGTTGAGCATGGATAATATTTATAGCCTTTAGGCAACAAAAGTATATGTATGGAAAATATTGTACATCTATCTCTAGACTCTAGGCAATAAAAGTGGGTATATAGATTTTTTGTTGGTTTTCATCCGGTTTTTTTAGCTAGACAGCTATAATGCAAACCCATAAGTGGGTATATATGTACAGGCAACAAAATTGAGGAACTTATACAATTTATAATCTGGGATAAGAACTTATATATATGAGCATAATTAATTTGTGGGGTATTTATATATAATGGTCATACACCATTGATATGTCACATGTGTTTGTTGCAGGTATTTAGTTTGAAAAGAAACTCATGGTCCCACCATTAGCAAGCATTGCCTAGACCCAACAAATGGCCACATTGTAATGTTTGGGTCCAGTCCGCCCAGACGCAATCTAGACGTGTAATAATGCTTGAATTTTGGGTCCAATTCCAGACCCAGATTATTTGGGTCGGTTTTGGGCCCGGATCTGCCGTTTTTCCCCTCAAAGGTTTAACTTAATTTATTTTTTGTTATGTTATATTCATTGTCTAAGTTTAAATTTAATCAGCCTTACATCTGTCAAAGTTGTTTTTATTAGCTATTTTATTACTCTTATTACTAGATGTGTAAATTATTACAAGTCAAATACCAGAAAGGAAAAAAGATCAAGTGCTAATTAATTAATACAATCAAACTGAAAATATATGCTAAAAATATATTATCAGATATAGTTACTCATCAAGCTAAAAGAAGATAGAGAAAATACTGTTAATTAATTGTTAATATAAGTTAACTATTAAATAATTACTTGAAAACAGAATTTACAGAAACCGAGCATTACAAAATATGGAAAAGCTTGCCTTTAATCAATCATAGGCTGCCACATGCTGAATTAATAAATTATATAGGCCAGCTGCAATGTTCCTTACCGATTGTTCGTACTAGCCTAAATTATTTGGCCTGTAATGAGTAATTTAGGCACTAAACAATTGTGTGTGTTTATATTCTTTTAGAATGAAGAAGTACTTATGTGATGCAATGGTGAGCACTGAAACAATTGAAAGCACTTCCTGAAAATAGCAGATTTCTAGGCAACGAATTTTACATGTGTATTGTGTTTAAGTTCCCAAAATAAATGCATGTATATGTGTTGTGACGTGCGAGAGCTTGGTAGGGAGTAGGGACTAGGGAGTCTTGTTAGATAACAATATTGTTTTATTGAAGTTCTTTTTATTATTATTATTATTATTGATGAATAGATTTGAATTCGATACACATGATTCCAACTCAATTTCTTTACTGAGATATGAGATAAATATGTTTCACTTCATTCATCATTCAATACATAAATCATTTTTTCTTTCCTGCTAAATAAACTTCGAGATTTCATGTTTTGCCTTGTTTTTCCATAATTTTCGCTTCTTATCAAAATCCTTAAAACAAATTAAAAGCCCAAATCTTAACACACCACCACTCATTACGAGATGCGAAGCCTATTTACATCACTATCCTCAGGCCTCAACTGATCTAACTCTGACCATTAGTAGTATTCCCCATTTGGACATCCCCTTTACTCTCGGCCTTGTCATCATCAAACTTTTTCAAGGTCGATCTCCACCTAAAGAAAGTTCCAAATAAGCCCTCCATTTCCTCAAGCGTTTTGCCTTGAGTCTCAGGGAGTAGAGTGTAAAAGAACACCCACGCCACAACAGCAATTCCTCCATACAAAAAGAATGCTCCTCCAATAGTTATAGCCTTATGCAGGGATATAAATGTCATTGAAATTACTCCGCTGGTCACGCGATTCATTGCCACGCCCATACTGCACCCTTGTGCTCTTAACTTCAACGGGAATATTTCTGAGCTGTAAACCCAAGTAATTGGGCCCATTCCTATAGAGAAAAAGCCCACGTAAGCTAACACCGATGATATGCACAAAGCAACGGCCCATATTAATTTGTGATCCGAGTGTTGAACAACAGTAAGCCCAATACCAAGGCCCATTAAGGATAATATCATCCCCGCCACACTGGATAAAAGCAACGGCCGCCGTCCGAATTTGTCCAGTGTAAACGTGGCGACTAAGATGAACATCGTTTTTGTGAATCCGACGGCCATCGTCGCGAGTAGTTTGTCAGTATCTTTAGTTATACCCGCTTTTTCGAATATGTCTGGGCTGTAGAGAACGACGGAGTCTATGCCACTCGCTTGTTGGAAGAAATGTATTCCCACGGCGCACATTAGTATGTGGCGGACCGCCGGCGTGGGACGGAGGAGGAGCTCGCGCCAGACTCCTTCGCCGTGGCTGCGTTTGGTGACCGCAACAATGTCGTCGTTGCAGTGTTCGGGTATGCCGGCGGCTTCCTTTATGTCGGCGAGTCTGAGTTTGGATTCCTCGGCTGAGTCGGAGGTTTTATCGAGGACTCGTTTGGCGTCTCCGAGTCGACCCTGCATGACGAGCCAACGCGGTGACTCGGGCATGGCGAGAACACCGAGGGCGATGAAAACTGAGGGAATGGCGCCGATTCCTAACATGAATCGCCAGCCTAAGTCTTCTGGGAGCTTCGAAAAAGCGTAGTTTGATACATAGCCGAGCAATATGCCTGTAAAAAGAGTTTACTAATTAATCCTGTTAATACGATAAGCAATAAGAAATTTAAATTGAATACATAATTTGAGTGAAAAAAAATGAGAAAAAAGCAGCATTTCTACTATTCCAAAAATAATTATTTATTTATAAAAATAATTTATAAGTTATAAGTTGATGCCAGAAATATGTATTTATGTATTTTTGAAACTTCTAATTTAAAAAAAAATATTTAAATTTAGCAGAAATTGTGAGCTTATGGAAAGCAAATTAAAAGTTCTGAAAACAAATAATTTCTTAGAATTTATAATAATCTATTATGTTGGCAATTTTTAATATCATTAATCTTTGACCAAAAAATGTTTAATCACTATTAGTTATTTTGCTAATATTATTTCTTAAATAATAAATAAACAAAATGAATTCGGTTAAAATATAACTTAGCATATAGATTTATAGTTTGGCCTCTAGTCATATCTCATTAGCCATGAGGCGTATGGGTAGGAAAAGGAAACCATGCCTTTTCATTTTTTGCTGGTTCTGACTTGTGGCTGTGGGCACGACATAATTTATTGGACACCATGAAATGTAGATTTTTTCAACTAAAAAAAGTACTAGAAAAATATGTTGCGTACCTTTCCTATACAACTGTTTACGGGTATCATCAATTATTTTGCAATTTGCAGAGAAATATTAAATTATTAAGAATCAAATCAATGGTGATCCCATAAACTTAATTTAATTTGGGGAGTCAAAATGAGAGTCTTGTCTTATATATGTATGCATCGACATGTGGAAATTTATCATATAAAAATAGTTTGGTTCCGTCAATTATTTGTGGGAGGAAAGATATATATTTAATTAAATAATTAAGCTGATCATAAGTTTATTCAATTAAAATATTCAGGAAGATCAAGTAAAATCTTAATTTCCTGATTGTACTCGATCATAGTCTTATAAGTTCACTAATTACTGCACATGTTCTTAAGGGAATATTAATTAAAATAACAATAAAATTTCAACTCACATCTACCAACTATATATGCAAAACTCTTATCTACAATCATATAGTAAAAATTAAATTTCTGTCAAAAAAAAAAAAAGATTAAATTATTAAAGAAATCCAGTAGCTCCACAGTCCATATACACCAAGTCACCAAGTATGTAAAATTCTCATCTTTACCGAATTAAGTACTATACAAAATTAAATATCATGCATAAGCCAGATTGTGAATTATATACTAGAATTTCTAATAATTAAAAAAAACTATAAAATACTATTGATGCGTCTCAAATAAATTATATGATACCATCAACTATACAATGAAAAAAATATGTATAATTTAAATGAATTTTTGAAGAAGATATATGAATTATTTATATATATTCACACAAGGAATATCTACTTCTGCAAGTGGTTGAAATTTTTTCAAAGCCAGCCAATCATATTGTTTTCTTGCTGGAGCTTTGAATTGCATGAAAAGACAAAAGGCAACGTAAAACCCGAAGAGCTCAGAGATAAATTCATAAAAAAAAAACTAAAATAAATAAATACAAAAAAAACTTACCAAAATTGATGAACACCTCCGGGAAAGAAGTGAGGAAGCCGCGAGACGAAGCCGGCGCCACTTCAGCGGTGTACACCGGCGCAATCATCAGCGCGTAGCCGACTCCAATTCCGGCGACAAAGCGGCCAACCATGAGAAAAGGGTAGTTTTTGGCGAATCCCATAAGCAGCGCGCCGGCGAAGAATATTGCTCCGGCGAGGATAATGGTGTAGCGGCGGCCAATCCAATCGGACGTACGACCGGCGGCGGCTGAGCCGAGAAGTGAGTAGAGATTGAGGATTCCCATTACGACCTCCTTTTGTACGTCGGTGATTCCGAGGTCCTTCTTGATGTAGATTATGGCCCCACTCATCACTCCAATATCTGCATGTAATAAGCAGATATTATACTTCACATAGATATTAATCTTAATATAATTTATAAAAACACTAGTTAATTTTGGTTAAATTTAGCCAGAAAGAGTTATGTTTCTACATGTATATTACAGGAATATTAATATATATATATACATAATTTATGTCATTGCATTTAAATTAGTAAGTATAAAAGTGGAAATATGCAAATAATTACAAGCTAGAATGTAATTAATTAATTGTTCATACCATATCCAAGTAAGATGGAGGTCATGGAAGCCAATAAAGAACAAGCCAAAGCATACTTGTTTCTTTTGGGTTTCTTGGGCGGGTCAAAAGCGGCTATGGATAAACGGGATTGGTCGGAGGCGGCTGCACCATTTTTCTCCGGCATAGTGGTGGCAGCCATGAGAGTGGTGGCGGAGGTGGGTTGGATTGGAATAAGAATGAGTTATATCATATATGTATGTTAGTACATAGTTAGGATAGTTAGATTTTGGTGATGAGTGGTGGGCGTAGAAGTGTATATATAGATAGAGAAGAAGCGAGAGAAAAAATGATATATTTTATTTTTAATTATTACATCAACTTGACTAAAGTGTGGTAGCCCAGTAGCTCATTGCCAGAGCATAAGTCAAAGGTCGTTGTTGGCAGCTACACGTCATCTAATACTAAAAATTTTAAACCTTAACCAGGTTACGTTAACGCATTGGTTGTGAAGCGGGCATAATTAAATCTCAGGATTTATGTGACTTGGGACTGTTTGTTATGCATTAGAATCTAATGATCGATGTGTTAATTTTCCAAGTTACTTGATTGTTTATTCTGTATTAGTCACATGACGTTTTAATTAACTAGTAAAAAATATGTGCATTCTCGTAGAATAATTTTTAGTGAATTTGAAATTTATTCCAAAATTGAGTCATTTCACAATCACTCTCCACACTCACTCTACTCATCCACCTCTATCACACACAAATTCAATTTTATTTTTCTCATCAACACGTTTTTTCTCTGTCTACTCTCCAAATTTCGCTGTGTCCCGTGTCTATTTATTTTACTTAGAATCTATTTAGAATTCTCTTATTAGTAAACTGTTGTATTATATTGTAATTATAATATGATTTACTAAATGGGTATTTTAGTTATAATAAGAAAGTGACAAACTTAAATTATCGGAAGAAACTCGTGCTTCTATAATATACGAGAAAAGTTCATGATTGATACATTAAATAGTTGGCTATAATTTTTTTTTATGAAATCGGCTCGAATATTTTTATTTATTTATTAAAAATTAAAATTATTGGACAAATAAATTTATAGATAAATATAGGTTTTAACTAAGTACGACTCTAAAATAAATTTATATATATAGAGAGAGAGTGTATCCTATTCCTATTAAATTACTCCGATCCAACTATAAAATCCTAGTATAATTAAATCTTCATTAAATCAATTTATTATTTTTATAATTATATATTTACATTAAACTTATAGATAAATATAGGTTCTAAAATACATGTTATAGAGTGAATCATATTCATATTTAAATCACTCAACTGTAGAATCCTAATACAATTAAATCGATCTTCATTAGATTAATTTATTATTTATATAATTATATTTTTGTACGGCTACTTAATATGAATATATATGATAAAATGGGTATTTTAGTCATCACAAGAAAAATAACAAACTTAAATTATCAGAAAAAACTCGTGCTTTTATAATATATATAGATTTAATAGATTTAATGTATGGACTTTTAATAATTATTTGTCTTAATATATATTTAAAGATATTAACTAGGCTAGCTCGCTATGTGGAATATTCAATCGTTCATATATTTTCTATTGGTTTTATGGTTGAAAGGTGTTGGAAACAGGCTGTGCATGGGTATTTCAATTATTAATTGATCACTTATTTGTCGTCAAACTGCAAATGTGATCATTTACTTTGCAAGTAATTATGGCAATATAATTAATTAATGTCAGAAAAACTTTTGCACCATTAAAACAATATTTTGCTAATCCTTTTGTTACTCATCATAATAATAGAGCGGTGATGCATAGCATGAAAATTTAACAATGAACCCAGACCAAATATTTCTGTCACTGTACTGCAAAATGTGAAGTGAACATTATGAAATTAACTAATTAAGTCGATCTCGGCTGATATCATCGTGCAAATATATACAATAATACAAACAATGCTCTGTCTAACAACTGTTGCATTAATCTATGTGCACTGTTTTAGCTAGGTGTATCTTTCCCGTTGGAGCGACTGATATATGAACAATATTTGATTTTTGTTTGATTGCTGCGAGCAAGACAATTATATATAATTTCTGTCAATTCTAAATTCTAATGGAAGTATACATTTTTGGCTGACTCCTACTTATGGATTAATTGTGCAATTTCTTGGGCATTCAAAGAAGGACAAATTCATCACGATATTACTTTTAAAAAATATAAAAGTAATTATGAAACAGAAAAAAAAAAAAAAAAAAAGATGTATGGATATCGTGTTATGTTCATAACTATGGAAGTTCATCCTACTCCCTACAAAAATAAATAATGAAGAGTCTGACAGAGAGGAAGATCGTTCTAGTTCCCGATTGCAAGTATCAAGAAGTATCTCATCTCTAGGACAAGATTCATGCCACGCTGCTGAAAACTCAACTTCAAATACTTTCACAGTTGGTCTCGACCAACTACGAGAGCAGGGGGGAGTGATGATGCCACCCAATATTCTCGATATTGGGCCTGGGCCACTCAAGAGGCCCAATTCCACATCGAGCCGTATTCTTCCACTTGTGGGACTGGAGAACTTCCTCCTGTGGAAGGAAGTCAGCCCCACCTCTCGGACAGGAAGAAGTTACCTACTGTAACGGCACGTCCCCAAATACGGTGCGACGTGACGTCCCCCACCAAGTCACAATCCATAACAAGAACTGGGGTCCGGTTATGAACTATAGCCTGGCGAACGGAAAATAAATACCAGGCGGATCTGCTTTAGAAAATAACAGGACAACGAACCATAATACATCGGAAGCAAATCAATACAACCTATCCCACTCAGGGAGCTAGAAAAGCAGTAAATCCAAAACACAAGTATAAAGCCCACCAAGGCCACTGAAAACAACAATATCAACATTCAAACTAATTTACATCATTCACATCTACAACTTCTAGGGTTTTAAGTATTTATCCAGATACACAGACGGAAATAAAATCACCTAAACAAAAGTAAATGACTCCAAGGACAAGACCTGAATCCGCCTAGTAACAAAAACCTGAAAAGACAATAAGTAGAGTAATGGGCTTAGTCAAAGCGACTAAGTGAGGGGGTTGTACTACGTATATATTATCGAAACAACAGAAATATTCACCAGTTTTTAAATGAGAAGAAAGCAAAGGAAAAATAAAGGTTTTTACAATTATTGGTGAATCGAATAATTTCGCAATATAATAAAAGCTCGGCGAGTCGAGCATCAACCACCTGTTTCACAATATCAGAAATATAAAATAAATCTCCCTCATTCCTCCTTGTGTAGTCAGGTTGCGAACCCGATCTACTATATAATTATGTGGGGAGTTTCACCCTCACATCTTCGATATAGGATATACCTCATCGATCACAGGTACTCATAGGGCTGCCATTTCGGCCTCACCCCGAGCTCCCGTCACGGGTTTAGAGTCAGAGCACCGAGATCCACCGTAGACCCATCGTCTAACCGGTTTCACCTCATACCCTAGTCTCCTGGGGCCCAATATATATCATGTGGCTCAATGGCCTGGCACAATGGCCAAAATAGGTTCTCGCATTTAAAAGAGTTTGTGTGGTCAAGAGACCATTCGAGACAAGTTAAGCAATGATCTAGGAACATGCCCATAAGTATCATACGCTTGGGGAGAGCCACTCAGGGAATGCACCTCACGACTTTACTTATTATAAGGTGTTCCAAGACCCAAAACTTCTTTTAAAAAACAAAAGAGGGTTTACTTGTCTCTATTTGAATATCTTTTCCAAAATCATATACATAGTAAATTGATATCAAAGTGTTTTTCTTAAACTCATTAAGATAATATGGTTTTCAAATAGCTACTACGTATAATATAAGTTTTGGGAGAAATATAAAAACATAAAACACAGGCTTCGGGTATATATGGAATATTTATATACGTATAAGAAAGCCGAATTCGGAAAAGAAACCCCACCTGGATATCGCAAAAAGGAAGAAAAAGGATGATCAAACATAATCAGGGTTCCTCTGCAGGATTACCTGTTATACAAATGATCGAGGGGTAAGACTCGTCTCGACAACCAAATAAGATACGACTGACGTGTACGGCCATAACATGAATCATATAATCAAATTATAACAAGTGATCAAACAAATTAATTAAAACCAAAATAATTATCAAATCTCATTCATTCTGTTCAAATTCTTTTGACTAACATTAATCAATAGGTTGTATAACTTAAAAATCATTTTACTTGAAAATTCCTGAAATGATAATAAAGAAAAATGGGTATTTAATGATCAGTAAAAGGGGCTATTCAATTTCATGCAAGAAATTGTATTCTATCGATTCATAGAAGGTATAATCTAGATGAGTATTTTAATTATCATGCATTTGGGTTAACACACCAGTTTACTTTAGCAATATTAATTCTATTAAAGTCGTTCAGTACACACATGCATATATATTGGTTTATTAGTGCACACGAGTTCAGCTATTCTCCACTAAGAAAATATTTCGATTAATACTAATAAGCAATCAATTCAAATAATAAGATTGATCAATAAATATATACAGACTCTCACACATGCATATATATTATGAACTAACCCTGTAACGACCCGAATATTTTAGTTATATTATTAAGTATTACGCGAATTCTTTCTTGCCTAATTTTTCGATCTATCCAATTGGATTAATTAATCTTATTGAAAAGATTGATTTAACCTATCTTTTAAATGCCCTCAATTGCTTAAATTATATAAATGCCCTTAAAAGCCTAAATGACCATGTTACCCCCCGAGATATTTTCCTAAATATCTACCTATCTCTCTCATTCTCTCATTACATACAAAGAAGGAAAAAGAAGAAAGGAAGGAGAAGAGAAGGAGAAGAAAGGAAGGAAACTTCCCGACGCCCTACCAAACCCGTTTCTCGCCCGATCGACGAGCCGTGAAAACCCGAACGATCCTCACTACATTCTCTACCGGTAATCCTTTTGTGACGTCCCCCACGCCACAACCCCCGGACCGAAACGAGCTCCCGAGCGATAGTTAAATACCACCACTCGAAAACCCGCCCCGGACAACGGGATTCCCACAATCTGGCAACAGCATCTCCCCACAACAGGACCAACATCAACAACAACAACAACAGCACCAACAAGCGGAAGCAACGAGCAAAAGATCATATTTATATTCACACTGCCATCCGTAGCCAAAATAAACATTTATAAGTCCATTATCTATCACAAGTTATAACATCAATTCATCAAGTATTCTACATCAGCATAACATTTCAAGTTTTCATGTAATTCAACATCATAAGTTCGATCCACAAAAGTAAATACATAAGACCGACTTCAAGGACTGTACAAGCCTACAACGCTGCTGCCAGTACCTGACCGCTAACCTGAAGCATGAACCAAAACGGGATGTGAGTCAAACGAACTCAGTGAGGAGGGGAATATATATAATAATTAAAACATAAAACATATTTAATTCACGCTTTGGTTAATAGAGAAACGAATCTAGTGCCGATACTTTCTCTTTATAATTCATCAAAGCTTTGTGAATTAAATATTAAAGTAAAACATTTTAGAAAACATTTTATTCCCGGCGAGAACGGGCCATCTCCTTATAACTCCCAAAAACATATCAAATATAATGAAATTCCTCCTCAATACCATTTGGCTTATCGAGGGAGCTACCCTCGATTTCACCATACCCGACTAATGGCGCCGGTGCAAGTATTACTTGAACTAGACTACCTCCGACTAGTTACAAGTAACACCCATTGATTATATATTAGATGATCGTCATTGGGTCTCCATCTATATATAATCTGGATTATATATATTGGATGATCGTCACTGGGTCTCCATCCATATATATAATCTGGATTATACCATGGGCTTCCCCCTAGACGCACGTCTCCGGGTTCCACCTCTAGTATAATCCGGGGCCCAAATATACCCTAAGAGCGTCCTCAGTAGGGTTAAAGGAAATATAGTCTCGCTTTATAATTGTTTTGATTGACCAATAGGGTCGTTCGAGACAAGGTATGTAACCGTCTAGGGTTTCTCGACACGTTGCCGAATAACTCGAGGCATACGCGCAAGTCCCGAGACCAAATGTTACTTTTAAAAACAAAATAGTTCTCTTGTCTCTATTTTAAAACCATTTTAGAAAAGATACATATATATCATTTTATATCAAATCCCTTTTATTTCAAATATTGATAATATATAATTAAAATATAAAAGGGGATAGGGTTTTCGCAAATATTTGTTCATACTCCAGTTGAAACCATTTTACATCCTCACCTGTAGGCTTAACAAAAAGGATAGCCAAATAACTCAGAATCAGCCCCGCGAGGTCCCACCTGTAATACACAGGCCTCGAGGTAAGACACGACTCAACAAACCAACCAAATAAGACGCACGGCTATGAAATGCATTTCATGCTCAAAATAACATATTATGCATAAATGCATTTAAACACAATTAAGCTCATTCAAACACATTTGAACACAATCAAATACACATGATATTAAGCTAAAATAGGCACACAAGTACTATGGAAGCTTGGGAAATAAAATTCAAAGGTTTGTGAATATTACACAAACCACCCCTCATTTAATACTTTGCATAGCAAAATAACTCCGATTAATTCGAAACTTCCGGCATCACTTAGCTACTATACTTAAGGATTTTTGATGCCAAAAGAATCGAAAAATGAAGCCAAATGCTCAAAAATCACTATTCATCAGCCCCTACCTATTTTTGCCAAACTTTTATTTTTCAATCCCAAACTCCACAAACTTCACCAATTTGCTTAATATCATGAACTAACATGAATTCCCTAACCATTTAAGCATCTAAGAGCATTAGACCAATATTGCACATTGATCAAATTCCATGGAAAAAATCACAAGTAATGCTACATGTAATCAATCACCAAACTAAGCTCATCAATCATTCATTCTAGCATGCTTCTTCACTTCATCAACATATAAAACATTGAAACTCAAAGATTAGAGAGATTTACAACCTTACCTTGAAGGAGAAAATGGAGGAGAAATGAGATGTAGAGAGCTTGTTTGCACAAATAGAAAGTAGAGGTTTGTTCCTTGGATGATAGAGCAACTTTTTGTAGCAAGAAAAAGGATGATTTTTGGTGCTTTGATGGTGGTTGAAAGTGGCGGTGGTGACTGGTGGAGTGAGGGCCGAGAGATGAGAGGAAGAAGAAGAGAATGTTGCTTGAGAATAGTGTAGAAAGTTTGAGAGAGAAATGAGGTAATTAAATAAATATAAGTTATTTTGAAAAGTCAAAATTAGCTAGCAATTTATATAGATATTTATATATATATATATACATATATATTTGTATATGTTTGTATATACATGTTGCATATATTTCAAATATAATATCATGTGATTCAAATATAATGACACAATTTTCATAAAATTTCAAATACAACACTTCAAGTATAAACATAGTGTAGGGTAATTCAAATATAAAGATTCTTAATATGAAGTCTTCATATTATTCACATATAGAATCACCCATTAACTCATATAATTCACATAATTGCAAACAATGCACACAAGAGCAATTAGTCGGTAAACTTACCGAAGCGTTATAAAAATAGCGGGGCGTTACACCTTTTACCCCATTTCATTTCGTTCCTTCCTCGTTGCGATTTTCGTGAGTTTTATATAGAATTTTATAGTTTTAGGATTTTTGTGTTTAGGAAGAATTACTTGACCATTTTACGTGTTTCTTGTGCCTATGTGTAGCTTATGTGATATATATGAATATATGTGAGAATTAGGATGTTTTATGGAGTAAATTAGGAGATGTATGGATTTAAATGTTGGTTTCGCGTGTGAGGTTTCGCGATCTGCTGAGTCAGCTGCTCAGTAGATCCACACGGGCGAACGCACGGTCTTGATCAAGACCGTGCAGGAGCCCGTGCGCAGTTCTTTTCAACCTGGCCCTTGCACAGGCCCGTGCGCAGGCCCGTTTGCACCTGCACGGTCTTGACACCGTGCTCAAGACCATGCGTGAGGCCGTGCACCTCTATTTGTGGTTGCACCGACTTGCCAAGCCCGTGCGTGGCCGGTGCAACATACTTAGTGCATTTTCCAGCCTTTTCCTTTCTTGCACTTCGGGAATTGGGTCAACCCCACTCATTTAAATGTTGACTTTTCACATACGACCTTCGAATATCAATCTGATTTCACCTATAGCTTCCTCGAGCCTCGGGATTTGATATTCTTCATAATTTACAATTTATCCGACCCCATTTGACCGTCAATTGACACTTTTCTCGTTTAGGGTTTTTTTCCACCTTTCCCGTTTCTTATCCGTTTAATCCCGTACTCGCGAGAGAACGTCTTTATATTATTTTAAGTATGTCTACGTGCCCTAATTGCATTTAAGCATGCCTTTAATATTTAATTTATATCATTTCATTATCTAGAATTTCATTTACCTTTCCTTAGTTGTTATTCCGTATTTTATATATCTTCACATGTTTAATTTCCTGGCTTTCCATATTGCAACTGTAGCATGATTGAGGTTCCATATGAATTGCCATGCGTCGTCTGTTGTCCGTGTCTTGCTTTTAGTATTGTCGGTCTCGTTTTCATCCTCTAGGCCCTGTGTATTACAGGTGGGACCAACGAGGGAGAAACCTGACTACCGTCTGCTTTCATACTGTCGTGTTGAGCCAGGTAAGGATTTTAAATTGTTTTCAACTGGAGTAAGAACATAGTTACTTAGGTTTGCGAAATAAACCACTATCCCGCTTTCTTATTACTTGTTGTATTACCTTTACTATTTCTCTATCTGCTTAGTCAAACCGTTTTGATAGCAAACCAAAATGTTTTAAATACTTTCAACTAGAGGCAAGGAAAACCCATTTGTTTTAAATGCGAACTTTGGTCTCTCGACCTCGCAATTATAACCTTGTCCCGAATGGCCCCTTTGGCCTTCCACACCCCGATTTCCTACTTTCGAATGGCCCTTTTGGCCACCCAAACTATCATTGATTTCAAAAGCGAGTTATAGATTGATTAATAATTTGGGCCCGGGGTATACAGAAGGTGAGCCTGGGGACGAGCGTCTAGGGCAAATCCCGATGTATACTTCTAGCGTGTTAACTTGGGCCGGCTAGGAGGTTGGCTAGCCTAAGTTGATGCGAACGGTGGTGCTAACAGCGTCTCCTTAAAACTCTGTATGGTGGTGCTAACAACGTCTCCTTAAAACTCTGTATGGTGGTGCTAATCGCGTCTCCTTAAAACTCTGTATAGTATTGTTGGTGGTGGAGTACTTGACTATATGTTTACATGATTTTCAATTGGGAGTTATAAGGAGAGGGCCCGTTCTCCCCGGGACACATTATTTGCATGATTTATTGCATTTGTTGCTTGTCTAATTGTTTTACGGCTTTCGTTACAAGTCGAAGCACATTCTGGTTCTCTTCATTTATGATATGTATTTCCCTATATATATAAAATCCGGAAGCGTGACTCGTACTTGCTACCCTAAGCCTCCTTTATTATTCAATTAATTTGTTGAATTACGAGCCGTGTTTATTTATCGTTTCTAACTTATTGAATCGTGCCTTTCGAACTTGTAACGGCCTCGTGACTCAACTAATACCCCTTTCAACTTATCGGCTTGACATTACGTGCAATTGTTTTTAAAGAATCCGGTTCGTCAACCCCTTTCGTGTTTTCCAAGCAAGTCGAACCGAGTGTTGCCTTGTGTTATTGTTTTACAACTTGTATTTCGTTATTTATCTTCTTTCTCAAAACGAGCAACACTCACCACTTTTAGTTTTAAAAAGATAAATGACGAACTGTGATCAAAACCCCCTTGCTGAGTATCCTTTATACTCACCCTTGCTATTTTGGTTCTTGCTTCAGGTAGACAGGTGACGACGTCACCTATCTTGTCAGTCGGCATCAGCAGGTCTAGATAGGCTCAGTCTTTCTGATTTGTCTTGTCAGTGGTCTCAACAACCGTCGAGTCTTGTTTATTATATTTATTTACTTTACGTACTTATGTGCCCCTGATGTGGGATAGTTGACGATATCTAGGATTGTACAGGATAGACTAGTTGAGCCATGGATGGCACTACGTGTTGTTATTCTATTGTATTTCGAATTTGACATGTTTAATTGATATTATGTTAGCCTCGTAGGCGTTTATGAATTTATCTGTTTACTTTATAATCGCTTCCGCATATCTCTGTATTGTTGTGATTGTTATTGGGATGGTTGTCGTTGTTGCCGATGGTTATTGTTTGAGTGCCGTTCGCCGGAGTGGATTTTTGAGTTGAGGCTCCTCGCTGAAGCTCGGGAGTTCGCTTCGGTACAGATGTGGCGATCCTTCTTCAGGGACGCTACAAACCCTTTATTATATATTTGAGATTCTCTTCATTAATTACGTCATTTCTATCTCTGATAATCAAAATAGGATAGGATTACACAAGGAGTCATAACATTATTTAGTTAAAATATAATCAGACTAAGAAATCATTCTTAACTCCTAATTGATTTAAAAGATATTAATACCACCAATCAAGTTTATGAGTAGATAGATTAAAACTCATTAATTAGAACATCTGAAAGAAGAAAGCAAGCTGAATACCTTAGTTCTGTTCTTAACCGAAACTAGCTTCTTTAGTTCTTTGCTCGAAATATGTAGAAGCTAAATGACGATAACTAACAGAAGCGATTTTACCAAATAAAAGTGGCAGCCATCTCTTTTAGTCGGCAAAAGTATTTATAGTTTTGTTTTGATTTAATAAAAGATTCTTCAAAGCTAAGATAGCTGTTGATTTCCGTGAATTAAAATGATATGATTCACTCTAGTATATAGACGTGGCAGCATAGGAATTCGTCCTCTTGGTATTATTTATATATAAATATAAATAAACTAAACAATTAAGTCGGCTGTCACTGTAGATTTAGTTACTAAAATTTGACTTTCAACATTTTCTTTTGATCAATTGCTTACCCACATAGATGTATAGATACGGTAATAGATATTTTAAATAACAATTTTTCCTTCTATTTATCGATATTTAGGGATAAAATATACATATCGAAATATAATATGAATACCTAGACAATTATACACGTAAATATATTTTTGCAATGTCTCAAATGACTCGGAGTTCACCAAATTCAGAGTGTTTGGAAGATTTTAAAATATCAATTAGGCACACATTTAATAATATAATCATAATTAATACATTTATCAATTAAATTAAACACATTAATTAAATCATATAAATCGAGAATGGGGATGAGAAGTGAAAAACGAGAAGTTCGAAATCTTCCAAGCTTGTCACGAAAAGTTGGGGCGTTACACCTACTTACCAGGAAGAGGAAGTTACTTACTTACGAGGAAGAGGAAGTTAACTACTTACCAGGAAGGAGGAAGTACCCCACTGACCAGGAAGGAAGGCTCAGCCCATATCTTCCTTTCTGGAGGCCCATCGGCCCATTTCGTATGTGGATGACTAAAGCCCACACAGAGGTCTATCCAAAACCCGCAGGAATACCAAGTCCAAGAGGAGTGGGTTGAATTCAAATCCGGTCTCATCCACTTCCAATCACCCGAGGAAGTCGGAACTGCCTTCCTATCTGCGAGCTGAGGATTCCACTTTCTCAGTCAAACTTAGGCAGGTGGTTTCCCACAGCCCTCCTACTCATAAAAACTCTGGAAAAACTCTACAGGAGGACTATTGAACTTCTAGCACTCACATAGCAATCCAATGCCCCTACAGCAATCAACTATGCTCTCTACACTGTTACTTTATTTTTGTGTCATTTCCATTACGCATTTTACATTCATTATTATTCCTATCTTTCAAAGGGCACACTAACTCTTTCAACGTGGAGGACTAACGTATTTTTTGCAGGTTTCTCCCCCAAAATTTTCTCGATGATTCTTTTTGGATCCCACCAACTCAAGTCCCCATCAACAAATTTTATAGTACTCATTTTTCGGTACCCATCAGTATTAATTAAGGGTGTGATGTTTGAACAATGAAGAGTGAAAATATATCTAACACAAATTAAAGAGTTCCTTTGGATTACAACCATAAGCTTCACTGTCAAGTGTCAAGTGATAATTTATGTCGGCCAGTTCTATTACAAAAGTAATTTTGTTATTTTCTGCAAATTAAGAAGAAGAGAAAAAGAGCTCGCAATTTGTAAGTCAATCGAGTCAACTGCTCAATGAATGTGAGGCGAGTAAGCAAAAACATTAAAGCTTCTTCATTTTATGAGATGAGATCAAACAAAAAATTCTATGCTTATTGCTTAGTAGTTAGGTACCGTAGTCAACAACGATGGGCTGAGCGGAGCCTGATAATATATATCGACGGGTTGGATTGGACCCACTTCACTTTTTCAATAGTCCTCATACACTGTTCTCTAATTTCTAGCTTGTTTCATTGTAGTCATTTTCTGAAATTCAAACTTTTCTTTAATTTTCACCTTTTCCAATTGTAATTTCATATATTATTGATTAGGACTTAGGAGTTTATTAAAGTGCCTCTAATTTATTCTATATTTTTACCTTAATTAATAAGTTAAAACTGATCAATTTATACTAAAAGAAGATAATACACCAATTATTTACCCAGAACTTTAAATATGTGAAGTGTGGACTTGTAATCAAATTAGAGCTCGACTAAACCTCTCAATCCACTTCGATGAACAATCGACGAACTGATCACTAGAACCTGGCCCATGTGACCTATTAATACCCAAACTAAAGCCTACTTATCTGATAGATAAAAAATCAAATATAAACATATTATCTTCGACCAACAATTAATTAAAAAAAACGTATTACCGCAAATTTTAGATAGTGAGTTATGTCTCCACGTAGATAATTATTCTAATACGTAACGTATTTCAAAGCTCCATTAATTATTTAATTTGAACAATTTGAATGACTACTGTGTATTAACAGGTTCATTTAGACTTTTCTAACTTAACTACAAAAAGAAAAAGAGGAAATTCGTGCTTATCAAACTGGACATCCTTCTTACTTACTCGGGAAAATCTTTTACCAGTCATATGTTTGGACTCATCAGGGTCCAACTTTTGACAAACTTGTCAAGACTTACATGCAAACGCAGAGATCTCGTAATGCGTAAAACCAAATAACTAACGAATAAAAATATGCATGTCTCAAATGTAAAATACTAAAAAAATATATATTAAATGAAAATATAAAGGGAACATGACGCCAACTAGCTAGTAAATCGGATTGCCAATATGAAGAAGATTAATGATCAGAAAATGGTTGGGCAATGGAGACATCAAAAAGCGACATATGAGTCCGGATGGAATTAATGGTATTAATAGTTTGTTTGCCCCGTTTGGCCTTCATAACCTTTTTCAGGCTCAAATCAACGTCGTGTGGGGGCGAAACTATGAGAATACTTTTTCTTCTTTACATGGTTTTTTTAATGAACTTCATAAATTTCTACCAAAAAAAAATGAACTTCATAATTATATAATATCATTTATATGTCTAATCTGATTTTATGGGCAGATCTAGTTGTTCAGAAACAAATTCTTAAGATATAAAAAGGAATTTAGTTAGTACGTAATTACTATACAATCACACGAAAAGTACTCATCATGCAAGTATTCAGTAAATTAGGCAATTTAAAACAAGAATGAAATATGTAATGAACGAGAGAGGCCATTAATTAAAACTCAAAAAAGACACTGAATAAATCATATGTGAAGCAAATTAATTTAATCAATAGGGGACGAAATCTAATATGATAAAAAGTATTGTTCCAATTTTATCAAATTATTGTTTGATTTGCTTTCCAGATCCCTAGATCAGCAGAAACGACGTCGTCGGGATATTGTGGGTTCCAGGTGCAATGACAACATTTCTGAAAGTGCTACTTCCTGATCAGTCCCCGAGTCCATTTCACGTGCGTTTGATTCTTTTGAATTAATTTATTATAACAGTGACAGCTTGCTTGCTTCTTCAATTATTGTTTGAAAATGTGCCCACAATTTTGGGGTTGAGCTTAACAGATTATTTGGCCAACTCTTTGACAATTCATAGGGTTAAAATTGTGGAGATGAGTTTGACACGATATATATTATATTATAATACACCTCTTAAGTCACATATATTGAAAATTCGAGCAAAAATATATATGATTTCCAATATGCAAGATCATCATAAGTGTGTTTTTAAATAGAAAGGTTTACTAGTTGAAAACGAAATCGATGGTAGAAAGTGACAGTGATAGTGATAGTGACAGTGATATTTTAGACTCGTATATACTAAAATTGATACAAATTATAAATTATGATATTAAAATTATATTAGAGTATAGTTACAGTACCAAAAATAATGAGATTATTCTAAATTAAATAAAAATTATTAAAACAACACGTGTCAGATGATTTTCTTTAAGATTTTATATAATAGTATACGTAAGGGTTGAACTTGAACAAGTGAAGCATAGTTTGGATATTTAATATTTATATTGAATTAGCTACAGCGATCATTATTATCAAATCCTGGCCACAGGAAACAGGTAATAATTACATTTATATTCTTTCACTTAAAAGAAAAATATAAAATAAAACTCCCTCCATGGTTGGAAATTACGGACATATCTTATATATATATAACTCTAACGGAAACTTAAAATTTTAATAAACAATTGCAAAATTATCATTTTAGCCTTAATAATTGTTAACTTAAAAAAAGATAATTATACTTACACCCTCTCGACTTATGGGTAAAAGAGTAATACGAGATTGACTTAGGAATATTTTTGCTAACATAAGCCATAATCCTAGAATTTAAGTAATAAACAGAGCCATAATTAAAATAATATCTCTGTAATTTTTAATAATTGAAGAGGTGTAAGTGTAATTATTTCGTTTTACAATTTGTTGCTCTGTAGCCAGCCAGCATAAATAATATCCATATGTAATATAACCTTGTGCATGCACGTGCGGAGATGCATTAAATACATTAAATATTTTGATCATATATAAAGACTGTAATTTTTGTAATACTGATAAAAAATTCACAATACTTCATTTTGAAAATGAAGTTTGAGAAAATACCCAGAAGATATCTCCTGGCAGCATCTTTTGACTAGCATTCACATAAAGTTTCGTCTAATTATATAAAAAATAGGTTTGAAAAATACAGACTGAACTCTAATATATGAGAGAATTTAACGAAAAATGATTTTCTTGTTATGTTCTTAGTTTTTTGTTAAAAAATAAAAATAAAATCAAACTATATCGAGTTGATGTCCATGAAATCCGTCTATTTACAAATGATGTAATTGATTTTTTTATAGCGTATGTTTTAGTAATTTTTCAAATCTCAGATTCGTTTCTGTAAGTAGGTCAAATCTGATGACATGTGAATGTAATTATTTTCTTAATTAATTTATATATTCTCTTTTGGCTATTATTAAATGGTTTTGATCTTTGATAAGTAGTACAAGTACAATATATTGATATGGCTTCCGCTTGGTCAGTGGCTCAGTGCTAAAGTCTTTGCTCAGTCCCACTGAAAATATATAGTTTCTTCAGAAGGGATGGCCATCCACTGATTGGATTGCCTGTATGTTGGACTATCGACCATGCTCATTAAAATCCGGCCCTTTAATTCAAAAGTTGACTTGTTAAGTCCATGCATATAGATAGCATAAATTCTTATAAATTTGATAACCTTTTTGGTTTTTTCCACGAGCGATGCCCATCATAACAACCGTATGGACTCGTGGTTGTGGAGGTCTCGATAGTCAATATTAACGGACTTTTTTATGTATTTGAAATAAAGAAATTAATTTATGAAATTGATCGGACATTACAAATATTAAATGATGGAAGAAGTAAGATTTAATTTGTTATGTTCAATAAGTTTGGCTCTAAAGATATTTTTTAGCTGAATATCAAATAATTTGATTTTGTTCACTGACAATATAATTAATTATAAACTTTTTTCTGCGTAATTTTAAATAAGTACTTAATTTGAAATATAAATTCATCTAGAGGAAAAATAGAAAGAAAAACCTATTACTGAATCAGGGCCCAAAATTTTGGACTTTAGATCCAAAAAACGGAAACGAAAGGAGAATTTAAGTGGATTTTCAGGGCCCAAAATTAGCTCTTAAGGAAAGGCCAAGAAAGCCTTAGACATTCGTTTAAACAAAAATAGCTAGTCAACCAACTTCGAGTAAATATTCTGAAACTTATGCTTACGTATTTCATGCTTTTCGTGAAGTTTATTCATGTAAATGAGATCGCTTAAAGAGGGGCTGAAATTCCAGGCCCGAGCCATTAAATCTAGATTCCTGCCGACAATTGTTGCTACCAATCAACTCATTGATTTGTATGCCAAGCATGGACTCACTGAAGAAGCCCACAAACTGTTCGATGAAATGCCCGCTCGAAATGTCTTTTCTTGGAACACCATAATAAACGCTTTTATCAAGTCCCGAAATCTCAGCAAAGCGAAAAGCCTTTTCGATTCTTCTCCAAGTAGAGATACAATCACGTATAATTCAATGATAGCAGGTTATGCACGATCTGATGGTTATGAAAATGAGGCAATGGAATTATTCATGCATATGCAATGCGATGCTGATGGAGCTAGGATCGACGAGTTTACCCTCACAACAATGCTTAATTTGGTGGCTAAGTTAAGGCTTTTGCATTATGGGAAGCAAGTACATTCATTTATGGTACAGAGTGGAGATAATTTAAGTGGTTTTGCCTTGAGTTCTTTGATAGACATGTACTCGAAATGCGGGAATTTTTGTGATGCTTTCAGGGTTGTAAATGGGTGTATTGGTGAAGACATGGTGGATATGGTTGTGAAAAATGCTTTGATTGCTGCTTGTTGTAGAGACGGCGAATTCAAAATGGCTAGAGAGATATTTTTGAGCAATCCTGAATTGAATGATAGTGTTTCTTGAAATACAATGATAAAGGTTATGTTCAAAACGGGTGTGGAAAGGAAGCAGTAGAGTTATTCAAGCAAATGGCAGAGGAGGGATATCAACAAAATGAGCACACTTTTGCTAGTTTGTTGACTGCCTGTTCTGCTTTAAAGTGCTTGAAAGTAGGAAAAGAAGTTCATGCACGGGTTTTAAAACAGGGAATATGTTCAAATTCCTTTATAAGTAGTGGTATTGTTGATATTTATTGCAAGTGTGGTGAAATGAAGCATGCTGAAAATATTCAGAAGACATTTGGAAAGGGCAATCTACATGCTATCACTTCAATGATAGTAGGATATTCAGCATGTCAGAAGCAAAACGTCTTTTTAATTCAACATCTGAAAAGAATTTCGTCATGTGGACAGCTATTATTTCTGGTTACGTTAAATTGCAACAATGTGAAGACGCTTTTGTCCTTTTTCGTGAATATGCAGCAAACGAGACAACTACAGTTCCTGACGCTGTGATTCTTGTCAGTATGCTTGTTGCATGTTCTATAAGAGCCAGCATGGACCTCGGGAAACAAATCCATGCATATATTTTGCGCATGGGAATAACAACAGATGAGAAAGCAATAAGTGCTCTAACTGACATGTACTCAAAATGTGGCTTTATATCATATGCACAGAGGATTTTCCAAAGTGTTAGTGTAAAAGATACTGTTATTTACAATGTTATGATTGCTGGATTTGCTCATCATGGACATGAGCATGAAGCTATCCATCTTTTTGAGGAAATGCAAAAGCAAGGCCTTCGTCCCGATTCTGTCACATTTATTGCCCTTTTGTCTGCCTGCCGACATTGTGGCTTAGTTGAAAAGGGAGAAACTTATTTTTCCTCAATGACAAAAGATTACTCAATATTACCTGAAATTGACCACTACGCATGCATGGTTGACTTATATGGACGGTCAAACCAACTGGAAAAGGCTGTTGCTTTCATGGAGAAAATGCCTATCGAGCCCGATGCGATTATACTCAGTGCGTTTTTAAATGCCTGCCGGAAAATAGAAATCTTGAACTTGCGAGAATGGCAGAGAAGAAGTTATTGGAAATTGGAGGTGATAACGGGGGGAGGTATTTTCAGTTAGCTAGTGTCTATGCATTGGGGGGAAAGTGGGATGAAATGGGAAGAGTGATGAGGGAGATGAGAGGGAAGGAAGTGAAGAAGCTTGCTGGTTGCAGTTGGGTGCAGGTTGGTGGTGGAGTTCATGTTTTTAAGTCGGGTGATAGGTCTCATTCAGAAGCAGAGGGTATATGTTGTATTTTGTGGTGCTTGATTTCTGAACTTTATGATAAATATAGTTTAGATGAAGATATTGCAATGATGATATGATAAAGTAAAACTAAGTGGCACTTAAGGAATGAGATAAAAAGAAATATATGGAAAGAGAAATTTATATTAAATAAAAAATTAAATTGTAGAATTCAGATTCCAAATGAACATGGTTGCTCAGTTTTATTTGATGGAGATAATATTCTCTATATAAGAATGTTTTTTTAATGTAATTCTGGTTTAATAATATGCCGTCGAATTAGATTTTAAACCTTAAATATTAACCTCAAATCTTAACCTTAAGCATAATCCTTAAACATTAAACCTTAAATCCTAAACTCAAACTTAAACATTAAATATTTAAATCTTTAACATTAACCTCAAACCTTAATCTTAAAATCTTAAATCTTAATCTTAAACTTTAACCTTAAACGTTAAACATTAAACCTTAACCTTATCAATAAATCTTAAACCTTAACTTGAAACCTAAAACCTTAAATCCAAAACTCAACCTTAAATCTTAATAAACCTTAAACATTAACTTTAAACCTTAAATTCTTAACCTTTAACCTTAAATATTAACATTAACCTTAACCATAATCCTTAAACCCCAAACTTTAACCTTAACCTTAATCCTTAAATACTAACCTCAAACTTAAACATTAAACCTTAATCCTTAAACCTTACATACTTACCTCAAACCTTAACCATAATCCTTAAACCTCAAAATTTAACTTTAACCTTAATTATTAAGCCTTAACCTGACACCTTAGCCTTCAATCTTAAACCTTAACCTTAAACTTTAACCCCAAACCTTAAACATTCAACTTTAGTCCTTAACCTTAACCATAAACCTTAAACCTTAATCATAAACCTTAACCCCAAATATTAAACATTAAACATTAAACCTTAAACTGAAAACCTCAAACCTTGAACTTTCAACCTTAGTCCTTAATGGCTTAACCTTAACCATAAACCTTAAACCTTAACCTGAAACCTTATACATGTACCATAAACCTTAAACCTCAAACCTTAACCTTAAATCTTAAATCTTAAACCTTTAACTTTAAAGCTTAAATCTTTACATTAACCTTAAACCTTAAATCCTAGATTTAAGATTTGTTGCTGCTTTCTGCTTTCTGCTTTTGGCTTTTTTGAAAAGTCAGAAGCTGTTTGAAGAATTTTTTGTTGAGAGGTTAATGTTTTTGCTTGGTGCAATTTTGGGTTTGCTGCTTGGAGTAAGTTTGTCCTAATGTTGCTGAGTAAACCTTTTTCTTGTTGTTGCTTGGAAGAGTTTAGAGGTGCTTCTGCTTTTTGCAACGTTGTTTAGTTGGTCTTTTTTGTGGTCCAATACTATTTTCGTTTGGGCTGGCGGTAATGAGTGCTTTTCTGAAGCCCAGTTTGTCGCTGATTTCGATTGTGGGCTGATTTTTGGTGGAGTTGGCCCATTTCTATGCTGGAACTTATTTTGACTTCTCCTAATGTTGCTGGTTGCTGAGTAAACCTTTACTATTTGAATATTTCCAAACTTAATAAGTTTACTTCTGGGATTCCTTTTAAGTTTGAAAATTGCATTTGCATCCCATCTGCTGTCTTGGATTCCTTTTAATATATTATTGGATATATATATTATTATGAATGGTATTAAATGCATAAAATTTCATTTAATTTATAGTAATAATGGTTGGTAAAATATATGTCATTATTATGATTGGTAAAATATAAAAAGATTTTAATAAATTATGACTCTCAAATAAATCCTATAAAGTGAATTTTATTCTTATTAAATTATTCAACTATAAAATTTTAGTATTATTAAATTAATTTATTATTTATATGATTATTGATTTACATATTTATCCGGTTATTAAATAAGATAAATATTTTATTTTTGAAAATAACGTCAAACAAAAACTTTTTTTTTCTGAAATATTTTGACAACGAAAGTAGAGTATTAGTATTACTGTATTAGAGGAACCACGTGACTCAGTTGACAACACAGAGTGAGTTTGTGGGAAGAGCCTCGAGTTCGATCCCTATTAAACACATTCGCTGGAAGGGATGAAGAGTCTTGACTGTGATTAAGCCCCAAACTGAATTAAGGGCCCTCAATATAAAATTACTCGAACCGGTAATTTATACCAAAAAAAACAAAAAGTACTATATTAGAGGTGTTAAGTGCTCACTAAATTTTATTGGAGAGGCGTATGTTGCAAAAACTCAAAACCTCATGGGAGGAAATTGGTAGACCAAAACATCAGGGCTCGTTAGTTTCCCCGGGATGATGATAGAATAGTGTATTAAAACAACGCGCATTTCCTCAAATTCAACTCTTTCGCACTTCATCTCTGAAATCTGAAAATCCCAATTGAAAATCCTTAATATTTTTCTGCGCTGAATATGGCTCTGTTCGGATCCAACATGTCCAGCGAGGTACGGTTGTGTTAAATCACTTTTGACCTTCGCTCACTATTTTGAAATTGATATTTCAATATTGAATGATGAGTTTCAATCTTAGGCCAGGATTCGAGTTTAAGGCTGAAAATTTCTACATTAAGGGATGCGTAGTAGTAGTCATGCGATTTTCAGCTTATTTTCTTCTTCATTTGTTACTTAGAAACTTCAATTTGGGTAAAATTAATTGAAAACTGAATGAGTGCGTATATTTTACTCTGTACATATTCAAGTGCGTGGTTACGAAATTTAGTAGTTATTGGAATCCATATGGTCTGAACGCAGTAAGTTAGGGTTTATCTCCATGATCGCAATCTTATTTGTGTCTGTGTGTGATCTATTCATGAACTATTATTGATGATTACTTGGAAACGTGATTTATGTTCATGTAAGCTTTTTGTATGTGCAGGTTGGGTTGCGATTACTTCTTTGTCCCCTTAGTTCTAATGTTGTTATTCGTACAGCTTGGTGAGTTTTAAATGATATTCGACACATTGCGAGCTTTGTATTTACATCGACTTTTATGTTTTGTTTTTGAAGCTCTTAGTTTGTGAAAAGAACCTGGATGTTGATAATTCACTGATAATATAATGTCGTTTGCAGCTGTTCTGTGGGGGTTGTCTTGCCTGTTTATTCTACATTCAAGGCCATTGAGACAAAGGATCAAGATGAGCAACGTAAATGGCTTTTGTATTGGGCTGGTTAGTAATTCGAATGCTCACTATATTATGATCAAACTTTTATACTGCAATACTATTCTTCAAAAAAGCATGAAGGAGGTTCATATTCCTCCTTTTATTCTCAATAAAATTGTAAAGTAAGCATTTGTATACCTTCATTCATTCCTCGGAAGTAACTGCAAATATCTGTCTGGTGAGATTGATAATCTCTTTTCTTATGTTGATCATGGTTTATACTTGCAGCTTATGGATCATTTAGTGTTGTTGAGGTGTTCACTGATAAGTTTCTCTACTGGTTAGTTTTGAGCCTTACTACTTGCTTCCTTCTCCTCCCTTCAAGAAAAAGAAGACAATAACACACAGATACACTCTCAAATTTATGTTTTGTATATACTTTCATGAGATTATCATTGCTCTTGCTAATGCAATCGAATGGTGCGTTCAGGTTTCCTCTCTACTATCACATGAAGTTTGCATTTCTTGTGTGGCTTCAACTGCCATCTACTGATGTAAGCTTGGGCAAGGCCTTTTTCTTATCTCTAGTTGAAATGTTTTGCTTTTTAATAATTCTCTAGATTATGACATATTGTGTGGAGTAAAGAGATTTAGTTTCAGATTTTGGGATTGAACCTTGAACTGAACATTGACCTAGATGTCGCCATGTCAACTTCTGATCTACATTATATCCTTAAGTCTCTATTTATCAATTTGCAATGAGAATCTGTTATTATGATTATTTCTGTAATCAAGCCTGATTATTTCTCACTCCTCTGCAAGATAGTATTAGAATGGGCGAAGAGATTTATTGATGTTGGCTAACTCTAAATTCCCGAAATCTGGTTGAGACCTTTCAATTGGATATGAGGTGTAATTACTTCTATTATCTCCTGATGCTTAGCCAAAGTCTGAACTGCGTTTGAGACCTTGAAATTTTGAAGAATAACTGAGAACATAATAGACTAAGGTGGCTCTGCATGCTGATTTAGGCTTTTAGCATTCATACTATCTCATAGACTGACCTATCAACAAACCATTAACTCTTTGTATTGGTAGTTTATAATATACTATTGTTTGGGGTGATTGATGAATGCATCCCTGTTTTGGCAGGGGGCAAGACAAATATATATGAATCACCTGCGCCCCTTTCTCCGGAGGCATCAGGCAAAACTTGATCAACTTGTGGGCTTCTGCTATGGTGAAATGGTAATTACTTCCACTGAGCTTTCGACTTATCCCATTTCAGCAGCTTTTAATTTATACAAGTTGGTTCCTGCAGGTTAAATTTGCCAGCAACCATGAAACAGAAATTCAGATTGCGAGGACGCTCCTTATGAAGGTTTATGTGTCAGGTGCTTGTTTCTTATTATTGAATTGCATTGCAGCATTAACTTAAAATAAGTCAGTTTTTTTAATCTCTACTTAACCTGTGAACAAATTATCGTAAGATTAGATAGCTTTTTACATATATATGGTATTGATGGTTACTTCTTATCGAATAGCTAATCATTATGTTCAAGAAATTATTCGCCCTGAGCAAAAGCAAGTGAATGGTCCTGCAATTGAAGGTAGGGAAGCAAATAGTCACGCTATTGAAGGTCCTCCACAACGGGAAGAAACTTCAGAATTTGAACATGAAGAATAATGCATATTGTGAAAGAAGATTCATATAATTTTCAGGCATAGAGAATTTATTATGCTGTGACGCGGTTGAGAAATCCTTGAGTATTTTATATGTTCTTTTCTGTGGTGAGATTTTTCAACTAAGTTTTAGGCTTTCAATTATAGGTCTGGTATCTGACAGCAAGGAAGTTAATATTAGACTAGCTTACAGGTTGATGGTTTTACTCTGGTTATTTTACTAACCTCTGTTTTAATGGTTGTATATATTCCCTTTTATATAAATGTATCCGTTTGCTTCTACTTCTGGCGAGTTTCTGATTTAAGGGCTGGAATTAAGACGATAGATTTTCTGCTTTTCACTATGGTTCTTTTGGAGCACGGCTTAGTACTGAATAAATTTGTGATTCGTAGTTGAGTTCGTTTTGTCGTTATATTTCAACTCCTCATTGTAAAGAAAAGTGCATTTTTTTCTTAATTAAATTAAAAGAAGTGCGTATTATTCTGCAAAAGATAATTTGGCTTTTAAGTTTTAAAAACTCATTGGACACGATGTATGGTTGTGCCATTGTATATTAGTTTATATCTGAAGTCTTGTGTCTAACATACAAAGCTTTTTTTTTTTTTTTTTTTTTGACATATAAACATTCAAAGCTAGCACTTTTAAAAAAAAATTATTTTAAACATTCAAAACTAGCACTTGTTCAACTTTAATCTGTTTTTTTTGGGGGGTGAGGACTGGTTCAATTTAATATTATGTCAGAACTCTCGCATAATTTATCAGTTACTCGAACATGTAACACGAATATTAATTTGTATATAAATAAATTTTGTACTCGAAACATAAAAGCTTCCGAAATTAAATGGGGATTAGGTTAAAAAAATACTCTACACTTAGTTTTTTTTTTTTTATGCGGGTGTTAAATTATGAAAAAAATTAATTACTGGTATTTCCGAATACGGTAGCAGCATAATAAATTCTCGTATAAAATTGGAAACCTTACTCGACATAGTAAACACAAATTCCGAAATCCCCAAAATCCCCTCCTTTCTCTCTCTCTCTCTCTTAAGTCAGAACTCAGAAGTCCACGTTTTTGAATCAGAAACTAGACGTTCATAAATGATTCGTACTAACCTATAATCAGCTGATATCTGCTCTTAATTGTTCAGCAATGGAATATAACTAGTTTATTGCAAATCAAGGTGAAAAAGGAAAAATGATTGGTATTCGTAGAGACAGTGGCTTGATGAAGAAAGACGGTGGGGGAGGTGGCCAATCGCCGCGCCGATCGTCGAGAATAGCGGCTGCGATCGCTTGCGGAATACTATTTGGCTGCGTTTTCGCCTTCATCTACCCCAACGGTTTTTTCGTCTCAGCGCCTTCCATACATCGCACCGTCGCCAACTCAGATTCCGAGGTCCGACATTTATTGTTTATTTATTCGTGAACCGTGCTTTATTACTTTATATGTTGATTTCCTTCTGCATTTTTCTAAGTGTTAGACTATAAAAAAAATCGTGTTTGACTTCAAAAATCGAGTTATTTATGCACTATGGAAAAATCGAAGAGAGGTTTAGCAGATCCTCGTGCTAACAGTTTGCTGCGTTTGGTTTAAATGAATGATTATTTGCGATTTTCGAAGTGGTGTATTGCTACATCTCTGCTGTATGGTGTGCGTAAAATTGTTTATGATGTTTTGCTGCTGAGATTTTAACTAGTAAATCATAGGAAATAGAAGCTTCTCTTCCAGCGTAGAACTTAAAACTTTTTCCAGATTCATGACTTAATGATTGAATTTGTTCCAAAAAAGATATTAATAATATTAATGCAAAAAGGAAATGGACACGATTTCCGGTAATTTGATTGCCTCTCAGAGCATAAAAACATAAACAAAAATTCTATTTCTTTCTCATTTAAGACACAGACTCACCCGGAGGATACATGTATCACAGCTTCTGGTCTAGGTTTCCATGAAATGCTATTGCAGAAGTAATAGAAATAGGCTCTCAATTTTTCAAGACGCTGGAGCATGAGGATGAACTCTTAGGATTAACTGGAATTATGTGGATGCTAATCTCGTGGAAGCATCATAATATTTCTGATTCTTCTTAGGATTTTGACAAATAAAAGAATAGGATTTAAGTGCAATATTATTATTATTATTGTTTTTTTTTTGTTCTCTCTCTCTCTCTCTCACGCACACACCGAGTTGAGCCACGCCTCTTACATTCATTGTATACAGAGATCTATAATCATAGAATGATTACGATGAGTAATATGAGGTACAGGTAGTATAATTGCTTATTCGTTTGGTATAATGGTCTAACTGTTTGTAGTAGTTCTAAAAACTGGTTTTAGATGAAATGTGTTCACTCACTAGCTCTGTGTAAAAGATATCCGTATAATATGTTCAGTATAGGACTTAATTATTTTATTTCCTTAATCCTCTCTCTGTCTTTGTTTGCAGACTTTTGCTATATTGTCTGACCTGTGTGTGCTATTTATCACAATTTGGTTATTCTGACTAGGTTTAGGAATTTGTTCCATAACTATTAGGTCCTAAAACTTAATTTTATCCAAATTAATCTCTCTTAGGTCACCACATCTTCATGCGAGTCATCAGAGCGCGTCAACATGTTAAAATCAGAGTTTGTTTCTGCTTCAGAGAAAAACGCAGCGTTGAAAAAGCAAGTTAGGGAGTTAACTGAGAAGCTAAGGTTGGCTGAACAAGGGAAGGATAATGCTCAAAAACAGGTATTGGTGTTAGGTGAACAACAAAAAGCTGGGCCATTTGGCACTGTTAAAGGGCAGCGAACCAACCCTGCAGTTATACCTGACGAGTCTGTCAACCCAAGATTAGCCAAAATACTGGAGAAAGTTGCTGTGAACCGTGAACTAATTGTTACTCTCGCAAATTCAAATGTTAAGGAAATGTTGGAAGTCTGGTTCACAAATATCAAACGAGTTGGCATACCTAATTACTTAGTCTTCGCTTTGGATGAAGAAATTGCCTCTTTCTGCCTAGCGAATAATGTTCCGGTTTACAAAAGAGATCCTGATGATGTTAAAAAGGAAAATGATGAATATTTCGAATCTATTGCAAAGACAGGAGGAAATCATGCTGTTTCGGGATTGAAATTTCGAATCCTGAGGCAGTTCTTACAGATGGGTTACAGTGTTCTTCTCTCAGATGTCGATATTGTCTACTTACAGAATCCATTTGATCATCTTTATAGGGACTCAGATGTGGAGTCAATGACTGATGGTCACGATAATATGACGGCTTACGGGTATAATGATGTTTTTGATGAACCTAAAATGGGTTGGGCGAGATATGCTCATACAATGAGAATATGGGTTTATAATTCTGGCTTCTTTTACATAAGGCCTACAATTCCTTCTATTGAGCTTTTGGATCGTGTGGCTGGTAGACTGGCTCGTGAGAAGGCATGGGACCAAGCAGTTTTCAATGAGGAGCTGTTCTTCCCATCACATCCTGGTTATGAGGGGCTTCATGCTTCTAGAAGAACTATGGATTATTATATGTTCATGAATAGCAAAGTGCTGTTCAAGACTGTTAGGAAAGATGCTAAGCTAAAGAAGCTTAAACCTATGATAATTCATGTGAATTATCACCCCGATAAGCTTTTGAGGATGAAAGCAGTCATTGAGTATTATGTGAATGGGAAGGAAGACGCTTTGGATAATTTCCCTGATGGTTCCGATTGGTAAGACACTTTGAATTTGACTTTAATTGCTGTTTTTGTATGGTGAACCCTACAAAGTTAAATTAGAGACTTTTAAGGTTATTGTCGTAGCTCATTTTAGGAAATGTGAGTTTTGTTGATCTGTCTGTTGGTTATTGAATGCTGTTCTGCAGATTAAACTGTTGTTTTTTTGTGTGTGTGTTTACATGGGTGTTCGCGAAAGCAAGTTTTTGCTTTCGGAGAAGCTAAAGTAGAAGTTGAAGTTGTAGAAAGTTGGGAGTAGTAAAAGTGGAGAAGTTAAAAGTTCAAAAATAAAAATGGATAATTACACTTACACCTCCTCGACTTAGGGGTAAATACAGCTAGATCCCCGGTACTATTGGAAATTACAGATAGATCCTCTAACCCTAACGAAAACCTTAAAAACTTAACGAAAAATTGTGAAATGACTAAATTATCCTTAACATTTTTGTTATAGTATTTGGTATACATGAAATGAGCGAAGTAAGTAAGTTATTGTCGGGTTAATAGAACATTAGTATCTACATGAAAATAAGAAAATGACTAACAACAGGACCTAAGTGTTAGATAGAGCCATAGTTGAGGGAGTGTCTCTGTAATTTTCAATAGTACAGGAGGTCTAGCTGTATTTATCCCTAAGTCGAGGAGCTGTAAGTGTAATTATCCCAAGAAAAAAAAAAAGAGTAGTTGAGTGTTTAGGAAAAACCACTTTTACTACTCTGAACAAACTTCCTTCCGCTTATATAAGCTAAAAGCTGAAGCTGAAAATTGGGCTTCGGGTGCTCCAGGCTTCTAAAGCACAAAAGTGTTTTTTAAAATGTCTGCATGCAGAACCTACATTGATATTCTTGTGGCACATTTTTTGTTTTTTGTTTTTGAAGTATTTCTAGCAGTGGTATAGTGGGAAATATAATCGTAGCTTTACTATGTCTATGCATGTGTACTTTAAGTTACAAATGTTTCTAGTTCCAAGCGACTTTGGCATTCTCCTATATATACAACAAAAATCACCAGAGAGTTGATTTCGCAATTTTTTATTTTCTGAACCAAGCCTTTCTAATGATCTGCGGCTTTAGTCTGGAGATGGTTCACTTGGTGTTGTTTCTTCATTTTGAGGGTTGCGTCTGTATTCGGGATCTGGATTCTTTGCTTCAAGAATCTCTATTCCAGATGGGTCCAACACCTTCTTTAGCTCATCCTGCATAAGTATATTAAAATGCAATTAGTAATATACCCCAAATTATTATACCAAGAAACACACTTAATAAAAGTATACCGCAGAGATTTATACCAATAGAAGTCTATTAGCCTCGCTAAGCTGCATGCACTTATTAGCACACTTCTGGATTTGACAACAGAGCAAGTTAATTTCGTCCTTCAATTGGGCCACTCCAGCTTTCAAGGATTCTCGTTCGCGGCGTTTTTCCTGAGGAAGAAAACAGCTTTGTGTTAGTAGAATGTATGGAAGAAAAATATTTCAGAGGAAACATAAATGCTGCAGTTTGGGAGCACCTTTCGATTTGGGTAGAAAGTAAACGCATAAGGAAAAAAAAAATTTTAATTGTTTCGACTGAAATAATAATCTGAGAGAATAACAATAAGAAGCATATGGAAGGAACTCTTATTGAGTCCAATTTCGTTATCTTCAAAAACTGGCTGGATAATGGAAGTACAAAATCCAAAAGGAATTTTTTTATAAAAAAAAAAAAACATAGCAAATATAATTTTTGTTAACGGATCCATAAAATAGTTTTTTGCGAAGGGTAGTATCTCAATATGTTTTATCTCTTCCATTATTTAAGGCATCATCCCCATTTGACTTATCAATAAGAATAAAAAGGGTGATCATCCTTCTATTAAAACGGGAAAAAAATGAAGACCACACCATTGAGGCAACTAATCCGACAAAGATTGCAACCCACCTGGAGTCTAATAACTCTAAGAAGTTGACATTTAAGAACATCTCATATTGTTTTGTTTTTCCATAATCTGTTAAATTATTCTCCAATAAAAAAAAAGACGAATTTGATTGATCAGTTGACCACCAATTATTTTAATAATTTCACGAGCCACATTATCAAATTGTTTCATTAATCGTCCTTATTTTCCCGTCCAATTTCTTTCCAATTGGAAAACACGATGAGATTTTTTTTTTTATTTACTCCAACCGGTCACATACCAAAACCTTGGAGGGAAAGTACCAATATCCTTCGTTGTCGCAAAATAAATATAAATATATAAATAAATCGAAAAGGAGGTACCACTGTCCTTCCTCACACGGGGGCAAATACACCGTATTACCTAAAAAATAAAAAACTTCCTCTGTCCCATCCCCAATTGCCTAGTAAACAGTTATAAGTTATAACAATATTTCGAAATATTGTTACAAATTTTTCCTTTAATTTGGGTTTATGCATTTGCATATTTATTAGCAGCATGGTATACTCAGGATACAGAATTTATTGCCTAGTCATAAACGATGAATCTCAACAGTGTCCATGAGTTATGTCAAAAAAAAAAAAAAACTGTGTCTATGAGTATGATGAGTCATTTTCAAAGGTAGAGTGCGTACCATTTCTTTGTGCAAGAGCTTTTCCCGTGAATGAGAAGATGGGTCTTGTCTTACTCTTACCCCGTTCTCCAATCCAGCACGCGCTTCTAATTTAGGAGAAGCTGCCACACAACCTTCCTGGTCTGAAAAACGACCATTCACCATTAAGAAAAGTGTTACTATCTACTGAATACTTCTGAAAAGTATTGAGCGTAAATCATAATGAAGAAATTAAAGAAAAACAAAATTCTGATTTTCACCTTTTTGTTCGGTCTCATTACAGGCACTATTTCCAAGTATAGTGAACTGCAGAAAGAAAGTGACAAACATGTAATAAGATAAAAATAAATGCAGCAGTTGAATAGTACTAGGCAAAAAATTTCAACAATTGACTATGTTTAAATATTGTGGAAAGTCACGAAATTGTTCCCAACTTATTAAAATATCTAGGCGAGGAATGTATTTTGAACAAAATTTTAGGAACACAAACTTGTCTGAAGATACTTTCAAAAAAAAAAAAAAACTTGTCTGAAGATTGCAAAAGGGTGAATGTGTAGAACTTACCTTTAGAGGAGCTTTATCCTGTTTTTCATCTGCCGCAGCGGCACAGCTGAATTGAGGTCATTGAATAATCAGTATTAGAAACAAAAGACATTTCAATAATGCATAAGAAAAGAGAAATAGATTGACCATTATGAAATAGTTGTGGTGATACTGATAGGTGAAAAAATTTGAATAAATTGATCGTCGGGTACTATATCACCTTTTTGGAGAGCCATTGTTTCCAGGACCTGGAGCTTTCTCCAAATTTTTTTCCTTGCGGGTATATATTATCACCAAATCCTGATTTTTACGCGATGTTTTATCATCCCCTGGATCAAGTGGCTTTATATCCTAACCAATTAGAACAAAAAATCTCTTAGACTCGAATATGACTTGATTGATCATCTTATCCAGCATCAAGAACCTGGTGCTCTCAATCATTAACATATAATGTACAGAATTTCATGTTCCAAGAGAGGCAAAATAGAACATGATTAACACATCAGCTGCAAATATGAGAACCATGATTCAGCATATGGAATCAAGTATGTCTAAATCAAGTTGCATATATGCATGCACGAAAGTTTGAAATATTATTATTCGTCAAGCAAAATCATGGTTCTCCTATTCCTGAGTAAAGCATGACTTCAAAACAAAAGGATGTTATTGAAAGACAACAAACCAGTTGCAAATTGCTAGTACACTAAAATGTATAGTTCATAAAACGAAATTAGGAATTTAGCAAACCCGTTACAAACCGGTTAATTCATATTCACTAATTAAGAACACTATGTAAAGCGGGGAGGAAGGAGAGAAAACCTGAGTTGATACCACACAAGTGGAAATTTTAATGCTTTTCCTTTCTTTGCAAGGTTCCATTTCCATGGAATGTTTGCGTTTCATCTTAGGATTTCTAGTCTCCATTTTCTGCCAGGGGAATCAATTACTTGATTTAACTTACAAATCAATCTCTAATTACTTCTTCAATAGAGTGTTTTGATGCTATAAATTCTGCAATAATAGCAAGATTCACTATCAAAGAAATGAAAAAAAGTTAACAATTTATAGCTTAAAGAAGCAAACACAAGTAAATCGAAAATTTCCACAACTTGTTTGCGGTATCAAACAAATTTGATGGGACAAAAGCACAATCATGCTTGTGAACAACACTTAAGGCCGAAGTTTCTATATCTAGAGTACAATATGATGCAATCTTTAACCTGCCAATGTGAAAATTTACTCTATACATCGGCTGCAAATATGAAAATTTACTCTATATTTTTACTCTATATTGTTATTAACACATCAGCTGCAAATTTACTCTTATAGAGCTCATCTTCACTTGAAGATCCATTAATTAATCTTATTGATCTATATACGACATGAGTTTGGAACTTACTGCAAAATTCAAACAACAACATAAAACGCATGATAGTTTTCATTATATTTTGCTTATACAGATTACAGACATCAGTAATACTGACTTACTGGTCCTGTATTCCTGGTCCAAATTTACCCTCTGCTACAACAAATAAATAAATAAACCTAATTAAAATTAACGACCGATTGAAACTCATGCAATCAATCAAAAACCTAGCAGGAGAAAAATCCAAAAACCTAGAAGCACACTCGATTTGTTCAAATTTCGGAAAGTACGCCCTGGCGCCACAACACAAATTGGAATCATAGTATCAAAACCTCAGAGAATCAACAGTCAACACAATAAACTACTAAAATCAATGGTTGAACAGCTGGACAGTTAACTTGAAACACTTCAAATATAATCGAAGTTTTCGTTTTTCATATTTTTCTTCTTAACGTATATGATCGAGCCAGGTTAGTTTCATCGATCAGTAGAAAAAAACTCGCACAAACACGGAAATACGAACAATTGAAAGATGTGAAAGAAACGAATGGAGACGGAGACAGAGCCAGAGAGGAGACCTGTGCCGAGAGCCGATGGCGCGAACGAAAACTTTGAGTTGATTTCTGTTTCGAATTATTTCCTTAATTATATGAAAACGAAAAGTACTCGTTTGGTAAGTTTCTCGTGATCGAACGGTGTAGACGCCTTAACTTCAATCTACGGTTAAAATTACATGACCCTGCTTTGCCCTTTTGAGTTTGGATTATATTGCTGGGCTTGAGCCTGCCCATTTGCCCGACTAATAAAGGCCCAACTGCATGGGATATGAAGTAATTTTAACAAGGCATAAATAATCAAATCTTATATTTTAAAATGAATTTTAACATTATAAAATTTTGGAATTTTTTTTTAAATAATGTATAATATAATCGTATATGTAATTTTAAAGGAGGTGGTCCAGGTGGATGTGCCTATCTACTCTAGATGTTGAATTGGTTTTGGCTGTTGATATTCCTAGTCTAACACAAAATTAATTCACGTGGAAAATTCAACTATTCCTTTATGCAATTGACTGGTAATTGTGAATAAAATAGAAACTATGTGATACTTTTTTAGAAAGTATGAATTTGGATAAATCGCTATCACTAAATGTATACATTCAATACCAATTACCACACGACAACGATTGGAATCTTGTTTAAATTTAATGGAACTACTTCACCTTTTGGTGATGAGACAATCTTGACTAGACTTGTGTTTCAATTCGGATTGGGATAGTACTAAAGTATTCATAAAATAAAAAGGAAAAGAAATAAAAAGATATAACTGTATACTGTAATGTGGACATGATTTAATTAAAACAAATGTAGATTTAGATTAAGTTTTCTAACATATACACCCCTTAAAAAGTTGATCATAGTTAATATTCTCTTTAGATCAAAATACTGCAAACAACAGTTTGTAACACTTAAAATTCACTCAAGCCACTGGAAGTATGAAAACAATTATACTTTTTAGAAGAGGTTTTATTTCAAAATTTCAACTAGTTTTTGTAATTTCTAAAACTTTTAAAGTGTGACTTTGTAGCGGTTATCTATGGGAATATGATTTTTATTTTGTGATGAAGCAATTTTTACCATGTTTTTCTCTTTTCATGGAGTATGTAATAATATACAAAAGATTGGTTAATCAATACGTAAATAATTCAAAAATAACATACTACTTTGCTCGATGATGATGACACAAAAATCCCATGCCCCAAGAAAGAATCTCGCTCCTCCAAGTTTGTCAATCATTATTCATGAGTAGCTTTTGCTTTTGTTACTTTTAAGTTTTATCCATATGAATCCCATAAAAATACATTTTTTGAATCTTTCCGAAAATTAAAAGGGCAACATACTCCTATTCTTAAAATTTCCCCATGCTTTGCCACTAAAGAAATTATGAGGCAACTTGTCCATGTTCCCTTGTTTTCTTTATTATTTATTTATCCATGTTCCCTTGTCTCGTTAACATGTTCCCTATCCAAGCAATTTTGTATTTACAATTAAGATGGGAACTCAATTGCTTATCTTAATTTAATAAAACCACTAAAACAACTTTAACATTTATATTTATAGTTGATAATCATCTGTTAAAAAATAAAAATAAAAATTAAAAAACAATAGACATGATTATCATAATAAACACAACAGTGACACCATCGAAATAAAGTGACATCTTATTGAAGAAAAAGGCACCACCAATTTTCAGATAAAACAATAAAAAATGAAATTGCAGCATTTACATTTGGAAAAAAAGAAGGAAAGAGAGGAATCCTCTCTACTATTTTAAGTTGAAGAAAAAAAAAAAAAATTCTACTACATTAATTTCTTGAATACTTGTTTGTTTTACTTGAATCCAAATATACTTGTATTTGTCAGAATCCCTCTATTTTGGTGAAAATTTTGAAAATAGGAATGTCAACAACAGTCAAGTTGAATATACAAGTCAACTTTATATCACCCTTTTTAGTGTTTGTTCTTTTCTTTTCTTTTCATTTCATTTACTTTCAACTATGCTTTGAATGAACATAAAGGGACAGCTGTTCAGTCTGATTTTTTGTACTTTATTTTCTCTTTTTTGCAGAATCTTGCTCCGCAGTCTAACTAGAAAAGAGTAAACACAATGCGCGTGTTTCAGGCACAAATACTCCACTTTCAGGTTTATTATCTGCTGTGAAAGCGGTGGCTTCTCTGTCTTGACCCGTGGAGAAGGATTTGGTTCCTGATAATGAGTGCCGTTCTCCAGCTATAAGGTAAGAAAATTTGATTTTCTTTTTTTTGGTAAGAAGGTAAGAAATTTGATATGGGCATATGAATCTTGCACTTTTTATTTTAATTTGTATCTGATTATCTTTTGTGCAAAAGAAATTTTCTTTTACTTGCTTTAGCTGCTTTCTTTGGTTTCTTACAGGAATCTGGCATTCTTTTCTTGGAAGTTTTGCTCTGAATGAGGTTGTCTGTGTGTGAAAAAAAGAAATTCCGTTTTGGTTTTAGATCCACATTCTTCTTTTTCTTCATTATTTTGCTATCTTGAAAAGGCTTCCGTTTTTTTCCTGATCCTGTTGATCTTGGATTCCATGACCCCGGAACAATACAACACAATAATGGGATTTTAGTGTTATATTGTTACTTTGTATTTTTTCTGTAATTTCTTAGTCTTCCAACGTCTCTTTTTAATCAATCATCACCAAAAAAGGACGAAAAAAAAGGGAAATCTTGTTATGGTGATTAGCACAAAGAAAGCCACAATGATTCACTTCAGTTTAGATTGTAGAGATCTTGGACTCTCTTATTGGCACAACTGATGCTTATTATTAATCTGATCTGGAAAGGTAGCTTGTTGTAGTGTGTTGAAAAGAAGATTCTGATTTCATAGCTTCTACCAAATATGAAAATGACATTCCTCCCAACTATGTTGCTATTTTCCCTTAATTATTTCTTTCTATTTCTCTCCTGTACCTTTCTTATTTCTGCCTTAATTATTTCTTCATTTTCCTGTACCCTTTATTTTCATTTTGATCCGCCATTTGGTCTGAAAATATGGATTTGTCTGCTTTCCCTTTAAATCATGTTTATTCAAGTTTTCTTACACAGTTTCCAATTACAAACATAACTTAATTTCTGTAATTATTGACATCTTCAAGCATGTCACAGGTTGGAACTGGGTTATCAAACCAATTCCTAGTTTCACCTTCAAAATGAAATCAAGACTTAAAAGAGGATGGAGATCCATTGTGCCTCTTCATATGCCAGGCGAATCAGGCACGAGGTTTTGCTTGTTCCCTCAAGTAAAGTCAGCAAGCTGTAGTCCTAGCGAAACTCCGGTTTATCTAAATGTGTATGACTTAACTAGCATTAATGGCTGCATCTACTGGGCCGGTGTTGGCATCTTTCACTCTGGTGTGGAAGGTAGGTTCAATGTCATGTTGCTTAATTACTCTTTGCTCTCTACCTTCAGTTTGAAGGACTGTTGGTTTTGTTGAGTTGTGTTAATATGGAACAAATGAAAATTAATGTTGGTTGCTGTAGACCAGTTTCCTAGGTTAAATGTTCAATATTAGATACATATATATATATATATATATATATCTATTTATGTTTGTGTGTGTGTGAACAACAGTGTTGGTTGGCTTTGTGATTGACAATTTAAAAATGTTCAATATGCAAGCAACACTACTACATATGTGGGTAAAATTACAAAAATAATCTTACCAATGTATGCAATACAGTTCAATTTGTAATCTGAGACTGCTCAAAGATTAGTTTCAAATTGTAATTCTACGAATTAAATTTTGTTGTTTTTGGTCAGTGCATGGTGTTGAATATGCTTTTGGAGCTCATGACTATCCTAGTAGTGGAGTCTTCGAAGTTGAGCCTCGTCAATGCCCTGGATTTATATTTCGAAAGTCAATTTTCATGGGGACCACAACTTTGAATCATGATCAAGTTAGAGAATTCATGGAGCACCAAGCTGCAAATTACCATGGTGATTCGTATCACTTGGTTGTTAAGAACTGCAATCATTTCTGTGAAGACATATGCTACAAGCTGACGGGGAAAAAGATACCAAAATGGATCAATCGCCTAGCCAGAATAGGTACTTTTCATCTGTATATTCTAACTCCACATTCCATTTCAATAAAAGCACTTTTGTAATTCTTTTCTCCAAATATTCCCGACTCTAGCTTCTATTTTAACTTTTTTCAAAAGCAGAAGTTTTAACTGCATTTAACTTTATTCTTACATTTTGATTCTTTCTTCTATTCTACTTTTTATAGGTTCCTTCTGCAACTGTATACTCCCCGAGTCTCTTAAAACAACCACCGTTCCTCATGATGTGAACTGTCGAGATTCGGACTGTGAGAAGAAGAGTTTGAGAAGCTCTCTAAGCTGCTTCTCCTCAATCTCCATGCATCAGAAAGAGAAAGAAGTATCTATATCATCTTTGTTCCTACACTCCCACTACAAAGGTTGCTTGCCTCCTTGGGAGTTGAAAAAATCCACAAGTAAATCTCTGAAAGAAGGATAGACTAAATTTTAGCCTAGTGATTTCTAAGGAGATAATTTTTGTTGATTTCTTGGTGGATGGATGCCCACATTTTTTGTTTTTTATCACATCCATCTTTTGAATTGAGTTATCCATCCGCAGTAATTAATGTGTGTATTCTCCTCTTTGATGTTCTTGTTTTTAGATGCTTGTGTGCAGAATAGTGGCCTTTCTTTGGTAGTAGTTAAAGAAGTTTTGGTGGTGATTTCTCAAAATTGATATAATTATTAAGAAAATTAATTTTGAAAACATAAATGTAAAGTAAGAAAGCTGTATAGGTTGATGCATCATAAAAAAATTGCGGTTATATGGTGTTTTTATGGATTAAGTTGTCCCTTTTATTAGGTCTAAATTGGGCTTGAAGTGTTTGGGCCCTTGGAACGGGTAAGGCCCACGTGTTAGTGGGCTTATTCTAAAGCCCAGACGCGTGCACCATCCTATAACACGGCCATAGGCGCGTAAAAAATCCAATTTGAAACAGAATAACATTATGTGTACGTTTCCAGTGAAGACGACGATATTATTTTCCAACGAGTGTTGAATTTGAACTGAAACTATGTCAATGTGTGTGTTTTGGCTGAACCATTGATACCAGAGCTCAAAGGTTATATATGTTCTTTTTTTCATAGACTTTTAACAATTAGAATTCGTTATTTCGTGTGATGTATAGTACTGCTACTATCACACACACACACACAAAGATCATTCCCCACTTCTATACTTTAATTATTCCAACAACTTAGAAATGTCTATGTAATTAGGTATTAATGTATTATGTACTTAATGGTCCATCATTCTATTTCTATTTGTACCAAAACAGAAGATCCATAATTATTCTGAGTGAAAGCCGTATAAACAAATCACCACTTCTATCCCTAGCTCTTACCAAAATTCTTTAAATCAGTGTCTCATCAAACCCTAATTTTTAACTCTTTTTTAGTTAATATCAGCTTTAGTACCATAAATTTATTTTAATTAATTCGATTTTGGTATAATACTGATCACTTTTCTCAATTTTGATACCATAACTTATAATTTGTGTCAATTTTGATACAATTTAGCTTGTGCTGTTAATTATTAATTAATAGAGGATCTTTAATGTCCAAAAGGCCGGTGACGTTTGTTAGAGGGACTGAGACAAAGTTAATGGATACATGAGATCTGTCGTTAGTAATTATCAATTCAGGCCCGATGTACTAAAATTGATACAAATTATAAGTTTTGATACCAAAATGGAGAAAAGTGATCGATCAGTTTGACACTAAAATTGAATTAGGACAAAATTATTATACCAAAACTGATATTAACACTCATTTTTCATCTATTTAAGAAGCCATTAATCTAAGATCTCTTAGAGTACACAAAAAAGAAAAGAAAAGAAAAGAAAATGTGGGCTGCAGGTCAAGTATAGTGTTGTATGCTGTTGCCTTTATGCAGGTTATATTCCTCAGCCGTTGGATGTATAAATGGAGGAATCCTAAATGCAACGGCTTACTTCCTCCTGGTTCCTCAGGAATACCTCTGATAGGAGAGACTCTTGAACTCTTCATTCCTGTCTACTCCTTCGATCTTCATCCATTCATTAAAAAGAGACTGCAAAGGTACAGTTGAGATAATAATGATAATTAATTTACGTAGTTTCTTATAATTACCAACAAACTCCCTGCATTTTGGTGATATTACAAAAACTTCTGGATTCTATAAAATACTGACCAACTCTATGAATGTGAATTAATTTTGGCATGCAGATATGGGCCGTTGTTTCGTACGAACTTCTCCGGTCACAATGTTGTGATATCAACAGATAACGAATTCAACAGTTTCATTTTTCAGCAAGAAGAGAAACTGGTTATCCGCTGGTACCTCGACTTAATTTGATGGAAATGCACATGAGGGCGCATCCTCTGACCCGACCTACGAAGAGGAACCCAATGCTGACACAAGAAAGTTTCTTGATTTGTTAACTGACTACAACCAACCGTTGTGGCCTGGGTGCAAAGTTCATTCTCCTTTATCCATTGCAACAAGGTTGATGAGTATTAAAAGTGATTGGAATGTGCCTCAAGATGCAATGGATGAGATCATACAATTAATGTCTGAATTATGTCCACCAGAACACAGTCTTCCTAAAAACTTTTACGAGACTAAAAAAATAATGTCCAAACTTGGTTTGAAAGCTGAAAAGATTGATTCCTGTGTAAATGGATGTATGCTATACTGGAAGGATGATGCAAGTGGCACACAATGCAAGTTTTGTGGGAGTCCAAGGTATAAAGTCCCTGTGCAGAAGAAGCCGGTTCCAGTGAAAAGAATGTATTAGTTACCTTTGATTCCCAGATTGCAACGTCTTTATACATCAATGGTTTCAGCACCGCACATGAGGTGGCACGCAAAGAACCGCAGAGCAGAAGGGGTCATGTGTCATCCTTCAGATGGAAATTCTTGGAAACACTTTGACCAATTATATGCTGAATTTGCGAATGACCCCAGAAACGTGAGGCTTGGGTTATGTACTGATGGGTTTACTCCTTTTAATCAGTCAGCAACCCCTTACTCCTGTTGGCCAGTTATTGTTACTCCATATAATTTGCCTCCGGAGATGTGTATGACTATGCCATATATGTTTCTAACTTGTCTCATTCCTGGTCCAAAAAATCCAAAGACAAACATTGACATCTACTTGTAGCCTTTAATTGAGGAATTGAATTTGTTGTGGGACACCGGTGTTCTTACCTATGATGTCTCAACAAAACAAAATTTTCAATTAAAAGTTGCATTACTGTGGACCATAAATGACTTCCCAGCTCACGGAATGGTGTCTGGATGGATGACTGTTGGTAAACTGGCATGCCCTTATTGCGGCAACCAATGTAAAGCATTTACTTTAAAGAATGGGAAAAAAAATTGTTGGTTTGATTGCCACATAAAATTTTTGGAAAAAGATCACCCCTATAGACGCGACACAAGAAACTTCAAAAAAGGTCAAAAGGAAGTTGGTGTTCCTCCACCAAAATTGAGTGGAGACGACATATGGAGAATTGTACGTGATTTGCCTAAAGTCACGGACCAAGGTTCAGCTAGCAAACTTAATGGATATGGTGTAACTCATAATTGGAAAAAACAAAGCATATTTTGGGAGTTGCCTTACTGGAAAGACAATTTAATTCGACATAATTTGGACGTAATGCCCATTGAGAAAAATGTCTTTGATAATGTTTTTAACACAGTTTTAGACATTAAAGACAAAACCAAAGACAATGTGAAGGCCAGAATGGACTTGGTAGAGTTATGTCGGCGTCCAGAGCTTGAATTAAAGCTAACTGATAATGGACAATGGGCGGAACCAAAAGCTAAATATACACTAACACGGGAGCAGAGGCGAATGATATGTAATTGGGTGAAAGAACTAAGGATGCCCGATGGTTATTCATCCAATTTGGCCAGGCGTGTCGATGTTCAACAAGGAAAGTTTCATGGAATGAAGAGCCATGTTTGTCACGTTTTCATGGAACAATTACTGCCAATTGCCTTCAAAGAGTTACCCGACGAGATATGGAAACCATTAGCTGAATTAAGTAAATATTTTCGAGATTTGTGTTCCACTACATTGAGGCACGCACATTTGGATGTAATGGAGAAGAATATTGTTCTTATCCTGTGCAAACTTGAATGAATATTCCCCCTGCATTCTTTGATGTAATGGAACACTTGTCAATTCATTTAGTGGAAGAAGCTCGTAATGGGGGTCCAGTACAATTCCGATGGATATATCCATTTGAAAGGTAGATATTTTAATTTACATCATACATAATATAATAAGTATGTAGAATAATAATTTTGTTTTAAGAATTAACTTTTACTTTATTATGATTTTCTATGAAATTAAAGTATCATAACTAAAGGTAAGTCATCAAGGTAAGAACTATCATTTATTCTTTGGTTATCTTAATTGTTTTGGATGTCTATATTTAATTAATCATTTGAAGTTTAAGGACATACTATCTTAATCTCATATGATCTTGAATTACTACTTTATTATATGACAATAATTTCATTTATTATTTGGATGCAGGTAATTAAAAGGACAGAAAAACTGATAGAAGGTAACTAAATTATTATATCCCAAATCTATTATTTGTACTGTCCAAACATATAGTTTTTATAAACTATCCAAGATTAGACAATTATCATTATTTTGCCTATTAATTTCATATGTCTTGACTTTCATACTTACAGGACATATATGGCTACTTCTAGAGATAGGAGCAGTGGTAAAAGGTCGAATCGTCATGTCCAACGTGGCTCTAGTTACATATCTACATCACCGGCGCACACGTTGAGTGGTCCATCACCCACCCATCATGTACACTCTCAGTCACAGCATTCTGTAGCTCATTCTCCTCAGTCTGATCATTCACCTTCTATACAGAATACCACTTCATTTGATACTACGAATCACTTTTCACAACCAGAAAGCTCAGATGGTCTCCCCCCGGGTGTAGACAACGAGTTGTTTCTCCATCGGGAGGGTAAATTTGGGTAAGTAGTTATCTTACTGCAATAAAAGAATAATTATTTTTACATAAATATGTACAATTACTTTTTTTATAATCTCATTTTATTTAGGTTTAAGCCATCAAATAAAGCTGCAAGAAAAATTACTGAAATCATCCACCGGAGGTTGCATGGCGGCTGTTGGATAACTTATGGTCAAGTTCCTTGTCATCAAAAAAGAGATTTGGTGGAATGAGTGGAAGGTATATGCATGTATATATATATTTGTATTTATATATATGTGTGTTTGTGTAACTTTGTAACTTTATAAATTATGTGATTTTTTTAATTATAATAATTTTGTTTCGTTTAGAAAGAGGTATCTTGGGCGCCACGTGACGAGACTCATATGAAGGATGCCTTTAAATTCAAGGTAAGTTCCCATCTCCGTTACATATGGTGGAAAGCTAGACGGGACAATGTGAAGCCAGATATGGTTTATAATGATGTTTGGACCAAAGCAAAGAAATATTTTCTTACACCCGATTATAAGAGAAAGAGGCTGATTAATAAAAAAAATCGGGCATCTGACACAGGTGGTGCACTTCATAGGATGGGATCTATATCAGCTGGTACACATATGAATATAGTAAGACAATTTACTAGCTTTTTCAGAATATGAATATATTTATTTTTGTGTGTAGATGTCTTACATCAATATGCATATATTATAATGTAGGAGCAAAAGACGGGGAAGAAGCCTAGATATGTAGACTTCTTTGATCAAATGCACAAGATGCCGGATGGAAGTTTTGTGGATGCTCGTTCCGAGAGAACATCAGTAAGTTTGAGAACATCTGTATTTAAATATGTATATTTAATACACTAGAATTTGCTAGTATTTTCATGTGCCAATGCTTGTGTACATAATTCTGCCTTACTGTTAATATCTGGGAATTCTTTTCTTAATTCGTGGTAATGTTTTTCTACGAACACGGTTGAAATGTACCGAGGCCATGTCCTAAATCAGGTATCTTCAAATTCTAAGGTAGCATCAGATGACTAATTCATGCGACATTCCCTTTGTTTTGATATGGTACCTTTTTCTTGGGAATGTGAATGAATCAAGTAGTTAGTTCTGAGTTCTCTCTCGTTGTTTAAATTGTGATTCTTATGGGTTTATTGAATGTTATTTTTACTTTGCAGAAAGCCATGCATTGTTATCAATTCTCAACCATAAACTGTTGACACCGAAGAGGCTGAGCGGCAGTGTTGGAGGGAGGCTTTAGGAGGTCCCAACAGTAAGGGAGTTGATTATGGAATAAACTATATCAGTCAGCTGAACTACACTTATAATGTCAGAGATACCCAATCAACTATTGATCCCGTTGTTCAGGTACAACTCGAATCTCTTAATCAAAAAGTGGATGACTCACAAGAAAAAGTGGAACGTTGTATGGAAATGATGCAACAAATGATGTCGATGATGAGAAATGGGCATTCAACCCCACAAAATGATGCACGGACCACATGAATGATAGAATCTTATAATTCTATAGGATGTTTGAATTAAATTTGCATGATTATTTATTTTTTCTGTTGATTACATCTTAAGACATTTGTTTAGTTTTGGTATATATAGGATTGAGACATTTCAGTTTTAGGCTGGTATTGTTGAATTTCAGATATTTATTTAGTTTTTGAATTGTTGAATTTGACACATTTGTTGGCTTTTGATTAATGATTCGGATTCTTCTTAAATTATTAGTTTATGATTTCAGATTTGATGAAATTTGAAATAGCAGGTAAAAATTAATTCATAACAAAATTATATAAAAAATTCAAAAATATTTTCAACGGATTATCTACAGAAATATTCGTTGATAATCTTAAGAAATTAAATATATTATCTACGGAAACTATTTTTGACGGATTATCTACGAAAATTCTGTCAATAAATATAAACAAATTTAAATAAATTAAATCTGTTATTGACAGATTTTCTACGAAAAATTCTGTCGGTATATTTAAAATTTTAAAATAAATAAAAATTATTATTTACGGAATTGCTGTCGATATTCCGTCGATAAAATTAATATAATTAAAAATTAAAAAAATAACCACCTACGGAATTTTCGTAAGTATTTCGTCAAAAATCTGTAAATATTTTGTCCAAAACTGCCGTACCCGTTTTTGTCGGATTATTTACGGAAATTGGTTGTCGGAAATATCCGTAGGTAATCCGTAGATAATCTGTAGAGAAAAATTACCTACGAGACCTTTACCTACGACCCGTGTTCCGTAGAAATTCCGTAGATGCTCCGTCGATAAACGAGTTTTCCTACGAATTATCTACGGATATTTCCGTAGATAATTAGCGTTTTTTTGTAGTGATCATACATGCCTCAAGGTACGTAATTAATTATTAATACTTGTATTGAAATATATATATATGTCTATAAACTAGCTAGAACTGGAGATCGATTAATATTTTGCGAGTACTTGAATTAAATTCGCAACTTTAATTTTCAGAACAAGGAGAAAACGATTAGCGCGATCAAGGAGATCCTCAAAACCAGGCTTGCTTCACCAGAAATTACTACTGTTGTTCAGAATGACGACTTGCTCAGTAAAATGATCAAAGACATGAGTAGTCTGAATTTCCTCACGGAAGAATTTATTACTCAAGTCTTATACGGTCTCATGTTTGCCACATTCGCGTCGATCACAGCGTTCTTGACGTTTTCCATCAAATTTATATCAGAAAATCCAGAAGTTCTGCAGGATAATCGTCAGTAATATATCCCACATGTTTCAGAATAAATATCTTTTGCTAGCTCTTTAAATGTACGTACGTTGTTCGAATTGGCATCTATAACTAAAAGTTTCATCCGTTTACTATATATATATATATATACCTGCAGGCTGAGAACGACGAAATTCTCAAGAAAAGAAATAATAAGGATGCACCAATCACTTGGGAGGAATACAAATCTATGACTTTTACTCTCCAAGTCAGTTTCAATCTTCACATGCTCATCCCAGTACTCCTAATTACTTAATTACATTAGTTTACTCCGATCCACAACCTGCAGGCTAACTCGCTAACCAACAACCTCATACATATATATTTAGAATTAATTACATTTGAATACCCTACAATTTGCTATATTTACATTTAGATATGTATTTGTATGTATAGGTTGTACATGAAACTTTCAGACTGCAAATACAATTCCTGGATTTTTACGGAAAGCCATAAAGGATATAAAAGTAAAAGGTATGCTTTATAACATTATAGGGAGATTTACATTTAGGCTATGTTCATCGGATTTTGGCTATGTTTACACCACCGAATTAAAGCTTCTTATTTCCTGCAGTCTTTTGGTCTAAAAATCAATGCAGTTTATAGCCTAGTCAATATCAATCAAAACCTCTTTTTGCCACATTTTCATAAAAAGTCAAAAAATGGATTAATTGCTGGGAACTCGTCTTTCCGTGGAGCACTTTGGAAGGATCACAAAATTTACATGAATAATTAAACCTCAAAGGATTTTTTTGTAATTTATGAAATAAGAGGAACTAATTTGTAATTACACCAAATCTCAGGGGTAATGGATGTCATTGCCCTAACTCTATATTTCCCTTGGGATTACTTTTCATCGGTTTTTTTTTTTTTCCTGTATTCTGTTTTCAGGTATTATAAGGTATACACCAAAATTGTTTTGCAGGTTATACAATTCCTGCAGGCTGGGGAATTATGACTTGCCATTCAGCTATGCATTTAGACCCTAACATATACGAAGATCCTCTAAAATTTAATCCTTGGCGTTGGAAGGTACTTAAAACTCTCATTAACAAAAGCATATTATATAATCATGAGTTATGTGGGAATTTTGAAGATGTGACAAATATTGTGAAAATTTTGATGAAATAGGATGTTAAATCAGAATTCATACACAAGAACTTAACACCCTTTGGTGAAGGCATAAAGCAGTGTGCAGGGGCTGAGTTTACTAAGGCTTCAATGTGCATTTTCCTCCATGTTCTGGTCACCAAATACAGGTAGGTACACACATATATTATATCACTGTCCTTGTTTTTGAAATTCTACTGTGTCAAAGAAAGGTTTTGACTGGCGTCAACTAGAATTTAAACTGTATTGACTCTTATACCGATAAACTATAGGAGACAAGGAGCTTCCGACGATATGAACATAGTCCAATCTTAGAAATATTAGGAGTGTTTTTATAATTTGTAATCACACAAACATCAGGTATAAGATGTTTTATATGTACAAGTTGTCTTGTAAAAATGGATATTTGTCATTTTCCTAACAGGTGGATTGTAGTTAAAGGAGGTGATATGATCCAAAATCCTATCATGCACGTCAAGGATGGGCTTCATATCAGCTTATCTGAAAGGAAAAATTAAGTACTCGGTACACAGGAAAAGTAAACCGACGAAAACATGCTGAAATGGAGTTTGTCATAGATGTTCTTATTACTATTTTCGTATTTGTGGAGATCATGAGAATGATAAGACCTACTTGTATTTCCATATTTAATATTTGTATCAGTAACATTATGAATCAGTTATGAGGTCTAGTGATTTCAGAGTCCTCTCTTGAGTCATGAGACTTGAGCATACGACCATTTGACTAATCATATTGGAATAAATTATGGAATTTCGAAGTACAATTTGAATTAGTATGTATTATAATTTATTAATTTGTTCGAAACATAAGCCACCTCGAGTCAGTTTTGAATTTGTAATTTTCTGAAGTTTGACCCTTAAAATCGATTACTTCGAATCGAGAGTAAATTATGAGAATGTCATAATGCAATTTAAATTATGAGTTTGTACTAAATCCTAATCTACACGGATCTACGACTCTTTTTGCTTAATATTCACAAATTTACTTGAATAATAATCCATCAGGAGCTTTTTTTTTTTTTTTTGTGTGTGTGTGTGGGTGTGTGTAATATAAAACTGAGGGATAGTAAAGGTAATTCGCCAGAAAAAAAATAAAATATATTAAACATTAATCATTGGCTTATTAAACTAGATATAAGATTTAAATAAAACTGCATGCATAGGAATTTAAAATATTCTAATGATTATCCAACATGAATAGAAGGCACAGTCAAAAAAGGTCCCGAGTAACTAAATTACATCTACCAATTAAGTCTACATCTAAACCCTCTGTTACACCAAACCAATGCCACAAAAATGGATACACTAATCTAAACATTATTTACCTAAGTTAAAAAAACATGGGCTTTTTTCCCATCACTACACTTGGATCTAAATACCAACAATATGACTACCCAGACATTTTAATCTAATCCTGAATAAGTAAAATTCAAGCTACAATTAATTATTCACAATATAACATAGCTTAAAACGAATATGTTACAGCAAAATACCTCTTTTACCCTCGCGCCTTCTCTTCAGGCCTCGAGAGTTCCTTATCAGCAAAATGAAGAAGTCTTCTAAGTCTCAAAACCATATCACAATGAAAAGGCAAAGCAGATCTTCTCTCTAAATAAGCAGGACTAACTGTCATCCATGACAAAGCATGAAGTTCAGCTGCTATAGATTCAAGAATCAAATGTGTCTCAACTTCAAACTCTTTCATATCTGAGCCAATATTACCAATATTACCCCTTCCAGCCTGCTTATTGACACCCTTTGTTATTTTTTCTGGGGTGAAATTATTTCCTCCATAATAGTCAACTAAACTGACGGAGAGAACTGAAGGCCATTCTTCTTTTGAAGGGGTTCTGTTTTCTTTCCTCATGGAAGGGACAGCTTTTGATACTGCAAAAGCTGTAGAGAGAGGAATTGCAGAGCCTTTGCTGTGGAGGAGATGGGCAAGTGGGGGAGAATCAGCTGTGAGACATGTTGGCAGCTGGAGAATTTTGGGAGGGAGAAAACGCATGCTTGGAGAAGGAATTAATATGTAGGATGAAGAAGTTGAGCCAAGGGATTTGATAGGTGTGTAGCCTTCGAGGTAGGATTGTGCTGATGTGGCACTTCCCTGACTTGCTCCTGCAATGATGTTTACTCTTATTTTAAACAGTGTTTGTAAAGAAATTGGTAATAAATACAGAGCATGGGTTTGAAAGCCTCGCTTGGTAGGATATGGATGGATACATCCATTCACATTGGCTTGTCGGTTGAGTAACATAACCAAACTTCCTCAGTTTTTATTTATTACAGCAAAAAAACTAACATTTCATTTTGGGTGTGAGGCTTAACAGAAAGTGGCAAACGTCCTAATTGCACCTAAACGGCATTTTATTTTAATAACAAATGAGCCCTACACTTTAAATTACAGAACAGTCCCTGATATTTGGTCTTAAAATTTCAAATTAGGTTCCCGCTTCCAGGAGAGAATCTTCAAAAAAACCAAATTATTTTAAACAGAACCAAGTGGGAACCCTAACAGAATATTTTTTTTACAAACGTAATGAGTTTTTTTTTTTTATTTTACAAACGTAATGACTTGTCAGTTATTTTTTTGTATTAAGTGAAAAAATGAGGGACTTTTCTGTAATTTCGCCAAACTCAGGGGTAATGTAATTTTCCCTCCAACTGTATGGCTTAATTGAAAGGATTTTTTTTTTCTTTTCTATGAGTTTAGTCTCAATTCTTTAAGTAGATTCCTTAAGTAAGACGCGTATAGTAATATGCTGGACAGTAGATCTAGATACATCAGTGAAAGCTCCGAGTTTTGGCGAAGCCACAAAAAGTGGGATATAACAATGAACATATCCACTTAAAAGCAAGATAGGATGATTAATAATGAGAAAAATCTGATTCAAAGAAGCGTGTAGCAACAACAACCGAGACAATGAATATACACACATACCAGAAGATGTTGAATCTGCTTGAAAAGCTAGTTGTAAGGAATGATCAATCGAGACAGAAACGAAACTGATGCTCTGAACCCACTGCAGTAAGCCCTTTGAATTGTCCAAAACTGCATGCCCGCCCATTATCTGCTTCCTGGAGGAAGATTGCCCGCTTTTCATGAATGAAGAAGCCTTAGAATGTGGACTATACAATGTACTTGGCGATGAAGGTAGATTTCTGTCTTGCATTAAACTCATTTCCTGCTGCTGCAAAGAATTTCCATTGCTACTAGCAGGTATTCCATCTGGGAAAGATCGCCGCAGCTGGAGAGACCACTTTTTCACCTCAGAACCTCCAGCTGAATACAAGGCTTTCTGCCACTCTGAAGAGAGAGAGAGTTTTTGTTAAGATAAAAGAATTAACTGCAAGTGGTTTCCTAAGAGAAGTCTAGCATCTAATCTGAATTTTAGATGCTTCTGCTGCAAAGATGATACTATAAATATAAACATCGACATAATTTCATTCTCTTAGAGATAATTAACGGAATTTGTCTTAAATCATAACAATCACCAACTATAAAGTACTTATTGGGTGTTTGCAAACTCTCCTGCTTTTGGAGAAGCTAAAGTAGAAGTTAGAGCTGTAAAAAGTTGTAGTAAAACTGACGAGTGTTTGGAAAAACCTTTACTGAATCAGACAAACCACTTTTATTAGACAAACCAAACTTCTATTTATTTACGAAAATGACCTAGAAGCTAGAAAGCTTAAGATACAAGTAGGTCATTCGGTGCTTCTTGCCTCTAGCTTATTTCTGCTTAAAATAAGCAGAAGCTGGTTTTCCAAACACTCTCGAAGTACTTGAAAAAAAAAAAGAAAAAAGCACAAAAGTGCTTCTTTTGGGGTTTGCAGACACTCTCTTATTCATGAGAATGCAAATCGTCCCTTCCTAACATGTAACTCAAAGGTGAAACTGAAGCCAAACAGTTCAGATAATTGTAAAAGCAGCGCGACAGCAACCACCTTATCATCAGCCAAAACTACTTACTGGAGGCAAAAGTTAGAAGTTGGTATAGCAATGGAGATTTAGTTCAATACCTTGGCATTCAAGCTCAAAGAAGCACCCAATTCTTGTAATCACAAGATCTCTAGGCTTAGCCATACTAACATCAGGAAAACAACCCTGAAGAATCTGACACCCTTGTTGCAATATCTGGATAAAAAGGGACTGCAAACCCTTTGTATCTTGCCTACTACTTATTCCTCCAAATGGGTAAACATAACTATCAAGCAATTCTCCTCTTGAATCTGTCCAAATGCACACCATCCAACGCCAATCCTCGGTCCACCCATAACAACAATGCAGACTTGGCAGTGTTTTTTGAAAACCATCTGAATTTAAGGAATCGGGATGCGAAACAGGGCCATTTTCGCCACTTACTGAAGAAGCACAATCATCTGATAACAGCTTCGATGAATCAACTGCACTAAATGGTGAAAGCCCACGATCTAAAGAACCAGGTTCTGAAATAATGAAAAGTGGCTCGAATAAACAACGAGTTTCATCCAGAGAACAAAAATCTACTGTTCTGTTGGGATCACTTCTTGCTGACTGCCAAGAGTTATCCCAAGCTCCTTGTCTCATGCTTGCATCAAGATCACTCTCTCTTTGATGTGTAGGTCCCACCATGCGAGGGGCAACACAGTCTTTCCACATGCCAGGAACTGGTGAATTCATTTGCATTAAGACTGAGTGGGATCTTCCTCCATGCACAGATGATGATGATGATGACGTCATCTCACCTGGGGCTCCTCGTGAAATTTTTCGAGCTTTATTGTAAACTGTGAAAGCAATTTCCTTCAGAATCGTGATCTCGTTCAGCGTGGGACTAGTAACTCTGAAAATGGCATCAACTGTCACAATCTGTAAAACCAATTTAGGGATGCTGAATCCTGTAATAGTTAAGACATTTGAAAATGACTCGTCTACAGCTGCTGGGTAACTCAAGGCTTTTGCTACTTGATTGTGCATCATAGATCTCCTTTCTTTATCTGAAGAGCGAACAGTAGAGCCAATAGCAATAGAAGATTCAACCACAGTTTGGAGAACTGCAAGAGGCTCTGGGAAGGGGCAAACCACATAGATTACCTATTTCCACAAACAGGAATGAACATTAGCTGATGGCAATTGCCTTTGCTGAACTGTGAGGGAGAAAAAGGAGCAAAAAGATAGTTCCAAAGATAAGAACATAAAGTTTTGCACTTCCAAAAGCTAAAATGATCTCAATACTATGTAACACCTAAAACCTATATATGGAAAGTAAAATGTAAAGCATTGACGTTTTACAATTTTTATGATGATTGAGTGATTTCACATATACTCATGTTTAAGAGCCAAGATATAGACACGGGTTTAATAACACTAAAACCTGAAGTCACAACAATAATAGAAATCATGCAACACAGTATTTCAGAAAAATTAATGTATTTTTGTCTCTTGCAAGGTCAGTCGCAAATCAGCCAACAAAATGTAGTTGACCCAACAAGTTCTCCATTAATTTTTATTTTAAAGAATTATACACAGATAGCATTCTGATTTGTGATCATAATTCTCAGAGAAAGAACATCATGCTATTATAATAATAAAGAAATATGCATGATTACACAACTTACAGTGCATGGTCCGCCATTTCCTTCCTTTGCATTCGCAGGCACAGATGAACCAAGTTTCAAGGTCTTGAGGACCTTGGAAAGAGTCTTTAGATAGCTAGTCAGATCCCAGCCATTTGATAGACAGAGAAAGTAATCACTGACTGATGCCAACATAGATGCATTATTACTATCTATCTTCATTGATTGTGGGCAATCCAGGAGTACAAAACCAGAAGAAGAAATTTTCCCGGAATCTATCTCCATCTCATTTCCAAGAATTTGGGGGGTGTGTGTTCCCAGCTTGCATGTTTCATAAACTGAGAGACGGAGAGAGAGGGTCAGAAAATCATCGTAGGCACAAGAAAAAACACATTTTTCGGAATAATTAACTTTTTAAGCTCGAATACTGGATTTCTACAACATTTAATATCAGTGAACCACTATGAATAAGAGCCAGGTGATGCTACAGTGAAGAGAAGATTTTGATATAAATCACTATTAGAAAAAGAAAGTGCTGATGTGATACTCAATGCCATTATAAATCCATTGGAACATTCAAAGAAATAATTTGACTAAAAGGACACTAACCTGTTCCAAGTTGCAGGAAAAAATCGGAAGCAGCCATGGTTAGTGGATCTATATTTGGACATACAACATAGTAGCTCATCTGCCATAGAAATAAGAATAGATGTAAATCAGTCATTGCATCACAACAAAGAAGTGGAAAACGTAAAAGCGCAGTTCCAAGCCACCTAAGAAGAGTAAATGGAAAAGGAGGAAAGTTAAGGAAAAAAAGACAGCACAGAAGTTGATATAAACATTACATGTTTTGCAGTTGCATATGGTTCAAGAGGAGCCTTTTCCCAGACTTGTAAGGAACTAGCAGAGGTTTTGAGCCAATCATCTTGGTACCTATAGTATAACAAAACTTAATTGCATATTCTGTAGCAAAAAATGAAAGGCAAAAAACTTATCCTAAGGCTATTGACCAGAGGCAAATACATGAAAACTTTGAACTTACACGCTTAAGTTACAACTAAAATTAGCCGTACTAGACAAATAATCCACATGGTATAGAGGTTGTTATTATTAACACCAACAGTTACAAGTAAAACATCTTCTATTTACAAAGAATTAAATATACATCAGACAATAGAACCCATCAAGTCAAGTAAATGTAACACCAGACAATATTTGACTCCTCTAACCAAAAAAGTATATTTAACATGTAGAGACAGCAATAAAAAAATTCTGACAAAAAAAAAGGCAATAAAAATCAAATTAATCCTGTTTGTAAGATGTCACCTATATATTGCATATTCGAAGAAGCAACGAGACCTAATCAAGTGCGCCAATAAAAGTAGAAAGTTACTCATACCCAACGAGTATGGAAGGAAATGGAACTACAGAAACTGTGGGCCGAAACCGTGATTGTTGCTGATCTAACTCTGATGGAGAAGCACCAGTCTCATCCCCTCTCGCTCCATCAGCTGTAACCAAAACTGCATATTTATACAAAAAGTAACATAAGGGCCATTAAATTCATTGGGCTGTAAGAATAGTGATACCTTTGAGGCTTGAGGACAGAGATGGGCTCATGGCTTCTCCAACTGTACTAGAAGAATCTCGACACTCATTTGCACTTGCAGTGGACTCAGCAGAAAGCCCATCACAAGCCATTCCTGCTTCATTAGATGGGCTACGACCCCTGCACCAATCTATAACAGATAGAGGACCATCTACACTGCCAAAGGCCGATTTTAGGGCTGCTTTTATGTCTGATTGAAGCAAACTAATAGTTAAAGATGCCTGAACCTGAGAACAATAATAGAGTTAAGTAGAAATCAGTTCATTGTCACGAGAAATATTATGACATTCTACAAAGTTGGTTTAAAGTGGCAGAAAAAGGAAGTTACAATTTATTAGTCATGACAAAAAATTATTCTTGCACCAAAACAAAAAGGATATACAAAGACTCGATCCAGTAAATGTTCAAGATACATAATAACCATCTCTTCAGACTCGACCAAAACAAGTTCAAACAGTGAAATGTACTCAATATCGACATTTTCCACCAGGGGAAAGGTCATGTGATGAAACCAGAATGTGTGCAACTATTACAGATAACAACCGAAGTCTCTATAACCTTTTCTTTCCATTCCATTGGTTCTGCTCAAAGCAAGATCATGATTAATTTTCCCTACAATCACCTAATACTTTACCATATAACAAAGATGATCTACCTGTGCAATAAAACAGAGTCCTGGGAAATAGTGAGATTAACTCATAAAATGCACTGGAACATATGTCAGAATTGAAACCACTTCTTACCACCACCACCATCCACCCACCACCTCAACCCACTGTCAAAGAAAAGGATGCATGCACAGTCATCCAGCAATCTAATACTTTACCATATAACAAAGATGATTTGCTTGAGAATAAAACAGAGTTCAGGAAAATAGTGCAGTTAACTCATAGGATGTACAGGGGCATATGTGGGGAATTGAAACCACTTCTTACCCCCCCACCTCATTGCACTGTCAGAAAAACAGATGCAAAGCTCACTTATGCTTACATAGAAGTACACATTTCATAATAGGTGAAGTATTTCAAAGGGAAGGTCGTCAATCTCTTTTATCTGAATGATTTCTATTCATTATCAACAAATCAGCAATTTGGCAACAAAAATAAAACAGAATCATACATTGACAGAGAGTGGATCAACAAGCTCAATGCCAGCAATATCCAAGGAATGTGAAGATGCCAAAAGTCCCCCACAACCGGCATGCACCATAGATGGCCCACAGGAAAATCCACGCCTTTGCTGCTCTTGAATTGCAAGCCAACCATAAGGGCCATCGCCACATTCAGCATCCAGAGCAACGTCAACAAACGAAGTAGCTTGCTGGACAAGTAAAGCGATGCCATCCAGAAGTTCCTGAAGCGGTTGCCTTAGTCCATAAGAAAGCATGCTTTCTTCAATGAATGAATTATGTGGTATGGATGGAGAAATTTCCATATTTGTGAAGCTACTTTTAGGAACTTTAGGAATTCCAACAGATCGCCACACACCAACAGGTGCACTCAAGGGCCCATTTAGAATTCCTCCATCTATGTCACCAGCAATCCTAATAGGTATGATTTCTTTCTTTTTCAGCTCAGATTTGTTTGAGATGTTGTCTACCGATGTGCTTGAATCAACATGGGCCTGATTTTGAGTACTAGTTGGTGAGAGGTTGTTAGAAGACAAAAGAGTGTGCCGTAGTCTACACATTGACGCCTGGCAAGAAAGGCATTCGATCTCTGTTGCAAGGACAGTTCTTGCAGATGGAAGAAAGCTATCTTCTCTTTGTGAGCCTCCACTTGCTTTAGTTGCAAGGGTTTTGACATTTGTTTGACTAAATACAGAAAATTGAGATCTTGCAACACCAACCTCACCTTTGGGAAAGTTATTGTTATTTCCACTGTTTTGTTGTTTTCCTCTTTCAACATGTGTGTAGTATTTCTTTGATTTTGAAACAGAGCTAGAGCCGTTTCTTACTGCACATCCTTTCGTACTTGTGGTGGTCAAGATGGACTTCTCATCATCATAGCAAGGAGAAGAAGGTGGTGTTGCAGAATATGCGTAATTGTTTGAACTTGAAGCAGAATCTACGTTGCAAGATTTTGGAATATAGGGGCTTCGGAAAATCACTGAAGCAGTTTCGATTATAGGGGTCTCCACAGCTCCATATTCTGGAGCGAATGTCATCAGTGCTTCGGCTTTTACAACATGATCAAACTCACCACTAAAAGATGGTGGAGTGCAGGTAAGTTGAGCAGAAGCATCACTTTTTGTGGCTTCCTGATTTTTGGAAGCTAAATCTTCCACAGGGGCAGAAGCGGGAGCTTCCTGGTGGTTGAAGCTATCAATGGTTGGAAAAGAAACAGGCAAAAGCATCTGATCTGTCACATCCATCACATTGTTGCTGGGGCTGGTATTCAACTCTCCACCCTCGGGTTGAGGAAATGTGATAGCTTGTGAATCAGCAGTTCCTGGAGGCTTCAAAACATAACAAGGAAAAAAATGAGTTTATCGAGATATCATCAAACGGGATTAAAATGTTGAAAGATAGCATAACTAGGCAAGAAAATTCATAATGCGATCATTTCCACAGCACCTCAACTAACAATGAATCGAGAATAGATACAACCACAAATTGAAGTATAAAAAACTTCCATGAACGCAAAAGTAACACGGCAACATAAACCTTTGATTGTTCAAGTGAATAACCAACAAGTCATCATTCTCTACGCCCAATAGAGCAGAAATGCTTCACTTACAAACCTAATGATCATTTTGGACACTTAACCATGGACCTACACAAATTTCTCAAGTTGAAAAGGCCAGAGAATAGATGGTCAAAGAGAAGTTATCATACCATTCACTTGTATAAATGTATAATGTGTAACATCATAGATGGTGATAAAGGGATAAAAGATAAGGATACCTCCCCAAATGGCAGAGCATCATTCTCGAAAAAGTCACCGAAATCACCAAACTCAGACAGAAGTGCTTGAATATCCATTCCTATGCCTCTATCATCATCATCCCATCCCCACTGGGAAGCTATTTGTTCATTTCCAACCCCATTAACGGACAAGTTGTTGACTTCTATGGTGCCGTAATCACTCATTGAAGGATTTAAAACCATGCCTGCTTGACCGAATGACTCTGATGTCCCAGGTCGTGGCCTTTTAGAACCCTGGCAGGAACCAAAATGAGGTAATCCAATTGTCACAAAAATTTCATGAGAATCGAACCGAGCAGTAACTAGTTATATTTCTCTAATATCAGATACCAAGTTGTTATAAGAAATTTATAACGTCAATGGTTTCTCATCAATAGCTGCACTACTCCCAAGCATGGTGTCTGGAATGTGTTAATATTTGAGCTTGTACAAATGTTTTATTTGTTAATGGATTTCTTTAAAGTATCAGGTGCATCTATCTTACATGATGATAACCAAGTAAGAGGACAAAGATAGCTCATTAGAATATTTTAAACAGTTGCCAAAGAGAAAAAAACAGGAGATGCACTTTTCTCTTCAGGATCAACTTAAAAAGAAAAAGTTATCCATATTCAAGCATCATACACCCAAAGAAAAATGGAAAGGAAGGAAAAGCAACTAGGTTAAACAACGTCATACACAAACAGAAATCTTGATTAAGAAAGATAAAGCATTCTTGGACTTTCCCAGTTCCTCAAAACATAAAAATAATTACCAATTGACGCCCATCATTCTGCATTTGACCCAACGATGATAAACCAGACTGTCTGGTCATTAAAGAATCAGCATCTGCCTCGAGATCACCACCTCCTAAGGTCTTTCGGTCACTGTCACTGGAGGAACTACTTATGCTGCAGTTGCTACTACTATTACTATTACTACTACTACGATAGCTATGCTGAGAGCGATTTCTACATGGTTCAAGCAAAGATCCAACCTTGTCATTGCTGTCAAAATCAAAGCTATGTAAAAAAGCACGAACTCAAGGATAGCTCTAAAATAGAAGAGCATAAATCAGAAATAAATATGAGATTTTTCGCCTAACCCATGCATAAAAAGTGATGAAGCCGACAATGATTGACCAACCCAATTTTGCAGCCAGAATCTGCAGATAGAGAGATGTGTTAGTTGACTATACATGCAGGTAGGTTCCAATGTTAAATTACCTGAAACTAACTAGACAGGTTAACATGGATTTACTTTGACGGTGAATAATGGGAATGAACAAAGAGGTACTAAAAATAAGGCAGGCAGAACATAAATCAGCTAAATGGGAAGGTAAGGGCCAATCAAAAGGAGTACCAAGCCTCTAACCAACTCCTGTGCGCACAGTACAGGCTTGGAAGTGATAAAGAGCTCAAAGCATCAATCAACCGAGACCAAAACCCATAGTAAGCAGTCCATCTTCCCACTAAGTTAGTGTTTGCAAACTCTTAGAAAAAGTAGTTTTCTGCTTTTGGCTCTTTTTCAGGATTCTGGTTCCCCAAACACTCCCAACTTCTGCTTAATTTAAGCAGAAATAACAAGAAGCTTGAAGCACCCAAGGATCTGCTTTTGGCTTCAGCTTCTACAACAACCTTTTTCCTTTTTGTGGTTTTCACTTGTTTTTCCAAACACTCACTGCTTTTACTACTACACTTTTGTACTCCTTCAGCTTCTCCAAAAACAATAGAATTTGCAAACACCCCCTAATTCTCTTTTCACTAGTTCCCCACCCACCCGCTCGTTATGCTTAACAAGTGATGGAAATTATTATTGTGTGCGTTTCAGTCCCTCAAATCACATACTTTATCAGTTCTCCATTTCTCCAATAGATAAGGTACTTAAGACCAAGAAAGTACCAATAATCATATTACAATAATTGATGAGATCTACAAGCCACTACATAACAACAATATGCCACCCATTAACTGAAGGTAATACCTCCTCAGCGATGATCTCGCAGATGATGTCTGCATAACTGGAACAAGGATCGCCTCAGCTGGATAAACAAAGAACTTTTCACAAGCTGGAAGCTTGTCTGAAGGCCACCTATGAGTACTTAATCCATTAGCTGGTGATTCGGTACCATGAGGATGAGAAAAGTTAGTATTCGAGTTCAAATTTTTTGGCATTGTCTTGTCATGGCAACCGAGGGTGACTTCGACATAACAGTTTTGCCCCCTCAATTGACCAGGTAGTCCAGACCCTTGAGCGACATGGTTGGGAAGACCTACAATTCCATTTGAACCTCTAAACTTCCCAGAGCTGTCAAAATAATAAGGAAGCATAAATAGAAAACCAACCCAAAATTTAAAAATGAAAAAGGAGGAGAAATCAGAAAGATGGGTGAGAGAAACATTAAGTATCGATGAGTAAGAAATGAAAGCGGACCAAATGAAACTAAAGAAATAAGAATAAACAAATGCAGAATCCATGTTGATTAACTCTTCTGACCTCAGATACACTTGCTTCACAAGATCACCAGGACACCACCCCATGAGCTTCCCACGCATTCCACAAGGGGAGACAATCACTGCAAATACAGGCATCATGCAAAACTCTCAACTTGTATTACCAGCTAAAGTAATTGAAAATACTCACTTTAAGTTGACTACACATAGTGCTTCATAACCAAACCATTCTCCAACAATCAAGGTAATAAAGCTGTCCCAAACTCTACTGCTTACCAACTTAACATCCTTATTGTAAATCTATGGCCTAATACTTTCTAACTCAAAACAATTTAATAAAACTATATTCATCAGTTCTGAAGTATCACAAAGTAGATAACAGATGAAGATGTAACGTCATATGGACAGACAAAAGAAATCCTGAATCCACAATAGAATAATGACAGGAACAGTTTGTTTAGCATATATCTACTAATATGGAGACATCAATTTTCAATTATACAAAGAATATGAGTAGGACTAGATCCTTGTCATCCTTTACAGGTATCAAGTGCAATAAAAAGTGAAAACCGGGAATTTCTACATAAATACGAAGTTGATATGCTGATGTAAATTAAGGTAATTGGACAAAATTTTACATGAGATATACCATATTCATATCAGGATACATTAACACAGAGTAAGGACTTCAATATGGAAAAACTATAATAGACCATTCTTTCAATGTTGACATCTCAATCGAGCAGTTATGCATCAATCTAGTATTCTCATTTCTAACATAATGAAAGGAGCTGCAGCATCCTAATAGCATTCGCGTGCAGCATCAGACAACAGGTATGTCGATATTTGAGGAGGTATCACGTATAAACTCAGGTCACCTCGATTTTACTTTACTAGTTCATACACAAGGACACAACACATCTGACTAATGCCAGTTTGATATCTAGAAAGCAGATACTTGTGCCAAAACACAGACCTGAACTTCGATCATTGGAACGCCTAGAAGAACTGCTGAGGAATGGTTCAATGTCGCCACTTGAAAGCGCTCTGACATGCCTAAAAGTTAGCAAAAACAATCATGTTTCAAAGATTTAAAATGGAATGGGCAGCGGTCACCAACATCCAGGACAAAGCTAAACACTAAAAAAGGGTTTCAAAGCCAATTGAAAAGTTCTAAGTAAAATAAAAGTTTAGAGCATAGGACAGAGTGACTAACCTAGCAGATACAACAACATGGACAAATATTGTTTCTTCTGTTGCGGCAAAGAGAAACTCAGCCACAGGTTGACCCCTCCTACCAAGCACCAAATACAACTTCTTAAGATTGGAAATTTAACATCAGAACTGTCACAAACTTCTCGAAGATAGTGAATTCACAGCTCGAACAAGAATGCCATACTGAGGGGCAAGGATTAACAGACGAAAATGGATAACCGAAATTTGGATTTTTAACAAGGGATATTTTACATCCGCACTGTCACAAACTTCTCAAAACAATGAGCTCATGGCTCAAAACAAGACTGCCATTTTTGAGGGCTATAGGTCATTGGACGAAAACATAAATCAAATTTCGACCCAAAATGGGCCTAAAGCCTGAGAGCAATTCATTTCATCTTTTAACTCAATTTCAAGCAAAAACAAAGTAACCCAGCGGCTTGATATAGTCCTCATTAATGTCACATTTAACATAGGAAAATAACCAAGTACAGTTTCATAGACAGGACCTTTACATTAGGATATATTCACACCACCCTTTTTTAGGACTTCAGACTGTCATCCATGTAATCCTCGGATGATGAAATCGCATTACTCGAAACGAACAACTCACATCCGCGTATCCGACAAGATATAGCAATGAAAATAGTGTCTTCAGACTCATATTTTACGATGAACCAAGTAGTACTTTCAATTGTACGCCATAGCTTTTCAGGAATTACCAAAGAGAAGTTCACAAGCTTCGAAGTTCAAACAACAATGGAAAACACTCATTCATTCAACACTCAGCCGAACAAAATTTCAAAAAACCAAGCACAAACTCCACATTGCTCAAGACAACTCAAATATGAAAAAAAAAAGGAAGAAAAACGAGATCAAGAGATCAAATCTTATGAGCTGGAAAGTTTTAGGAGACCTACAGTACTAGAGCTCTCTTGCTTTCATTTTTTTAATCCTTTAGGCAACATCACTTAATGTTTGTTGGTGATGCCTCTTTCTATTAGAAACATTAAAACAATTATTAGTACCATACAATCACTTTTAGAATTCGGTCAATGATACTCATCCAAAACCAGTCAGCAACACTATGACAACCTTACATTGCTAAATGACTCGTTAAAATGCATGGAGTAAAACATATATCATAGTTCAGCACTTCAGCTGCATGTCTGATGTAAATAATCACATTATAAGAACGCTGCAGAGATATTAAATAAATAAAATTCCTCTGCTAGTGAAAATCATGATCCAAAGTAACAAGTTATAACATCCACACATAAATCTAAACTCAACATAAGTAACAACCAACCTGAACAGTTCTTCATTCTGTGTAAATGGATGATATTTTGAAAATGCATCTCCAAATCGAACAAATGAAAACCCTCTGAGAGCTCTGTCAAATGAATTAAAATCCACTGTTAATTAATTATTACACACGTGAGCCAATCACAAGAAGACATAGCACAACCTTTCTATACAGTTTCTTAAAGCCTGTGATATGGCAGCTGCAACTTCTTCAGAGTCACCAGGCGCCACCCAAAGTCCAGATGCAAGAACTGTATGGAAAATCACAGACGTGAACTTAGTAATCACCACCATATATGATCAGAAGAGTAAAAAATACAGAACAACATCGGAGTAAATTTTAAATATAAATTCCTTTAAAACTCAGGTTTGGCAAAAGTGTACCTCTCAATCTGGAAACAGCAAGCTGTGCCTTCTCAACAACAGTAGGGTGCTGCCCTGGAAGGAAAAGCCAAAGCTTGATTTTTTCATCTGAGAAAGACAAGCAGACAGCAGTTAGAATTTAGAAACACACAAGTGTTATGTTTCGATGTTACTATTACAATCTTTACCAGGATTGTGCAAACCCTGGGATGGGTCCCAAGGTCCCACAAAGGAATTTGTCCATGCACTGAGAAACCCTTCCTTCTGAAGTTGTAAATGCGCAGAAAGAACCGCTGCTGTTGCTGCATCTTTCTGATCCACTCTCACACTTCGTAAATATCAAGCATGAAGGATTAGCATAGACGAAATTAAACACAGGTATGGGAAAAACATATGTTCACAAAGAATCAATATGAAAGTCGTATATGAATCGTCTAGACCAGACAAATAAAAGAAATAACAACCAATCTGAGGAGTAAATATAGTTCCCTTACGTATGTCCATAATCCACAATACATTCAGTTTAAGTGATTATTCAATAAATAAACCCAGCCGATCATCCAAGAGCAAGACAGATGCTTAGAATATGAAAACAAGCTTATTTATTTACTTGACAATCTTTCTGAATATTCCTTAAAACAAATTCAACCTATACTGGCAACAAATGGCTCAAGACTCACCTCTTATCAGACAGCGAGTTGAAATCAAATTCATGGGGAAGAAACTGGAACCACGATATATGATGCAAACCGCCCTGGGAAAATTTTGAAAAGATATTATGTACACAGGGTAATTTATGAGAATGTGGAAAAAGATGCCAATAAAACAAATGTCACTTTAATAGAAGAATATCATGCAAAGCAATATCTCAATAATGAAAATTAATAGAAATTCCCAGGGCACAAAAAAAAGTGCTATGGAGAAAGTATTGATGGATAAGATTTAGTAAGACATTTGAAAGGTATCATAGTTTCTTGCACTACTAAATTGGTTATTTCAAGTGCCATATCAGCCTTATCATTAAGGGAAAAGTTCCCAAATATCAGAAACGAGTCATACTTAGATGTGTAAACCGTAAATAACTCATTTCCTGGACTGATGGAACTGAATGGTGATCACATTCACTTTTAGTAGGCCCTGGGCACAGATGTAAAAGCTGAAGTTTTATCTGATTTACCCGTTGTGTGTTGCACAACCATATGAGGCAAAAAAATCAGTTAGATATTAGAAACCATCCGAAATATGATAGCAAGTAGCGGATTATGTGAAACAGAAGGAACTGCGCGATGGAATGTTTTATGAGCTGTGACAACAAAGATAATGCTATCGCAAATTAGACAAATATTATTAAGAAACAACTAACTCTCAGTTTGTACAAATACCAATGTTAAATCATGAAAAACGGACCTTCATTCCAATATAGTTGACTTCCTAAGCTCAACCAGACTGTTTTCAGAAACAATACTTTTTACTTGATACGTGTAAAATTTAAAACGGAAACAAGTCATAAGTGGCATATCCCTATAGAGAAATCCCAGTAACTACAAGCATAGTGCCAAATTCAAGTGAAAAGCAGCCATCCATGTGCCTATGTAACTACGTTACAGTGGTGCACCTAGTTCTTAACTAGAGTGCAAACAGACTAATCAATGGTGGTTCACATATCGCATGGATCCATCTCTGTATGGCATGAAAGCTATATCGGTTCAAACGCACAGCAATTGGTATGAGATGTCGGTACCAGACTTGCTTTGTTTTGCCATAAGGGTTAAGTCATAGAGTTCTATGTCATATTCATATAAAAAGCGCACTAATCTCATAAATCCAAAATATCAAGCCAAGACAAACAGGGTGCATTCAAATTCGAAGAATAACAACAATGTAGATCAGGGAACAGCTTACGTGGAGTGGTAACATTGTGCAGAAAAACAAACCAACATAGGAAACCCTAATTAGAATATTGTACATGCATTTACGAAATTCAAGTTAAAAATGATTCTGCAACAAAATTCAAAAGCAGGAACATACAATTTTGAAAATATTTGTCCACATCCGTACTTTGCCTCCAGTAGAGGCAAAAATTCTTCAACTTCCGCCAAAGTTAATAGAGTCAAAAACCCATATCAAACACCTCCTAGGTTATTAAAGCTCGGCCCAAGCAATCCATGGAAAACTGAAAAGCAAAACATAGGTCGGTATTAGCAACAATCCATTTCGGTAACACCAAGTTAAACGAATACATGATAATTAACATGTAATTTTACTTCAAACCCGTACAAAATCACGCAACTTAAGAGAACAATTGGAGAAATATAGTAAAAACGGCCCGATCTGATAAAAACAAAAAATATATAAGCCGTCACTGAGAGCACGCGTAAACACGCGACCGCGGAGAAAACATAAATTTGCCATAACGCGAGAGGATGCGGAATGAAACCAGAGTGTTGATAGCAAAATTAAATAATAGATATAAAAACTTTCAATAGAACAGATTTCCGCTTTAATTAACAAATAGAGACAGTATGAATTGTAAAGTTACCGTTGTCCCTCGGCCGAAATTCTATAAACCCAACAGCAGAAATTGGAGGAACGGATTTATTGTTGCGTGAGCTGATATTTGCGTACAACTCTGTCTGAGAATTTAAGGAGTTCGAGTGACAGTCTGAATTGAACTTACTGCAACGGGTAACCAAAATCGCGGTGGTGGGCAAGCTTTTCTTAGTTTCTTCTCCCCAAAAAATAGGCAGATTCCCTTTTTATTCTTATGGGGAAAAGTTGAAATTTACTAAAACCAGGACAAATAGAATAAGATTGCGTCTGAACTCTGACGAAAAATCAAATTGTAGATTGATTTTCTGAGCCTTTCTTTTCTATTTAATCATACTTTTAGTGGAAAATAATCAAATATTACCTATTTTTAGATTTTTAATAATAAATAAAATTAATCAAAACTAAATCAAATTCATAGAAACAATAACAAAAAGAAAAAAAAAATAGTGAATGTATATTTTTTAACAATAGATTACTGAATGAATGCACTTTCGTTCTAAACCTTTTTGAATTTATTTTGGGGTGTCAGATTTACAGGAACATATATAATTCTAACATAATTCAGTGAAATATAAATTATCCAATGTTATTTTTCTTTCTTTTCATTTCGACAATTCCAACATAAATAAGTAAAATTAACGGTTCTATATTTATTTATTTATTTATTTTATTTAGCAAAGATACAAATCAAACTTATAATTCTCGGGTAAAATACAATCTCATACCTAATCAGATAATCATCTTATTTTATGAAAGAACCATCCAGACTATGACCCTTCTTTGCTAAATAGTCGGCACAATTATTTTTGTTTCTACAAATATGCTTGAACTTCATTGTACAAGAGAGTCTCAGCATATTTCTATAATTTGCAATAATATTCTCTAAAGAATGGGTAATAGTGTCCACTTAATCAGACTGACAACCAATTCATAATCAACTTCAACGTCAATACGTTGCAATCTTTCTATCCCACGCTGAGTGAAAACTTTAACAAAGCCAACAAGTTAATAATAAATTACATGCTAGTTGCAATTTTGCAAATATATAGATCTTAGTCCTGTCATTATTTATTAATTTATTTATTTTTACTAATTTAGGCCACCTGTTTGACTTATAAGTCATAATAAAACCAATGTTTGGTCCATGACAACCTTTTATGCAAAAGAGGTGAAGTAGAACTTTTATTGGTGCCGAAAAAATAAGCAAGATAAGAGAAAATTGAAGAAAAGTGACACGACATTCATAATTGATGGAATATATTTGTACATATTATCACGTGTTTGTAATTGTAACTAAAGTTTAACCTAAGTTTGAATACAATATTTTTACTTATTTAGGCCACCCGTTTGACTTATAAGTCATAATAAAACCAATGTTTGGTCCATGACAACCTTTTATGCAAAAGAGGTGAAGTAGAACTTTTATTGGTGCCGAAAAAATAAGCAAGATATGAGAAAATTGAAGAAAAGTGACACGACATTCATAATTGATGGAATATGTTTGTACATATTATCACGTGTTTGTAATTTTAACTAAAGTTTAACCTATCATTAGTTTGAATACAATCTAATTAATATAATTGAATAAAATAAAAAAGAAATAGTAAAGAAAACTTATTAGGAAATTTTTACAATGCTCAGGTTTTCATGTGTGTATCTTGAAAATATCTATTACAAACTCTAGTTCTAATTCTATATATAGGACAGACGAAGCTGAAAAGAGTATTAAAATCTACATAAATTTACAAAAATTTCAATAATTTATACAATAACGTAATTTCCACTGTTTTATTAAATCTATGATCTTTGATGACTATTGTTCTCATTGAGTATTTTGCGTAATATGTTCTGTAGTTAGTCTTAATTTTGCAGACCATAATAATCGCAATGTTCAAAATATTTATATTATAACTTGTAATATTCTTTATTTATTTTTCCTTTTTTGGCTGTCACGATAAATTTTGTATGCAAGCTACACATCACACTAACTTCATTTTCATAAACTAGTAAGATCAAGTTTGAATTATTTTTCATTTTTTTAAACCGTCACAACTTAAATAAAGATTAGATCCATCTGGAAAATTGACATTTCATTTTATTAGAATGAACATATTATTATTTAATAACTCATTGTATCGGAAAAAAAACCTTACCTTATACTCACTATAAACTGCATAGAGTTTAATATTTAAAATCTCAAACATTAAGTTAGATTTTCGATATATAATTTTGGAAATTAATTTACAAACCTTTCACTTATCGAGAAAACAAAATAGAGTAGTTTTGAGTCTCCTTATAAATATCCTGTTAAATTTACCCAAATAAAAATTTTAAACTGAAGAAAATAGATAAGGTCATTTAGGGAGAATGTGAGGTTTGCACTTTTTACCCAAAACCCATCAGAAGCACCCAACTTTACGGATAGTTCCCTGAGTTTAGCATAACATTCGCAAATACCATCCCACCTTAAAACATTATAAATATCCCAAAGTTAATGAATTTCTGTTAGTATTAGGAGAATATTCATTATGTTTTACAAACTCCAATGTAAGTTTCTTAATGTTTAAAGGTTTCAAGGTGCGAATGTAGACGGCATAAAAACTCGGGGGAATACTTGTAAGATTTCAAGGTCAAAAATGGGGTGTTGTATTTTTAAGTAAACCTCTGGGGTTCTTTTGTAATTATTACAAATAAATATTGAAAAAGATGTGTATTCAAGTAACAGTGTAACACACAATTACCAAATTCACCTTCAACGTAAAAGATATTGAGAAACTGAACCAAAACTATGAGTGCTCATAGAACTTTCAAGAGCTGAACTTCAAAAATTAAAGGCTCTGTTGCATGAGACAAAAGGCTACGCCGAGGACCAAACTGCAATATTATTAGAAGGATAGATACATGTTAGGTGCAAGGTTAAAATATGCATTTACATGGAAGACTGACATGAATATCTTCATAACAAAAGGGTTAATAACATTTGGACCCGAAGAGTTTGCTAAACTATAGTTGTAACCCTCTTAGTCTAAACATTAAACTTATACCCCACAAAAATTTCATAATTACAAAAAAACACCTAATTTTTAGAATTTAGTTAAAATTTTAACAGAATATTCCTAACAGATCCCTAAAAATTGGGTATTTTTTTTGTAATTATAACACTCCTGTGGGGTGTAAGTGTAATATTTTGATTAAGAGAGCTACAATTTGTAGTTTAGCAAACTCCCTTGGGTTCAAATGTAATTAACCCCATCACAAAATAATAAAACAGGAGGAAAAATATTTTTTAATTCGTAGACCCAAAAAATAAAATAAACGGAGAATTACATCTACTACCATTGAGTTTTGAGCTAATCACAATTTAGTCCCTCTGTTTCAAAAATTACAAAAAAGCTCTCTGACAATTCCCTTTATTACAAAAAACTCCCTCAAGTAGTCTGAATATCAATATGTTTTTGCTTAATATTGTTTATCTACATTTTTATACTTCATGTTGCATAGTTTTCCCTGAAATATGCTGATTATCTACATTTTTTGTTTCATGTTGTATAGTTATAGGGAGTTTTCTTGTAATAAAGTGAAATATCAGGGAGTTTTAATTTCAAAAAATGAAAAGACTAAATTATATTTGACAAACATCAGGAATAGTAGATATAATTCGCCCTAAAATAAATGGACCTCTTCAGGAATCGGTTGTAAAGTTTCGCTAACATATCCTACAGAAGGAGGAATTAAAGCTCTCCGCTTTCCTGAAATATGCCAAGAGAAGTTCAAGCAATCACTACAAGACAGGAAATACAATGAAATGAAATTATATACTTAGGAAACTTTTAGTATCAGAATCTAAAGTTTGAACCAACCTCCAACCTTCATGCCAATCAGAACCTCCTTAAGACCTCTTATTATCTGTCATGCCAACAACCAAACCAATAGTAATATGCAAGAAACATACGGACTGAAATTCAACTCAACAAAAAGTTGAAGAAAATGAATAAATTGCAAGGGATAATTACCAACTACACCCTGAGGTTTCAAAAATATCCAACTCTCCCCTAAGATTCGCTCTCTCTCTCACAAACTACCCCCTGAGGTTCACTATCAAGAGGTTAATTTTTCCATTAGCCTCAAAACCTCAGGGGATGTTGGTAATTTCGGAAACCTCAGGGGGGTTCTGTATTTGAGCCAAATCCCAGGGGTAGTACAAATATGAAAGTATCAACTCTGCTAACCTGTTCATCATCCAGAGGAAGTATAACCGGAGAACTCTCTCCACTAAACTGATCAACAGTGCTGCATGAAAATAACAGTTGTCAAAATTCAAAAGCATTACTTACATTAAGAGAAGCAATCATTAACATGTCATTATACCTATGAACAAAATATCCATTTGACCGTCGGCATACATAATTAAATTCAACAGTGTCTCCTTCACGAGCTTCCTTCCCTTGCCCTTCAATAATTTCTTCGACAGATATCCAGAACGTTTATTAGACATCACGAAGAATTGAACTAATGCATGTGTTTTAAAGTACATCTTTTCACCATATTGCTTGGTAACAGAATTTCAACAATCATTTTATGCAGAGATATGAAGAGTTTAAAGTCGAACCAAATTTTCTAATAGGTGAAAAACACTTATGGTTGACTGTTTGGGACACCGAGATAGAGAGCTTTAATCCTTAAAAAGTTTTTGAAGATTTTACCTTGTATTCTCACTCCACTAGCGAGCTTCAGTGTCCTGGATACTTCAAAACCAGAGCAGCTATCATGCATAAGAACTAAACCCAATACATATAAAAGAAGAAAAAGTTCAAGGGTCACTTATGGATACCACCCTGAGTTTTGCACTTTTTACCGAAAAACCTTCAAAACCTCCCAACCTTATGGGATAGCCCCCTGAGGTTTGCAAAACATTCACAGACACCATCCAGACCTTGAAACATTACAAATACCCCCAAAGTCACTGAAAGTCAACGATTTTCCGTAGTTTTAAGGGGGTGGGGGTGGGGGGGGGGGGGGGGGGGGGGGGGGGTATTCGTCATGTTTCAAGGTGTGCATGTGAGCGCCATTAAAACTCAAGGGGTACTCGTAAGGTTTCAAGGTTTGGATGGTTGTTGGAATTTTAAGTAAATCTCAGGGGGTTTTCGTAATTATCCCAAAAGAACATTACCTGAGCACATCTGGTTCTTTCATCTCCTGCACTGGGGCAGCAAGAACAGAGTAGACATTTCCAAGGATAACATTAACTCCCACAAGCTTCAAAACCACCCTTCTTGATGCCTTACCAGCTGCAACTAAATTATATCCATCCTCCAATTTAGCTTGGCCAGAAACCTTGAGATCCTTACTTTTCCTAACACTGTAGTTTTAAAAAATTCACAGCATTTTTTATTCAGATTTCGAATATTTTTATCGCGCACAGCAATTGCATGAAATGTTACATAACTTAGTTAAACAAAACAGCCAGATTCATCAAGCACCATATAGGGAATGTTAAGAACTACAATTTCATGTAACTCTGCTAAGAACCAAAGAAGCTCCAATAAAGTGAATTATGTGATCAATGATTAACACACTTATCAAACCCTATAAATCTTCCAACACTAAATGAAGGATTAATATTATTTTAGGTATATAACTTTGTCCTAATTCAATTTTGGTACCATAACTTATAATTTTTATCAATTTTTGTATGTTTGTGCCTGAGCTATTAATAACTAATAACGAACCGTTAATATTCAAATCCCAAATGTACCAAAATCGATACAAATAATAAGTAATGATACTAAAATTGACAAATAATTAAATTCTCAGGTCCGAACATATCTAAATTGACACAAACGGAGAAAAGTGATCAGTTTGGTACTAAATTTGAATTAGGACCAAGTTACTGTACGAAAACTGATATTAACCCTTAAATTAACAACACGGAAACCAAAATTTACTGTCTGATTCAAGAAATTCCGAAATGGACATTTCACATTTATACCATATATCATCACAGTGCGCATTAGTTCTCAGATCTCAACACAACAGGCAGAAAATAATCTACATTGTACATCCGAAAATTAACTACGAAAATTCATATTTAACGAGTAAGATAACAGAAAACAAAACTGGACAAACATCGGGATGATAATTGTTAGTGAAACATGATTTCACCTCGCAAATGCCGAGAGCAGAGGTAACTGGATACGGATTCGAAATGCCGTAGCTTCCATTATTTGAGATAGAATAATGGATGAGAAGCTGAAAACAAAACGAACCAAGCTGAAAAATGAAAACGTTCCTTTTCTACATTTTTTCTCAAATAAAATTCTTAAACGCGATTTTTCCTCATAAAAATAAAAACGCTACTTTTAGGAAGTTTCTGTCATGATGTAAGAAATCATGCAAATTCTATAAAACCTTTAGATAGAACAGATTGAGATTTCCGCTTTAATTAACAAATAGAGACAGTATGAATTGGAAAGTTACCGTTGTCCCTCGGCCGAAATTCTATAAACCCAACAGCAGAAATTGGAGAAACGGATTTGATTGTTGCGTGAGTCTGAATTTAAGGAGTTCGAGTGACAGTCTGAATTGAACTTACTGCAACGGGTAACCAAAATCGCGGTGGTGGGCAAGCTTTTCTTAGTTTCTTCTCCCCAAAAAATAGGCAGATTCCCTTTTTATTCTTATGGGGAAAAGTTGAAATTTAGTAAAAGTAAAAGTGTAAAACCAGGCAAATAGTTATTATTTATTAATTTATTTATTTTTACTTATTTAGGCCACTGGTTTGACTTTTAAATCATAATAAAGCCAATGTTTGGTCCATGATAACCTTGCGAAAGAGGTGAGGTAAATTGTACCCATTTAAAAGAAAATTTATTGGTGCCGAAAAAATAAGCAAGATAAGAGAAAATTGAAGAAAAGGGTCAAGAAATTCATAATCAATGGAATATGTTCGTATATATTATCATGTGTCTGTAATTGTATCTAAAGTTTAACCTATCATTAGTTTGAATACAATCTAATTAAATAATTAATACTATTAAATAAAATTAAAAAGAAAGAGTAAAGAAAACTTATTAGGAAAATCAAAAGTGCGCTCAATGTAGAGATTTATGATGCACGAACACTTCTAAAAATTATACGTTGTCGTATCATGTCGTGTCATGTCGTATGTTTCTCTAGTGTAAAATATCGAAAAAAATCGGTGTTATTGTATCCATGTTTCCGTGTCCATGTCCATTTTTCATAGATAGAGATCAATAAACATTTTTGTATGAAATTTTACAATGCTCAGGTTTTTATACGTGTATCTTAAAAATATCTACTTACGAATTATAGTTCTAATTCTATATATAGGGCAGACAAACCTAAAAAGAATATTGAAATCTACATAAATTTACAGAAATTACAATAATATATATATTACCGTAATTTCTAATGTTTTATTAAATCTATGATCTTTGATGGCTATTGTTCTCATTGAGTATTTTGCGGAATATGTTCCGTAGTTAATCTTCATCACACTAACTTCATTTTCATAAACTAAGTAAGATACAGTTTGAAGTGTTTTTCCTTTTTTTAACCGTCACAACTTAAATAAAGATTATATCCATTTGGAAAATTGACATTTCATGTTATTAGAATGAACATATTATTATTTAATAACCCATTGTATAATTGTATTCGGAAAAAAAAAAAAAAAAAAAAAAAAACTTACCTTATACTCACTATAAACAGCATAGAGTTTAATATTTAAAATCTCAAACATAAAATTAGATATTCGTTATATAATTTTGGAAATTAATTTACAAACCGTTCACTTATCGAGAAAGCAACATAATCTAACATAATATTGCTCGGCTTACGCATGTGCCTATCTATAGCATGAGAACCGATTTGAGCGCGTTGAAATTGAAACGAATTCGGAAGTCATCGTTAACTTGCTTAAGGACCTTACTTCGCACCCTAATTATATATATATATGAAAATGAATGAGTAGAGTGTTTTAGGAAATATGTTTATGTGGCAATAAAATGGATTAGTTAGAATTACATATGTACTTATTGACATTCCATACTTTTTGTGTATTAAAAAATTTAATATTTTAATTCCTATCGTATATTTGACACAATTAATTCAAATGAAAATTTATCTGATTAAAGTAAGGAAGAAAATTTTAAAATATAAGTTTAATTAAATTTTATTATTATTTTAATAATATAAAATAAATAAACAATTGATTTTTTTGAATTTTGTTTTCCAAATACACATGTCTTATGTTCATTTTGCAGTAAAAAAGTTATATTTCACTTCAATATAAATAAATTTATTAAATTATTATATTTTAAATAAATTTATTAAATTATTGTATTTTAATATTAATATTTTCAAAATATAAAGGATATTTCTGGCCTGATCAAAAGATTTAGGTTAAATTTAATTATTGAGATTATATTGAAGCATTTAATAAAGCTTTTTTATATGAGAATCCAGTGAAAAACATACTTGTTTCTTCAAAATTTGTCCAAATGTTTATAAGAAGGACATCCCTAATTGGTTATACCAATGGTGACTATCTTTTGGCCCTATAGTAAAAAATTTACCAGAACCTTATAAAGGTCTTTATAATGAATGGGTGAAAATTTCACCAACCCTCATTAAGGCAGAACACACAAATAAGTGGATCAAGGGAATGCCCTTTCTACATTTTTTCATTGAGTTTGGGATCCCATGGATTTGGAAATGGGAACCGGAAATGGGTTATACCCAACAACATATACCCGGTATTAAAAGGGTATCGTATACCAAATTTTGGAAAAGAATGCTGAGGAAAAATGAGCAAGGTGTCCTTGAAGGACAGGAAACTATTGACAACATCCAGGATCATATCCGGCAGTATAAAGAACAAATTCAGTTGAAACAACAAAGGGAAGCCCCTAGTCCGTTTCAACATTTATCAAGGAAATTAAATTTCCAGAAAGGACTGCTGACTAATAAAGAATTAATTGCTTCTTATATGGAGGAAGTAAAGAAAGATTTAATAAAAAAATTTTAGAATTGAATATCAATCCGACATCTCTATGGCCACTTCCTCACATGATGATGAAGAATATTGTAACCCTGGTGAATCACAAGACCCTTAAGCAGATATTTCTATTGATGATATCATCAACAATGTTGAGAAATCAATCACGGAGCAAATACAAAGTTCCGCCACAGGAAAAGACATGGAGAAAATGGACAAATAATTTCTCTTTGGATCCCTACCTACCTTTATTATTAATTAATAACAAAATAATAACAAATTATTTAACAAAAAAAAAATATCAAGTATAATAAATAGCACTTTTTGGGCCAAAAAGATAAAGAGATTCCAATAATTATTTATATAGTCTATTATTAAATATTCTTTTATATTTTAATTATCATTTTAATATTTCTATAAGAATCATGATATTCTTTCTATTTATATATATGTATAAATATATATTATCTCTATTACAAATATAAAATTAGTATTTTGTTACAAAAATATCATATTACTACTTTTATACATTTAAAATGAGTTTTTTTATATACATAATTTCTGGTTATTTTATGAAATGAATTACTTTTGTTTGTGTTTTTCAAAATTTTTAAATTAATAATTTTTTTATGTATTGTTAATAACTATATAAAAAATATTATTCAATTTATTTAATAATATATATTTTGTAAATAAATTTTCCCGTGCAACGCATGAGATAAAAAGCTAGTTAACATTGTTTGTGATTGCCAAGCCTTCGTTCGTTTGCCCCAACAAATTAAAATTGGGCACACTTTCAGGGAAGGAAACCATTGCGCTGATGCCATGGCGAAGCTTGGTCATTCTGGAGCTCGTTTGGAGGTTTGGGAGGAGCCGCCTGCTGATTTGCTTAGTCTTCTTTAAGGCCGATGTTGGCCATTTAATTTAGTTTCTTCCTTGTATTTTTTTTTTTTTAATTTTTTTATTTCTGTTTGGCACTTTTTATCAAAAAAAAAATAAAAAATAAAAAAATCTAACGCTTCTCATGTCCAGTGCCTTACTTTACAATTCTCTCCATTCTGAGAGCTAAAACCGTGCCGTGAACGCACAATCGCACTTCAAGAGTCAACTTTGGTAAATGAGAGGTCCAGTAAAAATGTAAAATATAACTGCAGTTAAATCGGGAAAGAGCCAGAGGGCCGTTAGAGAGCTGACACACAGTGGGTTCTTAGGGAGAATTTTCGACACCATCGCTAGAACCTTTTTTCAGGAGATCGGACGCCATGTTCAGGAAAATTCTGTCGATCCTCTTGATTTCTTTACCATTATTTCCGGTTCTATCCGCTGCGTTCTCCGAAGAAAACCCCACTGATCGACGGGTTTTAGTCCTGCTTGACGATTTTGCGATTAAAACTTCCCACTCTCTCTACTTCAAGTCGCTCGAAGCCCGAGGACTCGATCTCGATTTTAAGCTCTCGGATGATCCCAAACTCGCATTGCAGAGATATGGACAGTATTTATATGATGCTGCCATTCTATTCTCCCCAACAATCGATCGTATGTGCACAGAGTACACATTCGAGTGTGTGAAACTTCTCTTAGTTGCTAAAAAAATGATTTCAAACTCCTATAGTGGTATTTGTATGAAAATAAGAGGTGTCACTGGCTAGCATTTCTTCTTGTATGTGATTAGAGGTTTTATTGAACTTGATCATGTTTTGATTGTTCTACGTCTTCTCTGCTTGGTGAAAATTTAGGTTTTGGTGGGTCCATTGATGCTGCATCAATTATAGAATTTGTTGATTCTGGTCATGATTTGATTATTGCGGCCGATCCATCGGCTTCTGAATTGATTCGAGAGATAGCTGTTGACTGCGGGGTTGACTTTGATGAGGTAGAATGACATCTAACCTATGGTTTTCAGGCATCTCTTTCTTCCTTTTCTATCATCTAGAAATGCAATTTGTTTCTTAATTTATTCTGGAAATGTTACAATTACGCAGTGTAGAAAGACTGGGACAATGTATTAATATTTGTCTGGGTAATAATAGGACCCATCAGCTATGGTAATTGATCACACGAGTTATGCAGTTTCAGAGACGGAAGGGGATCATACCCTGATTGCCAGTGACGATCTGATTCAATCTGAGGTTATTCTGGGCAGCAAGAAAATAGAGGTGATTACTTTTTTGCTTGTCCTCTGACTTACCAGTTCAGCTGCTGCAATAGCTTTCACTTGCATGACATTCCCATCTCATAAAAGGACATTCCTATCAAATATTGGTCAGTGCAAAGTCAGTTTCTAGTTATTGTTGATTTGTTGTGGCAAAACGTTGCCCTTACATCATTGATTGAACTGCTGTAATATATACAGTGGGTTATTAATTTTTATAGCCATATTAATGATTCTTGTTATTCCGTGCTTCAATAATCCTCCCTCCTTGACCACTCTTTGCTTTTAGGATGTTGAATAAGTATTTGTTGAAATGCATTGGTTACTTGAGACTCTTTTTATTTATCCAAGGCTCTCCAAGGTTGGCCATATGTTGCTAAGATTAATATTTAGTGTTTCTCATATTTTATTTTCTGACAAACATCATTATCTGCCATATGTTTCTTGTCCCTTGTTTCTCATAAACTAACGGAAAGGGGATAATTATACTTGAAGGACCATTGCCACCAAAATACAGGAATCTGATATTTCATTTTTTGTGTGATCTTACCACAGGCTCCTGTGCTTTTTAAGGGAACTGGTCACTCGATAAATCCTGCAAACAACTTGGTAAGATTTCTTCATTTTATCAGGCACAGAACCTGCATGCATGATCTAAATTTTAGATTTTTCTACATATCAAACTAATATATGTTCTCTATTTCAGGTGCTAAAAGTTCTTTCTGCTTCACCAGCAGCGTACTCGGCAAATCCAAACTCCAAGTTATCAAATCCTCCCACTTTGTCTGGGTCATCGGTCTCCCTAGTTTCAGTTGTACAGGTATTTTGTTCAGTTAATACCCCTCTAGAAACTTGTGAAATGCTCAAGCTAATGGAGATGTGATTGGTATATAGATGCCAACCTCCTCGTTTAGAAAATTCTTATGTTCTGAAGAAACCTACACCTCTCCCCTACAAGATGCTAATTTTTTACTATTTGAGATGGCACAATCTTGCTCATGCAACTGCCATTGAACATCATTCTTTTGTCGAAGTCTGACTTGTAGCCCCATGCATTTGTGCTCACGTGTGAACTGTATTGATGGGCATTTTTGCTATTCTCCTTTGAAGTTATGAACTGATTTCTTTCAGCAAATGGCAGGAGTGTCATGGCCTTTTAGGAGCATCTAGGTGCCCGAATAAGCTCTGATCATTGATTTTGTATCATTTCTGTGACCAGCTTATCTACCATTAATCTTCCATATACAACTTCACCATTTGGTAGATAAATGTGAACAGGATACAAAGTTACAGGCATAGCTTGACTGAGTCTCCAAGCTGTTCAAACTTGGCTTTGCTGAGAATGAGCTAGTAACATCTTCCGAAGTTTCTGTGGACTGACACAGTATGTCTTGTGGCAAGATTCAAAATAAACATTCTTTGTCAGCTGTCAAGAATTGGACACAACTGTGATGTATTAGATCTGATTGCGTAAAATAAACTGTTGATATATATCCAATTAAAAGAAAAAACTGACAAAAAAAGTTAGTGGAAAATGGAACCCTTTGGTACACTTGCTGGTGGTTATGTCTTATGGATGTTTTTGGAAGATACCTTGCATTATTGATGACTCATTTAGTTTCCCATCAGAAATTGACTACTCTTTTGCTTTCCAGGCAAGAAACAATGCTAGGATTCTAATATCTGGCTCATTGAGCATGTTCAGCAACCGGTTAGTATTGATGTGTTAGTAGTTCATGTTATGCTACACTGCATTGACTATGATTTGTTTTGCATTTAGGTTTTTCCAATATGGAGTACAAAAAGCTGGAAGCAGTACCAAGTAAGTGAGTTGCAACCTTGTTTCCTTGATGTGACTATCATATAAAATGTTCTTAATACATTTTGAGATTGTGGTTTCCCTGCTATTTTGCCAAAGAATTTTCTCGAAAAGACAATTAGAGGTCAACATAAAAATATGTTGTGTTGAGAGATGAACCTGTGTCGTGGTAAACTATCCTGGGAAGTATATCTCATAAAATGGAAGGGGATGCATGAGGAATGTCTGGTGTCATTAATGCTCAGAGGAATTAAGTGAGTTGTAACCTTGTTTCCTTGATCTGACTATCATATAAAATGTTCTTGATACATTTTGAGATTGTGGTTCCCTAGTATTTTGCCAAAGAATTTTCTCGAAAAGACAATTAGAGGTCAACATAAAAATATGTTGCGTTGAGAGATGAACTTGTGTTGCCCGCTCTGTATCACCTCCAAGGCGATCCAGAGCTGCATGGTAAACTATCCAGGGATGTGTATCTCATAGTGAAAGGGGATGCATGAGGAATGTCTGGTGTCAGTAATGCTATCAGGAATTAATTTTTGTTATAATGTGGTTCATATGGTCTTCTATTGTACATGAGCTCTTTCTTCTTTATTTGAAGCTAAAATGACAACTACATTTTGTGAACAGACACGAGAAAAGTGGGAATGAACAATTTTTGACTGAACTTAGCAAATGGGTTTTCCATGAAAGAGGTCACCTGAAGGTTTGCTCCCTTTTTTTTTTTTGTTTTTGACGAAAAGTTTTTGTCTGAAGCTTTCTGATTCTACTGTTTGAGACCTGTTTGATTTACATCAATGCCATTGCATTTCCATTGGAAGATATATGTATGCATAACGCAGTTGGACTTTTTTGGTGCTATCATTTTATTGTTTTGCGGTACATATCTTAAGCTTTGTTTTCTGGATATGTTCCTCTTTCCAGGCTATGAATGTAAAACATCACAAAGTTGGTGAAGTAGATGAACCCTCAATGTACAGGATCAAAGACAACCTGGTACTAATTGGTTCCAGACTGTTTACTTCATATGAAGAATAAATAGGTGAAATAAGTAACCACATTGACTATTAAGCTATTAATCGCCATTTAATTTGGTAGGATTATTCTGTTGAAGTATATGAGTGGTCTGGAACAAGTTGGGAACCATATGTTGCTGATGATCTGCAAGTTCAGTTTTACATGATGAGTCCCTATGTTCTAAAGACTTTGTCAACTGATCAGAAGGTACTGTTTCTTTCCTACACTTGTGAACAATGTTTATTATTCTAATATTATGCCTCTCTTTTTTACCCTTTTATTTATAATTCTCTGCAGGGACGTTATTATACTTCTTTCAAAGTTCCCGATGTCTATGGTGTTTTCCAATTCAAGGTTGAGTACCAGAGACTTGGATATACAAGCTTAAGTCTATCAAAGCAGGTAATTATCTCTCAGTATTAAGATTGATAGTGGGTAAAAATGAGCTTCCACATGTCACGATCCTAGCAACCTTAGATCCACGTGGAGCTGGTCAAAGTCAACATGGTTGACCGGTCAAAGTCAACTGTGCTGATGTGTTGGTCACGCTCGAGCTCGAGATTCCGACCGTGGGCTCGACCATCCTCCGGAGATGACACGGTCGGGGTCGTTGACCTCGAGCTCACACCCTCTTGAGCTCGACATCAGTCGTCGAGCTGTGCAAGTCAGCTACTGAATACTCCCATGAGCCCTCCCTCATGTCCGATCCCAAGCCGGTTCAAAGGATTTAACGTCCCATCCAACGAGCGCAGTCTTCACTGCAGCGACATTAAATGCTGAGGATTTGCAAATCGTACATTTGACTGGACTGATTTGATAGATATGCCTTAATTAAGGAATGTCAGCAGACATTCTGATCGGACATTTAATATATCCTGATCGAGGCATTAAATGCACACACTCTGAGGTGTACTTAGTGCGTGTTAGTCCACCCTATAAATACCCGGAGCATTTATTGTGGTTGGTAAGTCTTCTTTACCGCTCCGAGCTCACACTTTCGCATTCGAGCCCCTTTTTGTTCATTCATACTGACTTGAGCGTCGGAGGTGCTACGCCGGAGACAATCCTCTCCGGCCAAGTAACTCTTTGTTTGTGTCTTCAGTTCAAAGTCGTTCCTTTCTCTACAAATCTAACTGACGAGCTTTGACACGTGGATTATCCCGATCTCTTACCAAAAAACGACCTCGTCAAAGATCATACCTGGAAAATTGATTGTATTCATAATCGTTGAGTTGTTATGATTAAGATTCATGTGTCCTTAGTGTTAACATTAAGCATTTAATTATACTTTCAATATCTTGTTTCCTTTGCTTTATCCATCAACCCTGGCATTCGATGTGCCATCATGCTTGAGAATGAAGGGGGAGGACCCCCCAGACTGGGTACTCAAGCGTAAAGCTCGAGCCCAATACAAAGAACCCGAGCGTAAAGCGTCGAGCTCAGTAATTGACTAACTCTGAATCTGAAGTTCGACTTCAACTCAGACTGGGGACTCGAGCGTAAAGCTCGAGCCCAATACAAAGAGCCCGAGCGTAAAGCGTTGAGCTTAGTAAATGACTAACTCTGAGTCTGAAGTTTGATTTCAACTCAGACTGGGGACTCGAGCGTAAAGCTCGAGCCCAATACAAAGAGCCCGATCGTAAAGCGCCGAGCTCAGTCAGTTTCACTAGCTCTGAGTCTGAAGTTCAACTTCAACTCAGATTGGGGACTCGAGCGTAAAGCTCGAGCCCAATACAAAGAGCCCGATCGTAAAGCGTCGAGCTCAGTAAATGACTAACTCTGAGTCTGAAGTTCGACTTCAACTTAGACTGGGGACTCGAGCGTAAAGCCCGAGCCCAATACAAAGAGTCCGAGCGTAAAGCGCCGAGCTCAGTCAGTTTGACTACCTCTGAGTCTGAAGTTCGACTTCAACTCAGACTGGGGACTCGAGCGTAAAGCTCGAGCCCAATACAAAGAGCCCGAGCGTAAAACGTCGAGCTCAGTAATTGGCTAACTCTGAGTCTGAAGTTCGACTTCAACTCAGACTAGGGACTCGAGCGTAAAGCTCGAGCCCAATACAAAGAGCCCGAGCGTAAAGCGCCGAGCTCAGTCAGTTTGACTACCTTTGAGTCTGAAGTTCGACTTCAACTCAGACTGGGGACTCGAGCGTAAAGCTCGAGCCCAATACAAAGAGCCCGAGCGTAAAGCGTTGAGCGTCGAGCTCAGTAAATGACTAACTCTGTGTCTGAAGTTCGACTTCAACTCAGACTGGGGACTCGAGCGTAAAGCTTGAGCCCAATACAAAGAGCCCGAGCGAAAAGCGTCAAGCTCAGTGAATGGCTAACTGAGTCTGAAGTTCGACTTCAAGTCAGACTGGGGACTCGAGCGTAAAGCTCGAGCCCAATACAAAGAGCCCGAGCGAAAAGCGTCGAGCTCAGTAAATGGCTAACTGAGTCTGAAGTTCGACTTCAACTTAGACTGGGGACTCGAGCGTAAAGCTCGAGCCCAATACAAAGAACTCGAGCGTAAAGCATCGAGCTCAGTCCGTTTAAACAAGATTTCAGAAGAAAAGAACAATCATCGAACGCAAAACGAATACAGCACAAAATGTAATCAAAGTAATTAATATACATGGCAGAATGGTCGTTTAAGACGACCCTAATTGTTTAGCGAAACCGAGCTTAAAAGAATTAAAAGGATTACAAAAGGAGGAAAAACGGGAACAGGCTCCCGCCTTCATTGGCCGGTCGGAGGAGCTCGCTCGGTGGAGGTCGTCGCGGCAGGTGGAGCCCGCTCGGCTGGGATCAAAGCTAGTTGAGGTGTGATGGTCTCCCTGACTTGATCAATAAAGCCCACGTCGATCATATCCCAATTGGGCTCGGGCTCAGCAACGCTAGCTAGAAGCTCATCGATCGACGGATCTTGGCCTCTCCCATCGAACTCGACCTTGGCAGCTTTTGCCTTCATCTTGCGGACCACAAAGCCAAAAGGATGGCTCTCAGCGTCCACATCCAAGAAATGGTTATCTCCTTCATCTTCCTCTTCTTCATCATCTTCGACCACAGGTTTCCCGTTCACCGACTCTTCACGTGGGTTGGGCTTAGTCGCGCCTACAACGCTGAGGTCGGCCCCAGGCACAATGAAATCGTATGCCTGGAGCTGCGCTAGCGCGAGCTTCACTCCCCGCTGCATGTCCTCGACCCATTAATGGCGCTGGCTTGAGCAAACATTGGGCCTTCAAAGAACTCCTTCACAGCCCACCTCCCGAACGCATCCTTAGCCCTTTCGAGCATAATCTTACCTCGACGGTGTTCTCGCTCGAGAGCTTCAGGTTCTTCTCCTCCAGGTCATTGGCTGAGTTCTTATAGACCTCGAGCTGCGCCTTCAGTTCCTCCGACCTGCCGAGCTCTCGCAGTTCGCGGATTTCTCTCTTGAGAGCCAAGTATTTATTCTTGTAGTATGTTCGGCGCTCGTAGAGTCCTCGAGCTCTTTGTGCAAGCGCTATGATGTTCGGGCACGTTCTCTGCGATCGAAAGAAAAAGAAAAAAATTTGCAAGAAAATCGAGCGTACGCACTTGTAATTAAATGCGAGAAAAGAAACTGCGAGTCACATACCGTGAAAAGTGATCGAGCGCAAGCCGCCTCGAGCTCGTCGATCGATCGCGCGGCAAGATGCCGCTGGTCGGGCTTGATCATCATGCCGCACCAAAACACCTTGATCAATTCTGCGTTGGCTGGCCTGAGCAGCAAGGTATTCGCTTTCCCCGCCTCATCCAGCTCGCGGACCCCGCCGGGGAAGCGCGGCCCTACAGTGATCGGAAAACGAGTCGCTCGTCGATTGAGGAACTCTTGGCTCGTTTCTGATGCGCTGTCCTCCTCAGCGCCGACCTTCTCCTTCCCCTTCGCCGACCTCTTGGATGACGGCTCGGGCTCCTTTCTTTTGCGGCTCGAACCGCCGCCGACCGACTCCCCTTCCCCTGTTAGATCGAGGATGGGGGTCGATGCGTCCTCACGGGGGCGTGTGTACAACCCCTTCCCCGCACCCGGTCGGAAAGCCACCGGGCTGTCACCTACGATCGGAGCCATGCCGACCGGCGTCACATGTCCTTCAGAAATCACTACGACCTCAGGTGCGTCGACAGGCTTCAAAGGCGGTCGACGATTCACAGCGTCTGTCAATCGAGCAAAATCCCAATAGTCCTCTTCTTTGTGCTCGGGCACGAGAGCTCGGGCTGTCTTAGCAAGTGTCTGGTTCTGCTTCTACCCATGAGATCAGTACCTGCAAAAGAGATCATTAGAAACGATCGGAGGAATGATAAACAAAGCACGTATACTTGGAGAGAAAATTACCAAAAACATAATTGGGCTCGGGGGTCCTATACGCCAACCCTACATTTACAAGGTTGCGTGTAGTGCACAACGCTTCCCAGTCCATGTAGAAGTCCCCGAGCCATTCATACACCAGCTCGAGTATCTCCGCCAAACGCTCATCCTTCTTGTACTTAAACTTTCGCGGTCAAGCGTCCTTTCATCTGTTTGGGACCAACACTCCGCCAGGATGGCCCACTATGAAGAACCTTGTCTTCTAGCTCAGGCTGCGTGAAGTGGTCGGGATCGTGAAGATCTTACGCTTCTGCTGAAAGCTGTAGAAACCTTCTCCCGACTGAGTGGAGGTGTTCAAAGTGAAAATCTGGTAGAAACGATTCACGGTCGGCTTGAACCGTAAAATCCTCATCAAAACAAAGAAGCTTCCGATCAGTGCAAAGCAATTGGCGCTGAGCTGGCTCGGACAAACTCCTAGCTCGTGATATATGGCATATATATCCATGTTGCTCACGTCCTTGAAGTCCGCTGTAACTGTATTGTAGTTCACTGCCGGCTCGGTAGGGCCCTGTTTACCCAGCCTGTCCTCATCGGTCGCCATACGAGTCCAGAAGGGGCTCGGAAGATTTAAGAGATGGACCGCCTCCATGTACTTGTCGTCGTCCAGATTTGCTAAGATCTCGTCATATCTGGCCCTCTCTAGGAATTCCCGACCGGACGTTTCTGCCTCCGAGCCCGATCTCTGCCTGCGGCCTGGACCTTTGGCAGCCTGTTTTAGTCTACCCCGACTGGCGACCGTCATGATCGGACGAGCGGCGGCGCTCGGAATTCCGACCTCACTATCTAATCGTGTCGAGCGTCGAGCGGGAACGCCGTCGACCTCGCGAACGTCCGCTCGAGCGGCTGCGACAGCGGTCGGAATCCTCCTGGTGAGGGGAACCTCATCCGACCCGCTGTCATATCCGACCGATTCTCCGACGTCGTGCTCGTCGTAATCTCGAACCCGACCCTCAGAATCCCCCGACTCCGACATATTTAAATATGAAATGGAAAAGGGAAGGGATCGAAGATTACCTAGTTATAAAAGCCTAGCTTTTCGATCTCTCGCTTGGTTTGGCGCCGCTCGTTTTTTCTCTCGGAGAAAATGCTTCAGCTCGGAGTGCCAAAATCTGTTAGGTGAGGAAAAATGAGGCTACTTGGCAACTACTTATAAATCTTCGCCTCGGAATGCGAAAATGCGCAATGATGGTCCGACAGCGGCTGACGCAGGGGCGCGCCTTTTGAGAAGAAAAGCCACGCTCGAAACGCCTTTTCAAGGGATGCAGTAATGGCGCCCCATGAGGCCTTTAGTGGGCACGCCTCTCAAGGCACCACGATCGTTGTTTGCCCGATCATTAAGATTGCTACAAATCCCAGCCAAATAAATTCGACCGCAATTTGGGGGACTCATGATAGTGGGTAAAGACGAGCTTCCACGTGTCACGATCCTAGCAACCTTTGATCCACGTGGAGCTGGTCAAAGTCAACATGGTTGACCGGTCAAAGTCAACTGTGTTGATGTGTTGGTCGCGCTCGAGCTCGAGATTCCGACCGTGGGCTCGACCATCCTCCGGAGATGACACGGTCGGGGTCGTCGACCTCGAGCTCACACCTTCTTGAGCTCGACATCATTCGTCGAGCTGTGCAAGACAGCTACTGAATACTCCCATGAGCTAGCCCCTCTCTCATGTCCGATCCCAATCCGGCTCAAAGGATTTAACGTCCCATCCAACGAGCGCAGTCTTCACTGCAGCGACATTAAATGCTGAGGATCTGCAAATCGTACCTTTGACTGGACTGATTTGATAGATATGCCTTAATTAAGGAATGTCAGCAGGCATTCTAATCGGACATTTAATATATCCTGATCGAGGCATTAAATGCACACACTCTGAGGTGTACTTAGTGCGTGTTAGTCCACCCTATAAATACCCGGAGCATTTATTGTGGTTGGTAAGTCTTCTTTACCGCTCCGAGCTCACACTTTCGCATTCGAGCCCCCCTTTCTGTTCATTCATACTGACTTGAGCGTCGGAGGTGCTACGCCGGAGACAATCCTCTCCGGCCAAGTAACCCTTCGTTTGTGTGTTCAGGTCAAAGTCGTTCCCTTCTCTACAAATCTAACTGACGAGCTTGGACACCTGGACGATCCCGATCTCTTACCAAAAAATGACCTCATCAAAGATCATACCTGGATAATTGATTGTATTCATAATCGTTGAGTTGTTATGATTAAGATTCATGTGTCCTTAGTGTTAACATTAAGCATTTATACTTGGTGATGTGATTTGCAGATACCGGTTCGACCCTTCAGACATAATGAGTATGAAAGATTTATACATGCCGCTTTTCCATACTATGGAGCATCATTTTCAATGGTAAGTTCATCTCTCGATTTTTGGCTTCTTCGGTTTTCCATGTCACACTCTTATGACTGCTGCCCCTCAAAAGCTTTTTATGTTACCTCTTTCGAGAAAATTGTAGATTTCGCCTCTTAATTTTTGGTCCCGACCATTATAGGATTCTAAATTTCAGTCCATCTTGTTTCAAATCTCTCCAATGTAGTCCGAAAACCCAATTTTCGTGAAAATCTAACAAAACGTTAGTTTTTTCAAAATAATGTAAAGTTTTAAATTTAAATTTTAATTAGAAATTCATATATATTTTCTTTGGTATTTTGTATTATATTTGTGCATTCAATTTGTGTATATTTACTTATTAAGAATGAAATTATAAAATTTTATACATATTATAAATTCTAATTTGAATATTAAATGTTTATTAATTTATTACAATTTAATTATAAATGGATATATATCCTTAATTGTATTTATATAATATACTTATAAAAACAAATTGTGTATATATGGATTTTTCCCCTCAAGTTTGTGTATTTTCCCACAATTTTAAAAAACTAATGCTTTCCGTTAGTAACTTAACGAGGGGTTTGAGACTATATTTAAGAAAAATGGCACAATATGGGACTGAATTGAGTAAGTCGTAATGGTTGGGACCAAAATTGTAAATAGAATAATTATGGGATGAAATCTGCAATTATCTCTGTCTTTCCTTTAGATATTAGGTCATAATCCATAGTGTGTAATCGAAGAAATTATATCTTTCTAGCTTGTTGCTACCCAATAATCCATGCAGTTAATTATCAAATTGCTCCAAATGATCCTTTGATTTTGATTATGCAGATGGCGGGTTTCTTAGTATTCACCCTGTTTTATCTGTACACAAAGTAGTGCAGATTCTTTATCGATGGATAGAAATAGGATAGAAATTTAGAACGTGAATCTGAGTTTGGAACTGATAGATGAGGTAGGTGTGACCCAGGGGTGACTTTTTAAGGTACTGTTTGGCCTGCGTCATTATGTGGATACTTTTATGCAAGAGAGCTGGGAATATTGAGATGAGCCAAATTTTCCAAGTGAATCAGATAATAAGCTTCTTATTTTGTGGACATGTGAGTTGTGACATAATCTTGGTAATCTTAGGAGGTAATGAATTTAAGTTAACACTATCTTGTGTTCCTGGATTTATATTTGTCATTGATCGTGTTGCATTATTCCATATCTAGAATTTTAGATCCGATCAATAAGTTTACTGGTGTAGTTTGTATCCTGAACTGTATTTAGAGATGATTAAACTTACATGCCCTCAAGTTTGGAAAATTACAGAGACATCCTATCAATGAATTTTCATTACACCTGTTAAGTGGTTGGACGGATTTCGAGAATATCTATTGAATAAAACCTGGTTTTATTTATATTTTTTAGTAGAAATACTGAGAACCTTGTGTAAATGTACTCTTTTCTAACAGCAGGGTATTTTTATGTAATTCTTCAAGTCTCATGGTACGTAAGCGTAATTCTCCCTATTATTTAGGTAATATACAACTGATTCCTTGCGATTGAGAGTTGAGGCATTAGGATTTTACACCATACTAGGTTACTAATGAATTAATTTTTTTCAAAACTTTTGAAATCCTTATTAATTCTGTCTTCCCTTAAATCTACTTGCATTGGACCGTTTTTATTAATTGAGTATGAGCACTATAAGGTAATAGAATTATGACAAATTTAATATAGATTTTTCTCTTATATGTCGAGTTTGTCATTACGAATACGATGAGTGGAAAATAGTAAAAGCTAAGACTACTATTTTCCTCCATCTAATTAATATTTCACCAAATTTCTTAAGAAACCAGCAAAACATATTGAATGCAATTGGGAAAAGGTTAAACACTAATGGCTTGGACTTATTTTCCAATTGCATTTATTCGTTGTTGCCCGTTCCTTAAGTAATTAGAAGAAAATGATGTTCTCATTAATTAATCGTAGTTGCCTTTCACTTTAGTGTTTAGTTTCAACGCTACTCAAGTCAATGTAGATCACTATCATTTGTGACGTCATTAATTCCATATTAAATGGATTACGTCACCTTTACTTTTGTGATTTCATAAAAAATAATAATTAAAATTGACAGCTTATAAAGACGAGCTACAAAGCAAATTAAGATAAGGTCTCGACTCTCGAGTAACCAAGTAAAGGCAAAATGAAAAATAAGAAGAAAGAGAAAAAAAACAAACTAAAAAGCTTGCTAATAACACAACTAGAGCATTATAAAACATGTGATAATGAGAATTTAATCACGCAGTTTCAAACAAATTCTTGATTTGACAATTACGCGATCGATATCTGACGTGCCATTTTAAGGGCGGTGATGAAACAACGACTGAAAAGGAGAAGTACGAAACAGGCGGTGATTTGTCGGGGAATTTCTTCTATAAGTTGGGTGTTTGGTTCAAACACCCGGTTCATAGAAGAATCAATCACCCGATTTGTTGCTTCATTTTTAACTACTTTGTTTTTTATTTTGTTCCGTATTTTAATGTTTTATAATTATTTTGTTTAGAATAAATAACATTTGTTTATTATGTTTGTCTAAATTTAAAAAGGAAATTATTTCTCTAACTTTGGCATTTTTCAGTTAATAATGCATCTATCTACCCTGATGGTTGACATTCTCCCACTAATAATTAGTCGTATATATTAAAATTGCACCCCAAAAATCAGCATATATAACTGCTAATTATGATAATAGCCTAATAGGATAAGCAATGAGATTAATATTACATTTTGTTGTAATTATGTCACTGAAAATAATAGCTATGGTCAGATTGGCCGTAATAATTACTCGATCATATATGAGTGACTTTATAAACCAGTTTAGACATTATAGTGTTCTTATTAAAATTCTTCCAAATTGGTAAAGCTCGAGTTATTTTCATTGTTTTTTTAAAAAATTCAATTTCTTTTAAAAAAAGAACGAGCCCTTTTTTTTCCTTTTAACATTTTTTAATATTCTACTTCTTATCCCCATCTGCATTCATTTATGAATTACTTTCCTCCCAAGCCATGTTTACCAGGGTTCAACAGTATAAATATGCAATCCCATTACATAGAACAAATCTATAACAGTCTAGGACTCATCACATTGTCAGATTGTCTTAGAAGGTTTGTTTGGATTCATCACATTGTCTTAATTAGAAGGTTTGTTTTCTCTATACATTCTAATTAAGGTTTTCTTTTATTTGCTTAATTTATGCTTGAGGCTTTCTGTAATGGAGATTTGATTCTCTTTCATACGCTGAAATTTCTTAAGCATGCATGTATAATAATATAGCTAGTTTGTTTTCTTGTTATAGTACTTCTAGGAATAATTGGTTGTATATACGTACGTATTTTGAAATTCAATTTTTATTGCTCCTCTTTTTATATATGGAGTATGAATACATAATGTACTGGAATTCTAGTACTGGTTCTGTAGGCATAATCAGGTGTATATATCAATCAAAAACTAAACTTTGAAGAGATTAATTCATTTATTTTGTTGATCACTTCTTTTGATTAAGATGTTTTGTTGTTTTTGTAGGTCGTAGGGATAATATCTTTAATAGGGTATGTTTATGTAATTTCCCAAACCTCGGGATATCTTCACATACGGTATGTTAATGAAATTATCCCTAGTTAAAGCCAGACCTTTCTCTTTAAATTTAGGTGCATGGTAAATATCGCCGAAGTTTCAATGTTCTTACTACTTTGAACTTTTACAAGTCCAGTGTCCTAGCTCGACTCACTTTCTTTTACGCGTTATTACAAATTTGAATTTCATTAAAACAATATTCTATGTTACAATTACTGTAGACATATGGCTTTATTTTGCTGCTGCTTTCTTGTCGACAAAGACTTCTAATAAGCACAACACATTGTGGAGAGGAAGACATTGCTTCCCGCGTTTGCCATTTTGCAAATTTCTGAATAAACTCATGCGTGCAAGCTATTTCTTTTTCATATAATCTCAACCCACCACATTAACTTTTTCTTTTTCTCTCTTAACGGTTAATTTCTATTCTCTTCAAGCTTCCTCATTCTTTTATCTGCTTCATCACATTTCCCATTTCTCTTTTCTATATATATTACATCACTTTCCTTTTCTCTCTCTATTTTCGCTTCAAAGTTATACCCCATTTTATCCAAATACAAATCCTCTCTCTTCAGTTGTTGGAATATATAACATCCAGGGCTTAATAGAATTGATACTCCAATAATTGTCTACCTGATTTGTCAAGAAATCTATGAACTAGGTACGTAATTCTTTGATTAAAAATCGAATCTTTCGTATTTCTGGTTGCTTTTTAAGGATTTTGTAGATTTCATGGATTTGGTTGATGTTCTGCTTTATTCCTATTATCTGCGGAACAAATGGTCTTATTCTTGGATATGGGATTTCATGTTTCGAATTTATTTCGTTGATTAAGTAATTTTCTTTAACCAAATTTGTCTTCTTTGAATAATTCGTACTGTCCTGAATGGTGATTTACAGGATTCAAGAACCGAACTGAGATTTCCTTCTATTGTGTGTATCTTTGTGTTTTTTTTTTAATTTGTTGCCCTCCTGTAGCTCAAATTTGTCTGATGCAATCTGCAAAAGTGCCAACTTTGTTATTGATTTCTTTTTATTTTTCCCCCTGTTTTTAGCCTTGTCTACAGATTTCAACTATTCTAACAATGGGAAGCCACGTCAGCAAGAGCCCTGGAGAAACCTCAGCATCTCCAAACACAATCAACAATCTTCAATACACAAGTGATCAGCTAAACTCATACGAGGCTGCTTGCAGGCAAGACGTCGATCTCCAATCGTTTGACACAACTCTCCAAGCCCGCACGAGTAACGTTATCAACGCCCTCGCAGCAGGAGTCGAAGTCAGAGCTTTATCCTTCGAATCCCTAAAAGAAGTCACAGAATGTCTACTAGAAATGAATCAAGAAGTCGTCAAAGTCATCCTAGATTGCAAAAAAGACATTTGGAAAAATCAAGAATTATTCGATCTCGTCGAGGAATATTTCGAGAACTCCCTCAAAACCCTGGATTTTTGCGCAGCTTTAGAAAAATGTCTGAAATCAGCACGAGACAGCCAGTTATTGATCCACGTGGCGCTCCAGAAGTTTGAAGAGGAAGATGGAAATAATCAGAAGTATTATAAAACACTGGAGGAATTGAAGAGTTTTAAAACATTGGGCGATCCTTTTACTGAAGAATTTTTCCAGATTTTTCAATCTGTTTATAAGCAGCAATTGTTGATGCTCGAAAGGCTGCAAATGAAGAAAAACAAGCTTGATAAGAAATTGAGGTATATTCATGCGTGGAGGAAGGTTTCGAGTATTATATTTGCCGCCACGTTTGCTGCGGTGTTGATTTGCTCTGTGGTGGCTGCCGCCATGGCGGCACCACCGGTGGCGGCAGCATTGGCGGCAGCTACCTCAATTCCGGTGGGATCGATGGGGCGGTGGATTGATTCTCTTCTGAAGAATTATGAGAATGCTGTGAAGGGGCAGAAGGAGATTGTTAATTGTATGAATGTGGGGACTTATGTGACGATTAAGGATTTGGATAGTATTAGAGTTTTGATTGATAGATTGGAGATTGAGATTGAATCGCTTTTGAAAAGTGCTGAATTTGCTATTAATGAAGAGAGTGCTGTAAGAGGGGCTGTTGATGAAATTAAGAAGAAATTGGTGGTGTTTATGAGGAATATCGAGGAATTGGGGATGCAGGCTGATAATTGCAGCCGGGATATTCGCAGGGCTAGAACGGTCATTTTGCAGAGGATCATCAAACATCCGAACCGTTGATTTCTCGCAAGATGTTACATTGATGGATTAAAAAAAAGTGTATATTTCATTTGTTGATTTATTTTATTTCTAACTTGTTGACAGGTTATCCATATATAGTTGCTACGTACTGATTCAAATCAAAGTTTTTAGATTTTCACTACTTTCTTAATGTTCAAATGTTGAGTATATATGTTGACCAAAAAAAAAAAAAAAAATGTTGAGTATATATTCTTCTTGAGTATTTATGTTTGTTAGTATGATGGGATGGGATGGGGTAGTTATGACTTAATGAAGCTGAGAAGTGTATGCACAAACTATTATTTTCAGTTTAAAATTGTGTTGAATGTAGTAAGATGTTTCGTTTCAATATCATATATAAAATGGAAATTGTAATAAAAACTTTAGTGTCTGACTATTGACACAAGTCACACGCATTAATAAGAAATAATAACAATAATAATAATAAAAAAAAAGATATTGATAGCATTTGCAAACTTTTCAAAAAAAATAATAAGCACTTTTATGTTTTCTGCTTTTTCTGAGCATTTTGAAAAATCAACTTCTCCTTATACTACGCAAGAATGCATTAGAAGCACTAGTGCACGGAAACATTGAATTTTTTCTCCATGCAGTGTTCTATACGAACACGGCGAGAACACTTGTCGTATAAGGCAAAAAGTATCCGAAAAACAAAAACAAAAATAAAAAAGTTCTGACACATTTGGAAGACATGGGACATGTCAGGGACACAACTCCGAAACGAGAATCACACAACAAATTTATTTATTTTTATTTTTTTTCAGTTTTAAAATCATAATTTATTTGAGAAAAAAAAGTACAAAAGATTGAAACAGTATTTTAAATTAATTTAAATTTATTTTTGGTTCATTTTGGATTTTTTTCACAATAACATAATCCACAAATAATTATACTACAATTCGTTTAACATAATAATTAATTCGGACATTTTAATTTTACTAACTAACTAGTTGTTATCCCCTACGTTGCACGGGGAAATCTATTTATAATTATTAATAAAATATATAAATAATTAATTCATAATTTAAAACACATACCAAAATAATTCTTTTTATAAAATAATCATGAACTATATATATGAAAAACTCATTTTACATGTATAAAAACATTAATGATATATTTATAACAAAGTAGTGATTTTGTATTTGTAATAGAGAGAATATATATATTTAATACACGTCCATAACGTATACCTTGTGTGTGTTTACGGCCCTACTATAAACACCCTTCGTACTTATTATGTTTGATAAGTGCATTTAAATCTTATGATCCCTTTTAAGCTTATTCATTCGATCAACTTACTGACTTGAGTATCAGAGGGTCAATGCAAGACACAACCTTCTTCGGTCAAGTAAATCCTTGTTTAGTGTTTGTGGGTTGAAGTCAATCTCTCCTTTTATACATTCTTGAGTAGCGTGGATCGATCTCGAGCGTTAAATTGCCTAACCCTATTTCAGCAAGTGATCAAGAGAAATTAATCTCCACTGGAGATCCCTACTTCCAAATTCATCTCTACTTCCAACTTCATCTCTAGTAGAAAAATATATTTATGGATTTGTGGTTTATCATAACATGGAATGAGTTACCATCTATAGTAAAAATTGAAGGAATACTAAGAAAAGAATGTGCAAGTTTACTAATGTATTAACAAATATATATTATGTATTTACAGTTTGTTACCGATATATATTAACGCAAATAAATTAATGTTCGGGTGGTATTTGTTGTAAAAAATATTTTGTATATGATGAAAATTAAAAATAGTGATGACTTGTTTAGAAATAACATAGAATTAATTGCATAAAAGATATATTTTTCAATTAAATAATACGGAATTGGTAGTGTGCATTGCTCTATACTAGTAGATAAAAAAAATGAAGTAGTGATTCGAAAATGCAAATTAATTTGGAATCATAACAAAATACTATAACAATTAAGCAAATAAAGAAAATTCAATTAGATGGAGGAAACCTATCTTTCTTTTACATGAAGCACCCGAAAGACAATTGCATGTCTTCAAAGAGTACAGAAACACAACATTCATTCAAATAAAATTTTAGAACCGTGTAAACAGTGTGCAATAGATTTCAGCGTTTCCCATGATGTCAGACCAAAATACAACAAATTTTTCAAGGAAAATTCTAAAAGCATATTAACGGAGTGTAAGAAATTTTAATGTTTCTCACGATACCAAAACACAAAAATTCGTTCAAGAAAAATTCTAAAACCAGATGAACAGAGTGCGAGAAATTTCCTTGTTTCTCATGATGTTTGCCCCAAACCATGCACTAGGTTGCTAAGCAAATTGGAGACTCCAATTTGCGGAGTTACGGTCATGCTTGTCAAATTTATAACCTGAAAGATTAGATATAAGATTGAATGAACCATTAATTTATTTCTCACAATCAAACTAACCTACTAAGCAAATCAGGAGTTTGTACAAATCTGAATTGTAAACGTTTTTATAAAAAATAAGATGAATATCCCAGCTTGTAGAGCATTCATTGCAATAGATTTGGACACGTAAACTCAACGAAGCAAAGCTATTGGATTTCTTTGTTACACTCCTAACTTCTTTAAAGCCTACATAAACACGGAATATATCTATCAACTAAAGTAAAGAAAATAAACAAGATTGTAATACTATCAGACTTAATCACATCTATAAAGGATACGAGACATATCTCCGTCGGTGCAATTCACAGGCAAACCCTCCACCAACAAAGTACTGCTAGCATCAGGAGGAAGCAGTTCTTCAACCGGCCCTTGAAAATTTATGGACGGACCATTTGCATCTATGAAGGGTTTCCCAACACTATGATCTGTGGATCATCTCCAGGAAAATGTCTACCAAGCTCACCACTCATTGATCTTCTAGCTTCACCACCGTATGATGATTTTTTTTCGTCAACCCATATGATGAAATTTACTAATACATTAAACTACCGTTTTTACAAATTCACACACATTATGTAGAGATACAATATAACCAATGCTTTCAAATCTGGATCGTACATGGAACCGGAAGCCTACTGGTTACTAGTTTGATCGGTTCAACTGGTTCGAGCGCTATAACGTCATAATGACATAATAAATATATTTAATAATATAAAATTAAAAAATTGCTAAATAATTAAGTAAAGTAAACTAATTTGAGAATATTTTTTTCACATAACTTGCACTAATTATATAATAGCAAATTATATATAAATTTAAATATATATAATAGTTTATGATTAAATAAATATGTTAATACCATATATATTCATAGAGGGTGAAGGTATAATAATAGGGATTGAATCCATCCCATCAAATTTAAGATTTAAAGTATTGTTACTTTCTTATTTTTGAGATATGAAGATACAATTTCCATATAATTATTCATTACAGTGTATTGGGTTTTGAAAAACAAAGAAAATTGCATCTTCTCAAATCAAATCAAAGGTTTGGAGAGTTCAGTACAAAAGTCAAATAAGATAACAAATGCATTTCACAATAAAAAGAGAGAAAAAGAAAAAGAACTAAAATTATTGAACCGGTGGTCAGTTTGGTCAAATTGTTCTCGGTTAAACTGGTTTTTGACCGATTCCCAGCTGTTCACACTGATTAAATTAAGGACTGGTTTTCAGGATTCATTCGGACCTAATAGGCCACCGGTTACTGGTCGAACCGACCGATGTGGTCCGGATTTCAAAACCATGAATAAAACATGCCCCAAATGTAAAAACAAGATATATAAATACATAGTACGCGTTCCTATGACCAATCATCCTCATGAGCCTAGTTGTTGAGGATGTCATAGCCACACAATATTTCTGTACAATTACTGAGAATCTTGTGTAAATTTCATAATATAGCAAAAATTAGTGATTATAACTATGAGTGCAACCAATTGAAAGATGAGATCCAACTTCTCGTTAAAGGAAGAATGCTCCAAGAGTTCATCAAGAAACTTGACCACTATACCAATAGGTCAGGTTGCAAACCTCCATCGAGCAGAAGAAAGTCAAGATCGAGGTCCCCTCCTGACCCCAGCTGAAGTAGCATGCAAACCATCAAACTCTTCCAACCCAGTAGGTCGAATCTCCCTCACTTGGGAATGGTCTACATGATCATAGGCAACTCGAAAGATAGAGACACCAATCCGCCATGAAGAAATTAATTAGAAAAGTTGCTCAAAAGACGAAAGATAGATTGAGTCCCTGAACAGTACAGTTTTTGTGCTGACTTCGAAATATGTTACTCTATCTAAAGATTGGAGCCTTGTGATTGCACAAAATCTATTTCGCCATATTGGGCCTGTCGACATTTATCGAGAAAGCTACGTTTTGGTGGAGGGGGAAAATTTGACTTATTATTATGACACTTTCAAGGTGCATCATCGAGGCCAAGAAGGATTAATCTACTCTCGTCGGGGCATCAAAATGTACAGTGATATTCCCGACCGGTTTATAGTTCGATATGGACCTAGAGATCTCCTGGACCCTACTGCTTCTGTGCTGATTATCTTTCGTTCCACGACATTGACTTGGAGCAGGAGATACAACGAGTATGGAATATAACAGATTCAGATGGTGAGTTCAGGCCACCAAATAGTTTTCACTTCAATATTACGAATGCCCGGCTCTGTGCTTACTACCTGAGTTCCTTAGTAAGGGGGAGAATAGCGGTCTTCAACATGACACCAATCTTGCACATACCAAATATCCTGATCCCAGTTCCTCCAACAATAAGCTTAGACATTTGGAACATTTTAGCAGAAAATGAGGTATTATTTTACCTAACTGACAGCCCCTTCGTTGAGATGACAGAACCCCCTTGGGTGCATAGGGGCCAGAATTATGTCTATGAAGCGGGCATAGCCCCGTCTGATAATGTATTGGTAAGGGGCAAACTCTGGTTCTTTAAGGACCATTATGTTTATACTTCTCTTGAACGGCATAGGAATGTCGATAATATTTTTGAGATTTTCAGAGCTGAGGGTCACTATGGTGATGTCATTTACACTTCGAGTTTTGGGCCGTGAAATTTTGGATGGAAGAATGGGCTGTTAACTTGGGTTGAGATGGGTACAACAAAAAACATCATAATGGTGGTATGGTTGTTGTTTGATTTTTGGAGTTGTTGTTGAGAGTTGATTGTCTGTTATATGCTAGTTTTATTGTCTTGGATTATGCTATATGTAACTCAGAATTGGATCATGCATTTATGCTTCCTGTTGGTTTTGATGTCTTGGATTATGCTATATGTAACTCAGACTTCGATTATGCATTTACACTTTCTGTTGGTTTTGATGTCTACACATATATAAACACTATTCTCCCGTCACAAATAATTTACTCTTAATTTACACTTTAAAAACTTAACTTACACTCTAATGAATTATTTAAAATACTCTTATGTGACAAGTATAAAAATTGTATTTACAATCTAAAGACTTAATTTTTGAATAGTCATAAATAGACTTGACATCTATTTATAATTTTAATTTCTTTAAATCGACAATATATGTTGATTTGATCCAACAATAGATGTTAATCTTCAAAATCATTCTACAAGAACATAAAATATTCAAAGAACTTTTAGATTAAGTTACTCAATAAAATTAATTTATAGGTGGAGAAAAGTTGGATTTAGTCAAATAAATTAACTACAATTATAAGTTTGATTATTTTTATCAAAATAATTAATTTTTTTATTCTTATTTATGATAGTTTTAGTTTAAGTTAAAATCTACCTCTATCCATATATTTTTATCTTATGATCCTCCATACGTAATTTTACGAAATTTTTAGTGATGTCAAAAAAATAGAATTATCCTTTCAAAATCAAAATAATAATATTTTTCTACATATTTAATATATAAATAAGAGTTATTTTTTAAGCTAGATGAGTCAATTGAAACATCTGTCTATAAAGTGGCTATGCTATTGACGAACTGGATATATCAAATTCAAATGGCTCACCAGAAGCTTTTAGCTTCAATATTATCGATGCCCGTCTATGTGTTTCCTACCTGAGTTTCTTAGTAAGAGCCAAGAGGGGCTATAGCTATCTTCAACACAACCTCGATCTTGCACTTGCCGAATTCCCAGATTCCAATTTCTCTTGGATACGTACACCCACAAGTTCAGGGTATGCTAACACAAAATCGGGTATTATTTTACCCAATTGGTGGTCCCGTTGCTAGTTTGACACAACTCTCTCGGGTTCATATGGGTTGGAGTCTTGTCTATGAAACGGGAATACGCCGATTTAGTTATATCAATGAAGTGGGCATACTCCGGTTCTTTAAGGACTGTTATGCGATCATATTTGAGGTGAAATTAACACATGCATTTTTAATATTTTTAGTGCGGAAGGTCACGTTAGTAGAAGGCATTTAAGCTTAGAGTTTCGGGCCATGAAATTTTGGATTGTACGAGATTGAGAACTCTCAAAACATTATGGTGGTATGTGTTACTAATTCTAATTCTAGTTCTATTCTTTCTTTTTTGGTCAAATGATCATGAGAACTGCTTTTGTTTGCTTGGTTTTAGTCTTGTAATACATGTTTTATCCAGTGAATATTGATATTTATCTAGTGAACTAATTTAATAGAGTTTAATTTAAATTACTAATGTGATATATATCTAAAATGTTTAAAATACTCATTGTGTGAACTTTATTCCAGTTTGCCTCTTATCATATTTTAAAAAGAAATTATTCTTATAGTTCCGGTGAGTAGTTTTGATTCTTTAGCTTTAGAACAATCTTATTTTCCAATTTCGTTTCTAATGAATGATATTCATAAACATCTTCAGTCTCCAGCTAGTTGATTTGGTTGTAATAACAGAGTAGATTCTTAAATTCTTGTATTTTGAAACTACTCTCGTTTATATCATAGAATTTATGTTAGCTATATAAAAATAAAAATATATATTGAGAAGTGTATGCAAGAACTATCTTCATTTTGAAACTATGTAGAATGTCGTAAGATGTTTTGTCGCAAAAGCATCATATGTGATATGACTTAAAGTTAAAAGCTATATATTGAAATTATCCTTGAAAATAAGAAAAGATATAGAAATGAAAATTCTAATAAAAGTTTGGCGTTTGACTATTGACACAAGCATTAATAAGAAACAACAACAATAAAAATAAACATAAGAAGGTAGAAGCATCCAAGGAACGATCAAAATGCTTCTCTATTATTTTTTTACAACACTCAATTTTTTTATTATTTAATTTTCGCTTTCTTTTTCAAATATTCATGACTTTCAGATTAACAAAAGTACATCTACTTTAACTTCTTTAAAAACAAAAACAATTGATAACACCATGTATAAGGAGCTTTATATATATGGTCGGATTTTTCCCTTTCATACTCATTATTTGATAGGATATTATATAATATATTATAAGATGTGTTGACTAACCGAGAGGCTGAAAAAAATAAGAAAAATTCGAGACACAAAGAGTAGTCTAAAAATCATTTTATGGGTGCATAATGTTTCTCAATATTTAACAGCAAAACAACACTTTAATCAGTGACAAAACCTCATAAGCATAGATATGTTAGAAGTTGCTTTATAAATCTCCATCTTCGAGTACCCTATATATCTAATAGTTAGGCATGTAGCATTCCACTCACATCTCCACAAGTTTTTGTTCCCAACCATACAAGTGGAGTGATCTTAACAATCCGATGCCACATAGGTCGAATGTTGACCATATGAAGTCAAACCTAACTAAAATCTCGTAAAATACTCGAAGATTGAGGTGGAGGAATCGATCGCGAAAGACCCTTCAACCTATATCCAAGCCCAAAGAGATCAATCAATCGACCACTTCATATAAAAAATAGGATCAAATGAGCTCGAAAGGTATTTCATTTGACCAGTTGATCGAAAGGTTAGCTACCCACTCCGAGTAGGTCGAATGATTTGACCGAAACAACCTAGCAAAACCTACTGTTCTTGTCATAGACAACCAAACATTAAATGCCTGACATGCGGAACCCTTAAAAGGGGTATGATCCTTGATAGATTCGCCGCCTCAGAGGTAGATAGCCAGAGATCGAAAATATAATGTCCATAACGTGTACCTTATATGTGTTTTCAGGCCTACTATAAATACCCCTCACATTTATTATATTTAATAGTTTTTAAAGGCGATCGCCTCTCTCGCCTCGGGCACCGAGCATCAGGTTGTCGCCTCTTGAACACCTAGGCGAGGCGTCGTACGAAAAGGCGATGCATTTCATCGCCTCTCTCGCCTCGGGCACCGAGCATCAGGTTGTCGCCTCTTGAACACCTAGGCGAGGCGTCGTACGAAAAGGCGATGCATTTCATCGCCTCTCTCGTCTTGATGGGAGGCTTGAGGCACGCCTTACTATACAAATTGAATTTCTAGATTTTTAAAAGCTTTAAACTAAGAAACGTGTGTTTAGTGGCAACTTTTTGAAAGAAAAGAAAATATATTTTTGAGGAATAAGGGGTAGAAAGACTAATTTTCACTCATTTTTGGTTAGAAAATGTGATGTTTTCAGAAGAGAACATGAACACGTTTCTTAGTGGGGTTGGGTTCTGTTAAAAATATATATTAGAATCCCTAAAAATATAAGGGATAAAATGAAAAGTAAAATAATGGATAAAATTAAAGTAAACCCTAACAAAATCAACAGTGTTGTAGAATACTATCGAAATCACATCATCCACCAACAAGGTTTTCATTTTTTTTTATTTAGTTTATTTTCATATTTGTGGTTTATATATTTTGTTTATGTATATATATTAAGTTATATAAATTTAATAGTTACTATCTTTTATTTCATTTATCTTGTTTATTCAAACTCAATACTATTGTTACACGTAAACTCGTCGAAGCAAAGCTATTTGGACTTCTTTGTTACATGCCTAACTTCTTTAAAGCTTACATAAGCACGAATATATCTATAGACTAAAGTAAAGGAAATAGACTAGGTTGTAATACTATCAGACTTAATCACACCTATAAAGGATATGAGAAATCTCTCTGCCGGTGCAATTCACAGGCAAATCCTCCAGCAACAAAGTGCTTCTAGCATAAGGAAGAAACAGTTCTTCAAGCGGCCCTTGAAAATTTATGGACCGACCATTTGCATCTATGAAGGGCTCCCCCAATACTATGATATGTGGATCATCTCTAGGAAAATATCTACCAAGCTCACCACTCATTAATCTTCTACCTTCACTACCATATGATGCTTTTTTTTTGTCAACCCATATGATGAAATTTACTAATACATTAAACTACAGTTTTTACAAATTCACATATAGTATATAGAAACAATAGAACATGCCCCAAATGTAAAAACAACATATAGAACTAGATACTAAGTGTTCCTATGACCAATCATCCTCATTAGCATAGTTGTTGAGCATGTCATGGCCACCCGATATTTCTGTACAATTACTGAGAATTTTGTAAATAAAGCAAAAAATCAGTGATCGTTAACTAAGAGTGCAACCAATTGAAAGATGAGATCAAGCCTCTCGTTAAAGGAGGAATGCTCCAAGAGTTTGTCAAAAAATTTGACCACTGTGCCGATAGGTCGGGTTGCAAACCTCCATCAAGCGGAAAAAAGTCAAGATCGATCCCTTCATGACCCCAATTGAAGCAACAAGCAACCCATCGAATGCTTCCAATCAAGTGGGTTGAATCTCCCTCACTTAGGAACGATCCACATGATCGTAGATGGCCGGAAGGTAGAGACACCAAGACCGCCAGGAAGAAAGCTATCTGAGAAGTTGTTCGAAATTTTAATGGACCGCACGAGATGGTGCATATCAAAAAAAGGGAAGAGTTGATCAAGCAGGAGATCAGCTTTGCGATAAGAACTACTATCAAAGACCCTAATAGGATGACGTAAGGCTGAGTTGTCCATTGGTGGTTACTTTAAATGTACGAAATTACACTATGACAAAGGTTTTGGTTGATAATGAAAGTAGCTCGAACATTATCTTTTACTCCACTAAAAAACTTTTATAAAAAACTAAACTTCTACCATTAAAAATTCCCTTAACGGGTTTCGGAGGATCTTCGATATACCCTAAGGATCGAATAAAAATATTAACATCATTGAAAACTCTCCCCATGCGAATGATCCTAGAAAGCGAGTGGATCGTCGCAGACCTTTTCTTAATTAATATATTAATATGCAAAAGTGCATCCATGCTACATCTTTATAGTTAACTTTGTTTATATAAATATAAAACATTAATATGTTAATATTGTTTTTTGGTAGAATTAATACGTTAAAGGGAACTTTTTACCTCCTGATCTTTTCATCTGAACCATCGAATACTGCTATTAATACTTATTAAGCTTTGTATGGGCCACGAGCTTGCGTAGATTTCTTTTGGGTTGGAAACTAGTTTAACACTTCTTAAATGGATTATCATAATTTACTCTCTACGCGGTTGGGCTAGCCCAAGTTCTCCCTAGTCCGTTACAAACTCTCATAGGAAAGGAAAACTTGCATTATTTATCTTATGTGACGTTAAGAATTCCCAAAATAAATAAATAATAATAATTACAATTTGCGTTGCGTTGTTGGAACTTGGTGGACTTGGAGAGAAAGCCAGATTCTTCATCTACTACTGCTTACAAGTATACTCGTTACTGATTTCTCTGCTGGGTTCGAAAATTTCAATCTGCAATTGTTTGAAGAATCACTCGACTCTATCTCGATTTTTTCCATGGATATTGACTCTAAACAGTATCAATTGAGATGCCAACTCCGAGGCCACGAAGACGATGTACGATCTCCTTCCTCTGATTAGGCGCAATTTTTTTTTTATGTGGAATTTCATTTTCTGCTTTTTTTTTCTTCTTTTTCTCCTGGAGTGTACAATGTGGTCGTATTGATTGTTTGCTTGTTATAGATTTTGAATTCGTTAGCAAAATTGTTCGATTGTGAAACTTCATTTTTCTTTCCGGACTTTCTGTTTTTGGTATTTTCTAGTTTACTAATTTACTAGTTTATTTCTCCAGTGAGAATTTTCATTAAATTTTGTCTTTCAAAAGTTTCCAATCTTCAGCATTAGAAGAATATCTTGTAAGCCCAAAAATTAAAATTCCTCTTCGAGAATTCGAAAATAATTTCTCTATGTTAAGTGGATTAAAATACTAATGCAAGGCGATTTCAATTGCGTGGCTTTTGTTTTTAGACTGTAGTTCTGATTTAACTTATTGGATTCGTTGCATAACGGGTAAATGCAATTTTTTGAAGTTCTTACTGATGCTATTTGCCGAATTTTGCCATCTTTAGGCTCGTGGTATATGCATATGTGGAAATGGTATAGCAACCTCTTCGAGAGACAGAACTGTTAGGTTTTGGACTTTAGATGAATCAAATCGTGATTACACCATTTCTAAAATATTATTGGGCCACACTAGTTTTGTGGGACCATTGTCTTGGATTCCTCCAAATGAGGAGCTTCCGGAAGGTGGGATTGTATCTGGAGGAATGGATACACTTGTTATCATGTGGAATTTGGCCAGTGGAGAGAAAGTTCAGATGCTCAAGGGTCATAAATTGCAAGTCACAGGCATTGTATTGGATGGTTCAGATGTCCTTTCAGTATCTGTAGATTGGTATGTCAGATTTGGCCGATGATTTATGTCAGTTTTCATATTCTTTATATCATCATGCGCATCAAACTGTGAATTGTGATAGTTTCTGTTCTGTTCAAGATGTTGAATTTGAGTCTAACAAAACTATAAATCATAAATTAATTTAATATCTTTGATGCCTTTGCTTTAGTACACTGAGACGCTGGAGGGGAGGCCAACAAGTTGGGGTCGTGGAAGCCCATAAGGCAGCAATACAAGCAATTGCCAAGTTGCCTTCAGGCGAACTTGTTACAGGTAAAATATTGTTTTCTTGTTCATTATTCAATCAGACAACCATAAATTGTGATCTGGTTTATGCAGATATTTTTATTGAACCTAATGACATAATGGAGGAACTATTAAATATCAATTCAGACTTTCTTGAGGTCTTTTGAGTCTGTTCCGTGCAATTAAATTTTCAACAGCAAAGTGTTCTAATTGTCTTACATTTGCTGTGGTATTTGAAGTATTTCATTTGCTTCGAAACTAAAGACCTTGCAGTAGCTTTTGATACTAAAATTCATTTGCAATTGATTCTGATGATAATCCAGGTTCAAGTGACATGACTTTGAAGCTCTGGAAAGGGGACACTTGTATCCATACTTTCCTTGGACATACAGGTTTTCCTTTTCTTTAGTAAATATATTGTTAGTATTAATCTCCCCCCTTAGTACAATAAAGATCTAATATCAATGTCCTTTTGGGCATAAATACGCGTGTAGTGACCATTTAGACATGCCGCTTTCTTGGACATTGCTCTGTGACAATTTCACAACTTTAGATACAAACTGATCTTCTTTATGTTCTAGAATGTCCTATTTTTCTGAAATTTGCAACTTGTGAAGTCTATTGTTAGTGTATAGTTTCTACCTTGGTGTAAAGTTTGAGATTTTGCAGATACTGTTCGAGGTGTCGCTGTTATGCCAAATTTGGGAGTTCTTTCGGCATCACATGATGGGTAAGATTTTAGATTGATTTTAGTTTTTTTTTTTTTGTTTCAAAAGTTGGAATATAAGTTCGTTTTCTGCTTTCTGTCCCTTATTTTTTGTTTTATTTCTTGTATTTCCTGATTCTTGGTTACCTTTGATTGGCAGTTCTATCAGGCTATGGGCAATTAGTGGGGAACTTCTAATGGAGATGGTTGGTCACACATCTATTGTCTATTCTGTTGATGCACATCCCTCCGGTCTTATAGTCAGTGCTAGTGAGGATTGTTCGGCAAAGATATGGAAAGGTTATATCCTCATGTTCTGTGCTAAGACTAATCTTTTATGACTTGGTATTTGTTTAATTTGTAGGGTTAGTGAACAATCTGGGATGAAGTTTTGTTTATTCTCTGAAATGTTTATGGCTGCTTAAAATTGCCCAGATTTGCTGGGGTTAAAGTTTGCCATTGGAAAATGCAAATGATATGGACAAACAATCAGATTTCACCTCTGGACTCTAAAATGATAATCATATACACAACAATCAATTGCATAATCTCTTCTTACTTGTTTTCCTTATGTAATTACATAATTAACTTTTCGGGCTTATCCATGGACCGAAATTATCTCCTTCCTGCCCTTGCATCAAGGATAATGAAAAAAAATGTCGTGAACAAGGTCAAGCTTGTCTTGCCACTACATTGTAGGAAACTCTTAACCGTTGTGCTCAATTTAGCCCATTTTTGGTTAGTATATCATGAATTTGAGCTTCTTTCATCAGCGTGAAAAAATTTAATTTCTTTAATTTGTAATTCATTTTTTTTTTTCAGATGGAGTATGTGTGCAAACCATAGACCATCCCGGTTGCGTTTGGGATGCCAAATTCTTGGGAAATGGCGACATTGTTACTGCTTGTTCTGATGGTGTTGTGCGTGTTTGGACCATAGCTCATGATAGGATTGCTGATGCTGTAGAACTTGATTCATTTGCTTCTCAACTTTCTCAGTACAAGATCAGTAGGTATAGTATTCTTTGTCAATCATTTTATAACATCAGAATTGCTGTTTTTATTATCTGTGTTAAACTATTTCAAATTAATGCAACATGCAACTTTTAAGGTTGCTAATAATTATTCTCATGATTGTCATTTTTTTTTCATAATATGATATATTTTGATTCACGTTGTTTAGTATTTCTTTGTATTATTTTCTGTTTTGGGTGGACCTAATTTTCCCCTTCTTTTTATTGCTTATGCCTATTTTCTTTAGGAAGAGAGTTGGAGGGCTAAAATTGGACGAGTTACCAGGTCTAGATGCATTAAGGACTCCAGGTATGAGTGGCACAACTGTTTTTGACCGAAAGCTTGTGTCCTTTGTTGGTTTTGTGAATTACGAATGAAGTCTGTTTACTTCTGAAATGAACCAGGAAGCATTTCATTATTTATTACATGCAAGCAAAAGTATTTGACAGATTCAGTGTTCAGGAACTAGTGATGGGCAAACAAAGGTCATTCGAGAAGGAGACAATGGTGTGGCTTATTCATGGAATATGAGAGAACAAAATTGGGATAAGGTAATAATATATTGCATTATGTTCTTAGTCTTGAGTTTATATTTAGAGGTGGATGTGTCCTTTTTCTTGTCACATGTCATTGGATGAAAATCTGTTGGTCTTAAGATTTGTTGACGTCCATCATTTTTCCCCGTTTAGCTTGTTTTTATTTTTGTTGTTTACTAAATATCTGATTCTTATTGGAATATATTTGGACTTCCTTTGAAAATTGGAACTTTCGAGTTTTCACATCATTCAGCTTCTTTTATTTTGATGGTGTTTGACTGTAAGCTTATTTAAAGAGCTTGTAAGCGCTCACATTTTCTCAGATGTTTTTGGAGCTTATAAGATGTTAGATCTTAAAAATAAGATCTCAAAATGTTTGGATAAAAATAAGATCATTAGCTTATAAGATGGTAGTAATGGCAATTGTGTAATTAATATGCTAAAAAAGTAGGGATGTGTTGAAACCTCAAAAATAAGTTGGTTTTCCACAACTTATTTGAAAGGAGCTTTTAAGCTCCTTACATCTTATTTTAACATCTGATAAGCTCTTTTAATTGAAACTTTGTCACTCACTTTTTGGGTGCTTATAAGCTCTTAAAAGTTGTTTGCTTAGAAGAGCTTATAAGCTCAGTCGAACACCCTCTTAGTTTAGTTATCTGGTTATTCGTCTCAACTCTTTACTTGTATACTTCAACTTATATTCAGATTGGTGAAGTTGTTGATGGACCTGATGATAATATGAAGAGTTCTGTGCTCAATGGAGTTCAATATGATCATGGTAAGCCTTTTTCTCCTACTATTCACCAATTCAAGCATATAATTATTCTCCTTTTCCTTTCTCAATGTTTGTGGGCATTGTATTTCCTTCAGTATTTGATGTCGACATTGGAGATGGAGAGCCTATACGTAAACTGCCTTACAATCGCTCAGGTACTGTCTGTGAATGTAAAGTGTTATTGAATAAACAATAATCTTTACAACGTCGGATCATCAAAATAATGAATGGATCGCTTATTGTTACTGTAATATGTGTTTAGTTTTTTTTTTTTTTCTCATTTTGTATGCTTTATTTTCGGTAACGATGATCTACTTACAGATAACCCTTATGATGTGGCTGATAAGTGGCTACTCGACCAAGATCTACCTCTTTCATATAGGCAACAAGTTGTGGAGTTTATTTTGCAAAATACAGGGCAGAAAGATTTCACTCCAGATCCAACTTTTAGAGATCCCTACACTGGATGTAAGACCAAAAGTTTATATATATATACTTTTTGATTTGTCATTTGCACTAACCCTTTCTTTCTAATGCTTCAGCTAGTGCTTATGTACCTGGAGCACCATCCAGGTCGCCAGGTGTGTCAAAGCCTTCTTACAAGCACATTCCCAAAGTAATCTCACAAACTTTTTTCATATCTTTATTTCCCTTTTGTGGGTTTAATTCATTGTTTTGGGCTATAGAGTAGTAGTTGAATTTGGGATATGTGAGGTGTTCACATCTGGTTCCGACTCTGTAAACCGCAGACTTGATTTAAGTATTCGTAGTTATTTCCTTCTTTCTTATACCAATAATTTATCTAAGCAATTAATTGACAAATGTTATTTTCTATCCAGAAAGGAATGCTTGTATTGGACAATGCTCAGTTTGATGGAATCCTCAAGAAGATATCTGAGTTTAACAATGCGCTTCTGTCTGACCCGGTAAATTGTTGCCTCAATTTTCAATTATTTCCTCTCTTGTTATATAATGCTACTTATTAAATTTTTGTACTTTCCCTTAAAACACTGTTGGTAGTTTGTATCACTTTTTTGTCTGAATTTTGTCATTAATTACTCTTTTCTGCAGGAGAAGCAAAACTTATCACTGAGTGAGGGCGATATCTCAAGATTGAGTGCCATTGTTAAGACTCTGAAAGACACATCACACTATCACAGCACTACATTCTCAGATGTAGATGTTGCATTGATGCTGAAGTTGCTGAAAACATGGCCAGTTTCTATGATCTTTCCTGGTAACTATCCCCTCCTCTATATTTGCATGGTTCTTAAAATTACAATTTACACGTAGTAGAGACTAGAGAATAAGTACAAAATAGCAACTTGATACTGCCAGATAGTTAGAAGTCTTATCTAAGAAACAAATGACGACGTTTGCGTGGCCTTTTTAGTGAGTGTCTGCAAGAGCTTCTTCTTTCTAAGAAGCTAAAGTTGTAAAAAGTTGGAACTTTAAGTGAGGGGTGTTTGCATAAAAAAGTGAATAGTTAAAAAAAGAAAAAGTAGTTGAGTGTTTGGAAAAAGTTGTTGATAAGCACTGTTGTTACTCTAAACAAAATCCCACTTATTTATGAAAATAACCTATGAAGCTAGAAGCCGAAGCTAAAAGTTGGTTATTGGGTGCTTCCAGCTTCTAGTTTATTTCTGCTTAAAATAAGCAGAACTTGGTTTTCCATATGATCCCTAAGTGCTGAATAAGAATTCAGAAAGCACTAGAGTGCTTTTTTTAGAGTTTGTAAACATTACCTCTGTAATAGTAGTGATATCATGATTTCACCCCATTTTTGGTGTCTAATTCATTATTGCCTATCACTGCAGTGATTGATGTTGCAAGGATGATTGTACTGCACCCAGATGGAGCTGACAAGCTTCTGCAGCATGTGAAGAATGAAAATGGTACCTAATTAGATTTGCTTCCAACCGTGTGGTCTATAATTGTTCTAAATTTTATATTATGAGGGTAATAGTAGGGCACATTGTGAGTGATTTGTGAAAACTTCTACTTTTGAAAAAGCTAAATTAGAAGCAAAAGTTGGAGTCGCAAAAGCGGGGAGTATTTGCCAAACAAAAAAAGTGAAAAGTATAAAAAAAAGTGGTCGAGTGTTTGGAAAAAAAGTTGAGTAGCACTTATTTACGAAAATAACCTAGAAGCTAGAAGCTGAAGCCAAGAGTAGACCCTTAGGTGCTTTTGGGATCTAGCTTCTTTCTGCTTTAAAAAGCGGAAATTGATTGTACAAACACTCCCTGAGTGCTAAAAAAAGGCAAAAAGCACATAAGTGATATTACACTACCATTATTCCTAAATCCTAACATAAAAATGCAGTGGAAGATAAGTTACACGGGGCCTATAAGAATAGAGTAGAATGTTTGTACACCCTAGGGTCTAAATTCATTGAAGAGTGGAAGAATGTGTAATATTCATAGAAAAACGAATATTAGTTATTATATTATTAATTTGGAACAAATATCTAAACTGCTTGTTGGACTATCAACCTATTATATACTTTAGGCATTGGATGCAGAAGAGAGTTAGGGGAGTAAATGGAGCCAACTTTGACGTTTACTCAGCCATGATTAGTTGTTGGATTTCATATGCTTTGTGTGGAAATTAATTATTTATTTGTTTTCACCAGATATAGTCACTGAATTGATCAAGAAAGTTACTGCAAGTACTCCACTTCCAGCGAATCTGCTTACCAGCCTTCGTTTGGTGACTAATCTCTTCAAAAATTCATTCTACACTGAATGGTTGCTAATACATCGTGCTGAGGTTAGCATCTTATTGGAATCTTAGTAAGATTCTTTATTTCATTGTCACTTTTGATATTATCACTCTTTTGTATGTTTCTACACTTGTGCATAATCCTTCGTTTAATGATTTTGTAGATTCTTGATGCATTCGCAAGTTGTGGCTCATCTTCAAATAAGAATGTTCAAATGTCTTATGCAACATTAATACTCAAGTACGTACTGACTAAATTTTGAAGTTTGTATTTTGATATTTAATCTATTTTGTCACTCTTTAATTGGTGGAAGAAGATATTATTAGGTAGGTAATATGAATTAAACCCTTATTTGAATGCTTGTCAATGTAGAGGATACATCATGTCTTTTACTCCCCGTTCAGCCAATGACCAAGTGAACCTTTTGTTCTGCCTTTTGAGAAGATTTAATTTTTACCAACCACCTATCATTTAAATTTATAAAATATTACTCCATTGTAAAAAAAGTTTCTGCCCCTAAAATCGATACTGTTTTGAGCTTTGCAGCTATGCTGTTCTTTTGATTGAGAAGAGGAATGAAGAAGGCCAAGCTCAAGTTCTTTCAGCAGCATTAGAGGTATTCTATTAATCCTGATTTTTCCTATCGATAGGATTAAGTAACAATAACATGCATATGGAGTATGGACAAAGAAATATACGAGAAAGGCTTTTCCATGAAGAATGGTTTTCACCTTACAATTAAATTGGCATGACAGTTGACATGTTTAGCTGGTTCTTCAGATGTAATTAACATTTCCGTTATTTTAACTTTTTGTTTTATCTCCTGAAGATGGCAGAAGAAGAAATGACAGACTCTGATTCACGATTTCGGGCTTTGGTGGCCATTGGCTCACTGGTAGGTTTTCTAATATTTGATCTTCCCTTGAAATAGTAAGTGGTGATTTGCAAGAGCTTTTGCTTAATTTGTTATGCAGATGCTTGAAGGCCTGGTGAAAAAAGTAGCTTTGGATTTTGATGTCCTAAATATTGCAAAGGCTGCGAAGGCATCTAAGGATGCCAAGATTGCTGAAGTTGGAGCTGACATAGAACTTGTAGCAAAGCAGAACTGAATGCATACAGTTAGAAACCTCCTTTTTGGTTGGTAAAGCATTTAATTTTGAGGGACTATGTACACAACTTTGAAGAGCAGTTCCAGAGTTTATGAAATGTGACTATACCCTTCAATTTTTCTGTCTTAGTATCTAATTCTCACTGGCAAAAATTTCATTGTACAGACGTTTATGCAAATGATATATAAAGAATTGTAGTAGTTATTGTCTTTCTTGACCTTACTGATAAAATATCTAGAACAGTTAGGTAAAAGGAGATGGACCCTCTTGTCATAATAAAAACAACATGATGCATGTGCCTCTATATATTCATTAATAATACATTCGAAAAGTCCATATTTTGTAATGTGCAATAAATGTCATGTCATTCTTAGAAACATGTCATATGACGGCTCATGTGATCCTATCTAGTTGAGTATTTATCCAATTGTATCCTGAGTGGTTAGATCATACTTGATGATATTATCATTTTACTTTATTACATTTTATAATATTATCAAATCATGATCCAATAGTTCATAATCCATGTGCCCAAGTGGGTAGGATGAAATGAAGCTAGTATGACTCACATCCATATGCCACATTGGTAACATGTGTATTGATTTCTTGCTATTCTCTTTCTTTCTATGTGATCCACCAATATTTCTTAATTTTTTTATAATTTAAATGTAAAGTAGGGATAGAGGTATTTAAAACGATAGAAAAACTATTAAATGTATATCATCCTATATTTTTGTAATTTATTTATGTTACAATTTTTTATAATTATAAATGGGGGGCACGGAGTGCCACGGACCATCAGTTTAAATTCTGCTACATTTATATTTTACTTACGAAAAAACAAATTGTAATTCCTTCAATCTAAGCCATTTGGTCCTACTTATACTCCAAAAAGTTTTTCTGGAACTGTTATTGCGGCTCATCAAATTCAGATCCATGATCCATTTTCCTATATTATTATATTTCGGCCCCTGTACAACACTAAAATTGCTCCATATATATAATATAGTTGTCCTCACTCATAAGTCATAAGCCTACTCATAAATTCTGCGTCATATTTTGCCATTCCCACCTACCTATTCTATTTTCCAGCCAGGAGGTTAGATTCTTCAATATCACTCCTTTAATTCAGGCATACATTGTGAATTTTGTCTGATCTGGATGAATTTCTCTTATATTTTAGATATATTTCAGCCCTCTTTACCCTTTTTTTCTGCTAAGTATCAACATTCACCAGAAAATGTCTTTCTTATTAATTAGTTTCTTTTTCCGGATTTTACAGTTCGCATTGATTAATTTTTTCATAAATTTTAGCATTTCTTTTGTCATGCTTTACTGTCTAAGCGGGTTGATGATTGGGTGCTTTGAGATTAGATAATAGTAGTCTATTGAATGTTTGAAGTTCTCTGATGAGTTTTCAGATGATGTAATATAACTCATGATCTAGTGGAGCATACGTTTTGTGGACTTGATTTATTTTCATTTAGTTGGACGGTGAGGTGTGCACTCTGTATTTAAGAAAAATCTTATTTTACATTTTTGAACAAATGCATATGCATTTTTCATGGTATGATTGTGATTTTCTTGCATCTTTTATGAGTTTGAAGTTTATGACTTGCTTTTCCTTATTTTGCGCTAATATTTTTGTATAAAAGTTTTGGTTAGAACAGGAACAGAAAATGCTTAGGATTTCTTTTGTTTGATTGTTTGTTTGCTAAATTATAGTGTAACAAACTTGATTTCCTCCCAAAAAAAAGGATAGGAAAATGAAAATGAGAGAGAACTCATTTGCCCCCGTTTAATCCTCCTCTAAAACAACAAACCGAACTTCAGATTCTATATTTTATTATTTCAAATATCCTTGTCCATAACCAGTTTCCTTTCATTTCCAAAATTAATAAAAAGACCTTGCAAAATGGTATTATAGTGGAAAGTTGTATTTTCATATAGGGGCAGTCTACATCCACTATCCCGAGGTTTGGTATAATGACAAGTTAGTTTCAATTACAAAACCCCCATGCCATCTCATTATTCACGTAAAATTTATGAAAATCGTGACAAGGAGATGCTTTGACGAGCATCAACTAATGATGGACTTTGCAGGATTAAAAGCATAGCCACAATACGACAAAGATTTTACATGAACAATGAAACCTTAGGAGTGTTTTTGTAATTTCTGAAACACAAGGGACTAATTTGTTATTACACCATACCTCAGGGATAGCAAAGGTAAATCTCCCTTGTGACACATTGCTCTTGCCATTGTTGTATTCCATTGGAACTGAATGTGGTGGTCAATAGAGGGTGAGTTGATGAAGTAGTTGTGTTTTTCCTTTTTTTTTAGTTTTCTTTTTGTTGTATGTTACCAGTGAACAGATTAAGGTCCATTACACACAAATGGATTACCGGATCAACGAATCAATGATCACCTCAAATTCAGACAACATACCACATGATACAGGAAACTTTGAATGCAACATCTGTTTCGAATTAGCACAAGATCCAATTGTAACTCTCTGTGGACATCTTTACTGTTGGCCTTGCCTTTACCAATGGCTTCAACTTCATTCCCATTCTCACGAATGCCCCATTTGTAAGGCAATGGTACAAGAAGAAAAACTAATTCCGATATATGGAAGAGGCAAAGCAAATTGTGACCCAAGATCTCGTTTCTCTCCTGGAGTCATTGTCCCAAATCGACCAATAGGTCAAAGACATCAAACAGCTAATATGAATAATAATGAGTGGGACCCGATAACGGGATTTACGCCAATAAGGTTTGGCCAACAAACTTTGTCTACTCTTTTTGGTGCTTTGCCGGCCATTTTTAACCTTGAGGTGCATGGCTTTCCTCATGCTACTGTATATGGGGGAACTTCTGGTGTGACTTATCTTTTCTCTAGTTCGGTTCATGGAGGTTATGTTCATGGCTTTCATAACTATCATTCGGATCCTGTAGAGTGGAAACCCATTTTGTGGAAGATCGTTTTTGTTTTGCTTGGTTTTGCGTTGCTATTGCATCTATTGCTTGATTGAAGTTGATTTTCTTGATGGGTAGGAGTAATTACTAAATCATGGAAGTGTATATTTATGGTTTCATAGGAATTTAGTTGTGAGTTGGACTGCATGCATATGATAGGTGTGCCTTCACTTATTTTCTCAATGAAATGAAGCTGGTTATGTATGTGTAGGTTGATCTGTAACTATCTTGATGAAAGAGGATGTAGTAGAGTAACTCAATATGTAATAGAAGGTGTTAGTTCTAAGTAGTACCGTTTGTTTGATGGTTATGAATCCATGCTATGCCTCTGTATTATAGATGTAAACTTATTTGGCAACTCTTACTTTAAGGTTATGTTAGAATCTTGTAATTTTCACGGGGAATGATGTAGGTAAAGCAAAATGTTTTAACCATAAAATGCAAATTGTAGTATATAACACTAAGAAATTACATTCTTTTTATCTCCTTGTTTTTCTTTTAAACTAAACTAAAATCAAATGAGAAAATCGAGCAGAAGCTGGAAGGGGATTAGAGGAGAGGAAGTTGAAGACTTTCAAGCATTATGGCTTACATTTAATTTCATACTGTTTGATTTTTCCCTTCTTTGTTTCTCATAGTAATTTAATCCCCATTAATCAAATTTTTAACAAAGATCACCTGCAATGCATGTCCTTTTTACATTAGGATTTTTATGAAAAAGCATTGGGGACCAAATTGCAAAAAAATATTTGTGTAATTTCTGTGATTACGGATTTCCACTAGGCTAAAGGACTCTTTGACAACTTCTTAAAATATTTGCGCGACGTTATACAAAATATCCCTATTTTTTTTCCATCAATAAATACGAGAGGCCCAATAGCCACCAACAAAATCTACTTTAGTATTGTGGATAAACTAACCAACTTGATCGTTTATTATTACATCTCTTGCCTTTCAATTGTATAACTTCGAGAAAAGAACTCAGAAGATATTTCAATCAAAATGAAGACTCTGAATTCGATAACAACAGTTGCAAAAATTCAATTACACCATATCAGAAACACCTCCAAATTCAGAACCCAGTTCCGCTTTCCGAACAAGTCTCTTCTCTATTCTTCATGCAGTTCCAGAAATGGCGGCACATTCACTCTCACTCTTTCCTTTAGTAGCAGAAACACCGTACTTTGTAAGCTCAAAACCTCTGAAAATGAGAGTAACACAAAGGGGAAGAACAAAAGCTCGAAAGCACCCACCACCACCAAAATTCAGGCACCTGAGCCTGGCGGAGCGCCGGCGGTCTCAAGCAGCGGGGGTGGTGGAGGCCCGGTGAAGCAGCAGCCGCAGAAGAAGAAAGTGGGTTCTTCGCAATTCAACAGATTGTCTAAAAAGCTGTTGGGAATTCTTTCTAATCTGCCTCTTGCTATTGGCGAGATGTTCGCAATTGCTGCTTTAATGGCTTTAGGTATTGTAATTGCAGTTTTTCAGGAAATTAATTGGTCTAGAAGCTTTGCTTACTGAATTTGGAGTCAAACATTGAAATAATGATTATCGGATATTGGAGATTAATTCATAAATTATAACTGGAGATAATGTCATTAGTTTTGAAAAAATTATCTGTAAAAAATTGGGAAATTTGATTTCTTAATAATCTCTCTGAATTTTAGCAAATGACGTTAATCGTTGTTGCAGGAACTTTGGTTGAACAAGGTGAGGCACCAGAGTTCTATTTCCAGAAGTATTCTGAAGAACATCCTATCCTAGGATTCATGACATGGAGATGGATTCTCACACTTGGCTTTGACCATATGTTTTCGTCTCCAATATTCCTGGGAACGTTATCTCTCCTAGGAGCATCACTTATGGCTTGTACATACACAACACAGATTCCAATAGTGAAGGTAGCAAGAAGGTCTGTTTTTAAAATTTGTTTTTCTAATAATTGGAGTCTTTTCTGTTTCTTGCTATCCTTGAGTACAATCTTAATTCAGAAACATTTAAATACTTGCTTTTCAGGTGGTCCTTCTTACATTCAGCTGAGTCAATTCGTAAGCAGGAATATTCGGATACATTGCCTAAAGCATCAATCAGTGATTTGGGTGTTATTCTAATGGGAGCTGGATATGAAGTATAATACTTATTCTTGTGTTTATTTTTCTAATGTTTAGCAATTATGCATTTTTTGTTTTGTTCTTTCATTTGATATTACACAATTCGGCACCTTGAGTATGTTTTCATTTATTGTCATTTTCTGGATTCTTGAAAATGGATACTGTATAACGATAATTATTTTTATTATTTTTAGGTATTTTTAAAGGGCCCATCGTTATATGCCTTCAAGGGGCTGGCTGGTCGTTTTGCCCCAATTGGAGTACATTTAGCGTTGCTGTTAATAATGGTTGGTGGAACTCTTAGTGCAACTGGAAGCTTTAGAGGGTCTGTAACAGTTCCACAGGGTTTGAATTTTGTTATAGGAGATGTATTAGGACCAATTGGATTCTTATCTACTCCTTCAGAATCTTTCAACACTGAAGTTCGTGTAAATAGATTCTCTATGGACTACTATGACAGTGGAGAGGTTAGAAGACACTATAACTTCAGTTTTTATTGCTGTTTCCATAAATGTCCCCTCAAGGTTTCAAAATTACACATGCCTCCCTCGTAACTTGTTTTCACCTTACACTTAAATTTGGTAAACTTTTCAAATTGTTGTTGCATGATTCCAAGTTTCTAGATAATTTTTCTCAGTCTTGATTGAATTTCGATTATTAAAAGGGGGTATTTGTAATTTTGAAAGTAAGAGCGGAGGGTCGCATAATTACACGTACTTGTAGGGGATGTAATTGTAGTTGACCCTTATTGTTCGTGTTGGCAGGTTTCGCAGTTTCACAGTGATCTTTCACTGTTTGACCTTAATGGGAAGGAGATAATGAGGAAAACAATAAGTGTGAATGATCCTTTAAGGTTTGGTGGGATCACAATATACCAAACCGATTGGAGTTTGTCTGCATTACAAGTAATGAAGGATGATGAAGGACCATTTAATTTGGCCTTGGCACCACTGCAAATCAATGGGGACAAAAAGCTTTATGGAACATTTCTGCCCGTCTCAGATGCTGATTCTACTAATCTTAAGGGAATGTATGTTTTTCTACTCCCAAAAAAATGCTTTATTTTTAAAACGTATCATAGTATGTAATTGCCTACTCTATTTCTGTGTTTTCTCATAATCAGATCAATGCTGGCTCGTGATATGCAATCAATTGTACTTTATGATCAAGAAGGCAAATTTGCAGGAGTGAGAAGGCCAAGCTCAAAACTCCCCATTGAAATTGATGGCATAAAGATTGTTGTATTAGATGCCATTGGCAGTACGGGCCTTGAACTAAAGGTGATGAAGATTAATTTTTTATAGAAAAAAACTAAATTTTATCAATTTCCTATTTGACCCTTTTCAAGAATTTACATTTTAATATGTTAATCAAATGTTTTTCGATACAGACTGATCCAGGAGTTCCAATTGTCTATGCTGGTTTTGGTGCTCTGATGCTCACGACGTGCATCAGTTTTTTATCTCATGCACAGGTTAATATAAAATAGTTCTTTGGCTTTTAATTTTTTTATTGGTAAATGTTTTTCATCACAAAGATTGTACTAATCTTTTATTATTATTTGCTTACGTGTATGCTTTGAAAAAAAGATCTGGGCTTTACAAGACGGAACGACAGTGGTCGTCGGTGGTAAAACAAATAGAGCACAAGGTGAATTTCCAGATGATATGAACTTTTTACTTGATCAAGTTCCTGAATTAGTTGATTCTTCTGCTTCAAATCCATCAAACATTATTAGTGGCTAATTTTAGTCAAGTGATTTATCAACCTTGGAAGTCCTACTATGGAAATGGAAGTTGATGAAAAAAGGAAAGAACCATCGTTCTGATTACGGTTAATGGAGATGGGAAACATCAAGAAGTCGAGATATGAATCAACAAGGTGAGAATAATTTTTGCCACTTGCAAACATGTTATATTTGTATAGCATTCAATACCTTTTTCTTGTACGTAGATACACTGTATTATACCGTCCTGAGAACAAATCCAATCAAGACTGAATAAATAATGAATTATTTATATTTATGATTAGGTTCAGGAATGAATGTTACATTTGATTTATTATTAATATATAACATATGTTTGTGGGTTGGCACTAAGTGTGCATGATCAAGGAAGGTGGTAATCTTTAATAATTGACTGAATATTGGCAGAATTGATAATCCAAATTCTTTGCTGGTATGTCTGCCTCAGCCTGCAGCCTTGGCTTAACTAAAGGCATAGGATAGGAAATACACAATTTTCATTGTGGTGGTTATGGTGGAAAAGGAAATCTTTAGCAATAGTTTTGTTGACCATACAAGTATATTAAATGTCCTGTACCAAACTATTGGTGAATCATGCAAATATTATAGGGATTTTTGTATGGATATTGATTTTCCTTGTGATAGTTAATAGGGATATTACACTTACACCCCTCGACTTTGGAGTAAATACAATAAAATCCCCTAAGTGAAGGGGTATAAATGTAAAATATTGCCACAAAGACTCTCTGAAATTTAAAATTCACCCTCGAAAACTTTAAGGCCATAGTTGGGGAACCATGTCTTGGTTCCTGCAACTAAAAGAATGTTTTTCCTAGCTACTTTTTCCTTGCAGTGACTATTGTACCCTTATTCTATTGAAAAATGAAAACGCACATAAAATAGAGTGCACAAAAGACAAAACTTTACTAAATAGGAAATTTTAAATGATGTTTTATAGACAGAGTATTGTGTATAGTATGCATACTCAAAATATTATATATATATTTAGAGAAAGGTTGGCAGAAAATGGATAGCTCGTCGGTCGAAGCTTCAATTTTCAAACATATATGACTAAACCAAACACTTGTGATTATGCTTTCCATAAATTATGAAATTGCTAATGCTTTGTAAAGTCCGAATCAGCACCTTTCACACATGAATACATGCATGGTCCATCATCATCCACCAACCCACTATTTCTTTCTTTAAACCGTTGCATCATCATCTAAAATGAATTTTGAAAAAAATCATAATCAAACCTTAATTAACTTTAAAATTATATCCATGAAGTAAGAAAAATGTCAACCAATTAGTCATCATTTTATTTTCTATTTTTCTGTCTAGGACGTGACGCACGATTGCTCAATTCTTTTTCAAACAATTGACAGGCATAATATAAGAAAAACAGAATCTAAAAAAAAAAAACATATAAATCCAAAAATCATTGAGTCTCTGCCATTTAATCTAAACACGAAATAAAAATATGAAATCATGTCGGTCCAACCAATTCAGAACCTTTTTTATTTTTTAGAAATCCCAACCAATTCAAAACCTAATCATTTGTTTGTAATATAAATAGCCAAATGTCGAATAAGATACATTTCGCGCGTAAAAAAGTCAAGTGGGGGCCTTAATATTGGTTAGAGCCGTGACTATGCAAAATTTCTAAATCTTTTTACTTATTAAAAACTTAACAAACACTATGAAAGATGACAGCAAAGAAAGCCAGCACTTGATGCCCAAGATGGAGCCTAAGTTCTTCGAGGTTGAAACAAATCATGATCATGTTCATGATTTCGCTGCAGACACTAAGAAAAACAGAGGTGAAATCTTCAGAGAGAAAACATGGGATGAATCGAAGAAGTTGTGGGAGATTGCCGCGCCTGCGATTCTTACAACGGTGGCGCAATTCTCGATTGGATTCGTGACCATTGCGTTTGTGGGACATCTTGGAGAGCTTGAACTCGCTGCTGTTTCTGTTGTACAGAATGTTCTTGAGGGCTTTGTTTATGGCATAATGGTGAGCAGCTTTTACATTTCTTTTTGGGTTAATTACATTTAAAACAATAAAGTGGGGAGGTGTTGTAATTTGCCAAATGTGGGGATTAATCTGTAATTTCACATATCCACAGGGTGCCTAAATGTAATGACCTTTGTTTTGATATTTTCTGTCTTATTTTATCAGAAGCTGCTTTTACATATTTGCTGCATTCTGACGCAATTTGAGAAATTTAAGGGATAAAATCAATAACTTTTAGTGGGTCGTGTAAAGATTAGATTCTTATGAAGGGTTTAAATTTTTCTCCATTTTCGAAATTAATATCCCACTTTGTGATGACGAATGTAAACACTGACCTGTTTTATTTCACTAGGCTATTGTGAATTAGTTCTTGAATATTTCTTGTATTAGCTAGGAATGGGAAGTGCCCTCGAAACACTCTGTGGGCAAGCAGTTGGAGCTGGACAATATGATATGCTTGGAGTATACATGCAAAGATCATGCATTATAACTATTGTCACAGCCTTATTGCTAGCACCACTCTACATTTTCACATCACCAATATTGGATCTCCTTCAACAGAGCAAAAACATCTCAGAGCTAGCAGGAAAATATGCTTTATGGGTGATTCCTCAGTTATTTGCTTATGCATTGAATTTTCCAGTGCAAAAATTTCTTCAGGCACAGAGCAAAATATGGGTTATGACTATAATTTCTATAGTTTGTTTGGGATTTCATGTTCTTTTTAGCTGGATACTTGTGGTAAAACTTGAGAAAGGCCTTCTTGGTGCTGCTATGGCAGAGAATATATCGTGGTGGCTAATGGTGTTGGCTCAGATTGTGTATGTTGTTGGCGGGTTTTTTCCGGAATCATGGACAGGATTTTCTTTATTGGCATTCAAATCTCTTTATAGCTTTGTGAAATTGTCAATTTCATCAGCTATCATGCTATGGTAAGTTCTTGGTAATGCAACTCCAAATTAAAGCCTTTTTAAACAGTTCTTATGGAGATAATTACAGTTAGACCTCCTGAGTTTAAGGGTAAATACAGCATGCCCCCCTGAGTCTAGCTGTAATTATATGATGCATGTTTAATTGTACGTATTTGTTAGATTTTTTAATTTTGAATCAATAAATGAAAAATATTGGTTCTTTAATTCTAATGAATCTTTATTGGTTGCAGCTTGGAGCTGTGGTATTATACAATAGTGATCCTTATGGTTGGCTGGTTAAAGAATCCAGAAATTGCTGTAGATGCTATATCCATTTGGTTAGCTCCCAAGTCCCTAATTCCATTTTGCAATTTTTTGTTGTTTAGAGTTTCGTTAGTAATTTATCGTTGATTTATTTATTTTTATTTAATTAAGTTAACTCTGATTTCTGATCATATACTTTGATTAATTGATATGACAGTATGAATCTTGAACTTTGGACGTTGATGATAACTCTAGGTTTCAATGCTGCAATCAGGTCAGTGATTTAACGACTCTACTATATATATATATATATATATATATATATATATATATATATATATATATATATATATATATATCCACATTTATTTAGCAATATATAATAAAAAATTCCATAATTCTGAATAATTTGCAGTGTTCGTGTGGCAAATGAGCTTGGAGCTAATCATCCAAAAGCTGCAAAGTTCTCTGTTTTAATAGCTGTGGCTACATCGACATTGTTTGGAGTTGTATTCACAGTAGCAATCCTTGCAACTAAAAACTATTTCCCAATATTGTTTTCTAACAAAGATGAAGTCATAAAAGAGACATCCAAGTTAGGCTATTTCCTAGCAGCAACTATTTTCCTCAACAGCATTCAACCAGTCCTTCATGGTACCTAAACTTTTGAAACATTTCATATGTCTTTTAAGTACGTGTTTGTGTGTAAAATAAGACATTAATATTTTTTGTGGGATTGTTTTTGCAGGGGTGGCAGTAGGGGCAGGGTGGCAATTCTCAGTTGCATTGATAAATGTTTGTTGCTACTACGTTTTTGGGCTTCCTTTTGGTGCTTTGCTTGGTTATAAACTTGATCTTGGAGTTAAAGGGATCTGGTTAGGAATGTTGGCTGGTTGTTTTCTACAAACAGTTGTATTGATTTGGGTCGTGCTCCGAGCTAATTGGAGTAAAGAGTTAAGTTTGCATATTATGGTCAAGTTCAGTATTTGCTTTCAGGGGTATAATAGTTTATAGTCATGAGAATCTTATGTGCATGCAGGCTTTACAGGCTGAGGAGAGGGTCAGGTCCTATGGCAATCGCAACACACCTTTGCCCCAAAATGAGAGTGCAGAAGATCATGGGATTATCACAGACAAAATTTGATGAAACAAGGGCAACATAGACGTATATAGTTGACCCTTTTCTCTTCACAATTACTGTTAAATTAGGTGATTATTTTCGCATATCTATACGTAGTATGTAATTAAATTGTCCCTACACAAAGGTGATTAGGCTAGCTAGAACGTACGTATAAATTTTGATTACAAATTTGTTTCTTGTAAAAGCTACTTAAGTAACTCAAGGTTACTAAGTACTGTGAGCCGATTTTTCTTTATTTTCTTTTACACAGGGAATTTGTAATCACCTCTATAGAATTTGATTTTTTTTTAATAATCAATTAAACTATAATCATACAATAAATACTATTGCACTTGTAATTAATTATCGTCTGGGAATGATATGACAATTATTTAACAAATATGATTCAATTGATAATTTATTGGTTCTGTTTCAATCAACCTTTTCATTGAAATAAATTAAAATTTCTTTCAAATATCTTTTATTATTATTTTACAATCACCATGTCTCTAGTGTTTATTAGATATTTAAATATGTAAAACATATTAAATATGATAGTTGATAGATAAACACATGCATGCAAGCAAGCACACAAAAGAGTGGACCAAAAATCATGAGGCCCACATACCCAAATATTTGGTATTTGTTCCGAAATTTGTGGTTGGTTGGGCTCTTCTCAACAGTATGTGGGCTAACAGATTGTTGGGCCCCAAAAAAAATCCTTTTCTTTTTCATAAAAAAAAAAAAAAGAAAGAAAAAACATGGTAAATTAGAATCCCCTTTTGTCAAAATTTGGAATTATTTACAAATATGTCATTCAAATTATAAACAAGACCAAAAAAATAAAAACATAAATTAAGTCTGTTTTTTGCTGCTTAGAGATAAACTAAGTCGGCATTCTAACAAATTAGATATGGATAAATGGGGAGATCCTTACTTGTTCAAATTAATAAATATAATTTTAAAATTAAATAATAGGTTCATCTAAATTAATATATATATTATCCCCATTGAGTTGGAAATAGATTATAAATATAGACAACTTGTTTGAATTTCAACAACGACGGCTGCTGAAACACACACAATTGCATAATATTGAAAATATAGATATATCATAGACTATGTGTGAGTTGCTAGTTATTAAATGTCAAAAATTGTGTTTTCCATTTTGTATTGTGACTAGCTAGCTATACTTACTTCAAATGCCCGGTGCTAATTATTATTTATTATATTATTAAAAAATAATGGTTGTCAAGAATGAAGAGCAGCACTGAAGTCAAGCTTGTTGAATTCAACAGAAGCTAGCTAACATTTCTAAAATATGACGAGTGTATTAGATCAGTTTATCTTGATCGGAATTGTGGAATTTAAACTGATAAATTATTTGAAAAGTAAGAATTTTAAGTTAGGGAGGTTAGACCCGCTAGCTTGGCCTTGGGGGGCTGCTGTAATATTCGGACAATTCTAATTAGGATGAGAATATGAGGATATGTGCTGATTGCAGCTATCATTGGTCGTAACATGTATTGTAGAATATGACCACCAATTCTACGTGAATATCTAACATAGTGTACTGTTGAATAAGGAATTTTTGTATTTATTATTTGATTTTGAGATTAATGATTATTAATTTATAATATTTTAACATTTAGATTCGATGTTTTTAAAGTTTTTTGATCACATGAGTGGTAATACGTCGTTGACATAAATAATTTTTTATATTTTTTTCCTTATGATTTACCGCATGACGCCCTTTTTATTTCCCGGGGAAACACAATTACTACTTAGATAATAAAAATAAAATAAAATAAATTTAGGTGGTAAATTGTAACAAGACAAAAAGAAAAAAAAAAAGGTGTTTTTTTATAAAAATGTAATAAAAACTTCAAAATGCAATAATTGGATCTACACATGAGTTTTCCGTTTTGAAGTTTGAACGGTCTATGTTGATGTATAGCTGTCACAGAGGCTAGGAGGAAGATAATGAGATAATATTTAATTTAACATTAGAAAAGAATTTACACGTTTAAAGTAACACATTAATTTCAATTTTATTATTTATTACTTACGAAATTGTCAAATTAAATTATTGGAATTTGATAGGTATGATTTCTTACAATGATAAAGATGAAAGTTTAAAAAAAGAAAAAGAAAGAAATTGCCGAATTAGCATCAAACAACATACAAAAACAGAGCATCTCTCCCTTACCGCACAACGTCAAAATCCAAGAAAATACTCTGTAAACAACATTATTAAATTAATTTTTTTAAAAAAAGAAAAAAAATGAAGCAAGACTTTTAAGTACATAAGATGATGAGAATAAATAAATAGAGTTCATGGATCACGAGCGCAGGAAACTGATAAATTGCGCACAAGGGACATTGCGCACCCCAACAGCCCAGCTTCCAAATCTCTCTCTCTCCTAACATCAACGCCGGGTTAACTTCATCCACATGGCGATCTCTCTGCAATTCTGTCGTATCTCCACACGCACCGAGCTCCCCTTGCCGGAGACCAGACTATTCCGCCAACGGAAACCGAACTCCATTCGATGCTCCGCCGCCGGAGAAGCTGCGGCCTCTTCGACTTCCTCCTCCGACTTTGACGCCAAGGTTTTTCGTCACAACTTGACCAGGAGTGAGAATTACAACCGCAAGGGGTTTGGGTATAAGGAGGAAACTCTTGCGAAGATGAACCAAGAGTATACAAGTACGTCTCTATGAATTTTCGAGATTCTCTGTCCCTACTATTTTCGGAAAAAGTTGAATTGTGAAATATAAGCACGTAATTTATTTTTCTCTGCTTCCGTGGAAATTTTACGTTTTCTACATGTAGATTTCAGCTTCAGTATATGAAATTTGTTCCAAAATTTTCTTACTTGAATTTGACTATTCAATCGTGTGTGTACCCGTTGCTTTAGTTTGTAGATGTTCATGTCTGTATCCTGGCTTTGACTTATTGTTCGATTCTCCGAAATTTTCTCCATAAGAATCATAATTGCTGCAATTCTAGTTCGCCTGAGTCTCATTTTTACAGAATTTTTATGTAGAAGTATATAGGCATTTTCATCTCTTCACCTTATAGGTGCTAATACATTTTTTTTTTTTTTTTGTATAATTTATGTGCATCGTTTCATTCGGGTATTGTATGATCTGATATGCTTAATGCATCAAATATACATATTGGCAATTTTTTGTGGATATTGATTATCTGGAGCATATCAGGTGATATTATAAAGACATTAAAGGAGAACGGGTTTGAATACACATGGGGAAATGTTACAGTGAAGCTTGCTGAATCTTATGGATTCTGCTGGGGTGTTGAACGGGCTGTCCAGATTGCATATGAAGCTAGAAAGCAGTTTCCTACTGAGAATATATGGCTCACTAATGAAATTATCCACAACCCCACTGTTAATCAGGTTTTCTGTTAACTCATATCTCACTGCATATGCTTTTGGTCCTTTACTTCCCTTTTAATCTATTTCTGATGTGGTTAGTTCACTTATTTTTCCCATTTTTTGTGGGCAATCCTTTCAAGTGCATGTAAACAAAACAATATGTGTTTTGCTCCCTCCACATAATAAGTATTTTTCCTTTGAAGTTCATTGAAATCAAGTTTGACAGGTTGTCAGCCAGCTGATTTTACCATGTTTATAGTCATCTCTGGCAACCTTCATATACATTTGATCTATCACTGTCAAGGTTCTGTGTTTTTATGGGAAGAAACAAACTTTAACAAGTAAAAATTGATTATATAATTTAAAATTTCCTAACAGAGGCTTGAAGATATGGATGTCAAAAATATTCCTCTTGATGATGGGAGGAAACAATTTGATGTTGTTGACAAGGGTGATGTCGTGGTACTGCCAGCTTTTGGAGCTGCTGTAGATGAGATGAGGGTTCTGAGTGACAAGAATGTTCAAATAGTTGATACAACTTGCCCATGGGTGTCTAAGGTAATTTTCTTCCTAATAACAGTTTTGGTTACAAGTAGTTATTTCTTGTGTGTTTTTGACAATTACAAGTTTTTGTTATGAAGGTCTGGAATACCGTTGAAAAACACAAAAAGGGGGAGTATACCTCAATAATCCATGGTAAATATTCTCATGAAGAGACTGTGGCTACTGCATCTTTTGCAGGGAAATATATCATTGTAAAGAACATGAAAGAGGTACTTTTAGTTTCTGCTCTATTCTGACGTTTGAGTTTCAATAAAGCTTTCTTATTTTACTAAAAATGACTGTATGGTGTTTCAGGCTAATTATGTATGTGATTACATTTTGGGTGGTGGACTTGATGGATCCAGCTCAACTAAAGAGGAATTCATGGAGGTAAATTTTTCTCTTATTCTATTTAATATTTAATTAATTTACTTGTGCTGGCATTCAGTGTGTGATATTTGTTTGCAGAAATTTAAATTTGCTGTATCTGAGGGATTTGATCCGGACCTTGATCTTCAAAAAGTTGGTATTGCGAATCAAACTACTATGTTAAAGGGAGAAACAGAGGATATTGGTGAGTAGCCATTCTACTGCACCTCTCTCTACAACTTCGCAATATGTGATCTGTATTTCTGATTCTTTTCCGTTCTGCAGGAAAATTAGTTGAGAAGACCTTGATGCAAAAGTTCGGGGTCGAAAATATTAACAACCACTTCATTAGTTTCAACACCATTTGCGATGCAACTCAAGTAAGTGGGTGTTTACAAACTCTACTGCTTCTGGAGAAGCTGAAATAGAAGTTAAAGTTGTAAAAAGTTGAAGTACTAAAAGTGAGCAGTTGGAAAAAAAAAAGTGAGAAAAAAAAAAAAACAGTGGAGTGTTTGGGAAGAAAGCTAAGAAGCTCTTTACTACTCGAGGAACGCCCATTTGTTTACAAAAATAACCTAGAAGCAGAAGCTAAAATCATGTCCTTAGGTGCTTCTAGCTTCTAGCTTTTTTCAGATTACAATAAGCGGATGCTGATTTTGGAAACACTCCCAAAGTGCTTAATAAAGCACTTAGCACAAAATTGCTTTTATTAGAGTTTGCAAACACTACCTAAATTATCTCTCTCTCTTTCTCCTGATTTTTAATAACATTTGACCATTCCTTGTTATATTTAGGAAAGGCAAGATGCGATGTATAAACTGGTCGATGAACAGCTCGATCTGATACTGGTTGTTGGTGGATGGAACTCAAGCAACACTTCACATTTACAAGAAATTGCAGAGGAACGTGGAATTCCATCATATTGGATTGACAGTGAGATAAGAGTAGGTCCTGGAAACAAAATCAGTTACAAATTGATGGTATGTGCCTTCTTCTAATCATTCTACCTTGTGACTAATTATGTGGGTGTTTGCAAGAGCTTTTGCATTTGGGAAGCTAAATTTATAAAAGTTGGAGTTGTAAAAACGAGGAGTGTTCGGAAAAAAAGTGAAAAGTTAACAAAAAAGTATTTGTGTTGTTTGGAAAGAGAAGTTGACAAGCACTTTTACTCTAAATAAACTTCTAACTTATTTACGAAAATAACCTAGAAGCTTGAAGTTGAAGCTGAAAGTTGGTCCTTGGGTGTTTCTGCTGCTACCTTATTTCTGCTTTAATTTAGCACAACTTACTTTTCCAAAAAGTGCTGAGAAAAAGCAGAAAGCGCAAAAACATTGTTTGATTGGTCTAAATAATGTGTGCAGCACGGTGAGTTGGTGGAAAAAGAGAACTTTCTACCAGAGGGTCCTATCACAATTGGTGTAACATCCGGTGCATCAACTCCCGATAAGGTGAGTTCTTGTTTCTTGTTTTTCACAATAACAGATTGATTCAAGACATGCGGCAATTAATTATGTTAAATCTTTCATTTGTCTTAACTAGGTTGTTGAAGATACCCTTCTGAAGATTTTTGAGATAAAGCGCCAGGAACTACTTCAATTGGCATAAATTAATGCTATAGATCAATATATATATATATATATATATATATATTATATATATATTCAATATTTAGCAAGATGGATCAATCAAGGAAACTTATTAACGGCTCCATTGAATCACAATGAATGTACTATATTTATAAATTATGTCTTGTAATGGGACTGTTTGTAGAATTTGTAAGCGAATTATCTGTAATAGGGAAGTACATTAGTTCCCGTACGTTACGCTTTGATAATACGGGAAAATGTTAGCCAAGATCACTTTCAAGAGAGTTGTCTTGCTCTTTAGAGCTGTATTACAAGAATACCTGTTTTAATTCGAAAATGATAATATTAGGCTTTCGTAATTTGGTTTCAGCCGTTGTGGATGCATAATCTTTTCACGAAAAAAGAGAATCATTCTTCTTCCAGATCACAGAGACATTGCATAATTGAAAATCTGCTTGAGGGCTGAACAGGCCAGGAGGGAATCTCATTCTGTGGTTATGAGAAATATAGGATCAAATTTTATGGGCTGGGACTGGGATATGGCATATTGATATTGTTATCCAATATATTAACTCTACCCTTTCAGTAACTTTTGATTTGAAAAGGAGGGAGTCAACATAAGTTATATGGGATAATTACATCCATATACCTTCAACTTAAGTCTATTTAAGCAAATATATCCTAAAGTTTTGAGAAATTACAAAACTATTTCTTGATCAAACTTTCTCTATTACATTCATCATTAACATTAAGTGGATTGACGGATTTTGAGGATATCCATTCATTAAAGTCTGATTTCATTATTATTTTTTTTAACATAATACAATAGAATATTGAATACTCAACTATAAAACTTTATACAAAAAGTTAACTATATTTATCTCTTGAAAAAAAGTTCATAGCGCAGAATATTGAATACACTAAACTATAAAACTTTACACAAAAAGTTTAATATGTTTACGGTTGTTGGAGATAAATTCTTCAAAAATATTAAAAGCTGCTGGAGTGGCTATAACTAAAACTAATATTCTTGGACATAAATTCTTCAAAAACTTTAAATAGAAGAATCGAAGCAAGAAATTAGATTTAAAAATGTAAACCTTGAACCGGTGGATAATGCTGTAAAGGAAATACATATTTCAAATTACAATAGAGATATAATTTACAAATGATTTCTGATATTCGTTAGTAACTATCTAAGTGATTTTATAATAAAAAGACGTTAAGTATATATTAATTTTTCTGGAAATAATTATTTCTCTTTATACACGTTGTTACCCCCTAGCATTTCTTTATTTCATTTCCAAATTCCAATTGGCAGCATCCCTATGACAGAAAAGGAAGCACATAAAATATGTGGCCGCAATTTTATTTTGAAGTTAGCGATTTGCAAGGACCGAAAGTGGGACATATAGTAACATGTCTTGGATATGAATCATACGCTACTCCATAACAAAAAGCTACCAAATCCCTCAAGATAATTGACTATTATCTTGACAAAATTGCTAGAAATGGAGCTCCGCTGCATGCAGTCTCCCGCAGTAAGCAGCATTCCTCCAAGCGTGCTGTTAGAGAAGCCATTTTTATGTGGGCAGACGATTTTCAAGTTTCCTGGAATCAGAAGAACATGCCCAGATGCCAGAAGGCTTAAATTAGTTGATTTCACAGCTCGACCATCAGGTAATTTTTTTTTCCGGTTATAATCAGGTATTTTCATAATGGTGGTAGTTTTACTCATTATCTGGGTTGATTTTCTCGAAATTACATGTTTTGGTCTGGAAAATAATCATGCATTATTCTTATTTCTATAAGGCCCCATGAAAATCAAATCACAAGCACAAGATGCTGCTCCAGGTGAAGGTAGCTCAAAAGATAAGAATGTTGTGTTTGTTGCTGGGGCAACTGGCAAAGTTGGATCACGAACTGTGAGGTGCACATTTTACTTTCTACAAAGGACGAAGCTAAAAATGTTGTGAAGTTTATTAATTAACTGATTAATAGTTGCTAAACTTTTATAGCTTCGTGCAGGGAGCTATTGAAATTGGGATTTAAGGTTCGAGCTGGTGTAAGGAGCATTCAGAGAGCTGAATCGCTTGTGCAAGTATGAGTTCTTGTTCTTAGGTTTTTGTTAGTATAGGAATATTCTTTGCAAATTGTGATTCTTGAATTGTTTTTGTCTTCCTAAACAGAGTGTTAAGAACATCAAGCTTGAGGATGTGGCAGGAGGCACTCAACGTAAGTTAAGAGCTTTTCATAGTGCTAATAAGATAGCTTTCTGGTTGAGCTTATTTTTAAGAGTGTATAAGGTCTGACATTTTAATTTAAACATAAGCTGTGTAATAGCTTAATTTATGTTATTACTTTTTGATTGGACAGCTTATAGTGTTCTTATAAATTAGTTGTGGGAGTTTATAAGCTCCAAATTTACTAAAAATATAGCCCACATTTTTAAGTAGCTAATTATAAGCTCTCGAAAATCTTACAAATTCTTTTAAGGAGCTTATGAGCTCAGCCAAACAGTGACCAAGTATACATTGCATTTGTGACTAGTGATAGCTATTTGGTTGATCTTATTTGCTTTTACGAGTTCACATGTTTTTTACATGGCTATATTAAAAATGGAAGAATCATTTATAGTTGTGTGTGGTCTTTAGCCCAGCTACAGATAAGTTTGAACTGGTGGAGTGTGATCTGGAGAAACCAGAACAAATAAGGACAGCATTGGGAAATTCATCGATTGTTGCATGCTGCATTGGTGCTAGTGAGAAGGAGATTTTTGATATAACTGGACCATATCGAATAGACTACTTGGCAACTAAAAACTTGATCGATGCAGGTAAGATAAGTTCTATTAATTTCAATTTAGTTTTGTGAGTTCAATTTTATTTTAATGTGATTGATTCATATAAAATAAGAATTGTGTTGTTTGGAGTGAAGGAAAATGGATGAGCTCGGAGTGGAGATATAGTTATATTCTTTTTTTGTTTTTGTCTCCAAATTGCACATTCGTGTAACTATACATGAGATACTAAATATGAAATGCTTCAATAATGCCCAATTTCTATGCAGCTACTGCTGCAAAAGTTGACCAGTTCATTCTGGTCACATCTCTGGGAACAAATAAAGTTGGATTTCCTGCTGCTATCTTGAAGTAAGGCTACAGTTATAAGTTTGTCACTGTAATTTACTTTTCTTATGCAAATACTCTTAGGCTACACTTGGATTGATGGATTTGGATTTCACAAGGAATTTGAAATGAATGGATTTAAAATTCCTTAAATTCGAAAACCACATACGTCGAACTCTATTGTTTGGATATATAAGAATCTGTGAATGAATTTCAAATTCTTTAAGTTCATCTAAACTTCAACATTTTGTTTTATCTTATATTTAATTGATTCTCTGTGCGTGTGTGTTTGTAAGGTGAAATATGAGGAGAGACTTGTGATTAATGTATTAAAGAGTGGGTTTGAAATCCATTAAAATTGGGCTTCAAATCCAGTCTCTTGGAAAAATAAATTTGAAACCCATTCATTTCAATTTTTTTTTTACTCAAAATGGTCTAACTGGATTTGAACGAAGATCCAAACGGAGCCTTAGGCTGTCAATTATAAGAGATTCATAGGTGTAAAATTTTCTTTCTCTTTCTATATTTGACTATTCCAAATTTCCAATGCTTCTGTTGAAAAAGTTTGTTCTGGGGAGTTCTTTGTTGGAAAAGGAAAGCAGAAGAAGCACTTCTCGCCAGTAGTCTTTCTTACACAGTAAGTTCATTCTATAGAGCAATTATAATACTATTTAATAATATACAACATTATGTGGTAATATTATTTCTCTAAATATTATTGCAGATAGTGAGACCTGGGGGAATGGAGCGGCCTACTGATTCTTTCAAGGAAACTCATAATATTACCTTGTCAGAAGAGGATACTTTATTTGGTGGCCTAGTGTCGAATCTTCAGGTTCTTTCTTTCAAGATTTACATGAACTATGATTTTATGAAGTTGCAATTTAAATTGGAATTGATCAAGCACTGCTGATTAATATCAGGTAGCAGAACTAATTGCATTCATGGCCAAGAACCCCAGCCTTTCATGCTGTAAAGTTGTCGAAGTTGTTGCGGAAACTACAGCTCCTTTGACTCCTATGGGAGACCTCCTGAAAAAGATACCGTCTCAGCGAACTTGTAGTTTCCCGGTAAATTTTTCTAGTAGCTTTTGGAGGATAAATAATAGAAAATATTTAAAATAGGGTCAGTCACAGTGACCTCTTTTGTAACTATGTGTAATTACACAAACTTCCCCTCTTAGGTCCAAAATTACAGGTAATTCCTTTTGATAATAGAAAAACTTGGGTAACATCGTTTGAACATGTGTAATTTGAAAATTCACTAGAATTTGAAGTATAATTTCATTCAACTAATGTGTACTAATCAACAGAAGGGAGGTGACTATAAGGTTGAAGTAAGTTACAAGGGAGGTAGTAGTAATTTCGGAAGGGTTTACAGGAGGCATAAGATGAGAAAACAGGATATTTGGCATTATAAATTTTGATATGGCTACTAGCCTTCATGATTTTCTTAAAATCATTTTTATGTATTTAATATTTATCAAATATGTTATCATTTCTATGTACACCGCAGGTTGTTGTTTCAGACAAAGAGAAAGAATCTGAGGAAGTGAAAGCAACCAAAGCAACACCTCTGTCTCCATACACTGCGTGAGTTGCTTTGTTTTTTTTTTTCTGTATTACAATTTATTCCTGAAAACTATACTTTTATGTAATCCATCTTCTTGTAGCTATGAAGATTTAAAGCCACCAACTTCTCCATCTCCCACTCCAAGCACTGGCTCTGGTCCAATAAAAGCAACAACCTCCATTTCTGAGCCTGTTGAAGCTGATTCTTCAGAAACAGCTAGTATTTCAACTGAAAATGTAATTCCTCAGACTGCACCAAAGAAGAAAACTGCCTCATCGCCGTACATAAAGTAACCTCACTTTCCATAGTGTTAACTAATTAGATTATATAATGAAAAGAAACTCGTTCTTTTGAAAATTACCATTTACACCCCTCATATTTTGGAAAATTTTAGCCTGAACTTGGTTTGGCCGAATCCAATCAATCACATGGAAAGTTGATTATATCTGCCATGTGATTAGCTACTCTCCCGGAAATATAAACCAATCACGTGTCTAATTTAACTCACTTACAATTTTCTTATCTTGCAGCTATGAGGATCTTAAGCCACCAACTTCTCCAACTCCAACACCAAGCACTGGATCGGGTCCCACCAAAGCTATTACAACAGACTTCACGCCAATCGAAACAAGTTCAGTTGAAGTCAATTCCTCAGAGACATCAAGTATTTCAATCAATGATGTAATACCTCAAACTGCACCAAAGAAACCATATACCTTGTCCCCATACATGAAGTAAGCTCACTTCTATGTTTCTTTTTTAAGTTCCTTTAATTTTGTAAATAGAGAATCAGTTTTTGATTTGTTTGGCAGTTATGAAGACTTGAAACCACCTACTTCTCCAACTCCAACTCCCAGTGGCTCCAAAAAGGAACCTTCTATTGCTCCAACTTCTGCAGAAGTGGAAGCACAAGCTGCTGAGGGGAATGATGTTGCAAAGAGTGAAAATATTGATGCTGAGAAAGATTCAACAAATACTTTAGCTTCTAATCAATCTCCATTTCTCGTGTAAGTCGACAATGAACTTTGCTGCTAAAATTTCATAATATTACTTAATTTGTCCATAAATGCCAGTAAACTAGTTCTAATTCAAAAACATTTTATTTCTCAGATATGATGAAGTCAAGCCCCCCTCGTCGCCATCTCCTAGTGTGCCAAACGTGTCTCCAGTTGATGAGAAATCAGAAGATATTAAGCAGCTTATTGAAGCGAAGGCTGCACCCCTTTCACCTTATACCATGTAACAATATAATTCACCATAAATCCCTTAAGCTATTATTACAACATATACTCTACTTTTTGCTTTAATTTTAATTCATGTTTGTTTTGACGAGCAGGTATGAGGACTTGAAGCCACCGAGTTCTCCCATGCCTTCTCCAAAGAAGCTCTAAATGTGAATGAAAAGTTTCCACTGAAAGAGGTGTAAATTTGCGTTCTTTTTGCGGTTCAGAAATCACTGAGTTTTTAAGAGAATAAGTATGTGATTGTATTACTTGTAATTGTTCTTTTGATCATATTGTTTATGATTATATGTTGTAATGCTATACACTAATGGAACTGATAAGGTCGGAATTTGGGAGAGGTTCGAGGTTTGATCCTCGAACGCCGATCTAGCAGTTGAATTTGTAAAGGTGGATCAACTTTGACATGAAAACACGAACAGGGGTTACTTGGCCGGAGAAGGTTGTCTCCGGCGTAGTACCTCTGACGCTCAAGTCAGTAAACTTTAAGTGTGGGGTATAGAGAGAGAAATATTGCGGTCGGAGAGTAATAAATGAACTTACCAACCAATAATTAATGAGGGGTATTTATAGTGGGGTAAAACACACACTACGGACACCCCTGTGGGTGCGCATTTAATGCGCCGACCGTGGATCTTGCAGAGAAACCTTAACTGGGTAAGGTGGTGTCAGAAGAATGTTCAGTCGTAGGTTCAGAGACATTTAATGCTTGACGGCTGATGATTGGACGTCCATGCCCAAGATCGGGGTTCTGACCCCATTTCCTTGGGATCGAGGGTCGATTCGACCTCCCCATTCCGATCGTACCACATAGTTTCCGATCGTAGGGTGGGATCTGGCCATCATGCTCGGCCTATCTGGGTCTCAATCGATCTTGTCGATCGACTCCCAAGTGCCACGTGTCTTACTGGGGTTATGCCACGAGTCCGACCGGTTTTATCAGGAACCTTTGGAGTTTGAACTGTTAAAGTTTTTTTTGTTTAAAAATATGAAATCTAATCTTTATATCGATAAATAATATAAGTACTGATCATGGGATATAACTTATAATTTAACAAAATAGTTGCTTTTGACAAAGACAAAATGATCTTATTTAACAAAATAGTCCCGAATCTCAAATCCACATTCGCAAGTGGAATGCGAAGAGTTTCCAATGAAAAACTGACTTGAAGAAAAAGTTGGGACAAAATGCGCCAGTAAATTATAAATCGAGGGAATAAAGTATATTTGAATCAACTTTGAGGAGTAGTTTGCTACAGTATAAAACAAATTTGGGGTTGAAATGCAATTTACCGCAAACATCAACGGGTTTTTAACTACCTAGGGTTTTTCTCACAACCTCAGCTCTCCAATCCTTCGAGAATCAAACGACAAAAATTCACAGTTCCTAGAAATATGGATTCATCAAATGCTCAGAAATTGGACGTTGCTCCGGCCACCGCCTCCGCTTATCTCGACCCTCATTACTGGTCCGCCACAAAAACCTTTATTTTTTCTTCTATGTTCGTTCGTGTGTGTAGATTCGACATGCCAATTTAACTATATTTGTGATGTTTGACACAAAATACGAATTGCAGGGATCAGAGGTTTGCAAAGGAAGAACATTACGAGTGGCTGAAAGACTATTCTCACTTCCGCGACCTCATGCTTCAACACATCAAACCCGAGTCTGCTGTAAGTATATCTTTGTTCTCTCTATTCGTTTGATTCTTGCATCTAATTTAATATTCTTAAAGCTACTCGATTTTTTCATACAATGTAGCTTCTTGGCAAACAGGTATTGGAGGTTGGGTGTGGAAATTCTCAGCTGTGTGACGAACTGTACAGAGATGGAATTACGGACCTGACTTGCATTGATTTGTCTTCGGTTGCTGTTGAGAAGATGAAGCAGCGATTAGTTTCCAAGGGTTATAAAGGTAAGTAACTTGTTAATGTATACTTATTTTGTTACTGTACTTTATCTTTTCTGCCATGATGTATGGTGTATTGTATGATTTCTTACATTTAGTACAGTTTATGTTGTTCTACTTTTCAAGTTGTGGGGCTAATGACTGCTCTTAACTATGTCAAGTGTTTAGCTCGAAAGTTCATCAATATTTTGAATTGCAATATGTGATGCAACTCTATCCTCATATTTCCTTTCTGTTTGCACTACTGCTATCAGAAATTAAAGTGCTGGAAGCTGACATGTTAGACCTGCCTTTTGAAGATGAATGTTTTGATGTGGTTATAGAGAAGGGAACCATGGTAAAGTTATAACGTATACACTTAGCATAACAACTGGAGGGCAAAATGAATAGACCAATCTCAGTTTTGAGCATGCGTAGCTACAATAAATATACAAATATCCGCAATTTCGTCTCATTTCATGGCTCTTTGGTTCTTTTACTGAATTAGTGAAGTTGGCTCTTTGGTTCATTGGTTGGTAGATTGAATTTGACACAGAATTTGATTTTTTTGGGACATGAAGGATGTATTATTTGTTGATTCTGGAGATCCTTGGAGTCCTGAAACTGCAACTGTGGAAAAGGTTATGTCAATGCTTGAAGGTGTTCATAGAGTTTTGAGACCTCACGGCATTTTCATCTCCATCACGTTTGGCCAGGTAGAAGAAAATGAATTGATTTTGTCTCTCTTCTCTCCCTCTCTCTCTCTGGAAGTGCTTATAACTGAAAAGCTCTTTGTCTTTTTATTCTTTCAGCCACACTTCAGGCGTCCATTTTTTAAGGCTCCCACATTTACATGGTCAGTTGAGTGGAGAACATTTGGTGATGGATTTCATTACTTCTTCTATATCTTAAAGAAGGTTCGTCCAATAAGAGTAGCTAAATTCTTAAGATATTTCATCGATTTTTCTAAGTGAGACTATAGTTCTTCATGCATGCCAATTTGGCCTTGTGAATAATAACAGCCAGCATCTTGCAGGGCGAAAGATCATCAGATGAAACTGAACATACTGAAAAGATTGACATGCCATCTATAACTCTTTTCCACGAGGAATTAGACAATGAAGACTATTTATTCCGTACCAATCTAGATGATATGTGAAGTCTGATATGGAAGGTAAAGGTTTTAAATCATCAGTAATTTCCTGTCCCTGTTTTGGTATTCTCCCTTACAATTGACACTGGAAACATTCTTTAGCTTTCTAACTGTTGTTTTTTTCTACCCTTTTAGCTTTCTTCAATAATTTGCTCCTCGTAATTGAAATTCTTTTATATGAATTCCAATGTTGCAGTTCACTCCATCCCAATTTTGGCAGCAAACAACATGATCTGCAATTTGAGTTTGCAAATTTTGCCTTAAATGAAGGTCAGGATATGGGAGACGAATTTGGTTTGGTAGAAATGTTGTAATATTACATTGATTCCCTTTTCGATGTTATTGCAAATATTCTAAATAAGCTACTTTGTGAACGTCGATACATACTTGTGCACCTATGATATAACATCTCAAGGCCATATGTTTACGGTGTTTTGTCTCCTTTGCTTCAATTTATTATGGTAAATAGAAACAGAATGCAGAATGTAAATAATCTTAAGCTTCTGGGCTTTGGCGAAAATAAAATTAGACTAACATGAATGAAACATGTGATCAGTCTAAACAGTAAACATGTTTCCTGGATATTTAGAGGCTATACTTAGCAATAAACATGTTGATTGCAGTTGGCAAATATAGCTTGCTTGAATACTTACCTTTAAAGCTATGTAATTCTAGGGGTAAGCATTTGAATGCTTTTGTCCAACTGATTCATGTGCCTCTACATAATTGCGAGGTCACGTGTTCAAACCTCATTGTCCCAATTTAGCACCAAAAAAGAATAAAAAAAATTGAATGCTTTTATATTAATTACTATGTACATATTGTTGAATGAGATTGGAATGGAAAGGAATTTCTGGGCCGAGTAACAACATTTTCCTGTTTAAATACTATTAGATTTCCTCTTGATGTAAAATATAAAACGATCAAAAATAAATGGAGGGCAGAAAGAATAGTCGCTAGAAGGAGGGGTTGAACCTCCGACCTTGTGGTTAACAGCCACACGCTCTAACCAACTGAGCTATTCCAGCTTATGACTTATCTCGAATTATTATTATTTATACATTAAGTAAGAATATTGTGAATTTACAGCGGACAAGGTATAAATTAGCTACAAAATAGTGGAGAACAAAAAAGGAAAATTCAAATCATGTTGTGAATAAGTGTGAATGTGGGATGCAATTTTCTTACTTAATTTTTACTTATTTACATTAACCTACATAGTAAATGTAGATGGTAATATTTTGTCTATAAATAGGACATTACCCCTTTGTAATTCAATGACCAAAAACATTGAAAAGAAAGAATTCCTTCAAAGTTATCTCAATAACTTTATCTCTAGTTTTTATCTAATTTTATAACACGTTATCAGCACGAAGCTCTAATTCTAATCCCTTAGCTCTAATCCTAATTCCTTAAGGGTAAGCAAACGTGAGGTTCTTCAGTTTATTTACATTAATCTCTACTTACTATGTTGGTAATCATAGTGGATGACTAATGTCACCTCTGATTACTTATTTATCTAAAGAGGATGGCTAAACCCCCTCATAATATATATTATATCTACTTACTATGTTGTTAATTATTAAGGAAGGCAAATGCCATCTATAAGTATTTATTCATCTAAGAGGATGGCCCAAGCCCCTCGTAATATTATATATGATGGATGGTTAATACCTCCTATTAATATCTACTTATATATGATGGATGGTTAATACCTCCTATTAATATCTACTTATATATAATGGATGGATAATGCCTCCTCTTAATATGTAATTATATACAATAATATATTACTTAGTAATATAATATACATGATTTATTATATCTTGTTCATATATGCTATTATCCAATTTATTATATGAATTGATCATACATGTTATATTATTGTCAAACTCTATGTTTCATAGCATGTAAAATAATAAGATTTGGTTATCAAAATCTTCTATGGCAATTCCTTGTTTTATGCTGCAGAAGAAGAAAAAACTTGAAGCATATTTAATAGCCTTGCATAAAGTCATTTCTTAGCAAACAAATGTTGACAAATTTCATACAACATGCAAAAGAAAACTTACCTACATGATTGAACAATCTACATGTAGATTATCTAGCCATAATATATGACTTATATTTCATGCTAAGTAAAATATGCATTTAATTGGTCAAAGTAAAAGGTTTTTACCATTTATTACTAATGGTTCAATTATTAGATTTAACTATAATCATATTTCATACCCTTTTTATAAACACAATATATTTCTAAAATTTATTTTCACTAGACATATTATTAACCATATAATTATGTGTGATTTAATATATAAATATATATTTATTTAATCTCAACGGCTAGTTTTTAACGGCTATATTATATAGTAAAAAAAAAATGATTGTTAAATTTTTCTATAAATAGGTGGTTTCCCAAACATTATTTACACACTCCTACATATTTTCTTACCTCAAAATATTATCTTTGAGAAAAACTTCATAACACTCGAAATGTTGTCTCCCCTCTTGAGCTTTATTATTATTGTACTCGTCTTGCTAATTGTAATGATATGTGTAGTAGATTTTAGTCCAGCAGAATATGGTGTATTTCTGCTGATGGGAATGATTATTTGTCCTCTTCTAATGTTTAGCATAGCTTTAGATATTCGTAATTAATTTTCATGTTGATTCTCTATCAATAAAATATTAATTATTTCTTCTTGTCAAATATTAGCTGCAAATATGTCGAACATCACAAAACTTGAGTTTTCTGCTCTCGAGATATCGGGTCAGAATTATTTATCATGGGTGCTTGATGCTGAAATACATCTAAATGCCAAAGATCTTGGAAGTACTATCGTGAAAGATAGTGATGCAAATAGCCAAGACAAAGCAAAGGCTATGATCTTTCTCCGTCATCACATTGATGAAGGTTTGAAAACGGAATATCTAACTGTGAAAGATCCACTTGAGTTGTGGACTAATTTAAAGGAAAGATATGAACATCAGAAAATGGTAATACTTCCCAGAGCTCGTTATGAGTGGATCCATTTGAGGCTACAAGATTTTAAAAATGTAAATGAGTACAATTCTATGCTCTTCAAAATATCTTCTAAGTTGAAACTATGTGGAGAGAAGATTACTGATGAGGATTTACTTGAAAAAACTTTTTCAACTTTTCATGCCTCAAATGTGCTCCTGCAGCAGCAATATCGTGAAAGAGGCTTTAAAAAGTACTCTGATTTAATCTGTTGCCTTCTTGTGGCTGAACAAAATAATGAGCTACTGATGAAAAATCACGAAACTCGTCCTACTGGATCTGCCCCATTCCCAGAAGCGAATGCCATGATCCACAATAATTTTGACAGAGGTAGTCGTGGCCGTGGACGTGGACGCGGTTGCGGCCGTGGTCGAGGTCGTGGTCGTGGATTTCAAGGAAACCGTTTTCAAGGTGGTCGTTCCAATAACCATCATAACCACCAGAAGTGGAATAGTGATCATAAGCAGGGGAACGGCAAAATTGCTCAGAATGACCATTTTAAGAAAACTGAAAATCCGTGCTTTCGATGTGGTTTGAAAGGTCATTGGTCACGTACCTGTCGTACACCTGAGCACTTTGCCAAACTATACCAAGCTTCAATCAAAGGAAAAGGGAAAGTTGAAGCAAACTATACAAATAATAATGAAGTTGCTTGTTTTGCCAGTACAAGTGACAATATTGAAGCAAATATGGCATATAGAGATGATGAGTTCGATAAACTTGTTGATATAACTCATCTCGATGCAGCTGATTTTCTGGCACCTTAAATATATTTTAATAGGAAAATATGTTAAAGTTCAAATTATGTTTGTTTTACTTTTATTTTTACTTTGTAATTTTTATCTTGCTCTAATAATTTTGTTCCTAATAAAGTATTTTTATTTGCAATGAAGAACATGGATATTTCCCAACAATCATTTGGAATCAAGGCTAATAAAGAAGATATATGTCTCGCTGACAGTGCCTCAACACATACAATTCTGAAAGATAGAAAATATTTTTCTCATTTAAATGTAAGTAAGACAAATGTCACAACTATATCGGGTAGTACAAAGATAATTGAAGGCACCGGAAGAGCTACAATATTATTACCCCAAGGCACAAAGTTCATTATTAATGATGCCTTGTTTTCTTCAAAGTCTCAAAGAAACTTATTGAGTTTTAAAGACATTCGTCTAAATGGATATCATGTTGAGACTGCAAGTGAGAAAAATATTGAATATCTATATATCATTACTGTTGAATATGGTAAAAGGCGTGTGATAGAAAAACTACCGTCTTATTCACCAGGATTGTACTGTACATGCATTACTGCTATTGAGGCACATGCTATTGTAAACCAGAAGTTTACAGATTCACATAAGTTTACTACTTGGCATGACCGGTTAGGCCACCCGGGATCAATAATGATGCGAACGATAATTGAGAATTCAAATGGGCACCCATTAAAGAACCAGAAGATTCTTCCATTTAAAGAATTCTCATGTGCTGCTTGTTCTCAAGGAAAATTAATTATTAGGCCATCACCAAGTAAAATCAAAATTGAATCCCCTGTATTTCTAGAACGTATTCAGGGTGATATATGTGGACCCATACATCCACCTTGTGGACCATTTAGATATTTTATGGTCTTGATAGATGCATCTACAAGATGGTCACATGTGAGCTTATTATCAACTCGCAACCTGGCGTTTGCGAGATTACTTGGTCAAATAATTAGATTGAGAGCGCAGTTCCCAGACTATGCAATTAAGTCTATTCGTCTTGACAACGCTGCTGAGTTTACCTCACAAGTATTTAAAGACTATTGTATGTCAATTGGGATAACAGTTGAAAATTCTGTTGCTCATGTACACACACAAAATGGCTTGGCTGAATCATGCATCAAACGCCTCCAATTAATAGCTAGACCATTACTTATGAGAACAAAACTCCCAATCTCAGCATGGGGTTATGCTATTTTGCATGCAGCAGCACTTATTCGTATTAGACCAACGAGTTATCATAAATACTCCCCAATACAATTAGTTTTTGGTCAAGAGCCAAATATCTCCCATCTTAGAATATTTGGCTGTGCGGTATATGTCCCAATAACCCCACCACAACGTACAAAGATGGGTGCTCAAAGAAGGTTGGGAATATATGTGGGTTATGAATCTCCTTCAATTATTAAATATTTAGAACCTTTAACAGGAGATTTATTCACCGCACGATTCGCTGATTGTCATTTTGATGAAACAATGTTCCCGACATTAGGGGAAGAAAATAAACAGTTGCCAAAGGAAGTTGCATGGAATGAATTATCATTATCTCATTTCGATCCTCGTACAAAGCAATGTGAACAAGAAGTTCAAAAGATAATTCATTTACAAAACATTGCTAACCAACTTCCAGATGCATTTACTGACACAAAGAGAGTTACAAAATCTCATATACCAGCTGAAAATGCTCCTATAAGAATTGATATACCAGCAGAACAACCTGTTGGTGCAAAAGAGAGCAACCCACGCCTGAAGCGTGGTAGACCAATTGGTTCCAAAGATAGAAATCCTCGAAAAAGGAAAGGAGCAAAAGACCAAAATGGTCAAGTAATTAAGACTGATGTCCTAGAAGAGACACAAGACATAACAAATCAGAAAACCCCAGAAGAGGTTCAGGTACCTGAAAATGTTGATAATGAAGAGATCTCTGTGAGTTATGTCGCTACTGGAAAGAGATGGAACCGAAAGAATATAATTGTCGATAACGTTTTTGCATATAATGTTGCTGTTGAAGTAACAAATGAAAATGAGGATCTTGAGCCAAAATCTGTTGAAGAATGCAAAACCAGAGATGATTGGCCAAAATGGAAAGATGCAATTCAAGTTGAATTAAATTCACTTGCTAAACGTGAAGTTTTTGGTCCCATTACCAAAACACCTGAAAGTGTAAAACCAGTGGGGTACAAGTGGGTATTTGTACGAAAACGAAATGAACACAATGAGATCGTACGATACAAAGCACGACTTGTAGCACAAGGTTTTTCACAACGGCCTGGTATAGATTATGAAGAAACATACTCCCCTGTAATGGATGCGATCACTTTCAGATTTCTTATAAGTATGGCAGTACATGAAAAACTTGATATGCATCTAATGGATGTTGTAACAGCCTACTTATATGGATCACTAGATAGTGAAATTTATATGAAAATCCCTGAAGGATTTAAGATGCCTGAAGCATGTAAAGGACCACGAGAAACATATTCAATACGACTCCAAAGATCCTTGTATGGATTAAAGCAATCTGGACGCATGTGGTATAATCGTCTTAGTGAATATTTATTGAAAGAGGGATATATAAATGATCCAGTTTGCCCATGTGTTTTCATAAAGAGGACCGGATCAAAATTTGTCATAATTGCTGTATATGTTGATGATCTGAACATTATTGGAACTCCTGAAGAGCTTCCAAAGACAGTGGAATATCTAAAAAGAGAATTTGAAATGAAAGATCTCGGGAAAACAAAATTTTGCATCGGTTTGCAAATCGAACATTTGAAAGATGGGATATTCGTTCATCAATCAACTTATACAGAAAAGATCTTAAAGCGATTTTACATGGATAAAGCACATCCATTAAGTACTCCCATGGTCGTAAGATCTCTCGATATAAACAAAGATCCATTCCGGCCTAAAAGAGATAATGAAGAACTTCTTGGTCCTGATGTACCATATCTTAGTGCTATTGGAGCACTAATGTATCTTGCTAATAATACACGACCAGATATCACATTCTCAGTAAGCTTATTAGCAAGATTTAGTTCTTCACCAACTCGAAGACATTGGAATGGGATTAAACATGTCTTTCGATATCTTCGCGGAACCACTGATATGGGCTTGTTTTATTCAAAAGAGTCTATTCCTGAACTAATTGGTTATGCAGATGCAGGATACCTATCTGATCCTCACAAAGCTAGATCTCAAACAGGGTATGTCTTCACAAGTGGAGGTACAGCTATATCATGGCGTTCGATAAAACAAACAATTGTTGCCACATCTTCAAATCATGCAGAAATCTTAGCTATTCACGAAGCAAGTCGAGAATGTGTTTGGCTAAGAATAATGACTCAGAAAATTCAAGAGATGTGTGGCCAATCTTTAGAAAAGAAAGTTGCAACAATTATGTACGAAGATAATACTGCATGTATAGCCCAACTAAAGGGAGGATACATCAAAGGCGATAGGACAAAACATATCTCACCAAAGTTCTTTTTCACGCATGATCTTCAGAAGAATGGTGAAATTGACGTTCAACAAATTCGTTCTAGTAATAATTTGGCAGATATGTTCACTAAGGCATTGCCCACAGCAACTTTTGAGAAACTGATTTACAAGATAGGAATGCGTCGGTATAAAGACATCAAGTGAAGTCTTCATGAGGGGGAGCTTACGCAACTGTACTCTTTTTCCTTATTATGGTTTTTATCCCACAGGGTTTTTCCGAATAAGGTTTTAATGAGGCAGCATCAAATGCGTAAAAGATAAGATAGTCGTATATGCATCCCAAGGGGGAGTGTTGTGAATAAGTGTGAATGTGGGATGCAATTTTCTTACTTAATTTTTACTTATTTACATTAACCTACATAGTAAATGTAGATGGTAATATTTTGTCTATAAATAGGACATTACCCCTTTGTAATTCAATGACCAAAAACATTGAAAAGAAAGAATTCCTTCAAAGTTATCTCAATAACTTTATCTCTAGTTTTTATCTAATTTTATAACAAATCATAATTTTTTTATCAGCCTATTCTGTTTCTTTTGTAAAAATTTTAATGTGTTACTTACTTCTTTTGCTTCATAGTTAATAAAACTGCAATATAAGCCATGGCATGTGTCTGTTAGTTACATTTTATAAAAGTGCTAATTGCTTGCCAATATTGTTCAAAGTGCTGACCCGATTTAACAATAATTTGGTTTAAAGGCGTCATTATACAAATTCCATTTGACATTACGGAGTAAGTCAACCACCAAACTGTTTTAACGGCGTCGTAGCACTAAACCTTCCACAACACACTTCTGCAAACGACGCCGTGAGGACAATTCTAGGCAGCCAATAAGCTCCTCCCGTCACCGCAAAGGAAACCCTTCTTAAAATTCACAACTCTTTACTCTTCTCTCTCTCTCTCTCTCTCTCTCTTCAATCGCCGGCCAAAATTCGCCGGGAAATTACAGCTGACTGATCCGGGAATCCAATAACAGTCTTGGAAATCGAGGACGATCATTGTATAACCTGATTTATCTATATACATGCACTTATTATATAGAGAGAGGAATCAGAGAAGTATTAAGTTATGGAGGATGTTTATTATAGCGCAGGCAGCGATGACGAAGATGGATACTCCTCCTCCGATCGAGAAGCGGAATCTCTTGATGGTCTCGAAAATGAAGAGTCCGATCCTCAGTGGGCCCCATCCAAAGCCCCTTCTTCCAAGGTGTGCACATACTAGTACAGCTTTACGTGGGTATTTAAAATGCATGTAAAGGTTCTTCTGTCTCTACAGATTATTTGTATTTGGAATGGTTCTTTGAGCTGATCATACCAGTTTTTAAATTGAATTAATTTGTGAAGAACCAATGGGGGTTTTCTTTGCGAATTTGGAGCAGTTGTTTGTCGTATCCTTTTTATAGTTACGCTTAAAAATGCTTCTTTTTTCTTTTCTTTTTTGAAATATCATTATCTTTTCCATGAAGTTGAAAGCATGGTCTACGGGGTGAATCTGAGGTTTGGTTCTGACTATAATTGATCTAGATGATATTCCAGGGGTTTGTAGGTTATACAAATGCGGAGTTATTTGATTTTGTGTTATCTTTTTCATCTCATCTTGTGGTATGCTGTCTTAGTTTCCCATTGAGTGAACTTGCATGTATCACCTCCGGGACCTTTTCCTTTTAACACTTCATGTTTTATATTTGCTTCTGGTACCCGTTTCTTTGTTTTATTGTTGTGTGGCTTATATATTTTATTTTTATGTTATTTGGCCTCTTCTGTTTACCGTTACATCCAGGTGATATCCACTAAAATAGTAATGGTGGTTTTGCTTAAAGATCGTTCATAGTTCTCCGTGGGGAGAAGCTCATACTGAATTATAGTTTATTGATTTGGAGTTGTTTTGCTGTCATTTTGTTCATTTGCAGGTAATCACAAAGGAGTCTTTGTTAGCTGCTCAGGTAATAAATTTATACCTATATCTTTATTCTCTTGTGAACATGCTCCATTATGCTTACATTATCCAGTTCTTTCTTCTGGGATAGGTTTCTTGTAATGAAATTTTCATGTTTGATTACCGTTTGAGGAAGGTTTTGGAACTCTATTATGTTAACTAGTTTCATTGAAATTTTTGCACATTTTATAATTCATCCAAGAGTTAATTTTCAGAAAAATGATGTTAAAATGGTAGCATGACAATGTGTTTATACTCTTTCTTAAATCTGATTTTGGAAGTCCAAATAAGAAAAGAATGGTTTGCATTTCTTTAACTGAATAGGTTGGATTTCATGATTTGTGCAGAGAGAAGATTTGCGAAGAGTAATGGACTTGCTATCAGTGAGAGAGCACCATGCCAGAACTCTTCTGATTCATTACCGATGGGATGTTGAGAAATTGACTGCTGTTTATGTTGAGAAAGGGAAAACTTGCATGTTTTCTGATGCAGGTGTTACTGAGGTTAATCCTGTTGACCTCAGTCCACCACATTCTTCTTCTTCTTCAGTTATGTGCTATATCTGTATGGATGATGTGCCTGCAAAAGATGTGACAAAAATGGACTGTAGCCATGGCTTTTGCAACAACTGTAAGTACCCTTCTCTTTATTTGGATTATTTTCAAAGACATTATTCATACTTCACTTCTGTTTCGCACTGTTCACTGTTGTAATTTTTGTTTGTATACTGTTTTGTAATCATATGTGGCAAAATTGTCAGGTTGGACAGAGCATTTCATTGTTCAAATACGAGATGGACAGAGCAAGAGGATCAGGTGCATGGCCCACAAATGCAATGCAATATGTGACGAAGCTGTTATTAGAAAGCTAGTAAGTGTAAGACACCCCGATTTAGCAGAAAAATTTGACCGATTTCTTCTTGAGTCGTACATCGAAGACAACAAAATGGTGAAATGGTGTCCCAGTGTACCACATTGTGGGAATGCAATACGGGTAGAAAATGATGAATTTTGTGAGGTAGAATGTTCTTGTGGTTTCCAGTTCTGTTTCAGTTGCTTATCAGAAGCCCATTCCCCATGTTCGTGCTTGATGTGGGAGTTGTGGATCAAGAAATGCCGTGATGAATCCGAGACAGTCAATTGGATAACTGTACATACAAAGCCATGTCCTAAGTGTCACAAACCTGTTGAGAAGAATGGTGGTTGCAATCTTGTCAGTTGCATATGTGGGCAAGCTTTTTGGTAAGATTGCTTCTCTTAGGGCTCCTCATTTCTGTTGCTTACTGCATACTGATATGTTGTGCTTATGCGAACTGTTCCTGTATTGTTCTTCGGTAGCTTTGTAAACTCTAAAAAAAGGACTTCTGTTTTTTTGCCTTTTTTCAGCACTTTGGAAGTGTTTGGAAAACCAACTTCTGCTTATTTTATGCAAGAATAAGGTAGAAGCTAGAAGCACCTAAGGATATGCTTTTGGCTTCAGCTTTAGCTTGTAGGTTATTTTTGTAAGTAAATGGAAGTTTATTAAGAGTAGTAAAAGTGATTTTTTGGTTTTTTTCCAAACACTAAAATACTTTGTTTTTTGTACTTTTCACTTTATTTTTCGTGAAAGCTTCCACTTTTAACCAATTTTGCTTCTACTTTAGCTTCTCGAATAGTAGAAATAAGCTAGAAGTACCAAAAGACCAACTTTTAGCTTCAGCTTCTAGCTTCTAGGTTATGTTTGTAATAATGAAAGTTTGTTTAGTCTAATAAAAGTGCTTCTCAGTTTTCTTCTTTCCAAACACTCAATGCTTTTTTTTTTTTTTTTACTTTTCACTTTTTTTTTCCAAATTCTCTATCACTTTGACTTCTCCAACTTTTTAAAACAGTATCATATATATGTCTCGTTATTAAGCTGTCTTTGAGTATATGATGTTGTTATCACCTTGTATAATCATTATCATGTCTGTGTCCATATATGCCATAAATATCCTTGCATTTTTTTCATGGTATTTTCACTAATCTATTTTCCTAGTAAAAGATATTAAAAGTTCATATATTCTTACAATCTTGTTCCTTCTTTAGTTGGTTGTGTGGTGGAGCTACAGGCCGTGACCATACTTGGTCCCACATTGCAAATCACAGCTGTGGTCGTTACAAAGAAGACGGCAAAAAAAAAGCTGAACGTGCAAAACGAGACCTTTACAGATACATGCATTATCATAACCGTTATAAGGCCCATACAGACTCCTTCAAACAGGAAACTAGACTGAGAGAAACAGTAAAGGACAAAGTATCACATTTGGAAGTAAAAGACTCAAAGTTGAGAGATTTCAGCTGGGTTACAAATGGGCTTTACAGGCTCTTTAGATCGAGACGAGCTCTTTCTTATTCATATCCTTTTGCATTCTACATGTTTGGTGAGGACTTGTTTAAGGACGAGATGACAAAAAAGGAAAGAGAAATAAAGCAACATTTATTCGAGGATCAGCAGCAGCAGCTTGAGTCGAATGTCGAGAAGCTGTCCAAATTTCTTGAGGAGCCATTTGATGAGTACTCTGAGGATCAAATCATGCAAATAAGAATGCAAGTTATCAATCTCTCTGTGATCACTGATAACCTCTGCAAAAAAATGTGAGTTAATCGTCTAAGTGGATGTTTGCAAACAGTTACTACTTTTTAGAGAAGCTAAAGTAGAAGCAGAAGTTGTAAAAAGTTGGGGTACTAAAACTGGGGATTGTTCGGGGAAAAAAACTAAGAAGCACTTTTACTACTCTCGAGAAACTTCCATTTCTTTACAAAAATAACCTAGAAGCTAGAAGTTGAATCCAAAAGCATGTCCTTAGGTTCTTTTAGCTTCTAGCTTATTTCTACTTAAAATATGCAGAAGCTGGTTCTGCAAGCACTTAAAAATTGGTTTTCCAAACACTCGCAAAGTACTAAAGAAAAGCAAAAAAGCCTAGTCCTTTTTTTAGAGTTTGCAAACACGACCTAAGAAGGCCTAAATTTTTTGCTGCGAATGAAGAGGTTTACTTTACTTTACACTGCTTGTTGCTCATGTTGCAGGTATGAATGTATTGAGAACGACCTATTGGGTTCACTTCAATATACTATTCATATTATAGCTCCATACCAATCAAAAGGCATTGAGAAGGCCGAGGAGCTGACTTTTGGAAGAAGTGCTCAAGCAAACAGCAATTATAAGTGTCAGAATGCAGCTGATCAGTTCACTGGTAAAGTGTTTTGAACTTTGATCGTACATCTAGTGAAATAATTTATAAATTACGAATCAACTTGAAATTGCATAATTTTTAAATTGTGAGCAAAATAGTCATCTGAATGATTGATTTTTCTAAATTTCAAATTGTTCGGTGACATAAAAAGAATAATTATCAAAATTTTCTGTATAATAGTCGTCGGAAAAGTAGTTTTCTGCTAACTAATTGAATTGGTTGATTCGACTTGCGAATTATTTAGTATCCATAAGGATCAGTGATAAGGAAGCATTGAACATTCCAGTGCTGCATTTTGGATTAGTATTGTGGCATTTTAGAAGGACCATATTGATTCACAATTAACAAGGCTTTATTCATTGATAAGGTGATGCTGATGATTCGCAGATATTTTCTCTAATATTCATAATCAAGATTGGGATTATAAATGTTTTCTGATAAAATAAGTACATTTAAGTCTAAATGAGTAGGAAGCATTAACTTGAAAACCTTTTCTGTGCTTATATATATTTACATTATTAAGCATCCGACCATGTTTTCCGTATATGAGTTTCTTGTTTGTTGTTTAATTTTATTTTATTTTTTGATAATTGTTTGTCGTTTAATTAGAAGGTGTTTGGCTGTGCTCATAAGCTCTTCTAAACAACTTATATGCTGTCCACGAGCTTATAAGCACCAAAAAAGTTGGTAACAAACTTTTCAATGATAGAGCTTTTAAAATGTCAAAATAAAATGTTAGGAGCTTATAAGCTCCTTTCAAGGTAAACTGGGGAATACCAACTTATTTTCAAGATTTAACACATTCCTTTTCTTTTTGACCATTAATTGCACAATTGCCACTACTAACATCTTGTAAGCTCATAATCTGATTTTTATCCAAACACTTAGAGATCTTATTTCGAAATAAGAACCACCATCTTATAAGTTTTGAAAACATGATGTGAGAGCTTATAAGCTCTTTAACATAAGTTGTTATGCATTTCGAAAATTTGGTACTCTCGAGAGCTCTTCTATTGCTTATTGTTCTACTAGTAAGTTGGTGATTGAATCTTCACATGTCTAATTCAAGTATCTGAACTGAATAGGGCAAGCATCAACCTCCGGGACTTGTGATGAGAATCTACAGTTATCAAGGAAGCGTCCTAGAAAAGGAAGTTCTACAGGCAGTGTGATTGATCTCAATTTGCCCGCAGAGGCTCATCAAGCGAATTCTTGAACGAACTTCACAAGCAAGCATTTAAATGGAGAAAATATAATATAGGGTTAATTTGGTTGTGTTTGGTTCCTCAACTATTTTTATGGAACACTAAACTAGCTTAAAATATGTATAGTCTTTTGTCTGGTCTGGGCTCTAAATGTCCACTTATTTAGTGCATACATATCTGGAGATGCTGATATTTAATGCCCTTATTCAATGGAGGTCAATAGCTGGAGAGTGGAGAATAATAGGATGCAATATGTAAATCGCTTTGTTATAATTTACTATTCTGTTATTGGGCACATTTCTGTTGCTCTGTATATTTATTACTGGTATTTTCTTATGGCAGTGCTATTTGATTATGTTAGTATCTCAGTTACAGTTTATTATATAACTATATTCTAATTTTATTAAATCAAAGAATGAAAGAAATTAGCAGCAACGAGCTAGTAAATATTCTTACACGATTTTGTAGAAGGACGTGATTTCTATTTAACCCTTGATCAAACAATCACGTAAATTACATGATGATTCTGGTCAAAGTGAAAAGCATTTTGACCCTGAGATCTTACGGTTTGTATTGACATTGTAACTGAGCGGTGGTGTCGCTATCTATAGTTGAGTTGAAGCTCCATGACCATGATAATTGATAGCTGAAATTTGAGAAATCACGCGTTGTCCCCACTGGATAGTGGAGAGTATTCTGTGATTTGTATCCATTGAATAAGGGCAAAAGCTTTCAACTCCAGAAGATCAATAACCTTACACGCAGGTACTAAATTCGGACGAATATATATCTCACCTCTTAGGTTTATCATCAGGCGTTCGACGTAGATTGAGGAAGGCGGTGTTGCAATCGGAAGCCGAGTGTGTAGGGCGGAGCCACTGCTGGCGGCGCGGAAATAAGTACTCATATTTCTACCAAACAAAGGGCGGGAAAGTGAGAAAGTGAATTTTCTGTTCGTTACCGCCGGGGACGACTTGACCTGGTACGCTGTGTTGTTTCTATTGTTTCAATATTTGAATGATAATTCAAAAATACAAACGAAATTATTTATCTTTTCATGGTTCGAAATTTCGAATAGCGGAACTGATAACGAGCATTATTAGATCATTATTTGTTTGCCAATTGTTGTATTTGGCGGTTTATTGTTAGTGGAGTAATTTAGAAGGCCTTCTTTGTTTCACTGCGGGCCTTTGCATGTGGTGGTCTCTTTGAAATTGATCCAATTAATATGAAAATAATTTATTCAATTGGAATTTTGTTTTTTCATACTCATGTCATGTGGGAAAATTAAAAAAAAAAAAACAAAAGGGTCCTTTTAGGAAGTTACAAATTCCATTTCCATGAATATGAGTATAAGTTTTTTTAATTATAATTTTTATTTTTTTAATTAATAGTTTATTGTGATTGATATAATAATCTGTAAATGTTTAACTTGGTTTGATTTGATAACTAGATATAATTAATTGATACAATATAATTTGAATTCACTTTATCGCACTTAAAGTCAGTTTTGGGATTAGAAAATGGCAGCAGAACTAACTACAGTTCCATAAGCACGTCGTTGAGCAGTTGTCTACTGTGATAACTTAATTTCTCAACAAACTGCAGCTTCCACCTGACAGCGAAGAAAAGACTAATACCAACTATATTCATTTGCCTAATTCTGGACAAATTAATAAAAGACACCATTATGTATTAATCTTGTTCCTCAAAATCTGCAATGATGAATTTGTTCGTTACAAACTATACATTTTTTAGCTAACTTTTTTTTTCTTTTTAATTTGGAATAATTACACTTAGACCCCAAATAAGTTTGCTAAATTATAACTCATGACCCTCTTAGTCAAACAATTACAGTTACACCCCATATAAAATTAGATAATTACAAAAAACACCCACTAATTATGTTTTTGTTAGGAAACATTAGAGTTTCGTTAGGAAACATTAGGGTCTCGACCATAATTAACAGAAAAGTCCCTTTTTGATATGAAATAAAAGATTCGATTTCAATTTTAATTTGAAAAAATTACATATAAGCACCAAAGATATTTATGATATTACAAATAACACCCAAGTAAAATATAATATTACAAATAACACCCAAGTGAAATTTAGGGACAATCCACTGTATAAGAAAAAATAAGGATATTTTTGGTATTCACTGTTCATTTTTTATGACGTCACCCAATGGATATCAAAACCCTAGCGGAACCCTAATTCGTGGGTATTTTTTGTAATTATCCAATCTCGTGTGGGGTATAACTGTAATTATTTTACTAAGAGGGTCACGAGTTGTAATTTAGCAAACTCCTTTGGGGTCTAACTGTAATTATTCCTTTTAATTAATTGGGCTGCAATTTCCAGGAATCAGAAAACCAGATAAAGAACCGAAAGCTTAGGCAACTGCATATGCACTTACACAGGTTTGCAGATTCCTCTTTGCCTTTGACTTTTTTCTCCCTTTGGAAAGTTCGCTTTTGTGTCTTTTCTGGGTTTTTTATTTTTAATCTGTTACAAAACTCTTGAGTTTTGTGAGAAAGATGGCTTAATTTTTTCGCACATTGTTCAGTTTTCCAGGTTTAAAGATTCTTCTGTCAAAAAAAAAGGTTTAAAGATTCTGCTTGGCTTGGTTTTCTATGAAAACTGATTCAATTAATTATGTGTCTGACAATTGTGATTATGATAATGTTAACTATATGCTTAGATCAGAATTTCTGTACTATATTGCATGATTTCTACCCATAAAAATTTCCAAAAGGCTAATCTTTGCTCCCTCTTAATTTACAGCTTTCTCATGATGTTTCTTCGCGATTCGTCCATTTGTTTATGAACTATAGAAGTATGGTCAGAAAGGGAAATTTTGGCTAATGTTTTCGAAATTAATGCAATTTTTTATTGGTATTCTTTTATTTTCTTGATATTTTCTAATTATATATGGGATAAATTTAAGTTCAATAATTCATTGGAAAGTTGAATAAAAATATAAAATATAACTAGAGAGTGTTTGCAAAATCTAGAAAACAGTGTTTTTATTTTGTAGCTTAAAACAAGAAATGTTATGTTTTGTTTCTCTGCTACTAAAAGCACTTTGGGAAGTGCTTTTCCTCATCTTCTAATTTTGTTGCTCTGAGATTGTCTTTAGAGAAAATCTAAAAAATTATGATGGGCATTGAGATCTAAATTAGCAATGAAAATATTTATGGACACGACATATATCCTAGTGAAGTTATTTTGTTTGAGGTAGCAATAACATTGAACCAATATACATGTTTTGTTTGTTGGACACTTTAATGACCAATTTATTGGGCTATTACCCCGAGATTACTGCCATTAACCATAAGCATTAATTGCGGACATAAAACAATAGTTCTTTTGTTATGGCTTCAAGAATTAAATGGAAACAGGGAGTTCGTATATTCTAAGGCATTTAATTGTAACTAATCGATGTAATCTGTGTATTTAATTGGTCTAGTAGCATGTCTGTACGATTCTTTGGGAAAGTCATTATTGACTTACTAGAAGACTGTTGCTAATTATATCTCAATTAATAATGCATACATCGTTATACCCGTAATTTATGGAAAATAAATATGAAAAGCCATTTTTCTGATTTGTCTCAATCTCCAGCAAATGACAAAAATAGCATGGATTTCTTAAAATCAAGCATTTCATGTTGAACAAAATTCAGGGCCTAGCTCTAAGTCAACAAATATTACAATTTTCTGACAAATGTGTTTGGTTTTTATGTATTTATAAGAGTAAATCTTGTTTTATTCCTGATATAATAATAGTAATATTGTTTTCTTTTTTGTTTCTTGGCATAATGCCAATAATATGACCGACCTTTGAATTTGAGGGAGTTTTAAATTGTAGGGATAAATTAGGCTTACTGCTTACATACCATCATGCTTAACCTAATTATACAATAATATCCCCTGTTTAGAATATTACAGAAACATACTCAGAATTTGAAGTTCTATTAGAGAATCCTAATAGGAAAAAGTACTTTCACGTTACGTTCCTGATTATTTTGTTAAAAAGAATAGATAAAATTAGGCATCTGAAATATGTTCAACCATATAAATTTTTTTAATAGAATATGTTTCTGTAATTTTTCAGAACTCGAGGTATGTTTGCGTAATTATGTCAATTTTAGGGGAGGTGTAATTTAGATTTAGTATAATTCAGGAAACTCTCTTAAAAATTGCAAAAATTTGACAAATCCCATAATAAATCCAACAGATAGTGAACTTTTAGTAGGAATGTTACTACTCTTTATTCAAGAAGCAAATTGCACCAAATCCCATAAAAAAGTTTTGAAATCTTTTTTATATCAAACTTTATCTGAGCTGTTTATCACAATTGTTGCATCTTTTATGGTCGTGTGAGTTGTGTACATAACTAGATAAGAGATGAATAAGGCCATGCAAAATGCACTCAAAATTGGTCATCTCAGTTGCATTCTCTTTTTCTGCTTTTTGTTTTGACCTTCAACTTTCAGCCCTTTTGAGGTAAAGCTAAAGCTAATGTTACGTTAAAACTTTTTCTCCCAATTGTTTGCTACCATGCATTGCATGATTGGTTTCATCGTCTTCAATGCATGTTTAACTTGATGATGGGTTTTGAACTTCGAGCAGTAAATTAAAAGAAATCATTTCAAAGATTACGTTCTAAATAGTTTTCATTAATATTTTAAATAAATATTATATATAAACATTTAGCTTTTATTTGTAAATATGAAATAAAATATGTAACATATATAGAAAATTAAATAGAGGTTTTTTGCTTGATACAAGCAGCGGAATCAGGACCTAAGATCACTCAGTACACTTAGACTAGGATGTACACTCTAACATAATCCGGAGAGTTATAGAATAAAAAATATAGTATATATCATAGAGTAATACACTATAGTATATGCAGCTCTGCCGCTGCTGGTGCCACAACAATCAATCTATAGATTATGTGATTAATTAGCTTGTTTTATGGATATGATTAGCTTCTTTTACTTTGACAACATTAATTAATTAGTTCTATAAAGTCGAGACATTCTCTTTAGCCCACAAAAAAAGTGGTAGACGAGATATTAATGGAGTTGGGATTTTCTCCATTAAACGGAAGTGACAGATCCAATATACCTCCTTTTAAACTCATAAACATACATTAGTGTCAATCTTCCTTTCAGTTTCTTTATTTATTTCCTTAATACATCAAATTACACAGGATAAAATAGCCAAAATTCAGTATTCGAGATGCCAAAATTATCTTGATCAGTACATGTCACGGGTTATCATCAATTGCATGCTTTTGTTAGCTATACTTTGTATATTTTTCCAGATTGTCCTATCTCTGCTTTTCCTATACTAAATTCGTGAAATAAGCCAAAAGTAAATGTAAAGCATTAAATGCTGAATGCAATTTTCTGAGCTCCAACTAATGTAAATGCTTCTTTTGATGCAAGCACAAGGGTCACCACCAATACAAAGGTGGTAAGCCTTTTTCTGAAGAAAAAGTTAACGAGTCAAAACAAATTAAAAACAGTCTATCCCCTTTCAACTTCAAGTCTCGTCCCGCCCGCATGTGTGCATTCATAAATAAGCATGATGTAATTCTAATCACATATCAAACATCTTTTCCCTAAAAATAATAAAGAATTTCAACATGTAAAAGCTTTTACTCCTCATGTATAGTAAAGTTTTTCTATTTAAAAACAAACATACTTAGTTTTCAGATGTTTTACAATTTTTGGAGTGTACGTGTCTGGCTGAGCTAAGCTCTTTTGGACAACGTACAAGCTGTTTAGGAATTTATAAGCACCCAAATAATATTTGGTAAAATTTATATATTATAAGATGCTGTTAGTGCATTCCCTTCTTTTCGACTCACACAATTGTCATTATTAACACTTTATAAATTTATAAATTTATTTGAACCAAATATTTTGAAATCTTATTTATAAAACATAACATATTATAAGCTCCAAAAAGCACTTAGTGTAAGTTTTTTTAGAATAAGTTTCGCCATTGGTCAATTCAATCCGACTAAAATAAAATCTTATCTAGATTATTTTCGGATAGGCCAGGAGTCCACACCTAATAAGACAGATTCTGCTAATATATATTCATATATTCAGAGACTTCCATCTGATTATTATTGTTTATTTTCTCTGATGTGATACTTGTTTTAATTCAATAATTTTGGTACCACGTTATTGCCTAATAATAAGACAGATTATGATAGCATATATATATTTATATATTGAGAAACTTTTGTTCAATTATTATTGTTTATTGGGTTTCCTCTGATTCATGATTATTTTCTTTTTCAATATTTTAAATATATAACACATTATTACAAAGTATTTTCTTGCTTTCACTTTAAAAAAAGTTGAAATAGTATTCGATTCATTGCAATGATAAGAATTGAATTTTATTTATAAAAAAAAAGTTGAAATGGAGCTTCTAGTTTCACCGTTTCTATTTCAAATAAACTAGATGCTCGAAGCATCTTAAGTGGTATTTTTTTTCCAGCTTGTAGGCTCTCTTCCGTATTATTATTTAAAAGTGCTTATGTAATTTTTTTCACAAAATACTTGCAATTTTAACTGTTTTTACAACGCTACTTTCTGCTTTTAATTAACTTGTCCAAATTATGCAATTGTTTTTGCAAAACCCCATATATATGATATGCTTACTATTTAGGTGGAGCGGTGAGATTCATCTGTGTGTCTGGAATAGAGAATCTCAGTTTGGAGTCTATTTGGTCGTCGCAGGTCGGCAGTCGCAAAAGTAGTTTTCTCATTCCACTTTCCAAGATTTTATGTATGTGTGTATAAGTGAGTAGTCTTAATTAATTTGGATCGATCTCTATTCCTAGCTTCTTGTACTAGATGACTAGATCTGTTTGGCTGTTCATCGACCTTCTTCGTCAGTAAGGTGACTACTCCAGCAAATATTTTGTTTCAGCAAATTAATATCAGTTTGGAGGTTTGTTGTAATCCATCCATGATATTTTTGTTTCTGTTTGTGCACTTGTCATTTTCTTCTGGAACATCTACGTGCTGCATTTAATGCTATTTCAGCTCATGTACTCTTACAACTATCATCAAGTGGTCTTAAATAAATAATAATTACATATATCACTGCAGATTCTATGCATTTAATACTTACTTCATCGAAACCAACTCAGTTAAAATTACACGCAGCCCCCCCACCCCAGAAGGCAGAAGCTGCTCTCACAGGTATGTTTACTTCCCTGCTTTTCTTCACTTTGTTACACATGTTACTAGTTTTGTTCCTTAGATTTTAGTAACGGAAACAGAATCAAAGATTCTGAACGATTAAATGCTTCATTAATGATTGCACAGTTGACGACAGAGGAAATAAAAGTTCATAATTAATTATCTGCAAGAACTCGATCCGACAACATTTTGTATTGGAAAAAAAACCAAGTATTTTTCGAGTGAGATCAATTATGGGGCATTTGAAGAAACTTGAACTCAAGAAGAGACAAATATCTCCGAGCGAGGCACAGAGTTTGTTGAAAGACGAGGTAATTAATTAACAATTGATAATTAGTTCAATTTCTTCATAATTTATTTAACAATGCTAGCTGTGTGTTGAATAATTTGTAGATTTTACAGCTTCAGAAAGAACTGGAAGGACAAACTGTTGTAAGATCTGCACTAGAAAAAGCACTAAATTGCCAGCCTCTCTTGGATGATCCTACTTATAAATCACTTTCTCAGGTTATTACAGTTTTCTTGTTTTTATTAATTTATTACATATCAAATAATTTTGCTTATTTTTTACATATTTAAGATGAATTCTTGTGTGTTTCAGCCTGCTGAGGATCTGATCAAAGAAATTGCTAATCTGGAGTTGGAAGTTGTTTATTTGGAGAAATATCTTCTCTCATTATATCGTAGAAGTTTTGCGAAAAAGCTATCTACTCTGCCTAACGTTGACGAAAGGCCAAAGATAAACTTAGAACCAGTGAAAGAAGATTCAGCCGTTGGATGTTGTGATGATTCAGCAAATACGTCATCTAGAAAATGGAACGACATGATTTTGGGTGCAGACACACTGATTGATAGTGGAATATACCGCAGCCAATCATCTCTCTCTCATTCAGCTTGTTCCTTCAGAGCTTCACCTCCTTTTGGAGCTGCGGCTGCAGAAGCTGTAGATGCATATCATTCTCTACCCTTATCCATGTTGGAGGTATTTTCATCTTATTTAGAGCAAGTTTACAAGAGTTTTTGCTTTTACATGAGCTAATTAAAGTAGAAGTTAAAGTTGTAAAAAGTTGGTTTTTCAAACACTCCAAAAGTGTTGGAAAAAAAGAAAGAAAGAAAAGCATAAAAAAATACTTCTTTTTTTTTTTTTCAAACACTCCAAAAGTGTTGGAAAAAAAGAAAGAAAGAAAAGCATAAAAAAATACTTCTTTTTTTTTTTTGAGTTTGCAAATATGACCTTACACTAGAAATCAGAAGTTTTTTTACTAACAAAGACGCTTTCTTCTCAATGTATATAAATGTAGCATACTGTCACCATATTATTTCGACAAAAAAAGGAAAGAGAAAATTTAGTAATATAACATATCATTTTTCAAAAACAGAACTAATATGATGAATGGCTCATAAGTTAATTTGAATTTCTATTGCGTTGTATTCTGAGTACAATAATTACATTGTCTTTTCCCTCTAAATATATGCATTTACATAAATACGCTCTTGGTTATAAAATTACACGTACATCCCTTGTAACTTATTTTACTTTGCATTTACCCCCCTTATGTTGATTGTGGCACACAGTTAGAGATATTAATATATCATAGCTATAGCTACATGGACCCCAGTTTGAGTAAATATTCTGCAATAATAATAGTACTACCTTGTTTAATAAGTTTTATGCAAATATTTAATCTAAGCTGAACTGATTTACTGCAAAATTATGTTCCTAATATAAAGTTTGGTGCTTAATTTCTCCAGCGAACAGAGGAATCCACTTCGAATGCTAACCTCGGAGAGTGCCTGAGTTCCAGCTTTCCTGAAACAGCCAACTGGCTTTGTGAGGAGATGATCAAATGCATCTCAAACATATATTGTCATCTATCTGATCCTCCTCTCTTCACTCAAAGTTTCACTTCTCCAAGAAAACATGAAGTAATCAAACGTGAAGAAAATGCATCTTTCAACTCATGGCTCAACAATAATCCTTTCCATGCTGAACCATCCAAAGATTTTTCTGGATCTTTCTTCACTTTGGTCGAAATATGCAGTATCTTTAGAGATTCCCAAAGGCTGAATGCCGTTCAAGATCTTCTGCAAAGTTATAGGTAATTCAAATCTTTTAATTTTCACTCTGCTAGCAGTATTTTCTAGTTTTTAGAGTTAACATCATTATTGCTCTTCCATTTCAGGTCTTTGATTTCTAAGTTGGGGCAAGTTGATCCGGGGAAATTAAAGCATGAAGAGAAACTCGCGTTCTGGATTAATGTCCACAATGCATTAGTAATGCATGTAAGAATCAAGTTTATTTCTAAAATTACCTTACATTATATATGAAGTAGATCGAAATCAAGTGTTACAATTTATGTAATGTTACAGGCATTTTTAGTTTATGGTATTCCACGAGGAAATCTAAAAAGGATCTCTTTAGTACTGAAGGTACTTCTAAATACGATTTACTATTCTTCTACGCGAGTTTTTTCCTTGAGCTTATAAAACAAGATTGTGTTCATTCCAGGCTGCATACAACATTGGAGGCCATACAATAAGTGTAGACACAATACAAAGTTCTGTTCTCGGGTGCCGCTTGCCTCGTCCAACTCAGGTAATCAGTTACTCCAGGGGGTATTTGTTATTTTTAAATTAGAAGGGTTCTTGCAAATTAATTTGCCAAACCTCATTGGTACTAGCTCATAATTCATAAATCATTTATTATCAGTGGCTACACTCATTGTTATTCCCCAAGACAAAGTTTAAAGCTGGAGACCCTCGAAACGCTTATGCAGTAAAACACTCGGAGCCTCGATTACACTTTGCCCTTTGTTCTGGATGCCAATCAGATCCACCAGTAAGCCACAATTAATTTCCATAACATGTACTGAAGATCTAACTTAATTTAGTACTTATTATCCGTAACAATATTTTCTAATTAATTAATGTTCATCATCAGGTTCGTTTATACACACACAAGAAAGTGTTTCAGGAGCTAGAAATGGCTAAGGAAGAGTACATTCAAATGAATATGAAGCAACACAAAGAACAAAAACTGCTACTACCAAAGAATGTAGAGTATTTCATAAAGGAGATGGGATTATCTCCATCAGGTGTAGCAGAAATGATTGAGCATTCGATGCCTGAATCATTAATGATAAAATTTAAGCAAGGAAAGTTCTGGAAGAAAGTTGAATGGGTCCCACATAATTTCACGTTCCGTTTTCTGCTTACAAATGAACTGGTTCAGGTGATATACATGCATTAGCAGTAATAATTAGCAGAGATCTAAAATGATGTTTGGTTTGAAGAGTACGTATTATATTTATATAAGTAGGTGTTGCATGTAGATTTTTGAATGACAGATGAATCGTGAGTTCTTAGCAAAACGCTGAAATCGCAGTAGAGATTTAGTTGACGGCAAAAAAATGATTCACCTGTCATTCCAATAACTGCTTTAGGGTGAATTTGTAATAAGATAGTATTAATTAAGTACGAGCTTAGTGATTTTGTGAAGTGCTGTAATTGGACTTTACCGCCTCTTTTTTTTCATCAGTCCATGATTTATTTGTTCAATAAAACTTCAAGTTCGGTGTCGGTCTGCTAATGTTCATTAAGTTAAACACCACCTCCAACTCCCAAAATTTAAAGAAATTAAAAAGGAAGTAACAAATTTAAACAGAAAATATTTTTCTCTGTAGAACAATGGCTCACGAAAAACAAAATAGGATTTTTATTAAAATTTCATGATGTCATCAGTACATTATGATAAATAACGCATTGTCTAGAGTCTAGACTCAATCTTCTTTTGATTTCTCATACCTCAAGAATTAGTAAATTATAAGGTTTGGTTGTAAATTGTAATTAACCGAAAAATAAATAACACATCAAAGTGAGCATTTTGTAATTTTCCAAATCCTATGTATAATTTGGGCCAACCTTTAAGCTTCAATTCATATTGGTAAAAAGCCCAAAGAGAAGTAGTAGTTGAGATTAATGCGTAACCCTAGCTAGATTGAAGAACAAAGTTTAAATTTATGTAGGCTTGGGTTCTGAGCGTCTTGTCGTAAATCACTAACACGTAATAAATGATAAATCTCACCGTTTGCGATGATTTCTGAGGACCCACAAATCGGCGAACCAACAGGAATCGCCCAGAATCTCTCTATTTTATAGACTATAGTCAAAATTCAAAAACAAGACGAAATGAAATTTTGACCTTTTGGGAAAGGTAGCAGTAGCGCATCTGCGGCCAAAAAGGTTTGGCTGCCAACTCTTAATAACCACAATTCCTTCAGATTTTGATCACACTCATATTTTGGCGCTTCTTGCAATCTTCTTCAGTGCTTCTTTCAAAACCCAACCCTTCGCTCTAGTCTAACCTAACAAAAATTGCACACGCAGACACGCACAAAAATGGATTTAGACAGAATAGGGCTCGTTTTGGCCAAAACCTCAGAATTAAGGTCAAAGATTATCAGCTGCATTCACACTACAAGTTCTAATGTGGAGAAGGAAGGTAAAGAGAGTGAGGCGAATGAATCCGAAGGAAACCCAGATGGAGAAAATCAAGAACATGATGTTGAGGAAGAAGCAGAGAGTCTTCTCAATATCAAAGATGCGCTTGAATCCCTTGAAGCCCAGCTCTCTTCTTTGCAGGTTTTTTCTTATCGATATAATTTTTAAATTTGTGTGTTTAATTTCTTGTTTTGCCAGATTAGCGCTTAAGGGTACAATTGGAAGCTTCAAATTTTTAGATAGGTCTTTTCTCTTGAAAAAAATGAGAAATTTTAAGTGGTTTAAATCTCTATTCAAATTTCAATTTCTGCTACCTTGCTCCAGTGTTTCCTTTTTCTTTCTTTTTTTTTTGCGTTATATGTGTTCTTCTACTCCTTAATCACACTGAAATTGTAGAAAAAGATAAATAAAAAGTTCCGATTAAGGTGCCGTAATAGTCCGCTATATGTCAAGGCTGTAATTTTTCTACTTGCAACAGTGTAAATGGTAGGACTGAGGTATTAATAGTATTAGGCAAGATAGTTTGAAATATTAAGCTCATAAAATCAGGGTAAACACTCTATTATGAACTCGTATGTGCTAAATTTGGGATTGATATTCTTGAGAACTTGCGATATTGCATTTGCTGGAGTTTAATTTGCATAAGCGACATGGCTGAGACAGCCCAACCTTTTGTGGTCTGGGTATAAACATTTGATAGTTATACAGTTATACCTTAGCTATTGATATTGATGCATATCTTAGCTATTGTATGCTGCTATCAGGTGAGAAGCAATCAATAGTCGGATAATAGCATTATTAGTTGCTTTAATTAATAGCACAATAGACTTACAATGCTATGTGATAATGACATCAAATTTGTTCGAGCAAAGTATTAGGTACGAAATCAAGGCTGAATTTGCCCATGGTGGGAAAATTTTAGTTATAACTTATATAGTTAAGACTTGTTTAGCTCTCTACCAAATTTTTAGGTAACCGATGACATTGAGTTTAAACTTAAATAAAGCTAGACTGTCACTTTTTTTATTTGTTTCTTGGCTTGCTGGTTAAAAGTTGATGTTGATGTGTGATAATTTACTATTTAGGAAAAAACTAATTACACTGTGAGTTTAATAAGTTCATTACCATGTGAATCAGTGTATAAAGATCAAAAGGCAAGTTACATCTATTGCCCTAAGGTCCGGTAAAATTACAAAAAACGACCTCAGGTTTCATTTATTACAAGAACTCCCCTGACATTTCATTATGTTTCTACAAAAGATGGCTCCATCTTGATTCTGTTGTAGGGCTCGTTTTGTTGTTTCATTTGTGAAAATTAATTTTTCCCCCCTTAATATATAGCCTTTGGGGACAATCAGGACTTTTGACACTTTCTCTTAAGTCTTGGGGACCAATATGAAATGTCAAGTTTTTCTAATTAATAAATGAAAAGTGAGGGAAATATTGTGTAATTTCACCAAACCCTAGGGGTAGTAAATGTAATTGACCCAATATCAGGAATTAAGAGTTGTGCCATGGTGTAGTTTGAGCTGAAGCTTATTTTATTTGTAAAAGTTTGGTTATTTCGTATTTCAATATGAAGCTGAAGCTCCCAATTCCTCCTATTTTCCTTATCAGGCACTGCAACAGCAGCAATGGTATGACAAAGAAGCAGCTTTAGCCGAAATCGAGTACAGCCAGAAAAAGCTACTCAAAGAGCTGAAAGAATACCAAGGCAAGGACTTAGAAGTCATACAAGAAGCCATCAGTTTTGCAAGTGAAACAGAGGATAACAATGATCTCCTCCTTCCTCCATATCCAAGCCGTCCTTCTCACTCTTTCACTTCCTCTAGAAAAGAATATGCTCAAAACGGGATAAAAACTCTCAACGACGTTCCAAATAATCTCCACGAATTAGAGAGTAGTAATAATCAGAGAAATTCTGGGCCACTGAAACGGGTAAAAGAATTGATAAGCACAGCAGCTAAGGCAGCTGTTACTGTAGTTGGGGTGATGGCTATCTTGAGCCTGGCTGGGTTCGAGCCACAATTGAAGAAACGGAATAATAATAATCAGTTTAAGGTTATGGATTTATTTCAGATGAAACGGGATAATGAGAATGGAGATAATGTTGAATGTCCGCCTGGGAAAGTTGCTGTAATGGAAAATGGCGAAATGAGATGTGTTGTGAAAGAAAGAGTTGAAGTTCCTTTTGAATCTAGTGTTGATGCTCCTGATGTGAGTTATGGTTGTGGCTGAAATGGACTTTTTTTTTCTTTTTTTATTTCCAATTTTTAGCTAAAAAGGCGAAAAAGAATTGTAGGAGCATTTTATTATTAGTCTTTTTTGTATATTCACCTCTTTTTTTGATGTACGCTGTGTGAGAAGAGTGGCGTTGTGAAGGTCTCTGTCGTCCTGAAAATGGAGTAAATAATTGCAATTTGCTTATTTTTCCTTTTATAGTTTTCTTAAAATTATTATTTAATTTCCTTTTTGGCTATATGAAGTGGGATTGTTGAGTTACTTCATTGTTATACTTGCATAGGTGGCTTGTTAACGATATGTTAGTATCCGCTTAAAGAATTTTTTTCTTTCTTCTGTAATTTATTTATTCAAGTTGATATTTCTTTATATTAATTAAAATAGTGGCCTTATTATTGTTTATCTACTGCTTAGATTTGAAACTAGTAAGTACACTGTACACTGTGAAACGGGCACCATTCAAATTCAAATCAATTGAAAGACTGCCTCCGCCACTTGTAGGTCAAAAAAAGAAACCATGTTCAGCTTCGGAATCAGCACCTGGTTTCATCTCCTTCAATTAATTTCCAGCCTACTATTCAATTTCATCCATATTCATCTTTATCAACTTCAATTTGAATTTGTTCAACTCGACAATGGATCTGACTCGTCATGCTCATGAAGAGCCATTCAAACACCACTATATAAAACTTTCAACCCATCAATTGTTTCTCACTCACAACCTTAAGAAGCTAGCAAAATTCACATATTCATAAATTATTTTACAGACCAATAGTTAATCATGAGCGATCATCAAAAAGGTTAGTATTAATCATTGTTTCTTCCTTTGTATATGCGATTTTGTTAATTTCGAGATTAATACTTGGTTTTTTCGAATTAATTACTTCTGAAGATGGAGAAATAATCAAGTGTGGAGAGGCAAGTTTGTTTACGGAAGAAGAAGAAGCTTTGGTGGTGAAATCATGGAACTTGATGAAGAAGAATTCTGGGGAATGGGGTCTCAAATTTTTCCTCAAGTAAATCCAATTTATATAATCATATTTTTTTCTTAAAATTATATATTAATTGTAGTCTTTTATGGATGCATGATATAATTGATTTCTTCATAATTGGATCAGGATATTTGAGATAGCACCATCGGCTAAGAAAATGTTCTCGTTTCTACGAGACTCAAATGTTCCAGCTGAGCAGAATCCTAAGCTTAAGACCCACGCCAAGTCCGTACTTGTCATGGTCAGTGCATATTTCCTTTCTAAATCGAACTCTGATCACTTTATTGAATTTCAGTGAAAATCGCATTAACAAGACAAACGATTTTGTTCACATTGCAGACGTGTGAAGCTGCAGTTCAGCTCCGAAAAGCAGGGAAAGTCGTGATTAGAGATTCAAGCTTGAAAAAGTTAGGTAGCACGCATTTCAAATACGGCGTCGTTGATGAACATTTTGAGGTACTACTACTACTTGTATATTCGATCAGATCTTCATCATATAATTTTGTGATATTATATATATATATATATATATATATATATATATAAACATTGGAAAAGAAATACGTACCATCATAGTTACATTTTAATGTGGAAACAATTTACAAATATTAGGTGACAAAATATGCGTTGTTGGAGACAATAAAAGAAGCAGCTGGAGAAATGTGGTCACCAGAAATGAAAAAGGCATGGGCTACGGCCTATGATCAACTGGTTGCAGCTATCAAGACTGAAATGAAGCCGCCTTCTTCTTAACCACCATCAAAATCAAGAAAAGATCAAAAAATATTGTTTGTTCAATTTTCTTTATGTAATGCATTGTAAAATAATAAAGTAGTTGTATTTGAATGAAATTGTTCGTGTTGAGTATTCAATAGTTTAATTGTGTTGTTATGGGCTGCAATTAAGGCTAATTAATCGCCGTATATAAGAACGAAAAAGTAATCGGTCATCACTGGTTTTTCTTATGTGGCCACTCACTCGGAAAACACTGCACATGCTACTTAGTTTAGGCCTGAGACTGAGCTGGTATTTCTAGTTGGCATGGCTTCAGGACAAAAACTTAGGTTTTGATAAATTAATTATTTAGAGCGTAATATGTAATCTGCAAACGAGAAACACACTTGGTTTAATTACTTAATCAAAAGGCTTTGAGTGGACAATAGACATACATAATTACATTTTATTATTAACAAGCAAGGAATTTGGGATTCAAAAACTTATGAAATCCGGTATATACATATCCAACTTCGACTATGTGATAATCCTAAGACAAAAGGTTGATGTTGAGTCATCAACAAGATGGCTGCAAATATGCACATTCTTGGGTTGTCATTCTTTTTATAATTAATAATTAAGATCCTACTGACTCTATTTTTCTATTGGAAAACAACATATAAACATACGTTAAATAATAGAAAAAAGACTCTAAAAGTTGAAAAACACCTCCTAATCTGCTTCTAACTTATTTAAATGTACATTTAAAAAACAACAAAATAACACACTCCCTAAACTTCTATTCCTGTAAAACCGTATATTAAACAGAGACAACAAAACAAAACATTGCATTTTTACTCTTGTAAAAGCCCAACTAGTGCTAAACATTAAAAAAATATTATGCTGTGTCCGTGTATCAAAACTTATAGCATTAGCTCATCATAGACTTCTATACATTTAACAATTGATTATGATGCACGGATATTCTTAAAAAAATTACCGAATACTGGCATATTGGATACCTTAGACACTTGTTTAATAATATTTATATTATTATATCCATATCCGTAAATCATAGGTCGATGGATGCATTTTTTTGCATGCATCAGTATTATGATGAAAAGGTTTAGTTTATCAAATATAACAAGGCATTATATTTAGTATAGAAAAAAATTATACTACACTCATAGGTGATATTCTTCCTACAAAAGCATCAATCACTCTAAGGAAATTTCTGCTTTTTATGAGTCGAATTCATCACACTATAGGACCAAATTGAATAAAAAATTTCCTTCCATAAGTTTCCCATTACAGATTTCTTAATATTCTCTCTCATAATTACAAAAGTGCATCACAAAGTTGCCCCACTTCTAAGTTCTTAACATCACATATGCACTCCCAGCAGAATAATGGTTCATTGCTTGTCAACTTCACTTTAATAATTAATTTTGCGTTACAACTAATTAATTACTAATATATATATCAGAAGTAAAATAGAGTTAATTAATTAGAACGTAAGAATATCCCTACAGTTCCCACCGGATACTCTTAATCTTCTGTTCTGATCCAGAACTTTCCCAGAGCTAATATTGCCAAGCGCAGCGCTAGCTTTGATGGCAAGACCACACAAATCCTGGAGAGATAGTGGAGTTAGTGATTTCGAGAGTGGCAGTAGGAAATAAATCTGCCCGAATTGAAGGACGTGGTCGTTGGGAAGTTGAGGTGCGATCGAGTTGATGACCATAGTGTCGGCGCTGCAGAGGTAGCAATTTGGGTTGACGGAGAGGATCTCCGCCGCCGTGATCCGCCACCTGAACTCCTGAAGCCGCCCGTCGAGGTCCACCACCTTGGCCGACGGAAACTTGATGTCTCCGCTGTCGTGTCTTGTACTGAGATGATCAGAATTAGAAGCACAGTTGCCCATTTCTAGTTAGAGAAAGTAATGTTATTGGGATTTGGTGGTGAGGAGAAGTGGTTTGTGGTTCATTTATATAGGAGGAATTGTGGGCTTGACTTGACAATAGTTAGTGTATTTCATGTGATTGTATATTTGTACTGTTTTTCTTTTCTTTTTAAGTTTAGAATAATTAAAAGAGATCGCTTAACACTTAATTAAAACAATATGTTTGGCTTGAAATTCGGATTTATTAGTGGACTCGTTTGGTGGGATTCACATAAATGGACTTTATAAATGAATTTAGCTAGATATGTTCCTTAAAATCTGCCACCGATAATATATCATATTTGATGGTTTAATTTCTGAGACCAAGAGGGGGTGATTTGTGTTTTTGGTATTTTCAAAATAAAAACGATAAGAACAGAAATGTAAATGACACGATGATTTATACAGCTTTGCTAATCTACTGCTGTCCTCAAGGGGTTGCCTTGAGAGTTTTTCTAAATGTCTTTATTAAATAAACGACTACTGGAACGAAGATACAGAAACCGAGCAATACTTGCTCTCAACAAAACAAGCCTACTGCTTGATAACAAAGCTCACAAACACTCAATTGATTAAAGCCTACTGCTTTAAAATCAATAAATAACAAATCTCAATCACAGAGATAAACACAAGAACTTTCACTAAGCTCTTAACACTGATTCTCACTGAATAAATCAAGAAGATGTAGTGTAGCTCTCTTTATGGAGAAATAAATCATGTCCATAAGGCAAGAATCCGTTGGTTCCAGCTGAGGTAATTTTGGCTATAAGGAAAGTATCCGTTGGAAGGATCCAGCCATATCAAATCTTTAGTTTAAGGAAGGTTTTCTTAACACATGTGATTATCAATTTTTCCTACAAGAAATACACGTTAGAGTATTCAAATAACCTCATCATCCAATTAGAAGGTCAACAACCATTTGGTTCCAGTGAACTTTCCAACTCATAGACTGAATATACCGGAGTCGTGGATGGCTTATGCATAAGCATTTCGCCTCGGTTGTGCCTTTCTGGGCCCTGTCAGTCGTATGTAAAGAAGGCATAACAGCGAAGCGGTCTCAGGACAGCCTTAGGCTGGCTGCTTACTCACTCCAAAATAAGTCTACCTGACTGAGGCCTAGGCTTATCGAATCTTCAGTATAAGGAAAGTGTTGGTTCCAGCTGTACCTCAATATTTAGGATAAGGAAAGATTCTTATCATATGCAATCACCATAGATCTTGTTTATTATTTCCTGCAAAGGCATGTGTTAATATATTCAAATAATCTTATCATCAAAACAGAAGGTAAACAATTTTTTTTAAACAGTTTTTGTTTGTCCAGTGATATTAGGTGAATCACCAGAACAGATTCAACTCTAATATGTGGTTGTAATTAAGAGCCTTCAACCCAGAAAATTCATGTCCATATATTAATTAGGGTATAATTGTTTTTACTATCAATTAATACATTAATCTATCTGTCTGAAACTGAAAGTAAATGATTAAGTTGATTAACTGAAGATAACGTACTGTTAAGCCTGCCAGATCAATTAACTTAACAAATGTGAGCTAGAGAGCTTAATAACCACGCCTAAACACAAATTTATTTAGTAAGACTTTTCTTGTCCACAACCAAACTAACCTTCTTCTTTGGCTAACTTTATATAGTTAAGAGAATAAATTTTTTTTATTTTTTATGTGTATCATTGTCCTATTAATGAATATAATTTCGAGGAAATCCATGTAATTCTGAGTTAGTACTGTAATTAAGTTGTCTGATCTCTCTGTAAAACAATTTCGAGGAATATACGTTGATTGGGCGGCGAAAGTGTTGCTTAATAAAAGTGGTAAAGGGGCTTCGTGGAAAGAAAAGAAAACTCTTAGAAAAAGGCTTTGAGGCCGGCCCACAAAGCCCATGAATGGACCCACCAGGTATTTTCTTTTCACATTTTGGGCCAACAATAGAGCTTATTCTTTGAACTCTGTTGATGCATGTACAATCTCAAATCTCAATCTCAATCTCGCGTTAAATTTTGTTTGGTAGCTAGTGTGCACTGCAGCCGAACGCTTCGTGTTTTTGATTAAGATTGTTAATATAAAATTATACAATACCTTATTTTGTTAAGTAGGACTAGAAATTTCTTGGGTGATAGGTTTTGGAAGTTGTATTAAGCTGCGTCACTATTTTCTGGAGTTTTTTTCCCTTAGATTTGCAATTCATAACTGCAAATGGGATAATTTTTATCCGAATTTGGTTATGTCAAATTCAATCATTTATATGTTCAAAATTTGCTATGTAAGGTGCCACTTGTCTTATTATACGTTAATTATATAACAAGTGTGAACTATTTGATGTGTGATTATCACTAATTTGGTAGAATCAGAACAGAGCTGTCCCGTTTATGATTTGTATGTATGATGATGAGAAATAAGTGTGATGAATGAGAAACAAATGAATTAAAAACACAGTCCAGCGGTCAACTGTGAAGTCAAGCTAGCGGTAAAGAGGTAAACCTGACATTTCATATATGGCACCACAAAAGTAATCATAATAATAATAATGATGATGAATTAGCAAAGAAATTAAAGAGTGGTTGGCATTCTGTGATTATATATACATACAAAAACTCTACAATATGATCATATACTTCTATGTACATTTTAAGATACAGATATATATATATATATATATATATGTTCACTACTAAAGTCTAAAACAAATCAAAAAAGAAAATATTCATAATGTTTTAAATCTAATTCCTCTTTCCGATTTGCGGCCGGGGATCAGCCATTATAAAACTTTGAAGATTTGATAAAAATTAAACAAGAGATCAGACAACTGACTAGCAAAAGAAAACTAATAACAAAGCATTTCACTTTATCCTAATTTCATTTTTCATTTGTTTCTCACTCTTCAATCCCACTTAATTTCGCAACAAACTTGGATCTCTTCCAATCACCACCTCCCGCCGCCAGGAGCGGCCTCTCCTTCTCACTGAAACTTAACATCATAGGCTCAACCTTTCTCCACACACAACAACACATGAAATCATCATAACTAGTACTACTGCAATAAGTAGAAAGTGCCAAACTCGCTTTCACAGTCAACGCCGCCATGTCCTCCGCCCGGTTGCAACAGCTCATCCCCGCCTATCTCCGCCGCGAATTGGTCGAATTCCATCTCCTCAGAGCTGCATATGAAGCAGACGGGATTTTGCTGCAGCAAAAGTGAAACCTTAATTGGGTAAGAAAATTGTTGGAGCTGTCCATCGACGAGAACTAATTTCGCCGTCACATGATCCATAATTTCCCATATATGTTATTTGGGAAGAAAATAAGTACTATTAAATTACTAATGCCTCACTAATTTAAATATTAATAGAACTCACTAATCGTTTTTTTTTATGTTTCTAATGTATATATTGGGACGTGTATTTTTGTATGCATGCGAAATTTTTTAAAGATTTTGATGGGTGTCGAATCCACCAAAAATAATACTTATATTTCCGATCTACCAAATAACACAAATTGCATATAGTGGTAAATAGGGTCGAACACAGGGATTGGTTGGAAATAATATCTTTTGAAAACCGGGAAATTTATTGAAAGTAGTAAAAGGGGGGTTTTGGAGAATATCTAAACTACCAATCTAAACTACTAATTACCTAGAAAACTCAACTAAAGAAAGCAATTAAAATAAGGATCTTATTTTGTATTTTTGGATTTTTCAACTAAACAACTACAAAATAAACTAGGAAACAAATAAAAACTAGAGAATAAAAATATATGAGGAAAAATGCCTAGTTGGGGGATAATTCACCTAAGTTCTCTACTCGATCCCGGACGCAAGAATAATCATTCAACTATCGATAAGCCTACTATAGTCATCAACTACCTTAGACGACCTCGTTTCTTCTTAAGATTAGACTAATCAGGGCCTACGCCTTACAATTAATCCCTAATTAATAGACAACCCTTCGATAACACCTCTAGGAGTTTAATCTATTAACAGCATTCGATTTAAGAAACATAGACTCGAGTCAATTAAACACTAACACCATGCTAATTTAAACCCGATTATAGAATTCCACTAATGCCCCGGATAATAATTTTGCAACTACCCTAGCACTAATTCGTCTCTAAGTTCACATACATCAAATATCCCTTCAACATATGCAAAGACATTATGCAATTCACTCAAATACTCAATTGGCCAGATCAAATAAAGAGATAAATCACAATAATCGAGAAAGATAGAAATTCATATAAATATCGAAAAGTGAAATCTCTTAACAATTCGGTCTCACAAGTTTGTAGAACTTAGGCAAATCCCCCAACTAGAATAATAAACTAGCTACTAATAATTAAAATCTAATAATACTACAATATAAGAATTCATAACCAAAAACAAGAAAAGAAAAGAAAAGAAAACAATGTTGCTTCACTGATGATTCCTTCGAAGAAGACACGTGCTAAGAAGTGCTTGAATAGTCTCCCAAATTTCTCTCCGATTTCTCCTCAGAAAATTCGTCCTCCAAAACTGCTGTAAGTTGCGTGTGAGAAGGTCTGAAAGTCTGCGTTCTTCTGTCCCTCCTCTGCCCTAGAGATAAGTCTTTCTCCTCCAAATCTCAAAAATTGCGTGTAAATCTCTTCTAAACCCAAGCCCAGCAAAAAGTCCATAATTGAATAAGGAAAGGAGTGTAAAATATGCAGAAGGTCGCCTAAAATCTAGTCCAAGGCCGCTGAAAACCCATGAAAGGGAATTTGAATCCGAAAAGGAAAGTGAATCCCGCACAAGATAGGACTCTTCAGCGAACTGGACCCGAGAACGTGATCACGTAAACGTGACTTGTACAAAACAGCTCCAAAATTGCGACTTTTAGCTTATTTTAAACAACAACTCCAATCCTACACCCAAATCAATAAATTGGATCAATTCACATAAATAAGGACAATTAAACATCAAAGAATGGGGGCAAATGTATCATAAAAACGTGCAATATAACCACTTATCAGATTTCCATATCGGTAAGTCGTTATTTAATTTGGAAGTAACTTCCGTGAAGACCAAGTTAATTTGATTAATGCTATTTGCCTTTTCGGTCGTTATGGACTTATAGTCCAACACTTTGTTAATCTATCACATTCATAAATTTAATTGGGAGCTAGGTTGCTTTACTTGTCCTTATAGACCATATTGCCTCGGCTTTTGTCTTAAAAGGGAGTTTGCTTCTTCTTCTTCATATTTTCCTTTTCCGTTTGTCTTTCTTTTTTAAAGTTTCAAAATTGTGGGCCATTTCTAACGTGTGAAAAGCAGATCGTTAATGTGGACTGAGAGCCCAGAAATTTGCAGTTAATTGATTCAGTCCATTTACAAGAACTCGCGTGTCACTTCTAATATCAAACAAAAGTATAACCTATGTCTCTAACTTTGTCCCATTAGCAAAGATCGGGGAATTTAAGTGAAAGTGTTGGGATTTCAAATCCAGATTTTTAATTTGGATCAATTAAGATCAGTTCGACACTTAATATTTTTCTTTCAGATAATTACACTAGCATATACATAACGTGAAAGTACCTTTTTCAATTAGGATTATGTAACAATTAACATCAGTTCGAGTTCACGACTTCACGTCATGTATATTTGTGATTAGACTAAATCTCAGATCGGTGTGAGTATACATTTTTGTTCAGGTATGTGATTCACTAGGACATCGATCAAATTTAAATACGGAGATACTAAAATATTCTGTCTCTAATTACATGACTTATCCCACAAATCTAGCTCAGACAAATTAAGGTCACGTTAATATCTACATTGTTAATAAACATTATAATCTGTTATTTTCCTTTTTCTTACTAGCTAAGCTAGCACGCACTATTATTGCGATATCAAAGTACCAACAAGGCCAGCAATGAGGGTGGTGGGATCCCCTAGAACAGCAGATATGACGAACTGCAACGCCAAACCAGCTACCTCACAGCACTTCTGTGCTTTTCCTTTGCTCTTATTCTTGTGATTGTGAGTTTGCAGAGTTGCTCTCAAGCTGGGAATATTGTGACTATTGGTCCCCAGTTTCTTAGAGCTGCTGCCGGTGTAGCTGCTCCCCCATCCACCATAGTATAGCTCATGCCAGCTGTCCACCAGCATTTCCTTCACGCACGCCACGTGTAGGTTGTATTTTTTGCATGATGATCTGTAACTCCAGCTCCTCCCCTTCCTCCCACACCTATATATAATTTGATCAACAGATAATTTCAGAAACATAAATAAAATTAGGAAAATTACATTTAGACCTGCATAATATTTGATGTATTTACATATTGGTCCCCTATAGTTGGTGTTGTGAACAATAATAGATTTACTAAAACTAATATTACAACCGTACTTACTATATTATAAAAACGAAGGGCAAGTTGCATGTAAATCCCTGATAGTTGTGCTTGTGCATTTACATATACAGGAGTCTATTTGCAAGTTTTCAAACTACAGGGGATTTATATATAAATACACAAAAATTCATCTTGATTGCTTTGATATCTGGTGTATTTACATGACATACAGGAGCTAGGTTATGTGTATTTTTTCAATCTATGGAGGATTTATTGTAAATACACCTAATTTTTTAATTTTGATGTAATTTGCCCTATACTAAAATATTATATACATATAATACTCTAAATTACATACTAACCCTCTCACATTTGGTATATATTACACATACATAAGTTTATGTGCAATTTAAAACTACAAAAATGTAAATATATCAAATTTCAGGTTGCTATTATAGTTTATAGAGATGCAGGGGAGAGAGAAGGTGTGAATTTATGCCTGTGACATGGCGCGCTGACTTTCCTGTAGAGGTACAATTTGATTTCGCCATCATCGAGCACCATCGGAAGCTTCGCGCAGCAAGGATGGAGGTCAAATCCGCACTTGTAGCAGTGGTAGACGAATCCAGACACGTCCTTCTGGCACGCGTTACAGTAACGCGCCACCGGCCCCGGCGGACGGCTCAGGAACTGGAAGGAGCATTTAGTGTAGAAAGGGTGGGTGATAGAGGAAGAAGGTATCGCACAATGTGTGTGGAGGTCAAAGTTGCAGGCGGAGCTGCCATATCCACCGGCGCCGGAGCACTTGTAGCGGGAGCCGATTCCGGCTTCGTTGCAGCCATCGCATTTGAAGGGATCCTCTGTATACTCGAAATTGAGGTTATGGTTTGGGTGGCTGAAGTGACAGATTTCGTTGTATTTCATGGTGGGCAGGTAGTGGCAGTACTGGCAGGGAAAGAGAAACTCCGATTGGGTGCTAATTTATAGTAGTATTTATCATTTTGCTAGCTTTTGGTGTTATGCTGTTTTAGGAGGACAAGGCATGCATTAACATTGATTATGATCATCCATTAATTATGTGTGGATAATTTAAGCTAGGTTGCGTCTTTTGGCTTGAAGATGAAGCAAATGCGTATTTATGCTTTGAGATATATGTTGCTGAATTGTTCAACATTTCAAGACGACTTACAATGGGAATTTTTCCACTTTACACAATCAATCAATCTAGCTTAGCTCACTCTGTAATCTGTATATGTACGTATTATGTACTGTACTGTATATGCATGTTGGAATGTATAAGTTTGACCAATTAAAATTAATTACACAATAAATGTGTTACTTGATAGTTGATTGTGTCCAAATCAAAGACAGTACAGTCGTGATCGCTTATAGAAGAAATTGTCATTAGTGATTTGTTTGGCCGGCATGTTCAAACTGATCTAAGTGATTCTTTTTTTATCTTTTATACATACCTAAATCATATATAATTAATATGCAGTATACTCGATGATCATGATATACAATTTTGTTGGTTTATTAATTCATCGCGCGAGGACGTGAGAAGTATAGCAGAGAATTAATATTGTTTTGTAGCATCTGATGACATAATGTTAATAAAAACAAATTATTGAGAAAGAATAAGAATTTGGGCGTTTGGCAACTTGTTGAATTATATATAATATGGATAAATAAGAACATATATATATCCTGGGAGTACTTATAATAGTTGTTATGTTTATGAAGACAAGTGGCATATGCAGATCAAGATCTCACACCAAATGTCTTAAAACCGTAAGTACGATTAATGGCATATATTACAAAGCTAGCACAACAAGCTAGGAAGAACAAATTCCCCTGCGCTGGTCAAATCTTCCAATTGTTCTTTCACTGTTTTCCTCCAGGAAAGAAGATCCATTTAGCTTAACTTCAACTACAATTAACTAACTTTAATTTCATTTGCTTTTTCTAAGATAATGTCGATCTACTTTCACTATTAATAGAAAATGCTCTCGATCAAATTTATGTTTATTTGACAGTATAATTGTTGTGTAATTTGTTTTTAAGAGTAAAGAACTACTTGGTGTATCATATATTCATTTGTCTGCACTCTACATTAATGCTGTAGCGTCAAATAAAGGCACAAAACGGCATTGATTCTTGATTATGGAACAAAGTCCATGTTACTTACCTTAGAAAATGAGTCTTAAAGTATTAAGGCAAACTAGCTTGCACGTAATATAAAGCTTCTAAACTATGTGTTTCTTCTTCTTCCATGCACATCTAATTAAAATATAGCATCACCAATTGTTTAAGCAACCCTTTTCCACGCGCAATCACGTATTATGAAATCCCACAAAAGACTTTGATATATATATCATCATATGGTCAAAATATACTAAATATTGTTGGATTATAAAAAGCTGCCTGCCCCCAATTAACATATATATTATTTCTTTTCTCCCTTTATATTTTTAATTCCACTTTATCTTCTTTTTGTTTCTTTAGGGATGTAGAAAAAAAGGAAAACATTGGGAATATATGAAGAAAGTACTCAAGTGATTTGCAAGTTAATTTGGGTAATTGGCAGCAATTGATTTGAAGGTTTGTACTTGGAAGAATAATAAAAGCAGGGGCAAACATGAATCTGATTCGATCTATGGTCTATTTTAAAATCACTTCACCTGCTCTGCTCCCTTCTTCACTCAACCCCATAAGTCAAGTCACTATATTAAAGTTAAATATGAATTTATTCCCTAATTCCGATTCTAACACCATTATTACGTTATCCACAATGTTTTGATTCTTACAACGTATATATGCAGTATCACATATATATATATATATATATATATATATATATATATATATATATATATATATATATATATATATATATATATATATGCCCCTATTTAAATCTTTCCAATAAGTTTGATATTTATATATGTAATTTTGAACGCGCGCATCATTCTTTAATTATTAAAGTAATTTAAAATAAAGGAAACGATTACAGTGTAAAACTTGTGTTGAATATGAGAAAAGTATATCTGATAATAATTTGGAGTGGGTTCATTAGTCCCCAAAATTGGAGGAACTTACTGTGTAATGTTTGGACATGAGACTTATTTGATGTCATATATTAAGATTGGCCTAGTCTTTGTAATTATGTTGTAATATATAATGTAATGTAGGTTGGTCCTTTTCCACTTCAGTGGTCCCATTCCTGACTCCTAACGTTTCATGAATTTTCACATTAAATAGTCGGGCCCAAGTGTTTTTGGTTTAATTTCAGTACTTTTGGATTAAGAAAACCCCTTATTTGTCGGATCAAACTATTGGCCCATATGATAGCCATACCCAACTTTCAGATTTTGGAAAAAGAAAAGAAAAGTGTAGAGACTAGAGAGAGAGATAAAGAGAGATTTAGATGCTATTTACATTTATACTCAATTATCATTGGATAATAACATTTGGTACCCCTTAAATCTTGAGAGATTTAAAAATTACACAAACCAGAAGTTTGAAAAATATTACAATTTAGTGTGTGTTTACCTGTAATGGTTTCAATACTTCTAAGGGTGGTTGGTGTAATTTTTACATTCTTACGATCTAAAGCCACATCCTGCTGATATCTTGGGATATTCAAATTTCTAAACGGAAAAGCCAATCTGCCAGGCGATATTTTCTTTGAAGAAACAAAACAGAGTAACCTAGACGTCATCACTGGATTAAAATTGTTGAAAGTGTTCTGACAATTAGATAGTAGGAGCTTATAAGTTTCTTAATTTCAAATAAGTTCGAGAAACCGACTTATATATTTTCAAGATTTAGAACATATCCCTTACTTTTGAATATATTAAAGTGTTTTGACAATTTTTTTTTTAATTAAACATAAGTTGGTACCCCCAACTTATTAGAAAGGAATTTATAATCTTCTAGCATCTTATAAGCATTTTTGACAATAAAATCAGTCAATTACTTCTACTGTGGTTAGCTTCTTGTAATATATTGTCTAAGATGATACACTAATGAACAATCAAGGGTCTTACCAAAATTATATATATATATACATATATATATGAAAATTTTTGGAGTGAGACAGTGCACGTACACCCCAAAATTCAGCAAATGTCCAGCACTATAAGTAGCAATGCAATGCATACATCAAAATGAAGCAAGTAGCCAAACATTGGAAAGTGATGAGGCTAAGGAAAGATTCCATGATAAGAAGGCCATTGCAGCAGAAATCATATATCTAGAACACAGTATCGGAGAACAAAATGACACCTCAGCTTTCATCAGAACATCCAGAATACCCACAGTTGAGCTCGCTGCTGCTAATGTCAGAAGCGATAAAACCTATATATATATGGAACAGCATGATCAACTTCTTTTATTACATAAGTATTCGATAGAAGAACTAGTAATTATTACGTACAGAGTCTCCCAAAATAATAACTTGCAATACTCCTGTGCGACGAATTGAAAAGTTAGCATAGATGGTATAACCGTCAAGCAGTGCCAAACTGAAACTCCATGGAATTACTAACCCCATTACTGTCACCAAGAAGCTGTGAGACAAAAATCCAAGAAAATGAAATGGATTAAAACGTAAAGTATATACTGAAATTTCCTGAAATCCAAGAACCGAATGTAAGTTACATGCATGTAACAGTATGAGAAAATATATACCAGAAGGCTGTATAGCTGTAGAATTGAACTCCTAAAGACATGAAGAAAAGGGATGATGAAGAGAAAATGGCTTGACCCAATCTTAACGCCAAGCTACTTTTCGTTCCTTTAGACCCAAAAATATTTCTCATTTTTTCTCATCAAAATCGTAAATGAAGAGTTGTGAAGAAATTGTTTGGAGTGGTGGCTGAAATATTAGTAAAAGTTGCTGGGCAGAAAGAAAGATTTTGTGAAAGTGCAGGAATAGTTAATGGAAACCTGTCTCTTATATGCTACTTTTGTCTCTGGAGAGAACTTATCCTTTCACATGGATTGTTTCGATTCATTGTCCTTTAGTTTCCAGTGTGGGGCTTCCAATTCAATGCTTGACTTCATTGCTAATGTTTCTTGTTGTTTCACTATTATGTTTTTTCTTTTCTTTTATCTTTTGTACCATTTTCTTTTGAAAGAAAAATGGAGTAAGTCACGTGGGATTTGACATTTCTGCTCCTTACCTCATTTTTTTTGCTATAGGATTTCCATACCGACATGCACCATAGTATATAATTTAGTTTAAGGATAATCAAACACACTTTCAGTTCAACTAAACACGTCTGTTTTGTTCCATGTGAGGTAATAATCCGAGGTTTTAATTAGACAAACATGTTTTATACCATTGATGTGACTATATAGGGAGCAAATAAGTGAAAGATACACTTTGGTGTCAATTCATGTGGTTTTTTCAATGGATTGGAATGTGCTTGTGCTTCACCCTGCTGGTGAAGTGGAGAATCAAACGACAAGCACTATTGGTGGTTGAAATGGGTTTTCACAAGTACCAATGGAAACACAAAAGACATCAACCATAAGTTAACTATAACAATAATGGGTTTTCAGATACTGATTTGCGTATCATAGCTTAATCATTTGAACAAAGGAGAAAATCAGAATGCGAAACCCATCGACTAAGAATTTATTTGTAGCATATGTAATAGGACAAAATGCTTTTTAAGAAATGAGAGGACTTAATTCTTGTTAGTGTTTGACCTGCCTAAAGACATTTTTAAGTAGACCCTAAAATTTTTCAAGGAAGTCCATTCAGTTGTTGCATCTCAGTAGGGAAGGGCCTCGTTTACTATAAACTTGGCTGTTTTACCTTTATGATCACAAGTACAGAAATCTTTATGCAAGAATCTTGGAATCTCAAATGCAAGCAGATATTTAATTTCATATCATCTCAAATGGTTGAGCTACTTCATGGCTATAAGATTCTAATATCAAAGAACAGAGGAAAATTAGAAAATATAAGACAAATATGACATTTGAATCCCTGCACCTCCTTCCAGCTCCGCATGACAAGCTGCAATAAGAAAACAAGTATGCATAAATTAGTAGGGTAACTAACTAAAGTTCTAAACGAACTATAGGTAATCCAATATTCTAGGGGAACCTGATTCCCACTAATACATAACATCCAGATAATTTCTCACAATAGACAAGAAAAAATAAGATCTCTGCATAATATAAAGCAGTGAAAGATATATTATCTCCTAGATAATATAATCCACATATACAGCACAAATGTAGAGCGCATGAAGTTGCTAATCCAAAGTTCTTTTAGAACTTTATTACTCTCACCCAACTTTCTTTCAATTTTAGCTCCTAATGTCCATCAGAATGGAAAACTGTGCTGACTAGATCATAGATGTCTACAGTAAACAAAACTTACTCAAGGAACAAATGCAAAGAGATGTTGACAGTTACTGATTCTGTACATCACGCCAGTTTCAACAATAAGCTAAAATTGGGAATCATAAACATAATAAAGGAAACTGAAAGGCTGGGAAGTAAACAAGAACACATTTTGACCAAAAAAAAAAACAGAAAAGAACACATTTCAGGAAATTCTGTACATCACGCCAATTAGGTAACTGTGTTTCCTCAATAAAATTGAGATTGAAATACACTCAACCTGCAACCAACTGATTTAATGAACGGCCCCCATCTGGTCTAACACCTTTATTGATTTTCTTTTTTCCACAAACTCTATTCTCGAATTTGAAATACTAAACAGTGCCTAATTCGACCTAATTCAAATAATCGTGACGGAGTGGCTAAATTACTCTAGAACGTACTAGTATGGTATGAAAGAACATTCTAATAATCTCAACGACTCGTCATATACAATTCCAATTGGCAATTTTTGATGTCATAATTATGATATACGAGTATAATCATTAGTTAAACTATTAGACCATTTCCAAGCATAAGGCAATAATACAATCAATAAAAACCAACAAAAGGATGATCATAAGAATTTCACTAATTCGTTAATTTAGATCTGAAAACAGTGATGAACACATAAAAAACTAATTGCTCACTGGAGAAAATCTGAAAAATTCTTGAATAAATACGTATGCTAGATACCCTAATAATCCAACAAACAAATTTAGAGTAAATTTTGCACCTGGTCAATAAACTCATCACAGCAGAATTAGAGCTCGAGGGTAAGTTCCTCATTCTGATCGGAGAAGTAGTGGAGAACGTACGGAGTGACCCGAATGACAGCGACCCAAACTCCAAACATTGTCACGTGGCTCTTCAGCTGCTTGAGCGCCGCCGCTTTGTCTGGTTTTCGCATGAACATTCCCGGAAACATTTTTGCAGATTTTCCTTTTTCTTCGAAAGAGCAGTGTGTGAAAGAATTCCGATCTAAAACCCTAACCCCTCTTTGAGCTTTCTTGTTCTTGCATATATATATGAAGGGGCTTTATTAGAGTATTTATATGGAGGTCACAATCATGGGCCTTTTGCAGTTCTAGCCCATAAAGATATCAGGTTTACCCAGTGGGCTTTTTATTTTCTTTCCTATGTCAAAAATAATAAAATTTTGAACAGCTTTTATTGAAAAAACTCATTAAATTTTATTATTTTTAAATATTTTTAATTTTATATATTCTATTCTTCAGCTATGATACATGTTCTTAAAATAACTTTTATCTGTTTATTTTTTAGATAAAAGAAATTATGGAAAGGACAGTTACATATTAATTAACCAATCATATACACACTATTACAATTTATAAATTTCCAAGAAACAAAGAAAATTAATAATTTAATATTTACTAGAGAAATACACATTTTTTGGTCTTACTAGAGAAACACACATAATTGGTGATGATTGAACAGTTGACCTCTTTGACTCCACTTTGTCCTAGAAGAAAAAGCTGTGTAACATATTTTATCATTAATTTGAAAGGTACAATTCCAACCAATGAACCCAAAAAAGAATTGGTAACAGATAGCATAAAGTTTAATAAAATATGATTGAAAAATATAATAAATTTTCTCAACAGTATAGAAGTAGAAGCTATGATCTGGATTTCAGCCCTATAGATCTAAGTCTGCTGCTGGTCAAATCTAATGATGAAGGAAGACAACTGGATCTCGATTCCAATCTACTATATATGCTTTGATTGAATTAAATGTGATCTATTTTGATTTACGAAAAGCTTCCTCAAGATTAATTTTTCACGTCTCGTAGGTAAAATTTCATCGAAATCCAATGTCCCATATTGATATGTTTGATTCTCATCAAGTACTCGACTCGTTCGTAAATGACGAGGCATCCATAATGTGCTTACATGGATGAAAAAAGAAAGGAAATAGACAAGTCATGTTAATTGTAATAAAAAGAAAGGCAAGCACTATTCAAGTTCCACTTATTAAAAAAGCCAATAAAGTAGGATCTCATTTATGATCCCTTTAAACTCCGATTTAGGAACAAATCATTCATATTCATATTCATATAAATCTTTTCAAAGCATCAATGAGGATTAGGGATAAGAAATTGTACACTATTCTTGAATTTAAAAAATATAAAATAATCAATCATTTTTTCATTTGATCGAGAGTAAATTATTATAATTTCTTTGCACAGAACCCAAAAGAGAAGTCACAAAATACGATCGAGATTTCCAAGTTTATGTATTTTCATCCATTTCCATAGCTCCTGAGACCATAACCGTGTTTCACTGTTTTAAACTTTCTACGGTCAACACTACAGTTTTAGTCATCTACTACAGGACTACGAAAACCCCCTAGATCAACTCATCTTTTCATCCAATTAAACAAAACTTGGCCACCCAAAACCGTCAAGGATCATCACGTGATCCCACTTTCAGACGTCTCAAGATGAACGTACAACTCGAGCACAGTGGACAAATATGTGCCCACCCATATTTAATCTCAGCCCGTGCCATTAAATTCAGCAATTATGACGTGGCAATCGCCCACAAAACTCTTAACAAACCCACCCTCAGTCAACAACACTTGCATATTTCCCAATTCATCTAAACCTCAGAAAAAAATATTCACCACCGTCTACCGACCGCCATGCGCCACCACCACCAGGCACCTGCACCGGCGCCAAATCTCAGGTGGGGTTTGCTGCCACCGTCTCCTTCTCCATCACCCGCAGCGACACTGCCTTTGGTCTCACCTCCTTCTAGTAATACATCGTCGTCATCGCTGTTGGATTTATCATCACCACCGCCGTCAAAATTGCCGGTTGATTTTAGTCCGCCATTGATAGCCATGGTTGTTTTGATCGCAACCGCCTTCGTCATCATCACCTACTCGCGCCTCCTCTCCCGCAACTTCATCCAATATTACCGCCGTTACAGGCGTTGGCGCCGCCGTCGGCGGCGGTACGTCCCCTCCACCTCCGCCGGCGATATAGAGTCGCCTCCGTATTCATTCGATCCCGCCGACGCATTCCATGTGCTCTCGCCTTACGGCCTCGATGAATCGATCATCAAAACAATTCCCCTGTCCGTCTACACTCGAAAGAGTGGCTTCCATGATTGCGCAGTGTGTTTGTTAGAGTTCGAAGAAAACGATTACGTACGTACACTTCCGGTTTGTGCTCACGCTTTTCACGTTGACTGTATAGATATCTGGCTTAGGTCGCACGCGAATTGCCCACTCTGCCGCGCCGGAATATTTCGTCAGGATTCACCGTTCACTTCCCCGTTTACTCCGTTGATGGCGGCGAGAATCAGACCTAGTCTGGATGACATGATAATCGAGAGCGCAATTTTGGAACCTCTCACCGAACTTCCGGTTGAATCGGTGGCAATAACAGAGGGGGAAATCACGCAGGAACAATCACCACGGCAGAGCATCAATAATCAATCAGAAGACAGATACAACCGCCCTGATTTCTTATTGAAGCGATCGTACTCATTCGGCTTCGAACGAAACATAGGATCGGACAGACTAGTTCTAGAGCCGGTAACCGCCTCACCGTGGAGATACCGGAGAGGCGCCGGCGGAGGAAGCTTCTGGGGCAAACGTCCTTCTCCGTTCAGCTCACTATCGAAACCAAGATCAGTTTTCTCATTCCGTTACTACAGAGGTATGAAATCTCCATTCTTCCGGCGGCGGAGCATCGGCGGCTTCTTCCCCTTATCAGAGTCGAGTGCGCGGCTGGGCTTATCGAGCGGCGGAAGCTCCTCTAGAAGAACGAAGTCATTCGCCAGCCCAATGTTCATGCGGTCGTCGGCTGGGGCGCATTTCTCGTCGAGCCGGCTGAGGAGCGGCGATCCAGAGGCGCTGCTTTCTCCGGAGAGATTTAACAGACGGTGAGGATTAAGGATGGTGGACACGTGGATGGACGAAAATTAGTTTGAAAAATGGTGAGGGGAAAAATATGCCCTAGTGGGAATAGAGGCCTCATGGGGGAATTAATAGCATGTCTGAATTTTCTGATGGTGGCATTAAATTGAGGATAGGTGCATTTAAAGAGTTTAGAGGAGTCGGCGTTGGCTTGTCGCTCTTCATTCGTACGTATATGTGTAAGTAGGTTTTAGTGTGTACATTTAATAATTATACGATTCTTTCTTCACGGTGGGGATAAGTGTGATCAAGATTGATCATTAATGCTAAAGACCTGTCTGGGTTTTCTCCAATGCACTGCACTCGTTTTTTTTTTAAAGAAAAAGTTGAAGCGGTGGTGAATTTCCGGCGCGGCGGCGATGGTGATGGTGGTGGTCTAAATCCGACAAATTAAAGTGGAGCACTAAAAATGGATGTGTTTTGAAGTTTGAATGTAATGGGACATGCTAGCACTATAGGGTGCCTTTTGGCAATTGGAATGAATTTTTTGTAGTGATCAATTTGAACTTTTTGTGTGTGTAACATTCTTGAATTGTTATTCGAGGTTTAATTTTTGTAGAGAGATATGGGAAAATTTCTAGCTCGATTGGTCAAATACAATCTAATATATAATTAAGTGTATCATGTTTACTATTTGTTTGATTATTTTTCTAAAAGATGAATCATTTGAATAAGATAACATTGAAATTAAGATTTAGTTTTGGTGCATGCTCTGTTTGATGGATATGATATTGTAATGATAGGTTGAAATTCAAAGTGGGCACTCGATTAACAACTTTTGGATCCAAATAATGGGAATGTAATGATTTTGAATGTTGATATATTTGTACTTTTAGATGCAAAGAAGAGATAAAGTGCGAACTTTATGTTTTTTAGCTAATTTGTGTGTTTTCGAAATTGAAAAATGAGAGGCAAGGGAGGGATCGGAGGGGACAAGAAAATAAGAACAAAAGATGAAAAAGTAAATTCCTTTGATGATGTTGGCCATTGCTGTCACTTCCTTTGATCAGTTGATGTATACCAAATTGAGATATATATAGAGTAATAGAGAGCTAGCCCGCCCATGTAAGAATCTTTATGTTTTGATTAAACTTAATAAATCTTAGTTTATCTTAATACATAATTGATGTTTGGTAATCAAAGATAAGATTTTATTAGGCTAAATCTAATTATAAAATGAATACTTTGGATGATGCTTTACGTCTTACACGTGGAATTGGAAAAATCAAGCTGCTTATGCTTTTGGAGACGGGCTAATGAGGAAGGACAAATTAAGGTGCATGGGAATTCAAGCTAAATTTTGCTTTTAATATCGATATCTTTTTAAATTGTGTAAAAATTATATTGTAAAATAGTAAGCATAAACTAATAAGATAAACCAATAAAGAGATAGAATTTTGTTTTTGTTGAGAGCATGTGCCTTCACAAGAATATTAAATTCACTAGCTAGAACTATAGAGCGACATAATACGTTTATTAATTTAATAATTACAAGTATGCTTAACTTCTTAAGGAAAGCCAAAGTCAAGGGCGAAAACGTGCCTGTCCTTTTCCCATTTTTTTTAATAGAGATAAATAGATATTTAATTAATGAACAGATATATGTGGCTTACATTAACTTCTCACTTTGATCTACATATAAATACAATATTAAGTACCATAAGATAAACCTATAATCTAATGTTTAATAGCATAGATCATTTGTTTTACTAATTCTACCTAATTGTGAGCTAGGTTTCTCTTGAAAATTAAAACAAGAGATGTACGCAGACACATATATCATTATATTAAGGTTAAAAATGTGGAATTATTGCATTGCACAGTGCTTGCTCACTTACTGTAGGTGTAGGCCTGACCAATAATTAATTATCACCTCTAATGCTGTAATGTGGAATTTTGGTACACAATTAATTCTGCCAATTATCCAACTAATAAGTTAATTTTTATAAACCATTGATTCATTCCACATCCACATTGCTCTTACAATCGTTTTCACTGATAAATAAACTGTATATTTATACAACATATGTATCCTTAATATTAGTTAGAGAGCTGTGGATAAAAGCGGAAAAAAACTAGAAAACTAATTTGTGTAATTAAAACAAAATAAATTCCTAGTATGCTCAACATGCCAGATAGAAAAGTCAACAAAAGTGATTATTGTCTTATTGGTCTCTGATCTGATCTCTCATCCAACATTGTGCGCTCATAAATGAAATGAGGGATTTATCATTTGTTGACCTAAGTAGTTAGCTAGCTCAATCAGGAGTCATGTCAAGCGTTATTAGCTTATTTATAATTTTGGTCTAATTCATTCATTTTCTTTTATTATAAAAAGATAATATTATTAATTTAATTAAAAAATACAGTGAGTACAAGATCAGTGGAGATTGAACAAAATATTTGGAGAACATCACAAGCAAATGTTTGTTAAAACTTATACGCCTTATCACCGATGGCATTTGCACATATAAACAATTGACTCCACTAATATATATCTTATTACAATAGAACAAAAAGTACAAATCGTGAATTAATATTGTAAAAATTAAAAGTGAGAAGGAAGATGATGTGAAAAATCTGCACCGAAAAAGCTCAACTACCAAAATAAATGTAATTGTTAGGTTCTCATCTGTAAAAGCTATCGGATTACTGTCATTCATAAAGGCTGCAATTATTTAGCTGAGATGAGATGAGATGAGATGTTTCCCACCGTATAATTAATGCTACACTACACTACACTACACTCCTCTCTGTTTTTCTTCAATCTTATAACTTTCACAGACAAACCATTCGCATTTCTTCTGCTTCACCAAATTAAAAGCTATATATCAAATCCTTAATTTATAGAGTTGTGTTTGTTTGTGTTGTTTGTGTTGATAATGGAGGATCATCAGTACTATATTGTGAAAGTTGAAGAAGCAAAGGCTGCGGTTGATGGGAAGCCTTCTGCTGGGCCAGTTTATCGATCCATTTACGCTAAAGATGGCCTTATGGAGATCCCCACTCCTATGGATTCTCCTTGGGATTTTTTCAGGTTAATTTCTTCATTACCTACCTAGGTTGTGTTTGCATTTCAAGATCCTGTCTTCTTTCAAATTCTCTAGTTTTCAAGAAAATAGAATTATTCAATAATTCAAAAATGAAAAATTTTCATTTCTGAAATTTAGGAAAAAAGTAATATTGAAAAAACAATGAGGTAAAATTGGAAAAAGATGACAAAAAATGCAAAATTTAAAAAAAAAAATATATATATATATATATGTAATGGCCCATGCAGGTCTCGAACCTGCGACCTTCGCGTTATTAGCACGACGCTCTAACCAACTGAGCTACTGGGCCAATTTGTTAATTTGTTACACTTATTTTATTTTTATTATGATTTTGCAGTGAATCCGTGAAGAAGAACCCGAATAATCAGATGCTGGGTCGTTGTCAAGTAAAGGATGGAAAGGTAACACATTTTCCATTTCAGTACTAGTCACTAACTATCATTTTTTATTTTTTAAAAGCTAATATGTCACATTTACATATGTACCCCTAAATCCATCCCAATTTCAGAAACTCCTTTGCCTTTGCCTAATAAAATTGACATCATTACCTAAAATTACTGCATAATGGCAGGCCGGTGGATACAATTGGCTAACTTACAAGCAAGCTTATGATACATCCCTTAGGATTGGTTCTGCCATACGACGCCGTGGTGTCAATCCTGTTAGTCCTACACTTGTACTTCACTTTTATTGTCTTCTAAATAGAATTATCATATTTGCACGTCAATGTACTTATCTTATGGCTAAATGACTAATGTTACATTACTTAGGGAGATAAATGTGGCATATATGGAGCTAACTGCCCCGAATGGATCATGGCTATGGAGGTAAAATTCACCACATTTTCTATAGTTATACTTTTATATGAATCATCAATCACATTAATTACTTTATTTGATTAATCTCCACTTCTCCAGGCTTGTAATAGTCAAGCTATCACATATGTGCCACTATACGATACACTTGGTATGTTTTGGGCTTCTAAGTTGTGAACTTTAGTTTTAATTGATTTTGGCATTTTCCAACTTCATTTTAATGGGATTTTTGTTTTATTAAATGAAATTGCAGGTGCAAATGCAGTGGAGTTCATTATCAATCATGCTGAAGTTTCCATAGCTTTTGTCCAAGAAACCAAGCTACTGCCTGTAATTTGTCCTTATAGCTTCAAATTTGCATATTTTTCTCCTTCCATATTGATGAGATAGGGAAAAACAAAAAGAACTTATTAGCAAATTTGTCTAAAAATAGGTGTATTTTCTTTGCAGATACTAACATGCCTCCCTAATTGCACCGCACATCTAAAAAGTAAGTGAAACTTATTGTTTTCTATCTAATTACTTGTAATTAGTAATTGGGTGAAACATGTTGATGTTGTTCTTTTATAAGCTATTGTGAGCTTTGGAAAGATATCTGATAAGCAAAAGGAGGCGGCTGAGGAACATGGTGTGGCTTGCTTCTCATGGGACGAATTCATTCTATTGGTTAGTAAAAATTATAATCACTCAACTAAATTTAGCTACTTAAGCATTTATGTATGGATTTATTTTCTTATTTGTGATTGCATGTTTATTATTTTTTTGTAGGGAGATTCAGATGGTGATCTCCCTGCAAAAAAGAAGACTGATACGTGCACGATAATGTACACGAGTGGCACGACTGGAGAGCCAAAAGGTGTCATTCTTAGTAACAGTGCTTTCATGGCAGAAGTCTTGTCTATGGATCAACTTCTTCTAGAGACAGACAAAGCGGTAAAAAGATTAAATGAATAAATAAACAAGTATAAATATAAATATAACTAAAATAATGTATTCTGCAGGGTACAGAAGATGATGTATACTTCTCCTTCCTTCCATTAGCCCACATATTTGATCAAATTATTGAGACATATTGTATTTATCGCGGATCTTCGATTGGATTTTGGCAAGGGGTAAGATCAATATCATGCTGTTGAGTTCATTCTGTAATAATTGATTATTCCTAAAGCAGGATTTCTGTGGACTTATTACAGGATATTAGATTCTTGATTGAGGATCTTATTGTGTTAAAACCGACTATATTTTGTGGAGTTCCAAGAGTTTATGATAGAATATACACAGGTAAAAAATGAGATGGCTTATATTCACATTTTGAATTAAGGTTTAATTCCAGTTATAATTATTTATTTATTTTTGGTGTTTGTGTTTTTCAGGCATAATGGATAAAATTTCAGCTGGTGGCACAGTGAAAAAGTCAATATTCCAAATGGCATACAATTAGTAAGTGTCATTTGCAATTCTACAACACGAGATCTTCCGAACTTTTAATAAATAAATAATTGATAATTGGCAGTAAATTAAGGAATCTGGAGAAAGGACTGAGGCAAGAGGAAGCATCTCCTCTTATGGACAAATTGGTCTTTGATAAGGTTAAGTGACTTTTCATATTTCCTACTTTATAAGTTCATTTGTGTTAGCTTCTGATTGTGTGTGTGCCTTTTCAGATTAAACAAGGATTTGGTGGACGGGTTCGTCTTATGTTATCTGGAGCTGCCCCTTTACCTAAGCACATTGAGGAGTTTTTGAGAGTCACATGCTGCTGTGTATTATCACAAGGCTATGGTATACATATATTTATCTCGATAAATCACCACATAATTCTCAAAATTCCTTTTATTTATTTTATTATTATTAAATTTTGTTTTCAGGCCTTACAGAAAGTTGTGGAGGATGTTTCACTTCGATTGCCAACGTTTTTCCTATGATGGGATCTGTTGGTGTGCCTATGACAACAATTGAAGCAAGGTTAGAATCAGTTCCTGAAATGGGGTATGATGCACTTTCAAAAATTCCGAGAGGTGAAATTTGTCTGAGGGGGAATACATTATTCTCTGGTTACAACAAACGCGAAGATCTTACTAAAGAAGTACTCGTTGATGGCTGGTTCCACACAGGTACAAATATATATTTTTTTTAAATCATTGATAATTTTAATTTTTTGTGATATTATATAAAAAAAATAAAGATTTGGAATGAAATATTATAGGTGATGTTGGTGAGTGGCAGCCAAATGGAGCGATGAAAATCATAGACAGGAAAAAGAACATATTCAAGCTGTCACAAGGGGAATATGTTGCTGTTGAAAGTATTGAAAGCACTTATTCAAGATGCCCTCTTATTGCATCTGTAAGTCAATTTATGTGGAAATTTACAAATAAAGTTAAATTACTAACTTCTGTAATGACTTGTGGTACATAGATTTGGGTGTATGGGAACAGCTTCGAGTCGTTTCTGGTGGCTGTTGCAGTGCCAGAGAGAAAAGCACTTGAAGATTGGGCAGCAAACAATCAAGAGAAAGGAGACTTTGTGTCATTGTGCAGTAACACAAAGGCTAGAAAATATATACTTGATGAACTCAACAGCACAGCCAAAACACATAATGTAAGTTTACTCTAACTGGGTGTTTGCTAGAGCTTTGGCTTTTAGAGAAGCTAAAGCTGTAAAAACTACACTTGGAAAAGTGGGAAATGTTTGCGAAAAATAGTGAAAATTTCCAAAAAAATGGAGCGAGAGTTTTTGGATAAAAAAGCTGAGAAGCTCAAAAAGAAGTTCCACTTTTATACGAAAATAACTTAGAAGCTGGAAGCTGAAGATAAAAGTTGGTATTTGGTGCTTCCAGCTTCTAGCTTATTTCTACTTCAAATAAGCACAACTACAAGTTTATTTTACAAGCACTCCAGAAGTGATAAAAACACAGAAAGCACAATAGTGCTTTTCCTCAAGAATTTGCAAGCACTAAGTCCCATTTTTTTCCTCAGATAATTCTGTGCTTGAATTTTGATTTAGATTGACTAATTTGTGTTTTTTCAGCTTCGGGGTTTTGAAATGCTGAGAGGTGTTCATTTAGAGCCTATTCCTTTTGACATTGATCGAGATCTCATTACTCCAACATTTAAACTTAAGAGGCCTCAGTTGCTCAAGTATTACAAGGTCTGTCCTTTTCTGATTATTTACATATCAAAATTTGTTATTTTTTATTTTCATTTTATTACAACATGTTTTGCACACATATACAGGAGCGTATTGACCAGTTGTACAGTGAAGCGAAAGGAACAAAAGCATAAGACACTATCAGCAAATTGTTCTTCAGACGGTCGAAGTTTGTCCTAAAAGGAAGAAATGATGAGTTTTGTTTTTATCCATGTTTATATATAGATGAACTTGTTAAACTTGTGGCACTATGCTCAAAGTATCTCAGGGTTTTGTAATAAATCTATTCAATATGATCCGAATATACTCGGTATCTTTAGCAACTTTTATCTAAAGACCAATTGAAAGAAGGGTAAATTGAAGTCCAACCACACTAAAGTTAGATAAAAAACAAAAAACTACCCCTGGTGTTTTTGAAATTACTGTTACACCCACAACAATGTGGTGGGGATCTTCTGGTGGCTGCTAAAGTAGATTATGCTTACCTTCAACAAAACTCAAATTAATGAGATGATGAATTCCCTATAAGAAGGAATTTGACAGAGAGAAAGGATTATAATAAGCATAAGTTACACCAGAAACTCCCAAGTTGAAAAGCAAACACATGAAATTGAATATCAATTCAGGAAATTATTTCTGTCTACACAGCTGAGCACAAATTTAATGCCAAATACAAACTTGGACAAACATTTTGGCTTCACAAGACAAGAAAGCAATTGTACCGACAACACTGGTTTTCACAAAACCTTCACTAATATTACACGATACACGTTCTGAACTGAAAACTGAAACGTCTCTGCTTAACCAGCTTCTTTAATGCTCTAAAGAAAGCCAAGAACAAGAGCCCAAACTGGGTATACGAAGAGGAGGAGTATCCCGATAGAGTTAGAAATGCCATTGCCTTTTGTAAAGGAATTTCTGAATCCACCAGATGCTCTAATGTGTTCTTGCAGCAAATAACACCCAATGGCAAGGCAAATAAATGTTCCTATAATGTGGCCTCTGATGCTGTCTGCAAAGAAGTTAGGAGCCACAACTAGGAGCAGAATACATGATCCAGGCAATTCCAACCAATCTGCATCAAAAATTATCCATGTTATAATCACACTCAATCAGGGATAAATCTAGAAATTTTTATATTACCAAGATTTAATATTTTTGCCGGATATTAAGATAAATTCAATATTCGTAGAAAAAGTCTTGGTATATATATATATACCTGGAAAACGGTGGGGGAGGAAAAGGCGTAATACGATGGCAACAAGAGCAATCCACTTTCCGATTTCTCCCCTATATTGTTATCCACATGAAGAAAATAAGACAAGCAAATTATTAATATCCCAATAGAAAAAAATTAGTAACAGGATTGAAGAAAAAGATACAGTAATAAAAGTGAAGGAGGATTATATTATTACCTGAGCAGGCCAAATAACCATGAGGGAAGAGTGAGGAAAATGTATGGGATTAAGAGGGATGTAAGCATGTTGGTTTTCCAGTTCGTGCGATCCAAGATCAGTAAGTAACTGCACATCATACAAACAATAAATAAAATTAATCTTCGCTTAGAATTAATTAATCACAGATAAAGATTATTATCTACTCGTATACTATTGAGAAGGAAGTTCATATCATACATAACAACTACATGATTAGTGATTACATCCACCTTTTTATATAACACAGATACACACACACCTTACTATTTAGTATTTACTGAAGAATTTATCCAATTTCATCATTAATCGACCAATTTACCTAGCTCGCAAAATTAAAAACTAAAAAGGGGGCAAATGGTAAAATCTGTTATCGATGTTTATAGAAATTAAAAACGAAGCACTTACATTGCAGCAAAAGCAGCAACCCATTTGAGAAACGAAGTTCCAAATCCAAGTCCCCCGAGCTTGATAGCATGATTAGCGAGGTTTTTCATAGCATGCCCAACTTCCTTCAAATCAGAACTGATCACTTCATTGGCTGCTGCAGAATCAGTCTTCATCGCCAAATAACTCCTCTTTCTACCCATAATATTATCCATCTTAGCTTGTCTTTCGATCGAATAATTAGAAAAAGACGATCTAGCTTTTTCTGGAGTCTGATGCACGTAGTGAAACTCAAAATAGGAAAGAAAGTGCAAATCTTGGAAGAGTATAAGAGTCTGATCTAATAAGTTGCAAGTGGATGGGAGTGTAACAATGAAGTTGGGGCTAGCTTCCACGTGGAGTTTAATAATTCGATCGAGTAGCTAGGCCAATAATAATTTATTGGCTAACAACTGCTGCCAGTTGTCTAATTATCATTCATGTCCGTCGACATAATAAAAGTAATAATAAATAGTGTTAGAAATTTCTCCACCATATGAAGATGAAAAAAAAAAAAAAAAAAGAAAAAGAAAAGATGGTCGATGGATGTTGACATGTTTAATTGTTGCTATCACTGATCATCAGTAATTTAATTCATGACTTGCGTAGTTTGCGTTAAGACAAGCTAAGCAGTGCTTGCACCAGCACGTGTATTGAATGAATGACATGGCGGTCGATAATATCAGCACGTGTATTAGATAGAAGACACACACACAATTTGAAATCTTCATGAAATCTCTTAAAACTAATCTAATTTAGATAATTGAAGCTGATATTATTTCTTTCTTTCTTAAATAGATAATATAAAAATGGCAACGTAATCAAGAATTATTCAATTGATCCAACTCCTTTTCACACTGTGTTACTCTACAAATATGATAAAATTTTCTTCATTATTCAGAAGAGGATAACACAAAGCTTGTATCAACACCCAGAGTGGACGAAGAATAAATTCATAATGGGCCTTTGGCCATGTTTTATCCCATTACAAGAATTTGAGCTAATTGGGCTGTATAGTTAGTGCTTTGGGCCTATATCATCACAAATTTGTGAATAAAAATATGACGATAAACCAAAATTAAAAGAAAGGCCATATCATCTCTAGCTTCTAAGTTCTAACTAGGGGTTCTAACTATCTGTAATTAATAATTTTATTTTAATTTTTTTGCAGGTTTAAATGGAAATGTAGAATAGGTCAAAAGAAGGCAAAAGGTCAAAAATGAGATCACAAATAATATCATGTGTAATCTGATCATGCACATAAAATATATATTAAAAATGTGTTGTTGCTCAAGTGGTAGCTGTTTTCGCATAGTGATATTCAACATCTTAAACGAAGACTAGCATCTTCGCATCTTAACTAAAACTAGAGTCTGTTTAATTGATTATATTATATATTCAAATGTTCCCATTCAATAAATATATAAATATTTTGGCAATCGAATAATCTGCATGCTTAGTTACTCTAAACTTTAATTTAGTTTAGGTAAATGAGAAATAAAAGAGAAAATTAAGACACAGCTAGCTCTGGAAAGTCGTCGTGGTCATCGTTGATGAGGTGCTTGCTACAAAATTAATAATTAATAATGGCTCCTAGCTAGCTCGATCAATCAGTTGAACAAGCTAAGATTGATCATTTCACTCAAAATAACTTAATAATTCAGTAACTAGCTATTATAAATTAAATTAATTAATGTATATATCATATGGCTAGAAATGAAGTAACAAATAATGCATTCCCCGGCCCATCACGAACTTCCATCAATTTTAAAATATATCTTATTAAGTTAGATATTATTATTTTTGAAGAAATATAATATTTAAGTAAGATATATGAAATTAATACTATAGTCTATATATATTCAAACATATCATGTATCACACATTACGAATAGCTAGCTAGCTAGTTTGCATAATATATATTTTTTCTTTCCTGACAACTGACAATGCATAGTTATTAGTTAGCACTTAGCACGATCACTTATTCAATGTATTATATTATATATATAACCTCCATCTCCAGAAGTACGTACTCATCCTGTATATATATATGTTCTATCTACTACTATTTCATTGCCAGTTATCAATCTTAATTAATTCTCTAAAGTCTTAATTAACCATGTCTTCTCCGACGCCAAACAATATCCCAATCCGACAAATCCCCGGCGATTGTGGCCTCCCATTTTTCGGGGCCATAAAAGATCGCTTAAACTACTTTTACAGTCAAGGCGGAGAGCTGGAGTTTTTCAAAACCCGAATGCAGAAATACAACTCCACAGTTTTCCGATGCAATATGCCGCCAGGCCCGTTTCTGGCCCGAGATCCACGCGTAATCTGCTTGCTAGACGCCCTCAGCTTTCAAACTCTATTCGACAACTCCAAAGTCGATAAGAAAAACGTGCTCGACGGCACTTACATGCCCTCCACTAAATTCACCGGGGGATATCGCGCCTGCGCTTATCTTGATCCTTCTGAGCCAAATCACGCTCTTCTGAAGACCTTTTATCTCTCTTTTCTTTCGAAAAAACATGACATTTTCGTTCCCTTATTTCAACAAACACTTTCTGGGCTTTTCTCGAGCCTCGAAGATGAGATCTCTGCGAAAGGCAGTTCCTACTTTAACGACTTAAACGATAAGATGTCGTTTGAATTCGTTTTCAGATTGTTATGCGATAAGAGTCCGAATGAGACTAATATTGGGTCAAAAGGCCCGAAAATGGTGGATTTATGGCTTTTAAGTCAGCTCCATCCGCTTATTACTTTGGGCTTAAAGTTCGTCCCCAACATTTTGGAAGATTTGCTGCTGCACACAATCCCTCTACCATTTTTTCTCGTAAAGTCCGATTACAATAAACTTTACAATGCTTTTCAGAACTCCGCAGGTTCTCTCCTGGACGAAGCTGAAAAGCTGGGGTTAAAAAGAGATGAAGCGTGCCATAACCTGGTGTTCCTCGCAGGTTTCAACGCTTATGGTGGGATGAAAGCCATATTCCCGGCCCTGATCAAGTGGGTCGCCGCCGCAGGAGAAGACGTGCATCGCCGGCTGGCTGAGGAAATCAGGGCCGTCGTGAAAGAACACGGAGTCACTCCCGCATCAATCAACAATATGAGTTTGACCAAATCAGTAGTGTACGAGACACTCCGCATTGAGCCCCCTGTGCCTTACCAGTACGGTAAAGCAAAACAGGATTTCGAGATTCAAAACCATGAATCGTCGTTCCTGATCAAAAAAGGTGAAATGCTGTTTGGGTATCAGCCCATTGCAACCAAGGATCCGACTGTGTTTCAGAATCCTGATGAATTTATAGCCGATAGATTCATGGGAGATGCAGGAGAGAAGCTGATCGAGTACGTTTACTGGTCCAATGGGAGAGAAACAGATGATCCGACGCCGGAGAATAAGCAATGTCCTGGAAAAGATTTGGTTGTGCTTTTATGCAGGCTGATGTTGGTGGAGCTTTTTGTGAGGTATGACACGTTTGATGTGAAAACAGGGAAGCTTTTACTGGGTTCGTCTGTGACGTTCAACACGTTGAAGAAGATTAATTAATTTGTGATTTTTTATTATTATTTATTCCAATTAAGTTGTTATATCGTAGTTTAATTTCTTTGTATTATTATATATGTTTCTCTTTAAATCGTGTTGTATTTTACTTTTAGAGTGGGTGACTTTGTAATATGATTCTTGCTAGCTAGCTCTTTCCTCAAGTTAATTATCAAATAAAAGATTATGATATGAATATTTTTTACGTCAACTGTTATCTTCATTTATTTCAAATGAATGGGAATTTTTCGTACTATCCAATGCAAGGGATATATGTTTGTACTTTGTAATTTTGGTTCATTAAATTTTGCTTTTGAAATGCCGAAATTTCAATGTAGACTTATCTCGAGAATAATCTCAATTTGGTCAAATATTACTACTAATTATGATTAATTGTTTGGAATGAATTTATGTTCCATGGGAAATATTGCTTTTGTGTTGATTACACTATCATGTTGTGAAAAGAACATAAACATATACATAATTTGTTTGAAATAGTTGAGTAATTGATGATTTGGAAGCATGCACTTTTAGAGTTTGAAATGATCAAACTATTCGGTAAATCATGTATTTCCGCATAATATTTGTATTTTATTTATAATATATAGACAAATTAAGTCAAATTCAAATAATTTTCTTAAATCAAAGTAAAGTAATAACATATTTTCGTAGTTGATAATTTGATATCCTTAGCAGATAAATATTGATAATAATTAGAGGTGCACACATATTTGAAGAGATTTATAGGTTGATGCTGATGGATAAAGTTGTGCACCATTAAATGAAAGGTGCACAAGTTCTTACAGTCCTACAGCATCACATGTTACATGCACCAAATAAAAAAAAAAAACAAAAATCACATGTTTCCTTTTTTTTTTTTTTTTGTTTTTTAAAGTAATAGGAATATAGGTTTGATGTAACAGGAGATGAAATATGGAAAAGAAATGGAGATTCTAATCTAGAATTGCAAACAAAATGAACCGGTTCGCGAAATTAATGAATCGATTCGACAAAAGGTTCGAGTTCGAATTTCCGAACTCGAACCTTAGGTTCGGTTCGCATATTTATCGAACCGAATTCGAAACTTTTGTCTTTGGATTCGAGGTTTGCGAACCCTATATATATTAATAAAATAATTAATATATATAATATAATTTAATAATGTATAACACATATAATATTATTCGCGAACCGAAACCGAATTCAAACCTCTAATTGAAACGAATTCTAACCTCTATTTACCGAATCGAACTCGTTGAACCCTTTTTTGATGGGTTTTCGTTAGATTCGGGTTCGAAAACCTTAAAAAAATATTAGGATTTAGTTTGATTCGATTCGTTTGGAGCACTATCCCAACCCAAGCCCCATACTTTGTCTCCTCTTCTTCTTCTTTTTTAAGGTAAATATACCACATATATTTGTCTCTCTAGCTCATTTTTAAAAAATCTTATTATTTCCAAACATACTTAAAAATTGAATCAACATATCCCGTGGCCCAATAAGGATGGACTCAATCCAACAACAGCCCAGCCCAGCCCATGTACTTGCGCCAAATCATACAAAGTTTATCCTTTAAATGCCTAACCCAGGCCCACATCAATCATGAAACTGCCTAATTACCAAATGCGCCGAAAGGGAAAAATAAAAACAAATACAAACATTTACTAATTAATTTCATATATGAAAGTGAAAGCATAATTTGAAATTAGTGGTGGCTTCATTATATTCGAAGGATCTATTCTTCCCTACTTTCTTACCTAGCCTTCATAGTAGTGACGATATTCACATATCTGAAAAAAAGGGAAGATAGTTTATTATAAATTGATCCAATTCTCTCGAGAATAGAATGGGGCATCATTAAGTAGTTTCTTCCTTTTTTTTTTGTTACTTTCGGGTTGTTATATATAGGTGATCAACATATCATTTTCATTCTTAACCACTCTTAGGTCTCTTTCTTCCCTATATTTATAATATAACTACATAATATGCCAGTTTTATGGGTTTTCGCATGTGTTTCATCCTCCAATGTCAATGAATTTACCTAAACCCTCCATTACAAGTTTACAGCAAACAATTGAAAACAACGATGTGACCATCAACTCTACACATATTTTTACACAAACTAGCTAGCTTATCTGTTTTGTATGAATTAATAATAAATTAATAATCAATCAACACAATTAAAAATTTTCCACTAATACAAACAAATTTGACCCAACCGTTTATTAGAAATATAAATTGATACTTACGTAGCTTTTGTGACAGATTTGAACGTAACAGATGAACCCAGAAGAAGCTTCCCAGCTTCAACACTGAACGTATCATACCGGAGAAACATTTCCACCACCATCATCCTCGACAGCAGAACCACCATATTCTTCGCCGGACACTGTTTATTATCCACCATCGGATCTTCACTCTCTCTCCCATTCGACCAATACACGTACTTGATCAACTTCTCTCCCTCATCACCCACAAACCGATCAGCAACAAACTCTTCACCCTTTGAAAATATCTTTGGATCCTTAGTCGCAATAGGCTGATACCCGCAAAGCATCTCACCTTTTTTGACGACGTAAGCCGCATCATGGCTCGTGATAGTGATATCCTCCTTAGCTTTACCGAACTGAAATGCAACCGGCGGCTCAATCCGCAGCGCCTCCCACACGACAGACTTAGTCAAACTCATTTTCTCCAGCGCCGCCAGGGTGACGCCGCCTTCTTCCTTAACGACAGCTCTGATTTCTTCGGCCAGGCGGCGGTGAAGATCCTCTCCGCCGGTGCCGACGTACTTCAGCAAAGCTGGGAACAACACCTTCGTGCCACCGTAGGAATTAAAACCTGTGAGAAACATTAGGTTATGCGAAGCTTCATCTCTGGTGAGACCTTCCCGCTCCGCCTCGTCGAGCAGTGCCGTCGCCGCAGCGTCGAAAGCATCGTGAACTTTCTCGTAGCCACGTTGCACGAGAAATGACGGCAAAGGAAACGTATGGAGCAACAAATCCTCGACGCAATTCGGCAAATATTTCAACCCTAACGTGATCAGAGGGGCGAGCTGGAACAACAGCCACTTATCAACATTCTTATTGCCATCTCCGCCGACGTCTGTATCGTACGAACTCTTATTCGCAAACAAACGAAAAAGGAAATCAAAAGCCATTTTGTCATTAATCGGGTTGTAATCCGCTTCCCCTTTGTCGGACAACTCAGACTCGAGATCGGTAAACATCTGAGCCACCGAGTCACGAAACGTAGGTATGAGGTCTTTGTGCAATCTCCCGAGGAATGAGAGAATGAAGGTTTTGATAATAGCGTGTTTTGGCTCAGAAGGATCGAGATAAGCGCAAATGCGATATCCGCCTGTGAAATGTGTAGTAGGCATGTAGGTGCCTATAAACACGTTTTTCTTTTCGACTTTTGAAGTGTCGAAAAGGATCGGGAAACTAACGGCGTCGAGAAGAACTATGACTTTTGAGTCTTTGGCGTTAAAGGGGCCTGGTGGCGCGTTAACTCTGTAAACGGTGGAGTTGTATTTCTCCATTCGGGCCTTGAAGAACTCATCCGGGCCCTGCTTGTAGTGAAAATCGATACGGTCCTTAAGTGGGCCGAAAAATGGCAACCCGTATCCACCAGGGATTTCTTTCACTGGAAGATTAACATTAATTGATGCAGAATAAGACATGGTTTTACGTACTTCTTTGTTAGGTATATAGGTGAGACTAATATTTCTTGCTTTGTTTGGGATATAGATGATGAAAATGTTGGGTCTATATATAGATAAAAATATATATATAATGTCCAATAATCTTAAATATTAATAAATAGAGGCCAGGTTGCTTGTCAACTATTAGGTGTGAGAAAATTGGGTAAACGTTTGCCAACTAATAGTTTTATATATGCAGTACTACGTAATATAGGTTAGCTAGGAATTAAGCAACTGTGTTAAATTTCATTAATTCCACATAGAATATTCAAATATGTGAAATTCTTGACAAATCTTCTTTTTTAAACTAGTTTTTAGGGGTTGAGTTAGGTTAAGCCTATTAATTCAAGAAAGTGTTTAATTTATTTATTGTCAACCATGCACATATTATGGTTATCGTGGAATCAACGTAGGCTATAGTTGAACATTAGAAACTAGCTAAGCAAGCTGTACGTTTCAGTAAGTTTCATTATTAGTAATAAATTAAAGTTTTATATATATGTAGATGGTGACGGGTGATATATATATATGAAGAAAAAATTCATTGTCGCCCAATTAAAAAGATATATATCCAATAGTCAATAGATGTATTAAAGTTTTTTGAGGCACTATGATATATAGCTAGAGGAGATCGAGGGTAATTTAATTAATTATATTAACAATGCAATATAGTGATAGTTGCAAATTTATCTAGACTAATTGATAGAGATTTATTTATTTTGTACCTTGATAGAGCGAGATCGTGCTTGGTAGAACAATTAAGAGAAATTAGCTGACTGGATTTAGAAGGGCGGCTGGAAATTTCAAAAATACACACACACATATATATATATATATATATATATATATATGTTGCTTGTTGAGTAAAGCTAGGCAGCCGCCATAAATATTGAATAGTTGAATTGATCATTCCAGTCAGCTGCAGTGAATTACAAAAAAATAATATATATAAAATTGAAAGACTTATAATGCAAGTAACAAACATAAACACGTTTTAGATCTGCAAATGTTTGTCGATTTGTACATATATAGTCTTAATTCGTGTTACATGTGAAGTTCTGAATGATCTCCTCCTCCTCCTTCATTCATTGATCTTTGATTGTGATATATGTCTTTAACTATTTGAGCTAGCTACCTTTTTGATTTCTCAATTAATATAACATGTGGTATATATATATATATATATACGGGCTACAGTATTAATATTTTTATATTATATTATATATATCAGAGATCAGTCGTCTAGACTAGACACAATTAAAGTTATAGCTAGCCAGGTTAAATTGTCTTGTAGTAGTAAATTTACATATATTACTCTCCTCATGATCGATATATATATCTTCTCTATTCATTTATAACACATCTTGAGATAGATCAGGAAAGCAAATAGCTAGTGCCACTAGATATGTCATATGTATGTTCAATTATTGGATAATTCAAGCTCACACTTAGTTTTATCAAATTAGTGTAATCACATGCACGATAAGTGTTTTAAATTTATCTTGAAATCGATTGATATAAATTTTAGAAAAGTAACTAATAAAATAGTCAGTGTAATACGTACACTTAACATATAATTGGGGTTGGATCTAGGGTGGGCGTTACGGGTCAGGTTTCTGGTTTTCTACCGTTTATCCGATCGGGTCGGGTTTTTTTATTGTTCGGTTTTCGGGTCGGATACCCGATACCCGATAGTAATATCAGGTCGGGTATCGGGTAGGAAAATCCTATCCGATCGGGTACCCGAAACCCGAAATTTAATTTATTTTTTCTTTTTTATTTTATTTCTAAACCTAATTCATAGTTTCATTTCTTCTGTTAATTCACTTCTCATTTCTCACTTTTCAGCCGCACACCGCCCATGCCTCCGTCCTCCACCATCCAGCGAGTCAGCGACCACCACCCCTCGCCACCACTTCTCTCCGGCGCCGCCAGAGTCCAGACCACCACTTCTGTTGTTTCTTTGATCTTTTGGACTATCACAAGGTTGTATCTGTCCAGGCAAGCACGTAATTTCACCATTATCTTCAGCTTGAACGGGAGTCAGTGGCAGAAATGAGGGAGCTAATTTAGCTGCTGTTGGGAGTGGAATGAGAGAGTTGCGCCTTTGTGCTAATGTGGCTGAAAGAATTCTCTGAAAATTTGGACAAATAGAAGAGACTCTGTGAGTTGGCTTTGGCAACTGTCTTAAATTTAATTGTTGTTCAGCCATTTCGGGATTGTTTTTTTTATCCATTAAATCATTGCTTTTGGGGAAAAATGAAAATTCTTCGTTTTCATTGAATATAGTGATATTCCCAAGTGGCGCTCTGACTGGTTCGAAGTTGTTATGATCCTCTTGATGCTGCTGTGCTATTCTGGAGTCAACGTGTTGTCGTGCTAACTTTCTCTCTACCAAAAGTTGTGATTCCAATTCTTTGAACTGAAATTTTGTTCAAGAACAATAGTTACATATGTATTCTCCAAGGAAGAAGAAGGGATAATTATTAATTACAGTTAGACCCCCCTGATAATTACTACAGAATTTGCTGATTTCAACAATAAAATTTCAATAAAATTCTTATCTTGCCTTATGTTTACTTTTTAGGTTGAAGAAGATGTCTAGCTCCAAGATTCCAAACTCTGGCTCTTCACAAGGTGAAAATTTAACGGATTTGTCGACAGAAAACCTTACCCCATTTGCCGACTTAAGTGGTTTCTCTGAATATCAAAGAGAAAAGCTTCAAAGAGAAGAGGTTAGTAATTTTCGCAACTTGGAAATGGATGATGATGAAGAATATGATATGGATGATGATGTAGATTTAGTTGAGGAAGATAAACCTAAAAACTCGAAAAAAATGGGTAGAAAAGAAGTTGCATCTAGATCAAAATATTGGCAATATTTTGATAAGTTTTATTGTGAGAAAGATCAAGTTCAAAAGGCCAAGTGTATCTATTGTGCGCAAGAGCTTAGGGCACATCCAAGAAAAAATGGAACAAAATCTTTGATAAATCATTACAATTCGTGTAAGAAAAAACCACATGAGCAAATCACAAATCAAACACGAATTGCATTTCAACCAATTAAGGGGGGTGATGGAAAACTTGTGTCTTGGAAGTTGAGCAAGATAAAGTAAGAGAGGCTTTGTCCCATTGGTTGATTGTTGACGAGCTTGCTTTCAAAACAATTGAAAATCCCGGCTTCAAAAAATTTATGTTGGTTGCTTGTCCTATGTTTGTGATTCCATCACGAAGGACAATAACTAAAGACATATACAACATATATGTGAGTGAAAGAACAAAGTTGAAATCTTTCATAAGGAATCACTCACAAAGTGTTTGTATAACCACGGATACATGGACATCAATTCAAAAAGTAAATTACATGTGTCTTACCGTGCATTTTATTGATGATGATTGGAATTTGAGAAAAAGAATTCTAAACTTTTGTCCAATTTTGGGACATAAGAGTGAGAAAATTGGTAAAGGGGTGGAAAAATGTTTGCTTGATTGGGGGATTGACAAGCTTTTTACTGTTACGGTTGATAATGCATCCTCAAATGACGGTGCAATTGTTTATTTGAAGAAGAGGTTAGATAATTGGGGTACAAACTTGATGGATTCAAAATATTTGCATATGAGGTGTGTTGCACATATTATTAATCTTATTGTGCAAGATGGGTTAAAGAACAAAAGAGATCATGAAGCTATTTGTCAGATTAGAGGTGTGATACGGTATATTAAAAACTCCCTGGCAAGGTACAAAAAATTTCAAGAGGCGGTTGAATTTGAAAAAATTGAAAGCAAAAAATTATTATGTCTTGATGTACCCACTAGGTGGAATTCCACCTATTTGATGTTAGAGTCGGCATTAACTCTAAGGAAAGCTTTCGATCGTTACATGGGTATGGATCTTGGATATTATAATGAGTTATCAAGTGAGGGAAATGCGGGTATTCCGATGAGCGGTGATTGGAAAAGAGCCGAGCTATTATGCAAATTTTTGAGCCATTTCTATAGGCTCACTTTGTGTGTTTTCGGTTCGTTGTATGTCACGGCTAATACTGTTTTTCATGAAATAAGCTCGGTGGAAATGCTTTTGAGACAATGGTCAGAGAGTGATGAATGGTAGTTACACCAGATGTCTAAAAGAATGAAAGAAAAATTCGATAAATATTGGGGTGCTATTGAGAAAATGAATCCAATTTTATACTTTGCCGTGATCCTTGATCCAAGAAATAAGATGAATTTTCTTGAGTATTCATTTAGCCGGATGAATGATAGTGTAACCAAGAGTAACGAGATGAAAAAATTGGTGAAAAACGGCATTATTGATCTATTTCAAGTCTACAAAGAGAAAAATGGCATTCCTCCAAGTCCAAGACCAAGTTTTTCTAGTTCTTCAACTTCTTCAAGTTCTTCGGTATCAAGTGATTCTAGAACCTTTTTACTTGACGAATACCAAAGAAATAAGAAAGGAGCAAGCAACGAGGTCGTAAAATCGGATTTGGAGAGATACTTGAATGAGGATCAAGAAGCATGGGATGAAAAATTCGATATCTTGAATTGGTGGAAAGTAAATGCTCCAAGGTTTCCTATTATATCCAAAATGGCTCGTGATATTTTGGCGGTTCCGGTCTCTACCGTTGCTTCGGAGTCGGCATTTAGCACCGGTGGACGCATTCTTGATGCTTTTAGGAGTTCTTTATCTCCTAGAATAGTACAAGCACTTATTTGTGGTCAAGATTGGCTCCGGGAGGATTATATGTCGCTTAATGTGGAGGAGGACTTATATGAAGTTAAAACAATTGAAAAAGGTACTAACAATCTTTCTATTTCACTAAGATTTAATTTTACTTCCTTATTTCTATTTTTGTATGACTAATATTATCATTCTTGTTTTTTTTTTCTTTTTTTTTTTTTTTTTGTAGAATTGGTGAGCTTGGGGATTGATCATACTATTGTTGATCTTTGAAGAAGACGAAGAAGTTCAAAAAAAATTTAGTGATGTATTTGTTGGACTTGTTTGATTTTTATGGAGTTACTAGAATTTATGTTGATGCTTTTGAAATTTGAATTGCTATGTTGTTGAATTTGATGTTAGAGTTTTAGTGGAATTGAATTGCTACTGTAATGGCCAATAGTGGAATTGAATTGCTACTGTGAATCTTAGTATGATATTGACCTTTTTTTGTATGTGTGTGGGACGGTACAATTGATGCCAATCTTGGAAACATTATATAATGCTCTAAGGAGGACACCCAATCATATGTATATGGTGCTGAATTGAGGATCTTATACCAAAAATTAGGAGGATGTTAAATGAATTGAGATTTGAGGGGACTAAATTGCAAATTTTCTGGACCAATTTCAGCATATCCTTTAAACAGATAAATATATATATTAAAAAAAAAAAAAATCGGTACCCTATACCCGACCCCAGAATTTCGAGTACCCGAAATTACATCGGGTCGGGGTCGAGTAGCAAAATTGCTACCCGAAAATTTCGGGTACCTGACCCGAACTACCCGAAACCCGAATAACCGACCCGACGCCCACCCCTAGTTGGATCTAGCCAAATTAGGTCCGATCGAGCTAGAATTTTCCATATTTAAGTTAGATTAATATATATTTGTACTACATAAAGACTATCAAACTAAGATGTTCAAATAAAGTAGAATATATAATTAAATGGATATTGGATGTAAAACTAAATGATAAAAGTAATATATAATATGATTGATCAATTCATTATCAATTGGAGGACTGGATTTCTCCCTTGCAAGCACTATGAACCAAAATATATATATAGGAATTTTGATTTTTTCAATTCCTGTTCTACTTAATTATCGGTTTTCTAACTGAAAATACTGGGCCTAGCTCTATTTAATGTGTGTAATTGTACTAATAAGCCCATTACTTTGAAGCTAATAAGGCCCAAGTGAATGAGTGATCATACTTGTATTCTCCAATTAAAGTTCAAAGTATATATAAATATTATAAAAAGGCCCATTAAACTTCTGACAAATACCTTGATATCCTTAATGTGAAATTAACTGTTTCTGATTATTTATATTTTAATAAACTAAAATATTAAAATAATATTTGAAAGTTGAAACAGTACTTTCTCATTGAAAAACATGCATTCACATCTCAGAAAGATTATAATTAATTTGATCAATCATTGAAGGCGGAAAATAGGAAATCTTCAACGCTGCAATTTGTGGACGTACGTACGCTGGGAGACTTCCTTACTATAATTAGCATGTCTCATAAATGAAATTTCACTAATTTCTAAGTTAAACTTCATATTTGTAAACCATTGCAACCTCAACTTTCTCTATTAACCTAGTACTCATAAAATGCTTAATTAGCTGTACGTGCAACAATAATATATATGTCCAAATATAGTGCACTTAACCAGTACTGTACTAGCAATAATATTGGAAATTGTAGCTCAATTATTAACATGCTTATGATCTTATTTTAACTATGACTTACTGTGTACACGTGTATTAATTGGCCTGCTTTATAGATAATATAAACTTTGATCATTAATTTGTTGAAGATATGATGATATGATATGATGTTTTGGATTTGTGTAGAAATTAAACAATTAATCAGTCTAGCAACACGACAAAAATAATCTGCAATTTTTTCAAATTTCATGTATATATTGGTAAAGAGTCATTATCATAAGATCGAGGTCTCATGAGCACCCTCTAGATTTTCGATACGAATCATCAATTTTGAATTTTGTGTAAAAGTTTGTAAGTAAAGTAACAATTAACTTCAAGATGTGTGTGTATATATATATATATATATATCACGACCTTGATAGATATTATATGAATATTAGTGATAATATACTAATTAATGTTAAGTAGCTAGCTTGTGCTTCCACAATTGTATTAGTTAATTAATTAAGAAAATTAACGTCAGAATTAAAAATCTGGAGGTTTAATGCATGCCTAGTGGAAAGGAAACATCAAACATGTATGATATTTGCGGACATATATATATATATATATATGCTTACACATACAGCAGCATTATCTATCTTTTACAAAATCGATCTGCAGGGAAAATCATAAAAAAAAGCGTACGATAATATTCTATCTTTTTAAAATTAATTACATGTAAAAGTATGATCTGTCGTTACAGAATTCACGCAATTTGTTTATATATATATATATATATATTTGTTTTCAGCTGTATATTTCCATAGTTTAGTAGCTAACAATCACTGTCTTCCTCAGTAGAAAAAACAAAATTAATTAGTAAATTAAGAATTAGCTAGCTAGATATCGTGTCAAAAGGCCAGATTGAACAGATTAGTGTGGCAGGCAGGCAGGCATACTTTTGAAGCCGCCACAATTAGGTGTACAATTAGCTATGAAGACCTTAATTTTTATACGTACATATATATATAATGCATTACTTGTTCTCTTCCACTAAGCTTAATTAATAATTATAATTAGACTTTTATTAACCTTCTACGTGTCGTTTAGTACAAATTAATCCCACACGTACACTGCTGAATCAAAATTTTATGTCAAGTGCATGTGGATCCAGGATCTATCTCAATACAATATAAAAGTTTTTAATTAAATCTCAAGTACTGTATGTTTATTGCTAATAATTAATTAAAATAATATTATAACGCACATAACATTTTTCCTATATTTTATTGCCCTAAAAACGTAGTAAGATCATCAATAGTTAAAATAGAAAGGTCGCGAAAACGTACAAATATCAAAGCAAAAAAAATTAAGATTTAATATTTGTCAACTTTTTTCTTTAGGCTCAATTTATTATTTTTCCCTCCACATTAAAATTTCTAGTGATACAAGAGGTAAGACCGGTTATATATTAGAAACAAGTTTTTGGATTTAGTACGTACTAGCTTAGCTAGCGAGATAGAGTAATAGAAATTACCTATGCGTAAAATTATAACAGTGAACAAATTACTATTTAAAAGCAAGATATATATATATAGTTTTTATGAAATTACCAATCTAGCTAGCATCGTACCGTAGTAATACGTTATGTCACATGTGAGTGTTTCCTGCTCTTGCAAATGTATCATTTTCCATATTATGGCAACAATGACTATCATCACAAATATAATAAGTTTACTTTAACCAAGAAATCAAATATGCTGAAATGGACAAAGACAATATAATACACATAGCCATCAAAATCAATCTCATTTCAAAAGAAATCACAATTTGACAGTTGGAGGTTGGGACTAATTCATTTGATTAAGTACTTTAGGGGACAAACCTTTTCAATTATAATAACATCAAAACTATAATATATATATATATGAAAATTGTGTCTACGTGGTCCATATCCTACTTAATGCACTCTCCCAAAAGTCAATTGCTTCTTCAGAATGAAATCTTTAATTAAAAAACAATTACTTTTCGTTACCTACCAGCATGCAGCTAATCTAAATTTACATTAGCCTAATTAGCATCATCTACTAATTAAAGCATTCTCATTATATAACAAATGACACATTTTAAGGTAAGAAATATCTGAGCTAGTACCAAGACATACATATTATAACCTAAATTAGTAATATGAAATTGTATTAGTAATTGAAATGTTATATAATCTAATTATCTATACACAAATCATTACGTACGTACTATGTATTTTTCTTTTTAATCGATCTATTGGGCGCTAGCTTTATATATATCTTGATCCATTATTAAAAAATAATGATCAAAATTATTGCTTGCATCAACTAATTAAATTAATTTAAAGGTACTATACGCCATACATAGCATTAAAGAGCTAGGTTGACTTAAATTTGTATTATTTTTCTTGTCTTAATTCTACGTATTTCAAAACAAATTTTTTTTTTTAAAGTCATATATAAAATATCAGCAAATTAATTATATGTGTCTTTTTAAGCGAGATAACAACCTATTGATATATTTTCCACCACTAAATTAACTACAAAAATAACAGATCATCGATCTATTCTTTCTGAAATTTAATGCATTTTCTTCAAACTTAGAATTTTGCGAAGAAATTGAAGTATATATGTTAATCAAGCTGACATTTTTTGGGCGGGCAGGCTCCATGTGTCTGTCACCTGATGTTAATCCAAAACCAAAATCAAATCATAAACATATATATTCAGTGTATGTATTATTTCTCTTTCGTAGTTACGATTAGTTGACATTTTCTCAACTGTTTTTTCGAAATTGTCATAATAATACCCCAATCAATGCCTACGCTATGCTGACGTACGAACATGCATGGAGGCGGCGTGGGAGCACACCATTGGCTTCCATTTCCACGTGGCCTTGCTTGTTGCTGATCAAGTCAACGGACAGGATCACGCAACGTAGCATTACTGTGTAATACTCTCATCTCATGGTGGCTTTACCTTTTAATTTAGACCGTTGAAGTGATGGTCGACATTTCATATGGGTTCATATTGTGAGTATTACACATGTGTTTTTTCTGTTAAATTACTGCGTCTACTTAATTCCTATTTGCTAATTATCAATAATCATACATTAATTCATATGAGATTAATTAATTCATTCTTATAAGATGTTACATAAAAATCTTGAGACATTGATATGTTTCTAGTGGGCTTCAAAAATGAAAGCATGCATGCATGGTACTGCAACTTTTCCGCGCGCGGTGAAAAATCTGAAAAGAAAGTGAAACGTGAACTTCATTTTTTAATTTTTTGGTCGATCAAACGTGAAGTACTTCATGATATATAGTACATGCATTAATTCATTCATTCATAAAAAAGTTATTAAAATACCACATAATTAAGATTAATTAAACAGTAAATTAAAAAAAAACAATCTGTAACTTCACGGGATTTACACGCAAAGTACATAAGTATAATATTCTAAACAATCTGATCTGTACCGTGCCTGCCTCCTGTTCAGAAGCAGTAAATTGTTTATTATATTTAGTTAATTAGTACGTCTTGCGATATATACAATTAATTAAAATTGAATCTGATTATCCCTTCTACTGTTGCCTCCTGTGCAGAGGCAATAATACGTTATAAATTGTTTTAGTTAATTTAACATTACCAAATGTGAAACTAATTAGACCAAAAATTGTCACAAGTCAAACGGTCAGCCCTTTAATTCCCAATTTAAGAAATATGCCGAAATGCTACTAGTCTAGTCTACACTCTACGCTAATTTTGGTCATCAACGAAAATATATAGACGAAAAGTATGTCTTTTTATATATATTATTTGTCTCATCATCATCCTTCCACGTCTTCTTCTATAATTCGATCGGAATTTCTCTGTTGCATTGCATTGCGTGTTTATATTATCAAAGGTCATGAAGATCATTACTTTGATTTGATTCTCCTAAAGTTATGCACTATATTTTTATAAATTATTAACAACACTACTTTTTTTTTTATATATTATTTAGTCAATAGTATCTCTTTATGTCTTCAATAGTAGTAAACAACTAATTAAATTTCAAGATTTACATGTTTATAGTACCAAACCAATCAGATACATTGATCTTTATAATTAAAAAAAATGAAAAGCTTGATTTCATTTTACTTTTTAGAATAAAGAGATAATGCCATCTATTTCTGTAGCGTTGAGTTTATTTTTTACATTGCCAAAAGAAACTTATTTTTCCTATTGGTTTGTCCTTTTAATTCATGTTCCAAATATTATAAGGCAATAAATAGTGAAAGATATGATGGCATCTAGAAGCAAATTTCCATTTTCAAGAATTACAATTTAACTAATTTTTACCAATTACTTGTAATATATTATTTCTTAGTCGACAGTAATACACTTTTATTATTTCGATAAAAATAAGATAAAATTGCACTTTTAATTTATTTATCCTTCGTGAGCTACACGTACCATCCAACCACGTGTCCCTCTCCCACATCCTTAGTTTACCTACCAGCCCCACCACTCCGTATATATATACCCCAGCTCTATTTCCCAATCCTTAAATTTTCGATCTTCTCTCATTTTCTCATAATTTCCACACCACATTCAAAAATTCCTCTCAGAATCACACTAATTCACATATACTACGATCATGAAAATGAATGGACCTACCATTACACCGGAGCAAAACAATCTCCGGCGCCGGAAACTAGGAGCCATTCTCTCCTCCGATCCAAACAATACTCATGAAGATAACGAATACGATGATTTCACCAGTGATCGACGTTGCGCTCGTCGGAGCAGTGACGCCACCTCAACTGCAACCCCACCGGCCAATTACACCACCACCGCGTTCTATTCCAACCCGAGCAGCGCCGCTTCTTCGCCGTACAACAATTTCATGTCTCCATGGAGCCAACCTTCACCTTACACAAAATCTCCATGGATATTCCATCAACCAGCCGAATCATCTGAGCCGGAAAACGAAGACGACGAGCGGGATCAGAAGAATATGTTCCCCAAACATGGCCTTATCGGCTCCCTTTATAGAGAAGAAGGCCACGTTTATTCTCTCGCCGCCGTCGGAAATCTGCTGTATACGGGCTCCGACAGTAAGAATATACGCGTCTGGAAGAACTTGCAGGAGTTTTCCGGGTTCAAATCCAGCAGCGGGTTGCTGAAAGCCATTGTTGTGCTTGAGAACAAGGTTTTCACGGGTCACCAAGATGGAAAAATCCGTGTCTGGAGATTTTTGGGCGATAAAAAAAATACGCATAAACGGGTCGGGAGCTTGCCGACGACCCGGGATTTTCTGAAGAAATCCATCAACCCGAAAAACTACATTGAGGTAAGGAGACACCACAATGTTCCATGGGTGAAGCATTATGATGCCGTTTCGTCCTTGAGCATTGAAGCGGATCAAGGTTTGTTGTACTCTGGCTCGTGGGATAAAACCTTCAAAGTGTGGAGAATTGCGGATTCGAAATGTTTGGAATCAGTCCTCGCGCATGACGATGCTGTGAACTCCATAGTCTCTTTCGATGGCTTCGTTTTCACTGGCTCCGCCGACGGCACAGTGAAGGCGTGGCGGCGGGAGCTCGTAGGGAAATCGATGCAGCACGTGCTGGTGGAGACGCTTTTGAAGCAGGACCACGCGCTTACGTCTCTGGCAGTGAGCCGTTCGTCATCGGCGGCGCTGTACGCCGGTTCCTCCGACGGACTGGTGAGTTTCTGGGAGCGTGAGAAGCATTTCATGACCTTCGGCGGAGTTTTGAGGGGCCATAAGCTGGCGGTTCTGTGTCTGGCGGTGGCGGGGAAGTTGGTGATGAGTGGATCGGCGGATAAGAGTATATGCCTGTGGCGGAGGGACGTCGGCGGAGACCACTCGTGCCTGGCGGTGCTGACGGGGCACAGCGGTCCGGTGAAGTGCCTTGCGGTGGACGACGAGGATGTCGCCGGTGCCAGCGAGGACGAGGAGAGTGAATATAAGCAGTGGATTTTGTATAGTGGAAGCCTGGACAAGAGTGTTAAGGTTTGGAGGGTTTCCGACCATGGTCCGAACGTGAGGGAATTGCAGGACGAGTGAAACCTGGCGGGGCTTCCAAACCACGCGCCTCCGCATATCTGACAGAGATGGCGGAAAGCCCGCGGCGTTTGAGCATGCGGGTTCACACAGATTTCAGGTGCACGCAAGCGACGAACCGACCAATGAATATCATTAATAGATGTGGTCCCTGCCCTGCAGCAATGCTTCTGATTGTGATTTTTCTCTAAACCTTTTTTTTGCACTTAATTTGTGGTGTCTTGTGTTTGAGTTTGATGCTACACTACACGAATAAATATTGATTGAAATTGTATAGATCGCTAGCTCGTTTTACTTTGTAACATATCTTCATTAATTTATTGATTTACACATTAATTCCAATCATAAAGCTCCTATGTGTTGTCATTGTACGTTGGCTAATTGATCTTTCAGGTCTTTTAAATGTTTTGTGACTACTATATAGGATTTTTAGATGATTTTAATCGTCTAGCATTGCATATATGTATTGTAAAACGAAAAATGCAAGGTCATGGTATAATGAAAGATTTAGAGGATAAAATTATAAGATTTGTTGACGTAAGAGCAACTTTTAATCGGATACTTTCCGACTTTTGTTAGATGTTACTTTTTGATTTTGTTCTATAAGTTTCAAAAGTTAGTCATTTTTATTTGAGAAATGAAAAGGTTTATTAATTAGAGAAAAACATACGATGTCTTACAGGACATGTATTTTTGTGTATTTCATTACTTTCAGGCCTAAATATAAAATTACTTAATAGAATGAAACTGAAAAAGTAACATGGAAAACCAAAAATTGTCAATATTATATAACTAATGTTAGCAATTTTAATTAATTTAGAGGTGATTAACTTGAAAAGTAACTTCAAGTTGGTCGAATTTGGTATTGAATTGGTTACTACTTTAGCAAGCACTTAATTTGTGGAATATATAGTTATTAACTAACTTAAATTACTAAGTCCCTAGCTACTTGGCTACTTCGATAACCTATTCTCTCATTAATCGATCACATTGTACCAGCTATTTCTTTGAATTGAATGGCCAGCTAGAGAAAAGTCGAGAGCGTAAGTCTATATAGTATGTCGACCAATCATTTTTTACGATTATTTACCGTAACATTGCCAGTGGAATACGGCATATGTATAGATATGCCACATTTTGCATATCCAGAGTAGCATAGGACAATATTTTTGGCAGCATATATGTACCAGGCAAAGCATTACTTAATTATTATTATTATTATATATAGGCTTAGGTCTTTAGGGTTTGCACCGGCCATTCATATAGTCAGTCACCTTTTTACTGCTAAATCACCATTGCCTTGCCCCCACTCAAACTAATTATGAATTCATCTAATATAATTTATACATGAAATTCATCAACCCAACTTGTGAGAGTGAGACAAAGGCAGGCCCAATTTGTTAGGGCTCCTTCCTTGCATGGATGAGTTTAATTATGGCCCATTTTAAGTAAGCGCTAGCTCTGGATTCATAATTTCATGTTTTACTAAAAATTGTTAGCTGACATGACAACAATAATTATCGATCTAGTGGACCGTACGTGACATATCCAAATTAGGCACGTATTTTTTTTGCTTAGTCAAATCCCATCAAACACATAATTTCTAGACTGATTCAAACTTATATAATACAGTACTTGCAAGTGGCGTATTAAATAAAACTCAACCTCAATTATGCAAATCAATTACAACAGCTAGCGATTAATTAGGTAATCAGGTTTCACAAGTCTAATCACACACATGGAACAAATCCACAGAAAATAAAAACACACTCCATTATTTTCTTCATAAAAAGACTATATTCAACAGTACTTTAAATTATCTAAAAAAGTTCCCTTTCAACCCTTCTTTCTAATTTTCTCCATAGCTTTTTGGAATTTCTTTTGAGTGCCTTTGAAATCTCTTCTCCACTTTTTCCTTTCTTGTTTTATTCGGTTTTATATGATTTCAATCATATTTATCTCCAAAAGTTTCACATGCAATGTAGTAATAAAACACCAAGTAATTTTCACCCACGGTAGAATATATCCTTGTAAACATTTTTATATTTTATACGTCAGATTATAATTTGAGCTAAAAAAACTGATCCAACCTTTTTTAAATTTAGGCCAGTTATATAAATACATATTATTTGGGTTATTTAATTGGGGTATCAAGGTAGTTTGAGTTTGAATTACTTGTGACAGGTAAGAGTTTATATCAACGGAATCATACATAGATATCTTTTATTTATTTATCAATAAGCATAAATCAATTAGTTAATAATATATTATTTGTTGATGTTAGGAAAAAGACTAAGTTAAAATAATAGGTGGTCCTGTATATTTAATCCAAGTCGTAAGTCACGAATTAAGCAGCATGTTGCTGGTCTACATATTATGGTCAGTCAAGAGTTCTAAAATCTTAGAACGATGGCCTATTTTTTCCAGTCTTTCCCACCTTCCTTCAGTAATTTTTCAGTCAAATTTCCTGTAAACGCGTTGATCACGAAACATCGGTCTTTGAATAATTGAAACTTTGATCGAGAATAATAATCAGTCTTTTCACATTATTACACAAAGTCTCCCGTCCCGTCTTTACATCACTCCCACTGCCAAGCCAAGACCAGATTAACCATTTAATTTGATCCTATGTTTTAATTTTCCCGATTCTTTCCATTTCAAGTATGAGATTTTACGGTCAAGATTGCAATTTTCTTTGATTTTTTTCATTCTTTTTGTGCATATACATATCAAAATATATAGAGGGGCCTCGTTAAGTGAAGATCATGACTAGTGTTTTGAGAAGGATTTTGCCCGGTTCATCGTTGAAAAATGAGGATCATGATAGTGATTACAGCGTGGAGTATTCCTTTGCAATGGAGTACAGCGGTCCTCCGGTCAGCCACGATCTTCCCCAGGTGGTCCCGCTCGATGTTCGCCGGATTCCGACGGCTACGGCGGCGGCGGCTTCTTCGGCTGTGATGTTGAGTAATTTAAGCCTCCCAGTTGTTAACCCAATTGCCAAGAAGAGTAGTCGGTCAAACACAACATTGCCGGAGCTGAAACGGAGTACTGGTAGGGTTTACTCCAGAAAATCTGAGAATTTTTATCCAACTGCAGAAATTGAATTGGCCATTGCTGACAGCGGCGGTGGGGAATTATCTCATGCACCTCAAAGTTCGAGCAGTTCTGGTACACTCGGGTTCTCAGAAAGCTCAGATGTCGAGGACTTAGATACCGAAAGCAAAGCCCGTGCATCATTTGATAATAATTCCTCAAATCCCACCACTTCTAACAACTCAGAGATCGAAAATCAAACGGATGAAAATTCAAGTCAAACCAATCGAGCGGCCGTGGTGACTTTCCGCGATCTTCCACCATCACCATCCAATTCAGCTTCTGAAGAAACCGATCATGATGAGTCTGAAATGTCGCCGCCAAGGCCATCAATATCATCCGAAGATTTAAAAAGAGGTCTATGCCATAAATGTGGAAAAAAGAACCGTTTTGCAGAGAAGGAAGTTTGTATTGTCTGCAGCGCTAATTACTGCACCAAGTGTGTGATCAGAGCAATGGGATCCATGCCTGAAGGCAGAAAATGCATTACTTGTATTGGTTATAGAATTGATGAATCGAAAAGGGGATCACTTGGAAAATCTACAAGAATGTTGAAGAAATTGTTGGGAGATGAAGCAATTAAGCAAATTATGAGTGCAGAGGTGGCATGTGAAGTTAATCAGCTTCCACCTCATATGATTAGTGTTAATGATAAGCCTCTGTCTCTTGAAGAGCTGGTTATGTTGCAAAGCTGTGCTAATCCTCCTAAAAAGCTTAGGCCTGGAAAATATTGGTATGATAAAGTATCTGGATTATGGGGAAAGGTAACTTTTTCAAAACTCTGTAATTTTACTTGTTTTATTTTATATTTTATTGGGGGTAAAAAGTAAATGTTTTGGTTTCAAATAATCAGGATGGAGAGAAGCCATGCCAGATTATTAGTCCTCAACTTGCAGTTGGTTATCAAATTAGTCAAACTGCTAGCAATGGCAACACAAATGTGATGATAAATAATAGAGAGGTTACCAAAGCAGAGCTCTGGATGTTACAGGTTTGTATACGTAATTCGTAATAATATATACATTTATTTTTTTCTCATGTGTGATTATATTTTGAATTATGGGTTTTAACTTTTAAGTAATTTGTGATATATTTCCAGGCTGCTGGAATACGTTGTGAAGGGTACCCTCACTTTTGGGTTACAGCTGATGGATCGTATCAGCTTGAAGGCATGAATTATGTAATGGGAAAAATATGGGATAAGGTAAGAATAAGATAAATTTTCTATGTTTAGTTAATTGTCCTTCATGATTATTTCTTGGTGATTAATTATGCTGAAAATGTTTGTTTGTAGACAAGAGTGAGGCTAGTTTGTGCTGCTCTATCTCTGCCATTTCCTTCTGATATGGCAAATACTGGTGATGAAAATGTTGACAAAGATAAGGAGAAAACTATCTCAAAGAACTTAGAACAGAGCAAACTGAATAAAATTCTCTTAGTTGGCTGTGATCAATCTGGAACAAGTACCATATTTAAACAGGTATTTGATTTCATAGTTTCAAACTAAACTTTCTTTCACATTTGTAAAACGGACTTTGATTAATCATTTTTCGGTGTCCAGGCCAGAATTCTGTATAATGTCCCGTTCTCAGAAGACGAGAAGCAAAATATAAAAATCATGATACAAAGAAATTTGTATAGATACATTGCCATTCTTCTTGAGGGTCGTCAAAGTTTTGAAGAATATCATGCAAAAGAGATTAGGAGACAAAGTGTTGACGAGCCTGGTCCTTCAGGTACAATTATACATGAAAGAAATATATTATTTATTATGAGTTTGATAATAATAACAATAATTCAGATTCTAAAAGTCTTTTATTTGTGTCAGGAGTCGATAAAAACAATATTTATTCATTCAGTCCAAAGCTAGAAGCTTTCTCAAACTGGCTTCTCCAAGTTATGATGTCAGGAAATTTAGAAGCTATTTTCCCAGCTGCTACTAGAGAATATTCCCCTTTAGTTGAGGAGTTATGGAAAGATAAAGCTTTTCAAGCCATTTACAAAAGAAGAAACGAACTGCATTCGCTGCCTAGAGTTGCCAATTATTTCTTAGACAGGGTAATTTGTGATTTATGATTATGATCTTTCATGCATTATGATTTGCTAATTCCTTAATTTGATATTTATAAGTTTCTTTTTATTGTAAAAGGCTGTCGAAATTTCAAAAATGGACTACGAGCCGTCTGAAATGGATATCCTATATGCTGAGGGCATAACTTCTTCAAATGGAGTTGCATCTATGGAATTTTCTTTTCCTAAGTCATCTCAAGATGGTTACATGGAATCATTAGATCAGAATGATACCTCAATAAGGTCGATTTATCAAAATTAACTCATTAACAAATTAAAGTTACTAATGTTTTCATTTTAATTAATAATATCTTGTTTTTTAATGATGCAGCTACCAGCTGATTAGGGTTCATGCAAGCAGCCTAGGAGAAAACGGCAAATGGTTAGAAATGTTTGAAGATGTCGACCTCGTAATCTACTCTGCTTCCTTAACAGCTTATGATGAGTATTTTGAATACACAGATGGAATTGTGACAAACAAAATGTTATCAATCAAGAAACACTTTGAAACAATTGTAACTCACCCAACTCTAGCTGAGAAAAACTTCCTACTCATCCTCAACAAATTCGACCTTCTAGAAGAAAAAATCGAACGTGTTCCTCTAACAGTATGTGATTGGTTTCGAGATTTTAATCCTGTGATCAGCTATCATCCTCACAGTGCTAATAGTAGCAATAACCCGCCTTTGGCTCAAAGGGCTTTTCATTATATAGCTGTGGAGTTCAAAAAGCTGTTTGGTTCAATTACTGGGAGAAAGCTGTTTGTAGCACAAGCTACTGGATTGGAAAGTGATAGTATTGATCAAGTGATGAGATATGGGAAGGAGATTTTGAAGTGGGATGATGAGAAAAAGCCCGTTAGTGTGAATGAATGGTCTACTGAGAGCATTGAGCCAAGCACATCAGCATATAACTGAAAATTTCAATGCGATTTTGTTGTATCGAGAAATTAAATGTATATATTAAAGTTTTGGTTAAATGAGTGAGATGAAGTTGTAAATATCTGTGTTGGAGAGATTTAAAATATGTCTCAAGTTTTTGAGATCAGGAAAATTCATTTATATATGTTTGTAGTGTTTGCAAACTCAAAAAAAGCGCTTTTGTGCTTTTTGCTTTTTGCCAGAAGTCTAGGAGTGTTTGCAAACTCCCACTTAACCAAATTGGTGATTCTTTCCCTGTTTCTTGAGAATGGATTGCTCATTATATATCTAGTTGCGACTGTGTAGTTAATAGACTGGGAAGAATTGAACTTTCAAAATTTTAATTGTAAGAAGTTGAAAAGAGAGCTACAATATATTACATAATCTAGAAACATTCTTGTACGAAGATATACAGTTAAAACATATTAAATTGCAGATAGTGAGAAGAAGAGTAACTCTAACTCCATTCAACTGGGGGCAAATCGGTCAATGAGCAATAAAACAGTTGTTTCTGGCATAATCTCCTCACTTGATCTTCTGGGCTTTCGTGCTGCTGCTGAAGAAGAAGAAGAAGAAGAAGAAGAAGAAGATTCGTTGGAATCTTTCACAGCGTCTCTTTTGCAGGACGATTTAGTACTGAAGAGTGGAATATTTCTTAGCTTTGTCAATTCTCCCATGCAAACCTCACCAACAGCTGCCATTTTCTTTTCTACACTTTTTTTTTCAATTCTTGATTGCTGGCAAATATTTGATGATGTTAGAAGTGCATTAGTTGTGGTATATATATAGGGGAAATTGTGAGAAATTAATCATAAATCAGTGTGTGGAAGGAAGGGCATAGGCCATAGGATACGTGGTCCCTTATTGGACGAGAGAGAGGATTTGTTCATAGTATATTCCAGGATACTTCTTTAGCATATTTTTTCCCAATTGTACAAAACAAAGGTCTACGAAACTGCGTCGGAACAGTCTCTCTTGGCAACTTCAATGTTAAAGGCGTGTTCACAATATTGCAAATTCTGAGGTAAATTTGTTACCCTACATTCAAGAGTATGTCAGTAACTTATGTGTCTAATTTTCAATTTTAATAAAACAATTAAGTGATGCTGACATTTAATCAAAATGAAGCTGGGCTAATTTCAGAATTCAGAAAATATATATCATCTTTTCTTCATTTTTGAAACCAGACATTTTCATTAACTCTTCATTGGGGAAATAAGTTGAAAGATGTAAAATAATTGTTGCCTTGCCTGATATTTTATGAACTTGTGGCTGTAACTGGTGTGATTGTGTGAATGGTCGGAATATTCGGGTTTTGTAATGTAGCTTTTGTGAGGGACCATTTCCCATTTTGAAGCTTTGCTATTCATTGATTAGTTAGTTTCTAAAATTCAATTGGCCCAAAACGGTGTGCTGAAGATTGTACACGTAGTGTTGGTTTTAGGCCCATGTGATTATGCTGGAATTTTAAAACATAATTTTTTTGAGAAAATGAAAAGGCGAAAAAAGTAAAAAGGAGATATTATTGCCATTGGTCGATTTAAAGGCATGTTTGGATGGATACAATAATTGGAACACCATACACAACTTGCGTTCTGAAAAGTTATTGGAATAATTTTCTCATGTTTTTCACAATTTTACAGTGTAATTTATATTCCCATATTTTAATTGGATATTTTTCACAATTTTACAGTGTAATTTATGTTCCAATATTTTAAAATTTCTTCTTAACAAGTGTCAAGAAGGGGGTGTAGCTCATATGGTAGAGCGCTCGCTTCGCATGCGAGAGGCACGGGGTTCGATTCCCCGCACCTCCATTTTTTCTCGTTTTACCTTTTCATTTTTATTTGTTTTTTACTTTTTTATTAGTGTTCTGTTCGCTGAAAAACAGATTAACATTGAATTGAATCCGCATGAGTTTTCTCTCTCCAGTATTTCCATTTCACTCCTGAATTTGAAGATGATAACCGTTAATTTCAGTTTGATATTACTGGGATATTCTGCAACTTCCCAGGCAAAAATACTGAAGAGAAAATTGCATTTGAACTAGAAACATATTCGAGTTTGAAGGCTGATTTAGAATCCTTAACATAATCGAATCAAATTTGTACACAATCCTGGGATTTTCGTTCAGTTAAAACTTAGTGAAAAGTTACAGCATCAGCTTTATTACACACGATCACAAACGGACCCCCAAAATTGCCCGAGAAAGACCACATATTTGTTCAGAAGGAAAAAGAAAAGAACCAGAAATTAAGTATATAAATATTCTTGTTTAAGCACTAAAACTCTCGACAAGCATTGAGATTGAAGCCTCGGAACACTGCAAAGCAGGCAACTTGTTCACTTGCATCACGGCTTGAGCCAAGCCACTTGGCCACCAGTTGAAGCCGCTACTTTCACCTCCACGAGCCGCCACAGGAGCAGCTTCATGGCTAATTGGAGCCGGTCCAGTTGTGGAATCGGCTTGACCCTTATTCCTTAGCTTTTGTAGCTCACTAGTCCACATATCGACAAGCCCAGACATTTCCAAATCAAATTAGCTAAAAATCGCTGCAAGATATTTGTATTATTGATGATATTTCTCAGATAATTGATATTCACACCACTCAAAGACATCTCTATTTATACCTATAGGAAGAAGTAGTATTGATAAGTACAAAGCACGTAAGTGTCCTGAGTGGAGCTTTCCGCTTTTTGGTGGGCACAAAAGTTGTTTTTGACATAGATTGAAGAAATATCTGTGGCCTTTTTCTCTTCTTGAAAGTTGAAACTGAGACTAAAGATATTATTTCCATATTATATTGTGTTGGTATGTATGTGTTTTGGTAGTGGTCAGTTTTAAATCGAAACCAGCAGCCAGCAAGTGGTATATTCCACCCGAATTGTTGGCTTGTAGATGGTTTCACGCTCCAGCAAGACTGGATTACCTTACTCATGAATTTTGTTAGAGTTAATTACATATAGATACAGTAAGAATATTCGTATTACAATTAGACTCTTGCTAGTTAGAATATTGCGAATATATCTATTGAGGAATTTAGAAATTACAGAAAAAATCAATATCCTAAAATTCGATAATGTTATATAGTGAATTGGATGTTATATTATATAGTAAAATATAAGTGGGATGAAATATAATATTATTTGGAATAAAAAATAAAGCGAGCTTTTTCACGGAATCCTCACGAGTCACGCTGCTATTTTTTCTGTAATTTCCGAACTCCTCAATAAATATATTTACCCATTTTGATATTAATTTACGAAATTTGCCCATTCAATATCGTTTACAGGACAACCTATGAGTTATCTATAATTCTTAAGGGTACAATGCATTTCATACATAATTAAAGTTTTCGGAGAATAATTTATCTCATGAAGCAAATGTTAATGAAACTTTTACCAAAAAAAAAAAAAAAAAGAAAATGTTATTGAAACTCACGACAAGGAGAATAAATACATATTATACAAATTGCAGGGAAAATTGTTTATTATTAGGCACTTCAACTTGCAATTTGAATTCAGTTAGAGCCTACTGATTTCAGTTGGTAATAAGTTACGTACCAGCAGGCAGCAGCATATCAAAACAACAGATATCAACCATCACTTGCTAAGCCTACCTATATTTTAAACGAGGATCTTTTAGACCGTACATCATAAGCGAATTACTGGGGAGTAGTTTGATCGCCAAATATAGCCTCACATAACAACAATTTACGGGGGAACGTCGTTATTAAAATATATAATGGAGGAGTTCATATGTTCAATAAACTCAGATGTAGCTCAAAAACTGCATCCAACTTCGAGCCCGTCATATCATCATCAACTGAATCTAAGGTGTAACTTTGCATTTGGCCAACCTGTCACCTCTTCAAAATATCTCAACCAACATCACAATCCCAAGGCAGCAGAAGCATCTCCACAGAAATTCTTCAGCCTTGAGAATGAGAACCACCCACCCCATCCCACCTTCTCAAGAAAGCAGATTTCTTTCATTGGGAGCCCTTACAGCTATATCCGAGGAATATGCCGTCTATCTGCTTGTTGCAGCATCCCAGTATTGTATTGTCTCCAACTAAGAACCTCTCACCTTTCTAACAGATGATTCTTGGACAACTCTTTTTTCCATTCATGGTGACATTTCTTGGAGAACTTGGCGTATAGATGAATAGTCTCCCTATATCAAATCCAAGGCGTCCAACCTTCGTACATATTGCAAAGGTTGTCGACATTTGTAGCTTGCCTCAGCAGAAAATCTACTTGCTCTGCAATGCTGATTTCCCTGAGACATATGCATCACACATATCAAAACACTAAATCACTAATACAGAATTTAGTGTGCTAATATTATAAGGGAAGAAGACAATAATACCTGTTATCAGTGATATCACGACCATCAAGTTTCATTTCGACTCGCCTTAAAAGTGACATTGCATAACCGTTTTTGCCTGCATGCCCAAACTTTTGCAGTTACAGAATACTCTAACCATGTGGGATAATTCTTCGGTAATGAACAGAAATTGCTTTATGCCGTTGGTTCTAATACTCATGTAGAAATAAAGTGGTGGACTTAGCCCACATCAATCTTGCATTCTGTTTCATTTTTATTTTCAAGTTTGACTGATCTTGTTTGCATATTCAAGAACATCCATGCACAAAAAGGTACAAGAAAGTTTTTTGTTCCATATGTGGGGAACTTTTGCAAATTTCTAAAACAGAGCACTTTTTCTTCTTGCTTTTTTTCAAACATTCCTCACTTACTACAACTTTTTACAACATTAACTTCTCCATAAGCACAAGAGTTTGCAAACACCCACGTAATTGAAGTGCACAAGTTCCAGCATTTATTCATCTTTAAAAAAAAAAAAAAAGATATCTTACCCATGCGTACTTGATTTACTGTCTCTACATTACTGAAGGAAGTTTTTCGTACATCTTCCTCACTCTTGTCGCTGTTTAACACAGATTCCTCATCTTTGTGCACCAAATGACCATCAGAGCTTTCCTAATAAACACAAAAGATATGTATTTCTTCAGTCACAGCCAAACACATCATCATCTGAAAAAGCCACATGAAAGATGGTTTAATTTGATGTTAAAAACCTGCTTATTTTCAGAATCTGCTTCCCCACTGCGAGATGATTCCAGTACTTCAGTTGCACTTGAATCTGGTGCATTAAAATCAAGACCATTAAAGCTATCTGAAATACTTGTCTCAGCAGATGTAGAACTACTAATACTTGCTGGTAGAGATATCCATCCACTATCTGGTTCGTTCAAGCCAACAGAATCACCATCATTTTCACCATCAGATTTGCTGAGCACATCACTCTCCTGAGTATCATACTCAGTAAGATCAGCCCTCAAGGGATCAATATCCTCTGACCTTACATGCAGGCTTTCTCCTACTCCTTCAAGAGCCTGGAAATGTAAATAAAAATAACTTAGTATTATACTAAGGGGCTGTTTGGCTAAGCTTATTTAAAGAGGTTATAAGCTCTCACATCTTATAAGATGGTAGAAAAATAAGATCTCAAAGTGATTGTATAAACATAATATTATGAGCTTATAAGATGTTAGTAAGGGCAATTGTGCCATTAATACAGACAAAAGTAGGGGAATGTGAGTGGGTGTTTGCAAACTCTACTGCTTCGGGAGAAGCTAAAGTTGTAAAAAGTTGTAGTAGTGAAAGTGAGGATTGTTTGGTGAAAAAAAAAAGAAGTTGAGTGTTAGGGAGAAAAAGTTGAGAAGCACTTTATTAGACTAAACAAACTTTCATTTATTTACGAAAATAACCAAGAAGCTAAAAGTTGGTCCTTTTATGCTTCTAGCTTATTTCTGCCTAAAATAAGCAGAAGTTGGTTTTCCAAACACTCCCAAAGTGCTGAAAAAAAGCAAAAAGTATAAAAAAGTGTTTTTTTAGAGTTTGCAAACACTCCCTAAATCTTGAAAATAAGTTGGTATTCCTCAACTTATTTGAAAGCAGCTTATAAGCTCCTAACATCTTATAAGCTCTTTCATTAAAAAATTTGCTACTCTTTTGGTGCTTACAAGCTCAGCCAAATACCCTCTACATCTTGTACTTAATGCAATTATATCAATTTCATTACTTTATGAAGATTGCCAGCATGAAGACCAGCAGCCCTCGCCAGGCGGGTTAAAACAGAGTAAAGCCCCTTGACAGAGGATGTAAGAGATGGCTCCAAAGGCTTGAATACATATAAAGCTTCCTTGACTCTATTATGATAAGACTGGCATATGGCTTGTCCATGAATTGGGCTCATCTCAAATTTTGTCTCTTTTTCCCGAGCCATTGCATCAGTCATAGCAGCAACATCCTTTGACAGCAGAGACTCGAGTGGAATGAGGACTGCATTAGCCTATTCAGGTCATAAGGCATGAGTGGTTATATATATGGTGTACTTTATTCACTTGCCAATAAAAGATCACAAAGGAAAAACAGGAAACCAACGAAGTTTTAATAATCACCTTTGAAAGATCTTGCATAAGAGAAGAGTGTAACACAGCAGCCTCTTTGCCCAAACTGTGAACATCATGGAGACCTTCTGTTATAGCCAACACCTGCAAGTAGATAGCAATTAATCAGTATAAGTTGATAGAGTATCTTTTCCTTCCGAGAATAACTTGCCAACTTTCTAACGTTCAAATCTTATGTAGATATTAGATACCTCTTCAAGCATTGAACCACATTCAGAAGTCAGAGCACTATGGCCTCGTACAATGCCACCATATGAAGATAGACCCACACTGGCTTCGTATGCAGAGTCCTTCATAGCAAGAAGAGTGCTCTGTAAATCACCTGCATCAGATGAAATTGAATGATCATGACATATGAAAGCCACTAATAACTCATGAAGAGACTTAAAACATAACAACTCTGCATATTCGCCAGAAGTTTCAGTTCATGGTGACATAGGAAATGACTACAATTACGATCTTAGGTCACCAAGGAAAATTCCATTATTCTTAACTTCAATTCTGACAAGGTATCAGTTCATGGTGACTAGGAACATAGGAAATGACTATTAAATCAGCGGACAAGATTTAACCTTGAGCATTTCCTGCAGTATCTTACAAGGTGGCAAGGATCTCCTATCATGTAATTTGTGAAAAACGTCGCTGGGCCTATTACCAATAAATTATACAGGGGTAAATTTAAGATCTTTCCTTTCTGATACCAAATTGACATGTATGAATTTTCACTTTAGTAACTAAGATTGGAAAACCAGAAATTGGAAGTTATCAACCTGAGGTTTTTGCAATTCATATGCCATAGAAAGATATTACTCTAAACAATGTAATAGATATTAACCTGATGCAGACTTTGCTTTTACTGAAGCAGTTGAAAGCTCATTAGTTGCAGAAGCTAAACCATTAGAAGCTGCTTCCATATTGCTTTGTGCAATCTTCCATTCTTTCTCAGCCCCTGAAAGCAAAACAAAAAAACAATGTGATCCAGACATAGGAGTCTGTAAACCTGTACTGACAAGCAATCCAATAGTGAACAAGAAAAGGACTTCAAACTTACGTGTAAATGAATGATAAGTGATTTCCAATTTGTTTATTGCACTTAGGTAAGATTGTTGCCACATTCCACAATCTGCTCCACTTGTCAATGGAGAAACTTCACCAGAAGTCCTAAACATGCCATCTCTTGAAGCCTCAAATTCCAAGATGGAGATGCAAACATTCATTATGTCTGACGCATTTTCTCGAGCTTCCAGCAGCAAATTTCGCCTCTTAATCAAATGTTCATGGAACTCAGGAGGTATTCCTGAATTTCTAGCTTGGACATTTCCAACAGAACTAGAATTTGGACCCCCACAAGCCCAGCTCATTGCCCTCTCAAGTTGTCCTTCTGCTGTGACAGAAGTTCCTTCACAAGCTTGCAAATATTCCAGCGACCTAGCTATTTTTGAAACAGAGGATCTCATACTTTCCAGCAATTTCAGCCTATTGGTGTTGAATATAACTGGAAGTAAGTTATCGTGATTTGCAAGAAAATTTTGAGATATCAGCCTAGAAGTTTCCAAGGGTCTCGTTGTAATATTGTACATCCATTCCATCTGAGCAATTTCTAAGCTGGTCTTGTTAAAACCGTCTCTAAACTCATTAATCTGCCTCTTCATGATCGAGGCTGCTGACCTGGCAGCTCTGACAGTTTCATGCGCATTGCAGTATTCTTCAAGCATGAGCTGCACTCTTCTTACAGCCCCAAAATTTGATTGGATTTGATCAGTTGCAAGATCCTCTGTGCGTTGTCTCAGAATCTCGATTTCTCTGTCTAATCTTGTCAGGAAAATTGGGGCAACTCTATCTTTCAAGTATCTGCTGATTTGCTCTTGAAATTGGTTTCCAAGCTTCTTCTTTACTGCACCAACAAGCTGATCAAATCCTAAATTTTGATCCAACGATGTCACCACATCGTGTGTGCAGGAATCAAGCAAAAGATCCACCATAAAAACCTTCCAAACAAAAAATCCATGGCTGCGTAATAAACCAGGAAAGTTCCATATATATTCAGATACTGAGCTTCCTGAATTTATTGAGTCCACAAGATAACTAATTCTGCTTGAGCTAAATGAAACAGAACCCATTGATGACAACAATGCATGATCAACCGACTCCAGCTCAGAGAAAGGACCAACTAATGCTTCTAGAAGCACTTTCCTTCTCGAGCTCTCTTGTTCAGATGTAAGAAGAGATTGTAACTGAAGTTCAGACGCAATCAAAGCACTATTAATGTTTGTTTCTTTCTTCATAAGTGATGAAGTTCTCATATCTTTCTGATTCCATGTCTGATTGAGTTGGTCCAATTGTAATCTGCAAGCTTCTTCTTGAGATGCCAGCTCATCAGCCTCTTCCCAGGATAGATGATCTCTGCCCTTTACAGAAGCTTCCTCAAGAGCCAACTGTTGGTCAGTTATGAGGCCTACTTTCACAAAGTAGTTATTCTCAAGTTCAATTAAAGAAACTCTCTCCAGCTCAACCTGGATAATCTGATCAAGTGCTGTATCCACAGACCCTCGAATTTGGGAGATGGATCCAAAAATATCCATAACATCAGAATTAAATGAAACTATAGATTTTATCAGATTGGGTATAACCACTTCGGTCACATTTCTAGCAAGGTTTTTACAAAATAAAATGCTGCTCTTGAATATAGAAACCCAGCTTTCCTGAGTGGAGTTATTTGAACTCGTAGCATCAGTGTCAGAGATATGGCTTTTTAGCTCATCAAGAAACTCCTTTACAAGTACACATTTTTCTATTTGCTCTTCAAACTCACTGAGAAAAGGGCCAAGATCAGACTTTAAGCTACTGTTTGTATTTGCATTTCTCTCTCCTCCCAGGCGATCCAGGCTTTGTTGTATTCTGTGCTTAACATCAGAAAACAAATTGCTCACTGCTGCATCTAAGATAATTAGAAAGCCTTCTTTCTTCTCTTCAATCTCCCCAGTGGTATTTATCATTCCTTTCATGTAATTTATGAAAGCAGATAAAAGACGTTCCTTGGCTTTCGATTCAGTCTCTGGGGCAATGGAGATCACAAGTTCTGCACACTCTTCTTCCAATCTCTCAATGTCTGCAGCATACTTTGTCACGTTGTAGCAAAGTTCATCATAATTGCTCGTAGCAGAGCCAAATCTGTCAACATGTCCACTACTGGCAAGTTCAGAACCCTGCCTCCGTGCAACTGATAGAACATCAGATGAGATATTATTTAAAGAAAGCAAAATTTGTGCCCAACCATGAACTGGGCTGGTTGTAAGGTAATTCAATGGTAAAATCCTCTGCAAAGATAATGAATACATTTGAAGTACAGAAATTGCTGAGGAAAGCCCATTGTCCAGCTCAGCTACTAACTGAGAAACTTCCCTATCAATATCACGGCACTGAATCTGTGTGGGTTCAGGCACTATAGTCAATGGAACTCCAGCTTCTATAACAGCAGAAGCAAGAGAGAAAGCTTCTCCTGAACCTGTCAGCTTTTTTATACAGGCTTTAATTTCTGGAATAGAACTGTTTCTTAAAGCATCGAGAATTCTTCCATGCTGCTCAATCCATGTAGCTGCTTCTCGGGCTTTCTCCATTACTATCGTCTGTGCTTGAGTGAATTCTCGAGCCTGCATTTCAAACAATGCACGGCTTTTTTCTGAATTAGAAGTAGCTACAGCAACAGCTGATTTGGCAGATGCCTCGAGCTGAATAAGGCTAGATCTCTCTTGGTCAGCACAATAGAAATGATTCGATATGATGTCATATTGGTCCAGAATGCTGGCAAAGTTCTACATGTAATTTAGGAAAAAATCAGCTTTCAACTAATTTTGTAAAGACTTGAGATAGACTAATAGGGCAGAAAATTTAACAAACCTCCATCGCTGATCCAACTGCTGGTAAGGTAGATAGTAAAAGATCATGATGTTCCTGGAGACATTTAAAACAACAATTAATCACATTAAAATTAGGAAAAATTACATCTATTACCTCTGAGGTATGAGCTAATTAATTTAGTCCATCTGTTTTCGGAAATTACAAAAAATTCCCTGACATTTTCCCTTTAATATAAAAAAACTCCCTGAAATAGACTGATTATTTGCACTTTCTGGCTTCATGTTGTATAGTTTCAGGGAGTTTTTTGTAATTCCAGACGCAAAGGGACTAAACTGTAATTAGGGTAAACCTCACGGGTAGTAGATGTAATTCATCCCTAAAAGTATGATAACACGTATGCTTGTCTGCCAAACAGAACTGTCTTATTGATAATACAAAAATCATCAAAGTTTTAATATAGTTATTATGCTAATGTTTTGAGAGTGGCCTATGTTTTGGGTGATGCTTCCCTATGCTATAAATACCTGCAAAGGAACACGTATTTCTTGGACTCGTGAAGCAAACAGACTTAAGCTTACGGCAAGTTCCATGCCCTTCCTTTCCTCACCAACAACAGCTGCATCGTCATGGAAATTTGCACGAGTCCATTCCACGAGCGGGTCCCACACAAAAACTTCTAATAACATTAAAATTATATCCTTATTCTTCCTCAAAACACCTAATACAGCCTCACAGTTTGCCCTAAAGAAGCCTTCAGCACCAGTTAGCCCTAATGCTGCTTCAATTGTCTGGGTAAGGCGAAATGGCACAATTTCAGGAATCTTTAATCTCTGCCCTTTATCAAAGCACACATTGTAATCTATGTGTACAATATCCCCAGTGCAAAAATCTATGAGGATATTATCCAAGTGTCTATCACCTAGGCCCAGAATGTGGCCGACCATACTCATTGCAGCTACACTCCCAGAAAACCTGTGAGGGAACCAAGTTATTTGAAGTAAATTGATATAAAATGATAATTATCAAATCGGATAGAATAAGTGAAAGAACAAAATTGGTCCATTTATATGATTATATCACAGCTTACATGTCCCAACATAAATTTCTAAACAGTAAACATGACTTGTATCCTCTCACTTAATCTGTTCTTCGCTTCAATTGATTCAGCCCTTGTTTTCATTGACCTTAAGGGTTCTCATTCATTAAGCCCTTCAGTCAATGTACTTTTCTTCTAACTCTCATAGAAACCCTCTAAGTAAGAGGTTGTCATGACATGCATCATGAAAATCACCCTTATTTGCTTCATGGGTTGCACTATTACTAACAAAAGGAGGACGGAACTAAGTGGGTGTTTGCAAACACTTCAGCTTTTGGAGAAGCTAAAGTAGAAGTTAAAAGTTGTAAAAAGTTGGGAGTAGAACAAGTGATGAGTTTTGGGAAATAGAAGTGAAAAGTTATAACAAATAAGAAGTTTGAGTGCTTGAAAAAAAGAAGTCGAAAAGCACTAAATGTTAGACTAAACAAACTTTCATTTATTTACAAAAATAACCTATAAGCTAGAAGCAGAATCTAAAAGTTGGTCCCTGAGTGCTTCTAGCTTCTAGCTTATTTCTGCTTAACATAAGCAGAAGTTGGTCCAAACACTCTCAGAGTGCTTAAAGAATGCAAAAGGCACAATTGCTTTTTCTTAGAGTTTGCAAACACGACTTGCACAAGAAACACCAAAGCTCTTTTGGATTTTACAAAATCACCTTTTCAATTTTGAGCTGAAGGCTTTGAATCCTTCACTGGCACACCAAAGCTCCTGATGAAGAAGTTGCTTAGGAGTCTCGTTCATGAGATCTAAAAGAACTTTCCTCTTAACATCATGAGGCCAATCTCTTCTGGATATTACTCTTCGTATGCCTTTCTCCTTAAGTGCAGGTATAATTTTTCCATAGAACATGTCACTGGGCCGAGGAACAGGAGGAGGAACTGCAGTATTTGTATCACCACCCATTGCAGAAAGCTGTTGTAACTGAGCTCTATTCTGCCACGATTTAAACACACTATAAATGCTAATTACATTTTCCACCCATTGGATCAAACCAGCTCGTCCACTAATAGGTGTCACAGAGTAATAACGAATGCCAAGTGACTGTCTACGTGTTGCAGTTGATGACTGCAGAAAACCGTTTACAGATTGAAGTAGCTGCATAATTCTGGCATCAAGGCGAAGGTCTTCTCGTCCTTTCAAAAGATATGTATATTTTAGGCCATCGGAGCCCACTATGACGAGTTTTTTCGGCTTTGTTTTGGTTGGTAAGATGGCTAATTGTTCAGAGAAAGAAGCAATTGTCACAATTTCCTGGTGGAAGCTGTCTAAGCTGCTTTCTGATTCGGATATCATAATCTGCTTCTCAAGACCAGGCATTGGAGCATCAGAAGATAATACAGAAGCCAACTTCGGGGCAACTTCTCCAAAAGAAATGGAGGATTTTCTCTGATAAGATGCCAAGGAAGTAGCAATGGTCTCAAACGGTCGCCAAACATCCCCTAATGCAGCAACAGATGCAGGAGGGGTCTTAAATTTTGTGACAGCTGATTTGATTAGTTCCTGGTACTCCTCGAAAAACCATAATTCATGAGGTGTTTCGGGTTTTCTAGAAGTGGAAGCCAAACGACGCTCTAAGACCACGAAAATGGGAGCCATCATGGCAGAGTACTTTGCAGCATTAATCTTGTTCTTCTCTGCATGAGTCAGAGTTGTGTTCTCAGCAAGCCGTGCAGCCTCCTCTTTCAACAAATTTATGCGCCTCGTTACATCTGATAGATTGCAAATACGAAAACAAAGAAAAAAAAATTCAAAAACTGTGTTAGAACTAGAATTGCAGATCAGTAGCTTGGTAAATATATGCTGCTTTATATATGCATATGTAAAGATATGTGCACATGCAGAACATACTTTGGCACGCAGATTGCCATCAGAGTGAGGCATAGTCAACTACTAACTATCAGGTCAAAGTAGTGAGGGGGAAAATCACCTGCATGAAGATCCTGGAGAGTACCAAGCCACAATTCCTCCCAAAGGACAGTTACATTTTCAAGTTCTTTTATCATCAGCTGAGCATCCTGCACCAATCTCGGATAAAGCCTATTCTGAAAGATGAAATGATGGTGAGAAAGATCTATCTATATAGTCAAATTTGCATTGAGCGTAATATTCCATGAAATTTTGAGTAAAAACACAAGGAAGCAAGCGCGCGCCGGGGGGGGGGGGGGGGGGGGGGGGGGGGGGGGGGGGAGGGGGTTGTAATCTATGTCTGGCCTAGCAATTATGCTTCTATTTCTTCCAAGAATTGAACAGATCAAAAGGCCAAGTTCACATGCCAAAAAAGATAAATAAAGTTAAAAGTGACCCATAACTTAGAGGCTTAAAAGGTGACTCGTTTGAGGAAATATAATCTACATATTATGACAAGAAAGCAAATGCAAGCAGCTATTACCTTCCACATACCTTAAAATTGAGAAAGCATGAAAGAAAAAATTTAGTCGGGCCATTGGCTTAATATTGAAACTTTCACTAGTAAATGAAGCATTAGCTTTATGCCCATGCTAGTGTTAAGACATATAACTGAAACTGAAATGGAAAGACTGATGAATGATCTTGTAATATGACAAGAATAACTTGACATAATCAAGACACTTGCTAACCAGGTAAGCGAGAATTTTCTGCAGCTCCTCAGAAGGCTCCTTCTCGGGGGAATTCGCAACAACAAGGGTTGGATAAACCAAAGACCATGGAGAAAGTTTCGCCAGCATGACAAGCAACGTCTCTAACTGCTTTCTGACCACTCTATCAGGGTGAGAACTTAATCGAGCAAACAGTTGAGGTGTTATTTCCTTCAATGTTAGAACATGAAATCAGTATGAGAGTATGTTCAATCTCCAGTCACGAGTCCAAAGACATTGTCTTACCTGCCAGGGAAGCAAAGGGACCTTTGAAAGAGCAGGTTCAAGAATATCATTCAACTCGACTCCATAGTTGACCAGAATGTGCAATACATAAAGTGTGGCACGCAGCGAGTAACTTACATACTTAGACTCAACATCACGGCCTGCTAGTTGACCACCATCAAAACTTTTCAAAGACGTACATGAAAGATAATTAATGAAAGATTGAGCTGCTTGACCAAATAGAGAAACCCTTCTCCTCCTCAAAGACCACCAAATATCAACCAAATTAGTCACCAACAATACCGATTCAGCTTCTTTCAAGGCAATATAAGACGATACAAAGCATTCGCGTAACTTAGAAGATAGTGCAGCAGATAAATCATTGCTACTACAGTCCTCAGCCCCAGGTGCCCCAGCAGCAGTTTCTATAACATCTACAATTTGTTGCAATAAAGGCTCCAGTTGATTCTCATTCTCGTCAGGTCTATCTGGAATAACCTGTAGAATTGCCTCTCTAACATACAATTTCTCTGCTTCAGTTAAGACAAATCTCTCAGGCTCGATTTCGGTAGCAAGAATAGGAGAAAAAGAACAAAAACGAAGAGCTGTATCACGAATGGGGGAGTTGGAAGCTCTAGCTTGAGCAAAACACCATGAGGCATACAAAATCCACGACTTCCCCATCATGGGGCAGAGTAGAATCGATGACTTTCTAGTAGAACCCACAAGTTCCTCAATAATAAGACTCAGTCCTGAATCAGAGCCTTGAGTAGAAAGCTCACCTGTCTTGAAGTCAGCTTTCATCTCAAGAACAATACTCTCCAAGTTTTTACCTAAACGAGCTCCTTGCAGCCAATTCGATAGTTTCAAACAGGCCTTAGCTTTCAGAACATTCTCATGGGAATCGCATGCCACAGTTGAAGCAGAAACCACGAAAGGATGTACAAATGACCAAAGATTTTTAAATGCATCCTCAAGTTTGTTTTCATCTCGCATGAGTAGAATATCCTCATATTCCGAACTGGAGTTAAAATAATTTCGGAAACTTTCATCAGAGCAAAGCGAGGCATGGCCTTTGAGGTAGTTGTTGAGACGGCCAGCCAACATTAAGTTCCTCTGCTTGCGTGCTAAAATCACTAAATTCTTACAGAGCTCAAGAGTCACAGGAGAACTTGGGAGAGTATTCTGATAAATGCGCAGAACTTTTAGCCACAAATTGCAATCTTGACGACCTTGGTTTAAAGGAAATTGCATTGTTTGGATGTATGAACTTAATAATGATTGGAAGGGCTGACTCTGGCTATCTCCAAGCTTGCAACTCTCTTCAAATGCAGAAATGCAGCACAACTGATTGACATGCGGTGCAGCCTCCAACAGTCCATCAAGTGGCAAAACAGAGAATGTCTCGTCTAACATTAATTTGGCCTTTTGCAATTCATCTGGAACCTTTTCCATCTTCCCCTCAACATGGAGAAGCATTGCTTGCAAAAGCATTTGTTCGCTTCTCTGCAAAGCCAACTTGGGATCAAGTGTGAGCTCGTTGCTACTTTTAGGGGTCAAGTCGAGGTAAGACCATGCTGCCTGGAAATCACCCTCATCAAAGCGAGCCAATGCTTGAATAGAATTCATTTCATTTCCAGCAGCTGTCAAAGCACCAGAATAACTCTTCCCAGCATACTTTGAACGAATCGTTTGCAGCTCTATTAGCCATGATTCCAGAGACTTCCAATCAGAAATAGCTGTATAGCTCTCGATAATACGTGCAATGGCAAACTGCACACCATCAGAACCCATAGAAGTGAGCGATTCTTCAGTCTGTAACAAATGAATAAAATAAGCTGCTGCTTTTTCATGCTGGCCTCTTGCCTGATACACAAGTCCAGTAATCAATGAAAAACGATTGTTTTCATCAGCAAACAAAGGAAAGAATGCCGTTGTTGCCCATTTCTGCAGCCCAACCAATGCTTCTGGTTCATGATTCCTACACAAAGCCAGAGCCAAGTTTTGTACAATTCTCAAAATATCTCCAGCATATCTGCCTTTAATATTCTTTAGATTTTCACTCACCTGAACTCTTGACTTATCTGTCATTGCTGAAGCCACAAGCTGCCTCAAATCCTGCAACCGAATTGTACAGTAATGAACAGTTGCATCATGGCACTGGAGAGCCAATCCCGCATCCATCATTGGCTCACTTATTCGGGAAAACCACTCCTCACAAACTTTCTTATTTGCCCTAAAAAACAAAGAGCTCGTCCTAGAAGCATGAGGCAAGACTTTCGACCCTTCGTATGCGTTATACACATTTTTCTTCAATGCCTCGACAAATTCAAGCAACAACCTCATCGGCAACAAATGAGCATAAGAACCTATTATATTTAAAGCTCCGTCGTTTTGTTCTGTCTCAAGATGTAATACATGAGAAATATCGAGAAGCATTCGCTCCAAAGCAGCAAAAGTTTGAGTGGGACCACCAAGGTTGGTTCGGAGCCTAGTAGTGATGCAAAACCTCGCTGCTTCATGTATAGCCCACCAGGCGCCAGCGAGGAGATTAGCTGAGCAAATTGTTTCGAGAATGTCTTCCTCCACTTTGATGTCCCACCATAATTCATTAGCATCAAAATTTTCTGCATCCTCTGGCTGAGTGGACTGGTGGTTGTTTTTGCTCCGACATGTATGAACCAGCCGCTGGATCCAAGAAGATAAGGGCACTTTCCACCTTTGCGAAATATAACTTAAAACAGAAACCAGCTGCTGGGAATGGAGTCGCTGAGGGAGTTGCTTAAGGGCAAAAATTTGCTTCCAATGCAAGAAAGATCGAGACTGGCATGTGTTAATTGCTCCATAATCACAAAGACCACACATATACATTGTCATAGGTAACACATGAGAAAGCAACTTGAGATACGTATTTTTTATATCCTTTTCTGGCTCACCAAGTTTTTCAAGTATCATCTCGGTAATAATAGAAAAGTGCATAGGATGGACAATTTTTGCTTTCAAAAGCATTTCAAGAACTATGGCCACAAGAGATCTCACTTCCGGTTCCCTATCTGAAGCAGCAACTAGAGTCGAGCAAAGCAAGTCCTGGATAATTTTCCAACATGCAACTGCTTGACAAGGGTAAACTGGATCCTTCATGTTTCTATATATGTCCATAACATTTTCACAAAATTTATGTATCCATTTTAGGGCTTCTACTTTGACTGCTAAAGGAGAAAAACTATCAAGAGCTTTAATAAGAAGCTCGTTGTACCTCCTCAGATGACCAAAAACCAATGTTGGATATAGATCTCCCACATTTTCCTCCTCCAAATATGTCTTAGATGATGTTTGAGGAGAAATCCTCCCATTGTTCTGTTTTCTTACAGAGCACTTGCTCATAAACTCAATAGCAGCGAGCCTTTCCAGTGATCTTATAACAGTAACTTGCAATTTTACACTGCTTTGAATTTCTAAGTTAAAAGGATCAAACTTTTCAGTTAAAAAGGCTGTCAACTTTTCTGCCTTGTCTACATACAAAGCGTCATTTTCTGCTTGCCCAATCAAACTACCACCTCCTCCCCAAGCAGCACAGCTTAATAGTACTTCCAAATTAAACTTCATCAACACAACCAGCTCGGATTTAGAGTAACAGTTAGTTGCCGTAATTTCAAGCTCATTCCGCTTACTTGAATTTTTCACAAGCTTGGACTTCAACAGCTGCAGCTCTTCAAACAAACACTCTATTGTTTTTTCAACAACATCGTTTTTCCCATGTTGAAGTAGAAATATGTATGTAGCTGCAGCACTTCCAGTCACCAGGTTATTTGGATGCAAACGCAGCTGAGATATGGGTCTATCAAATCGTAGAATTTTATAAACAGATGATGGCACGAGGCCAAGCTTTTGAAGTGACAACAATTGGAGATTAGTTTTGAGAACACCATGGATCTGGAAAGAAGAAACTCTTCCGGTCTCCACTACTTGACTTGCATTTTTCTGCAGTTCTAAGCTTTGAAACAATATATCCACTGCAATAGGGTAGTACGTGGCAAACCTTTCGCCTAATATTTCTGCCAACAACGTCAAGCACCTCCAAGAATTCTCAATCCATTTTGACCATCCAAATTTTCTTCCAACCATAGACAAGCACCCAAGTAAAACAGGTACCATTTGGGAAAGGGGATCATTTATTTGTTCAAGAAAATTTATCTCCAGTAAACCAGATGCCACAGATTGTAAAACTGTACAAAAACAGGACAGCAAAGCAAGTAATCGTTTGAACTGCTGAGGAGTTCCAGGACTTCCATCTTGGAGCAACACATCCATGTCACCTAAAAACTTCGACAGCAATCCCAAAGAAAACTGCATATTGTTCACCCAATGTTTCTGGAATTGTAAGAAACTATCCATTATCACACACTTATCAGATTCCACAATGTCCGGTACCATTGCCCACCCAAGAAGTAGATCAACAATGTCGATGAAATGGGGTTGGAAGCATCTGAAAAACTTCAATGAAATCAATGTTAACACACCAAGAAGCCTGGGAAGTAAACTCATGGAGGTTCTCTCGTCCTCGAGAAGTTCTTGACAGGCTTTAAGAATTGGCAAAGCATATCTCTCAAGAGCTCCCACATCTCCAACATTAAGAAACTCATGAAGGCTCTCAAGTGCTAGTTCTGACGTCCCATTGCTAATGTTTCTCAGAGATGGCAATGACCATCCAATAAACCGATCAATCAAACTGGTAAGTATGACATGGTTCTGCCTTCCATTTGAGGCTATTGAAAGTGAACACAGTACAGAACACAAAGCCCCATATGCTGTAGCAGCTGCATAACGCACTGAATGCAATCTATTGCACAAGATAAAAGCAGTAGAACAATCAGACAAGCTACAGATTTTACGTAAAATACTATTCACTTGAATTAAAATCTTTTGACAGCAATCATTGCATCAAAAAAAAAAAATAACTGGATTGAATCTAATCCATGCAATTACAAACTTCAATTAATAATACAAAAGGAAATCACATATAGATTTAACCAATAGAAATGCCTATAGATGGACACTGCAAGTTCACGGTTGTGAATTGTCTTGTAACAGTTCAGGAAGTATACATGCATCCAACTATTGGATTGAATATCTCATCCAAATCAAGTAAAAGCTTGATATCAACGAGACACTTTTTTGCTCTCTATTCCAAATTAAGTTCTTGGATGCCCTTGTATCATGTATATTTCCCTTGGATTATACCACATTACTGAATTTCAATCTAATTCTGTTATCCATCAAAATCATCAATTTACTCCACCATAACAGAAAAACATAAGGATTGACTAAGAAAGAAATTTATGTTATCAGTTTCACAAGTGTGGTACAGAGATGTTTGCATAGAGAACGCGGCAGATGAGTAAATCTTACTGTATCACAGAGAATACGCTCAGGAGATAGATATCAGATATATAAAAGAGAGAGAGTGATCGAAAAATTACTTATCAGTTAGGAGTTGCGAGAAGCCTTGAGCGAGAAACGAGGCGGAGTGTGTGACGAGGAGCGAGTTAGGAGGGTATAGTATGGCGTGGTGAAGAGAAGTGATGGCGGAGAGGCGCGACGATTCATCTTCTTCCGAAGGGAGTGAGGCAGACGACGGAGAAGATGAGGAAGAAGAAGTAGCGGTGTTTTTGGAGGAGTCCTTGGGTTGCGCCGCCGTGAGGAGCGACGCGAGTTGCTGCTGTTGGTGGTGGAGACCTTGCATCATATCTCCACCGCATTCCCTCTCTTTGTCACTCTACTTCTTCTTTGACTCGGAGAGCATTGCGATGGGTGATTTCCAGCTTCGTCGTCGCCGGAAATTGAAGAAATTGGAAGACTTTTGTTGGTTCTCTTGCCTTTTGTTTTCGGATTAATGGGTTTCATTATTTGTTTAGTTTGGAAAGTAAATAGTCATTAGTTAATTGTAAAGTGCTGTTGATTAGAGTCCACACTGCCGTTAAAGTTGCCATTTATAATTCCTATTAAATAAAAAATTGTCAATCCAATTATTAAGAATTTAACCATTTTACTATTTATATATTCTTTTTCTATATAAATTATGATCTTAAGTATGTAATTTTTTCTCGTGACCAAGATTCGAATCTTTAAATCACTGGAATTTTATTATTTTTCTCATTAAATCAGTTTTAATTAAATTGTATTTTCGGCAAATTTATACCCAAATATATGACTTAGCTCAGTAGTTCTCGTGTGAGAATTCACACCTTCTTTATATTTTCAGATGGTTCAAAAAACAAGCAAAACTTCAAAAAATCATAACAAGTATATAATTTTTTAGTTAAAATATATAAAATATTAATTTAAATGACTTAATAATCAGACAATAGTCGATAAAAAAATATCATTTTCTATATTATTTGGATTTGGGGTAAACTATCTTTCTACAATTCTACTCTCAAAGTACAATGTTGTTTCTATGAAGTAAATTAAGGGGAAATATATCTTTCTCATTTTAAATTTTTTTGTTTATCTTAAGTAACAAAAAGTTTTAATGTTTTAACTAGCATATGTTTCCAGATATATTGTAATGTAGGATAAATTGTAGAACAAATTATTGTGTTTTCAATACTTTTCATCTTCGATAATCAAACAAAGTTGTTTTTTTATTGTTTTATAGATAATTAAAGTATTAATCATTAATATAATTCCGAGGTTTTTCAAAAATAATATTTATTTTCATCTAGGTTAAGAAAATAATACTTATTTTGAATGAGTTCAAAAAATATTACTAGTCGAAATCGGTGGTTGTGACATTAGTTTGTTGTCGCAAACAGCGTTTCCGACTTTGAAAAAAAAAATTTCACCTGCTGTCACAAAGGCTTCTTGCGACATTGAAAAAAAAATTATATTTAAAATGTTGTTGTTAAAAGCCTTTGCGACATTAAAAAAAAATTATATTTAAATGCTGTCGCAGATCTCTGCTGCGACAGCCTGCCCTGTCGCAGGCCACTGCTGCGCCACAACTATTTTCTCATCCATTATTTTACGCATGCATCCCTGAAAAGACAATTCCCTAAAAAAAATTTCATTATAACTGTTCCTGAAATAATTTTTTTCAGTAAAATTCATTGAATTTACGATAAGTCTGCTTTTTTTCCATCAATTTTTCAGAGAAATGAGCTTTGTCTGAAATGCATGCATGTATTTCTTGAATAGAATTATTAGTAGTCATTTCAACTTTGTCGTAAATTAATAAAATCTGCTTTATTTTCATCAACTTTGCAGAGAAAGAGAAAAAAGATTTCTTCAATTGAATTATTAGTAGTCATTTCAACTTTGTCGCATACCCACTAGTTTTTTGCATAGATTTCTTATATAAAGCAGCAAGTTTCTCTATTGAGATTTCAACTTTGCACGTAGTTTCTTCAATAAATTTCAACCTACTCTTTCTTCGCGAAGTTAGTTTTCTGCTCATCTAAAAAAATTTCTCTACTATTTCTTGTTTCTTCTTTTGTAATGGAATCTATCAGTTTGATAGTTTATTATGGAGGAAATTACACATAGTCTAATTGCTCTGTATCTTACAATCGTCCCCCAATAACTATAACTACAATATCACGGTCTTCATTATTCTCCGATCTCGTTAACAAAATTTGTAACATTATCGGGTTGGATCGTGATGCTTTTGATATCAAACTTTTTTCGACTTGGTTTTTGTCAAAAAATCCACCGATGCAGACAGTAATCCAACTATCAAATGATGCGGTTCTTTCCTGTTATACCAATTCGATCTTAGAGCTCGAAGCGATTCAAATTTTCGTGGAAGCTCACCCCAAAATCCCTTTACGAGGATGGGTGCCACCATCATCAGTCCAACGTTATGCAATGGGGTGAAGAGATGCAAACGTACACGGCATTGCTCTCACAAGGTGGAAATATTAGCCAAAGTTTCGCTGCACTCGGATTGAACGACGATGGCTACCAACATAGGTCACCAATCCAGACATCATCATTTAGTAGCAGTGGACATGATTACCATCTAAATGAAATGGAGGCTGGAAGTTCAGAACATGCTCCACAAGCCCAACAATCACAAAATTCAGGCGCAAAACATGAAGAAGATCCAGTTGCCGACAGTTTCACAGTGTAAGAAGATGTTATGTCGGACGAGGAATACGGTGACTTTGATGAGGATCACGTGGATGAAGATGGCGGATATGACGTGTCTGATGAAAATGTTGAAGAAGTTGCAGCTGCAGCAGAGGTGCTATCGCATGCCACTCACAACTCATATATGCCATTCGGGAGTACTGCACCACACTTGCATCAGACACAGCAGTACTACTTGAACACCGATCCGTAGATACGTACTGATCCAATGGAATTGCCGACAAATAAATATGGTAAGTATTATAACAAAGCTAATGGCATATTATGTGTAGGAATGGTTTTCAAATCCAGGGCGCACGTGCAAGCTGCGATAAAAGATTATTCAGTACGTTGGGCTAAACGAGAGTACACAGTTGATATCAGCTCTCCTAAATTTTGGAGAGTTTGAACAAGAATCGACATGAGATGTATTGTCCATGGGCAGTCGGAGCGCACTACAAAAAGAAAGTGGAGTCTTGGGTTATCACTGTGTACAGTGGTGATCACACTTGCTTGCCCGCTACCATTTGTAAGGATCATGCCAATCTCGACACCAATTTAATTGCAGGTCTACTAATCGGCCACGTCCGGACTGACTATGATTTAAAGGTAGTTAATGTTCAACAAATTGTTAAGGATACCTATGGATATGAGATTTCTTATTCAAAGGGATATCATGGTTTGAGGTGAGCGAAACAACATATTTATGGATCGTGGGAAAGCTCTGTTGGAGATCTACCCCGACTGATGGAGGCACTTAAAAAATAGAATCCTGGCAATGACATTTTTTATCAAATATAATTATACTTTTAAAAAAATATTGTCTGTAAATAAACATGCATTTTTTATCAATATATACAGGCACAATTGTTGAGTGGAGTCACGACCTAAGAGGAATAGGAACACATGGTGTCGAAATGATAAAGTATATTTTTTTGGGCATTCAGACCTTCCATTGAGGGATTCAGGCACTGTCGACCCGTTGTTTGTATAGATGCGACTCATTTGTATACAAAATACAAGCACAAACTATTTGTTGCAGTTTGCATGGATGGGAACCAAAACATCCTACCTCTCGCATTCGCGTTGATGGACGAGGAAAACGAAGATACGTAGGGTTGGTTCCTTCACCTGTTAAGGGAACGTGTCATCCAAGATGCACACGAAAGAATAACCATTGTCTTTGATCGTCACAAGGGTATTATGAAAGCTATTCGCGAAGGTTGTGGATCATTCAACGGGCCTCAAGGGTGTCATCGATATTGCTTGAGGCATCTTTGCTCAAATGTAATGTCGAATACTGGAAATCAGCAAGTTAAGGACCTAGCGTGGAATGCTAGTAATGCAGAAGAAGAAGTTACATTTCGATACCACATGGATAAAATCAGAGAAATTAATGCGACAGCGCACAGGTATCTTTCAAATATTACGTTACAGAAGTGGACACTGGCATATGATGAAGGTTCTCGATGCGGTATTATGACGTCCAATATGGTGGAGAGTTTCAATGGTGTGCTTAAAGGAGCTAGGCGTCTTCCTATTTCTGCCATTGTTGAGATAACTTTTTCAAAAATTGCTAATTATTTCATAAATAGATTGGGTACGACAAGGCAAATGCAGGCTGAAAGCAAATATTGGACTTGGTATGCAACCAATATTTACACAGAATATGCTAATTATTCGGCAACCACATTGTTCAAATGGTCGACATGGATAGCCTATCTGCCATGGTTTTCACACCTGCATCAACACGTAACCATATGGAGTGTTATGCCGTAAATCTGTCTGAGAGGACTTGCAGTTGTGGGAATTGGAAACTCTATGGGACACCATGTTCTTATGCTATTCAGGTGTGCAGGACTGAGAACATCCCGTCATCAAATTTCGTCAAGTGGTATTATGAGACTGAGCGCTATCTACAGATGTATAGTGGCAAGTTTTTTCCGTTGTGGGATAAAGAGTATTGGCCGGTTGCGAGGTTCAAGTTGGTGTACAACTCAACTTTGAAAACTATAGCTACTAGAGGGCCTGTAAGGAGAACTCGTTTTTCCAACGAAATGGATAGGCCAGAAACACGTGCTAGACAACAATATCAGAATGAACTTGGAAGTGGGGCTTCATCGTCCTACACATATAGTAGTTTCTGATATTTGCTTAATAAGGTTTATTTCAATAATATTATGTCATTGTTATGAGTGTAGTGTAACATTTCCCTTTTCAATAAAATATTTAATTGTGTTTGTTGTAACCTTTACCCTATTCAATAAAATATGTAATTGTGTTTGTTGTAACCTTTACCCTATTCAATACAAACATAATATAATTTTTGAAATTATATAGCGGAAAACATCTAACAAAATAACAGGACGTCCAACTAATGTGGGTGCGTTCGAGGATGTGTGCCACAACTAGGTTGAATTATTGGTCGTCCAAATCTACTAAATCCGACCTGCTCATCTTGTCCATGCACTACACCGATTGATTCTCCCGTTTGGGAATCATTTTCTGTAAGATCATAATGAATTGGCGATGTGTGGTATTGAGGGCGCTGTTGAACAAATGATGGTTGGTTAGGCGACATGTTAAATGAGTCCTCCTGATGAAATATTGAAGGAAAATAAGGGGTATATGGTGTTGGCCTGGGCTGAGGAAATGACGGACCCATATGATCTAATGAAGTGGGATCATAGATGGGTTGCGATGGTCCTACCTCAAATGTGTTTGATCGTCTTCGGCTGCGAGAAGCGCGATCCCCACGATTCTGTTGACGAGTACTTTGAGGGTTTATTTGTCTTTGGACGACCCGTTGCATGGATCTTACAACTTCAATATTGGACATGACCAATTGTTGTAATCATGAAGGGTCATTGAAATACCTAACGGACATGAAGTCATCCAACATTGTTGATAATCCGTCCGCCTGAGAATAACACATCATTAATTAAACAACTTAATAATTAATATTTGTAAAGAGTTTAATTAATACAGATTGTTACTTGTAATAATACTTACTATTGACCACCTGAGAATAACACATCATTAATTAAACAACTTAATAATTAATATTTGTAAAGACTTTAATTAATACAGATTGTTACTTGTAATAATACTTACTATTGATAGCCATGCAACATGTTTCGGGGGGCGATAACCTTCAACACCACGTCGATGTTCTGATGGTGAAATCAATTTTCGCGTCTTTTTGTTGTACCATGCGTAATATTCATACTGAACATCATCTCGACCCGGCATTACAGGTTGCCCAAACACTCCATAATCGGCTGCTGAAAACCAAGCCATAATGTATTCATTGTGTTTATGAAACCAATTCGTCCCACTTCACCCCTTTCTATTAACTGCATGCAATTTACGCGTTTCATTTTCATCTGGATGTGGTGGAATAACCTGAATAATCCCAAATTGCCTTGTCACACGCTCGGGGTGGATTATCTCAACAATGGCATAGTTGATCAGTGGACATATCGATTTCCACAATTCCCTTTCGCACTCCTCTGGCAAGGCTATAATCTCGGGCATATCTTCAGTATAAGGTGTCTATTTAAGCTGCAGAAAAAAAATGATATTTATTAAATACTATTATGCATGCAATTGTCAAGTAACTATAAATAATTTTGTATTACCTCATCGGGAGTTAATCGATCAAACATGTCTCTAAATATCCTAACGTTGTGGCTTGCTGTCTGTGTCCAGGAATTATAGCAAGTCCATCTACATATTTTGGAACAATAAAATTATTATAGTACATAAAATATTTAAACATATTTAAATCTAAATCTAAGTAGAACGATTAAACAACCTGTGACCAAGTGGAGGCATTGGCAATTGGTGGCCATTCGCGATTCCTTGCCCGATTAGGGGTCCGTTGAACATTACCAAGCCGATTCCTTGCCCGATTAGGAGTTGTACTCTTAATTCGTATCCATGCCCAAATCTATTTGATTACAATAAAATAATATGAAATTATAAACTACTTGCTCAAAAACATAATTTTTAATTATAAAAAGACAAGAAAATGTTACCTGTAGAAATTGAAACGCACCACCGATATTGACTTTCTCATTATTGAGGCTGAGGTTACACAATTCACGCTAAAGGAATGCAGGATCGTGCTTCCCCAACTATAATTTCGAGTTTGCTCTACAGTCTCCATATGGCGGAGGTATAATAAGGGGACCTTATTGCCACTACTATCAGGACACAAAATACTTCCAAGTAATAGTAATACTACACCGCGTGCAGTTTGCATCACATGATCCGCTGACGAACCATTTTCGACCGGATTATTTCTCATGTGCTCTTTAATAGGTTCCATATTAATACACGCTCCTGTGATAGCTCTTTCATTTGGATGAAACCCGAGCATGACTTCACAATAATCGCCCCAAGACTCGTATGATTGAGGACAGGTGTCTTCTCCAATTATTGGGTACCCTCTAATGGGAAGACCCCATATCACAGCTACATCTTCTAAAGTAATTGTAGCTTCACCAAATGGAAAGTGAAATGTGTGTGTTTTTGGACGCCATCTCTCTACTAATGCAGTGATTAAATGTGCATCGATATTTAAAAGCCCGCAAGCATATACACCATAAAATCGCATTTCGTGCAAAATCTCTAAAACGTCATCGTGTAGATCAATTTGTCTATCATCGTTATCATCGTTGAAGAATCCGGGGGACATATGCCTTGAAAATACAACATTATCAATATGGCCATTGGAAACGAACTGCGATCGATGAATATTTTGTAATTATAATAAGTCGCTTTCTTCCGGTCCGTACGCGACAATTAATTCATTTATTTCCGCCATTTCACAGGACTACAAAAAATTAAAATTACAAAAATATTATAAATTCGTAAATAAATATTTATTTATTTATTTTTTTATAAATCATTACTAAATCGGATTGAAATTTTCAATCTATATGTTATAAATGAGCTCTCTATATTTCAAATTCTCTATACGCTAAATAACTACTAATTTATGAATAATATTCAGTCTATAATTTAATCAGATTTAGTAAACGATATAAATAACTAATAAATATTATAAGTTCTTTTCAACTACATCTTATATAAATTTAACAACTACACAAGTAATTTCTATCCTAAGAAAAAAAGCTCACATAGAATCCATAAATAATTTATAACTTAAATAATATATATTAAATAAAACATAAATTAAATTTACATACTTTTGATGAAGAATTTCTTTGGGGTGTTTCCCGTCTGATTTTTGAAAGTAGAGCGGTGAACCCTTTTCTTTCCTGCTGTTGCCTTTTCTTTTCTTTTCTTTTGCTGCTGCTGCTGCTGCTGCTAGCTCATATAAAGAATGAAGAAGAACTCTGGGGCGAAGAACTATGGAATGAAGAATTCTGGGCGAGGAGGGGTGTTTATACTGGTGTCGCAGGCACGGTTTTCGACACCGGCAGAGGTTGTCGAAAAAGAGAGCTGCGACACCAGCACGGTTATTTATACTGGTGTCGCAAGACGGTTTTCGACAACCTGTGCTGGTGTCGAAAACGAGAGCTGCGACACAGCAAAATATATCTCCCGCTCAGAAATTGCTGCACCGAGACAGGCTATCGCAGCAGAGATCGCGACAGCAGGGTGAATATAATTTTTTTTTTTTTCAATGTCGTAAGAAGCCTTTGCGACAACAGGTGAATTTTTTATTTTTTTTTCAAAGTCGCAAACGCTGTTTGTGACAACAAACTAATGTCGCAACCACCGATTTCGACTAGTAATATTTTTTGAACCCACGTTTGTTTTCTTAACCCGGATGAAAATAAATATTATTTTTGAAAAAGCCTCTATAATTCCCAAAAGGTCCCTAACCTCACAACAATAATATATAACTCCACCATGAACCCAATCGTCTACTTTTAACGAAAATTGATCCCGCAAAACCACCACATCGGACTTTTGCAACTGCTCGCCGCCGTAGTGTCAGTCGGCGGTAGAGAGTGCCAAAAGAAAAATAAAAACCCTAGGCATTGTAGATACGATGTCGTACGACGACGTGGAGTGGAACGAAGAACTGCAGGCATTTACGTACCCCTGCCCCTGCGGCGATCTTTTCCAATTAACCAAAGAGGAGCTGCGAATCGGTGAGGAAATCGATCGTTGCCCGAGCTGCTCGCTTTATATCACCGTCATCTATAACACGGAAGATTTTCAGGAGAACTCCAACACAAAAATCGAGCCGGCTAAGTCGAAGCCCGTCGCTGTAGCTTGATAAGTTACCAGGTCATATTGATTGTTGTTTGATTGAATTCATCAGTTTTAGGTTTTGTTTTTTTATGTGATAGTTTTGTGATTATACAAAAATAGTTGCTGAGATTTGTAGAGTTGAGAAAAGAGAGAGCATCGATGATTCGGGATTAATAGATTGTTTCATTTTAATTTTGACGTGGGAATCGATTGTCAGCATTTGATCTATGTTCAGCTATTACTACTGTTATTCACTGTGTTTATCTGAAAAAGATCATAATTTTTTCATACATCAACTAAATTTTAGCTTGAAGTAGATACTTTGATGTTTTTAAAGAAAAATTGCAAATACTTTGATTCTGATACTTAAAGTTGTCTACCTTTTCACTTTTGTGTTGACTGTGTTTGATTTGTTATGGGATATATTATGTTCATTGGGTAGCTGATGAAGGTGCTCAACATAATCTTTTTTTGTTACTCTCTAGATCTCCCAGTATGGTGCGAGATAAGTGCAAAAATCCTGCCTTTAAGCAGCTTCTGGCTGTGGGAGGCTGAGACAGATTGTCCATGAAGATAAAGAAACGTTTATTAAGGTTTAAAATTTAAATGACTTTCTTCTTATAATATCATCCCATCTCAAAATAGTGACTGAAAGATGGCACACTTGCATTAGACAGCCTTCTTTAGGCTCATATGTGAGAAGCGCAAAAATGATGTTAGTATTTTCTAAGCAGCAACTACTAAATTTCGAGTAATTTTATGCTCATTGTCATGGACTCTGCAGCAAATTATACTCCACGCTGTTCAGGAGAGGTAGGCCGTAGCAGTAGCCCACCAAAAATACTTCACATGATATCCTCGTCTCTTGATGAGGAGTTGACTTGGCAACATATAAGTTCACTAAAGCTGAGTTTAGTACTTAAATTGTGACTATCATAAAATGCAAGGAATAGTTTATCTTACTCCACCAAAATATTAATCACATATATAATTGCAGGAAAGCACTAATTTATTAATTATTATATTAGCATGTTGCAGAATTACCTAACAAAGCCCTCAAGCTTTGAACTTTGAACACGAGACCACTTAGAAAGTGCCAAGAGAGAGAAGACTTTTGGGCTCCAAGCAATCGTTCTCACCTCGAGATACAGAAATAAGCAGGTTGACCTCTTTGTTTTAATACGATATATGTTCAATAAATCCCAAGGAATCTGCTGAACAAAATTAAACAAATACCCAGTCTTGCTATTTAATTTAACAAGAGCTGAATCCAGATTTTATACATTCTTTATCTTACTAATTCTCTGAAAACAACTCCATTTATCAAACCCCTTCTAGATCTATCTAGGACTAGATCCACCACATGGCGCGGTGGTTATCCACCGGAAACCGCTTCTCGTGGCGGAGGGTGGTGGTTTGCCTCCTCACCGTGCTTCTGATCCTCCAATTATACTCTTTCTTCAGCCGTGTAGGCGTAGAAGTCCAAAAAATGAAGCGCATATTATCCCTCCACCCCCTCCCTCTCCTAGAACTCGAAAAGGTTGAGGAATTGATACTCCTCCCCCCATTTGGCCTAAAATACCCTCACAAAATCAACCTGAATGACGAATTCTTGAATCCATCATCACCCACTAGAAATATTTTCTTCCCTAAAGCCACTATAGATCCAAGAAGGGATCTCAAGAACAACAACTACTACTATCCAGGCAGAATATGGCTAGACACAAATGGAAATCCAATCCAAGCTCACGGTGGAGGAACTCTCTTTGATGAAAATTCAAAAACTTATTATTGGTATGGTGAGTACAAAAATGGGCCCACTTATCACGCTCCTGCAACAGGCACGGCTCGTGTTGATGTCATCGGTGTAGGATGTTACTCTTCCAAGAACTTATGGTCATGGAAATATGAAGGCGTTGTTCTAGCTGCAGAGCAAAGGAACACATCGCACGATCTCTACAAGCTAAACGTAGTGGAAAGGCCTAAAGTGATTTACAATGAAAAATCCAACAAATACATAATGTATATGCACATAGACGACTCCACCTACCAAAAAGCTTCAGTCGGGATAGCAACAAGCAATTCCCCGACCGGCCCCTTTAACTATCTCTACAGCAGAAGGCCAAACGGGTTCGATAGCAGAGACATGACTTTATTCAAGGATGACAACGGAAAAGCATATCTGATTTATTCCTCAATTAGAAACAAGGAAATCCACATAACTCCATTAACTCAAGCTTATCTCGATGTTGGAGAGAAAATGGCGAGAGCCCTAATTGGGCAGCATCGGGAGGCACCGGCTGTGTTTAAGCATGAGAATGTGTACTATATGGTCACGTCGGGCTGCAGCGGTTGGTCACCAAATGAGGCCTTAGTGCATGAGGCTGAGTCGATATTAGGGCCGTGGGAGAGTATTGGAAATCCTTGTGTTGGAGCTAATAAGGATTTTAGAGTTGCTACTTTTTTCGCTCAGAGTACTTACGTGATGCCGATGCCGGGTGCAGGGCCTGGTTCGTTTATTTTCATGGCAGATAGGTGGAACCCATCGGATTTGAGGGATTCAAGGTATGTGTGGCTGCCTTTGAGTGTGAGAGGGAGACAGGAGAGATATAATGGGCTGCCTTTGTGGTCTAGAGTGTCTGTTTTTTGGCATGAGAAGTGGAGGATTCCGGTTAGGGAGAATGGGGAGAGAGAATATGTTGCTGAATTGACACCACCGCATTGAAGGGGGATTAGGATAAGAAGAAAATGAATTAGATGGATATCAAGATTTGTGTAGTTTCTATTACATTTGTGAAGTTAAGAATTATACAATTGTGTGGTTTACAGAAAGCATGGTTTATTTTTAGTATCCATATTGCAATTCTATTTGTATAGTGGGGAAATTCTTGATAAAATCAGGTTTACTGGTATCGGAATCGGCAAATTCATTCAGTTGTCTCATGATTAATACTGATTTGGCTGTAGTTAATTCAAGCTAAATAAAGTCGTGAAGAGTAGGGAAGTAAACGAACAAAACATGGCTAGTCGTTTTGACATAGGTTTGAGCTCAAATTCGAAGCATTATGTTTCTTGGCTTGTCTGGCATGTGCTCGATTCATTTGATTGCTCCAGCTCAAGCATCTGGAAAAAAAACAGAAGTCCAAAACTTGGCTCGTTTTTATAGGCACATGGAAAAATTTACCAGTTTATTTATGTAGAAAAATTAAATTAAATTCTACATTTAGGAGAGAATTAAGCATAGACAAAGTATTTCTCCTCCCCAACAAAAAGTTACAATTTCAACAATATAAAGTTTAAACATTACTTCTGAAATCTCATTCTTCCTCGACGAATGCTTCCACTCGAAGAAGGACGAATCCAACTGCAACTCCAACAAGAACAAGTCCAGGCATAATTGCTGCAATCTTGAAAATCTCATTTATAGCAGAGCTGCAAGAAGCAGTGAGGGCACCACCTTTCTTCCCTTTCAATGACCCAACAATCTTTGCGAAAGACTGTTCGCTCGATACTGGAAGCCCTAACGAGACCACCTTGTTGTGTGCCTTAAGCCCACAAAATGAGTTCAAACCTTTGATGTACGTAACTCTCGGTCTACTGATCTGGGCTCTGCTGGGTCCCACAGTTGCCGCCATTGGGACTGTTATGGTTGCCGATGCGGTTGCCATTGTCCCAACCTGCACAGAAAAAGATAAATGCAAGAATTTCTGAGAGTTATGAAGAAATTTGTATTTCTTTATGTAGGCTGGGAGGAATTTAGCGAGATGAAGTTTACCTGTTGAATTTGTTGTGGATTTGTTGATCTGAGTTGTTGATGGAATAAAAGGGATAATGGGAGATTTGAATGGATTATTGGTAGAAATTGGAGTGTGTGGATAAGGTGGTATGGAGATGGTTGGCTGACATGGGATAGAGGCTGATATTCAATGAGTGAACCCTGAGCCACTGGAGAGAAAAAGATTGATGCTTTTAAAGTTTTGAGAACAATTTGCAACTAGTTGATTAAGTCTTGGGACCTACTTTGATTTAATTAATCACATCTATAATTCAACTGAAAGATCGATGCTCAAAAGTTTGGGAACAATTTGCACTGAGTTGATTAATTCTTGGGATAACTTTTTTATACTCTGATTGATTATCCTAAATCAGGTCAAGCCGGGCCAAAGTTAACAGTACTCTTTGTATGACTTGTGTTGTCCACACTCCACAGGGTTCTCTTACTTTTCTATTTTATGCGTTGAATGGAAATAGAATTATGGTTAGGAGAAAGAAATTGCAGTTTTGATATAAAGAAAGAAACCAAGATAAAAACTGGATGATAAAATGGGTAATGAACCTTCTTTGTCCAATTATAACCCTTAAATACTTCCTTATTTCCTCTTTTAAATTTAAGTACAAGTTTAGCCATCTGTCAGTGTAATATGGCCTATCATGATTTTCGTGTTTGGGCCATTAAGTGAGCCTATATAAAACTCAGTTAAGCCAGGGCCCGAAAACCCAGTCTTGCCACTAAACCCACATTCTTCATGACCAACCCAAAAGGCCCAAAACCCACAATTTAAACCACCACAAAGATGTAGCTATCACAAGTCACAGTGTAAAACCATCAGAACTCCAAAATCAGCAGTGCATCAGAAACAAAATATGCAATCACCATAGCATAATCTTAAGTCTGTTTGAGTGTCTAACACATCAAACAAAATAGCCAAAATAACACAAAAGATGAGTTAAAACATTTGAGATTTGGCAAGTATTTTACATTTCAAAGTTGATTGTGGCTTGCTAATATTAATATACCTGTATATAAGTAGGCTTCCCATCTTTTCCTCCAACAATTTCACAAACACATTCGTCCCCAACACGCAAATTGCTTTGCTTGCAAAATCTGTTCCATCCTTGCAGCCTTATACGCCCATCTTTCAGTCTACAAACATTTGAACGCCACACACGACCACACGGATCCCGAAGAGTTATAATTCCCTCATCTTTAATGTCATTATCATTCATAATCTCACTTGGAACATACTGCAAAATACAAGTAATAAAAAACTAACTATATAAAAACGAAAGGAGAGAAATAAAAGTAATGGTCATAATCCAAGAACTAACTATATAAGGGTTTTAAGAATGGAAATTTGAAAAACTGACCAAACAGCCTGATCTCTTGTTCTCTGTGATTGTTTTCACAAAATAAGGGTTCCCATTGATGTATCCTGTTTTAGAAGGGCTATCTTCATCCATATTCTCCGTCTCAGTATCTTTAGCACCCTCATCTAGATCAATAACATCAAATAAAACTTAATACCAACATCAACCACTAAATTCAAATAAAATTAGTGCATAAATTTATTTACTTTTCTTCATTTCACTAGAGCCATCTCCCGATGCTTCAGTTTTTCTGAACACTTCTTCAGCTGCTTCTTGTTCATCCTCTCTATTGAAATCAAATACTTCAAGTATCTCTTTTTCGCTTGCAGATTTCCCGATAATCTTGAAATCAAATGCATGTTCACCATCGTATTTAAAAACCAGAATGTCACCAAATTCGATATGATTTTCTTTAATAAACTTTGTCCACCCTTCTTGAAAATAGAAGCTATCCCCAGTTTTTGTCACCTCCACAGTCCAAATTTTTCCATCACAATTTTTGAGAACTGCCTTGTCTGGCATCGAGAATTTCATGAATGATGTGAAAGCTGAATGGATTTGCTATAAACAAAAGTAAAAAAATTATAATTTTTTAGGACAAAACTCAAAAGTCTGGGAGGGGGTTAAAAACTTGTTGAAGAACATTGCATAAAACAGGGGAAGTAATTAAATGATGCACTATATCTAAATCTTAATGAAGAAAAGGCGAAGAAACTCTCTGTATTTCCTGAAAAGACACATTCCTGTTCTACAACACATTTTATATCTGGAGTTTTGAATTTGGTGCAAGAACAAAATAATACAAACACTAAATAAAAATAGTAAAACTCTATTCATCTGAGACATGCAGTCAACTGATCAAGTTCATGCATAATCCAGAAGGGAAGATGAAAAATGCAGAAGTATATCTACAAATGTTGTGGTAAAAACAAACAAAAATGGCCAAAATCGTTAAAATAGTCAAAACCCACAATCCACATCAGTTAATAACTCAATGAAATTAACAAGAAGGGGAAAATAGAGTTCACCAGTCTATTTAAGCAATCTGCAAAGATGGGTTTCATAAAAGCTGGATACTTCTTTAGTGGCTCCATTGTCACCATGCAAACCAAGCAGTCAGCAGAAGCCTTTTTGTGTTGTTCTTTCTTCCATTCAGACAAAGAAAAGAGAGCTCAACCAAGACAGAGAAGTGAGGGGAAGCGTGTGACTTGTAGAAATGAAGAAGCCAATTTAATAGGTTAATTATATTCCAACTCCCTATAGAATTAATGGTAATCTGCAAGAAAAATCTATCTTTTTGAACTGAAAAACAAAATCATTCCATTCTCGTCACTTTAAAAATGTGCACTTTAGCTCTAAAGAATATAATCATTAACTAGCTAACCTAATCTTGGTATATCCTCCCAATAACTCGTTAATATTAATTACTTAATTTTAAGAATATGTAAATGTGAAATAATCGATTATTAATGAGGCCCATAAGAAATCCGCTAATGGATGCGATATGGGAGGTTTCCAAGGCCCAGTAAGTACCTTCATTTGGCCCAGTCCATGATTAATAAATTCAAAACATAATTCTCCGTTACCAGCCTAAAAGTTAATCCACAATTAACCCAGAACATAAATATCACCATAAAGCTACAAACCATTCCATTCACACCAAGACAAATTTAATTCACGACAAATGTACAATCAATCAACCATTCAACCAAGTTCCATAGTCATATCATAGCATAAACCATAAGTTTAAGGTCCAAAACAAAGAGTGCACCAAAAAGTTGGCCAAAAAAGTGATATGGGTAGAAAATTTAGACCAAAATACATGAAAGAAAATGTTTTCTAGCTAGTGGGCCAGTGGCGTCCATAATACTCATCAACAGAAAATGAAGTGATTACACCACAATAGTACTGAAATCTGATCCGACCGCATTTCCTGAGCCTGACTCTTTGTTTCTTCTCTCCTCTTACTATGCACCTGTATATGAGGTTTTGAGCCGTCTTTTCCCCCAATTATTTCACAAACAAACTCGTCTCCCACATTCAGGTTTTGGGCCCTGCAAATTAGCTCCCACTTTTTCAGCATTATAGAACCATCTTTCGTTCGAGAAACCTTTGAATGCCACTCACCACCATAGGAATCGTGCACAAACATAACTTCTCCAGCTTAATGCCATCATCATTCATTAATTCACTTGGAAGCACATACAACTCTCGTCTGCTGTTCTTCATGATTTTTATCACAAAATAAGGGTTCCCATTCATGTACCCTGTTCTTATACAACGCCTATCTTCGTCCACATTCTCCAACACACTAGAACTATCATGTTTTCTTTTTAGTGTTGTTTTGTTAATCATGTCATCGGCTGGCTCTTTCTTTACACACGCAGCCGCCTCTTTTTCCTCCTCCTCCTGCCTATTGATATCAAATGCTTCAAGTATCTGTTTTTCGCTTGCCATTTTCCCAAGGTTCTTCATATCTAGTATGTTCTCAGTGTTTCCGCCCTTGTAATGACAAACCAGGAGATCACCAAACTCAATATAATTTTCTTCAATAAACTTTCTCCACCCTTCTTGAATATACAAGTTATCCCCAATTTTTGCCACCTCCACAAGCCAAAGCTTTCCCTTATAATTCCTGGGAAATGTCTCCGAGGATTTCATGAATGACGTCAAAGATGGATGGATTTGCTGCATGCACACAAGGGAAACAAATTTTGGAGAGAAAAGTTGTAAATGAATATTGAGTTGAAGTAATTATGAGACCATAACTTACGATATCATTCTTAAAAACATGGAAAAAAAGAAAATAAATAAATATCTCTGCATATTTAATGAGAATGATCGCACTTGTTCCTTTCATCAATTAACACGTTTCACGACAGGGTTTGGTTTTGGTTCCGGAAAAACAAAACCTTAATAATTTATTCATCTCCTTCATGCATTCATGCTTCGATAAGATGAAGATTAAAAATGCAGAAGTAAATCGAGCAATGCTGTGGTGTCAAAACAAACAACGAGGGTCAAACCCCTCTCATGTAAAAAAGGCTCTGACATAACAAGAAGCGGAGAATAGAGTGTACCAGTCTAATGGAGCAATCAGCAAGGTAGGGTTTCAATATTAGTTTCTCGTCCAATATAAGTAGCTCTGAGTCTGTCAGCGAAAGTTAAAGTGTTGAACAGGGAAACCATGGCACAAAATTCAGTTTTTTCCTAATCTGCACTACATAATTATTAACCACCTAAAGCTAAAAGCACTCCATTTTTCTGTTTTTATATATATACACTTTATTCAAGTTCAATTTTTTAGTGAAAATTTGTGTTTTGGTTTTCATTTTGTCATCCAATACTATATAGTATATACCCAAGATCCACAACACCACCAAATCATAAAATGCAATCCAAAAACACCAAATAATTTTCAACAGTAACATCCTTTCATAAGCTAACAATTTCCAACACAAATACAATCCTCTATTATATACCATTCATAAATACAATATCTAACACAATTACATTCAACAGTAAATCCTACCCAAAAAAAAAACACATTCAACAGTAAATATTTGATATTCAATTAAGGCCTAACTCCTAAGTCCTAACCCAGCTAGATGATGCCAGTTTGTTTCAAGGCTTTATTCAATGGAAAAAACCTCTAATTGTTCACCAGAAATGACTTACTAATTTCAAGTAGCATCAACATAGTTAAGAGCTTTCCTTCATTGAACCGAGTACTCTAACAAAGCATTCCACTTTTTTATCAGTAAACCAGTCTTCTTTCATCTGAAGAAAAAGAAAACAAAATAAAATAAAGTGCTTTTAAACTGACATTAACACAAACAATTATGAAAGTAGACCCTTACAAGGTGATCAGCCGAACCTATTGAAAAGCTAAAGTTCTCAGAAGCACTCTCCAAGAATAGCTTTATGTAGTACAGAACAAAATACCCACATTCCTCACCACCTTTCTGTTGTGGCACATTAGGAATTATAAGTGGAATTTTTCTGACTAATTCTTCATTCTCTGGCCTTTCTTCTACCTTAAATATGTCAAAGACAAACCTGTGGAACCACAAAGAAATAATTTTTATACAAAGTATAAATTAATTGCAAACGCATACCACCAGAAATTAAATACCTTCTAATTTGAGGTTCCACCTGACTTGAATGAGCTGTTTTCATTGAATCTAGCAACAACATCCATGGCCTTTCACCAAAATCACATAGTATTAAAAGATTCCAGTGACCCCTAACAATTATAATCACAATCAAGAAAAACTAACTAATATTGAGATCATAATCAGAAAACATATTTCTTAAAATTGATCAATTCAAACAAAAATACTTCTTACCACTGAACAATTGGGACAATAACATATTTCTTTGAGAATATATTTTTACTTTTGATCCAACTCAACACTCTTTCTTTGAAAATTCCTTTTGAATATGCGAAAAACCACAAGGAGTCGAAATAAGCAAACATGTTTCTTTTCTCTTCTGAAATTAGCTTCCACAGATTACTAAATAAGATGAAAATTGAAATGGTCAAGACACAAGATCATGAAATATCACAAATATACAAAATGTCAATATGATACATCTTACTCCATGTAGATTTCAAAGTTTCTAGTGTCTAGCTTTCCCAATTTCTCGACATCTCCACTATTTCTACTTAATGATATACAATGCTTGACAGACAGGATCTGCAATGCGATGAAAACGAAACATACAACAGTTAAAGTTAAACATTGACATTTAGCTAGTATTTTACATCAAAGTTGATTACGAATTGCTAATATACCTGTATGTAAGTCGCCTTCCCATCTTTTTCTCCAACAATTTCACAAACGCATTCATCCCCAACATGCAAATTGCTCCGCTTGCAAAATCTGTTCCATCCATGCAGCTTTATGCGCCCATCTCTTAGTTTAGATACCTTTGAACACCAAACACGACCACAAGGGTCTAGCAGCGTTATAACTCCGCCGAGTTTAATGCCATTATCATAGATCATCTCACTTGGGACATACTACAAAAGAATAAAACAAAATGAATTCTATAAATTTTAAACAAGTACCGGTCATAATGAGAAATTGAAAGAACTTACCAAGATGCCTTCACTGTTCTCTGTTATTTTCGTCACGAAGTAAGGGTTCCCATTAATGTATCCTGTTTTAGAAGGGTTATCGTCATCCATATTCTCTGTCTCGATATCTTTAGAGGCCAAATCTAGATCAATACATTAAATGAAAAATTAATAATGACAATATCAACAACTAAATTTTCAAATAATAAAATTAGTGTATAGTTTACTTTTCGTCATTGCAGTTGAGCCAGCTCCAGAAGGTTCATTTTTCTTCTTTGGTGTTGTTTCATTTAACATTTCTTCAGCTGCTTCTTCTTCATCTTGCCTATTAAAATCAAATGCTTCAAGTACCTCCTTTTCGCTTGCCTTTTTGCCAAGAATCTTGAAATCAAATACATATTCACCATTGTAATGGAAAACCAAAAGGTCGCCGAATTCAATATGATTTTCTTTAATAAATCTTCTCCACCCTTCTTGGAAATAAAAGTGAACCCCAAGTTTTGTCACCTCAACAGTCCAAATTTTTCCATCACAATTTCTGAGGAAGGCCTTGTCTGGCATTGAGGATTTCATGAATGATGTGAAAGTTGGATGGATTTGCTACCAAAAAATAAATACTTGTTAAATTAATGTTGCATTAAACAGGGGAAATATCAAACAATGCATTATATTAGTCTCAATCTTGAAAAGCCCATGAAGAGAGATGAGAATAAAATATGTCTCCGTCCTGAAAAGAGCACATCCCTATTCTACAACGGATTTAACATATGGAGTTCGACTTTGGTGCAAGAGAAGAAATTAGAAGCAGTAAAGAAATATAGTTAAAATTATTCATCTGCCAACAGCCACATGCAATAATCAACCGATGAAGTTCATGCATCAACAAGAAAGATGAAAATTACAGAATTAAGTTAGAAATATTGTGGTAAAAAGTAAAAACAAACAAAATTGGGTCAAATCTTTAAATAGTCAAAACCCGTCTCTGATAATATTGCTAGGAAATTAACGAGAAGTAGAAAACTGAAAGCACCAGTGGATTTGAGCAATCTTCAAAGAAGGGCTTCATAAAAGCTGGATACTTCTTTTGTAACTCCATCGTTATCATGCAAACAAAGCAAAAAGCTAATTTTTTTATTTTTTTTACTTTCTGCTCTTTTTCAGACAGGGGAAAAGAGTTTCAGCAACAGAGACAGAATAGTAGTGAGGGGAAGCCTGTAAAAACGGAGAAAAAAGTTTTAAGGGTGAATCGTATTCCTATTAATGGTAATTTGCAAGGCGAAGTCTTTTTGTACTGAAAAGAAATCGCTCTAATCTCATGAAAGTTCAACGGATGTGCAATTTATTTCTGAATCGTGCTTCCTTATATGATAAATTCATATTATCTACTTTTATTCATAAGTTTCACTCTCCTTTTGCTGTTTTATTTTTATTTTTGATAACCTTTTGTGATATAGAGTAATTATCACATTGGCTACTTCTTGCTATACACACGTTTTAATCATATGGTAAAACCTAAACTCCTATTTTCTTTTCCCTCTCGTTGTTCTGAACCCTAATTGCGCCAAATCCCTAAATCGATACTCAAATTACTGGAAGACCTAGATAAACCGTGAATTAAAAATCTATAAAATGAATGTTTTGTGCTTTTATATAATAAAATCAAGGGATATTATGGATTTTATGAGGTGAATAAGTCAATTTTTACCTTATTTCAGTCTCAATATCCGCGGAGTGTAAAACAGTCGCTATCTTAGGGGGATTAAATGAACTTTATTTAATTTCTCAGGGATAATTAGGAATTAATTTAACACAGGAAACGAATGTAAATATTTTATATTACATGAGATGGTTATTGGTATGTCTCCCTTATATGATATATCATAAAAAAAAAATTTACCTACTGTCCTTTCAAGATTTTTTGGAATTGCCTCCTCACCTTTTTTTTTTTACCTCCTCATCTTGACGAATTTTGAAAATTGCCTCCTCAGGTAAATATCCGGCGGAATATCCTTTTTAGTAAGGGTAAATTCGTCTTTTTATTACAAGATCCGGCCCACTATCGATTCGACCCTACCCATACCAAATAAAACCCATTAAATCACTTTTAACTGAAACAATTTGGGGGTTAGGGTTTATGCCATGGATTTCAAATTTTCTCTCCCAAAATTGTTGTGACTGACCATGATATTAAGATAATGTCATGGATAGTGAGAAGTGTGAACAAGCCCAAAGTACCAGCGGGGCGTATTGTTCCAGATTACGGTATGTCTCTCTCTTCTTTGCTCCATTTTTTCAGCGATTGTTTTTTGTAATGGGAATCTATGGTTTTATGTTAAAAGTGGTTGCTGCATTCGAGTAATATAGTTGTCTAATGAGCATATCTAACTTTTTCGTATTTATGGTCCCCAATGCTTTATCTTCGTTGTATTTGTTGCCTTAGAAATCGTTTACATTTAAAAATAACAGTATTTAACCATCCAAAATAACCAAATTAACCCGTTTACATCGTTTGGGCCACTAAAGCGGATTCCCAATTGAGCCCGCCACTAAATTTAATTTGGGCAGTTTATATAACAACTCTTATTTTGATATATTGAGTCCAGATTGATTTAAAGATCTATTAATCACTGTCTGACTCAAGTTAACAGCCGTTAAAACTCAAATAAATAACAAATGTAAACTAGTGGCCCAAAATAAGACTGCTTAGATTTTTTTTTCAGGAAATGTAAATGGCGTAAACCATCGAGGGCCCACCACCTAATCAGCCCATAAGCTAAATAACTATCGATTAATCTTTTTGAATGTAAACAATTTTTTAGTATATTGAATGTGGTCCCAAAAGCTTTATTCCTTTGTTTATGAAACCCAATGTACTTGGGTCAGAGCTATTGTAACGCCCCGAAAATTCGAGTTATGAACCGGGAACCCGAACCGATTTTCTTACGCGATTCATGATTTATTTTGTTAATTATTATGTAATTTTATAACATTTTCACGAATTAGTGAATTTTGGTTTTTAAACCATGACATGTCAATGTGCGTTTAATTTTATGAATTTTGACTCTAATTATGTATTATTTGGATAACTTGTCTTTTTGAACTATTTTTATAAAATTACGAAAATGCTTCTTCGTTTCTTCGACCAAGTCAACTTTTGACTTAAGTCTCACCTCTCTCTCTCACCCCATTCACGCGAAACAACAGAGGAGAAAAGAAGAGAAGAAAGAAAAGAAAAGGAAAGGAGAAAAAGGAGTTCAATCGATCGTCCCGACTCCGTTTCTCGACCGAATTCCGAGCCATGAAATCCTACGAACTCCTCTCGATCTTATCTACGAGTAAGCTTCTCACGTCTTTCTCGATTAATGCCTTATTTGCTTCAATTTTTGGATTTTTGTATATAGTTGAATATGTTAGGTTTTATATGATTTTGAATGCGATTATGGATGGTTTTTCGTGATTATTGTTTCTATACGTAGCCTAGATGTTGTAGATGATTATATATGAAAATTAACATGAGTGATTAACGTTTTGTGGATTAAATGTTGTATTTTTGGTTTGAATCGCGTGGTTTTTCTGTTCTGCGAAGTGTTCTGCTGTTTCTTGACGTGCACGGGCTCTGCACACGGGGTGTGGCGAGCCCGTGTGAGGGTGCACGGTCTCTCGCACGGCCTTGCAGGAGACCGTGCGTGAAGTTTTGTTGTGCACGGCCTGTGCACACGGCCTCAAGGCCGTGTGTAAGAGGCCGTGCGTGTTCTTTTGAATGTGCACCGCCTGGTGCACACGGCCTTGAGCCCGTGTGCATGAGGCCGTGTGGAGCTGTTTTGCAGCCTGAGCCTTCTGTATGTTTCAGTGCATTTTGCACTGTAGGTCCCTCCGGGACTCGTCTTTTCCAAATTCTTTCTTCGCTCGTGTATTCTTTATCTATGATATGAATGTTAATTGCATGATTTATGAATTTATTGAATGTTCGGGATTGTGAATAGTGTGTTCGATGTTTCCGATGAATTTCCTCCGAAACTTGAATGCATGCTTCCTTATTATGTATTAAGCATGTTCATGAAATCTAGTTGCATTTGAACTTCGTTTACCTATCTAAATTCGAGAATTGCTTCGTTTATTTCTAATTTGAACCTAAGTGCTGTATTTGATCATTTGATGTGCTTTTACGTGTTTCTATGCTTTGGTATGAGCCGTGCGTCGTTGTAAGTTTTACGTGGTTATGTCGTTTGTCAGTTGCAGGTTCCACTCTCGTGGATTACGTTGTTCACTTCCGTTTTGGGCTTTCTTTTGGTTGTCGCCAGGTGAGGTTTCTGTTGTTATCTCGTATTATGTAGATATGTACAATTAAGCCTCACTAAATAAGCGTCGCATGTGTAGTTTATGTTTTCATCCCGTATTACTATACTTAGTAAATACTTTATGCTTATTACTTTTATGAGGTTTAAGAACAACGAATTTGATATCAAAATGTACTATGTATATGATTTCGAAAGGTTTTCAAAAAGAGACTAGCGAACTATGTTTTGATTTAAATGTAATTTTGGGTTTGGAAACCTTCTCGTTGAGTGAAGTCGTTAGGGCGGATTTCTCCCCCCCTGATGATGGAATACCCGGTTTGTTTCCTGCCGTTACACCGCCTGTCTCGAACGACCCTTTTGGCCCTCCCCGAAAGGTCTTGATTCCTATTCTAATAGGAAAATGATAGTTATGAAATGCGGGATATGATATGTGTGTCCGTTATGATTATGTGGGCCCCGGAGTATGGCGATCGGATGAAGCCGGATAGACAGCGGGTCTGCGTTGGGATTCGATGGCTTGCTCCATGTTTACCGGGAGCACGGGTGAGGCCGGAGTGGCAACCTTTGTGCTCCTGCGGCGGTTGACTTCGTGTCAACTGAGACATAAGCTATGCCTATATCCTGAGCAGTTTGGATTTAGCGGTCCTTCTGCTATATGGGAGGAATAAGGTTGGTAAGTTTTCAGGTATGTTTTGATATGAGGAGTTGAGGGCTCGACTCGCCGAGCAATATGATATGTCCTGTTATGTTATGTTATGATAAATCACCGAATGTTTATGAAAACCCCTCTTTTACGTCTGTTTTCCTTTAAATTAAAATGGTGATTTATTCCTGTATGCTATTATGTATGTACTCCCCTTTTCCCCCTCACTTAGTCCTTTGACTAACCCTCTCTGCTTTAACCCTTATCTGTTTCAGGTGGTTACTAGGTGGGCATTGTCGAGTCTGGTTTTGCGGTATTACATTCGTCTTGTATTTAGTCAATTTTATTATGACTTCTTAGCTATCCATGTTATGATGATTGTATGGGAAAATTATGTAATTAACGTTCGGAATTATTTAATGTTGAACCCGTTTAAGCTTATGTGAGTGAATTCCGCTAGCCTTGGTGGACTTTAACTATTTGCGCAATTGGTTTATTGCTTTAATTTCCCTTTTGTAGAATTCGTTTTGTTTGTTGTTGCTTCCGCTTCCGCATTGTTGTCGTCAGTTGTTTTTACAAAAAGCCCCGCCTAGTGATTGAGTAAATGAGTTTGCCATTCGCAGGGTTTCAGTTTAGGGTCGGGTTTCCGTTTCGGCTTCGGATTGAGACTCGGTACAGGACGTGCGTTACCTGTTTGAAGCGCCCGCTACAGCTATTGTTGTAATTTTTTGAACATATTGTCCCCACATCAGTTTTGTTAGTGTTTGGTTGTTTTCTTTGAACATATGGCCCACCATTAAATTCCTGTCATCCAATCACTAAAATTAGAAATAGAGAGATTAATGTTGATGTTCTTTTTAATAATGCTAATAGCATCATTTTCATCTTCAAAAAAATAGCATCATTTTTTTTAAATGCAAAAAAGGTCTTAATTTTAGAGGATTGACCAAATTTAAGTGGGAATTATGGGCTGATAAAATTTTACACTTTGGTGCAGACTGCAAACTGCTACTGAGTGTCTTGAATATAAAGGATTGTTTTTCTTTATTATGCTTCTGATGACAATCCTAGCAATTTATACTGGAGAGTTGATTCATATTATTTTGTTTATATATAGTTGTTGATTTGTAGCTGATATTTAACTTTTGCATGTTCCTTTCACTTTTTGATGAAAAAAAATGATTTTTCCCATCTTTTTTGTTTGGCAGCTTCTGGTAGTGGGAACTTCACCATTAAAATGTATCATTCAGGGTCTTTTTTGCATAATGTTGGAAGGACAACATATTTTGGTGGTGGTGTGGCTCACATTGACTTCTGCAACTCAGATGAGATGTCAATGTTGGAGATAAGTTATATGGCAGCTGAGATTGGATTGTTGGGGGATTTAGTTTTCCATTTCAGTGTCAATGGAGTAGATGATTGCAGCAGCTTGAGGGTGATGGGCCATGACATGGATGCATTGAATCTGATAAACTTTGTGGATGAGAACAGTATGGTGGGGATCTATGTGGAGCATAGGAACTCTCAGGCTCAGACACAAACTCAAACTCAAAGCTCTATTCAAACAAATTCTGATGTTTTACCTGAAGTTACTGAAGGAATAGAGTTCCTTGGAGATGATACAGCAGCTGAAACAATTGCAGAGAATGAGACATTGCCTGAAGTTGGTCAAGCTGAGGAGAATCCCACTAATGAACAAAATGCAGAAGTATAAATACAATAATTTATAAATGAAACAATAATTTATTTTTAATATTTCCTTAATTTGAACAATGTGAAGGAAAGATTTTTTGAGATGATAAATACAATATAACATTGCACGTTTTATAAGATATTTACTTTTTGATGTGCGCTACATGATCAATAATTTTCTTTATCGAATATATTATGTTTGTCCTTAAAGATTTAACTTCTATTTATGATAAATTTTCACCGATTTTATGGTCGATTTGATCTCAACTTTTTTCCTTATTGCCTTATTGGAACTTTGATTATTTACCTTTGTCTAACAGCCAAACTAACTTACATGTCTTTCTTTATCAAATTCCACTCAATATAGAATTCTTATCCTCTTAAAAGTTTCAGAATTTATCTAGCTCTTTTGACATGTATCTTAAATCTAATTATCAATTAATTATATTTTTCTCAATTTTTAGTAAGAGTCCAACCATCTATTACTTCTGTTTGATTGACATAATCAAACTTAAGAGAACTAAGCCTTTTATTAATCCATAAAGCTAGTAGTTAGTGCCGATTTGGGGCCAGGCCCAAAATTTATTTGGATCCAAATTCATTCACCTTCACTTATAGTGAAATTTTTATTTAATATTGCTTGGTAAAATCCATATTTTGTCCCATTGTATCCAAATTTTTTTATTTGGTCCCGTAAAATTTAAAAAGTGGACAAATTATATCCTTCCGTCAAGCTTTCTCAATTTCAGTCGTTTCCTTCGTTAGGGTAACTTTTCTGGTGGGAAAATTAGACATTGCACACCCAATTTAGTCGGGAAACTGAGCTAACTCATCTTATATGTATACCAATATTCACGTTTTTTGTTCAAAATTCACTCCAAAAAATTCAGAAGCTAGATTTGGGAGGACGAGCAGTTGTGCGCAAGGGCCCGAACAATAATACAGGGCCTTTAACGAAAAACCAACAAAGTAGAGAAATAACGAACTGATTTGGAACAAGAAAAGAGGGGCTTCAAGAAGAAATATGTGAAATTGAAGAAGCCGTGAAAAAATTGAAGCTCCCTCTTTTCTTGTTCACGGCTTCTTCAATTTCATGTATTTCTTCTTGAAGCTCTCTCGTTTCTTGTTCCAAATCAGTTCGTTGTCTCTCTACTTTGTTGATTTTTCGTAAAAGGCCCAGTATTATTGTTCGGACCCTTGCGCACAACGGCTCGTCCTCCCAAATCTAGCTTCTGAATTTTTTCTGTATTTTTTGGAGTGCATTTTGAGCAAAATACGTGAATATGAGTATATAAGAGGAGTTAGCTCAGTTTCCCGCCAAAATTGGGTGTGCAATGTCTAATTTTCCCTCCAGAAAGGTTGCCCTAACAGAGGAAAAGGCTGAATTTGAGAAAACTTGACGAAATGATATAATTTGTCCACTTTTTGAATCTTACGGGACCAAATGGAAAAATTTGGACACAACGAGACCAAATTTTACCTCGATCCAAAAAAACGGGACCAAATATGGAATTTTCCAAATATTGCTTACTTAAGTTTAAGAATATGACGATAATCAAGCCTATAAGAATTTCTCTAATGGATGGAGGCTGCCGAATGCCGAAAGCCCAGTCCTTTTTCCTTTTTTTATTTATTTTGGGCAAATAACGCAAAAATTCATCATGGAATCAAAATACCAATAGCAATAGATGAGACTTGAGAAAATCAAATTGGATTTACTTTTTAAAAATTGACAAAAACAAAATTCAATTCAATAGTCCCATACCAATTCGAATGAATTGGCCATTTCTCAAGAGCAAAAACACAAGATGTACACTGTACCATTCAACTAAGCTAGCATAGACCTTAAGACCCACACAAAAAAAAGGTGCATAGAACACGATAAAAACAAAAATTATGGTGAACAGTGTCAAAGGTAGGATTTTTACAGCAAAATAACATCAGATTAGGCTATAGATTTCTTATCTGCTTCTCTCCTGGTAAAATGCAAATTCACAAAAGTGTCTACTCCATCTCCTCCCTCCACAATTTCACAAACATACTCATCGCCCACACGCAGATTGTAACGTTCACAAACTCGGTTCCATCCTCGCAGCAATACACTGCCATCTAATTGAACTGAAACATTTGATTTCCACGAAAGTTGTAGCTTTCTTTTTCAGGTAACTGCACAGTGCTGTGACTTTGCCAAATGTAATGTCGTTCTCGAAGATGATCTCACTTGGGATGCACTGAAAAAGTACATAAAAAAATAGAATAAATAAAGAAGTAATGATAATCTACGAATAAGAGCAACTTATATATATATATATATATATATATCCAGTGTCACTATTACTATAAACTACTGAAAGATTTGAAAACTTACCAAGCAGCCTTTATTGTTCTTAGTAATTTTTGTTGCAAAATAAGGGTTCCCATGCATGAATCCTGTTTTATAAGTGGGCTTATCTTTATCCACATTCTCCATCTCAGTAGCCTGAGGAGGTTTTGCATCTTTTCTCCTGTTAATATGAACCTGTATAAGGAGGTTCTTTTCCCTCAACTATCACACAAACACACTCATCCCCGACATCCAATCCATTTTTGCAAAGTTGGTCCCACTCTTCCAGCAAAACACGCCCATCTCTATCCTTTGAAACCTTTGAGCGCCACGTTCGACCACATGGGTCCCGCACAGTCATAACTTCATCCAGCTTAACGCCATTATTATTCATTATCTCACTTGCATTTACAATCTAAAAATTGCAAAAATATTATGATCCTCCAGGAATAATAACAACTTATAATTCATTGTTTCAAGACCGAAAAACTTAAAAGGACGCTTACATTTACTACCCTGAAGTTTGATGAAATTACAAATTACACCCTCAGTTTTCATTTTCTCAAAAAATAAGAAAAACCCTGAGTTTTCAATATTCATGAAAACCTTTCTTCGAATTTTGTTATGTTCACACCACTAGAAGCTAGTCAAATCCCCTCTTTGGCACATTTGTCGCAAATTTTCAATGAATAATGAAATCATAGAGGTTTGTTTTTTTTTTTTTTTTTGATAACTTTATCACAACTAAGGGGTAGTAAATGTAATTCGCCCAATTCAAAAACTTACCAAGTGTCCGAGCGGGTTGTGCTCCCTGAGTTTTATCACAAAGTAAGGATTCCCATTTGTGTGTCCTGTTTTTCTATAACCGTAAGGGCTATCATCATCCACATTCTCCATCGCAGTAGATAGTTCCACATCTAGATCAATATAAGTGGAAAATTATTTAATGAAAACATCAATAGCTAAATCGTTCAAATAAAATTAGAGTAGAAAACTTGCGATTTATTTTTAGTGTTGTTTTGTTTTGCACGTCATCCTCCTCCTCCTCCGGCCTACTGAAATCAAATGCTTCATTTATCTCTTTTGCACTTGCCATTTTGCCAAGATTCTTGAGATCAAATATGTTTTCACCATAGTAATGGCAAACTAAAAAGTCGCCAAACTCAATATGATTTTCTTAAACTTTTTCCAGCCTTCTTGAAAAAAGAAGTTGTCCCCAATTTTTGCCACCTCCACTGACCAAAGTTTCCCCTTACAATTTCTGAGAGATGTCTTCTCTGGCACCGAGGACATCATGAATAATGTGAAAGGTGGAGGGATTTGCTACATTTAAAAAAAGAACATGTTAATAAGCAGCCCACCGAGAGTGTAAAACATTGTAAGATATTAGGTTAGTCTCAATCTTCAAAAGCCCGATGAAAACCCATGAAAGGAGGTTAAAAAAACTAACTATATCTGCATATTAATTTCATGAGAAATAGCTCATGTTACTTTCTTCAACACATTTTACAGCTGGGGTTAGGTTATGGGGACATAAAGAGAAGATAAAAATTATTCATGACCAACGAAGCCTAGGGTATATTTTCAAATTCAAAAACAAGATAATCTTTATAATTTCTTTTTCAATATTTGAAAGTGTACGTTAAGTTAATTTCAATGTATTAAAATGAAGATTTAGAAGTTAGAAAATCCTTCTTTTTTTGGATTTAAACAAGAAATTGGAAATTCTCAAAAGCCAACTTTTAACATTTTGATTTATTTTCATAAATTAATGACAATACAAGTATTTTTCTCAATATTTTCTCTACAAACACTAGGATTAGTTTTTTAATAATTTTTTTTTCAAACAATCAATATTTCTATTACTGTAATTTTTTACATTTTATATTTGTGTACAGTTTGAACTTTAAAATTAAAATATCTGGTTATTGCTCCAAAAACAAAATATGCAACCACCCATTAAATTGCAGCAAATTTCAGAAAAGCAGCTTCTATTAGCAAATTGGCTGCCACAGCATTGCAAATAACATTTCTCAGGCCAACAACATTTCCAAGCAAAACCGTTTCTCCAAGATAACTAGCTTCTAATATCGAAACAGCTTTTGAAACTGCTTTCTTTATCCGAGATCGAGAGCGAAAAAGCTGGAAACTCGGGGGAATGAGACCAAGAAAGATCATTGACAAAATCATCCGCATAGGCCATAGCTATAATTTAAAAAAAACTTGTTTAATTGCAGCAAATTACATGAACCAATTTTTCCCAAGTCTAAGAATTTCTACCAAACTTCGTGTTGTATATTATTCTACCCAACCATCACATGCCTCAATACTCCAACAAATCAAAGATATAATCCCTCTGCAGCAAGTTCATGCCCAAATAATTGTATCTAATCTATCCGACAATGTTTTCCTATGCAACAGGTTGATGAATGCATATGCTTGTTCTGGAATTATAACCGCAGCCCAGATAATATTCTCTCGGATTTCGAACAAAAATTTGGTTTCTTGGACAATTTTAGTATCTGGGCTCACGAAAAATGGCCGTGTATTGGAAGCTATTGAGGTCTTTTACGAGATGGTGTTTCAAGGAATTAAGCCTAATGAAATAACAATAGCGAGTGTCTTGCCCGCATTCGGAAAACTGGGGATTCCCCTGTTAGGTAAATCATTACAATCTTATTGGATCAGACACAATTTTGGAGATAATGTTTTTGTGGAAACAGGTTTGGTTGATATGTACTCAAAATTTGGGTGCATGAGGAATGCTAGGAGCCTGTTCGATAAAATGTCCGTGAGAAATGTTGTTTCGTGGAATGCCATCATTTCAGGTTACTCTGAGAATGGGTTTGGAGAGGAAGCATTGTTGATGTTCAATGAGTTGAGAAGGACAGGGTTTTCGTATGATATATTCACTCTAATGAGCTTAGTTAGTTTAGAGGATTTTGATATTGGAAGTGAAGCCCATGGATTGATAGTTAAAAGTGGATATGATAATGATCTACTACTTAAAACCGCTCTAATGGAACTGTATATAAATTGCAATTTTGTAAATCATGCTTATTGTATATTTGTAGATATCCATAAGAAGGACTTGGTCTCTTGGACTTTGATGTTGAGAGGATTTTCAAAGAGCGGCAATTGGAAAAGTACAATTGAGCATTTCAATAAGATGATAGGAGAAGAAAGGATTACCCTTGATTCTGTTTCTTTCACAACTATCCTTTCAAGTTGCGGCTCATCAGGAGCTTTACATCAGGGTAAACGTGTTCACTCCTTGATCATAAAATCCGGTTTTGAAGCTGATATTTTTGCTGGATCAGCTCAAATAGACATGTATGCCAACTGTGCACACATAACAGATGCAGAAAGATACTTTGAATATATGGAAAAAAAGGATGTTGTGTGCTGGAATGCAATGATATCAGCTTATGGGATAAACGGGTGTGGAAATGAAGCAATTGAGCTATTCTTGCAGATGACAAATTCAGGTCTCAATCCAGATGAATCAACTTTTGTCTCAATCCTTCATGCTTGTAGTCATTCTGGCCTGGTAAATCAAGGGCTCCAAATATTCAATCATATGACTCAAAATTGGAACATAATTCCCAATTTAAAGCACTATTCTTGTGTTATAGACCTCCTCAGTCGAGCTGGGAAAATAAACGACGCTTATTTACTCATGAAGAGTATGAATTTCCAACCTAGTCTTGAAATATATGCTTCATTGCTTAATTCTTGCATAGTTAACAAGAATGTCGAGATTGGAGTTGAGATTAATCATAAACTTTTTCAATTGAAGCCTAATGATGCGGGATACTATGTATTGATCTCTAACATGTATTCGTTGACTGGAAACCTGGCTCGTGCAAGAATGGCTAGACAATGTTTGAAAACAAGCAAACTGAAGAAGCATCCCGGTTTTAGTTCTATCGAGATTGGTGGAGAAATGTTTACATTTATGGCAAGCCAGATGGATCATCCTCATTATGTGGAGATTAAGGAGTTCTTAATGGGGTTGATTGTTAAAATTAAAGAAGTAGGGTATGGGCCTGATGTCAACTCCGTGCTATTAGATGTGTCTGATGATGTGAAGAAAGATATTTTGTTTCACCATAGTGAGAAGTTGGCTATCGCTTTTGGTTTGATGAGAACTAAGGCGGGAATGACTATAAGGGTAACAAAAAATCTAAGAATTTGCAACGATTGCCACTCCGCTTGTAAGTTCATCTCCAAAGTGTATGGACGAGTTCTGGCTATAAAAGATGCGAATAGGTTTCACGTTATTCAAGATGGCATATGCTCATGCGGAGACTGGTGGTGAATATTAGATAATAGCAATTAGTATTCTCCCATCTATACTATTATATATTTGAGAGCAGTCAAAGGCTCTAATCGAACAAAAAATCAACTCAATTATGAATTCTTAGAATTTCCAATTTTTTTTTATTAAAATAGTTTAAATGGTCAGTTACAACTAATTATGGACTTTATTGGATGTCCAAATAATTTGAAGAAACTCATTAATTATCACATTGATTTTCTTAATTTACTCAAACATTCAAATCGCATCCCGTGATATACTCAATCACTCAAAATAAGTCTCTTATTAATTTCTTTCTTTGTAGTTTTTTTCTTTCCCAAAAACCTTCTCCAACATCTCTTTCAAACATTTGTAAATTGTAAAGCATTACTGAAGATTTTGAAACATTGGCCAAGAACAACCACTCTCACAGAAGAATAAGTACTTTTTGTATTTCTTTTTAACCTTTATGTTATTTTTATGTTTTCTATACGATTTTTGTTTATTTTTCATTCTTTTATTCTATAATTTTCAAAGTTGATATAACACATCATTTTATTTTTTTCCTTTTATCCCTACATTACTTTTTATATAATCTTTAGTTAATATATATTCATTCTTCAAACGATAGTTTGTTTAATTTTTTATATCTTGATTTTTGGATTCATGATCGCATTAATTTCGTTTTTAGATGATTCATATTTTGATTTGTTGATATTTTCAGTAATCTATCCAAATCTTTTCTGTCTTTATCCTTCAAGTTTTTATTTTATTTGCTTTTGTTTGCCTTTTGATTTTTTATACTTCATAATTTTGGTATATATCGTTCCCCTATTTTTTTAAGGGGTAAGCTTTTAATAATTGTATTTTTTAAAGTAAGATTGGAAAATTTCAAGTCTTAGTTATTGTTTTCATTCGAATATTTACATCTTTTATATTCTTAAAATTATCTAGCTCCTGGTTTTAATATTTTAATATTTTAACTTTTTATTCTTTCAAAGATTTGTTCTTGATAATAATTTATATACCCTTCTCTCTTTATTCTTCAGGTTTTTATATTTATTTGATTATCGAATTAATTTCATTTAGATGATTCTATTTTAATTTGTAGATATACTTTTCAATGATCTGACCATTTTTTTTTGAGATTTTGTCACCTGCAATTACTTTATTCTTCAAGGTCTTATTTTATTTGCTTTTGTTTGAATATTTATTTCTTTTATATATATTTTTTTGTATTGTCCTACTGATTTTTTTTAGGGTTTTGATATCTTTTAATTGTTGCATTTCTTAAAATAAGATTGATATAAACTTCATTTTCTAAATATTGTTTTCATTCAGATCTTAGCAACATTTACATTTTTAAAATTACCCAACTCCTAATTTAAATATTTTATTTTATATTCCCTAATAGATGTATTACTTTTAGTGATTTCTATATCCTCCCTTTCATTCTTCAAGTTTCTGCTTTTGTTTGTTTGTTTGTTTTTTCATTCGTTTTTTATTTTTATTTTTCCGTGCATAGCACGGGCACACGCTAGTGTATTTATATGCAATTACACAAATTACAAATATTTCTTCTTGATGTATGTCCCAAGTAACTTAATTTTATATTACACACCGTCCCAATGATGATATATTTCAAATTTTAGTGAACTTTCAAATTGCTTTTACATGCTTGGATGGATGTTATCTAAGTTTCGAAACAGAATGTTTCAATTTTGAACCTGCTTTTGTTTGTTTGTTTGTTTTTTCATTCGTTTTTTATTTTTATTTTTCCGTGCATAGCACGGGCACACGCTAGTGTATTTATATGCAATTACACAAATTACAAATATTTCTTCTTGATGTATGTCCCAAGTAACTTAATTTTATATTACACACCGTCCCAATGATGATATATTTCAAATTTTAGTGAACTTTCAAATTGCTTTTACATGCTTGGATGGATGTTATCTAAGTTTCGAAACAGAATGTTTCAATTTTGAACAGATTCTGATGATAGAAGGGGGTATCTGCAAAATTAAGAGGGGAGGTTTTTGTAATTACACATACTTAAAGGGGAGGCCAGAGTAATTGAATCTAGAAAGCCTGCGCTTAGGTGCAAATACTTCCTTCCAATGAAGCTAGTTGAGAAAAGTACAATAAAGATGACAAATAAACTAACACCTGAAAATATGAACTTGCATCGTAGTTTTTTCAACAAGCTCGAAAACACAGACATCACATTTTTTGATCAAATTATCATCTACAAATGCCTTCCAGCCTCCAGAAATGGCAAGATCTTTGCCAGTAGTAAGGATAATGCTCACTGTCCAAGAGATCCCCTTTGCATTCCTCAGGATAAAATTCTGTCTGATTTTAGGAAGATGTTCACTCGAAAATGCCCTCGGAATAAGCTGCAAAAACATTCAATTTCTATTACTAAAATCCATAAAATAAACTCCCATAAAGATCTTAAATTAATTAACAGCACCTTACCAGAATGCTTTTCGACCCAACACTATAGCCTTTCATGCTGCATTTGAAGAAAGGAAAGGAAGAAGTGAAAGAAGACGGAGGAGATTTTTGATTAGACGATTTTGCCCCTTCTGATGGATACTTGTTCTGACATGAGTTTTTGTCAAATATCACCACATCAAAAGACATATCTCCATTGTATTTGAAGATTAAGATTTCCTTGTTGCCTAGAGAATGATGTTTTACAAATTCTTTCCAGCCATTTTTGAAAAATATATCACCCTCATCTTCATTTTTGACCAACTTAATGTCCCAATTTCCACATGAAGTCCTCAGTGTTACCAGTTCAGTTTCTTCATTCAGTAAGTGGTGCTTGAAGGCTGGTGGGATTCGCTGCGAGTTATGAATTAATAGGGTGTCAGATTTTATCAGCTTCACGTATAATATATATTTTACAGAAATATTTAAGTTTGGAACTAAAGTACCAAATCAATTGTGTTTGCAAGCCATATAATTTTGTAGAAGCTGGGCCTTTTGTCTGGACTTTCCCTATCTTCCACTTGAAGCTTTTCTTTCGCCATTTTGCTTTCAGTGCATAATAAATCTGCATTAATTCTTGATTAAACAATCAAAACTAAGAGAAGATATGAAAAGGAAAAGGGAAATTAGTTCTTGATGTACAGAGCATTTTTCACACATCAATAGTGAATTTCTCAAGGCCCAAAACTTGCATGCATAATTCATATATAGTTGCACAAAACAGAAAATTTAAGCAAATAAATCACCATACAATATTTACATAATTCAAAAGCTAACTCCTCAGAACACAAGCTTGAAGGGTAGCATTTCTTCTGATCGCCATACGTATACAATCCAAATGTAAGTTAAAATATAATAGGAATTAACTGAAGCTCACAGAGGAGAGAGAGAGAGAGAGAGCTTCAATCTTCTGTAGAAGCAATTGGATATCTGCATTATTGTAGTTGATGGCAAAAGTTATTTTCTTTACTAAAACTGAAGAAAGAATTGTTGCATGAAGAATTGGGTTGAGCAATATTATTACCTCTCAAAAAAAGAAATAACAGCTTTTTCAACAACATTATATTTTTAGTACGTATTCAATGGAAAATAAATTAGGGAGATGGAGACATCTAATTATCTAAATACTAAAATTCTCGTTTCAGAGATCTTAATTATCTGGGTCCATTGTGGATTAATCATAGCACCAAGCAAGAAATTAAATTCTCGTTTCAGAGGTCTTAATTATCTGGGTCCATTGTGGATTAATCATACCACCAAGCAAGAAATTAAAGCCTCTTCTTCTCAACAACTTCTACTGTAACTGTTTCTTAACCAGATCGACAAGGATTAACTGATTAAGTATTCAAACACACTGATGAAAGGAGTGAATTAAGTTTAGAGTTCAAGAATGGAGTTTTATTAGAAAACTATTGTTTTCTGATCAATAAATTTAATTCAATTATAATATGCCAAGCAGGAAATTTTAACCTTTGGTAATGGATTGTTAGTCCGAAGTTTAAGTTTGGGAAATATGGTCACTAAAAGTTTGGTGGGTAGGCAATTTGGATTACTTCAAAAGGCATGTCTGGTGATGCTATGGTAAAACAAAATGCAGGAATCTATTTTTGAGTACTATACATCACCCATTCGTAATAGAACTATATATAAATGCAAAATCCAAAAAGGGTTGAGTAATAAAAGGTGAGAAAATAATTGTTTTGGAAATTGTGGAAAGGTCCTTTTAACATTTGCCAAGATTTTATTAGTAAACCTTTAGATAATCACTACTTATTAAGAGATAAGCCTTATTGGCTTGCCGGCTTGGGGTACAATAAAGCGACATCATAAAATAATTTTGCAGATTCCAAGCTTAACACGACTTTCTTGGACATATCGGAAGTCGCCTTTTTCCTTGTGAATATTGTCGCATTCTTGTATCGGACGCCAACTACCATAACCGTCTTTAGGACACGATCACGATCCATCTGTTTCGCTCTCCTCTTCCTAACTTTCTTTTTTTATTTTTTCCTCTCATTTTCTGGAAATTGGAAAAAAGAAACAATATTCGCAAAATTTGATCTCCCTTTTGACGTTCGTTATACGCGTGAGTGATCAATACGACGCAACCATCCCTCTTCTTGAAAACCCTCCTCTCCTTCATCAACGTCGTTACATTTTCTCTGCTTTCTCCGTCTCCTCTGATTATTTATTTATTAATGGTAGACAGAATTCAGGAGAATCTGTTTTGCAGTTGATGAAATAGGCGCCATTTTCAGGAAAAACCGAGGAAAGCTGGGACCAACTTCCTTCCAGGATATATAAATCTAATTTCCAGTGAGTTTATTTATAAAAATGTTATTTACGGATTAACCCAATGATCATAAGCACATAGTTCGTATTTGTGTTGAGCTGCCACACCCGGATTTACGTTCTATTTTGAGATTGTGATTCTCAATCTTCCTTTTTTACGACGATCTTATCGTTGAAATCCTGTCGTTTTACTTTTATGAATGATATCTTCAAAGGGCTTTCCTCTGTTTTCTTGTCAAATTTGTTTGAAATCAAATTTTACCTTTTTATGTTTCTTTCAATTTGATTAGCACATGAACACCATCTATTTATGATTTTATTGTGTTTTTATCTTTTGCTAACGATGTTCGAATAAATACTAGGGCAAGGAAGGAACAAAAATGGTGGGGAAAATGATGTTCTTGATTATAACAATGACGACGATGATGATTGGGGTCTACGGTGGAGACACGAATCCTATATATAACCCATGTTCAGACACAAAAGTTAAGGTTTCAGATGGATTTACATTTGGTGTTGCATTTTCTTCAAAGGACTCTTTCTTCTTCAATCAAACGCAACTTTCACCATGCGATCGTCGTCTTTCTCTTGCTGGAGATAAAGCTAAATTGGCCGTGTTTAGGCCAAAGGTTGATGAGATTTCACTTCTCACCGTCAATAGCACCTCTTTGGATGCTGTAAGCTCTACTTCTATAACTTCTATTGTCTTCTTTTCACCTTATAAAATGCATAAATTATGAATATGATCATTTTGCACTCCCCACTCGTGTTAAGTTTAGAAATTTTGTCACAACTAATGCTATCTCGTGGATTTGCACGGAAATTTCAACCAAATTTGCTTGCATACTATCTTGTAAAATTTGGAGTTCATCAAGATTTTGATTGTCACTATTTTGTTATAAATTTCCATGTTTCTTTGTCTAGCTTCTCTTTGGGTTAATTACAACCAAACCCCTGCAAGTATGATCTATATACAGCAAGTACCCCTGAGGTATTGATAATTACATCTAGACCCCCTTTAATTTAACGGACTCCCCAAAGTCAAAATTTTTTCCTTTTTTTCCTTCAATTAAGGGAATATCAATGGAAATTCACAAAAAAATTCTGTTAGGGTTTTTGGACGACTGTTAAGCTGAGGGGTTGTGGATGTAATTATCAATACCTTAGGGGTACTAGTTGTATTTAGGTCATACCTTAGTGTCTCTGGCTATATTAACCATTTCTCCTTTGAAATCTAACTTAAATTTTTTGATAAATTTGACATTTTTTATAACAAAATATGATGAAACACTTTGTTATTTTCATTTTTGCAATGTTTCTCAGAGCAAGACGGGAGGCTATATGGTGGCATTTGCTGGAAGCCAATATGCAGCTAGATCAAGTCCCATATTCGTTGCAGACAACTCCAATACCGTAACCAGCTTCACCTTGGTAAAAACCAACACAAATTTCCCATATTTCATTTTTTTCCCTCAACCTATACAAACTTATTGAACTATTTGATATTCTACAGGTTCTTGACTTCAAGAAAGGTATTCTCAATAACTTATTTTGGACCCAATTCGGTTGTCGTTCGTGCGGTGGGGACTTTGTGTGCCTCAACAACACTGAATGTGCAGTCCCGAATTCAAAATGCAAATCCAACGGAGGGCCTCTTGGGTGTGATATTGGCATACAAGTGGTTTTTTCTGGGACTGACAAAAATGAAAATGTTCTGAATTCGTGGTATGAGGTGGATAAACTTAGGAAGAATTCTCTTTACAGCCTTTACTCTAGCTTACGTGATACTCTTACTAGCCCGTTTTGAGATTTATGATTTTTATTATTGTGTATTACTATGTATCAGCATTAGTAAATGTTGTACGAGGATTTTATGAGAAATCATGAACTGTTTGTGTAGTATTTTAGGTGCGGTATAAACTTTTATTACAGGGATATAGAGTGGATGTATTCTGATTGGTAGCCTTGTTTACATCTGGACATCAACTTGTTTTACAAGGAAATCCTCTCCATTTGCAGATAAAGATGTGTTTCAAATTTAAAAACAGAAAAATTGTCTTTTGCAACCTTTGTTTTCAGTGTTTTTGGAGTGTGCGAAAAGTTGACTTCAACTTATTACATACAAAAATAGCATGAAGTTTGAAGAATTGAAAGACCAACTTTTGACTCTTTACGACACCACCTCTTCAAAATCAGTAAAGTTTGCAAACGGCCCAAAAAGTATTTGATAATCAGTAAAATGCACAAGGCAGGCAAGAACAAACCAATTGGGTCATGTTTCAAAGTAGTTCTCCTCTCAACATGATGGCTATTTCTTCACTTGAACGATCAGACGTCTGTAATTCCGTTCTAAGCAGACTAAAAGTAATTGCAATTTCCTAAGGAACTGGAGAGGAATTAATGATGTCAAAATATAAACAACCATAAAAAATGGTAACTATACATAAGGTACTTTACATTTTGTACATCAAAAATGGAATTTGCTGAAGCAACAACCATTCTACAATCTGATTTTCGACACTTGACCATCATAGAATAGCGAGAAAGAAATAAAATTCATTTGTATACTGGTTGAGCACGGTTCTCTTTGTGGATATCCGTCACAACATCACGCAACTCAGGGAAAATTGATATTAGGATGAGTTCCAGAATTCCATACCCAAGTTGCTTCAAACAAACTGTGGACTGCAAGTCATATATAACATAATTAGAGTAACACAAAAGAAAAAACGAAAAGGAAATAAATGCGATATCCACATATATACACACACATCTGTATGTGTACCTGAAGAAAATAGTATATATCTCTAGCGCAACGTCTGTACTGCTTATGCCCGATTAAACTGACCAGAGTAGTGGGAGCACCATCTGCCACATAGGAACAGGGATATATTTATAAATCAACTAGAACAATATTTCTAGCATCCGAAATGAAGTATACGGACCCAAGTGTATTTGCAAATAAGCCTAAAGCATTGCAGAAAAATGCAATAGAGTATATAACATGACCCATGGATGTTCGCAATCAAATATCAAAGTAGAAAAGCGAAAAATGAAAATAAGTTATATATATATAAATATGTATATATGGCAAATAAATAGGAAGATACTGACTGAATATCATCTTTTTGACATCATTAGCTCTGCGAGCAGCTTCAAGTTGTTGCTCAAAAGACCCTGGTTGAGAGGTCCTTGCTCCACCTGCTGCTTGCTTTGCAGTTTTTTGAGATCCCAAAGTAGTTTCACAATCATTTAATTGACCTAGAGTTCGCAATCTCAGGAAGAATGTTCCATCAGGCCAGAGAACCTAATCAGAAGATAATTGATCAGAAGAAAGTGTAAAACCTTCTTGGAACGAGTCAATACAGAAAAAAGCTTCAGAAGAGAGAGAAACTACAATCCTTGCTGCAAGACCAGTAACTCTTCACCATGTAATGGGTTGTCCCACAACAAAATTTCTATCAGTGAGTTTCTCTATCACTCATGCTAGCCAATATAACCATGATTATAGAACACTTTAATTTAGAGGCTGGCCAAGTAGCAACTACAAATTCAGAAAATTGAAGTATCATATCAGAATAAAATGATAATTGTAACTTACATCTTGGACCCATCGAATCCCTTGTGCAATAACAGTCTCCTTACGGAGCCATTGTATTTGCCTTAAGAGCCAGTCATCAATGGCATCTTCCATAATTAACTGCAATATTTGCTTTGATATCCAGAAAACCTGTCTCCTACAATTCAAGAAGACAAAGCAGATGATTAAGGTTTAAAGATTGCTGAACATAACAAGCATGCTTTCTATATGTGAAAACAGAGTGATACAATCAATTAGTCACTTCAAGGGAGATGAATTAAAATAGACAGCCAGCAGATTGTAGTTTCTACCTTTTGTGCTTAACTTCAAATTTCTCACTATATCATTCCGATTCACATTTAATTGACACACCTAATTAAGTTCACAATGCAAAAAGTGTAAAAAGAGAAGTATCACCTTAGCCAGCCTCTTCTGTTGAGCTGAAATACGTTATCAACTAAATTCAGAATTGGAACACTTAGATTTGGTGGTGTCCACTGCAAGGAACATCAACCATGAATTAGAGAAAGCATACCTAAGATCCTGAAACAGTGATGGAGAATGCATAAAGACTCATGTGTAACAAGTAACAAGAAAAGATAATGAGGTAGCTTGTTTTGTTTTGTGCCATTAATACAACTATTGAACATATATCCCAGACCCAGGAATGACATCAATCAAGAGTAAGTGAATAAAATCTAAGTAAAGCAGAAAAAACAACTAATGCAAAAAACTAGAACATAAGATAATATTCTAAAGATGCGTTGCAGAGAAAGAGGAACTAGAAATAAAATAAATAGATGACAAATTAACCCGAGAGCTAACATCAGATATATGAAAGGCAAGAGCATTATCTTCCATAGCAACAACACGTGGCAAGAGCATTAGGAAATAAACATGAAAAAATGGCCTAAGTATAGTACTAATTGCACAGTACCTCTGGGGGCATCCCTATTGGATCCTCTTGAGGAACAGATGTCAATATCACACTTGATTCCAGATATCTATTCAGAGAGCTAGATTCAGATTTCAACCTTAAACTATGAATTTCCCCAAAATCCAAGTTACTGATATCTTCATCTCGTTTAACAACTTTCTGTGGCAACCACTTTGAATTAGATTCGTAATCTGAATGCCACCCAACAGCTTGTGTAACAGCTTCTACATCCTGTTCTCCATGGTTTACATCTTTATCGCCTTCATCATTGTCAGAGAAGCTGTTCATTGACTCTGACGTACTTTGCCTCATAACTGATTTATTTATATCATCAGCACTCAAGTTTCTGGTTAGAACTGAGGAAGGTTGCTCAAAAGAAGAAGAGGAGGGTGAGGCAGACGCTTTCAACATTAGACCATCAGAAACCCCTTTGAATTGGCGTACAATATCATCAACAGCATCATCCACATTAACTGTTTAGGTAAAAGGAGCGTTCATAATAAGTTTTACAGAATTTTGTAGCAGAACGTCAAAATCAATGTTACAAAACGAATATTAAAGAGGCAACAAGAAAGAGGTTAACATTCTCTTGTAATCATAAGAACCTAGTATATCTTCTCACAGAGAATCATTCTCCAATAAATTTTTGACATATAGTTCTTGTGAAATGCCTTGAAAATTCAAATCTATAATGAGGCATTCAATTCTCTGGCTTAAAGATCATTTTGTAGTCCATTGAAATGAAATAAGATTGCCAAGTATCAAAAGACAGTTACCTGGTAAAGACAACTAATGACATGGTATATTGTTAGTGTAGAAAAATAGTAGCTGTTTAGGAGTATAAGACTATGACTCGAAAACTTATATGCAGGTTACGGATACATGCAAATTTTCTTCATCTCAATCATCTAGTTAGTGAGCCACAACAAGATAACATTTTGCTGAATACGAAGAGCACATACAAAAAGGACCCCGCAAGAAGATGGATTCATAGAGTTTGACTTACCTAGTATATCTTTTGAAAAACTCAAGTAAAATTATCAAGAACTTTTGATCATATTATTGCGATTGAGTATTTATTAAGTAATCAAACATCCATGCTCAAGTGCCATGGCTGTTTGCAGTTGGAGTGAAACGTGCATATCTAAAAAATGTCCATAAACGATATGAACAAATAAAAAATGTAATGCAAATTTAATATATAGAATTGATGTCCAGGAAGAGACGACACGCACCTGCCAGAGTCCTCATTACAGAAGGTGATTTCCCAAAAGAGTAATTCTTCAATGATAAAAAAACTACAAATTAATTAAGAAGCTATAGGCACTGAATGTTTTTTTTAACAGAGACGATTGAAATCACACCTTGGAGGAGTCACTCAGAAAATCCCATACTTCATGTTGCTCAGCAACATTTGCTATTGATAACAGATCCTGACAAACAAAGAACCGTCAAAACAGCAGAAATAAGAAAAGCCCTTTATAACATAAGAGCGAGTAACCGTATCATACTTGAAGATATTTGTCAAGCTGAATACAGCGCTGGTGAACGAAAGCATCCTCTGTACTTGAAGAAAATATCCTTTTGGGAGGCAAATGCAATGTATAATTGGGAATATCCTTAAGATGCCTATGCAATCTCTCGAAGTTCCGATATCTGTAGATTAAAGTATACAAAAACTACCATAAGAACAGACTGATAAATCTTGATCTGATCAGAAAAATCTCAAGTCGAAGAACCAGCAATTTTACAATAACTCAACTATATGACCTGCATTTTGAAGTTATTGATATTATTCAATCAAAATGGAAGTAGACCCATTACCTTCTTTTCACAAACCGAGTGTTGTTGTCAGCATCAGTCACAGCAATTGAGTAAACTGCAAAAGATTTTGAGCCAAGTTTCTCGAAGTATGCGCCAACAACCTGTAGAATCAAGGATAAATCTCAAATCAGCCAAAGCACATAATATCATCAGGAAATAGTAAATAAAGTTTCTCCGAAGAAGATATATAATCTCAACCCTCACACTTAAAAAAATTTCTAAGAGCACAAAGTGTAATGTGATAGAAGTTAGTTACTGAAATACTAACTTTTCCTAGATCGATTGCATGTGAAGTTATTAGTACATCAGCTCATTTTGAAACAAGGAAGAGAGCTTTGTCAGAAAGCTGCTCAGCTGGAATAAATTAGTATTTTGCAATTCATATAACAACATCAAATCATGTTATACAAAAACAGAAAGGAAACAAGTGGTCTTACACGACATCTAAGCTTTGCAACCTGCAGCCCTTCACGACGTAATACTGTGTCTGAACTGCTCATCTGGCTGCGTACATTAAGTTTATTAACATCTGCACTATAGTATTCATGAATGATGGATGCACTGTCTTTACTAGAAAACAAATCTTTCAGGTTTGCCTGAACTAGCAAGTCCGAAGTACTGTTTGATCTTTTAAGCTTATTTCTATTTTCATGTGTAATATTGTTAAGCTCTTTGGAGCTGCTTGAAGCATCAATACTGGGATCAGTAAGCCGAGTATCCTGTTGGGGCCTTGGTGGTAGTTGCTTATAAGCTTTGCCTTCTATAAACATATATGTTTCAGGCTTCGGTTTTGCCACTTCACTCGCCAAATCTTTTGTAGGTGTTACCACATTTACTGAACCTGTCACTTCAGTCTTCTGAAGTTTCTTTTTGTAGTTTCTTCCTATTGTCCACATGTTTTCAAGATTTTCAGGCATAAGAACTTCAGTTCTTCTCTGGTTTGCTGCCTTATACACTTTTGCCCACTCAGCATGCCGAGCCTGTATGGGTTCCTCCAGCACAAGATCTCCTGAGCCACCCGACTCTAGTACCCTTTTCTGACCAAATTGGCGTAGAGACAAATCAGTCCCTTGACTGGTTGAAGGTATATTTTTTCTCGAATTAGATTCATCACTTTGAACATTTTCTCCAGAAACTGTGTGCTCACGTTTACGAACCTCAGCAGCATTAGATGATTGATCAGTGGCAACATCCTTGAACCCCTCACTATTGCAGGCAAGGATAATGTATTCAATCAACTCGTTTATATACCTGGGGAAATTAGAAAAAAACTGTAACTTGTTGGATTCCTGAATGGAAATCGCACTTGGAAATAACATTCTACTTAAGAAGATAGAAAAATTATGAGAAATCATGTGGCATTCTATTTCTTCATGATGCAGTACGAGATGCCAACATAAACCATCTTGAACATAAAAGTTCTGACTTCTGAACATAGAGAATATGAAACTACCTAAAAAAAATCCAAGGAAGAAGAATTAGTAACAACATCTTACCCCGGACTTGCGAAATTCATAATAGGTTGCATTACCAAACAAGTTAAGAGTTCGCGAGCAATGCATCGAACTAAAGGGCATTGGGCTTCCCTCGGTCTTAGCACAACAGCTAAAAGTCCACCCATGAGCCGCTGAAGAACCTATTATGAAAACGGATTAGAATCATGAAAGTTTAACCAAAGAAAGGGTAAAATTGGTTGAACAAACAATTTCTTCTGATTAGAACACCTGTACACCTTGTACTCACACTCTGGAGATATCAAAGCAGGGTGAAGCTCCTTAGAGGCCAAGAGATGGTGTTTCAACCTATCATCCCTTTCTTCAGAAGACAATGTTCCCATAACATCGACACCAATAGCAGCCTGGTTTCTTCTGAAGAGGTCAAGGTGATTTCCTATCAGGTCTACAACATCCCTGGAGAATGAGAAACAAAATAAGGATTAATTGGTAACGTCATCAACTATTTAACTCCCACCACTTCACATGTTTTAACTTCATTGAAACATATAACAGAAATGTTACCTTGACAGCAGGTCAACAAGGTTTAATTCTTTGATTCTTCCAGATACTTCTCCAAGAACATCCATGATTATAGCATGTATTAGCTTTGGGGCCTCTTTGTCAGGTGTAATATCAGAATACCACAAATCTGTCACAAAATCATGCAAAAGCTTGCCGATGAAATCCTCAATAGCAGCTTGAATAACAGGGGAATCTATCTTTCTTTTCCATTTTTCAGGGGGAGGAGTAGTAGTAAGACGAGAATCATTCACAGATAGTTGCTTCTTTTCTAAGTGAGACAAGTAGGAAATTGGTCTGTCATTCCGGGCCTTCCATCTGATTTCCACCTCATTTAATAACATTCTTAATCCAGCGACCAAGAGTATGGATATGGGAATATTCATTAACATTGATTTACTAGTATCTGCGAGCAACATGCATAAGAAGAGAACTGATCAGCACTGCATTAACAAGTACATCAAATTGAAGCCAAAGGGAAAGCTCAAAAGATTAGATGCTTTCCCAAGAAATGAATTTCAGTTATAGTGACAAAATGCAAATGATAATATCTCCTTTTATTCTGACTAAAGCTCTTCTGACATAAAGACTGATGAAGAAAACAAAAATTGATAGTTTTCCAAGTAAAGGTACCCTGTGAACCATTTTTACAGTGAGCCTAACCACGTTAATTACCTGGTTGAAAAATTACTGCCAGCGTCAGTATCTAATCTACAATAATAAAGTTTTACCAGTATTTCTGTTAATTTTATATGCACTACATTATCCAGAAAATATTCCTACCTGATTCTTACTCAAGTTTTGTCGAGGCAACTTACATACCTAACAGTCCTCCCTCAAAATAGCATAATACGCCGAGCATTCACAGAAACAGAATATAAATCAACTGAAAACAGCAAGACATGAAATAAAACAACTAAAAGATTACAGAGCAAATCCCATGACTTTCTCAATCACCACCACATTATCATAGCAAGATAATTAAAGGACAAGTATGATCTATGTAACATTTACATACCAGCAGCTCAGTAACTCAAATAAAGGAAGTAATGAAAGGAGGCCTTTCTTATTTCATAAAAAGAGTTAGAAACTTACGAGTCAAGAAGTAAGACACTGCGAATATACAGAGCATCCACCACACAGTTCGAAGCTTAGCTTCTTCGATCAGATCCTGTAAGCTATCCATCTCCGTCTTCATAATTCCCAAACCCCAGGAAGTCGTTAATCTTAGCTAAAACTCAATTTGTTCTACAGAATTTATCAATTAAATGACCTAAAAGCAATTTCGACGAATCGTAAATTAGAGACCTATACAACAAAAATTTCGCAGCTCTGTTTGAATTTTGAATTATCAGGATAAGATAATTCAGCAGTTGTCTCTCTGAATCCAAAGGGAGAGTAAGTAAATCGTCTCACAGTGACAGATGGAACTTTCTCCTATTCACCGTCTCTTCTCCTTTTTCTCTACTAATGGATTCTATGAGGACGAGAGAAGAATAACGAGCAAAACTGGGACGGGACGGCGACGACGTCGTTATGTTGGTTGTACATTTCACGAATAGCTATGTCTTGCTGTAGTGTCGGAATGCAATTGACTGATTTGCCCTTTGGTGGTGGAGAACAGCATGTGGAGGTGTAAGTAAATATGCGTTACGAGGTAGCTACTGATTTGTTTGAATTTGACTCAAACTAAAACACCATTTATTAATGTTAAATTCTAATCATTAATTGATTAATTGGAAATGCACATCTCTAGAAATGCACATCTCTTGAACTTCATCTAATTAAATAAGTTCAATTTTAAAACATTATAGAAACATATTTGTCAAGAAAACTTTCATCTTATATACTAAGTAATTGTATAAATTCCGTAAACATATATTCGATAAACTACATAATCTAGAAATATAATTTAAATATACTCTTTTTCGTTAGAATTTTTCTAACATAAGTTTAAGTTTTGGTATTTTTAAGATATATTTCAGTAGTTTTCCTAAATTACAAAATATGTGAGCATAGTAGGTTAAAATTCATGTCCATGTAATTATCCAATAGCAAAATTAAGATCATAATACTATTTTATGGAAGCATGAGTTGCGGACTTGTGGGCTTTTTTTTTTTTTGCTTAGAACTTGTGGGCTTTTTGAGTGAGTGCATTTTAATTTCTGTTTATCCTTTTAGGAGCGGTACCACCCTATAGAGTGGGGTGGCTACGCCCCCGTGAAATTTAAAAAAAAAAAAAATTATTAATAAAAATTTAAATTTTTGTATATAATATAAGGTTTCGTCCCTCTCAAAATTTAAAAAATATAAAACTTTTTATGTATAATATAAGATTTTTTTCTCCAAAATAAAAATAAAATTTGACATTTTTATAATTTATCTCCCAATCCAAAAATTCTGGTACTACCCCTGTGTCCTTTATCTCAAATTTTTTTTTTTTTTTGAAATTTCCTTTATCTCAATTTATTAGCCGACGATGCTAGAAAGTGGAATCTCTCGAAGCGCTGCTTTTTATCTGCTTTTATTCCCCGAAACTCTAAGTCATCAACTTGTTTAGAAGTTTAGAAGTGTCTTTCTTTATTATACATTGAAGTTCTTTTGGACATTTTCAACCTTTTTTCTTATCAATAATCACACATGACACCGATTGTGCTCCGGAGTACAATCTTTCTTTTTCACCGATTTGGATCAATTGAAGAAGTAAAACTGGACCTTGAAAATTGTTAGTGTTCGACATCATAGAGTTGATTTTTGGGCCCATAATAAAAGTAATATTTGAAGTATGTTGGTGGGAATGGGATTGATAGGTTAGGCTGTTAGGGGATCAACTAAGCCCACCAGACTATTTCTATGGGCCCTTGAAAAGCCCATCAGTCTCTAGAGATAATTTGTATAATTAAATAAAATATAATACTTTAATACATTATAAATTCAGTGAATTACTGAAATATAAAGATCAGAAAATCTGAACACAGCCAATCAGCCTAAACTGTGTCTTTTCCTATGTTCAAAGTTTAAACCCCAATCATAAATTTGTATTAAACCATTGTCCTTTGAATTTGAGTTGCGCCGAAATTGGGCCACTTTTTTTAAATTAATTTTAAAATTCGAGGATGTGATATTCGAATTTCCAGAAATCCGAATACCACATCTACGAATTTTCAATTATTTTATTTTTTTAATAAATTTTAAATTCGAGCACCTAGAACTCGAATTTAAATTAGGGTTCCACCGGTGGTTCACTGTAAATAAATTGGGGTTTATAATGTTTCAACATGGTTTCCTATTATTATTTTTAAATAAATTTATTTTTTGTGAATTTAATTCTTTATTTTTAATATTGAATTATTGTCTCCAAATATTATAAAAATTAAATTATTTATGTAATTATAAATATTCATAAATAAATAAATTTAAAATGATCAGTATTTTCTAACTTCAATAATGTTTGAAGTGACAATGTAGCTTTAATGCAACTGAAATAACATGATTATATATTTTCAAAAACTAAAACAGAGTTGCACACTGATGTAAATGTGTTGTCAAATCAGACTGAAATAGCACGCTTATATATTTTCAAAGGTAGAAACATATTTGTACAATGCTGCTGCAATATTATTACAACTTGTTTTTTATATATTGATATAAAGGAGAGGTATGAGTTGTCAAATCAAGTCTGAATTTGGATGTAAGTGTGCTCAAATAATGTTGTAACATTATTGCTTCTCATTTTTGGGGTTGTGAGATAAGAATGCTAGTGTGAGTAATCAAATCAGACTTTAATGTGTGTGATGGGTGTGTTCAAATAATGTTGCAACATTATTGCTTCTCGTTTTTTGTGTTGTGAGATAAGAAGGTTGGTTTGAGTAGTCAAATCATACTTTAATGTGTGTGATGGGTGTGTTCAAATAATGCTGTAACATTATTGCTTTTCGTTTTTTGTGTTGTGAGATAAGAAGGTTGGTTTGAGTAGTCAAATCATACTTTAATGTGTGTGATGGGTGTGCATGTTCAAATAATGTTGTAACATTATTGCTTCTCGTTTTTTGTGTTGTGAGATAATAAGGTTGGTTTGAGTAGTCAATTCAGACTTTAATGTGTGTGATGGGTGTGTTCAAATAATGCTGTAACATTATTGCTTCTCAATTTTTGGGTGTGAGATAAGAAGGCAGGTGTGAGTAGTCAAATCAGATTTTAATATATGTGATGGGTGTGTTCAAATAATATTGTAACATTATTGCTTCTCGTTTTTTGTGTTGTGAGATAAGAAGATTGGTATGAGTAGTCAAATCAGACTTGTGGGTGATAGGGGTGCCATCCCCTGAAGTTTTTGAAGCAACCATTATTCAACCAATGTGATATCCCTTCTCAAATATTTGCAACAAAGCAATTGAGATACTTCTCTAAAAAAAATACAACTCTTTTATTTTCACTAATTTCAAATGGATTCCATTGGGTTATTAGTGTATTATGGAGGAAATTTCACTGAATCAAACCACTCAGTTTCTTACGATCAACCACCAACAAGTATAACAAGAATTCCACGTTCAATATCATTCTCAAATCTTGTCCAAGAAATATGCAGTATAATTGGTTTGGATCGTGACCAATATAATATCAAGCTTTTCTCAACATGGTTCTTGGCCAAATTTCCACCTTTAGAAACTATCGTCCAAATAACTGATGATAGTCTTCTTGCTTGTTACACCAATTCAGAAGCTCACCTGGTGTCTTTCAAGGTGTTTGTTGTAGCCGACCCAATTTTTTCGCATCAATCCGTCAATGCAACATGGAGTGCTGATATGAGAGACTATACCGAATTGCTCACCCAAGACATGTCTTCAATTAGCCGAGGTTTCGAATCATTGGGAGTCAATAATTACCATTCTAGTCAACAACACAACATTCCTATGGTTCTTGGGAAAGTTCCATCAGTAACCTGCCACAATACATGGCTGCACTTCAAAAGTGGAATCCTGGTAATAGTTTATTTTCGTCAAATCTTTTGTAATAATCATGCAGAGTATCTAATTGTAGTGTAATCACTCTTGTTCAATCTTTTTTTACAGGCACAGTTGTTCAGTGGAAACATCATAAAGATGGAGGAGGTCGGCGAGGATTAGAGAAGATAGATCTTTTCTTCTGGGCATTCAAACCTTACATAGATGGATTTCGACATTGTCGGCCATTTATTTGTGTAGATGCTACCCACTTGTACACGAAATACAAGCACAAATTGATGATCGCAGTCTGCATGGACGGGAACCAACAAATCATTCCTCTTGCATTTGCCTTGGTTGATGAGGAATCAACCGACTCGTGGGGTTGGTTCCTCAATAATTTAAGGGAGCACGTTGTAAGAGATTCTCATCATTTTGTAACTATAATTTCTGATCGTAATCGTGGATGTATTAGTACAGTGGCGCAAGGTTGGGGTTCATTTATTGGAGATCGAGGATGCCACCGATATTGCATACGACACATTTGCTCGAACATAAAAGCAAAATATGGAAATCAACAATTAAAGGATCTCACTTTGAATGCTGCTATTGCTGGGGATGAAGTTGCATTTCGGTCATTTTTTAACCATATTCGTTCAATTAATGAAAGAGCTTATATATACCTAAAGAAAATTGGGCTCGAAAAATAGGCAATGGCATACGACGGGGGTCTACGGTGCGGAACCACAACTACGAACATGGTGGAGACATTTAACGGTGTGTTGAAAGGTGCGAGGCGTTTGCCAATCTGTGCTATCGTCGAGATGACGTTTGTGACATTGACTAATTATTTTATTGAAAAATTAGACAACGCCAAGTAGATGCAAGCCCAAGGTCTCCCATGGACTGTGCATGCAGATCGTATATATCGTAGAAATGCAGAAATTGCTGTGAAAGGATATGTGCAGATGGTAAATAAAGATGATTTATCAGCAACTGTGTTCGCTCTCGGTAGGGACAGGCAAATACTAAGACGCTATGCAGTTACATTGAGCAATATGGAATGCAGCTGCGGACACTAGAAGACGTGTGGTATTCCTTGTGCTCATGCCATTCAGGTTTGAAATTGGTCATAATGACGGTTTCTCTGTTGTAAATAAGGTGGATCTGTCTGAAATTCTTGTGGAGAAAAATATGGGGTATATGGTGATTGTATATGCTGAGACGATGATGGCCCCCTTTGTTCAAATGTTGTGGGTATATAAGGAAATTGAGTGGGTTGTTGATGCGAAGTATCCCATTGTCTGGATGTTGTGGAAAATATTTGAGTATGCGATGGTCGTGTTGAATGAGGATGTGGGGTATCAGTAGGGAGGTCTTCACGGACTTGGGATCGTCGTCGGGGACGTCTATATGTACTTTGACGATGAATCTCTTCGTTCCCACTCTCCGATCCACAGTAATCTATAATCAAATTTTTCATGGACTTAGCTATTTTGGTGTGAGTATCTACCAACTCTTGGAATCGAACAAGATCATTATAGTTGTCAATACTTTGAAGATCACTCAAGATGTAATCAACATGGTTAGCCTGGTGCAAAATAACATAACTTAAATAAAATTACAAAAGAAAATAACACTATATGTATAATAAATTGCGGTAAAACATACCAATGAATTAATCAAAGCAGATTCGGGTGGGCGGTAATCGCTTGCAGAAGGTGGATGCGATGACGGTGAAATAAGCTTGCGTGTCTTCTTTCTATACCATGTGTAGTATTCTGTGACAACATAATTTCTTCCCGGAACGATGGGAGTCCCCACGACTACATTTATATGAGCCATGTTCCACTGCGCCGTATAGCTTCCATGATAATTAGCCCAATCTTGTCCGCTCCGACCTTGTCGGGTTAGTTTGTGCAACCTTTGCTCTTCATTCCTATCAGGATTTGAGGAAATAATTTGAACAATCCCAAACTGCCGTGTGACACGCTCAACATGATGTATCTCAATTAGGTTGTAGTGGATTAATGGACACATCGAAGTCCACAAGTTTGGGGCGCATTCCTGGGGCAAAGCTGTGATCTCCGGCCACTCGATACAGTACGACCTCCAAATAAACTGCAACAAAAAAATATAAATTTAAACATTAATAAAGTTGTAGTCATTTGTTAGATAAAATAAATAAATGATAATGTAGATATACCTCTTGGAGTCTTAGTCGATCAAACATGTCTCTAAATATCCTAACATTGTGACTTGCAGTTTGTGTAAACGAAAGATGTGCTGCCCATCTAAAAAAACCGATGAAATAAATTAGAAATATTAAAAGATAATGATCTTACATGTTAATTATAATATTTAGATTAAATGTAAACGAAAATAAAACCTGACACCAAGCAGAGGAGTTGGCAAAATTCGCCCGTTTGCAAGTGTGGTCGGTCCCGTCTGGAACCGTTCGGATAGGCGTATTGGCGAAGTAGGCCTAATTCATATCCATGCCCAAATCTACATGAATATAATTGATAAATATAACAATATAAATAATATTCAATTTAAATAAATAAATAATAAATAGTACCTGCAGGAGTTGCAAAGCACCACCAAGTGTCTTATTCGTTTTGCCAGCACGACTGGCACAACATAATTCACGGTATAGGAAAGACAAAACAGCACTTCCCCAACTACAATTACGACACTGCTCAACTGTTTACATATGATGGAGATATATAAGGCTAACCCGATTTCCACTAGTATCAGGACACATCAAGCTACCAGGAGTAAAGCTACACATCGAGCTTGTTGTAGTACAATATCATTAGGGGTCAGGTCGTCAATATCGGTATTTTGCATGTGGGCTTTTATGGCTAACATTTTAAGACGAGAACAATCTAGTTCACGACCAACTGGAACAAATCCCAACATTACAAAACAATATTCTGTCCACGAATTATACTGAGCGGGATATGTATCGGTTCCAATTATTGGGTCCCCACGTATATGGAGCCCCCATATCACTTCAACATCCTCTAAAGTGACTGTGGCTTCCCCTATTGGAAAGTGAAACGTATGTGTTTCCGGACGCCATCTTTCTATAAGTGCAGTGTGTCAACACCTCTATTGCCGCAACAATAAACACCATAAAAACCCATGGCGTGTAAGTACTCCAAAACCCTATCATATATATTTATTAATCTTCCATCCGCTTCATCATAAAAAAACCTGGTAGGTCTATGTCTTTGAGTCACAACTTCATCAATAGCGACCATACAAACAAGGTGGGAACGGTGATGTTTTTGTAAATACAATACATCATCCTCTTCCGGACCGTGTGACATCCTTTCTGCATTTCTTCCGCCATTTAATCTACCATTACACCATAATTAAACAATCAATATAACATACTTCGAATTTGCCAACTGCCAAATCAATTGCATGAACAAATATAAATTCTCTTGTTTAACAATCAACTTGCATGATAGGTCTCAATTAATTTGCCAAAGAAAAGAACAACAAAAGCTACTCTAAACAACTGGCATCATCCATCAGAATGTTAATTAAATCAACAGGGGGTTCTTCAAGCATAATTCCTCTCTAAATGAGCAAGAAATAAATTGAGCAAGGGAACTTACGTATAGAAAATGCCGCTGCTCCACTGCCGTTGCCACCAGACCACCGCCGTTGCCGCTCCATTGCCGTCGCCCACCGCCATCGTCGTTCTTAGGTCAGGTTAAGAGAGAGAGCTTCTTCTCTTCTGTGCGGAGAGAAAATAAATTGAGAGGAGAGCAAGTGAGAGTTAAAAGAAATGGGGTAGGGTTTGTATTTTGAATTCGTTGGTGCAGTCTACGAGGCTTGACCAAATTCGAAGACTCAGTCTTCGAACTTAAAATAAATAAATAAATAAATAAAGTTCGCATACCTGGTGTTCGAATTTCTGTAAATTCGAACACCAAATCCTGGAATTATATTTCAAAATTTAAAAAAAAAAAAAACAAACTTAAAGTTCGAATACCTAGTGTTCGAATTTCTGCAAATTCGAACACCAGGTCCTCGAATTATATTTCGAAATTAAAAAAAAAAAACAAAATTAAAGTTCGAATACCTAGTGTTCGAATTTCTTAAAATTCGAACACCAGGTCCTCGAATTATATTAAAATATGAACCCCTCCACAAACCAGTACTGTTTTGTTAGCCCGATCTGTGATAAATATTGTTTTGGAAAATTCTTCGAAATATTTCAAGTACACACCATTGATCAATTTGAAATTACACATACAACCTTACCTATAGAGTAGGGGTATCAATTCCGGGTTTGACCCGATGACCCGACCCGACCCAACCCGAAAAATATCGGGTTAGGGTTGGGGGTTTTCGGGTTCGGGTCAGAGCCGGTCGGACCCGATTTTAACCCGAAGCATATCGGGTTGGGTCGGGTCAAACCCGCGGGTTACCCGACCCAACCCGAAAAATATAAATACTATATAAAAAAAAAAAAACCCTAGTCCCCTTCTCTGCTCAGCAGCTGCTCTCAATTTCTCACCCCTTCACTCACCTCGCCGCCCCTTGCTGTCCCTTGCCGTCGCCGCCCCTCGCCGCCCCTTGCCGGTAAATCTATGCTGCTTTAACTGTGTTCATCCTAGCTAGCTTAAATATTCAACCAATAGAATTGATCAGTTAATTCTAAAGAAAATTAGCATTTTTTTTCTTCTTTTTTCTTAATTTGCACAGAAAGAAATTAACTTAATGGAGTTGTGCATATAAGATGATAATTGAGAAGAACCAAGAACAAAAGACACCCTATATGTTAACTTTTTTTTATAAAAATATTGGTATTGTTGAAGACTGAAATTCTTATATTTAAGGATTAATGACAAAAGTAGTTTATTTACAATTTTTTTATTAAAAAAAGCTGAAGGATATTCATGTACAAAAGTATTTATTTTCCATATTGGGCAACTAATAAAAGAAGAAGAAAATACATACAAAAGAAAAAAAAAAGCAGAAAAATGAAACAGAAACTCTGCTACTAAACTTGTAATACTAAACTCTAAATTCTTAATATTATGATAATGACATAGAATTGAAAAGAATACATGAGTCTGGATGCTTTACACAGTAAGCTTGAACATCGACACATTTTTTATCCCAAAATTCGTCGGTTTCATTCATAGAATCGTCTATCTTATTCCATTTTTTGTTCAATTTATTACACTTCTTATTTAGTTGCATGATGGAATAAAAGAGGTGTCAATTCGCGTTCGGGTCGGGTCGGGTTGGTTGATGACCCGATAAAAATCGGGTCAACCCGAACCCACACAGTTCGGGTTCGGGTTGAGGGGTGTCGGGTTGAGAGTCGGGTCAGGTCGGGTTCGGGTTGAGAGCAAAAATGTCTCAACCCGACCAACCCGAATCCGAACCCACCCGAATTGACACCCCTACTATAGAGTTACTTCTAAACATCTCAATCCATCAAAAATACCTTCTGAAGTAACAATTACTTTTTGGGGCCTATTGTAATATATTAAATTTAGAAAGGATGTATTTGTAATTTAAAATAAAATTGCAAACCTAGGATTTCATTGTTACCATAAGTAGTTCATATCATGTTGGTTATGTCATAGACATATCTATGTATGGTAAATTTTTCCTACTTGATGAGAGTTAAAATTTTAAATTTGTCAATTTTGTTCTATTATAATAAAATGACAAAGATCTTATTCTAAAATTTAATATACTACAGCTCCAATGGTGGTAATCTACAAGATATTTAGAAGGACGTAGAATTTTGACAAATATTCTTTTTTTTTTGGTATAAAAGAGACATACAGAAATATCAAAATTACAAAAGTCTAATCTAAGTTATTATCAGGATAGTCATATCTCAACCAGCTTGGGGTATCATCCCATATTATCAGCTCTTCATCCATATCATGGCCAGCTTTGGCCAAACATTCAGCTAGCTTATTCTTCTCCCTTAGAACATGTCTAAAGACTACATGCCAAGGTTTATGTGACAAAGCTATGCAATCCCGCACCAAAATTTTCAAGGGGTGATCTTCAACTTCGCCTTTAATTAATTTGACAAATATCTAACTTAGAAATGTATGTATTTGTCAAATGTCTTTAAAGAGGTCACAACTTGTATTTTTCATACTTTTAGGGGTCCAAAGTGTAATTATCCTATCAATAAAGAAGATAGAATTAAGAAAAAGCTCCTAGTTTTATTTTATGGCTATGAAACCATGGGCCAAGGGCCAAGCTCTGAATAGTGAAGACTAATCGAAATAAAATATCTCAAAAAGCGTAGAATTTTCATTCCTCCGACCCCACATCTTATGTTGTCCTCTCCAAATCTACGACCAATTCCTCCTCACCCACAGTCTACAACAACGTAACCCGCCCCAGGAAAACTTCTCGGACGGCCAGGATACGTCTGTCATTTTTCTCATTGTAACCGTACATCAGTATACGAGAAGCCATTGAAAAATATCTCATCCTTATCCACTTCTTGAGTCTTTCTTCTTTTCCTTTCTTTTCTTTATTTATTTCAATCAAGACGCTAACGCTAATCATTATCCTCTTTATAATACACACACTATCGGATTAAACTTCTCTAAATCCAGTTACAGAAAAAGTATTGAAATCTAAAGAAGAAAGATGATTCAGACAGTGCCCTTGAATTGTTCCGTTAGCACTTTACTTGTAGAACCAAATGGTTCTACTCAGCGTTCGAAATCAGCTACATTACGCAGTCATTCTTCAGTTTCCACCATCTGTTGTTCTGCGTCGAAACACGATTCGTATATACCAAAGCTTGAGCCTTTCAGCAGAAACAAGTTTGACAGAATTATTAAAGACCCCCCATTGATTGAAAAATCTGAAAATCAACTTGCAGGCAAGTCTTTTCCTTTTTCATATTTTTTCTTCTTCCCTTTAATGTTTTCTTGATTTGTAAGATATTATTAGTAAATTGTTAGACCGGTTTGGGTGATTCTTACGTGTTTATGATTTTTCGCTTGGAAGTTAAAATATTAGGTGGTATGTCGTGATTTAAGCATAATACATTCTGATCTAATTTCTAATGGTGTATATGAATTAATTGATATTGATGAGATTCGAGTCAGATTGGTAATATCTTTTGGTTATGTGATGTTCAGATTATTGTGTGACGCTTGAAGGAGATGAGTGCTGCAGCTGCTGGGAGGCCTATTTTGAACTAAAAGATCTTGAAGTAAGTCTTTTTTAAACCAGATCTGTGCTATAATTACTTTCAAATTTTATTTGTTGAAAAATGATGGGAAGCTTTTATCTGCTTTGATTGATTTCAATGTGGAATAGAATAAAGTGTGTGTTGATAGGGTCTCTCTGCTCAAATGATACATTCTGCAATCTTGAATTTTATGAACATATCTCTATTGAAATTCAGAGTTTTGATCCTTGGTGTGCTGAAACTATTCTTTATACTTGATAGAATTTCAGTCTTGTTTCTAATATCAATAATTAATGGTTTCAGAAAGAGACCACAAAGAAGGAGCTAGAGAGTCTGATTATTGGAGCAGGCGGAGTGAAATCACTGATAGGATTTGTACACATGATTGCGGCCAATTACAAAGCCAAAAAGGAGCGCAATAATTCTATAAAAGTAATGAAAGCTGAGAAAACAGAAGTAAATCCTTGTCCAATCCCTGATGGATTGCCAAAAACACAAGAAGAATTGGATGAAGAGGAGAAAGCAAGAATGCCAGACTCACCCTTCACAAGATTGCTTAGAGTCATTGGAAGACATCCATCTGATGAGTCTTACTCACTCTCCTCCTGAGCACGACACAGATTCACATCCATCGATATCATATATGCATCTATGACTTGATTTTAGTTTGTAGTAGATTTTGTATATATAGTGGGATCATTTGATGGTCTTTCTTTGATTATGTTAGTGTCTATAAAAGAAGTTGTATAATAGAATATATGAAGTTTTGAACTTGTGATGTAAGGTTTTTTCACTCTTTGGAGTGAATTTTGAAGTATATATACTATTTATTGTGTTAGTGAATTTCATGGAGTGTGTATGTATTTTGGTGAAAGCTTGTGTATGATTTTGTTTGAATTTGTGCTGCAAATCTTGATGAGTGATTTACACAGGGCCAAATTCCCAATCAACGCTTCAAATTCGCTTCAAGGGAATATAAATTATTATCTCTGTCACAGACAGTGTCCACTTGGGGCAAAGCCGCAGAGGTAAAAATGTAATTAACCCAGAAAAAGAAAAACCCAGAAGAGGATATTGAATTTGAATATACCCTTTCATTATCATTGGAAAAAAATTCTGCCACTCAGAAATTCCCAGCAAAACAGAACTGGGAATAAACCACTTTTTCTGATAACTCTCTTCATTCTCATGACTCCTCAATTCTTCAGAAATTACTTCTTCTCCAGCAGTCGAGCATTTCCATTCTCACGCAGACTTTCCCTCATCCTCTCCTACGCCGTCGTTTTATGCGTTCTCATCCACTCCTTTTTGTACAGCTTAGAGTTCGTGGGGCCTGAGGCCGCCATACAATTCGATGAACTCAAGTGAATAAAATATGTTGAGCATGAAGTATTGAAGTATCTCCCTCTCTGGAAGCATATAGAAGAAAAACCAACTCTCATTTTTCCACAGAATAAAAGGCAGCTTACGTCACGAGCACCTTCTCTTTCTCCCTGCCTATAGATTCACGTGTATAAACTATAAAGTAATATAAACCTATAACTGTATCGCTCTATTCTAAGCTACATATTGCAATAAAGTGACGCACTGCGATTATGGAAGGCCGAAAATTGATGGTCAAATTATTGGTTTGTGAGTTGTGTGTGAGGTGTTCATCGGGTAAGTGAGCTCTTCACGGGAGCATGCATGCCAACCCATCTCTATCTTTCACTCACCTGAACTCACCGTTTCGTGATTCATTTCTCGCCACGTTAGCCCCACTTTTATTTTTTCAGAAATTTCGACTTCTTTTTTAGCTTTCTGGGCTGAACAAGTTTATAATGGGAGCTTAAAGTTATTGTTTCTTCGAAATTGTTGAGGGTTTTTTTCTGGGTGGGCGAAATTTGTGGATGGATCGACCTCCGTCGACGATCCCAGGTATGGATATGCCTATTATGCATGATAGCGATAGATATGAACTGGTTAGAGATATCGGGTCGGGTAATTTTGGAGTGGCCCGACTAATGAGGGATCGGCAGACGAATGAACTTGTTGCTGTTAAGTATATCGAGAGGGGTGAAAAGGTAATATGTGTTGCTGAAATTCTTTGCTGCTTTTCGTTGTTTATGATCAAGGGAGAGTTTCAATTTATCTTCAGGGTAATAGTTATTTCTCTGTGTGTGATTTGAATTGTCTGTTTGAGATGCTTGTGGAATGAAGTGACTTGGATGAGTTTTTGTTTTGTGAATTTGTTCACTTTATTGGATAATATATGTAAAAGTTATGTAAGTTGAAGGTTGGAGCAAGTTTTGCCAGTAATTAATTGGGATTGTTGCTGTAGGCTGCAGTGAAGAGATAGAACAAGGTTTTGTTGTTGTTCTTGTTTCTTCTTTGTATGGATTCTGTAATAAATCTCACCATTGAACTCGATTGGATTGCTAAACTGGGCTAAAGACTTTCAGCTAAAGTATATCATTACCTGATAAAAGACTGTTCAACTCTTTCTTGTTCTTACATACATGTGACAGATTGATGAAAACGTGCAGCGAGAAATTATTAACCACAGGTCTCTCCGGCATCCCAATATTGTCAGATTTAAAGAGGTGATTCTTTATCTGATCAAATTAATTTTTCTCGGTATTTTGAAGTTTAATAATGGTCTTTTCTTATATTTTACTCTAGGTCATACTGACGCCAACCCATTTGGCAATTGTGATGGAATACGCATCTGGGGGAGAGCTTTTCGAACGGATTTGCAATGCAGGGCGATTCAGTGAGGATGAGGTATTCTTTCCCAGTGCTTTAATGATATATTTTTGTTGTCAAAAGTGTTTGTCTTGTATTGATAGTGTATTTATTGTAACTTTTATTTTGCAGGCAAGGTTTTTCTTTCAGCAACTCATATCAGGGGTCAGCTACTGTCATGCTATGGTACTTGATTGAGCTCTGTCGTTTATTCTTTGTGCTTGCTATAATATAGTGCACAGGTGTGAATATTTCTAACATTTGTATAATTTTATGAAGCAAATATGCCACCGAGATTTGAAATTGGAGAATACGTTACTGGATGGAAGCCCAGCTCCTCGACTGAAAATTTGTGATTTTGGCTACTCCAAGGTATATATTATAATATAATCTTGTATTATAATGGATTTTATAATGTTAGTCATGGTTTTTAATATAATATTTTAGGGTTAATTAAATCCAGACCCCTGAGGCTTGGGCTAATTACAGCAAATAACCCTGAGGTTTCGGATAATTACAGCAAATACCTTTGAGGTTTGGATAATTACATGTACACCCCCTAAGGTTGGAGCCTGTCCTACAGTTGGGACCAAACCTCAGGGGTACTTGCTGTATTTAGTCAAGACCTCAGGGGGTCTAGCTGTATTTAATCCAATATATAAATCTATGCTATACCATCTTCTCTTAATTTGGACCTTTCATCTGTATAACTGTGCTTATTTCAGTCTTCAGTGCTTCATTCACAACCAAAGTCAACAGTTGGTACACCTGCATATATTGCCCCTGAGGTGTTGCTTAAAAAGGAATATGATGGAAAGGTGAGTAGATTTATTGGCTTTTTGCAGTATGTATTATATGACTATATTTTACTTTGGTACTTGTATCATATGACTGATTTCATGCTTTATGTCCACTATTTGAGTAGATAGCCGATGTGTGGTCTTGTGGAGTAACTTTATATGTAATGTTGGTTGGTGCATATCCTTTTGAGGATCCCGAGGAACCCAAAAACTTCAGAAAAACAATACAGGTTCTATTTATTTTAAAATTCAAATTTAATTTGCTTTCCTTCTATCTATTTCCTAATTCAATTTTTACCTTGTTTTGCAGAGAATCTTGAATGTCCAATACTCTATCCCAGACTACGTGCATATATCTCCAGAATGCCGTCATCTGATTTCAAGAATATTCGTGGCAGACCCTTCAAAGGTCAGCTTTATTACATCTTTTCGTAATTCCACTACATAAAATTATTGTATTAATGTATATGGATTATGTTCGACAGAGAATTACAATTCCTGAAATAAGGAACCATGAATGGTTCCTCAAGAACCTTCCAACAGAACTAATGGACGACAGCAAGGAAAACAACCAGTTCGAACAGCCAGAGCAACCTATGCAGAGTGATGAAGAAATCATGCAAATAATAACTGAGGCTACAATCCCACCTGCTGGAAGTAACAGCATAAATCAGTATCTCACTGGTAGCTTAGACATTGATGATGACATGGATGAAGATCTTGATAGTGATCCTGATCTTGATCTTGATAGCAGTGGAGAGATCATATATGCACTGTGAGCATTGTAACTATCACTCTGTTTTCATTTATTTCCTTTCTGCTGCAGTTAAACCTTCGAAAAAGAAGTTATAGTTGAGTTTGTCATCCTGTATTCTGTAATTTGATCTTTAAATGAACTCTCTGTTTCTCTACTTGGCTTTAATTGTTTCATTCGATTAATGTTGTGAATAAAGAAACTAGAAAAAAATTGAACTGGGAATAAATGAGAGTAGAGAAATTTCTAGGATTATAGTAACCAATTCGGGTTAGTGTATTCGGTACTCTAATTTAACTGAATAGTGATTTTGGTATCATATCTTGTCTTAAATTTGATTGTATAAGTTTCGACTCGTATCATTTTTAGTACATTTGAAATTGATGGTATCAAATTATGTTCAAATATTAATCGTCCAGACTGAAACTTATGTTATTGAATTACAGATAAGTGAAAAGCATGATATCAAAATTAAAATTATGGTAAATAACGACAACCAAGTGATATTGATCCGAACAATTAAAACTTTTTTACTATTTCTCGTAATTGATATAGCTTGTTTCTTGATTTTTGAAAAGACTGGAAACAAGAATTAACATTGAAACCATGCAACATGCTTTAATTTTTACCAAATAATTGTAAGTTGATGTAGTATTGCCTAAATTTAGCAGTTTTGAATCACTCTGATCAATTTGAGATCGAAATCCAAGCAAAGCCTTGTATATTATGAGATAAAATTCACAACCACCATCAGATCCTGTGGTGTTGAACAAAAATGCTCCGGATAGTACGGTGTTCCAATGGTAACACCATCAGAAAAATAGCATTTTTCCTCCAATATAAGACCCTATGCTCTGTGAGAAGACATCCGAACAATAAGCAGCCTTGGGCACAGTCCTAGGGGGTCATAAATAAAACATGGGAAACCCTCAAAAACTAATAGCCTTTGGCTGCTTTTATCTATTCCTATCATATTCTACAGTCGTCCATGCATCATTTCTAGGCTTCACTATTGGACAAGTACAAGACAAAACCGACGCATTAACCCGCACAACAGACAAATTAGCCGACATAGATAAAGCGGGAGAAGACATAGTACCCAGCAAATCAACTGAACAAGCAGGACAAGACACAAGCAGTGACCTCATATATGGCAATTCCAGGCTCAAGAGGGCTTATGATGCCCTCCAGGCATGGAAACACGCCATATATTCCGATCCCTTAAACTTCACTGCCAATTGGGTTGGTCCCGATGTTTGCTCCTACAATGGCATTGTCTGTGTCCCTGCCTTAGACAACCCTAGCATAAAAGTGGTTGCAGGTATTGACCTGAACAACGCTGACATCGCTGGCCACCTGCCCGATGAGCTTGGTAACTTGACCGACATCAGTCTCCTCCACTTGAACTCCAATCGGTTCTGTGGAGTTATACCTGAAAGCATCAGGAAGCTGACCCTTTTGTACGAGTTGGATTTGAGCAATAACCGCTTCGTGGGCCCTTTTCCTAAGGTTGTCCTAGATCTTCCCGATCTCAAGTATCTTGATCTCAGGTACAATGATTTCGAGGGGGAATTGCCACCATGCTTGTTTGATAAAGATCTCGATGCTATATTCTTGAATGACAATCGGTTCCAATCTACCATTCCAGGGAATTTTGGCAACTCGCCGGCTTCTGTGGTGGTTATCTCCAACAATAGGTTATCTGGTTGCATTCCTAGCAGCATTGGCAATATGGCGGGAAAATTGGATGAGTTGATCTTATCCGGTAATAATCTTTCGGGATGCATGCCGGAAGAGATTACTCTATTGAACAGCACAACGGTGTTTGATGTGAGCAGTAATACGCTAACCGGGGATTTGCCTAGGGGTATGGAATATTTGCAGGAGCTTCAAGTCATCAACATTGCTAATAACAAGTTTAGGAGCAATGTTCCAGACAGTCTCTGCACGTTGCCTAATTTGAAGAACTTAACATTTTCCTACAATTACTTTGATGATAAGGATCCCGAATGCTTGGCCAGTGCGATGGAAGGTGTTGGTTTTGATGAGAGGTATAATTGTTTTGAAGATGAACAGGACCAACGATCTCCAAGTGTGTGTGAAGTGGAATTGAGCAAAAGAGTTGATTGCAATGCAGGCAGCTGCAGACCATCAAGAGTTGGTGGGTCCCCTAAGGGATTCACACCAGCACAGGCACCTATGGAGTCGTTGCCACCAACATGGGCTCCATTGAAGCCGGAAGGTGAGCCACCGGTTCAACCGCCCAAGTCACCAAAGCCTGAGCTTGCTCCGGTTGACTCACCAATACCAAAGGTGGCTCCTCCACCACAGGTCCCAAAGGGAAACCCGCCAAAGTCGGCTGAGGCTCCAGTCCCAGCTCCATCTCCAAAAACTTCTGAGCCAACTCCTGCTCCAACGCCGGTGGTCCCACCAACAAAGAGCGGGTCACCTAAATCACCATCACCACGCGTCAACCCTCCACCTTCACCAAATTTGGTGAAATCACCACCCCCACCACCAACACCGGTGAAATCACCCCCTCCACCAGTCAAATCCCCACCACCACCAACACCGGCGAAATCACCCCCTCCACCAGTCAAATCCCCACCACCACCAAAACAGGTGAAATCACCACCTCCACCCGTCAAATCCCCACCACCACCAACTCCGGTGAAATCACCACCACCACCCATCCGCTCTCCACCACCACCGGTGCAATCACCTCCACCACCACCACCACCAAAGCAATTACCTCCTCCACCACCACCAGCGGCATCTCCTCCACCTCCACCCCGGGTCTTTTCTCCACCGCCTCCAGTCCAATCACCTCCTCCACCAGTCTTCTCTCCACCACCTCCAGTCAACTCCCCACCACCACCAGTCTTCTCTCCACCCCCACCAGCAACACCAACCTTCACACCATTTATATTGCCGGGAACATTGGGTGCCAGCTACAAATCCCCACCTCCACCAGCTATCGTTGGCTACTAAAGAGCTCCATATAAGAGTTTAATGTAGAAACTTGGTTGAGTTTTGCCTTGCCAAATTTTCAATAGAAACTAAGTTTACTCCATTTTAAAAACAACAATTTATGCTTACGGACAGAAGCACTTGACCATTGTTGTATGATGTATGTGGCAAAATCTCATAAATATACATGTAATTGGACGACCATTGAATATTATATAACTGCAATGTTCATATTATATTCCAAATTCCATGTAATTCTTTATTTTAACTATTATATTGCAATGCATTTATGTTGAATCAACAATAACTAAAACAATAATTTCGGGCTTCCGAGATTATTCAACTACATATTTTGGTTACTTCCAATATTCTTGGCTCGCAGAAAGTATGCTGCGAGTACTTAATACCTTTCAAATTAAATTCGCACAATTTAATTAAGTAAATGCATTAATTCAAATGTACAATTTTAATAAAACCATAACCTATTCATATAATTATTTATTTTAACATGTCGTATCAAGTATTTAAGCAATATTTAATTCAATTCATTATTCATTAAGCAAGAAGTTAGTTATGACTTATGCATAAAGCCATGCAATAAACAAGGATTATTATTATTATTGAAAGCGTTGTACCTTGATGCGTTTCTAAACGACTTAAAAGTTGTTAGTGAAACTGAAAATAACATATCGACCATTGTACTGATTAGGGCGACGTCGTTTGGTACTCTGTTGCCTTCAAGTATACGTTGAAGCAGATCACCGCACGGGAGGGCGTTTCCCTTTCAACAGAACTCACAAAATTGTCTGTAGGAAATCTTTAAAGAAACAGGTGGAATCCAAAGATATCTTTACATTTTCAGTTTACCAGAAATGCATTTTCTCCCTAAAATTTGCAGTAATTGAATCCGAATGGATGACAACTCGAAGACCCCTTCTGACTCGGAAGAAAAGCCGGAAGTAGAAGGACCGCCTGCAACCGAGCCAGCGCAGCCTTCTCCGGTGAATGAAACCGGCGGCGGCGGCGGCGGATGGGGTGGTTGGGGGTTTTCTCCATTTTCGTATCTGTCAGATCTTCAGAAAGCTGCTACCTTGGCCGCTGAGGAAATCTCTCGCAATGTATGGGTCTTTTCAACATTGGAGTTTGAAACCAATACTTTGTTTGAGACGTTATCATATACACCTATTTCACATGCATTTATATGTATACTTAGGTTGAGATTGGTGTTATCTGTATGTGAAATATGGTATTTATTTTGCTGAACGTGGACTATATGCGTGGATCACTTAGGCAAAATATAGTTATGTGATTAACTTTTTTTCTACTTTCGGAGATGAAAAGATATCTGGATCTAAATGCGGCATTAATAATTTAATGATTTGTAATTTTCATTTGAGGATGTGTTAGAATGCAGTTAGTCAGTATAGCAGTTCCGTTTGGTATCTCTCAGTTCATTGAAATTATGCATTAGCTCTGGTAATGAATTAGTATCAGCTCTCCGCATTGCAATACATAATTGGCAGCTGTATACTCTGTTCAATTGCCTGGGGTTTCTACTTTTAGTACTCTGCCACATTTATGAATTTCTAATTATCTACTGAGATTTGTATGCTTTATGAAAATAGGCTGTTGAGGCTGCTAGGACAGCAGCAAAGACCATTTCAGCAGTGGAGGAAGATACAGAACCTTCTAAGGAGAGAGGTGAAGAAGTATCTGCTGTTGAAGAGGAAAGTGACAGTGAGAAAGATGACAGGCGCAAAGCAGCTCTGGATAACCTAGAGAAAGCAAGTGAAGAATCGTTCCTTAGCCAGGTAGATCATGTGAAATTTAACTTGGGGTGCTACTTAACCTTCTTTCTCTCACTTTAAGGATCCGTGAACGTTTGTTCATGATTCTAATTTGTTTTTACTTTGTAGAATGCTGTCAGTAAATATTCTCAGAGATGTACCTGTTGCCATTTACTAACACTATCTATGTTCCATGCTTAATTCTGTTAATACAGGGGTTGAAGGCCATTGACACATCCGTTGAGTCTTTCGCTTCAGGAGCTTGGCAGTCTTTCGGGACTGCATGGAAAGGGTGAGCCACTTTAGTTAACGGGCATGTCAGTTTAGTGGCATGGTATTTGAGCGACCATGCTTATAGATTGCAAGCTAGTTGGGGTTATTTAATTGGGAATGGTTAGTAACTGGGAAGTTTCTGAATTAAAAGCTTAAGCTGAACCATATTTGAAGTATCAGATTCATAAGTGCATGTTGTACATCCAAACATTTTTCAATATATGTAATTATGAATTATAAATAAATAACATTGACGATCTTAGTTTTGAAGTTCTTTAACAAGATATATAGGCTCCATCTCGTATTGTACTTTGGAATGATTATACAGGCGTCTAGCATATTAGGAACGACTGAATTGCATCTTTGATGCTGTCTATGTAAATTTCTTACATTTATTGGTAGTGGATACAGAAGCATTACGTGTCCTGGGAATAACTGGAATGGTGGCGTGGTATTCCAGAACTCCAGGAGTAAAACTCTGAGATATAAAGATTTATGCATGAGAAGACATGTTAGTTAAGAGTAAAGTTACCAAGTAGAAGAACGACACATTGCTAATCATGGGTGTTCTATTTATCCTAGGTTTGAGAGTTCAGCTGCAAATATAGCTGGATCAATGCAACATGGTGTTCTTCCTGGCTCACCTGGTTCTGTTGCTCCATCTTTGCTAGAGGTGCACTACAACGTTTCTCTTCTCTTTACTATTACTGAATTATGGCCCAATTCTATTTTTTTTAAAACTATTATGGCCCAATTTCTCAGCCTTTATGTTGTGCAGACTGGCAGAGCTTTCACAACGAAGGGTATGCAAGTGCTAGAGCAAGTTGGAAAAGAAACGTTGGATCTTCTAATTTCAGAAACTGGGATTCAAGTTGACAACCAATCTGATGGGATAATAGATGAAGATCAGTTGTTTGAAGAAGTTACATTTGACAGATATTTTTATATCTATGGAGGTCCAGAACAGCTGGAGGTATATACGAGTTTTGAAGTACTCATCTCTATATATGCATTTAGTTCGAACTGATTGTTTTAAACATTTATGTCATTTTTCCTTGTAGGAGTTGGAGGCATTATCCAGCCATTATGCACTGTTATATAACCGAAGAAAGGCAAAACTCTCTCTGGAACAAAAAACTATGTATGATGGAAAGCTTAAAGAAGTCCAACGTATCTTTGATTTGACTGCTGAACTTGATGAGAATGTTACAGACTCTGAAAAAGGAAAGGAAATAGAGGTTGGAAATGATGACCGCATCAATGAATTCAAAAAAGTACATGATTCCAGCTCTCACAAGGCTGCTGGGTAAATTTGCTTTGATTTTATTCTGTTTATTTAGTTTCAAAATGTCTTCTGTGTTGTAGTTGTTTAGCATACAGTATTGTGTAACCTCTAAACAACAGGATGTCGAATTGCACAACCTGGAATCTGTTCAGAAAATAAAGTCAACAGATAGCCACACTTGTTCTTTTGTCTCTCTTTCTGTGTACAATTTTCAGAGTCTCAGGTTTGACACAATATTTAATTCTGACACCTCTTGTCTTTTGTAGTTTTGCTAGTGCTTTGGGTGGATTGGCCCCAAATGACATAATTCCAAAGACTACTGGGAGGCTTGATACACTTCATTCAGAGGGCGTTCATGTATGCCAATGAGTTGTTTTATTAACTAATGAATATCTTCATCCAATAATTAACTAGTTCATGGTCCTGTACTCTATATATTTAGTTTATCCCTTTTGCCTGTTTTTGCAGAGGCTTTCTGAAATGTGTTGTTTTGCTGTAACTCAACTTTTGATGCTTGGGAAATCCGCTATATCCAATGCAAACAAAGTGAAAGATCAAGAGAATGAAGAGGAAATGGTGAAGATTGATTGGCCTGAGGATAGTGTTGAAAGAGCTAAGATAATCAGAACAAGGGCACAATCAATGATTGGAAATATGGAAGCAGTTTTCAACAGTTTCATCACTGGTAAATTTCATCTCACATTTCTTACCTTAGCCTATGGCTGGTTTTTTTATTTCTATACGAGTAGGAAACAACAAACCTTCATTTGTTCTTTCTTTTTTCTTAATGTTCATTGTCTCACCGATCTGTGCAGGCATATCAGATGTAGCAGAAGCTTATCTAGCAGCCATTAAGAGTGCTGTTGCTGACTCAAAAGAAATTGGTCCTGAGAAATCGGTCCAAGAAAAGGCAAGTGCATTTAGTGAACACCTTCATGCTGATCATACCACAGCTATGAGTAAATTGCAGGATGGGCTGCAACATCTCACTTATTTGGTTATCTCTACCTCAATGCCTGTTGCTTGAGAGTTCGAACAAACTTATACTTCAAGTGCATATAATAGAACAATCTTATTAGTATTATTTGTAAATATTTGTTAAGTCTTATCTGGGCTTCCACGAATCCACGGTCTTGCCTAGAAGGGTGTCATTTAAAAAATCAATTTCTTGGTTCTTGGTTGTTCATATTCCCGATGTGTTATTAAGGGAATAAAATACATAGAATGATAAATGATTGTGCAATCTTTGTTGCATAATCTTCAGATTAGTTCGTGTTTTTTTCGTTGCATGTCTGCTCTCTCTCTTAGTTTTTTTCTTTTCTGCATCCTGTTTTTTGAGAATGCTTCAAAGCTGACTGTGCTATGGCAGCTTCATACTCTGTTTTGACAACGATGCAAGGAAAAGTAGAGCAAAATGTTTTGCTAAACTTTCGTTTTTTTTTTTTGGTCAACATTTTGCTATACTGTGAAACTGGATTAACTTATACCCACTAAAGTTGGTGATATAGTGATGCATAATCTAATGCGGTGAATATCCAAGGAAAGAATCTAGGAAATCTAACTGCTAAAGGAATCATATGTTCCAGCTTACTATAAACAATCTCCATAACATTTTACATTAAGTTGCTCTTTCATTTTCCTATTCTTTTGTTACACATATGAAGTCGAGGCCTCATCGATCCTCTCATAAGTTATAGCAACATCAGTTGGCCAAGGCTTAAATACAAGTGGGATCACATCCCACTCCAACCTATAAAAAGTCCCTTGTTTAAAATCACAAGGCAAAATCTCCAAACACGCAGATGAAAGTTTACAAGTTACCAATTGGCCATCACATTTGAGGAACACTATGTCAGAATCAACGGGATGAAACGAAACCCATTGGAAGTACTTCTCTTCATTTGGCAATGAAAGGAACGCTTGCAATGATTCATCACTAGACCAGAGATGATCATATTCAATACTATGCTGCAAAACCCACAAGTCGTCTTTCATCATCCACACACTCAAAATGGGGTTCTCAATCCCTTCAAAATTTTCATAGCTACTCACCTCATAGTAATATAATCTCCCACAACAAACCCCGAATTTCCCCATCCCGTTACTAGGCAAATGAAGAAAACGAAACCAATCACTTTCACTTTTCGGATCAAAAGCTAAATAACCACTATTCACCATCCAAAGTATTCTCCCTTTGTAAACTACAGTTGTCTTTGAGCAAAATGATCCAAATCCATGAATACAATCCACTTTCTTGGAACACCATTTACCTGTACTAGAACAAAAGACTTGAAAAACTAACTCCCGTGAAAAATGGATGCTTGGTGGTAAAATCTGCACGACCCAAAAGGTCCCGTCATTTTCTACCATGAAGCCCACCACTAGATATCTTGCTTGTCTTCTAGGAGGCTTGGGAATATTGATCCATTGAAAGGTTAATGGATTGCAAACAGAGTATGAGTCTATAGAAGATTGGGCCACTTCAGAAAAGAGTAATAAATCACTGCTGCATCCAATGAGTTGCAAAGAACATGTTTCTACTTGTTTTTTGAGAAGTTGATTTGTGAAGAAGCTTGTAGGGAAAGTGAATGATTCAGGTCCCAAGGGAGGGCAATAAGGTCCTATTTCACTAGGGTGCTCTGGTTCTGGTATGAAACTGATGTAGAAGAGGGCAAATGGTTGTGAAATTGATTGGTGGCGATGTACATAGGATAGGGTGAAAATAGGATCCGTGATCAGGGTTTGCCATCTCTTGGAAACACATTTTGATCTGAAGACTGAATTAATGGGCAGTCTTTGGAAGATGTCGATCAACATGGGATCAGGTAAATCATCAATGGAGCTCTCAAAAGTGTGCCTTTCCTCTTCCTCGATTATGCTTTCCAGTGGCGCTGATGAGAATCACATGTTAATCATTAGTCCCAAATCAAGAAAATTAGGGTAGAATCTTTAGAAACAAAATATATTTAACATAAATTTTCAAGAATTTCTCATCACCAATGCTATTTGCATGATTTCAACCAAAACACACACACACAAACTCAATCCATATATGAATACATGTGTACCAGATGCGTAGTGGAAGATGGATGAGTTTCTGTGTTTTAAAGGACCAAGCCAAGGGAGACAAGAGACTGTAGAGGAAGAGGGTTTGGTGGCATAACAGGTCGAGACGGCGCTAGAGACGGTGGAACTGGTAGAGACGGCGATGGCGGGTTTCAGCTTCCGCCGGCCCCTGAGAAATGAGCGTTTGATTTTAATCTTCATGTCTTAGTTATTTTCACCCAAAACTTGTTTGATCAAGACTCAAAGAGTATCTTTTCTGATAATTGAGTTTGATCAGGAGAAATTGGTTACAAAGTTTGGAGATTTTATTGGTATTAGAGACCTTAGGATTCGACGTCTGTAATTTTGAATTTTGTTGGCCCCTTGCTTAGTTATGATCTCGTGATGAAATCATGGATTCCTGAAAATGTTGTTTTGGCTGTTATCACCAAATTCCGAAGAACTTCAAACATCTAAAAGTGAAGAGCGCGTAAATACCATCTTTCTTACATGCGGAGAAAATCAAGATGAGCTGTACTATCAACTATGTTCCATCTTCCAAGTAAATTTCAGTTTTCGTTTTTTTTTTTCCCCAAAAAACCTTAAAAACAAATATTTAAGTATTTCATTTTGACCCCTTTTAATAAGAAAAAGTCATTTTCAATCTTCGAAGACCAATGAGTTAATTGTAGTATCATGCTAAAGATACACTAGTTCATGATGTTTAAATTATGACATCGTGATTCTTTATGTTCCATTTTAATAATACCAACCTCAAATCACATGTTATAATTCTACGCATCTACACACAGAAGAGAGAAAAAATAAATAAATAAATATTGATTACTATTGATAAATAACTGATTTGAGGTATAATTACTTTGCTCTCAGACCACCTAAAACACTAACAATGATCAAATTTGTTTTAACTATAGTAGTAATGATGTTCTGTACTGACATTAACTACAACTAATTTTCCTGTCCAAACCTAGTTCGACCAAACCCAACCAATCACTGGCCTTTAGACAACTCTACCTAAAAGGCATGACGGGTAGATTTGAATCTCTACTCTTTAGACCATATTCACAGGCAATTTCATCATTTTCTCAACATTTTGATCCTCAAAGCTAGTAATATAATACAAGACGCCTTTCAAGTCATATCATGTGAATTTCCATTTTCGTATCATCTTCAACGGCAACTTAAACTCTCCATTTTTGTCCCAATCATCTCGATGCTCTGTCATTTCTTGGCATCTCGAACCTTTGAAGTTTAATGGACTCGAGCAGTTCCCAGAAGCTATGCTTCTGCTTATACGTCTTCTCATCTCCTGCATTCACCACTGTATTTTCTTCAACTACATCCATTATTCCATCATAAACCAGCTCTTATACATTTTTCTCATCATTAGTGACTGAACCAGAAACAATATGCATAGCATCATCACTTTTTCGATGTGGATCTAAAGAATTAGCAGTCAACAGAAGGTTACCAACTGAATTCGGTTCTACCTCAAGATTTTCACAGGCATCAAGATTCTTTGTCATCTCTATGCCAGCTGGCGTATTTGTATCTTTGGAGAATAATTGAGAGGTCGAATTACAAACCAATGAAGAATCAACTTCCACGTCAGCACTGGAAATGTCAAGTTGAGTGCCACAATGGTTGATATATTCACTCGTTCGTTGACGTGTCAAACTATCACAAAGATTCCCTGCTTCACACCCCACGAGACCAACTGTGGATTCCATATGCCGTTTAGCATTTTGTTGACCACTTTGTTCATTCAACTGCATTTGTACCCACACAGCTAAAGTAACAACATGATCACGAACTAAAGAATCAAACGGTGGACAACGCAGCATTTTAATCAAGGCCTCTATAAAATTTGATCATCTTAAAAACATGTTCGCATAAATTCCCCATTTTTGCCCAACTACAATCACAAATTGCATATTCCGAACAAGGATTCCTGATTCCATACTATATGAGCTTTATTCTGATAGACTGAATGAAAGACATGCACTTTTATGTCTTTAATATATTAATATATTATAAGTAGCATAGTTATTAAAGGCGCAAAGCGCACTATAGCGATGAGGCCTCCCGGGGCTATAGCGCAAAGCGCAGCAAAAAGCGCGCGCTTTTTTTTAAGAAGCGCATAATAGAAAAAAAAATTCATAATCTTTTTTAGTACTCAATAATTAGTTCTCCACATTTAGCACTCAAAATAAATTAGTTATGGACACCCAAATAAAGATAAAATAGTTGCTGCTGCTGCTGGCATGCAGAACTGGCTGCTACGGGTGGCAGCGTGGTGGTTGAGGACGGCAGAGAGTGGTGGCAGTGGCCGGGAAGTAAGATAGGAAGAAGAAAAAAGCAAGAAAAGAGGAAAAGAAAGAGGGCTGAGCTTAGATGCAAAAATAACAGAAGAGAAAAGGGTGCTGGGCTGGGCTTTTTTTTCTTTTCTAGGTTAAAAACTAATTAATAAAATATTACAAAAAGAAAAACCCTAGGCATTGCGCTTTTTATACAAAAGCGCGCCTTTTCTGGGCTATGCGCTTTAGCGCAAAAAATCCCAGAAAGCGAGTGCTTCTTGAAACCCTGATGCGCAAAGCACTAAAAAGCGATGGGCCTGCGCTTTGCTTTGAAGCGCGCTATAGCGTGCGCTTTGTGCGTTTTTAATAACTATGATAAGTAGGATAGGAAGTTATAATATAATAATAGCATACAAAGTAGAAAAAAAAAAGAGCTTACATATACATTTGGTTTCGGTTCAAACCGATTAACCGATCGTTTTTTACCGAAACTGAACCGAAACCGGTTCTAAAAAAATACAAATCGAAACCGAAACCAATATAGTTCGGTTTCGTTTCTGTTTTCTCGGTTTCGGTTTTCTATTCACACCCCTATGCATGACGAACATGCCAAAAGCATGTCAGTATTGAGGATTGAAACACTTCCCTAATATCACAAACAGAATTCTCTATACCATCAAGCACTAGATACTCGAACAAGAATGGAAGAAAATAAGAAAGAGGAGATGAAAAAATGGAAGAAATTAATGCATTAAACGAACCTGATGGATAGAATATTGGCGAAAGGCTCATCCATAATAAATTCGTCTTCGCCTTGCCTCGACATGGAATCGTGTTGGGCAGTCTTTATTGTTTGATTCACCTCTTACAAAATTATCCACTATAGCAAATGGGATAAGAGCAAGTCTATCTATATTATCACGCCAACCTTCCACCTTGGACCATACAAGATCTGTGGAAGAAATCTCCAAGTTTGGAGGGTTCTGTACAGGTAGGGAGAGAATCTCATCCCATCTAGCCATCTGCAGAATAAGTATAACAAATATACTATTACTAAGTTGACCAAATACCAAATCAGTTCTGTAAATTTAACTTCACAAGGTCAATTATCCGGCATTCAAGCTAAATATACTTTGCAAACGCATTTCTAAATCTTTCAGTGTTAGCATTGTTAAGAACAGTAAGCTGGAGATAGGCAAAATCAAAGAACACCAACAGAAGACGACTAGTTTCTTAAGCCATAATGCTCAACCCAAATTGCTGATACTCAAGCAACTATTCGATAATGCAAAAAGAACAAATAAATTAATAAAAACAAAGAGAAAAGAAAGAAATAGCTAGTTGCAGAATTTATAAATTATTAGCTTAAGACATTGTCCTGTACCATGTTTGAATCTTGGCAAAATCTTGCAATTAATTTGAGAACAATTTGCCTAAAAAATGATCAAGGAGGCAAGGCGAATTGTGTGGAACCATAATAGATAAACTACCATGGAGGCAGAGAATTGCGTGGAAACTTAAATTTTATATAAGGAAACAGCTCACTTTTAGGTCAAATTTTTTATTCAGGAAATTCTTCTCCATGTAAATTCTTTAGCAATAATGATAATGCGTCACTTTCTTTTTCACTATTCAATCACAAATTATCATAGATTCTTTATCCATAAAAAAGATAATTAAAAAGGCGTGAGCACTTCGTTTGATGTAGTTAAGCCTCATAACGAATCCTCTATGATTAAGTACTCGCTGAAAAGTTCAAATTATCTCGACAGCTTTATTAGCATGAAAGTAAACGGAATTTAACCCAGAATAACATTGAGTTTCCGCTGCACAAATTCCATAACACACCATAAAAGAAAAAATTGGAGGAGAAAAGAAGAAGCTGCAGAACCAGAAAAGTATCATTAAGAAAAGGAAAACGCATGAACTGCAAATTAGCATTCGAAAAAAAATTGATGTACTTGTAGAACAGATTGAATTTTTGCAAGCCACAATTAACATAATATGCCGCCGGCAAGGAACAGAAAAATTGAAAAAGGAAGATAGAAATGGAGCAGGCAACGTACCTCTTCTAACTCTGAAGACTAGTTGTTTCTGCAAAATTTGTGTGGGTTTTTGATTCTGAAGTGAAAAACCTGATTTTCTTTTCATTTAATTTTACGACTTTGGGATGGGTACTCAACTATGTGGGCCTTTTATTTCACCGTAAGGCCGGGAAAATCAGAATCTTGGGTCCAATTTAAAATAGTTCTATATATATAGGGGTGTAAAACTGTAAACGAGCCTAGCTTAAGGCTTGAGCTAAGCTCATCTAATTTTGAGAGCTCAAGTTCATGTAATAATTTTTTATTCAAGCTCAAGCTCATTGAACTTAATATTATAGAGCTCAAGCTCAAGTTCAAAGTAAAATAATAGGCTCAAGCTCACCCTCGATTCTAAACAAGTCATTGCTCCATCTCAAGCACAAGTTCATGTGAACATTTTTGTAATATTATTGTGTAAACTTTCGACATATATATCATTCATAAGAAAATAAAATAGAATAATGTCAAAAATATAAAATTATTCAAAATCTCCATTAAATATAACAAGACCTAAACCATAAAAAATATGGAAATATCCAAAACTATCCATAATCATGTAATTATTCATAAATCCTATGAAAGAAAACAAAGTATGAAATATATCTATATGCAATATAAAATAAAAATCAATAAAAAGTATATCTTTTTTGCAATATAATTAATCTTCTAGTTTTATAAGTTTGTTAATCTCTTATCTATAAATATACAAAAGTTATTGTATTTTTAACAATTTTAAAACTTCATTGTCCCTTAATCATAGCATTTTATAATAAAATAAAAATAATAAAAATCAATAAAAAGTATATCTTTTTGGCAAGATAATTAATCTTCTAGTTTTATAAGTTTGTTAATCTCTAATCTATAAATATACAAAAGTTATTGTACTTTAACAATTTTAAAACTTCATTATCCCTTAACCATTTTTTTTAATTGGAACGTTTCAACTGACCGTAGGGTTAAGAGGAGTACCTCCCTCGTATTATAAAGCTCAAATCGAAAATTTCGAAAAGTACATCAATAAATTCATAAACGTACTAAACAAGAGCTTGACAACGACAAACAAAGCAGTATAACAGACAGTCCCAATAATGGACACGAGTTTCACACTCACCAAGTGGGGTCTAATGCAAAATAAAGCGAAGCAGCCAACAACAATCTTCACATGATCAGCTTTGGTCCCAACGTTGTTTCTATCGCGGTCAATATACTGTGCCCACACGCAATTAACGAGAGTCCAATTTTAGGAAATGATAACATATACAAAAATCTCCGTCAAATACCCAAAGTTACTGCTAGTCGAAGCCATGACATTATGCACAAAATAATCCGTCAAATACGTTAAGTAAAAGCTGGGCGAGGCCCTCGTTGTTCCACGTCCCTAGCATAACATTGCCTCTCCGTCCTGCCAAAGCAAAAGAACCAATTATAACCAACCAACAACCCATAATAAATGATGCAATACCAAGCTAAATTTGGATCCTTCCACGTCCATCTGCCACTTCCGGTCATTCTAACAATCCAACCAACAAGATCGAGTCAATTAGTAACATCTTTAGAAGTACGGCCCTTAAGACCAGTGTCCCTCCTGCTCCTGCAGTCCATGAAAAAAACATGAATTAGCATCATATAAGCATCACGAGTAGTATCGGAAATAAGGTAAACCAAGAGCATCCATCCGAACAATCCCCCGAAGCCGTCCCACAAAATTGGGTTGATTCTAAATCCTACTCGATCTAGTATCGCAAGCAAAATTAGCAAGCAAATCCGCAGCAGCGTTAGCTTCCCTAAAATTATGCGATACCACAACCTCCACTTTAAGCAGCATGGTTCGAATTTTACTCAAAATATGTTGTCGTTCCCAATATGTGTTCTTTACACTATTAATGAGATCCATAATTATTTTTGAGTCCGATTCATTCCAAAGCTGGTTATAGCCTCGATCAATTGTCCACTGCAAACCTTCAAAAACAGCCCACAATTCCGCCATATTGTTCGATTGAGTATCCAAATAGCTATATAAACCGAAGATCATGGCCCCTTTCTCGTCTCGCCCAATAACCCCGGATCTTGCACTACCCGGATTACCTCTAGATGCCCCATCAGTATTCAGTTTGATCCATCCTACATTAGGTCTTCGCCAACGCACCATTCTTACTTGTTTGTATCGGTTAACCTTGATGTTAACCCCCAAAATATTCCATAGTATTGACATCACCTCTCCAATGCTCCGTCTTCATAATACCTCTTCGAACGAGAGTTTGAACATAAAGGACCACCTTGTGCATGATCTTCCCAGCCGCCACATTGTCTCCTTCGAATTTCGATTTATTCCGGGCCTCCCAAGCAAACCAAGTAATGATGATCGGAATAATCGTGCGGATATGAGAGTTTCCCTGCCACCTAGTAGAAAAAACCAATGAGCGAAGACAACATCAATTAAGTCAGAGTTACGAATTTGAATATTAAATATCTTGGCCAAAACATCCCAAACTCTTCGAATTTTGGCACTGTTGAGGAAAACACGTGTCTGAGTTTCAATGTTCCGACAACACTGACATTTCGAACATAAGTAAATGCCTTTCTCTATCATACGGTCATCAGTTGCAATCCAACGCTTTAAAAGGCGCCAACAAAATACCGAAATATTAGGCCTAATGCTCGAGCTCTATAACTTACTGAACAGCGGTAACGTCTCTCATTTTTCCCTAATCAAGCTCTAGCAACTTTTCAAAGAGAATGTACCGTCCGGCGCTGGCTTCCACATGAGTGTATCGGATTCCCCTTGTGACGACCCGCAATCTCAAAGTTCAAGATTAGCGCATTTATCGGAATTCGGACCGTTTACGGTCCCGACGTTTTTCATAATTGCACGTTTTCCAACTCTTGCATTTAAATATTTTTATAAATCATCGATTTGGTATTTAAAACCTAAGGCATTAATTAGAATTTAATTTGCATCGTTTTGCCACCTACTAGGGTTAATTCGGTAAATTTATATTTTTAGCTCGTTTAATCGAATTTAGTAATTTAACGGTGTACATTGGACTGGGGTTCAATGTTTTAATAATGCATATTTTATCGAGATTCTAAATATTATTCATTAAATCATATTTTAAATAAAATTGCATTTTTAGCCCAAAAATATTTACACTTTAGCCCAACCCGGAATTAACTTTTCGTAAACTCATGAATTTTAATAAAATGAACCTCAATCTTTGTTAAGCATTTAATTTCGGTCATTTTGACACTAAGTACGCCTAATTCCAACACTTTACACAATTTGCACATTTTTCGAGAATAGGGTATATTATGCAATTATTGAAAGATTTGGGGCCAAAATGAAAAATAAAGAATACATCACACGCAGCAACAGCGACGCAACGCTCTCTCCCCAAATTGTGTTTTTTCTCATTTCTTCTCGGAATCGCGCGTATGATATGTCGAATCGACCGTCTCGACGAGACGAACTCAACCATACAATTTTCCCGGCGATTGGAGCACCGGTGGTGGCGCAACGGCGGCACGAAGGTGGCGACGGAAAGGTGGCCGTTCTGGACTTTTCGGCGACGATCCACGGCGTCCAAGGCATGGATCCTGACCGATTTTTCACGAGGGTTCTAATGGTGTGGTGCCGATGCCTGAATCGCGACGACGGCGGAGCTATGGGCGATTTTCAGGCGCGGTGGTTTGAGGCGGCGATTGGTGGTTTCCGGTGGAGGCTCGACGGCGGGCTACCGTGGTCTTGACCGGACGGAGGAGACGAAGCTTTTGGTGGTGGCGGTGTGAGCAGGGGCGACGCGTGGCGAAGCCGCGCCGACGACGTGGTGGTCTGGACTTTTCCGGCCACCATTTCCGTTGACCAAGAGACCATTCCAAACCTTCTAGACATGGGTAAGCCGATTTCGAAGTCAATTTCGTATTTCGTTGAGCCGATTGTCGTTAATTTTAATTCTTTGATTCTAGGGTTTCGGAGTTTCAAAGTGAAATTAAATTCCGATGGATAATCCGATTGAGAAACGGTTTTGGGAAAATGACGGGCTTGTCGAGAGGAACATTTCGATATAAGGGTTCGACCATCGGAGGTGGTCCGGCGGCGATCCGGGATGACAGGTGGTTTCCGGCATTTTTGGCACTGTTCCGGCGGGAATCCAGCGACGGAGTCTTCGGACAGATCGTGCCCTCGACGCAACGGTTCTGACGGCGCTGGTATTACTCGATTCTGACTTGTCGTTTGTCTTTTATCGCATTTTTCATATTATTGTGTTAATTGGTAGCTTTTAACTTTTCGGATTGTTTTGGCATGAATCATTTGTACTATAGCTTGCGTAAATTGTTGATTGTTGATGAGATATGCTTGTGTAGTCGAACGGATGAGTTTTGGTTCGATTATGCTAGAGATAGGATTAATATGAACCTGTTAGCTTTTGAGCTTTTGGGAAAAGCTATAAGTTGTACTTTAATTATTGTCGATTTAAATGAAATATACATGTTTGATGTTTAATTACAGGCCTAACCCCTAAGTAGTTTATGCTTAAATGTTATTATTAATCAAATGTTAATTGTTATTCGTTTATTCCTCGTTTTACATGTTAAATGACCAATTTACCCCTACTTGTTCTTTTGTGTTTAAATATTGAATGATTATCCTTAAGCTTGTTCGTATTTTGATAGCCGAGCGTCAATGTCTGTTTTCTTGTTGTGTCAGTCATTCATCCTCTGGACCCCATGTTTTTCAGGTGGAATCTTTGAGGCCGAATTATAATTGTTGCTTGCTTTTCTCGTTTGTCAACCTACATGTAAGGGTTTTAAATGTTTTCAACTGGGGCAAGGACGTAGATGTAGGTTTCGAAATAACTTATTATCTCGTATTTTTATTACTTGCTACACTTGTCTTTAAAATTCCTTATGTGCCTATCAAACCATTTGATATCAACTTATACTATATTATCCAAACTGATTTGTTTTCAAAGGCAAGTAAATTCTTTCTTTTTAAACGTGACAATTTGACTTGGGTCGGGTCTATGATGGAAGTCGTTAGGGGCGTTGCCTGGATATCCCGACACGTACGGAACTTGTGGTCACCCCTTTTGTTGTGACACACTTGCCTAAATGCTCGTTTGACAGCCAAACCTTTCTTGAAATGCGAGCAAAATCGTGGACTTTTCTTTTAATGAGGGCCGGGAGGGTATTCGATGGTCTCACTTGGGGACGAGCGTCCAGGGTGTTTCCCGATGTACTTTTCCCAAAATTAAGCGTCAATCGTGGTCCGTCAGGAGTTGATAGCCACGGTTGGGAGCGATGGTGGGTGATGCATGTGTTGCACACTTTCCTTAAATTCTATAGTCGAGTCTTGGGTTGCTCCTTGGCTTGACACTGGAGATGGAGTTACTTGTTATGAGTGAGGGGGTTATAAGGAGGGCCCATTCTCCCTGGGATAATTATATGTTATGCAATTGCCTTTATTGTTATTACTGTTTAATTAATTTACGGCTTTCGTTACAAGTCGAAGCACATTCCGGATTTCCTTCACTTAGCATACGTATTTCCCTATATATGTATAAAACTCGGAAGCGTGACTCGAACTTGTCCGACTTAAGCCTCCTTTACTGCTCAAACTACCTAGTTGAATTACGAGCTGTGTTTACTTATTATTTCCAACTTATTTATGTCATGCCTTTCGAACTTGTAACGGTCTCGTGACTCAACTGATTTCATTTCAAAATGTTCGGCTTGACTTTATGTGCAAATGTTTTCAAAGGATCCGGTTCGTCAACCTTTTTGTATTTTCAAATAAAGCCGAACTCGAATGTTGCTTAGTGTTATAGTTTTACAACTTATATTATTTGCATCTTTATCAAAACGAGCAACATTCACCTTTTTTGGTTTTAAAAGCTAAACGACGAACTACGATCAATACTATATTGTATTTTCCCCCTTACTGAATATCCTTTATACTCACCCCTTCTGTTTTGGTTCTTGCTTCAGGTAGACAGGTGGTGGTGTCACCTATCTTGTCAGTCAGCAGCAGCAGATCTAGGTTGGCTCTTCTTATTGTCTTGTCAGTGTCCCAACAACAGTCGAGTCTTTACATTATGAATTGATTTAATTTATTGTACTTAATATTATGATTTATTTTCCGTACTTACGTGCCCCTGATGTGAGATAGTTCGTTGAGACGTGGATGACATTAATTGAATGTTTAATTGGAACCAGTGTATGAATTATGTTGCCATGGTTGGCTTTTTACGATTAAATTGTTATTTTCTGAAATCGCTTCCGCATTTATCTGATTGTTGCTGTTGTTGTTGGGGCGTCGTGTTGTTGTTGCCGGAGTTTTGATCGAATGATTGCCGTTCGCTGGGATGAATTTTTGAATGGGGTACCTTTACCTCGTTTGGGAGTTCGTCTCGGTGCGGATGTGGTGTCATTTCTCCTCCTATGGAAAGGGGCGCTACACCCCTTCTCTAGGTATTTCGGCTATCATATCAACAATAGACTGTGGAACCACTCTCGTTAATTTATTCCTATCCCAATTTCCATCTCGCCAAAAATCACACACATTTTCCATGGACGCCGCAAGAGGGAAAAGACTCGCCAGAGCTTGCGAGCCTATCCAATTGTCAAACCAAAAGGAAATGTTCCCTTTTCCGAGTTTCCAAAATAAATGTGAATCAACTTCCTGTCTAACACCTGCCATACGTCTCCACACATCTGATGATTTCCTTGGATTGACAATTGACGGATGATCTCTCTTAACATATTTTTCGTGCATATATCTTGCCTAAAGTGAGTTTTGTGAACGAAATTTCCACTAAAGTTTGTACGAGAAGCTCTTCACGACATCTGTCATCCGTCTATTACCCAAGCCCCCTTGTTTGTAGGATAGCAGCTATCTTTCCATTTACACCAAATAATATGCTTCTTTTCACCATGGGAATCCCATAGAAATTTGTTGAAAATCGTCTCTATCTTCTTAACAATGCCCTTAGGGGATTCCAGGACCTGAGTCGTGTACACCTGGATAGAACTCAACACACTTTTTATCAATTGAAGTCTCCCACCGATCGAGAGCGTTAATCTGTCCCAGCCGTCCAGCTTGTCACGGATTTTACCGACCAAAGGCTCGAATAATGAAACCTTTTTCTGTCCAACATAAAGGGGGCACCCAAGGCAATTGAAAGGAAGACTGGACCGAGAAAAACCCATCCTGGGAGCAATCCTTCTAGCCTGGTAGTTCAAACAATGCTTCGAGATAACGAAAGAGGTTTTGCGCCTACTAATGTATTTCCCCGATACTTGTTCATATTTCTCTAAAACTCCCAATAATCCGATCAATTGCTGCACTGCTACCATTGTAAAAGATAATCATATCATTTGCATAAGCCAAATGAGATAAAACTATGTTATCCATACTAGAATATCGAACAAATAGAAATTGATAAAAAAGTGAGTCGAGGCTTCTTAAAATCCATTATGCTGCAATGATAAATAACGCCGTAGATAGAGGGTCGCCTTGTCTGAGACCACGTGACGACTTGAAGAATCCCGCCCCCTGACCATTTATCAAAACCGAAAAGAAACAATTAGACACACTGTTAGAAATTAAATTGATCACATTATACCCAAAGCCGAGCTTATCCAGCATTCTAAAAAGAAACGACCAATTAACCCTATCATAAGCCTTCTCCATGTCCAACTTAATAATCGCCCAGCAACCCTAGATCTTATCATCAATTGAATAGGCGAGCTTCTGAGCTAGCAAAAAGTTGTCCACGATCGCGCGGCCCGTAGAGGAACCCAGATTGAGCTGGAGATATAATTTTATTCAAAACCTTGGCCAACCGATTAGCAAGCAGTTTTGACATGATTTTATTTGACACGTTGCATAAGCTGATGGGGCAGAATTCCCTCCAGCTTGAAGGATTCTTGGATTTCGGGATGAGAACAATAGTTGTACATGTAAATGTTTGCGACATCGGGACACCGGCAAAAAATTCACAAACAGCCTTATATAAATCTTCTTTAATAATCTCCCAACAACACTGGCAATATAATTACCATAAATACCGAATACCACAACCCTAACCTCTTCAACGTTCGGGACTTGAACAATGGCGTCCGATTCGGCCTGTGTAATATTCTTTGTAATATGCTCAAGGTCAGTTACCGACTGAGTAATGGCCTCGGCCTTCAACAGGTTTTCAAAAAATTTGGCTCCAGATTCAGTTATGTCGGTTTGATTGAGTAGTTTCGCCCCCTCATCATCAATTTTGTGAATCCGACACTTTATTAATTTCTGTTTGATCCGGTTGTGAAAATTTTTTGTATTCCGATCACCAACTTTTAGCCATTTACAACCCGCTTTTTGCTTCCAAAAGATCTCCTCTTGTAATAATGTTTGGTTAAGAACAGCCGTGAGCTGATTGACCTCAGTCAAGTCGACCTCTGACCCTGAGGAGTTAAAATGGTAAGTGGCGACGGCAAGATCTTTTTCCACTTGATCCTTGCGGCTGAAAACATTTCCAAAAACACTGCGATTCTAGTCCTTTAATCGGCATTTGAGACGTTATAATTTGTTTTGAAATCTTCTCATACCCATTGATCCCTCCTCTAACTCCCAAGTTAATCGAACCTCCTCCAAAAACTTATGGTGAGTAGTCCACATATGTTGGAAACGTAAAAGCGGAGCTTGAGCCGTCCACTCTTTCGAAAAGGACACCATCATAGGGCAGTGGTCGGATCCTGCTTTCGGCAACTTCTCAAAGCATGCATTCAGATATGTTTGTAACCAAGCCGGCGAAATTAGAATTCTATCAAGCCGTTTTCGCTTTTCTCATTTATGCCACATAAAAACCGAGCCTCTAACTTGAGGCTCAATCAAACCACAGTCCTTGATACAATTCTGAAAATCCTCCATTTCATTAGTCATGCATCTCGTGCAGCCCTCTGCTTCCTCCGACGATTTAATCACATTAAAATCACCTTCTATGATCCACGGTTCAGATGTCGCCACTCCTCTAAGAATGTTCCATAACTTCCGCCTGCCTGCCCGGGAGTACCGACCGTACACAAAGCTCGCCAACATATCATGATCCCAGGAGGAATTAGCCAATTTAACATGTAACAATTGAGCATAATTAATAATAATATTCACTTTAATCCCATCATCACAGAAAACCAAAATATGATTAGATATGTTCGGGTATACCTGGGAAAGGCCAAGTGCCCGACACATCTCATCTGCCTTAAGCTCAATCATGGGTTCTATAATAACAACAATACGTAATTTGTATTTCTCAATCAAGTGCCTGATGTAAAGACGTTTGGCCCTCCGTCTTACACCTCTAATATTCCAAATTCATAAGTTATTCATGGAGAACAATTTGATTGTTTCCCGACAACTTCTTCCCACGCGCTCTCGTCACCATAGTTGTAGTTTTAACACCCCTTTTCGCCTCTTGTTTCTTCGATTTTTTCCCTCAGTGTCCGAGAGGTACTTGTTAGCATTACTGATCAACCTAGCATCTTTCATGAGGTTATTATAGCTATCCTCGAGGATCCGAGCTATCTCATTCTGGTTTCCGACAGGACCAGCCTGATCTTGTTCCCCTTCTGATTGTGTTTCCCTGATTCGGTTAGGAGGCCAAACAATCAGCCTATTCTCAATTTCTCCACCTTTATCCGGCTGGATTACATTCGAGCTGTTCTCTTTGGTGCTTAGTTCGTCCCGAGGCAGGTCCTCAGGCACATTATTAGTCAGAGCAATCAGAGCAACACCACGAGCGCTTGATTCCGTACCTCCTATTTCAGCAAGCTTCTGATTATGATTATCAATTTTCTCAAATTCAGGCATGTCATCGTCATCCTCCGAGTGGTTATCTTTTTCCTCATCGCCACTTCCGTCAAACCGTTTTGTCTCAACATCCGACTCCTCTCCCTCATTAACAAGCGCTTTATACATATTAGTTTCACGGGACAAAATCTGCACGTCCCCATAATTATATTGCTGCGTAGGTTTGCCAACAATCGGTTCAACATCCTGCCCATCAATCCGTTCCTTCTCTTGATTAATCAACTCGCATTCCTCCTCAAGGTTTGCTGGAAAAGCAAAATAAAGGTCGCTAGCTGTGATCCGATACCCGTTGTTAGTCGACTTCCCACCAGCTTTGTCCTTCATGTGTCTATTTTTCACAACAGTCCACTCCCCCTCACAAGGTTTTGGATTCGGATTAGGGTTGTTATTCTTAGAAGGTTCTTGAGTTTGTTTAGGGTTCTCGATCAGTTCACCAGGTTTTTGGATTTCCATCCCATCACCATTGAACTTCGGTTCGGGACAATTCTGCATTTTATGGAAAAGGTGTTTGCATCGAGAACAGTAGTCCGGTATCTTACCATATTTAACTTTTTGGTCTGCCCATTCGCCTTCAATTCTCACCATAATCGAACGTTTCAAGGGCAGGGCGACATCCAGTTCAATGCAGACCCGCGGTTCCTCCGTATTTTCCTCATTGGCAGAAAACTCATCCATGCGTATCTGGTTGCCAATCAAATCAGCCGCGTTCCACAGTATTTCCTTCTTAATCAACTGCCAATTGAATCCAGGGAATGAGATCCAGACGGGGACGATCGATGATTCAATTTTTTGATCAAAGTTAGGTGTCCACTTTAGAATTCTCATAGGGTAATCCCGGAAATACCAAGTATCCTTGGAAAAAAGCTGGACGTAGTCATCTCGGTCCTTACATCTAATGAGGATGTGCGTACGGCTCAGGAGACTGCTTTTTACCTCTTTGTTGAAGGACATCTGCATGAAACTTCTTCTTAATTACGCCATAGAGGGATACCCGCTAGGAAATTTTCTGATGAGGGTGAGCTGGAAATCCGCACAGAGCTGTTGTTCTTCGGCCTCAGAAAAGATGAGAGCAGGCTTCCCTTTGTACTCAGTTTTAGTTCCGATGGGAGTAAACGTCGATCGGTCAAAAATCTTTAGTCTTGTTAATTCATCCGACATGGTAAATTTGGAGGTCTTGAGTTTGGCAATCGGAGGGAGCGAAGTTATGATGGCGTACGTGGCAGAGTCACTGTCCCGGGGGTCAGGAGGAAGACTCTGGGGCGGTGGTCGTTCCATGGTAGCAAGTGGCGGGGTTGCGGCGGCCAACGGTAGGTTGGCGGCGAAACCCTAGAGCATTTTTTTTCTTGAGTAGGCTAGTCAACTTTTAATGAAAATAATTGAATTATCAACTTTTAATGATAATAATTGAATTATTCAAACATTGAAATAATTCATTTATTAATGTTTGGGATTGAATGAGTCACACCCATATATGATGAGATTCAATATGGAAATAAATATATATAGTAGAAACAAAAATGATGTATATTGTATTAGGGCGGAGATGAGCTCGTACTAATCTTTTGTTTTTATTTTGTTCTTTGATTGACCCAAAAAAATATATATTATTTTTATATCAATTTTTTTTAATACTATACCAAATAATATAGGTTACAATACGCGCAGAGGTAATATTTTGATAAATTTAATCAATTTATATACAATATTTTTTTAATTAATATTTGTTTATATATTTAATTATTGAAGAAAGTTCCCACACAAAAATTCCCCAAAACGAAAATCCGGGCTCTGCCTGCAAATGTGTCAAATTATATACTATTTTAGTACTGATCAGATACATGACAGATCAGAACGGTGAGAGATAAATTGCTTATATCCAGGCAAGTTATGTTTTGTCGATTCATGAATTGTATTTTAAATCGACTTTATATGTTTGTAGGTACTACAAGAAAAGGTTGTATTTAAGGAGTGATATTATTCACTAAATAATTCTTGTGGAGTAGTGTATGCTTCAACTCATTTCGAAAGTATGATGTTGATATATGATGCACGGACACTTCTAAAATTTTTACTTTGCCGTGTTGTGTCGTGTCGGACACTGTGTCTGAAATTCATGTCGGATACTTCTCTAGTGTAAAATATCGGAAAAAATCAGTGTCGTCGTGTCGATGTCGCCGTGTCCGTGTTCATGTTACATATAGATGTTGATATATTATTGTTGATCAATGGATATTATATACTTTGAAACTTTTCGACTGACATATAAATACATTCACTTCAAACAGCTGGACATATACAAAGATGTTTATAGTCTCTGTATACGTACTGACGTAGTTTATAGTCTCTGTATACGTAGTTCGAGAAGAAATATTATTGAGAAATGCAAGTAAAAATAGAAGATCATTATGTCAAGGCAAGATGATGATCAGAAAGGACATTTTGTTATGGGATAAGGAAAATTGAAGATTTCCAGCATATACGGGACATGCCATGCAGGAAATCAAGTTGTACGAAAACCACTAGCTTTTATTTACAACATAATAATACTTGATTTAAACTAATTAAACTCTCGCTAAACAAAATAGCTCGGAGTGAGCCCTCAAACCCATAATATTGAAATTTCTTAACTTCATTTTCATGGAGTGCATAATATGCTAATTGACCGTCGGTGATGGTCTCTACAAGTAGCCACTCATTTTTCCAACAGAAAAAAGGGCATTTAAAGAGGTAAGGACCTATTACCAATTCTTTGGTCCATGATTCCTTTATGCCATATTCCTTCATAATCCAAATATCAACGAGACGTAACTCATTATCCCATCCTGCATTTTAGCGAACTAATGCAAGGCACTGCTTTAAGACCACAAGACCTGGAGACTTTCCATCATTTAACCAATTATCAGGAAATTCAAACTTTTGAAAAACCTCTGTACTTACATCAAAAGAAAGAATAATGCCCATAGAAGGCGGACCTTCAATGTGTTCATTTGCATTCCAATGGCATGCACCATTAAAGAAAATATCAAATCCAGGAGCATAGTTAACATAGGGCACCGTTGCATCAATTGACCTCCAGGAATTCGTGCTTACATTGGACAAATTGATACGGATGGACGTGTCCTCACTGTATTCCTCATAGTCGAATATATACCACATTTGGATAACCTTATAATCATTATTATTGGCATCAAAGCCAAATCCCGATCCACAATTAACGGCACCATAATTCTCTGGAAGTGCAAAAGCGGCCGGATCAAGCAGCTTAAATTCTCGCAGTGCAGGGTTAGACAAAACAATGATATCTTGAAACAATAAACACACCAGACCATTGCAGGGTCCAAACAGATTTATTTGATAATGTGCGTATATATCACCAAAGAATGGGACAGAAAGATCTGCCGATACCAACAATTTTGGGCTATCTAGATCGTGAAAAGATAAGATGTCATTTCCCCCTAGTTGAAATTCCTTGTCCTTCTGTGGGGCCAAATAGCGCTTCAGCAACATGCTTTTGTTTGAATCACATTTTAGATGCATAGTAAGAAAAGTAGGATCATTGATCAAAAAACACCAATATTTCGAAATACATCTGAATCGCGTCAGTGATTTGACTGGAAGAGATACTAGAATTTCAATTAGCATTTCCTTTGGAAGTGGCACTGGACCCTCCATTTCTAACCCTTGCAAGTCTGCTTGATTCATAATCAGATTTTTATCCTTACCAAGTTGATTTACACTCACATATATGTATTTTAAATGAAAGCAAATTTAATTTGAAGCATATGCACTATCGGCCGGTATTTGTTACGCGTGTTAACATGAGTGGTACTTAAATGTTTGAGCTGTTTATACGTGTGAATCATTTAGTTCTAACTTCTAATTATTTTAAATTGTCATCTCTTTAATAATTTGAAAATTTTCTAATTCCCTAATCATAAATTTTCCTATATATAATATATTTATATAATTTATTATTATATATTAAAGTATTTAATATATAATATGTTTATATATTCATATAATTTATATAAATAAAAATATAAAAAAATATATCAAAGTAAAAGTTCATGGGCCGGCTCATAAGCTAGCTATTGAACGACAAAGAATGGGCTCAAGCTCAGATCAACAAAATACTCAAGCTCAAGCTCACGAAGGTCAAACTCAAATCAAGCCCATCTTGAGCTAGCTAGTTCACGAAGCTCGTGAGCTGTCTCGACTCAATTAAATAATGTCGCTGATGGTTTGATCAGGTCTGATTCCATTCGTTGCTAAAGTCGTGGTTATATAGCCACAGATTCCGTCCGTAGCAAAGTTTCGTGGCTATTTAACAGTTTTCTAGTAGTGTGTGATTTTTCTGTCCAAAACTTAACGACAAGACCAAACTTGCAACAATACAATTACTATAGGATTAAAGTTGCCTATTTTTAAAACATAAGGATCAAAGTTTCAAAATACAATATACTATAGGACCAAAATTATAATTTTTCCTTTCAAGAAATACAAAAATCATTTGTAGTTTAATAATAGGAAATTATTATTTATACTCTCTAAATATTAATTGCACTCCAAATTTTTCATTAATGACAATGATATCTCTCATTCTTTAATATTAACTAATTATCTTTTATTATTTTGTGAGTATTTCTAACCTTTTCTTTTTCCATAAATTTAAATATTTTATTATTTTTTTAATTTTATTAGAATTAAGATAGAATAAATAAACTATTAGTTTTTTTTAGAATTAATAGAAATACAATAGGATATTATAGCACAATGAGTAATTTATAATATATTATTTAAGAAAATCAAAATAAATATCAATCAGTGAATTAGCTTTTAATATTTTATACTTTGTAAAAGAATTTAAAAAAAAAAACTAAATAAAGAATACAAGTTTTTTTTACAAAAAAATAAATTTATAAATATATAAATTATAATATATCATAATATCTCTTAAACTCTATAAAGTTTCAAAAATTAATAAAGAAATTAATTTTTATTTGTAAGGAAAAAATCACAAATATATATATATATATATATATATATATATATATATATATATATTAAAAAATACATGCACACAATTTGACCCTTGTCATTGCACGAGATCAAGTCCAGACTTCCACACTAGAGTAATATCTAGTGGCCATTGGGCCAAACCCCAATGGTTAAATCACAAATCATATATTAAATAAGAAAAATAATATAAAAGAAATAAGTAGTAATCAATTATATATTAAGAAATCTTAGAAAGAAGAAAATTAATAAGTTAATAAACAATTAAGAAGGATATTTTTATCAAATAATAATAAATTTAGAGTGTGAATAATATACAATTGAGAAGGAAAATAACAACTCCTTAATAATATTATGTATAGATATAAAAAATTCTAGATAATATCACAATATAGAAAAATACATAGTAATTTAAATAAAAATATCCCGAAGTCTTTAGAGCGGACATGCATAAAAGTCACGAGTAAATAATATTTATATCAAACCTTTCCGTAATCTGAAATTCCAAACACCTTCCTAAAATATTGGGTAGAGTGTGGGTATTTTGATCAATTTATATAACCATATTTTCCGGGTGGGTCGGATTGTGTTTCGTTTGTGAGTCATGTAAAAACTTTTTTAATTTACGTGGGTGAACTCGATACCCAACCCAACTAAACCTACATTCTTTTTGGGGTTGATTTTTTTCGGATGACCCGATCTGACCCAATAATCCCAATTTGTAACTTGAAATTTTATCAGATGGATCAGCTTGGTCAGCGGGTTATATGTTCGATCAGTTTGACACTTGCCGGTCTACCCATTATTGATGATATTTATGCTTTAAATCAATTTTCTAGATGCGGATTATAAATTCGAATGGTATATATATATATATATATATATATATATATATATATATATAGAATTAATTACATGCGGACGAATTAAATTGATCTGAGGAGAATAACAGATTTTGATCGTGCAATAGTCCTTGTAATAGAAATGGAGTATAGAGTGCCATTGTCTGAAGATATGCTAATTGAATTGCTGATCCTTCTCCTGATCAAATCATTGATGCGATTCAAGAGTGTTTCAAAATATTTGTTTACATTAATAAAAAGCCCTACTTTTCTCAATAGACACGTATATGATCGTAAGAAAATCCTGTTGGTGAAACGCTATTTGCCACCACCAAATAGCATCGCCGATAAATATCAACCGGGTGGAGAGGACATGTTGTCTTTCCACGATCTTGATTTCCCAGATAAGTTGACATCGCCGAGCATTACAGTTCCATTTTTAGATGATGTACAATGTCGTTATCAAGTAGAATTTAAAGGACCCTGCAATGGGCTTGTTTGCATTTTGTGTTATAAAATCATTGTTCTTTGCAATCCCGCATTGCGAGAATTCAAATTGCTTGGCCAGGCCCTTTTGCTTGTCCAGAGGGTTATTTTGAATTCATTGAAGGTGCGGGATTTGGCTTCGATGCCAAGACTAACAGTTACAAAGTTATGCAAATGTTGCAAGTAAATGAAATAGATGCCGATTACTACTTCCATGACGAGTACATAAGAATAGATCTGTACAATTCAAGCACAAATTCCTGGAAGATAATTGACGTTGATGTGCCACCAATTAGATTTGATCCCGGGTTTGATCTTCTCTTCAACGGCGCATGTCACTGGTGGGCAAATGAATTTATCGGAGAACCCATGTTAATGAGCATTATTCTTGCTTTTGATCTTAGCACCGAAGTGTTCCGACAATTTGAATTTCCTTGTTGGTTTACAGATGAAAAGGAACCAAGCCTAGTGGTCTTAAACGAGTGTCTTGCAATAGTCCGCTACTCGGAGCATATAGGTGTGCCACATTTCATTGATATTTGGATAATGAAGGAATATGGCGTCAAGGAATCGCGGACCAAAGAATTTGTAATTGGACCTTATCTATTTAAATTGTGTTTATTGTGTTGGAGAAATGAATGGCTCTTTGTGGAAAACTTGAATGGTCAATTAGAATCTTGTGCAATCCTTGAAAACAGAATCACGAGATTCCCATTTCATGGTTATGAAAAATCCTTTCGAGCTCGCATCTTCACAGAGAGCATAATTAGTTTGGATCAGGTCATTAAATTTGGCTGAGACAGAAACTAGCCTAATGAATTTAAGACAACTTGGTATATAACCCATAAATGGAACTGCCCAAATTTCCAAAGCCCGTAATGGAATGCTTATCGCTACGGTTTCCATAACTTTTTTTTTTTGTTCTAAAGCTCGTTTATGTGGTTCGTACGGTTTTCCATATTTGCACATGAATTGGTAGTACTTGAGAACCAGAATTGATCTCCATTAGGTTATTTGAATCACATATATTAACATAATATCATGTTTAAATAATTGATTTTGCGTGTAAGACTATTATCATATTGACCGAGGCTGCCCTTAAGTTGGTTGTGGTCCTTGTGGACTGCCAAAATAGAACCTCAAATCTGGAGGTCTAAAATAAATCACCGTCCTTGTTGGGTCCACAGGATTACCATCCTATCCAATTCATCAATCTAATTATGAGTCATGCCACTGATGACCCCACTTCAATTCTGAAAATTTCGAAAGTTCAGGGTGAAAATTTTGGCTAAGATTTTGGGCCCCAAGTATTTTCTCCCTCTGAATTTTTTCATTCGCCTCTTCTTATTAGAACACCATGAGTTGATCCCATTGTTCCAGAATCCAAGGTATTAGGTATGCGATAATATTCCTTCATCATCTACAAATGCAAAATCCGAAAGTTAACCCCACTGATTTCACCTCAAAAGGGTTTATATCGAAGGAGTTATCTAAAAGCGATTTTATCAAAACATTTTCAACATGAAAGTTGTTCACAACACATCAAACTGTGTTGTGGTAAAAGGGTGGATTTTATCTCGCAGTGAGTCATTCCAGAATCACTCCCAAAGTCAGTTCGAAAATTAGTTTTAAAAATAGTTTGACAGCTTCTATGAAAATCAGATTTTAGCTTTTAAAACATGGTCTAAGCTTGTCAATTCTCTCTTAGACTTCAAATACCATAGCACAATAACAACCATATGGTGGATTCTCAGCAACATCAACACTGACAAACAACAGTAAAGGCTCAAACAAGCCTAAATTCCAACTAAACAAGCTAGCTATAATCTATCATATGTTCATATAATCACTTATCAAGCTTAGATCTATTAAAATCACTTCTAGCATACCAAAAGCCACTGACCGAAACTTAAAACACAAAGGGGGTGGGGTTTCTTCAACAAATCATCATCAAAAGCTCAACAAACAACAACATATCATCATATAAGCTAGAATAATGTATGAATGCATGAAAGAAATCTAGAATATAGTTCTTATACCCTCTTGGCCGAGAAATGAGAGAGGAGAGGGAGGAGAGGAGAAGGGTGGAGCTACGGCTGAGCTGCTGGACGGGAGGAGTGGTGGTGACCTTTTTCTCCTTGCCGAAGAGAGGCGCACCACGGTGGTGACCACAAGGGGCGATCACCCTTCTTGCCAAACCTTGTCTCGGCCGAACTGAAGCAAGGGAAATGGAGAGCTTTGCACGCTGAGTTGTGGGGTGAAATGAGGTGAAGGAAGGCTGGTATCACGTAATTTACTAAATTGGCCCGATTAGGGTTTTGTGGCATTTTTCGAAATGCTGTTTTCATGATTTAGGTCAAACAAAAATTCAATTATAAATGCTTAGAAAATTATAATATATAAATAATAATATATAATATATAATTAGAGAAAAACCTAATTATCCAAGCGTTTAAGTTCTTTCGAGTCGGTCTCGGATGAACTTATCCGGTTTTACGTTCCGAGTTGTACTGTTTCAACTCAGCCCATATTCGGGCTGCCACAGAAGGGATGGAAGGAGGATGTTGAGACTGAATTAAATGTGAATGTATCTATCGGTCAGGCTTTAAGAGCTAAGACATTAGCAATTGAAATACTCCAAGGTGACTCGAACTCTCAGTACACAAAACTCTGGATCCACCATAATTCTAGGCAGTGAGATGGTTGAAGGAATGAATAGATTTTCAAATTTCTATGTCTATTTTGATGCAACGAAGAGGGTGTTCAAGAGCTGCAGACCTATAATTGGGGTAGATGGATGTCCATCTGAATGGCCCTCATGATGGAGTACTTCTCACAGCTATTGGAATAGATCCAAACAACAACTTCCCTATTACATTTGCTGTTGTTGGTTCAGAGACTAAAGAGAATTGAGATTAGTTTTTCTCCGTACTTAAAATTGACTTGGAGATAAACAATCCTACAGATGTCACTTGGATGTCTGACAAACAAATAGGTCTGATATGTGCCTTTCCAGAGGTTTTTCCTGGAGCTAATCACAGGCATTGTGTTAGGCATCTGTTGGAGAATTTTGCAAAGGCTGGCTACAAAAGTCAAGTCCCTGAAAGATTGTGTTTGGGATGCAGCCAGGGCCACAACTTGTGGAGAGTTTGGATTGAAAATGAAAGATCCGAAGGAGCTTGATGAGGCTGTTTTTAATTGGTTTCAAGACAAACACCCAACTGAGTGGAGCAAGTCTCATTTTGTCTGAAGCGCCAATATGTGACATCCTCTTGAACAATAAGTGTGAATCATTTAATAGTGCAATACTCCCAGCTAGGGATAAACCAATATTGACCATGCTAGAGATGTTGGGGGAGTATTTTATGTAGCAGGCATCCCAAATGGGTAACGCACGCCCCCACCGATTCTCGACTCGGAACCAAAATGGAATTCTGCCCCAAATCAAAACCCGACGAACAACATACATTTACTCAATTACTAGGCGAGAAATTTTCAAAACAAAACGACGATAAAAAGTGCAGAAGCGAAAACAAACTAAAGCAATAATTCAATGCACAACTTTTAAAGCCCACCGAGGCTAGCGAAATTCTATTGCTACAACATAGTCAAGTGCAACGGGTTCTATAGAATAATCTCGATAATTAAGATCAACTGGTTCAATACAATAATCCCGATAATAAATACGTAGTATTCATAACATTCTAAATACAAGTATCATGAATAAAATGCCGAACAGGAATAAGAGTTTACATAAGCCAAAATAAATGCAACTCTAAAGACGCGATGATGACGACGACGAATCCCATCTAGTATCCTAAAACCAACACCAAGGGTGAAACATAGAGGGTTAGTCAAACGACTAAGTGAGGAGGGAATAATAATGTATATAACAAAACGGAAATAAATCACCATTTTTCAAACTTAAAAGAAAACAACGTAAAAGAAAGGTTTTCGTAATTGGTCGCTTTTCAAAACATTTTTATAAGGGTCGAAAGACCATTCGAGGCAAGTTTGTATGCGAAGCCGAAAGACAAAGTTCACCTTAGAAAATAAAGGGTTTTACTTGCCTATTTTGCAAACGGTTCAAAAGGTTATACATAGTAAATTTTCATATCAAAATATTTTCCAAAAAATCAATAAACATGATGAGCTTAAATATTTACTAAGTATAATAGCGAAGGTATGAAAACAAATTCATAAAACGTGGCTTATGTGGGGAGATACTTATTTATATACATACATATAGGTACTAGAGTCAGAAACGGAAAGCCTCACCTGATGGCAACCAAAAGAAGACAAAAAATGAACACTATCACGCTACTCCACGTGAGTATCGTATGCAACTGACAATGACACAACCATATAAGCTTACTAAAGACGACGTATGGCTTAAACGAAAGTATAAAAACACATAGGAGCACATTAAATGATCACATATAGCACTTAGGTTCAAATTGTCAACAAACGATGCAATTCACGAATTTCGATATGTAAATCAAGTTCAAATGCAACAAGAGTTCATAAACATGCTTAGTATACTATAAGGAAGCATGCATTCAAGTTTCGGAACAAACAAATAACTTTCGAAAATTGGCCAGAAATTCCTAAACAAAAAATCCATTGTTCATGACCTGAACGAAGTCAAAAAATTCCAAACTTTGTAAAATATTAAGTTTTAACCTATATGGTGCTATTGGTGAAGTCAGATTTTGAATCCGAGATCGTATGCAAAAAGTCACTATTCCTAATTGCCAAAATACTACTCATAACATAGTCAACCATTGCAAAACGGTTGAAAAAGTTTATAAGGCACGGACATGGCATGTTGCACGGCCTACAACAGGCCATGTGGAAAGGGACACGCACGGCCTGCAGAAGGCCATGTGGACTCACACGGCTCGCTGCACGCCGTGCAGGAGCCCATGTGGCCCTAAAATTGCAGCAGATTCGAAAATCTCGAGAGAAATCATCTAAAAATCCTTATTCAAGCTTGAAATTATCAAAAACTCATGCTAAATTTTACATATATCAATCTCCTACTCATCATCTACCTATAGAGCGAAGAAACACAATAAACCATCCCTACAATCCTACATACACAACATATTGAGTTCCTATATTCCTATTGGTTTTGATTTGAATCTTTTTCTTAATGAAGATTTTGATTTGGATCTAGATGTTTACTAAAACGAACCATAAAATTAAATTCCATGGAGAAACTAAAAAGGATAAATGTTTTCGTAAATAACTAAATAGTTCATCCAACAAACCATGAAAAGTAATTTGTTAATTATCACCTTCATAATTACCTCATTTTTATCAAAGACTTCCAAAAAGAAACAAAAATGAACTCTCGAAAAAGTCTGATTCGTTCCGGTTCCATTGTTAGTTAAATATTAAAATTTTCTTTCCATTATATGCGTAGCAAGAAAAATTAAAATTGGATGTGAGGGTTTCCTAAATTGACAAAACCAAGCCAAACCTTCACAATAATAATACAGCACTATAAGGTAGTATTGTCATATATGGCGTCCAGGTTCAATGTATTAAGCACTAATTTCCTACTGCGGAAACAAGTAAAATTCTAATAGCTCTTTCTCTCGTTAGCTGAATACATTATTTATTTTTCAAATTATATGAATTTTACTATCCGTTAAAATGGAGAAAATTTGGCAACTGCTGTACCTTCACAAGTCACAACGAAATTAAGATATTTAATGTATTGCCACAATGTGTCCAGGTTCAATGTATATACCACTAATTTCCAAATCCTTGCATAAATAAAAGTATAAAACCCGTGCCAAATTTTAACTAGTGTTGCCACCTTAATATAAGAGTAGACTGAGTAGCAGTTTTCAGCCATTACATTCACTCAATACAAAATTAATCAGCCATGGGAGAAGTTGATCCAGCATTTATCCAAGCCGTTGAACACAGGCCTAAAACCGACTTCATTGAAGTCCAGGGCATCCCTTTAATTGATCTCTCCCCGTTGAATTCCCTGGACTCTGATCCTAATGCCCTGGCAAGTCTGGCCGCCGAAATTGGCGATGCGTGCGAAAACTGGGGATTTTTTCAGGTATTCCTATATAAAAAACATTATCTTTAAGGAATTCAATTGTATATATATATATATATATAATATTGAGAGTTGAGACCAAATTAAGTAAAAGTTTCTGGTTTCGTGCTACAGGTGATCAACCATGGTGTGCCGTTGCTTGCTCAGCAGAAGATTGATTTGGTTTCGAGGAAGTTTTTCGGCCAGTCGAAAGAGGAGAAGAAGAAAGTTGCGAGAGATGAGGTGAATCCAACTGGCTATTACGACACCGAGCACACTAAGAATGTTAGGGATTGGAAAGAAGTGTTTGATTTCATTTTGCAGGAGCATACGTTTATCCCTGCATCGCATGAGCCTGATGATAAGGAGCTGAAACAATTGATCAATCAATGGCCTCAAAATCCTCCAGAATTCAGGTAATTAAATTATGTTTTTAAAGATGCATGTATAATCATCTCGCCGGCCTGAAGATTATAATTAACTAAGTTTCTTTTATTACATAAATCAGGGAAGCGTGTAAAGTGTACGCGGCAGAATTGGACAAATTGGCATACAAGTTGCTGGAATTGATAGCCCTGAGCTTGGGGTTGGTAAGAGATCGATTCCATGGATATTTCAATAAGGATCAAACGAGTTTCATCCGGCTGAATCACTATCCCCCGTGTCCGATTCCTGATCTCGCTCTGGGAGTGGGTCGACACAAAGATGCAGGAGCATTGACGATTCTGGCTCAAGATGATGTTGGTGGCCTCCAGGTCAAGAGGAAAACTGATGGGGAATGGATTCTTGTTAAACCAACTCCCCATGCATTTATCATCAATATTGGTGATATTATCCAGGTAATAATAGACACAAAATTACCTTACCCACTATTCTATCTGTAATTATGATTTTGATGGACAAGTCTTCTTGTTAAACTTAGTTATAGCAATGAGCAAAGTTAGTATACTTATGATTTTTTACCCAGGTTTGGAGCAATGATAAGTATGAGAGTGTGGAACACAGAGTGAAAGTGAATTCAGAGAGGGAAAGATTTTCAGTTCCGTTTTTCTTCAATCCTGCACATTATACTATGATAGAGCCCTTGGAGGAGCTGGTAAATAAGCAGAACCCCTCCAAATACAAAGCTTATAACTGGGGAAAGTTCTTCTCGACTCGAAAGCGGAGTAACTACAAGAAACTTGATGTTGAAAACATTCAAATACATCATTTCAAAAACCACTGAAGTTTCCCTGTTGTAGCTTTAGTCTAATGTTTATGGTTGGAGAGTCGTATATAGATTCGCCTCTCTTTACTCTTTATTGAAAATAAAACCCAAAATGCAGTTATGTTCGGGAAAATTAAATTCTAATTGATTTACAATTAAATAGAGTCTCTTGAACACAGTGGCGGAGCCAGGACCCCGGGGTCAGGGTCACCTTTTAATAATGAAAATAAATAAAAAAAATATATAAATTATAAATTCGGACAATTCTAGTAAAAATAATTTTAAAAAATAAAACTATTATTAATTTAACACTATAGTAAAAAAAACACATAAAATTTATAATTGTTCGCGTCATGCTTTCATATTCTGAAATCGTTGAATAATCAATTCATTGTTAATGCTATTAAACACATCTTTCTCTTTATAAATAACCAAACAATCATTCATCCCTCCATCTCCCATCTGATTACGCAATTAATTCTTCGCTATTTTCATTGCTGAAAAGGCTCTCACAAAGACCTCTCCGCCTGATTGCTTCCCAACATCAAGCTAATAAACACCATCTTCTTTTATGTTATATTCCAACCAATCACTAAATTCATTAATTAAGAACAAATCGCCCAAACTTATCACCCACTTTTTTTAGGAAAATCATGGTTACAAGGTTGATAAGGTCCTTTTAGCAAGTAGTACCGTCGTATCTTATCTCGATCATTAAGGTTATACGTCGACATCTTAAGTCGTGTTCCACGATCTGTTGGAAGTTCTTCTAAGTTAATTTCGACCCGTGGTCGCTTGGAATTCGAACAATTTGATGAATTCGTATGAACGTTGGTTTCATTTGATTGTAGAAAAGCTTGTGTTTCGGGAATTAACTTTCTTTTAGTAAGAAAGTTATCCATATTCTATAAAAATTAGAAATCCTAAATTAATTAAAGCATAAATAAAATTAAAACATAAGAAGCAACATAAATTAATAATGTAGATAATACAAAAACTAAACCTAAAATATTTACCTCCTCCGCCCCCTTTCGCTGGTCGTCCTCCTCCAAAAGTTTTTTAAACATTTTCTCTTCTGAAGTTGTGAATGAAATGTTTCAAATGGTAGAAAGTTATACTTGCATATTTGTTTGGTAATTACAATTACCCATTCTTTTTACAAGTAAAGTGGCGTACAGCTGTACCTAAAGAATCATGTTGACTAATTGTAAGGGATTTCCTTTGTAAATTCATCCATATTTTAGGCATGATCTTAAAAAATTATTATTATATTACAAAAAGACATGATCTATTTCTTTGTATAATTAATTCTTTTACAAAGAAAATATGTCTAGTAATATATAATATCATTTATTAATAATAATACTTAATATTTTATTATTTAATTTAAATTTAAATTCTTATGAAATAAAATAAAAGTATATAACATTAAGGGTACATCAAATTGCGGTGAGAGGGTTCATCCAAAATTAAATATATACTACATATATAGGGGTAATTTCAAAGTCAGGGGGTCTTCACGTGCACCTCCTGACTTGTATGTAGCTCTGTCACTGCGTGAACAAGTGTCCAACTCTTCCTCTTCCTTATTCATGATATTAAATTGATAACTAACCTCAAAATGAGCTATATTGGGAAAAATTATATTCTAATGGATTACCAATTAATTAGAGGCTTTAGAACTTTGTCAACTTTTCCTCTTCCACATTCATTGTAATTTAACAAATAAACACGACGAACTATAAGTTTAACAAATTGCACCTTGATTTAGTTAAAATGTAAATGGATGTTGTTATAATTATCTCAATAATTTAATGAGCTTATAACTATATGTATATTAGTAATGTAACTATCAATAGAAACAGTTTCAACAAAAAAAAAAAAAAGAAAAGAAAATCAATAGAAATAGTGGAAATAATATATAAGCGTAGTATCTGTAATTTTGAAATCAAGATTAAACATTTAGAAGGGAAGGTTCACATCCAGAACAGGCGACTTTAGTTAGAAAGTAATAACAATTACAGTGCCTTCCCTTCTAAATGTTTAATCTTGATTTCAAATTAGTTACATCTAAGATAATTACATACCCTTCAATCCTTCATATTTTTAATGGGAGTTTGTTAATTAGACCCTACCCGTTTAATCATGGAAAACATATGCTCCAAAAATAAATTAAAATTGTGATAATCATCACATATTTTAAAGGGACTGTTACGATAACCCCTGAGATTTATGCCATCTACGAAAAATACCTGAAATCTTGAAAAATTACGAAAATTACACCGAAGTTACAAAGCATTACAAATACCCTCCTAAAACTAACGGAAAATCATCGACTCAGGGGGGTATTTGTAAGTTTTTAAAATTTCAGGGTATTTTCTGAAAACTAACCTAACCTCATGGTTTTTTCGCAATTATTCCTAATCTAAAATCCTATGCATCCTAGGTTGGGGGAAGTGTGGGATGGATAGTGTTGAAGATCAAAAGTACAGCAAGAAGAAAGTCTATAAATTAATGCAAGACATAAGTGATTATCAATTAATTACACTTTCTTGAAGAAGTGCCCAACTCTAGCACTTAGTCAACTATAGCACTATGTGATAATCTTCAACACATATGTTAAAATCCTATCCTAACTAGGATGGGGAACTGTAGCGTTGAAGATGGAAGGTAATGCAAGAAGAAAGTCTGTATATAAAATTAACGTAATATACAAGTGATAATTTAACCTACAGATGCACATTAATTATGGAGAACAAGCAGAAATATATGTGCCTTGTTATTATATTTCTTACACACTTTATGATTAACCCTACAATGAGTTCTGATCTGCATAAATCCAAATCTAGAAAGCATTTTGTGCTAGTTCATGGAGCAGCCCGTGGAGCCTGGAGCTGGTACAAGATGGTGCCATTGCTAAAGTCACAGGGTCATAATGTTACAGCAATTGATTTGGCTGCATCAGGAATTAATCCTAAGCAGGTTCGTAATGTTCCATTTATATCACAGTACTTTAGCCCCTTGATAGATTTCATGGCTTCTCTATCTCCAAACGAGCGGGTGATCCTAGTAGGTCACAGTTTGGGGGGATTAGCGATTACACGAGCTATGGAGAAGTTCCCAAATAGGATTTCTGTCTCTATTTTCGTCTCAGCACTTATGCCCGGTCCATTTACGAACTTTTCCATCTTTAACCAAGAGGTATGTAATTCAGAGTCGGTTTGAAGAATTATTTATTTTCACTTAAAGGAATCATTTTATTGGAAAAGTATACTAATTGCAATAGTTAACTTATAAATTCACAATTGTAGAAGGTAATCCCAAATATAGTAGAACTAGAGTATCAACCGTTATATATCTAGTGCTATATATATATGCTATATGCCACTTTGATCATTTATGGTAATTAAAGTTCTAACATGATCTTTGCATTTCCTGCAATGATACCATTATTACGTTAATGTATCTTGTATTATTACGAAAAAGCTTTAACAATATTATCGTAGTTATAATGAATATTACTCTACTTTTCTTATGTTCTACTAGCTAAGGAGGAGTCTAGGTGATATGCAAGATACCAGTTATGCCTTTGAAAACGGGCCGAATAATCCACCAACCGCGTACATCCTAGGCCCGAGATACTTGGCAACAAGATTTTATCCGCTCAGCCCAATTCAGGTTAGGATATATTAAGAGAGTCCAACAAAATGAAATTTTACTAGATAATATCTTAAAAGCATATAAACTTAAATCTAACATGAGGTTTCATATAATTACAAATTAGCCTTCTTGATTTAAAAATTACATATGTTACCCCTAGCCTCTTTGTACAACTGGCGTCCAATTTCTTGGTGCAGGACTGGACGCTGGCAACTATGTTGATAAAAAATTTAACTGGGTATGGAAATCAGAAGCTTTGACACGGGTAATCCCTGTCCTTAAAGTTTCTATTGCCCCTACTTCACTGGAAGTTTGCTAAGGTTTCAGGCAATACACTTCCAGGATAATATCAAGCTTTGTATAGGAAAATTGAGAGAATTCGGATGCTAGCAATACACCAGAATTCAGGTGAATGTTGTTGTAATATCTGATGAACACAACACCTGTATTTATAGGGGTTCAGGTGTTAATAATAATTAAATCAGATTAATGCAGGGAATGAATGATTTGGCTGTTATAGAATTCATTCCTCCTTGAATGCATTCAAAGCCCACTATCTGACTGTTTCAAGCTCCAACAGTCACATTCCAACAGCTAAGTTTTTACTTGACTTTACATAGACAATCGTAATGATACCATCATGTATCAGCTGTCTCACAAACTCATGTCTGAGACCAATGTGTCTAGACTTTCCATTGTAGGTTCCACTGTACGCTTTCGTAAGCGTAGCTTCACTATCACAGTATAGTGAAATCGGAGGCATTGGACTTGGCCAAAGATCTATGTCCAACAACATATTTCTAATCCAATCAGCCTCTTGTCCAGCTTGCGCTAGAGCTATGAACTCAGATTCCATGGTAGAATGGGAAATACATGTCTGTTTCTTGCTTGCCCAAGAAACAGCCCCACCGGCAAGAGTGTAAATCCACCCACTCGTAGATTTATTATCTCCCACGCTAGTTATCCAACTCGCATCTGAGTATCCTTCCAAAACACTAGGAAACTTTTGATAGAATAATCCAAAGCTAATAGTCCTCTTTAGGTACCCAAGTACCCTACTAATAGCTTTCCAATGATCAGCATTGGGACTGCTCGTATACCTGCTAAGTTTCGAAACTGCAAAGAAAATATCTGGTCTAGTGCAATGCATTGCGTACATAAGGCTACCAATAGCACTTGCGTACTCAAGCTGTGCAACTATTCTACCAGTATTTTCTTTGAGTTTAACTCCATTGTCGAAAGGAGTATTCACCTCCTTAATCTCGAGATGATTAAACTTAGACAGTATTTTTTCGACATAATGAGACTGGTTAAGTGAATAACCCCCACTATGTTTTTTTACTTTGATTCCTAAGATAGTATCTACTTCACCTAAGTCTTTCATCTTAAAGACAGAGGATAGATACTTCTTTGTCTCGTTAACTCCAATCATATTGGTGCCTATGATCAACATATCATCAACGTACAGACAAACTATCACCATATAGTCTGGTGCACTTTTAGAGTAAATGCATCTATCAGCACTGTTATACTTGAAACCGAAATTCAATATAGCAGTGTCGAACTTTTCGTGCCATTGCTTTGGTGCTTGCTTTAGACCATAGAGAGATTTAACTAATTTGCACACTTTATTTTCAGTGCCCGGTGCTACAAAACCTTCTGGTTGTTCCATATAGATTTCTTCTTTCAAATTGCCATTTAAAAATGCTGTTTTTACGTCCATTTGATGAACAAATAAATCGTAAAGCGAAGCTAAAGCAAGAAGAATTCTAATGGAAGCAACTCGAGCAACCGGGGCATAAGTGTCAAAGTAGTCAATCCCCTCTACTTGTCTAAAACCCTTGGCAACTAATCTTGCTTTGAAAGCAGTTATAGCGCCATCGGTGTTGTATTTTCGTCTAAATACCCACTTGCACCCAATAGATTTAGAACCACGAGGTAAGTCTGCTAATACCCAAGTATTATTACCCAAGATTGAATCCATTTCATCGTTTACTGCCTCATGTTAGATTTAAGTTTATATGCTTTTAAGATATTATCTAGTAAAATTGAACTTTCATAAAAATAAGAGATCTAAAAAAATTATTTGCTGCCTGAACTTTTCATTTTTTTGAATTTGTAACGTAAACTATTTCAAGTTTTTAATTACAATCTATACTAACCGAATTTATGAACGTTTGCAACCTCCCAGTCCCCTTGAGATGTCTCATGATTGGATTAATAATTGAGATTTCATATACGTTTCAAGAGTATATAGTACTGGAAAAAATTATCAGCTTGTTACAGGAATATATCAAGCTTTTAACTAATAAACTATGTGTACTTTAGGCAAGCAATGATATGTATCATAGACTTTAAGATTACATTGATAAATTGCCATCGACAATTATTAAGGCTCCAACATGATTGCGCTTCAAAGGTAAATTCACTTGGGAGATTTTGTGAATATTTGCTAATGAGATTCGACAATGAGTTCGGGATATTTTGTTATCGAGTATTGGTTGAGTAGTTTCTCAAGAAAGGTACATGAGGTTGATAAAAGGTTACAAAAATGTTGTCTAAATTTACAAAATGATTGATGATATAATTTACCTAAAATAACTACAACCACATTAATCAATTTTTAATGTAAAATGTTGACAAGCTGAAATTACAGAAAGTCCTACAAACGCAAGCTATATACAATATCAACAGTTTAAGTACTGAAAAGAAAAATATAGAAATTGGGGAAGAAAGCTTAGGAAACCAACTGGAGAGAATTGGTTTCGAACAATTCTTCACAGAAATTCACAGAGATAGAAAGAGAAGAGAAAGGGAGAAAGGGTTGGGGGAACTCTTCAATGAATATCCCACAATAATCTCAATTCTCTGATATCCATACTAACATAATAAGAAGTGCTAGTCTAAATAAAAAACGTAAAACAACATATTTAATTTCTCACTGACAAAAACATAAAAACAGAATTATAGGAATTCTCCACTTTTGCCTCTTTTTGTAATTTTCTAAATTAAGAAAGTTGGCTTTTTTAGCACATAACACGTGAGTGAGCTTCGCCTGATCAGCCTATTCAATCGATTTCGGTTTCAACTTCCATATTTGCACAAAAAATTTCAGATTTGTATCACTCTATAGTTTTTAATGTTATAAGTTATAACATATGTCAACTAATTAAGAATTTATGTTAAATAAATTAACTACGATTTGAGCCAAGGTCTCTAGAGATAGAAGAGCCACCCAACCTCCAAGCTGCAAGTGATTATTAGATAAAATTGCATTTCTGTCCTGTAAATATGGTCTCTTCTTAATTTTAATTGTATTTACCGAAAAAAGAATTTTTTATTTTGGTTTTCTTTCTCTGTTTTACCTATATCTTCCTTTCTATTTTCTACAGCAAAACTTCCCTCTTTTCTTTTGTTGATGCCCTGCAATGTATGTTTTGAATGGCTATATACATACACATATGAAATTGATCTGATGAGAATAAAAAAATATGATGACGAAAAATTCAATTGTACTGGTGATAGAAAGGGTCGATGTAGTGCAATTGCCAAAGGATATGCTAATAGAAATTCTAATCAATCTTCCGGTCAAATCATTGATGCGATGCAAGTGCGTTTCGAAATATTGGTGTGCATTAATCAAAAGTCCTACTTTTCTCACCAGGCATGTCAAACGGGATTGCAAGAAAATCCTATTGGTGAAACGTTATTTGCCTCCTGAAAATAGCAACGTCATCGATGCATTTAAACCAGGTGGAGATGACATCTTGTCTTTCCACGATCCTGATTTCCCAGAGTTTCTGGTATCGCCAAGCCTTACTGTCCCATTTTTAGATGATGTAGGTTGCCGTTATCAAGTGATTCTTATGGGACCCTGCATTGGGCTTGTTTGCGTAATGTTTTATAAAGTCATTGTTTTGTGCAATCCAGCACTGAGAGAATTCAAGCTGCTTGAACCAAGCCCTTTTGCTTGCCCAGATGGTTGTAGAGACATTAATTATGGATCAGGATTTGGGTTTGATGCCAATAGCAACAGTTACAAGATTATCCTAATGTGCGAAGTATTTGAAATAGATCATTACAGCGATGACGAGTATATTAGGACAGAATTGTATAATTCAAGTACTGATTCCTGGAAGATAATTGATGTTGAAGTGCCACATGTTTGTTATAATCCAGGATTTGATCTTCTTTTTAATGGCGTGTGTCACTGGGAGGCAAATGAATATATTGAAGGGCCCCCCCGCAATGGGCATTATTCTTTCATTTGATCTTGGAACAGAGTTATTTCATCAATTTGAGTTTCCTAATTGGTTTGATGATGATAAGTATCATGGCCTTGTAGCATTAAATCAGTGCCTTACATTAGTCCGCTAAATCTCATTGATATTTGGATGATGAAGGAATACGGCAACAAAGACTCGTGGATAAAAGAGTTGGTAATAGGACCATATCTCTTTACATCTCCTTTACTGTGTTGGGGTAACGAGTGGCTAGTTGTGGAAAGTATCGATAATCAATTGGCTTATTGTGCACTCCATGCAAATCAATTGAAGAAATTTCAATTTCATGGATTTGATGGCTCCTTCCGAGCTCTAATTTATAAAGAGAGCATAATTAGGTTAGATCAGGCGAAAATTTACTTTGGAGGCAGAAAAGACTAGCTGTTAGATACAATTAGAATAACTACATTTCGTGCATGGTTTATAACCTATATATGTTGAATATGTTCTCTAAATTAGTTATAAATCCTATACTGTGTAGTTTCTCTTGATGTACTTTGACACAGTAGTTTTCAAATGGCAAATTTGCAGGTGCATGATTCCGTAACTTTACCTCTTGATTCAATTTAATTATATATATATATATATATATATATATATATATATCTTAACTTGAATATTTAGTCATCACCCTTGTACTTCTTTTGTTCTCCAGACAATATCCATTGTTATATTATCTAAGAAAATGGGGATATTCTTTTTCTATTTTATTCAACTTACTTGATTAAATTAAAGTGATTATAGGTGAGTAATAATAATGAAGGTAGATTTGTATTTACTATCTCAATGATTTTGTGATTACAAATTGATTCTTTTAGTACAAAACATTATATAAGATTATAATTAAATTAAAAAATCATCTATCTATCTATACATATTATAAAAATATGAGTAGCTTTCGTATTTCTTGGAACTTATTAATAGCCAAAATAATAACCTTTCATAATCGTCTAGAAAATCTTTTATTAAAGGATAATTATGTAATTTAATATTATATTTTATGTAATTTTGGTACCATTCCAAATTCTAATTCTACGTAATATATCCTATTAGAATATTAGTTCTCCCTTTTCAGTCAATAAATAACCTATTATAAAATTCCGGAGAAGACTAATTAATCGAATACCATTAAATTAAAGTCATATATAGAAAACATAATAGGGTCAATTATACAACTCCCATGTGGTTTGCACCTTTTTACAATTTCACTATCGAAACCTTACAAATACCTTCCCTTATGGGGTTAAGTATAAGATTTTTTTAGTGGTATTATGTATACATTTGTATATTTTAATTAAGGGGAGTATTTGTAAGGTTTCAGTTACCGGAGGTATTTCTAAGGCTCCCAAGGTTTCTATGGTTTTCATTTTTCAAGAATTTTAAGCATTTGCTTAATTATCCTAAGCATATAATGAGTAATTGATGCATTGAGCAAGCTTTCAGAATCCACTTTAACTTGCAGAAACCTCTAATCCCCCAAATTTCATTAAACTATGATGTTCTTTTACATTGCAAACCAAAAGAAGAGAGAAAAAAAAAAAAAAAAAAACAAACAAACAAACAATTACATGGATCCCCTGAACTATGGCCGTTTTTCAAACTCATCCCCGAGGTTTGACATAATTACAGATACACCATGCTGACTTTAATTCAACGTAAAGTTTGGACGAAAAGTATAAAATTACATTTATACCCTTGACAAAAGTTTTATTAAAATAATTTGAAAATTGACTAATTATGTATTGACTAAGTTGCCATTTTAGTTATAGGGTCCTAAATGTAATATAATTGGGTGTTTGAAAAAAAAAAAGATGAAAGCCCGAAAATACCCCTACTTTTCAGCGCTAAAACACTCGTTTCCTTATATTGTTATATTAAAATATTGTTATTAAAATGTACAAATTATCATTTTAGGAGAATTGTGAAATAAGGGTCAAAATGTGAGAAGATAATTATTAAGTGGACCTTTCTATAATTTGAAAAGATAGAAAAGGTGTGAAAATCAAGGTCTAGGGTTTAAGGAATAAGTAAAAAAGTCAATTTGATTAATTTTATACTTAGATTTTTTCTTGGAAAAAAAACTCAACTTAAGATACTTTTTCATTTTGCACACTATATATTAGGCTAATATTACCATTAACCCCAACGGGTATTATAGTCAATCAATCAAAAATGCAAACATTACAAGACGGTTTTTTTTTTCAAAAACATCCCTATATTTCACCTAAATATTACATCTAGATCCATAAGGTTACTATTGTCATTCCAACTATAATGAACAGTAAAAAAGGGGTATTTTCGGATTTTCAAGAGTTTTTTTTAATGACATCATCATTTTCTTTAATGTTGACTCGATAGTGGCCTAAGTTGTAAACGTTCTTAACGAAATAATGGTGTATTGGTAATTATGCCAAACTTCGGGGATGAGTTTGAAAAACGGTCATAGTTCAGAGGGGTCTATGTAATTGGCCCTAAAAAAAAACGGAAATACAAACACACTAATTGTGCCCACAAAACAAACTTAAAATTCAGACAACCTTAGTTAAGATATATATCGCTTAAGAGTCATTAAAGCATACTATAGAAATCTAAAACATATGCGAATAACACCATTTAATTCCAAAACGAAGATCCACAAAGGATATATGTCTACTGATAGTGAATACGCTGCAGATATGCTGTGATCGATGCAATTACTTCCACACATACAGTTCTTTTTTAGATTTCCATATTTTGGTAATTTACCTGAAATGAAGTCAAAATGACAGTAGTTTCACACTAACACCTGGGGAATGGCGTCATGCATCTATCTTTTGACAATGTCTCTTCCTAAAGGACCTGCAAGTGATGTAAATATCAAATATAATTCATTGAATGACAACTCATACTATGAACAAGCAAGTAATGTTATACCAATAAATTTACCACAATAACTTTTACAAGAAAAGGCCAACCAAAAATTCTCAGATGCAAATGCAAATAACACATCAATAATTAAAAGGATAATTACACAAACCCCTATAATTTTGCGCCTTTTATAATTTAACCATTGAAACCTTGCAACCTTATACTTACCCTCCTGAGGGGTGTATTTATAAAGTTTTTCAAGGAGTATTATGTATATATTTTTATATTTCAACCACTACAATAGAACACTCCTTCACTAACGAAAAAATTTGTCACAAACTCAATAAAATCCATCACAAAACATATCCTATGATGGATTTTATTTCTCAAAACTCTATCACAGTATGCTTTGTCACTGATTTATTTTATGATGGATATAAAGTCCATCACAAATTACTGAGATTTTACAAAAACAAACTTATTTTTCCTCTATTTTATAATCTGTTACTATTCTGTCACAAATTCATAACAAAATTAAAAATCAGTGACAAAATTTTCTCCATCATTAAAGGGTGTATTGTTTTGTGTAAACGAGGGTATTTGTAAAGTTTCAGTTAACTAGGAAGTATTTGTAAGAAATCAATTATTTCGATAATTTTTTGGATTTTTAAGCAAAAATTAGGGGCTTTGTCTAATTGTCCCAAAATCTAAATGAAAGAAATATACAATATGCAAGGAGTATGATACCAAAAGAATCTTCCTGTAAAGAAATAAAAGATATAAAGTTCATTTTAGACAACATTCAGTTTAGCACATGCAGAAACACAATCTGTCATGTACAGATTATGAAAAGTTCAAAGAGACTTCGATACATACAAATATGTATAGTATCCAGGAGATGTGATATGCATATATAAAACCAAGTTATTCCGCGAATCCTAGTCTTTTTCACAAGGATACTGACCTCATTTAAACTAGTCAAGCTCTCCTTGAAAAATAGACATCGGAATGATTGCTTGAGCCCATGAAATTGAAATCTCTTCATTTCATTTTTTTGAAGTGCACAAGATCCCAATAGCTTATCTTTGGTTTCTACCATTAACCATTTATTCCTCCAACACAAGAAAGGTTGTCTGAAGAGGTACGGTCCTATTACAAACTCCTTGACCCATGAATCCTTCATGCCGTATTCCTTCATCAACCAAATATCGACCAAATTAGGCACGTCCGGCCCATCCCCGTCCAATCGATTCACGTAGCGCACTAAGGCAAGGCACTGGTTTAAGACCGTCAGACTTTGACTCTTTCCATCAAAACAATTCGGGTACTCAAATTTTTGGAAAATCTCTCTCCTGACATCAAATGCAAGAATCATACCCATAGGAGGTGGACCTTCGGTGAATTCTATTGCCTGCCAATGACAAGAATCATTGAAGTATAAATCAAATCCATGTTTATTATAAGCATCTGGCACTACTTCATCAATTATCCTCCAAGAACTGGTACTCGAGTCGTACAATTCAACCCTCATATAAGTGTCCTCTTCGTCTACACCGGGTAAAGTAGTCTCCATCATATGCCATACGTGGACAAGTTTGTACCCATTAGTATCAACATCAAAACCAAATCCTGATCCTGAATGGTGGGGAACATAAACCTCTGGACAAGCAAATGGACTTGGATAAAGCAACTTAAATTCTCTCAATGCGGGATTGCAAAAAATATTGATATCACTATCTGTTAGGCAAACAATCCCGTTACATGGACCAAAGAGGTGTACGTAATCGGGAGCTTCCATATCATTTGAAAACGGATTGGAAAGATTTGGCAGTACCAACAAATCCAAAGAATCTGGGTTGTGGAGAGAGAATGTCTTCTCCCCCTCGTCGAATGTTTGGACTATTTTCTAGAGGTAAATAACGCCTTAGAAGCATGATTTCCTGCAATCTCGTTTGAGATGTTTAGTGAGAAAAGTAGGGCTTTTGATTAGAGCATACCAATCCTTTGAAACGCATTTAAATCGCATCAGTGATTTAACCGGGAGATAAACTAGAATCTCCATAAACGTGTCTTCTAGTGATTGCACTCTGTTCTCCATGTATGTGGTCATTTTCAGATTAGGTGATCACACATATAAACACATACATGTATTTATATATATGTATATATTTGAATTGAAATTCTGGAAAATTCAATTCAAAGGCATGAAATTCTTCCAACAGTAGGGCGAAAATACAACAATTTATGAAGAAATACTGGAAAAACAACAATACACATATTCACAAAAGATCCGAGAAAGAGAACTATTTCTAAACATTAGCCTTTTTGGCACCATTATAACAATATTAATTATTGTTTCTTTTCCTCTTTTTCAAGTTTTTTCCTTGCGAGGGTGGAATGGTGATACCAAATCCGGATAATTTGGATCGTATAAGGCGGTGGTTTGTCTTTGCTATGCAGATACTATATTAATTTAGAACATCTACTATGTTTGTTAAGATGTAACGAAATTATGTATCTTTTTAACAAATATTAATTAATCCATTGTTTTTTATGACTTTAACTAATTAATAATTAAATAAAATATTCAAATTTCTAACTACTTCAGTTTTAAAATAATATAGCAACAAACTATGATTTACTAATTTATAGTTTCATTAATAATATTAATTAAGCTGAAATGGTTGGAATTAAACATACTTATTCCTTGAACTTGACAATTTTTTCCTCTGATAGTTTCTTAATTAAAGAAAAATCGTATGAATTGTATAGCATATGTGGTGTGGTAGTAACTATAGGGTTTAAAATGTGGGTTTGAGCTTCCATTACTTACTTCATGGACTCAAACGGAAGAAGATTTTGGACATGCCCAAAATACAAAAAAGTATGTTTAACCTTCATTAACCGAAGTTATTTTGACCTAAATTTTAGTTATTACTTTATTTTTTCCAGAAATCTCCCATATATTTGGTGTTTTTGAATAGCTAGATGAATCGTGTGCCTGGGGACAGGAATTAGTGCTACAACAACGAAGAACAATCAAAACACTTGAAAATGAGAAGGAAGAATAATATATGAAGAAAATTGAAGCTTTGGAATCTGACTTGAAGAAAAGAATGCAAGTGGAGGGAGATTTGGGGATTGAAAAAATTACCAAACAAGCTGAAACTGATGTATTTATGAAGCAGGTCGAGAAATTAAGAATTAGAAATAGGCAAGAACGAATTTGTATAATTTGTTTGGAGCTAATTACACCCAAAACCCTATGTTATATGAAAGTGTCATAAAAAACTATGTGTTACATTTTTATACATAAAAGACCTTGTGTTTTCAAAAATTATTACACTGCCCCCAGTCTATATCTAACATCATAAAAATTTGAAATTTCGATATTAGCCTCACATAAAGGAGTTAACTACACCCAAAACCCTGTGTTATAATATATAAAATAATAATATAAATTTTATCATATTTTATAAATTACCATGTATAATTTAAATATTATCAGTTTTTTTTTCAATTTTATTAAATGAGATTTATATTTTTAACATTTTGAATTTATAATATTAAATTCAAGTTTCAGATTTTTTTAATATTTTGAAGCTATATTATTTATTAAAGATTCTTTTATCATAATTTAGTAAATACAGATTAAAAAGTTTCTGTTTTTTTGAATTTATTAAATAATCTTTTAATCAAAATTAGGTTTTTTAAATGTGTGGTGGAACACATACAAGACTTAAGGGTATTATGGTCATTTGAGGGTAATATGGCCTCTTCTGTCACAGCTGCATCATCAAGTACTTTGGCTTTTTCCACCCCATCAAACTCAGTCTCAGCATCAACATACTTTGCATAGTCCGCGGCATCCTCATTCATGTCATAATCACTATCACAGAATTCTTCACAAATCAGAACTTTTCACATCAATGTCAGATCTTGCAAGACAAGCGGAACGACTTTGAAACAACATATGTAATTTATAAGAATGAGAGGATTTTAATAATTGTTAATACTATATATTTTGTAGTAATATAGTAAAGTCAATTAGTTTAACTAAAATATGGTTTTATGTATTCAGATTTTACATTAACAATATTATTTAAGGAAAAAGGATAAAATAATAATAGTCACGCGCAAAGAACATTCTCACACACACGCACACACAAAATAAAATAAAAAAAGAAACAGTGAGTTCCTAATATAATTGCAATGGGATATATATATATATATACATCTTCTTCGCCAACCTTCTTATGGAAAGAAACGGGATATTCAACAAGCATTAAAAAATATGATAACTCGATATACCTTGAAAATGAATCAAATTAAAACGGATAGCAGCTTTATGCTGATCATACTAGGGACTGGTATGTCCGCTATCTGTCATCGCGTATTTTCCTGAAAGGATCTGCATGTGAAGTAAACTGTAAACATAATAGAAAAAGCAGAGATAATCTATATATCTTTCTTCTGCTTATAAAGCCATAGTTCTAAATTTACTGACTGTGGAGAGTTCTGGCCATAAATTTCACCACATGGATTTCATAAGAAAGGTTGACTCAAAATTCTCAAATGCACAGAGAATATCCAGATTAAACTTTTTGATTGAAAATGGTATCATTGGTCAAAAAATTACAAATTTAAAACTCTTTTCATCATTCTTAATAAAACATTCAATAAGAAATAACAATTATTAAGATTTTAACTCCATATGTTCCACTTAGAAATTCATACAAGCACAATCTTAGAATGAATGTATCAAAAAAATTCAAAAAAAAAAAAAAAAAAAACCTAACTTAGAATGAAGGGCAGCCAACGCTGCAATCAATCTAGTTATTGCTTTGTTGCTAGATGTAGCAACCAAGACACACAACACTAGATAAAAAGGAACATCACACTTAATAACAAAAATAAATGCAAGAAACAGTAACAAAATTATAATTGGAGAAAAATAAAACCAAAGAACCATGCGTAGAGATAAACTTAGTTCAAAATTAACAATTACATAATTTTGACCACACTAAAATTTATGGTAGAATCATAATATTGAGCAGGAACCTAAAACTAGAAATATAGTATATGCAACGGTAGGCAAGAGTTAAAACATACAAATAAATAAAAATATAGATTTCGTGTTAAAAAACTGCTTAAGAGCAATAGTGAGAATCAAGTGAGGCCACGTATAGTGTGACAAGAAACATTTCTGAGAATGCAAATCGCAAGGCCACGCGATAAACACCAATCTTCAGAATTTAAAGTTTTTTTTCTTTCTTATTACAGAATTTTAAAAGTTTACGAATAAAGTATTAGATATAGACAAGCACCAATATATAGAATATAAGGGAAATATGCATGCAAGAAAACAAGTGCCTACATATGCTCATCTTTTCAAAAAGGAAGCTTACTTGATTTATACTAGTTAAGCTCTCCTTGAAAATTAGAGATCGGAAAGATTCTTTTAACCCGTGGAATGATATCTCTTAATTTCATTTGTATGGAGCGCACAAAATGCCAATTGGCTGTCGTCAGTTTCTACCAATAACCACTTATTCTTCCAACATAAGAGGGGTTTTCTGAACAGGTAAGGTCCTATTACAAATTCTTTGGTCCATGACTCCTTCACGCCGTATTCCTTCATTACCCATATATCGATCAAATAAGGCTCCAACCCATCCTTTTCCGATGGATCAAAAATGCGCATCAGGGCAAGGTACTGGTTTAAGACCACAAGACTCGATCTCTTACCATCAATCCAAAATGGGAACTCAAATTCTTGGAAAACCTCAGTTTTTATGTCGAAAGAAACAATAATACCCTTCAAATGGTCATCTCCTTCCCAATGACAAGCACCATTAAAAAAGAGTTCAAATCCAGGATTACCCCCTACCCCGGGAACTTCTTCATCTATTAACCGGAGTCAATGCAGTATGAGCTTGTTCGATTGACGACAGACAATGCCTTCATTTTTCGCCTCTTCTGCTCCTCTTTTCGTCTGAACTTCCCCGTGTTATTATTTTTTACATTGGGCTTTCTTCCCCAAATTTACGTATGATAATTGGGGCGAGTTTGGGCTGGGTCCAAAGCCCATCCATAGGGGTTGGATATGGGGGGTCCATAACAAGCCGCTACCACTATCCACTCTAAATCCATTCGATTTTTGAAAAACTAGATCCAAGATCCGCCCCATACTCATTCAATTGGCAAACTTATAAAATGTTAAATTAGATATTACAGAGTTATGAGTTTATAAACTCTTTTCAAATAACTTGAGGATACCAAGCTATTTCCAAGATAACATATTTGTTTTATGTTTTTACCTTGTTAATTACATAAAGATCATAATTTGATATATTATAAGTTGGGTAATCTTATTTTTATCAAACACGTACTACCATCTTAACTTCCAGAGATCATAAACACTTGAAAATAAAACTTTGACAGAGACCCTCAAAATCAGGCAATCAAATCATGAAACGCAGGACACAACTGCAAATTTAATAAAAGAAGCAAATATAATAAATAATCAATTAATTATGCAGAAAAAATCAGGAGAAATTCCCATTCCGAAAATGATGGAATCTAACGGCTGGAAAAGAAAAGGCGAAAAAGGGTGTCGTCGTTTAGAATGGTAAAAGGAGCTCCTCCCTCCTTCACTTTCACATCGATCGCCTTTTGCTCATGAGAACTCAGAAACTAAAAACTTTTGCTCATGATAAAGCTAATTTTTTTAAGTTTTAATTCATGGAACAATGCGCAGTTCCCGTGTCAATATTGTATTAGATCTTTGCCATATTTTGTTAGTACACTCAAGATTGAATTTTTATTGATTTTTATCCTTTTAACACCCTTGCGAATTTAAAGAGCATCATCGTCAGTTCTTCCTTTCTTCTTACCTTACTTGAATAAAGAATAAATTTGTATTACCTTTTTAGTTTTATAGTTAAATTTGTATACTGTGTGCGTTGTAGAAAACATACATGGAGATCTAGAGAATGTATGGAAAATAATCCCATGGGCCATGATCAGGTGATACTTTTTATTTTATTTTTTTGGTTATAAAACCCATGTGAATCATTTTTACATTAAAAAGGAAATCACATTCTGAAGTTGTCATAAATAATTCAATAAGGTATATATATGTGCTCTCCCCTTAAAGCACCCCACATTAATTTGGTTTTTAACGACAGCAAGCAAAAAGGTTCAATACCAGGCCATGATGCAGTGTCATGGAATAGTTCACCTATATATTAATGGTCATTGTTAAAAAAAATATATATGTTACAGTATTTATATCGTGTCGTATTCATATCACTAACTTACTATGGTTCGTGCGCGCACATGAGTGGTTCAAACTTCAATCGTTTCCTTTCTATTATTATCCTAAATTTATAATTAAAAATACTTATTAATGTATGTAGCCATGTAGATGGATGAATTGAAGAAATTGACTGACTTGGGATAATAATGTCCAATTTCTTATCTTCAAGTACGATTGGGGTACTACACACATTGACGTGTATTAGATTAGAAAGGAATACAAGTCAAGCTGAGTCAAGAGTCAAGACCCTAATTATTAATCATTTGATTAACGGCACACCATCAACTGCACATAAATTGTGCATGCCCTAAGTTTATTAATTCCTCTCTCTCTCATTTTACATCTTATGTTATAAGTCGTAACTTATAAGCCTTGGGAAAAAATAATTTCGAACTTGAGTTATTGAAATTATTCAAAAATCAATGAGATGACATAAAAAAGACTTATTACCAAAGGTTAATTAAACCTTTTCTTAATGAAAGTTAGGATATAGAATGGATGTCATATAAAATGCAGTTGCACGAATATTACTATAAAAGAATTATCATATAATATCGTATCGTGTTAAACATCTATCTAGTACTAAATATTATAAAAAAAAATCATATCACGTGTTGTATCAATATTTTTGTATCATAGTCTCGTAAAACTTTCAACATATTATATCTTTCTTACTTAAATATCCCTTTCACTCTGAATTTAATTTTTTTTCTTTAATTAAAAATTTAGATCATTTGCATATACCAACCCAACGTTTGCATCTTTTAACAAAAAAAAACTATCCAAACTTTACGAACAGTTCTTGAGATTATAAATACTCTTAAAGCTTCAACAAAAATTTTAGAAACTATTCGTAATGTTTTACAAATCTCACGACTTACTAAAAAAAAATATCACAATTTACATTAAATTGCAAACAGTTAGATTTTACAAAATCGCAATTTGAAATATATATCAATCGGTTTAAAATTATTATTTTTTTTAAAAAAAAGGAAAAAGATCCAGGATCACCCTTAGAGGCAATGATAATATTATTACCTTTTTTTAGGACAAATTACACTTTGCACCCTTGAACTATACTTCCCGTCGCATTTATCCCCTTAAACTATGAAATGTGACAAATACCCCTCAATAAAATATTTAGACCGAATTGTCCTTAGGTTTATAGAAATAGATATCATATTTATCGTTCACAATGTACTTTTTTAATTTATAATTTAAATTTACCTTAATCAATATTTTCAATTTACAATATATAAAATTAATTAATAGTTCAATTTTTAAAATTAAATAATATGGATGAAATAATTAATTAAATTAGCTTCAAATTAAGTTAGTGAATTTGTTATTCTTAACTTTAAACAAATATGAATATGTTAATTAGCTTGAGTTATATATATTTTTTGAAAATAACTCAAACATATATTTATTTACCCCTATCCAATAATTTAGTGAAATCTTAGATTTGAAATTTAAATGAAAAGAACATGTCAAATTAAACTCAAAATAACAAAAAAATATTTCTTTTTTTTAAATCTACAAATGGTAAACTTCTTTATCAAAATATAAATTACTTAAGCTAGCAATTATTTTTTCTACCTTAAAACCAAACGAAGATTCTTTAAATTAATTTAACTAATATTTAATGCATAATATAGTTAAATGCTATATTAATATTAAGTATTAGCTTATGTTTTTCTATATATTTATTGAAAACTATTTTGGTAGGAACATATTTGTAGTTAAATTTGAAGTGAATACTTGAATATATAAATGATATAAATGTATATATATATCTAAAGGTAATACAATTTAATTATTTTATTGAGGAGGTATTTGTTACATTTCATAATTCAAGAAGGTATATATGAAACTAGAAAAATATAATTTAGGAGTGCAAAGTGTAATTTGCCCTTTTTTTAAATAAAAAGTAAGGATAATTTCGTCCATTAGAAAAGCAAGCTCTTTCTTTTTATAAATAGACATCAAGAGTAAGTTCAAAAACACAAAAAGGGTTTCGAGAAAAAAAGAAATAAATGCGACGACTTGAAATAGACTTTTCCGATTTACATTTACATATAAATATACATACACTAAGATTTCTCTCTCTACCCACGCACAGCACACATATCGGCCTCACCTCTGTCAAAACTCGGCGTTGTTTAACAGAATCTTCTCCTTGTAATCTTTCATTCCTTCTACTCTTTATCTCTCTCCATACTCCTCATTTGCACTGATCTTGACAGGGAAATTTATTAATCCAGCAAAAAAATCAAAGATCTGGGCAGAAAAAATGGGATCGTTAATCCCTCCAGAACTCAGCTTGGATTGTAGATTTTCATCGAAAGCGTGCGTTCAGAAAACAACCGGAAAGTTTCTTTCCGAAGTTTCTAGGATTCACAGCACATCCGAGAAGATTTTAAAGCTTGATGATTACGTTAATAGATTGCAAGATGAGAGGACGAAGATCGGTGGCTTGAAGAACGAACTCCCTCTTTGCATGCTCCTCCTTGGCGATGGTACGATCCTTTTCGTCGTTTCTCTTCAGTTCCGGTTTTGGTATAAATGAATATTTTCTAAAATAGAAACAAGTTCGAGCGATGGGTTTGGTATTTGTTCTTCTTTCTCGGTTTTCATATGTCAGGGCTAATCTGTTTTTTTGTTGTTATTGTTGTTTATGAATATATACATAAGGTATTGCGAGTTTTTTCTCCATGGAAGTATTACACATTGAGAAATATGGTCGAAATAAAATTGTTGGATTGGTTTTAGTTGATTTATATGAATGGATTTGTTTCTTACTTAACTTATGTACTGATAATTTGAATGATTTCCTTTATTTCAGCCATTATAACAATGAAAGAAGAATTAACTCACTGCAAGGAATCCAACCCTGAGCCAGTTTTAGAATTCATACCATTGGAGAAAAGCTCCAATGATGAAAAAGATGTTGGTACGAAAGAAAAAGATATTAGCAGCAGTGATAAAATGGATTGGCTGAGCTCTGCACAGTTATGGAACCCAGATAATGATCATCATGACCAAAATACTAATTTAAGCAACACAAAATCTACCTTAAAACTAGATAACAATAAGGTAACAATAGAAATGACAAATGATTTCCGGGTTCGAAATTAAGGATTTCTTGGTTGTGCGTGTACTTATGATTCGTGTATGTTTTTTTGTCTGAATAATAGAGAACTGAAGAAGAACGAAACCGGCTAGTGATGGGTAATTTGTTTCAGAGTGGTAAAAACAGGGCAGCTGAAAGGACATTTGTGCCATTTAAGGGGTGCACTAATTTTCCAGTGATGAATGTGGCAAAGGAGGATAGGAATGAATTGCCAGTTGCAGGGCTTTCACTATGTACACCTCAAATCAATAATTCAAGGGAGGATATCAATGGAATTGTTTTTAGCCCAATCTCCAGCTGTAGCAGATCAGAGTCCTCTTCAGCAACTCATATTCAAGCAAATTATAAGCATGGACAGCAGCAAAATACTAGGAAACAGAGAAGATGTTGGTCACCGGAACTGCATCGACGTTTTGTAGATGCCCTTCACAAGCTTGGAGGTGCACAAGGTTCGAAATGAAGAAAGCTTGTTATATATATATTTTTGTGTTATCCACAAACTTCTGTTAGAAATTTTATTATGTTAGCTAAGTGTGTGTTAAATTTTGCTACCATTAGTTAGAAATGCGTTCTTGATGAACTTGGTAGCTAAGAATTTGTGCCTGATCCTAAGTTTCATGTTTCCCTTGCGTTTTAAGCGTCTAATTTCAAGTTCTACCACAAGGATTACGATAATTCGTATCTTACATAACTTGCTTTGCTGAAAAATGAGAGTAGTAATTCAATCCACAAGATTTTAAGTATGAATTTTGCCTCTCTATTTTGCAGCTGCAACTCCTAAGCAGATTAGGGAGCTTATGCAAGTCAATGGTCTCACAAACGATGAAGTGAAGAGTCATTTGCAAGTGTGTTTCTATATCTCACACTAAAAATATTTCTTACATTTGTTTCATTAATCTCCCACATAGGAAAACTGATGATCATGTATGTTTCTTTATGTCAGAAATATCGTCTCCACAATCGAAGAGTGACAACAAACACATCCCGTTCTCAAGCTATTGGTTTGTGGATGTCTCGAGAACTGTTTGGTGAACCACTGAAGCTCGGAAATTCCCAGAGTGGGTCCCCTACAGGCCCTCTTAATTTAGAGGGATCTTCTCCCTCTAGTGCAGATAGCATTGAAGATGAAGATGAAGATAATGAAACAGATAGCAATTGCTAGAAGAGTGACCATGAATTATTTGGCAGAGTTTAATGTATAATCTGTCCATCCCATGAGTTTTGCAGAAACTATGAGATTTACATGGGAGGACTGCCTGTTCAGCGTAGTAATAAATTAAGATATATTATTATACGTATATAAGATCTTGATTATGCAGAATTATATGAAAAAATTTGCATGGATTAATTTTCGTCCCGCCTTCGTTGAAATGTGTTGTTGCTTATTTGATTCTTTGATCATAAGAAACATCAATTTAGCTCGATAACCACAAAAATTATACGAGAATGTTGATAAGTGGACTATGAAAGTAATTTTTTGCATGAATGGTACATCCTACAGTTCAGATTATGTCATATTTTACATATTGCTTGAGTCAACTTTTGGAATGATATTTTTCTAAAGTAGTTTTTATGGTTAGTGAGTTTGTTTGCTTTCTTTATTTTCATCTGAATAATGAAGAGGATAATATTGGATGACATGAGAATAGAAGACGGCTTCCACTTTCCAGGACTGGGCAAAACCAAATATTTGCTTTTGTGTACCACAAGGAAAGGTGATGGTCCACTTTTATAATACATAGACCGATTCGTTTGTTGAAACCTATCATCATCACACTTTAAACTTTTGCTATAGGGTGGGTGATAGGGAAAATACATACCATTTTGCTGACAAAATTTGTCGCCCAGTTGCATAACCATTTATACTATTATATTATTCATACCCGGCCCATTTTGGGTAAAGTATACGTATACGTTGATATGTTAAAAATACATCTGTCCAAGCCAACTTTTGAGTTCTGTAACTGTTTCACTTTCAAGGAATCCAAGGAGAATATATAGAACCAAAACCAACATGGGCTAGCGCCTGGTATTTCTGAATTCATTTCTTTTTATTATTTAAAAATTGGATAATTTTCCATGATTATTTAAATTGGAAAAAGACGCATGGCTCGGGGAATCAGAGGACTCAAATCTTGTTTATACCATTTGTCTTGCAACGAAAGGCAGTCGAATAAAAAATTGTTGAGCAAGTTGTAGGAATCTACAAGCTAGCCAAAAGTGAATGGTTAGAATGAGGAGAATCTTAATTTGTTGAAAGTTGGTTTCAGGCTCTGCTCTGTCCCAGAAAGTTAATTGGTTTCAGGCTTTCAGCACCTATTATTCCTTTTGCCTTTGGCCTTTGCATGGGTCAGTTTATGATCAATTAGTTCAAGGGTTTATTTTATTAATGCCTTGTCCTTCAATATTAGTTTATCAATTACTACCTAATTAATTAAATCAATAACATTTAAATTAACTAATTAATAAAAGTTTTAATTAACAATCCTTAATTGCATGCAGTCATTTTCGGTGTGCTTATTATATTAGCCATCGAACTATTCGGAAAACCTAATCGAATCAAACATGGGAATAATTGTACATTAAAAGTTTAATAACATTAATGTCCACGATATATGGCATTGAACACACACAACACCAGAAACATGGAACCTTAAGATACGGAAATGAGCATGCATACATTTAAACACCTTCCGTGGACCTTAATAGGTCAAATATTTATGAAATTTTAGAATTGATTCGTTCGTCTATGCATGCCTACCTAGCTAGCAAGTTAAATCCCACTTTATACAAACAAAAAATGTCTTCTAATTGTGATCGAAAGTGCTTGACATAAAGTGATCTCTTTCATGTACAAGATAATGGAACAAGAATCTTCGAGACAATATATAATGAGCGAGCGAGCCCACATTGATGGCTCCATTACAAAATGGGGGCACAATCAAATGCTAATTTTGAGCAAAAATAGTGGAACCAACAATTTTGCTTTTCATCTACTCAAAAGTACTACTTTCTTTTGTGCTTCCCTAATTGATTTAAGATTCCATTTTCAAATTCAACCACTTTGATCAATTATGATTTATTAGCTAGTGAAATCGAGAATCTAATCTTATGAAACATATCGAATAATATTTGTTGGTTGGAAAAGTTCTTCCAATGGTTAGATTTTCGATCGCTTTCCAATATGTCCTTCTATTTTGGGCTATAAATGATCACTAGACCCAGCATGCATTAAGTTTTTAAAAGTTTTCAAGATTTAGCTAAAGCTTGTCCTATAAGCTAGCTATTAAGCTCAAATTTACAATCTTTGATTTTACCTCCAACATGGTGGTTTAATTGATGGTTAAATTTACTATTTTTCACTTTTAATATCTAAGTTTGAATCTTACTATAAAATTATTAATAAAATGTGTCCGATCTTATAAACTTACATTTGAACTTTTACTTATTATAAAAAAAAATTAACATCATGAACCGATTGATAAACTTTACAAAATCCATATACTTAAATTAGGTCCACTAAGAAAAAGTTAAAGTTGGATATGCTAGCTGGGACCTAGAGTTAAGGATACTCGAATAAACTTATAATCAATTCAACTAATTTTACATTGGTACTATATATTATTGGTGGAAGAATGAGAGGAGAGGACCCATACCGTCCTCTGTCGAATAATTTCCTAATATATAAATATGCCGTAAATGATTGTAGAGCGAGAAATATTAGTGGTCTCATATGTTTTTGTTAATGTTACCGTATATTAATATACAATGGGACAATGGGTGAATGTGACTTTTCTTGGTGCATGTCACTCTATTCCCTCAACTTTACTCACTTTTTCCCTATGACTATGAGAATATAATTTATAATCAATTATGTCCGTCTTGTCAATGTAAAAGTTTACTCCAAGAATAAAAAATTAATGATAAAATATGAAGGTATTAATCTAAACAAATTCTCATATAAGTAATATTTATATTTTGTAATGCACTTATCAGTAATATCTTACATCATTATATTTCGATATACAAAGAAATTAAATACATACTCTTTTTTGAATAATAAATTTTGCTAAGTAGTATATATTCTTGTTGAATTTGTATTATTATTTAATTTTCTAAATTTTTGTAATTCTATAGACAGTTTATCTAATATCTAGAAAACTAGACATATCAGTGGAAGGCCCAGTACAAAAGCCCAAGGGTTTTGTCTTAATGGGCTTTCGCTTAAGCCCTTATTCCGAAACTGGGTTTCTACTAGTCATTTAGTAAGTTCTACTTAGTGCTGTTAACGGGTTGGATTTGGCTGGCTTTTCAAAATTCGAATTCAATAATTTTTGCATACACATAGAACCTGAGGTAAGTTGTTAGTATAATATAGCATTCGGATCCGATCCTGGCACCCTAACAATGAAATTCATTAATATCTAATTTCAATTTCGATTGAGAAATAATTCTATAGATATCCAACCCATTAAGCAAAACCCATTGGGCTTTTGTATTGGGCCTTCCACTAATATGTCTAGTTTTAGATATTTGATAAACCTTGAAAAGTTGAAAACAATTGAAAACGGATGCATTCGAATACCTGAAAAAGATTTAGTCAAAAGTATTTTGTAAGAATGAAAAATCATAGAGCAAAATGCGGTAATCAGTGACTCATCTTAAATTTACAGTTGCTACAATTCAGGAGAAAAAAACAAATTCCTAAACCATTAATCCTTCACCACCAAGAAAATTACTTGTAATCCTCATTTATCTCGCTCGCATAAAAGAACAAATACACTAAATGGCCAACATGCAAATTCAAGAATACAACTATTAGGGATAGCTTATTTTCTTTCTTTTATTTTTATCTTTTTAGTTTCAATATCATTGATATCCATCCGTCGTTTTCTTGTTAGGAATATTGCAATTATTCCAAAAAAACAAAAAATAAATAAAAAAAAATGGCACGAGAGAATGATAAATTCCTTGATGCTGTAGAAACCGATCAATTAGCTAATAATAATAATAGGAATGATAGCTGGTCGTTTAAATTCAATGCGGGGGCGCCGGAGTTTGTGCCGACTTCGTACGGCACGCAGGCCCAGAGCCAGGTGCCGATAGCGTGTTATTTCTATCCATATTTTCCGTCGTATGTTGATGGGAACAGTGGGAATTGGATTTATATTGCTGATCAGGAAACCACACTCCCTTTGGTTGATCCAAAGCTCACTGCCAATGGCGCCTCGGCCTTGCCGCACTCTCCCAAACAAAACCACAAGGACATTGCGCTTACCGATGAGCTTAAGCAGAAGATCATCAAACAGGTTCTAATCTCTCACAAATGTTTTGGTGGAATTGTTGGGTTTGTTTATTTGTCATGTTCCAAATCAAGAATGAGTATATATTTGGCGTTTTTAGCTGATCAGTCTTTGTTAGTGATAGTGAGACCCCTTATTTGTTTTTATCGTTTCTTTTTTGGCTCATTCATTATGTAAAATATGAAGAATGTGGTTAATTTTTTGGTCATTGTTAATTATGTGGGGGAAATTATACACTCTACCCGCTACAATTTAGGGGGTAAAATGTATTTTCACTTGCTAGTTTCAACAGTGTGATTTGAATGGGTAAGTGTTATTACATCTGATTCTAATACTTGTCTGGTAACAGGCAGAATATATGTTCAGTGACATGAGTATGCTAGCCAATGAATCCTTTGCCAAACATGTGAGCAAAGATCCTGATGGCTTTGGTGAGGATATTAAATTAGCTTTAAAATTTGTGTTTCTTAGCAACAATTTTTTCATCTCACTTGACTTGTTTTCGTGTTGAATGTTTAAAATGCGACCAGTTCCAATAAATTTTGTTTCAACGATAAAGAAACTCAAATCCCTCAATGTTAACAATCAAATGGTTGCACAAGCCCTGCACTCATCTTTAAAGCTGGTTAGTGGTTTTGTGGCATTGTATATCCTGCAACTAAAATAAGAACTCTGTTAAATTCAATTTTTTGGTTTTTTGTGTGAAACAATTGTGATAGGTTATAAGCAATGATGGGAAAAAGGTCAGACGTAAATGCCCCTTTACGGATAAAGCAAAGGAGGACTTGCAGGTATGCGAATTAATCTCCCTTGTTAGTAAAAGAATTAATATTAAAAAGAAAGAAAAATTACTTACTCGATTCCGAATCTTGTTTTTGATCATATCTAATGCAGGCGCGTACTGTTATTGCTGAAAATCTACCTGATGATCACTCCCATCAGAACATTGAGAAATTGTTCAATGTGGTTGGAAGGTTCGAATATTTACCCTTGATTATTTAATATTTATTTTATTATTACTAATGACTGATTATTCCTATTCTCAAGTATTCCCTTGCATGCTGAATATTATGTTCATATTTATTTTGTAATGCAGTATTAAGTCAATCAGAGTATGCCAGCCACAAGAACCAAATTCTTGCCGTTCCGCTAAAGGTGATTTAGTTGTCAGTAATAAGGTATGAGAGATTGGAGAAAGAAATCCTGAAACTGTTTCATTATCATCTTCATCTATGGATCTGATTTTCTCGTTTTTTTTTGTTTTTGGCTTTCTTTTGAAGCTTCATGCACTGGTAGAGTATGAGAACTCTGAAACAGCAGACAAAGCGGTATGTTTACTTCTCTGTTCCTAGGAACTGAAAGCATTTTCATTTCCCATTATATTGTGCTTGTATAGATATTATCCTTGATCTTGTTAATTATGTTAAACAATTGACTTCTTCAGGCTGAGAATTTGAACGACGAAAGAAACTGGAGAAAAGGCATGCGTGTTAGGGTTATGCTTAAGCATATGGTAGGTACCACCATTCTACTTGAACAAAAAACTTATTTACAAACATATAGTTTCTACATTCTTTTTCACAAAAATCAATTAATTTTGAATATGCTATTATTGCAGCCCAAGTCTCTAACTCTAAAGAGCACGAAGTCTGATTTTGATGGATATTTAGATGAAGAAACAAATCAATTACACGAAGATTTCTCTCGGCCTAACTCCCTAGAATCAGCTGATGTAATTCCCTTATTACAATGTCGCAATCAACACTTGGTTATTATCTTCTATCATGAAATCATTCTTAATTTTCTTCGTCTCTTTCATGTAGAGTGATGCAAATCAAGGTGTATTGAAGAGAAGCTGGTCTAGAAGTAGAGGAAAGCCTAAGAGCCGTATTCAGATTTCATGCAACATGCCTAATCCATCTACGGGTGATTTCTCTGCAAGGCACACCCAAAAAGGCCCGAGAATGCCTGATGGGACACGAGGTTTTACTATGGGCAGGGGAAAACCACTCTGCGTTCCTGTTCAATCCTGTTAAAAGTTTAGTGAAATGTTTGATGAGATTCTTTGTAGCTTTGGTTTTTGAGCTGCAGGGGATCGTGATGGACGGTTTATCATTTTTTCTTTTTTCCCGCCAAAGACACTTAGGGACAGGGCTGTTGATTCGTAATTGAATGCTTATTTTGATCAAGGCTGCTCAGAAATTTATATATAGGTCGATTAGCTAGTTGATTTGGTGTTTCGGGACTATATAGTGTTGCAATGTTAAATCCTGTTGCCGAATGCTATTTCGTGGGCAAAGTGTTGGTGTATCTCTACATCTTTGCGCTGTTAAATTACAAGGTTTCCTTTGCTTTCGTATCTTTGCGTAATTACATCTAGCCCCAGGAATGGTTACTTTACTAAGAAAACTTCACTTATTTGATGAATTACTATTACCCCCTCAACTTTATCTCCCGCTAATATATAACCCATGCCGTTAGGATTTGATTTTAACACCGTGAAAATTTCAGAATGCCAACTTTCAATAAGCTTGTCGTAGTATTACATATGGTTGGAGGGTTAAAATGTAAGATTTTCACTCAAACACCAACTCACTCTCAACACCTCCAAGTTCTTGTCAAACTTGAAAATAACAACGTGACGTCAACAGAGTTTAGTGGTAGACGGTAGATGAGAGTTTTGGCCAAATACAACTTCTTTTAGCATGTAGCGGTACGGGCTCTAACTAGCTAGTTGGAACGTCAAAAGCTAGTTAGTAAGTGAATTTGGAAGGCGGCGAAACCGTGATTGGTAGCTAATTGGCATTTTTGTGAAACTAAATTCAATCAGTAGTGAGGACTGACACAAATTGATTGAGAGACATACATAATTTGATGAGTGACGAAAAATTATTAGAATATAATTTACAGTTACATTTACCCTTTATACTGATTGAATATACATTTACATTTATTGGAATATCGTACCAAAGATTATATCATTTATTAAATTTCACTATGTTAAATGTGGGTAAACTTGCAAAAGAAATAATATAATTTCTTCAAAACAAACAAATTAATCGGCCCATTATTAGCCCAGTTGGTTAGAGTGTCGTGCTAATAACGCGAAGGTTCGATGCATCATTATTTATATGGTCTTACATTTACCTAATTTAGACAACTTTTTCCTTTCCTACGTTTATATTTCTGTTGTCCTACAGCTTTCACGGTTCCACCCATTATTCTCCCTTTAGTTTCTTATTTCTTGTCTCAGCCACAAAAGTCGTTCCTCTATTTTCTCGTGTATCTTTCGTCATATAGGTAACCCGAATGTATCGTATCAAGCGAGCACCGCAGACACTCAACAACATATACGTACAATAATATTAGCTAGGGATAAAAATGGAGGAGAGATCAGTGCCGGAGCAACAGGATATGCTAATTGAAGTTTTGATCTATCTTCCGATCAAATCATTAGTGCGATTCACATGTGTTTCCATGTATTAGTGTGCTTTGATTAAATCTCATACTTTTCGGACGAGGCATCTCAATCGTGATTGCAAGGAAACTTTATTGGTGAAACGCTTTTTGCCGAATAGCAATAGTGAAGTATATTTATTAGGTGACATAATCTTGTCTTTTCATGATCCAGATTGCCCAGAGTTATTGGTATCACCAAATTATGTACCTCCATTTTGTAAGGATACATGGAATACGGAAATAGATCTCTACGGATCCTGCAACGCCCTTGTTTGCTTGATATCTCGAGATGTGGTTATTTTGTCCAACCCCGCCTTGAGAGAATCCAAGATGCTTCCTCCAAGCCCTTTTGCTTTGCCGGACGGTTATAGGGCCATTAATTATGGATCTGGATTCGGCTATGACGCCAATACTAATGATTACAAGATTATTCAGATGTGGCATATAACCGAACTGGTTGGGGGTGAGCACTTGTTTGATGCCGACTCTTGTATTAGAATTGATTTGTACAATTCAAGCACTAATTCTTGGAAGATAATTGACGCCTTGATCCCAAGGGTTTACAATAATTCAAGCACTAATTCATGTGAATTAATTGAAGCGCCACTTAATATGGTTACTATTCTTACTTTTGATGTACGTAATGACGTTTTTCGAGAATTTAAGTGTTCTTATCATGAAGAAAATGAATCTTCTCTCATGGTCTTAAACACTTGTCTCGCCTTATTTCACTATTATGGGAGCGATGTTGACATTTAGATAATGAAAGAATATGGTGTTAAAAGAATCTTGGACTAAAGAATTAGTAATAGGACCATACATTTTTGAGTGTGCTCTCTTTTGTTGGAGGAATGAATGGCTATTTGTAGAAACCATAAACTCTCAGTTGGGCTCCTGCGCACTCAATGCAAATGAAATCAAGGAATTTCAATTTTACGGTTTAATGGGCACATTTCGAGCTAACATTTTCGTAGAGAGCTTAGTGAGTTTAGATCAGCTATTTTAATTGCTGTTGACAAAAGTAGGAGTAGCCTGATTGATTTTAGATAGTACAACTACTTTTAATGTCGTATATATCAAACCGGCAAATTGCAATTTTACCATACTTATTTGTCTATTTTAAGTTTTATCTCTTAATTCTTAAAAACAATATAATTTGGGGACAAGTTTTTTCCTAATTCGTTTTTCAGGCTCGAAAAATTCATTATGCTGGTTGGAAGCTTATGTGACTTATAACCTAACACCACATCAATTAAATAAGTTTTTCTACTAAAAAAATTAAATAAACTGAAAACTTACATTAATACTTGACAGGAATTTTTTTTATTTATTTCTAGTAATGAAAATATATATAAATACATCAATAAAATAAATTTTTTTAGTTATATAAATTAATTAAAGAAAAGGAACATGGAAAGAAGATGAAGAGAAAATAAAAAAGTGTAACTAAATAATAAAAAAATTGTTACACCAAAACATGAGTTAGACGAAAGGTAGTTATTGTTGGGAGGAAAATGTTTAATACTTAGAGGATTCCTTCTTATTTTCTCTCGATGTAAGTTATAATTTTCGCGTTCATATAAAAATAGATTATTGATTATAGACTTGCTTCAAAACAAGATTTTTCTATGGCGCATTTGCTTCGAAGCTATCCCTACTTTTCGTCATAATTATATGAATGATTTTTCCCTCATGTGTCAAAATGAGGGGAAGATTTAATTCACGCTTTGATTAAATAAGAATATGAGATTTTGCAAGACAAGTTTGGGCCATATCTGGATTGCAATGGACAATTATTTGTCACCTAGAATCTGGTATTCGAAGAGGGCTAGCTCTCTTATATTTTTGGGCATTTGAATATTGATGATGGCAACTTATTTGCTTATATACTTTATCTGTTGTGGTCCAACAGAAACAAAGTTAGAGTAGGTGAAGATATTGGGAAATGGAAACCTTTTAAATTTCACAATGTTAAATATATGGGTAAACCTACAAAAGAAATAATATAATGTATTTAAAAAACCAAATCGGCCCATTAGCTCAGTTGGTTAGAGCGTCGTGCTAATAACGCGAAGGTCGCAGGTTCGAGACCTGCATGGGCCAATTTATAAATCTTGTTAAATTTCCTCGGTTTTTTCTTCATTTTTTATTTGTTCCTTTTAGTTTTTTGTTCTTTCCTATTTCATCATTTTTATTTTTTATTTTTCCTTTCAATATTTTTGTCCTTCATAATTTGTTCGATTAATTAATTTTTCATAGTCTTTTTAATTTTTTTTCTTTCATGTTCTTTTCTATTTCGCCCTAATTTTTATGTTTTTATTTCAAGTTTTAAATTTGGAAAGTTGAGTGATCTGTTTTCCTGCATAATCTCTTATTAATTCCACTTTCCTTAATCGAATTCTGATTAAGGCACTTGACTATTAGATGATACTAATAAAATTGAAGTGGTGCATTAACCTTTATCAATATTGCATGTTTCCGTAATGTATATGCGCACAACAGTACTTGTTAACTCTACTACTATAGAATTAAGCGGATGCAGTTTTGACACCTCAAATTCCACTTACAGGCAGACCACCACAGTTTTAATAATTAAGGTTTCTCCACTTTCTGTGTTGACTTGCCTAGCTCGCCTCAGATTTGTTGCATGCTCACTGTATAATTAATATTTCACCTATTACACAGTGCCATTTATTTTAATTAGCAACGTGCTAAACTCTATTATTCAAATCATCAAAAACAATTTTTAAAGAAAAGATGTCATCTTAATTTCCCTGACAATGAATGTGTCTGGACTGCTGCTTTTTTATCAAAACAGACAACTTCTTAATGGAATCTCATGAATATATATATTAATGTCACCATATTGTGAATCTTTACAATGTCCATGTTGATTATTTGTTGGATTATGAACACAAAATGCGATGAAGTTGTGAAAAATCTCAATTACTTGAGGAACATATATAATATGGATAATTTATAAAAGCCATCAGCAGTATGTGATTCATGTGCAAGAATTCCACAACTTACAGATTATTTAAGTACTAATTAGTGGAAGTATTAAACTAAATTTATCTTCTAAAGATATATATATATATATATATCTTGGTGCATGAATATATATCATCATGAACATAGTGGAAGGCCACTCTCTTAAGCACACCAATGAAATTCTCTTCCATAATCCCATATTCCTGCTATAAATAGAGGTAAATTAAACCACTTCTAATCATCAACAGTTAGCAATTCTCTTCCTAATCTTAAACACTTCCACAAGCAATGGACAATAAAACAATTTATCCTGTTTTTTTGTTCTGCATAGTCCTCTGTTTGGCGCATTTGATAAATGCGAGACCTGTTCTTCCCTCTTTTGATAAATCAGATGGACCACTGAGGAACAATTATTATGATAAGTCTTGTCCTAACTTGCCGATGATAGTAAGGTTGGGTGTTTGGGCTGCACTCAAAAATGACACTAGAATGGCTGCTTCGCTCATCCGCCTGCACTTTCATGATTGCTTTGTTGATGTAAAAAATTCTTCTCATCCTACTTACTTTTCTAATTTGCTTACCTTGAGGGTATGTTTTTGTAATTTTTCAAACTTCAGGCTATGTTTGCGTAATTTGGCCAAATTAAGCTCAGGGTATGTGAGTGTAGTTATCCCTTTAAGCTCGATTGTTAGGCATGTCACTTTCATTTAAAGCATTGTAGTGAAAGCTGTTTAATTCTGGTATATATATATATATATATACGTCCAAAACTTCTTTCCATGTGCTTCAAATGAGCATGTGATGCTGTGAGTGTCAAGATTGGATCTTCACATGCTCATCTTTACGCTCTACATTTTCTAAAAGTACAATTCTATCTAAAAATAATGATTGTCCCCCACAAGGATACAGAAGTTGCCACATGTCAAATTTCACATAAAAAAAAAGAAGGTTTTAACTATAGAATTCTGAAATTGCTGATACAGTAAACTGTAGACTTCTTACTATATTAGTTGAGTTTAGCATTATTGATAGTTCCATAAGAATTACTGAACACTTATCAGATTCAGTTACTAGTGATGGCTAAATATATGATCATCATAGTTCTAAGTGTTAATTAAGGATCAGTGTTATAATAATTTAAGATTGAATGATTATATTGGCATGTGACATAGGGATGTGAAGGTTCAGTGCTTCTTGATGACACTAAAGATTTCAAGGGAGAGAAGAATGCTTTGCCCAATCGTAATTCAGCTAGAGGATACGAAGTTATTGACAGCATAAAGGCAGATTTAGAAAAGGCTTGTCCTGGAACTGTATCATGTGTTGATATATTAGCTCTTGCAGCAAGAGAAGCCATTGTTATGGTAAAAATTTAAACTCTGTACTTTGTGTACTTTACTACAACATAATAATTTAAGGGGGAATTACACACAGTACCATTAAGGTTTGACATATTTTAAAAATACCCCCTTTATTTTCTAAAATTACAGAACCCCCCCCTGAGATTTCAAACAGATACAAATATCTAACAAAATACCCCCTTACTTTATTCAAAATCTTTCCTAAAGACCCCTGTAATTTGTAATTGTTTGAAAGATCAGGGGGTTTCTGTAAGTTTTTAAAATAGAGAGGGTATTTTGTAATTTTGGAAAAGTGCAGGGATACTGTATGTAATTTATGCTAATTTTAATAATGAAATATTTAAAATAAAAAGATAATTAATAATTGGGTGTTATTATGTTTTTAATCTGTTTTGAGCAGGCAGGAGGCCCATCTTGGCCTGTTGCATTAGGGAGGTTGGATGGGCTAACAGCAAGTGAAAAGTCAGCAAATGAACAGTTGCCATCACCTTTTGAACCTCTTGAAAATATTACTGCCAAATTTGTAGCAAAGGGACTTGATGATAAGGATGTGGTAGTTCTATCTGGTAATTCTTTATTTCTCTTTATTAATATAAAATCAAGTGAATGAAGTGTTATATTCATGAGTTTTGGATTAGGGAATGGTTGACAGGGGAAACATAATCCAAAGTCCAAACATGGTTTTAATTTGCAGGTGCTCACACAATTGGTTTTGCTCAATGCTTCACTTTCAAGAGGAGGCTCTTCAACTATAAAGGCACCGGCAAACCCGATCCTTCTCTTGATTCTTCTGTTGTCTCAAGCTTACAGACCACTTGTCCTAATGTTGATAAATCAAACAGCGTACTTAATCCTTTGGACTCTCAGACAATTAACAGATTTGACAACATGTATTACAAGAACATAGTTAATAACACTGCCCTTCTCGAATCTGATCAAGCTTTAATTGGAGATCCTAAGACTGCTGCCATGGTTAAAACCTATAGTGCTGATCCATTTCTATTTGCAAAAGATTTTGCAGCCTCAATGGTTAAGCTTGGCAAAGTTGGTGTTCTTACAGGACAAGCTGGACAAATTAGGAAGAAATGTAGCTCTGTAAACTAATTCTTACATGGTATTTGATGTGCTGCCATGTTAGAAAGAATAAGTTTGATAGGAATTAATCTGCATGCTTTTGTTTTGTGACAAAAATAAAGAAGGAGGATAATAAAACACCACTGTATTTGTGTTCAAAATGTAAGCTATGTGGTGATATATCATGTAATAAAATGAAATAATTGTATTATTAATTAATATATCGATCCTTTGTTTTTACCTATGTACTGTTCAATATTAACTTATGTTGTATGTTGTATGGTCGGATAGACGGATACTGTTCTTGATGTGCTAATTAAATTGTACAGTTGCTTTTTGTATGTGCATGTATTCTATATCTTATATATAATATGTGGCAGGAAGCATATACATATGATGAACATGGCTATTGGCTAGCTAGCTACTCCATTTAATAAAATAGCTAGAACTGTTGTTCGTGTAATAATATATGCAGTCTATCTGTACTGTCTCACAAACGTGTGTACATACATATCATTTTTTTACTGACATTCCGAATAAAGTTACATATGTAATTTTAGTTCTGATTACGAAAATAGTCATGATACAATTAACATTTTCTGTAATGACGCATGTCCATACTTTGATGGCGGCATATAATCAACCATTTACACTCATCCGACTTAGAAGAAAATATAGCAAGACCCCTTCTATTATTGAAAATTACAGGGATACCCTCTCGACTATGGTTCGATCTATCTAACATTTAGGTCCTAGCGTTAGTCATTTTATTGTTTCCAAGTAGTTTTATTAACTGGACAACAACTTAATCATTTCGCGCAGTTCATGTATAGCAAACAATATAACAAATATATTATGGGTAATTTAGTCATTTTATAACTTTTCGTTAAGTTTTTTTAGGTTTTCGTTAGGGTAAGAGGATCTATCTGTAATTTTCAATAGTAGATAGGATCTTGCTGTATTTATCTCTAAGTCAAGTGATGTAAGTATAATTATCCCTAATAATAAATAGCTAGCATGATTGATTAGTTACTGAACTTTGTGCTGGAGAATTTCCGTACATTGACCACACCGGAAAACATATATAATTAAGGATGATAAGTAAAGTGTGTACAGCTTGACGTTTATTTAATTATACAAATAAATAATATATTAATTATTAATTGGTAATTAATACCTAGCTAGCTAGTAATTATGGACTCAAGAAAAACAGATCGAATAAGAGTGAAAGCAGAAGAATTCAATAGAAAAGAGACAAGTAATTAGACCGAAGTTGGAGCTTATGCGAAAAGCTGTTTGGGATGTTAAATATTGATTTTGACTAAACCTGTGGCTGTGTACGTAGGGTAAGTAGTATACAAATTAACTATATAATATCCATGGATATATGTGGAGATTTTCCGTCCTTGCCCATCAACAAAAACATCATCATTAATCATTTAATCTACTGTATCCATATCCATATATATATATATATATATATATATATATATATATAATAATAAGAAAACATTATCTCTTCATGATCTTGTACGTAGTTGTAGGCATGGAATTAACTGTACATTATAAAAGCATATATGATCAACAATCATCGCTATCCCCGAGATTATATATATATATATATATATATATATTCGATCTCTTCTTTACCCAGAGAGAGACAGAGAGATTCTCTTGCCCATTCGCCTGACTGACACCCTTAATTGTTTCTTTCATTCGTTAGATCTTCTTGGATTTAATTAATTTAACTATTTTTTAATTAGTTAAGCCACTGTACGTACTCTGTATATATAGCAATTATATTATATCAAATTAATGGTTATATAAGTTTTGCACCATAAAAATATAGATAGAGATAATAACTAATGCTTGACTCTAGGGTCTTCCCTAGTGGGATGATATTTTAAGATTCTGATATGTGTCTTATCATTAAAATCAAGAAAATATTTATAAATTATAATTGATAATCATAAGACACATGTTAGAATCTTAAATATCTTTCCCACTGGAAGACTCTTGTTACCCCTAACATTGGGAGTAATTATTAGGAATCACTCTTATTTCACTACCTATAAATATATTTAATTTATTTGGTGAAGTTGCCCAAATTCTCCAATAATATACACTTTTTGACCTTTCATAAGACCAAACCTACCGACAACAAAGACAAAGACAAAGACAAATTTTAAGGTATATATATATGCACAATTGGTAATCAACCTATATATATAACGGACCCTTTCACATAGCTAGTTTTAAGAAAAAAAATATACTTTAATCATTGTTGTATATATATCAACACCATGTATGCATGTCTGGAAATGTATATGTTACTGATCACCTCAATTTTTTTATTCTGTCACTATTACAAGGATATAATAGGGAAATTAAGAAAATTGAAGATTTATATCGTTACCAATTATACGCATTTAGTAAAAAATAATTTCCGTATAACACAAATTTAATTTTACTAAATTATATATCAGTGTTATAATTAGTAGCATATATATTAATTGAGATGCTAATTAAGTTGATAAGATAAAAATCATTTGTCGCTAAATACATTTAATTAGAACCAAAAAACGGCATTAATATTATAACTTAATACACATCTTAAATCATAATTTATATGTTATCGTTGTATTTCCTTTTTGTACGTGTTTGTCGAAGTCTCAGTAATAATATTACTTGCATGTCCACCAAAAGAAAAATTATAAAAATAATCCCCTTTGCTGTGATTCCCAGTGCAATATTCGGCTAAAGAGCATGTATAAAATTATATACTCATGTGTTTATTAGAAAATGAAAAGGCAAATTAGTGTACTCTACCTTTACTACTTTAAAATACTGTACCTTATTAATTTATTTTTTAATACCTAATTAATTAGTCAGAATTAATATCATGGAAGGACTCACTATTGCCGAGGAAAGGGGTTCACCAGAATTTGGATTGAAGTTGATGCTAAAATGATTCTTGACCTTATTCTGAGCAACAATTATACATCTTGGGATAAGAATTTTCTCTTTGCACGTATTCGAAATTTGAATAAAAGGTTGGAACTTAAATAGCGTGGCTGACCATCTCGCCAACCTTGCTTGCGACAACAAGAAGTTTATTCTTATGGAAGCGCACCATTTTAAAGGCTCTTTAGTTGGGATGATTCTAACTGATGCTGCGCGAATTCCATACATTCGTACCAAAATTAAATGAATCAGACATGCCACTTCAGGTTAGTGTTAATTCTCTTGGTGTATTATATTATTGCTAATCTTTTTGGTTTTTGCTTTGGCAGGAGACATTATGTTATTGACCAAGATAATTGGAGTTCCACTCACATTCAGCAGGCTTGGGCTTTAAAGAAATGGAACATTATGCGACAGGTTAGTGTTAGCTTTTTATTGATGCCCGGCTCTAATGGTCAATTTTGTCTTGATAGGCTGCTCGAGCGGGCTCTATCGACGTTTGCCCCTACTCAGAAAATCATAGCCTTGGCCAGTATTAACTTTTGGTATTTGACGGATATTGTACATGTTGCCATGATCAAGAATCAGATCAATTTTTGCCTGAAGGCTTATCTTACCGATCGTGCAAGTAACAATTCCTATATGCTGATTGATATGATGGGGCGTCAATGTAATTTTGTTTTCGATTTCACTTTTAGATCCAGCGTGGCGAATGTGAAACTCATGTTCCATGTCGAAACGGTCTTTTTATCTTTTGTTGCTTGCGGGATTTGTTATAGCGACTTTATTGCGCTTCTTATATATTTTTCGGATTTTCCGATTTGAGTCTTAATATACGAGGGGGGTCCTATTAACCCTACGATCGGTTTGACCGGTTCTGGTTAAAAAAAAAAAAAAAAATTAATTAGTCAGACCCACCAAAAGCGAATTTTTGGCTTCTGCATCTCAACATTAATCTTTTCCACCGCTTGCATTTGTCAAAAAGTAAAAGATCGTCAATTGGCAATTTGGCACTTTAACTTGACAATTTATTTAAGAACTCTAATAAACAAGTCGGGTACGGTGCAGATTAAGAAGCCATATATCAGCTCTTTTGAAGAAGCTAGCTGTTTGTTTTATTCTACAGCAAAAGTTGTGATCTTGCATTTATAACTAATAAATTAAAGAGATATATATTGATTTGAAAAAAAGGATAAAGCTATGAATACGGTAGCTAAATGAGTAGTATATAAGTCAGGTGCATCAGTTTGCATATGGAAGCTAAATGTGTTCTTCTGCATCAACCTCATCTGTAATTAATTGGAAAGTAATACTTTCCACTTTCCAAGATTCACTAGAAGAAAAATTAGAATAAGTGGCAAAATGAGTTGTGACAAAATGAGTTGGGGTAATATAAAAGTTGTCACTAATTGTATTCGTTTAGTGATAAAAGTTTTATTTTTGCCACAAAATTAATTTTCATGATTCATAATAGTGACAAAATAATGTTTAAATTGTCACTATTAACAATTAGTGACATAGCTATGGTGACAACTTTGTGACAACTAATTTTTTTATCACAAAATCATATTGACAACTTTTTTTGTCGTCAAATTGTCACAATAGATATGTCACTAATTGTCAATTGTGACAATATAATCACAAACTCTTGTCACTATAAATGCATATTGTGACAATATAAAAATTGTTGTCACCAATAAAAGGTATTGTCACTAAATGTTATCATTGGTGACAACTTTAAAATTATCACTTAATTTTTTTGTCACTCTTATTAAATTTTCTTGTAGTGACTAGAAAGCCACACCAATCTCTGAACTGGAATCCATCTTTTCAAATAGTGATATTAACATGCCATGTTTCGACACACCACAATACTTAATTAAAGACAAGCTATTAAGGGTGATTTCTTTTGAGAAATTACAAATAATCAACTCATCTGTGGGGTTTCCTGTAATAAAATGAAATTTTAAGGAGTTTTTTTTATAATTTCTTGAAAATGAGCGATTAAATTGTAATTAGCTCAACCTTGGAGACAATAGATAGATGTAACTTTACGTAAAAAGGGAAGTTCTTTTTGAATGTTTCATTCATCGTTTATTTTCCATGATAAAAAATGTAATACATTCTACACCAAAAAGCTCTTGCAAAGAGCCATCAAAATTAAGTACCACACAAAACCCAAATGGAAATATTATTTAAAACCACATTTAAGCTTTTATAATCCTCTTTCAAATCTAACTAGCTAGTATATAAGGACTGAAATCAAAGTCCAAACTAGCATAAATAATCCTGCATAGTGCATATATATTATGAGCAAATCCAGAAAGAAATATAGTGGTCCCGCGCGTCCCAATAAACAAAACTAAGAAAACCTGTAAACAAACACAGCATGCATCACTGATTTGCCTTTGGAACCAGGCCTGCCTCTGACTGCATTTACATTCTCTAGTCCTTTTACTACCAACTCATATCAATCAATTTATAATTAACCCCATATTATATACACACACATATATAAGCATGTGCGTTTATGTGTGTTATGTCACGTACACAATCGATCTAATCACTTTTAAATCAAATAGTAGTTAAGCTATATATATATAGTACTAGTTACCATAATTATGTTATAGTACACTGAATTCTGATGCTCTGTAATTCATATGTAATTATAGAATAAAATAAAATAAAAGACTCCTTTCCCTCCACTTACTTTATATATAATGTAGGTAGCTAGGTTTCTCCAAAACAGTTTAAAAGTAGCAATAACGACTAGAGTGTTACTTCCTATGAGTAGTCCCTCACTCTTTCCGGTTAGTTTTTATTACGTCTTTGCTTCTTTCCAACTTTTTACTTCCGAAAAGAGAACCCTGTCTTATTACCTTCTCAAGCTCTACTGCGTATCAATACAGCTTGATGCAGCTTCAGACTTTATCCAGTACCAGCAAATCTCCTCCTCCTTTTTAAACCCCAGCTGCCCTTTCCACTCGATCAAGAATATATATCCATCCCTTCACTCACAAAATACTACTCAAGCTAGCAATCCTAATTTCTCTTCATTAATTCTCCAATCCAAAAATGGCGACATTCCCTCCAGTGTTCGACCCCTTGAACCAGCAACAGCAACAGCCGCCGCCAATTTATATGGCGGAACAATCGTACGGACAGCATTTGGGTCATGAATCGGTGGGACCGGTCATCGGAGTTCTTGCTGTCATAGCAATACTGGGCACTATGGCGGTGGTGGTTGGCCGCCTTTGTAACGGTAGGGGAAACCAGTACGATATGGAAGGTTGGGTTGAGACTAAATGTGGTCCTTGCATTGATGGAAGGGTTGGGCCCGCAGCGGAGGCGCCACCGCCGCAGCAGCCGGCCACCCCCGTGCAGGCGGAGCAGCATACTGAAGCAAGCACCAGCTCCGGCGGCGGCAAGGGGAAGGGGAAAGGGAAGGGGAAGGCGGCCGCCGCACCGGCACCTCCGCCGGAGGAGGAGATCGATGAGGAAAGTGGTGAAATTCAGCAACAAAAGGAGTAGAGCTAGCTAACTAGTTTGAAGGTTAATATCAATTTAGCTATGTAGGACCGATGTTTGTTTTTCTTAATTCTAGTCTAGTTAATATTAGGGAAGAAGTAAGTCGTTGTAAGTTTAGGTGTTATGTTCCTTAGTTCCTATGTAGTTTTTTATTTTTAGCTTTTATCATGAAAAAGAATTGCCTTTTTGGCATTCCATGTCGATGTCGTCCATCATTTCATGTACATCCTATCATCACTTGTCTTCCTTATTTTATGACGGATGTATTATTATTATTATTATTCTAAGTAAGAATTATTAGAAAAACATATCAGTGTCTTTTATCGATAAGAATTCAAGGATTGATTATTATATATATATATATATATATATATATATCCGAAAGATATATAATATATTCATGAAATGCAGCCAAAAAAGGGTGAGATAAGAACAAGTTATAAGGGCGGCCGGGCGTACCTGCACTAGAATGTTGCCTAGCTAATTTAAATATATTTTTGCAATTAATTCATATTTGATTTTCTTTTAACTTAATTTAGTCTCTCAACTACACTATTATATATAATTAACAGGTTATCTTCAAATCAAATTTGCCAGTATTAATTCTTGCATGCCTACAGTACTATTTCTGGTAGCATTTGAAAGCTCAAGTTTAAAGGCTATAGATTGAATTTCATTCTTCATTCGATCGATCCTTTCCGCTGCATGTAGAAAGCTGGAGGGGAACTTGATACCATAATAATAATAATAATAAATCAAGGAAGAACGACAGGGAAGGAAAGAAATAATTATATAACATGGCCGGCTGCTAAATTTTATTATTAGCTTGGATATATACTTGCAAGAGCTAGATCTTAATTAGTTTAGTTAGGACTCGTTAAGGTACTTGCTCAATTAGGATAAATGAAGAACATGTTGGGAGCTAGCTTTGAAGTGCTGTTGTAATTAATATTGAGTTTCTTCTATATTTTGATTCTAAGTTAATTCAGTCAATTGTTATTATATATTCTCTAATTTTTCCTTTTCGGGTTCTATTTATCTAGCTAACCAAGCAAATTAGTCATATAATAGCGACTATTTGTAAATTTAGTGTGCATGTGTTTGGCTAAACTTATTTCAATTTTGTGTTCCTGAAGCTTCCTTAAGCTTGTAATGATCTTAACCGATCAACACCTTGTTATAATCAGATAGGAGGAGATCATGATAACTAACATATGCATGCTAACAATAGGAAAACGCACAAATCGACAAAGTATAACACAAATAAATAAAAATAGTTTTCGAAACGAAAGGATACAGCTAGATAGAAGAAATATTAATAAATTAGAAAGGGCACAAATCGACAATGATATAATGGAAGAAATATATATAATATAATTAATTAGAAAAAGCCATAAATATCGGACTAAAAAGGAAAGAGCAAAGATGAATTTATTACATGCCTTAATTAGCTAGTACCATGTTATCCGTAAAACCCAATCTTATATTAAGCAATTAATTAATTTTCGATTATTCTGACCCATAAAAGTTGGAGATTTTGACCGTTGCCATTGCATTCTTTGGATTTAAATTATAAAAAAAAAACTATTAATTGCATTATTTCCTTTCTCCCTTTTTTCTTTCCTTTCTTCAATAGTGTAAATGGGCTGATCATCAGTTTAAGTCCAGTTTCTCAGCAACGTTATTCTTTAAATCACTCCACACTTTAATTGAAGTCTCTAATTACCAAAACATATATCCAAAAAAATCCACAGCAAAAGTTAAATTAGAATACTACACCATACTAATTATGAAAGTTTGGATACTAATCTGCAGATTGTAATTAGTTGGACACCAGAGACTCCGAAGGTTAGGATCGGATGGCCTGTTTGTATAAGTAATCCCACATTTTTAAGGATGATTAACTACATTAAATTAGTGGGAATGAGTTGTACAGTGAGTAGAGACAATGAGCGCAATGTGATTTTGACGGATCCATCCATTAATGTGGAAATATTGAATGGCAACTTTAGGATGTTTTCAGAACAGTGTTTACTGTGGGATACTGGACTGGATACTGGGATTCCATGCAGCTTCATTAATTAATTTTCTACTTTCATTGTATTTAATTTATAGTTTATGGGAGTTGGGATAAGTACTGTAGTTAATGCTGGTAGAGTAGTCCTCTGGTTCGTATTGTTCAAACTCCTATGGTTGTGGAAAGAACAAGTACAAGGTATTTCCCTGTCTCTCTAATTTAGGTATATATGTTACAGTTGCTTTTATCATTTTTGTACTGTCTCTCTCACTGACCCCCTTATTCAATGCCTGCATGCTTTACACCACACTACAAAACTAAAATTTAAAACAAAAATCATGCATGAACCCAAACGGATCTTTTTTTTTTTTTTTTTTCTTTTGAGAAGAAATTAAAAGAATTGTTTATTTATTAATTAAGTTTTTATAATTATTTCTCCAGAAATAATGTCTCTCTTTTTCGAAAGTGGGTGGCGCACTCTCCTTTCACTTATTTTGTCTTAACTTTCTCCCTACCAAACCTAAATCCTTCCCTTGATCTATTTCATTTTTAATTCTGGATGAAAGTAAGTAATTTTATTTTAAATTAGAAACAGGTGGCTTTGAGGACATATAATATAATAATATATTATTTTACATGGTGGAAATGTCGCATTTGATTCATGTCACGTGACGCGCACGAGAGTTGGCATAGAGATTCCTCCTCTGATAGGTTTGACTTTGACCATGTGAGTTTGCAGCTTTTGTCTGATCTCTGGGAATATATGTAGCGGCGAGGTGAGGCGAGTCGGCAGCGGCCACCGCCAGTTCGCCACCGTACTCTCGATCCCAACTTCCATTTGATCACCGCTTTTTGCTATTGGGAGTTGATAAATATGACGTAATTAAAAGCTGCCACGTAGATCTGATTTTTGTTTACATATTGAAATTCATCTTTGTATCAAGTATTTTGCAAAATGTTACCATTTACATGTAATCTGTTTTTGATATGTTCAAGAATCAAGAGCTAGACAAATTGTTAGAAGGAAGTCACAAAGAAATTCATAGTATTTTGCAAAACGTTACCATTTACATTTAATTAAACACTCGGAATAATCATCTTTAATGTATTATCTAAATGGACTTTGTTAAAATATGATTTTCCAAAATCCAAAGGCTTGCTGAATACCTTACACTTTACAGAGCTGCAAACATATCATGGGCTTTATAGTGTTCCAGCAACAACAAAATTATTATCTGATTGTGCGTCAAGCTTATTTACAAGTCTAGTATTGAGATCCAATTAGGAATGTTAGATGGGCTTATGGGCTGAGCCCAAGCCCATCAATAAATGGATTAATAATTATCAATAAAATAGTGAAGTGGGCTTTTAGACAAAGATCATTTGTATACGATCGACTACATTGAACCTGGAGGCCCACACAGTTTCATTGTGTTGTCAACATGTGCGTTCTGTTGTATTGTGATTATATAACATAGTTTGTATATATCATTTTTATGTTTATAATTAATAATACATTTTTCTTCATGCAGCTTTATTAACCAATCATAACGTATTACTTGATTCAGAATATATTTACTAAATTATAATATTATTGAAGGTAACTAGCTAGTTTTATGCTATGTAAATTAGGTAAACCTAACAATCTACTACCTATTTTACATATATAGGTTTCCATTTTTTGAATAATAATATATACCTAATATATAGGCTTCTATTACCAATACTTTGCATATAATTGTAAAATTTTAGCTATATTGATATGGTGTACTGAAACACATTTGTCATGCACCAAAAAAGAAAAAGAAATTAACACAACATGTTTGTCCTTTCTTGGAAAAAAAAAGAAAAAGAAGAAGAAGAAACACATTGTCCTATTTGGATAAGCTGAATTTCGTGAAGTTTGTTTAATCATCTTACATTATGTAGTAGATAAGTGTTTTGATGTATTAATTGTTAATTTTTCTTAAGATTTTGGATTAAATGAAGTTAAGTTTAAACTTATGGTTAATTAAATGCAGTCTGAATAATAGTGAATTAATTTCAAGTTGGTCCCCCATTTTTAGAAAATTACAAATACCTCTTGAGTATATACCGCAACTTGCAATTTCTTTGTCCTTTTTCTTAATATAAGCTTTGATAATTGAATGAAGTTATGTTTAAACTCCAACAAGACTTCTCATAGGAGAGGATAGAGACGAGACATGATGATGACAATTCAATGAAAATATGAAAATGGGTAGCAAAATGATGAATAACTTTTAACACGATACACGGCCGTGCATATAGACTTATAAATATATATATATATAAAGCATGAAATAAAATTGATGGTAAAAAGTAGGTGGAGGTAGCTAGCATGTAATTAGTTTTGTTTTGATATTATGAGATTGATGAGACCTAAGAGTCGTCGTACCAGTACTACTACTATACGTACAGGATATCAATTAATGGCAGTAGTCCAATTGTCCATGCATGAGCTAGCTAGCTAGACATGACTCTTGCAATAATACATATACAAATTGTTTATAATCAAAAAAATTATTCCATAATTGTTTAGTTTATGGGCTGATTAGGTGGTGGGCCTTCGACCGTTTAGGCCGTTTACATTTCCTAAAAAAAAAATTTAAGCAATCTTATTTTGGCCTCCAGTTTACATTTGTTATTTATTCGAGGTTTAACGGTTGTTAACTTGAGTCAGACAGTGGTTAATGGACCTTTAAATCAATCTGTACTCAATATCTCAAAATAAGTGTTGTTATATAAACTGCCCAAATTAAATTTCATGGCGGGCTCGGTTGAGAACCCGCTTTAGTGGCCCAAACGATGTAAATTGATTAGTTTAGTTATTTTGAATGGTTAAATAGCGTTATTTTCAAATGTAAACGATTTCATATAATAATAGTGATCTTGGAGAAGTCGTGAGTACGAATGATTAATTTCTAAACTCATTTGCTTTTAGACTTTTGTTTAAAGTAAAAGTACTCTTCCTTAAGTATGCATATATATATATATATATATATCATCATAATTAATTAATTATATTACAAACCAACAAAAGAAAATTTAACAACGAATTACTTATATGTCTTGCCACCTACCAACATCCGTAAAATCAATGCTTCATAATCACATTACTTCATTTTCATTGGTTTTCTTTTCACCATGCTAATAAAATAAAAATAAAGATAAAGATAAAATTCGGTTAGATATATATTTAAAAGCTCTATACTATTTTACTTGGAATAAAAATAGTGACACGACACAGTAAGTTCTATACTATGTAAAAATGTTGATCTTAATAGAGAAATCGTTAAAAGTGAAAGTCGGAGGGATTATAATTTATAGGTTAATTGAGCAATAGGTATGACTATGACTATGAGAGTTGGTCCGACTAAACATAAGTAGCATTACCAAAATTAAATAAGAGACAAAGATATTAGGGGGACCCGCCGTCAAATTTCTAGCAACCAAGGGCATCAGAGAAAAAAAAAAACACAAAAGCAAGAGAGCTAACAGGTTAGCTTAGCGAGATACATTTGAATAATAATAAGCAGAGGTCCGAGTTCGAATTTTATATAAAGCGGGACAGCAGGACTTTAGGGTAATTGTTGAGCACTGTTGTTGCATTGTCTTCATATCGCATATACATACATACATACATACACCAGAACAACAAGTATGGGTGTGAGGCCTCGATGCTTTCTCGACATAAGCATCGGAAACGAGATTGAAGGAAGAATTGTGGTGGAACTCTATCATGATTTAGTCCCCAAAACTGCTGAGAACTTCAGGACTCTTTGTACTGGAGAGAAAGGCATTGCTCCTAACACCGCCGTTCCTCTCCATTACAAGGTCTTTTCTTTTTTTTTTTTTTTTACTTAATTCTGGTTTTTAATTTTATTGATCACTGCAGGAAAATGCGTTTTGTGGCTTGTCTCTGTAGGTTATTTGGACAAGTATATATTAAAGCGATTGTAGGGAATTAAGTAGACTTGTTGCATATTGTTATACGCCAAAGAAGAAAGTTTTGGAATAATGTTGAAGATTGAAACTAATCCGTGCTGTATTTGCATTTTCTTGTTGCTGTTACTGGTTTCTAATGATAGTTTTACACTGATTTTAGGGATCTCGTTTCCATCGTGTCATTAAAGGCCTTATGGTGCAAGGAGGCGACATTTCTGCTGGTGATGGAACTGGAGGAGAATCCATTTATGGTCTGAAATTCGAGGATGAGAATTTCGAATTAAAACATGAAAGGAAGGGCATGTTAGCTATGGCTAATTCAGGGCCCAACACAAACGGTTCCCAGTTTTTCATCACCACAACTCGCACTTCTCATCTGGAAGGGAAACATGTTGTATTTGGGAAGGTCGTTAAAGGCATGGGAGTTGTGCGTTTGGTTGAACATGTACCCACAGCTGAGGATAACTTTCCCACAGTTGATGTTGTTATTGCTGACTGTGGACAAATTCCAGAGGGTGCAGATGATGGGATAGCTAATTTCTTCAAAGATGGAGATCTGTATCCTGATTGGCCGGCTGATCTGGATGAGAACCCTACTGAGTTCTCTTGGTGGGTAACAGCTGTGGAATCAATCAAAAGATATGGAAATGAAAGTTTTAAGGTAATAACAGGTCTGGATAATTATCAGTCCATGGTCATTATTAGTCATATTACTATGTTGTTTTCTGATTGATAAATAACTGTCTTGATGTTTGCAGAAGCAAGACTATAAGATGGCTGTCAGAAAGTACAGGAAGGCTTTACTCTATCTAGACGATTGCTGGGAAAAGGATGGGATGGATGAAGGTAGTTGTATTCTCTATTTTCTTACACTAATAAATGGTGTTAGAGTAGAAACTAGGTTTCTTGTTTTTGTCTCTGAAATTGGAATTGCCTCACGATGTTTTGTTTTGCTTGTCTGCCTCCCTACCAGATAAGAGTCTCTATTTGAGAAAGATGAAGTCTCAAATATTTAACAACAGTTCGGTGCGTTCCTGATTCTTTTTTCTACTAACTACCATTGAAGTCTATTTTCCTTGCTTAAACTTTATAAGATTCGTTCGTATTTCTCTAGGCTTGTAAACTGAAAATAGGAGATCTGAAGGGAGCACTTTTGGACACAGAATGCGCAATGCGTGATAGTGATAACAACGCAAAGGCATTGTTCCGCAAGGGTCAGGTTGATTTGTTGAATGCATGTTCTTTTAGGAATGGCAATGGCAATTTAAAAGAAATATTGCAATACTGATGCTATTTCCCTTTCCATATCAGGCACACATAGCTCTTAATGATATAGATTCTGCAGTTGATAGTTTCAAGAAAGCACTGGAATTGGAGCCAAATGATGGTGAGCAAATAATTGAAGCAACAAGATAATCTGTGTATTTTTTGTGAATTATTTTAGCTGAATTTATATTGGTTTTTGTTTTTCTGTAGGAGCAATTAAAAAGGAGCTTGCTTCTGCAATGAAGAAAGTAATATATTTTTCAACTTTTCTTATTAACTTGTATGAACCTGTGCAGAAAAACTTATTGCCTTTCTTTATGTTTTTTGTTTCTGAAATAGATCGCCAATAGACGTGACCAGGAGAGAAAAGCATATGCAAAGATGTTCCAATAGTGATTGAGTAAGAATATTCACAGTTTTAGTATTACTGCAAATTATAAAGGAAATGCTTTTTTCCTCAAGTAGAAAGTTTTCTTATTTTGGTGATTTAAATTAGGTTAGTCCCACTGGTCCAGGCCATTTTTGTTGCGCTCAAATCACCTGAAGCGGTAAAAGGTATTGAAACATCGTGCAATAATTTACTTAGTTGTAGCAGCTTTTAGTACTGTTTGATTTTGTCTCACGTCTCATCAGTTGAGAGTATCTATATTTATTCATTGGAAATTTAATCATTTGTCTTGTTTTGAATTGGACTTTCCCAGGTTCCAAAACAAAAAGCATAATGAAAGTAGACCCTTTGTAGGTGAATACCACTGTGTAAATGTTATGCCAACATAGAGAACCGTGAAGATGAGAGAGCCAATGGTCTTTACACACTGTGTGCAAAGCTCACTCCTCACTTCATTTAATTCAATAGAATTATTGGAACACCTGGAACTATATCTCTTCATATTGAATTTTCTGAGTTTATGTAAGAGTAGTTGAAATTTTAGTCGCAAGTTGATGTTTAATTAGAAGCTTTATGGGGTGTAAGGTGTTGGATGATAAAAACCCACGGTTAGCAAATATTTAAGATATGCTTATGCAAATAATTTATCTCGTCAATCATGCCCTTGAATTCAACTTCTAAATTTTTTTTGGCTCAAATTTATCTAAGAAAATTTGAGTTCGAGCTCAGCTTATTTACAGTGAAACATACTTAAACTTGAGTTTAATCTCAAACTTATAATAATGAAATATAATTTTGATTTTTTAAATTAATATTAAGTTCATATAAAGCTCGTGAACAAATATTTATATGCTAAATTTGGCTCACGAAGAAGTTCACGCTCGATGAAACATTATACCTTAATATGGGTATATCTAGTTTTTTCAAACTTTCTAGAGTAGTTTGTGTAACTTTTAAATTTATCAGGGAGTGGTTTGTAGTGTTTCAATTTAAGGGGATATCAATGGTAGAAGTACAATCTACGAGTTATAAACTTCCACGTAAGGTTTGTGTAATTTTTAAAAAATTTCTAGAGTAGTTTGTAATGATTTAATCAAAGGGGTACCGACTATACAAGTACAATTTTCAAAGGGGTGTAGATGTAAATATTTATATGCAACCCAAAATAAGAGACATTTGTTTCTAATTTATCATAACGCAGGCAAAGAAAAGTTATAGTGAATCCATGAGACAGAAATACATATAACATTTCGGTGATAAAACCAAACATGTATAATCAGGAAATTGTTGTCATCCAAAGCAATCAAATCACCCCCAAAAAATCTGATGTGATTCGAAGAACATGCTTGTCACTCTGAAAGGACTAATATATTTCGGTTGGTATGCTCAGAACTCGGAAGTCATGAGTTATAATTATCCACTCCTAAATCCCTCAGAGCATCAGTGGCAGCATTTTTGCAACTCCTGTGACTTTGTTTTGCTCTTCTGATTACTTCTTCAATGCCATTACCAAGCAAAATTTTTCTGCACATCATAAAGTGCGTTTTACACAAATACCCCAGAGAAGATCCTAATAACATGCCTTTAGAAACCAAGTTCAACAACACAAAACTCTCACCTGTTTTCTGGATTTCTAGCAGCAAGATTCCTGATCATGAAACATGAGTGCTTTTGCAGTTGATCTGACTGTGGAAACTTCTGCATGGCTTGGATAGCAAAGTCTCCTGCTCCAGATTCAATAGCACGGGCTGCATTCTCAGGAGACCTCAAGCATAGAGTACATATAATGGACATCACCTGTACCATTTAAGGCAACAAAGGGTAAAGCACTAGATAGCAATATGTATATTTCAAGTAATTCTGATGCACAATCCATCAAAGGATTAAGCAAGAATCATTTTCCGTACCAAACTATATAATTTACCTCTTGCAGCACCAAAGGATCATCAGAGAATCTTGCTGAAAGAGTTATAAGCTTATCCAAGCCTCCCTTCTCAACAATAGTGCTCTTATTTACATCACTTCCTGCAAGCTAATCAAATGCTTTATATCAGACATGTTTCAAATATCCAGAGCAGTGAAGCAAAGGTGCGTATCCAGCAGACTGAAAGTAGGAGGTTAACTTCAAATACATGACCAAACAAACATACACAAAGTTACTAGATCTGGAAATGGTAATGACCTACATGTTATGTGAGATTAAGAAAAATGTCAAAGCTGCCTATGAAACTGGCACTAAATAAAATGCCAAATTGCTGAAGAATAAAGAATTAGCCTAGTATATTAGTATAGAAAATAAATGATATAAGGCTAACCTATCCAGCCAGAAAGTATTCACACTAAGTCTGCACAATGGATATTGAGATAAACATGTGTGATAAACAAGAGTTGGCATCATTAAAAAGCTTTGCACCTTAAAAAGTAAAGAACATGACGTTTTTGCCACGGCATCATTGCCCTGTACACCACTCTCATCAATACACTGGAGAACTACATCTATCCCCCCACATTGAGCAATGGACCGGCAAATTTCATCCTGTAATGGTAGACTCAAAGTAAACAAAACAAATACCAAAATCCAATAAAAGGCATTTAATTTTAGAGTTGCTTAAAATCACAAGCCCTTGTAACCACCAAAGCAAATCAAAAATTATCACTCAATCTGTTATTTTTGAACAAAAATGCAAATAAACAATTGGGTGACAAGTTGTGACATCTATCCTGATGTCCCAAGTACCAACAGCAACTTCATTATGAAACCCACCAATTGTTACAGAACAAATCTATGGTTTAGAACCAAGGACAATCCAAACAAGGAGCAGAGTTAACTTTTTAATTTGACAGACCCTCAAACTTTATGAAGATAAAAACAAACATAAGATTTCAGCTGCATCTCTTTGGTGATATATGAAAGAACTTACATTGACAGCTATAGCTTTCAAAGCAATGCTAGCTGATATTAGACAGGGAGAACCAATTCCTTCGTGAAGTGAATCCACTAGAACTTCTGCAATTCCTAACTTTGCAAATTTTCGAGCATAACCAAAAACCTGCAATCATATAGTTATGTAGCATGAGCCCTGTTACTTAGCAAGTCAACATAAAACTTTCTTCATGATTCAGTGGGCATCATTTGCATACCACATTGTTTCTCACTACTGTGGAAGTAAATTTCCGCACGAGTTTGACTTACTTGTGAGGCTATAACACGATTGTCATCAGATGATAAGATGACTCGTATAGCTTCATAAATGCTTGGAATGATCCCTCCCTTGTGTTCTCTGAGAATCTGGACTATTAGCTCATCAATTTTCAATTCCATGAATGACTCCTTGATAACTTCATTGCCGGTTGCAGCTGCAGCAACCACTGAAAAACAACCATCCAAGATCTTCACATCTTCTCTTTCAGTTCTCAAGATACCTACTATGATCTTGGGGCCACCATTCTCCCTAAATATTTCGGTACTTTGAAGATCTGGGGGGAAGTATAACAATAAGAAATATGTTCAAAACAAGCAAATTTACCACAACTTATGTCAATCTGATACAAAATATTATAGCGGAGGTATAGATATTAATTGTTGGTATACTGCCGAAAGATTCTTCAGATACAAAAGCAATAAACCTGAGATTATGTCCAATGAAAATGAACTATGGTCACCAAAAGCAAATAATGGCAAAAGAAGTTGCAATAACTGCACAGATCTTATTGATGCAATCATTCCTATTTTCACAACTCCATCAACATCAAAAGTTGATTATGATTAACTTCGTGTCTAATTATACCGTTTCATCCAAGAACTCACATAAACTTGAAACAGGTGTAAAGTTTTGTTTATGTACAGCATAATGTGCTACATAATATGCAACGCAGTCTAAAGAATAAAACCAATATATAGTAGTTGATATTTAACCAATATATAGTAGTTGATATATAGTACTTAGATCTCCAAATTCAATTGCTGAAACTGGAGCATCTCAAGCAAATCCAAGATGCTAATATCAGCAACTCGTTAAAATAATGCTGCTAAGATTTCAGATCTATAGAGCTTAGCCCTAATCTACTCAAATTCGAAAGAGAGTATTTCTAATTCAACTTCACAAACTCCTAAACCACACTACCACTAAATTTTATACCATGAATTACAGAAGCCATGGCGTTCAACCCTGAGGCCAAACCCCGATCATGGCCGTTGCGCAGCTTGGAGCAAATAGAAACCACCAATTCCACTGCTCCATTTCTAGCCGCAATGGTCGCGTTCTTGGATCCTTTGTCTCTGCACAAAACGCTCAGTTCCTCCAACAATTCAGAAATTTCCGAAAATGTTTCCTTCTCCTTCAATTTTCCCAAACAATCTATCACCGGATTGCTTTCTCCCGGAACGCAAGTCACAATACCTGGAAAACAGAATTAAGGAAAAAAAAAATGGTATAGGTATTGCAGTGTAATTAATGGTAATTGGTGGACACGAGTGAACAAATTCGATTGGGGATACAAACCGGAGAGATCGACGCCTTGAAGTGTGAGTGTCTGGATGGCGTCATCGAGAGCTTCGGCAGGGTCCATGCCGAGGTCATCTATGTTTTCCTGCACCATTTCGTCGAAGGCATGCTGTGATATTGAACGCGCCGCCGCCTTTGCTTGGCCCATAGCTCGCCGCCGTTCGGTGCTCTGTGTGAGTGCGGGAGGGAGTGTGAGAAAGCTATTTGATGGTTTCAAATATTTTCTTCTTTCCGTAGCTCTTACGCGCGTTTTAACTTGTACTCCAAATCTAAATATTTCTTCTCTCTCTTTCTTTTTTTTTTTTTTTTTTTGAGGAAACACTATAAAATAATTAGATGTAAACTTTTTAAAACCCCACTCTGTAGCTGACTGAATAGAAGTTCACCGGCCCGCTGCCGAGTTACAGAAAATACTTCCAGATGAGCGTGTTCGGCGGCGATAGCTGGGCGCGTGAGGCCCAATGTCGGAAGAGAAGAGTGGACGATTTGATAATCGATGGCGTCGAATCTTCTGCTTACAAGAAACTTTCCAGCGGCAAATTCGCTTGCCTTGTTTGCCCTAACAATCCCGTTCTCGACACTCCGATTATGCTCTCAGTAAGAATTGCTATGAAGCTTTTAAAATCGCCTTCTTTTTGGGAATAGTGATAAGTTGCATTCTCTTTTAAGGATTTAGAACTGAGGCGGAGTGATTTTAGAAAAAATGAGTTTTAGTTCGTCAGTTCAACTTTGATTTCTCCGGGAAACGAAAAGATTTTGCTAATTATTGAATATAAATCATGATTTTAACTCAGTTATTCAAGTCTCATTATTTAGAATGCAAAACATCGTAAAATATTGAAATTCTGGAAACAGACCCATATGAATGGCGCACGCCATCGGGCAGCCGAGTTGAGGCGTAAAGATAGAGAATTAGCTATGCACGAAGAAGTTAATAAGCGATTAGCAATGTCAGATTGTGTCAACACCAATTATGCTCCCAATTCTTCGATTAAACAGCAGAAAACGTCTAATAGACCCTTGATTGAGCGAGTGAAGAAGGCTGCAACAGAGGTATTTTCTGTGGGAGTTAATCGATCAGAGGTGAAATCTGAACTGTGTAATCCAGTGATACCACGGGGTGAAGATTCTGGCAGTTATGGTAGTACTGTTGAAATTGAAGCAAGGCATAAAGCGAATGTTGGAGAGGTGCAGCCATTGGGTTATCAAGAGATTGTAGAAAGGGAGCCCAAGTTTACAGCTGCTGGATGGAAGCGTGATTGCCATGGCAGGTGGTTCAAGGATGAAAACGTGAGTTTCACTTTTGTTTGGGCTTTTCTGGTAATTGTGGATAACAAAGTGTTTTGAGATCACGCGATGGCTCGTTGTCTTGCAGGTTGAGTTCGACTCTGATGAAGAAGATCCGAATGTTGTGTTCCATGGCACAACTTGATTTGAGGAATGCTATATTGGAGAATATAATCGCAATTCTATCTCTATCCTCATGCATGTTAGTGAAATCAACCTGAAACCTTCTTGGTTTTAATGATCATAATAGCTGTCTGCATTAGAAAACAACTTCTGCTGCCTATATTTGATATAAAGTACTGCTTACAAAATGTTTTTGAGATCTGTTAGATTTTTAATCACATTTAAGTATGTAAAATAGATTGCAGGACATGTATCTGATGTGTCTTACAAAATCTGAGATTTGGTTGGACTTGGATTCAGGATAAGTTTTCTGGATAATTCATTTTATGCCTAATATGCTTGAGTTGATTATTGGGTGTTAAATTATTAATTTATTATGATGTTTACATTTTCCAGACACATAATAATGGAGCTTATAGTAAAAGTTCAACATTAGAGAGATAAGGTCAACTTGATGTTGTTTTTTAGTTGCAATTTTGGGATGTTTTATGGTTGTATTATGAATTGATCTGACTCTATTTGTTCTATGGAAACTCTACACTTCATCACATATATTTTTAAGTTATAATTACTCGCATTCCCTGAGGTTTGACCTAATTACGCAAACCTACCCTGAGGTTTGGGAAATTACAGAAACATCCCCTATCAAAGAATTTTCATTACATTCGTGAAGTGGTTGGATGGATTTTGGGGACATCCATTCAATAAAGCCTGATTTTATTTTATGTTTTAACGGGTATGTTTGCATAATTAGGCGAGATCTCAGGGTATGTTAGTGTAATTGTCACTATCTTTAGTCATGGTGCTTTGTGATGAGTACTGTTAAATGGTGGATGATAATCAATTAATCATCATTATCAATGTGGAATCAGTGTGATGGCTGCCTCCATGATATCTGGACAAGTTTCGGTAGAATGCAATTAATTTGTTGTTTGAAGTTGTGGTTGGCTGGGTCGAAAGGCAACTTGCTTACTATTAAGCAAATGGTGGAGCTAGTGGTTAAATCAAGTATAACATCTATTGGGTAGACCATTCTTGGTGGATCAAAACATGAAAGGAATCTATCATGATGTAAAAGAATAATTTCATTGCATTTCAATTCTTTCTTGGTTTTAACTGTATTTGAATTAAGTCTGTGATGCAGATGCTTGAGGGAGGACATGTTGTCACATCAAGGGTATGAGAGATGAATAAATTTTGTCAATAATGGTGTGCGTTCGATCTATTTTATGTAGCCAATTTGAAGAAATTGTGAGGAAACTCCCAGAAACTAGCTTGATTTCAACCATGTAATAAGCATCATCAGTCTTACTACGTACCTAGAATGAATTGCTCAACTTCATGACTCTTGAGGTCCTAACTTGAGGGTATCATAGTAATAAGATCAAAGTCAGATGATGCGATGGAGTGGAGGTTTTCAAATTTAGGAACTTAAGTTGATAAATATAGAAAAATATTATATATTTCTTCAATTTTGATTGGTGTTATAATTGTTTTGTATTTTTTCTGTTGTCTAGTAATTGTGAAGTAATAACATTATGTTAAAGTAATTAGAATATATAGTAACATTACACACACATACATATGTATACATATTATATATATATATATATGTTTGTTTGTAATTATGAGTAAATTAATATTAATGGATTTGTATCTGACATGTTGATCGTGGATTAGGTACGCTATATATACCACATTTGTCATTCTCCGTGCTGGTACTGCTTTTCCCAAATGCTCGCCATTTCATTTCATATAATTTTCATTGATTTGTGCGGTTTCGTGTTTTAAGGAGAAACTAACTCTATCTGAAATTGTGAAAACCGGAAAGCCATGGAACAAAGGTAACAAATCATATGAAAAAAGAGGGGTAAGGTAAAATATCTAACAAATCATATGAAAAAAGAGGGGTAAGGTAAAATATCCAAATCTGCTCCAGTATTTTCTATACTATAACTTCTGTTTTCGTCATGCACCTAATCATCAGTCATCAATTAATATTAATACAAATAATAACTACTAAAAGCAAATTTATTTTTCATTGAAAATAAATAAATAGTTGCGCGCAATAAGTCTGTAATCATAAAAATGTCCCCCACCCAAGACCCAATAATATTGTAGATTTTAGATTTAAAAGAAAAATGATGCATATGTGACAGCAGGCTAATAGAGATTTTCGTGAAGGGAACAGATCTAATGGATGTGAAATTACATAATACAAAAGAACCTAGTACAAGGAAAGGTCCAAGGATGGTGGCTGCAGCCTGCATGCCACAATAATAACTTAAATTTAGATTAATTAATGTTTATATATATATATATATGCATAATCTTTACCAATATATATTTCAATGTGATTTCAACTTTAATGTATTGTTTTTATTCCCTACATATTTGGCGCACACCACATAATCAACTTGCCATTTGCCCAGCCCTACAACTTGCAACTTGCAACCATATTTGCGGTGTTAGATATTTAATTAAATGTAATCATTATTATTTCTAAAATTAATTGTGTCATATATTATACCCTTTTGATGGCATGTCATTTGGTCTTTTCATTTTTTTTTATTATTTTAATATGTATTTAGTCCCTGCCTTGATTGTATATTAATGGTCTATTATTACAAAGAATTTCACCAAAAATAAAAAATAAAAAAATCAATTATTAAAAAGAAGAAACAAAGATGAATTGAGCATCGGGTGGACAGCACGTGAGCTCTGTTGATAGCACCGGATTTAGTGTATATATACGTTATATAAACAATACATGCATATTCGAATATAGAGTTGTTTACGACGAACAAGCTAGGCTAGCTATCTGCTATCATCCAGGAAACCCTCCCTAGCCTGGAAAATCGAACTGTACAAAATCCCTCACCTTACCTTCTTATTTACCGGGAATGCCATCATAATTAAGGAAGACGTACGCCATGGGAATTCGGGCCTCCAAGCCATCTCCGAAATCGAATCCGTACGCCAGAAGATCAGATGCTACGAAATATTATTCCGAGCCACCGCCACCAGCCACTCCGCAGCCGCAAACTCCGACAAGAACCCCGCGGAGGTGGCCGTTTCCTCCACCGTCTCCGGCGAAGCACTTGAAGGCTGTGCTTTTGAGGAGGCACGGTGCGGTGAAGCCGAGCGGTACTGATCATGTCATGATAAAGGAAGAGGAGGAGCCGGCGCGGCCTGCAGAGTTGGATAAGAATTTTGGATTGTCCAACAAGTTCGAGAGCAGGTTTGAAATCGGTGAAGAGGTGGGGCGGGGGCATTTTGGGTATACTTGCTCCGCCATTGCCAGGAAGAAGGGTGCGCTGCCGCTGATTAAAGGCCAAAAAGTTGCAGTCAAGATCATTCCCAAACCCAAGGTACTACGTCAGTTTATTAATTTATTAATTTTGTGTTTTTGTTAATTTGTGCATGTTGTTTATGTTACTGTCAGTAAAATACTTGAAATGGTAAAAAGAATCATTTTATTTCATTATTTAGTTATGTATAGAAATATTTACTAAATATATAATTCTCAAGATATATACACTTAAATAAAGTTTATATATTCTTATCAGTTTTATCTTAAGTAGTCTTAAATTTACATTCAATATTTTAGCTCTTGCATTAAATAATCATTCCAATTAAATAATTAAGAGTTTATAATTACACAAGAATAATATTATTAACTATATTCTATTTTTTATGAATTCAAAATGCTACAAACCGACCTTCTCTGCCTATGCGGTTAATAATTACAAATATACCCTACACGATTTGGTCATTTGGCACTGTAGTCCAATTAATATCGATCAAGTTTGGAACTTATTTGCTCAATGGATTCAATTAAAATTTTCCGAATTATGTTTCAGCATTTGTGTGAAGATTTCGTTTTCTCCCAACTTCCGCATTAAATTAATATCAATATGTGGCAACTTGGCAATTAAGAAGATGAACTTATATATAATATAAGTATATTTTCCTTTTTAGTTATTGTTCATTTAAAAAATGAAAAAAATCCTAAAAGTAAGAGATATTGTTTAATTTGTTTTTGTGGTTGTGAGTGAGAAGCTGGGTTAAGGAGGACTCGTGTACATGTATTCTTTTTGTGGTTGAATAGAGATTTTAATTAATGTAGCAAAATTGACTGTTAATCCAAGTGTAACATGACTAAGGAAGATTCTTCAGCAATGTCCTATTCAAGACAGTTCCTAATTCAACCAAATTTATGTACTACATCTCTAGCTAGCTACTTTCTTATTGAACATGCATGTTTTAAATCATGTCCTAGTCTTTTATTTCTGTGGTTCATATCTTATTTATGGAGTGAATTAGGTATTATGAAAGCTTACTTTTTAGTACACCTAATTAATTACTAAATCGTTTGCTTCTGTAAAGAACATTTGCTCTTCTGTATACAAAATTGGGGTTCTGAATTTATGCTTTGTCGTTAACCTAGCTCTGTCTTTACAACAAAAAAGAAGTCATGTGATACACCAAATCTTGGATTTTAGTGAGTGATTATTCAATGATAGATGATTGGACAAAGATAGATCTGCTTAAAGGAAATTGAATTATTTTTCTACTAAGAGACTTGAAGTAAGGAGCTAATAATTATGAGAGCGATTTTCATCTACTATCCCCAGGTCAGGTGTAATTACAAGTTCAGTCCCTTTATTTTATAAATTACAGAAACACTCCTGAGGTTCATTACTTATGTAAAACCTTTCACCACCGGATGCATCTTCTCTCATGTAGTCCATTTGTCTAAGAGTCAATGCAGCTTAGAACCTAGTCGATGCCAGTCAAAACCTCTCTTGCCATGCATGATTTTCACAAATTATACCTCAAGGAGGGGGGTTTCTGTAATTTTAAAACGAGAGGGACTAATATGTTATTACGTGATATCTCAGGGATAGTGGATGCAAATTGTCCTAATTATAATACTGAACATACAAATGTATATATAAATTAACTAATTAGGGTCACATGTGACATGCTCAAAGTTGTAATGTCGAGGTGTACACCAATAAAACATTATAGATTTTATTTCAATTCATGTGCTGAGAGTTCTTTATTCTTTCTTTTTTCTTGGTTTTTAATTCTCTGCCGAAAAGCTTCATATTTTTTTTCGTTATGCTGGTTTTTGTGGGCAGTTGACTACATCAATTGCAATTGAAGACGTTAGAAGAGAGATTAAAATATTGCGTGCTATGAGTACAGGACAGCATCCTAATCTTGCACAATTTTATGACGCATTTGAAGATCCTCATAATATCTATATAGTAATGGAGTAAGCATCCAAAACACTTCACTTCAGTGCATTTCAGCATTCAACCTTGACTAAGGAAATTGACCTGCCCTTCTGATTTAGAATGATATGAGATTGTATTCAACTTAATTAAATTACTTAAAACTTATAATTATTCAGATTGCTAAAAAAATTCTGTCAGACCTTATGAAAGTTAAATAAATGTCATCTCTTTTTTTCAGGTTTTGTGAAGGCGGAGAGCTCCTTGATAGGATTCTCGCAAGGTTTTCTTTCATTTCTTTTTTTGTAGTATTACCTTACATGTTTCATTTATTTATTATTACTTTATTTTTAAGCCTGATGGCATCCATTTTTTTCTTTAAAAGAGCCGGGAAATTCTCAGAAGATGAGACAAAGGGCATTATCGTACAGATTTTGAACATCATAGCTTTTTGCCATCTCCAAGGTGTAGTACACCGTGATATTAAACCAGAGGTAATTAGTTATTTACTTATTATGGATATCTGTTTGCATGTGTAAGCTCTTTTTGAAATGTACTTGCCATGATGCAGAATTTTCTGTTTACCTCCAAAGACGAAGAAAAAGCTCAGTTAAAAGCTATTGATTTTGGACTATCAGGTTTTGTCAGACCGGGTTAGTTTTTCCCGTCCAGAGTAGTTCTTCATTTTTTTTACATTACATGGAATTAAGAAAATTGGACCAAGAATGTAATATGTGGCATTCATATGCAGAACAAAAGCTTAGTGACATTGTTGGAAGTGCATATTATGTGGCACCAGAAGTTTTATGCAGATCGTACGATACAGAGTCAGATATATGGAGTATAGGAGTTATAGCATATATTCTCTTATGTGGGACCCGCCCGTTTTGGGCAGAAACAGAGTCGGGCATTTTTAGGTCGGTTTTGAAGGCCAATCCGAGTTTTGATGAAAATCCATGGCCTTCATTATCTGAAGAGTGCAAGGATTTCGTGAAGCGGTTATTGGATAAAGACTCGAGCCGTAGAATAACAGCTGCTCAGGCTTTATGTGAGTTCATTGTATTCTCAGATTAGGAGACAAATTGTTTGTTGTCTTGTTTCAGACAGTTTACAATGTTGTGTTTGCAGGTCATCCTTGGATTCAAAATCACAACAAAGTGAAATTACCACTGGACATTTTTGTATTCAGAGTTATGAAAGGTTATATGAGATCATCATCTCTGCGTAAGGCTGCCTTAAGGGTGTGTATATGACTTTAAATACATTGTAATGAGACAAAATTAGTACAAACAAACTTTCATGACACTCTTTGCCAATTGTTCCAGGCCTTGTCTAAGACATTGACAGGAGATGAAGTCTTTTATCTGAAGAAGCAATTTGCATTGATGTCCCCAGAAGAAAACAGAGGCATAACTCTACAGACCATAAAACAGGTTAAGTCTGTTTAAGTAATGAGTTTAACTTGTTTTCTGTAATGTCAATTAGTCATCCAGTGAGTTGAATAAAGTTTTTTGCTTTAATTTTTGTACAAGCAGGCGCTGCAAAAGAATGCTACGGATGCAGCAAAGGAGTCTCGTGTTCTGGATTACCTTGAACCAGTAATTAAACTATAATGCTGCTTTCCTTATGCATATGTATGGTTGTCATGTTTTGTGGTTGAAATTCATGTACATGCTATTATATTACTGTAAATGCAGATAAATGCTCTCCAGTATAGGAGAATGTATTTTGAAGAGTTTTGTGCAGCTGCTCTAAATGTTCGTCAAATAGAGGTACTCGAGAATTGGGAAGAACGTTGTGGTAGTGCATATGAGATATTTGAGAAAGATGGAAACAGAGCTATTGTGATTGAAGAACTAGCATCAGTAAGATTTTCTATAAAAGAGCAGTCTGTGTTTGTTTTCTACAAAAAAGTAATAAATTTTGTGTGTGTATTTGATATGCAGGAACTTGGTCTTAGTCCTTGTATTCCAGTCCATACAGTTGTGGAAGAGTGGATAAGGCACAGTGATGGGAAGCTCACATATCAGGGTTTTGTTAAAGTGTTGCTCAGCCAGTCCACAAAATTGCCTGCTAAGACACCTTGAGAACAGGCCTGGAATTTAACTCTGTCTAGGTTTAGTGATAGAAAACTATATATCACTATTGTTGCTGTAAATTATTGCTGAAGAAGGCAACTAATGCATGCCTGGCTACAAGGATTCAGGAGCTGACAAATTACAGAAACAGATTAGAGAAATGTCGTTGAAATTTCAAGTGATGTTAAAACAGAATTACACAACCAACAGAATAAAACAAGGGAAAATTCATAGATACCACAAGATGTGCTATACATAAATTGCAATCGTACGAAATCCTCATTAAATAAATGGAGATGTAATTAAACTGGTTGGATGTGCTGATTGTGAAGATATATATTGCATCATCTAAACTATGTTCCAACAAGTTTTAACCATGTGCTTGCTGCAGATTAAATTAGAAGTCAATCTTAAATAAGAAAAATTAATAAGATTCAGTCTTTAAAACGACGAGTTTTCTTCGTTAACCCAACAAGGTATAGTGTTACCGTGAGAATTAGGCCATTATTCTGAGTTTTCAAGCTAATACGCACGAAATATCAGACAAACTTCCCTACTAAAAATATTCATCAAAAGTCATTTATATCCCACCCATCACCATGCTGCTTCAGAAAGAACTACCAGAGAAGCTAACCAATAGTGTTGCAGTATAGTAAACCAAGGGCACTTAAATACCAAAAAATCAGGAAAAACTATCATGGAGGTTTCTTTCTTGTAAAAATGTACTCAGATATACATGCAGATATGTTTGAAAGAATTCATTCCAAGTGCAAAATCCATACATCACCAGATTTAACCACTATGCAACACATACGTAATGAAATACAACCAAGAAATATTTCACCAGAGTTGAGCAATATATTTGATTGGCAAGCTACAACACCTTTCCCCATTCATCCCTTCCAATGTAAGTTAACACCAAAATCAGTTATTCTCTCATCAACTACAGATTGTACCAACAATAGGAAAAGGGACAACGATCCACTCAATTATGTTAGTAATACAATATTGCATACCTAATCGTACATTTTACTGAAAAGAAAAAGCAAGTAAAGCTCTAAACTTTCCTCATCTTGATGACAACCTTTGATACAGATCATCAGCCAAAACCTGCCTCAGGCTCTCCCCATAATAATAACAAGACTTCTCATTCTCCAACACCCTGGGAGGTTGCCCATTCTCTTCAGGCTCCTTCCACAGCTCCGGCTCCGGTTCTCTAGCAATCTGACATAAATTATGCAAAACACAACAAGCAACAATTGTTTGAGGAGCATGACTCAATCCCACGTTCAAATCCTGCAAAATCCTCCACCTCCCTTTTAGTAATCCAATAGCTTCGTCTACCACTTTCCTCCCTTTCATCAACCCCTCATCAAAAGCATTCTGAGGAGGAGTTCCTGTTCTATTATAACTAAATGGAGTAAGCAAAAATGACAGCAATGGAAAACACCAGTCACCAACTATATAAGGCCTAACGGGCTGCCCTCTAACACTTACAGCCTTATCCCAAACAATATCTTCTGTAATTAACCTATTGTATAAAAGACTATCCCTAAAATGAGTAGCATCATCATATCCTCCAGGGGCTTTCACACAAACATCCCAGAATATTTTCTTGTGATCTGCAACAACTTGGAGAAGAACTGAAGGAAATCCGTATTTGCAAGTATACATGGATGCGTTTATCATATCGGGGCTGATTTTGTGAAGCTTAATAGGTGTGGTATCAATGGCGCCACAGACATTGGGGAGAGAAGTGAGCTCATGAAAGCCTTGAGTTGTTTCTACTAAACGGCGTCGTGAGACAGGGATCTTGATGAACTCCGGGTAGAGTTTGGTGGCTAAGAGGCGGGTGACCATGTTTGTTATCTTGGAAATTAAGTAAGGTTCGAGGGCATAACGGGAAGCTAACGTTTTGAGGGTTAGGCCGTGAGAGAGGCGGGAGAGAACCATCGCGACGGCGTAATCTGAGGGGAGAGAGAGCTGAGATTGGGTTATATAGGGTTTAAGTTTTTCAACGACGGTGGTGAAAACGGGGTACGATAAGCCGTATAGAGCTCTCCATTGAGCGTCGCGGAGTGGAGCTTCCATGGCCCAAATGTGCTCGGTGGAGAGGGCGCGGAATGCGGCGACGGAGAATTCGGAAGGGGGGTTTGCGGCGGCGGAGGCGGAGGAGGAGGGTTTGGGTTTCTTTTTGGCTGGGGGGTGGGAGGCGATGTAGGAGAGGACGGAAGCGAGGGTGAAGAAGAGGAGTGGCGCGGCGGAGGTGGAGGTTGCATCGGCGGTGGAGGAGAGGGTGGTGGAGGAGAGGAGGGGGGAGGTGGTGGGGTCAAGGTAATTGTGGAGATGGAGGAGATTTGATAGCATTAGGAGGAATGATTGATCCATTCCTGTTTGATTTTCTGTGAGATTGGAGATGAAACCCTAGACAGAGAGAGTTTGTTGAGTTTTAGGCTGAAAATTGGAGCTGCAGGTCGGCAGGAAAAGGGAGGCGCCGATCAGAAGGCGACGGCGTCTTTGAGATAGTGGTGTGATTACATACGGTTGAGTTTTTAATTGCTGGGTGGAATCGCCTGTTTATTGTGGCCACGTCATTTGGGTTTTCTAATTATTGGAGCCTTGAAAACTTTGCCCCCAGAAGAGTAGCTTTTCTCCGATTTGACCCCATTATTATCTAATAACCTTTTTCTCGTGTATAATCACTAATCAGAGAATTACTTCCGACCAAAAAAAAAAAAAAACTAATCAGAGAATTACTAAAACTCAACAATTTGTTTTTTTAAATATAATAATATTAAATTACTCAAGAATTCTTAGAGCCCGTTTGGAACTTTGGATCGATGGGTTTGGATTTGAGAAGGAATTTCAAATGAATGGATTTAAATTACTTTTGATTTCAAATTCATAGACTTTGAAATCTTATGTTTGGATACATAAAACTTTTTTAATGAATTTCAAATATTTTCATCTAATTTTATTTTTACCCAAAATTCATACTTATTATCATTATATTTTAACACTTATATTTTATCATATTTATATTTTAATATTTGGATTTTTTATATTATAATTCATAAATATTAAAAATGAAAAATGAAATATCAGGAGAGAGAAAGTGGAGATTACGAGAGGAGAGAGAAATAGAGAGAGAAAAGTGAGGAAAGTGAGAGGAGAGAGAAAGAAAGAGAGAGATTAACTGAAAAAAATTATAAGAGAGATAAGTATGGGAAAAAAAATTTTTACCTCCTGTCCTATTGCATTTTTTTGGAATTGCCTCCTCACCTTTTTTTTTTTGTTTTTTTTACCTCCTCACCTACAAGATTTATATAAATTGCCTCCTCATGCCAACTTTCAGTAGAATATTCCAAAAAGATACCATCATGTGCCTCTCACATGATTTTTAAGGGTAAAATCGTCTTTTTACTTATGATCCGACCCAATAAACCCAACCGACCCGAATCGGATCAAATAAACCTCATTAATACATTTTAAAGTTTTTTTTTCTGATTTTTAATAAACATTTAACAGAAACAAAATTAAAAATAAAAAAAAAGAAACAAAATTACGGATTTATAAGAACACGCTTAGAGAAAGATGCCTCAGAAAGTGGTATGGTGATTGACCGCAGTCCAGATCCAATGAGGTGAGCAATCCTCAACAATTTCTTGATCAGTAATTTCCGACCTGCGAAGCCAGCAAAGGCGCGGCCCAAGATGGAAAAAACCATCCCAGAAGCTTCATCAGTGCAGAGGGTATATTTCATTACCGATGATGCCGTGGTAGTTGACATCGGTGATTGTGCAGATTCCATGGAACTTGGGGTAATTGGTGACGGCGGTCTAGATACAATGGAAATTGACGGCTTTGTAATTATTGACAGCAGATTCCATTGTAATTGGTGATGGCATTACAAATTCTAGGGTAATTGTTTTCGGCGGTGCAAATTCAATGGTAATTGGTGATGGCGGTGTCGACACTGTAACTAACGGTGGTGTGGAAACTGTAATAACAAAAACATTTGATGTGGAATCTTTTTTGAGAAGGCGAGAGATTAACCCTAATTCCCAATTTTATTTCTGTTAAATGTTTTTTCAAAATCAGACAAAACAAAACTTTAAAATGTATTAATGATGTTTATTGGATTTGATTTGAATAGGCTGGGTTTACTGGGTCGGGTCATAGGTAAAAAGATGATTTTATCCTTAAAAAAATCATGTGAGAGGCACATGATGGTATCTTTTCGGAATGTAACGACCCAAAATTCTGGAATATATTTTCGGGATAATTATTCAACACCTCGTTTAATTTTAAATGAAAAGATTAGCTTTGTTAGCTAATTTTATTTTATTCTCAAATCCTTAACCTTTAATAATTACTTTTTCTACCCTTCGAATTTCTTTTAATCTCATTCGAACCCCACACCCTCTTGAATACATCGTGCACACCATTGACCTCACTTGCACCCCCTTGTGCACACCCTTGAACCCATTTGCACACCCTTGCATACACCCCCAAAACCGAGAGAGAGAGAGAGAGAGGAGAAGGAGAAAGGAAGAGGAAGAAGAAAGAAGGAAGGAGGAAAAGAGAAAATCTCGTCCCGAACCCGTCGCCCGACCAATCGAAATTCCGAGACCACCTCAACGATCCTCGTTCGATTCTCTACCGGTAACCTTCTTCCACCATTTCATTTCATCCATTAAATCTCGAGATTTGCTAGCATTTTCTTAGGATTGTATATTTGATATATTTACATGTTTTAGTTCACGATTTCTCATGTTGTTCGGATCAAATGATAGCTCTTAGTGTGTATAATGCATGAGTGAAAGTTTTATGTGTTGATTTTAGCTCTAGAACCCGCCATGAATGATTTTTGGTTGAAATCCTGAAATATTTTGAAATCGCGATTCTGCACCTTAAAACATGAGCTACACGGTCTTGCGCATGGTCTTGGCAAGCCCGTGCGCAAGCCAGTGCGCCCGCCCTAACGCCTACATCGGCCTGCCACCCCGGTGCGCAAGCCAGTGCGCAAGCTTTTCAGCCTGCACGGTCTTGAGGGTGTCTTCAAGACCGTGCGCAACCCCATGCCCGAGCCCGTGCAAATGCCTTAACCAATTTTCAGACCTCTTTCCTTAGTTGCTCACGGCAATTGGGTCAAATAGCCAAAAATAAAAGTTGACTTTTTGCATACGACCTCCTAAAATCGAGCCGATTTCACCTATAGCTTCCATTTGATTCAAGGATGAATGTTTTGCAAAGTTTTCAAAATTCCGACCTCGTTCGGGCCTTGAATAGTGCCTTTTTCGTTTAGGACTTTTTTCCCAATTTTCGAATGTTGGCCGAATGATCCGAAAATTGCATGAGTGCTTCTTTACATTATATTATGCATGAATGTGAAGTTAGAATTTCAATTGAGCATGTTTAGCATCTTTAATTTCATATATTTCGTTTAATGAATCTAATTTGCATTTTACTTGTAATTTTAATTGCTAAGTGATATTATTTGGTCTTTCATGTATTGTAACTCCCTGAGAGTCGTGTGTCATGTCTTGTCTTGATTGGCTATGTCGTCTATCAGTTTCAGGCCGTTCTCTCGAGGATCGCTTGTATTGTCTTGTCGTTCTCGTGCTTCCAGGTGAGGGTTTAAAAATGTTTTCACTGGAGTAAGAATCCATTTTATTCATTGCGAAATAACTACCCGTACGTGCTCATAATGATTTGTTTTCTCGTTCTCGTATATCTTATTAGATATTTGATTATATTTTCATGATTTTATTGAACAAACTCTTTGATATCAACTTATACCTATAAGTATCTCTAAACTGTTTTGTTTTCAAGAGGCAAGTAAAACTCTTTCTTTTCAACGTGGCACTTTGACTTTGGTTGGGTCTATAAGGGAAGCCGTTAGGGGAGTCCGTCAGCACACCCCAACGCGTATGAAACTTATGGTCACCCCCATTTGTTGTCACACACTTGCCTAAATGCCCGTTTGGCACTCAACTCATAATATTTCTTGAAATGCGAGCAAATTCATGTACTTTCTTTCATGGGGCCCGAGATGGTATTCGCAGGTCTCACCTGGGGACGAGCGTCCATGGTGTTTCCCGAGGTACTACTCCCAAAACTAAGCGACAATCGTGGCCCGTCAGGAGTTGATAGCCACGGTTGGGAGCGATGGTGGGTGTTGCATTCGTTGCACACGTTCCTGAAATTCATGATCGTCGCCCATAGTCGCGCTATGGGGTCAGACACCGGAGATGGAGTAGTTTTCATGACATTAAGGGGTTATAAAGAGGAACAAGCCCATTCTTGCTGGGATATTAATTGCCTTTATTCATGCTTTATTATCATTACTGTATTGCTTACTGATTGTTGTAAATGCAAGTCGAAGCACATTCCAGATTTCTTCATTTAGCATATGTATTTTCTTATATATATATATATATATATATAACTCGGAATCGTGGCACGTACTTCTTCCAACTTATGCCTTCACTGAGTATCCATTATACTCACCCCTCTTTCTTTGATTCTTATTTCAGGTCGACATGTGGTATTGTCACCGTTCATGTCGGTTGGCAAGAGCGGGTCGTGAATCTTGAGTTTCGAGTCTATTGGTATTGTCGGTAGTGTCCAACAACAGTCTGCCATTTATTATTTGGATTGAATCTCTCCATTAACTGAATTTCTATGTAGAATGGTGATATTACTGAATTATTAATATGGTTTATGATAATTGATGCCCCATGTGGCTTGAATTGTTGAATTGATATTGTTTAGTTTCTGCACTTTGTTTGTTGTTATTGTCGTTTTTGTTGGGCTAGGGACCTTGTTGCCAGTATAGATTGAGTGATTGCCGTTCGCCGAGATAGATTTTTGAATGGGGTGCATTCACCTCGTTTTGGAGTTCGTCTCGGTGTGGATGTGGTGTCATTTCTCCTCCTACGAAAAGAGACGCTACACGGATTATTCCACCGGAAGTTAGCTTAAGGAGACAATCATATATATATATATATATATATATGAAAATGAATGAGTGGAGTGTTTTAGGAAAGATGTTTATGTGGCAATGAAATGGATTAGTTAGAATTGATCCATTTTGCCATGTAAATCATTTCTATATAATTTTATTATTGTTTTGTAACTTACATATGTACTTATTGATATTCCATACTTGTGTATATTAAAAAATTTATAACTCCTACTTATATAATTATAGAACTACTTATATAATATTGATATTATTTTTTTAAATAATTTTAACTAAATTTTAATAAGCTTTAGAGTTATACATATTACATTGAATGTTCGTTAATTAAATAAAAATAAAATAATGTATTCAATAAATTTATTAAAAATATTAATTTAAAATTTTAATTTTTATCAGATGTATATGACACAATTGATTCAGATGAAAATTTATCTGACTAAAGTAAGGAAGAAAATTTCAAAATATAAACTTAATTATATTTTATTATTATTTTAATAATATAAAATAAATAAATAATTAATTTTTTCGGGAAAAAAACTTTTCCAAATACACATGTCTCATGTTCATTTTGCAGTAGAAAATTTATATATTTCATTTCAATGAAAATAAATTTATTAAATTATTATATTTGAATATTAATATTTTTATAATCTAAAGAAAATTTTAATAATGAAATGAATATTATTATTAATTAATAATAAATTATTTAACAAAAAAAATACCAAGTATAATAAATAGCTCTGTTTTCGGCTAAAAAGATAAAGATATTCCAATAATTATTTATATGATCTATTATTAAATATTTTTTTATATTTAATTATCATTTTAATATTTCTGTAAGAATAATGATATTCTTTCTATTTATATATATGTATATTACAAATATAAAATTAATATTTTGTTACAAAAATATAATATTACTATTTTTATACATTTAAAATGAGTTTTTTTATATACATAATTTCTGGTTATTTTATAAAATGATCACTTTTGTGTGTGTACTTCAAATTCCAAATTAATAATTTTTGATGTATTTTTAATAATTATATATAAAAAAATTATTTAATTTATTTAATAATATATATTTTGTAAATAAATTTTTCCGTGCAACGCAGGAGATAAAAAAGTAGTTTATATAAATCTTATAGGTGAGGAGGTAAAAAATAAAAAAAAAAGGTGAGGAGGCAATTCCAAAAAAACGCAATAGGACATGAGGTAAAAAAAAGTTTCCCTAAAAAAACACCGCAAAAAATTAAGAGAGAGAAAGAGGATATGATAGAGAAACTAACAGAAAAAAATAAGAGAGAGAACTGAAGAGAGAGGGGCTAATAACAGAAAAAAAAATTACGTGAAAATTATCAAAAATTTTGATTTTATTCTTCAAAAAAAAATTTTGATTTTATGCTTGGAAGAGGTGGTGGGTGGTGTAAAATTGGAGGAGTGAATTTGAAATGACTAGGTCTAAGAGGGAATTTCAAATCCATCAAAAACTAAGCCTCAAATCCATTGGACTAAAATGTGGATTTGAAATCCATTGATTTATAAATTTTGCCAAAAGGCTTAAATAGATTTGAAGAATGGATTTAAAATTCATAGAACCAAAATCCTTCCATTCAAATGGGTCCTTAGAGAAATTATAATCTTAATATTTTTATAAATGACTGTTGGACTATATAAAAAATTAATTAAATAAATATTATCTTTTAGCAATGAAAATCAAATTTATGAAGTTACTAGTTGACTAATCAAATTAACATTAAGCACATAATTTTTTTTTGGGTTTTTAATCATACAAATTGTAGGACTTTTGGGTGAATTTCTAGATTGCAATTCATGAAGTCAGTCAACAAAGCTTCTTTAATACATTATAGTTGGATCGATTTTCAAGTTTTATGGAAGTACGGTGAACAAGATGTATTTTATGGAAATTTGAGGGCTTACTGTACAAATAAAAAATTATGGGTCAGGGGAGGGCAACATTTCGGGTTTCAGTAAAATGTCTCCGACCAAAAATTAAATTTCAAAACGTCAATTTTTTATTTTTTTTTGGTTTCCTCAAAACGTCACTTTGCAAGGGTAATAATAGAGGAATCGCAGATTTATTAGGGTTTATAATCTGAGCAACGTCAAGAAGTTCGAATTCGGGGGAAAACGAATACAAATTCAACTGTGCTCATTTCTCCAACCTGAAAACGAATTGAAATTCAATCATTGTGCTCATTTCTCCAACCTGAAGTTGAGAAAAGTTATTTGCAGCCATGACAGAGGTATGAATATTATTCTTTTAATTTCTAGTATTTGTTTCTTGCGAATTTTAATTTGAAGATCCACAAAGGTGCAAGTAAAGATGACCCATTAAAATTTTAATTTCTTAGCTTCTTTTTGTAGTAAATAACGTAACCATATTCGTCCATTTAGAGAACAGTTTTGAACATCAGAATAGGCTGCGGAGATAGGGAGTCTTTGTGTAAGAACTTGAATTGAAGTAATGAAAATTTTAAGGGGTTCTATCAAATTCCCAATTCAGATTTTCCAGAGACAGTGTAGTTCGTAATGTTATGATCAGATCACTTTGCAATCAAATTTGATCGATTTAGGAGCATACGGAAGAAAACTTATTGCTGGATAACCAAATTTAAAGTTGTGAAAGGATAAGGATATATTATCCAAGGGGTATTATTTGTTCAATCAATATTACAGAGAAGATGATGCCTCTCCCGTATCTGCGAGCATAAGATATATATACTGATGCATCACATTCCTTTCCATTCTGTGCTTATTCGATCTCATTATGGGGTTCTTGATTAAGTTATATGGTTTCTGTTATCTGAAAGTTTGTTTCTTTCCTATTCTCTAGTACTGGGTCAGTCAGGGTAACAAGTGGTGTGACACCTGCAAAATTTTCATATCCAACAATCCTGCCAGCATCAGAAATCATGAGCTTGGCCAGAGACACAAGGATAGTGTTACTAAGAGGCTTAGTACCATGCGGGAGGAGAAAGCTGCTAAAGAGAAAGAACTGAAGAAAGCAGCTGTTGTCCTGGAACAGATAGAAGCTGTAAGTATTTGTATTTTTTTGAAATTTATAACCTTAATCTAAGTAAAGAATGGAAAAATGGCAACAATTGTATCTCATTTGTTATGTTGATGGTTTTAGTAATCTCAGTCTGGTGACAAACTTTATACAGTTTAGAACTGTGATTTCCCAAATCTATAGAGTATATAAGTGATTTCTTGTACTTAATTATCTCTTTGGTTTGGACTTTCTTAAATATTCTATTTTCAACTTCCTTTAAGGGTATGGACTATGGAATAGAGACACTGTTTTTGAAAGGCCCAGTTACTTGTGTTCCTTGATTGCATTGCAATGTGCGTCCAACATAGTTGAAATCCTTTGTGATTTATCTGATCAATTAGTAGCAATGTACATCCGCTGCCTGTGCAAAGAAATATCACATTGAAGCTATTATGTATCTTTGGTCATATTTAACTTGAAATTATTATTCTGTCCCCTGACGATGTTAGATCTCAAGGACTGTAAGAATTCCTTGATATCCATGTAATGCTATCCAGAATAATGTACAATTTTCTTTGTAATCTAAATCATGTTCAAGGCACAACTTGTGCGTGTGAATTTTCTGACATTTAGATTATATCTCAAATTAAAACAACTGAAATATTTTTATATGGAAGGAGCTATATCTAAGATTATATAATTCTATCCGGTGCCATATTATTCTGTTTGTCTTACGATTACTCAATGTGTGTCAGAAAGCCAATCGCAGCTATCAGAAAGATTTAGCAACTTTTAAGGAGGCAAGAGAGTCTAATGCACAAGCACTCATTGCTGAAGAAGGAATTGGGCTTGGTTCCACGATTTCTGGAGGTGATAAAAAATTGTTTGTTTAACTTTAAATGTTATATAAAAATGTTATCTGTTGCCTCTCTGTTGAGTTTACAATTAGAGTTACTTGTAAGTGTAATTAACATTTCTACTACAGTTAGAGCAATATTTTCTGATTACTGTCAAATTATGTGAAAAACTAGCATTTACCTATTGCAATCGAAAACTCTTTAATTTCTCACATATTGTAGATAGTTGAATCCTATTTTTGGCTAAATTCTCTCAAGTGAGCTTCTTTCAAGAAATAACAGGTTAATTGCTACTTTTCTTTTGATTATTTCTAGTTTCTAACTATTATATTCATCTTTTCTATTATGGACAGATTGGGAGTATGAAAGTTCATCAGGCTACTACTACAATCGAACAAATAGTTATTACTATGATCCTAACTCTGGCTTCTACTATACAGATGCTCTAGGTATAAACAGTGTTATACATTTCCTTGAACAACTTCTGCCACCAAGAATTTTTTTTGGATACTTTGCTAATAGTTTGACAAATGCAATAGGTAAATGGGTGACACAAGATGAGGCCCAAGCTTCATTCCAAGCTTCTTCCGGAACCGTCCAGAAGAAACCTAATTTAGGAAAGCCAGCTTCAGCATCAGCTGTAAGTAAAAGTGCTTCAACCTCAGAAAGTGGGACCCCTCCAGGACATGTGATTTCCACGCCACTCAATCCTAAGAGATCCGTTAAAGGCGCCACATCATCAGTTGCTGTCAAGAGAAAAAGGGCAGATGAAAAGCCTAAAGTTATGTCTAAGGAAGAAGCAGCTGCTCTTAAGGCTAGGGAGGCTGCTAGAAAGAGAATGGAAGAGAGAGAAAAACCTTTGCTCGGTCTTTACAAGCATTGACCTAGAAATGCTTCTAGAAGCTATTACATGTTTTCTGTAAGTTCCATGATGATTCAATGATGTGAATTTGTGCCATGGATTAAGAGTCCTCCAATTTGTCTGTAGGTGTGGAGATGAGGACCTTTTGATTTGATATCATTATTTGTTACTTGGGCCAAGATAATCGCATTATCTTGAGGCGGTCCCTCATAATATAATTGTACCATGTTACTAAATGTTAAATTAAGTAGCAATTGAGAGAAAGATCTAAGTTTGTTGAACTATCAGAAAAGAAAGAGATCATAGTTTGTTGAGTCTATCATGTTGCATCTTAGTCCACTTCTTTTTGTGCCTTCATTACTTCTTACTTTCTAGTCTTTCATAAGAACCAGTATAAAGGGATAACTTTTTACATTTTTTTTTTCCTTGTTTTCAACTTTTTTGACATCACTTGTGATTTTTCAGTTTGTCAATTATGTTCATTTATTATGTGGGATAATTACAGCAAGACTTCTGAGATTATTTGGCGTAAATACAACCAAACTCCATGGTCAGTGAGGTTTGAGAAATTACATTTACACTCCCTTAGACCAAAGATGGTTACAAAACCCTAACAGAAGTTGTATTTACCTTTATGTCCTTATTTTTTCAAAATGAAAAAAAGAAAAAAGAAGAAGAAGAAGGGTGAAGAGTTGGATTTTTACGAACAAGTGCAAAAAATGTGATTTTCATGATGAAGTCTCCAAATTTTGTTAAAAATCTTAATGGTCAGCAGACTTAGGAGTAAGAAAAATTATTCCTTATGTGCTTTATCGACAATTTTCAATATTGTTGTTTGCAAGAAGATGATGATGAGAAATAAATTAGTTAGGGTGGACTGTGGAGTTTCTTTCTGAATTCAAGGAAGTCGGCGGTTGTTCCCCGACGGCACGTGGTGGTGGCCTTGTATTGTATATTGTACTCTGCTCCGCCTGGTGGGTGGATTTTTTCCTTAGGTCTGTAAAACTTTGATTTATGGATCCCAATATTCACACTGCATTTATTTTAGTCAAGACAAGATTTAATAAGGTTACATCTAGGAGGGTCACATATTCCCAATTTGTTCTTCACATGTAGACTGAAGTCTACTCCACCACCAGCATAAAGGCAAAACCACATTATGTTCTTCCATTCTCAAGGGGCCCTCACCCCCCCCCCCCCCCCCCCCCCCCCCCTACCTACATCAATTAATATCACGACTTGCCAAATCAATTTATGACACTTTTAGCTTTTTGGCTTTTGGACTTAGGATCATAATTTCTACGAAGAATCTTTGTAATTCCTAGCTAGACTTGGAATACTTTCAATTGGAATTATAGTTCAAATCGAATTTGGCCGTGTTCATTACGATTTACGTGACATATATAATATCACTATGTCACTAAATGCCTTGAAATTGTGGTATGAACAACTTATTTAAAAGAAATATTTCAATTTACTATTATATCCCTTCGTAATGGCGATATAAAATATTACAGCGGTTTCCACAAGTACGAAAAAAGTTATAAATCACTTACCAAAAATTTTAAAATTTTTCAAAGCTACTTGAGATTCCGAAGATATTATACATTCCATGGGGAATGTATAATGTTTTCATTTCACAAGAATGGTTTTGTATCAGTTAAAAAAATCTGGAAAAATTCCAGTTTTAGTTCCATAGGATTAGAGTGAGATTAAACTTAGTCTCATAATGTTCAAAAATTATTTTATAGTCCAATAAGATTCAAAAAATTGACATTTTTGGTCCTTCTGTTACATTTTGGACGGAAATTACTGTTTTCTTTGTTAGGGTTGCTTATTTGGAGGGAAATGAGAGTTTGTGGGTAGATTTTTTGCGAAAACTCCAACCAACCCTCTATATAATGTTCTATTTGGTTCTTGCACAAAAAATACACCAAAAATACTTTAAAAATTTGAGGAAAAAAAAAGAACTGCAAGAAAAAGATGGACCGTGGTGGACGAAGATGATCATGGAGGAATTACTATTGTGGCAAACCAGCCAATAATTGGAATTATTGTTCGGGCTCTTGAGCATAAAGTTCGGGCTTGTCCTCCCAAACAAAAAAACTCACAAGCAACTCTATCACTAATAGAGCTTGCACAAAAAATACACCAAAAATACTTTAAAAATTTGAGAAAAAAAAAAGAACTGCAAGAAAAAGATGGACCGTGGTGGACGAAGATGATCATGGAGGAATTACTATTGTGGCAAACCAGCCAATAATTGGAATTATTGTTCGGGCTCTTGAGCATAAAGTTCGGGCTCGTCCTCCCAAACAAAAAAACTCACAAGCAACTCTATCACTAATAGAGCTTGCACAAGCATGAAACCTTTTACCCGGATTCTCATTCATCCACGACGTCTAAAAATTGGCCGGTTTGCCATAATTGCAATTCCTCCAGGATCTTTGTCCACCGCAGTCCATCTTTATCTTACAGTTCTTTTTTTCTCGATTTTTTTAAGTATTTTCGTGCAAGAACCAAATAAAACATTACATAGAGGGGTTGGTTGGAGTTTCCTCCAAAACTCGACCCACAAACTCTCATTTCCCTCTAAATAAGCAAACCCTAACGGAGGAAACAAAGATTTCCGTCCAAAATGTAACGGAAGGACCAAAAGCGTCCACTTTTTGAATCTTTTGGACAATAAAATAATTTTTGAATATATATAATGGGACTAAGTTTGACCGCACTCTAAAAGTAGAATCTTCCCAAAGAATCTCAAGGAGTGGTTTGTAAATTTTTTGAACTTGTTTGGAACAGTTGTAAAATTGCAATCTGCCAAGCAGGGAGTGTAGATGATGAGAATTCATATAGTTATAATAATGGGATTTGATATGATTGTAGGAGATGAGTGAAGTGATTCTCTCCGCTTACAAATTATCTCCTATTGATGTTGTCTTAAGCTGTCTACATTATAGTAACACTTTGATGGGTCTATAATCTATATATGCAGACTTAGATGCCTGTAATATTTAATAAAATGGTAAGTTAACAAAGGTGAGACATAAATAAAAATTAACATGTGGAGTTGGGTAGCTGTTGTTCTCATAGTTATAATAGTCGATGAGGAGAGGTAACTATCTCACCAAACACCAGATATCTAAAGATAGTTTTATAGGGCCTATGGACATGGTGAATTTAAGACTCTTGTTTCTACTTTTCAAGTAATTTTTGTATTTTTCCTATTTATTGTATGGAGATATTGGTGATTTTGAAAGTTGGAATTTTGAATCTAAAACGTACGTACGATATAGTGATGATGGATGTCATTAGTTGGAAAAAGGGTCTGCCAAACAAGGGTTTGTTTTGTCCCCCTTTAATGGTTTTCCGAAAAACCCACACAACAAAATTTAACTCCACAATTATTACTGTAGGGAAGAAAGCGATTATAGAAAATTCTATTTCATTATCTTGGACTTTTAACAATCTCTGAAACAATTTGACCAGTTAAGATTGGTGGACTGGCCGCCAATCTGTTACTGGCTTATTGCTAAATAACAAGGAGGCCTTTCAGTTTCAGATTTTTTATTTTTTAAACACACTCACACAATTCGATCATTGTTATTATAAGGAATCGAATCCAAATTTCTATACTGGAATAATATCTGGTTGTCATTAGGCCAAACTCCAATGGTTGGCCTTTCAGTTTCAGATTATTATTTCTTTCTTTCTTCTTTTTTTTTTTTAATTATACCAAATTTCAAAATTAGGGATATAAATTTTCACCTATGTTGTTGGGTATGATGAGAGCAAAAACAAATTATTGGATTGTAAATTAGCCTTGACTTTATGATCTATCACCTGTCATCATTAAGGGAATAATTCAGGAATCCTTTATATTACAAATTTCTCTTTTTTTTTTAAAAAAAAAAATAGAAGAAAAAAAGGCAAAACACCTGTGATTAAATGATTACACCCACCATTAGGCTAATGAAATTCATGTATCCCCTCATCTGTTGGGAGCAACAGATCAATATGCTCTCATGGGGGAAAAAAGTTAGCAAAAAGGAAAGAAAAGATAGCACAATTACAGGGTTTCGTTTGAATTCTTTTGTAGAATTATGGAACATAATTTACCTTTTGATCATTAAAAAAAGCTAATTGCGCAAGGTTGGTGGCTCCACATTACCTTTCTCCTTGCAACAAGTTAACAATTGCCTTATCAAACATCACCCCTGCCCCCCCATAATTATGGTGTTCCGATCCTCTATTTTGCTAGCTTCATTTCTTCTAGCTAGTTTAAATTAATGAATAATCACTAATTGGTGAAAACTTGCTCAAGTAATGCATTTTTGGTGCTTTAAAAATAGGAAAAAATGATTTTTCATTATTCGAATTAGGGTTTTTTTGTATTTTATTATTTACACCTTTTTTATTTATGACTCACAATATATTCAAATAATATAAAATTTTAAATGACCTTCCTTAGGCAGAATTCCAATAGAATATACTATGAAAAAAATTGTATCCAAAGAAATATAGCTTCATGTGGTCTTATTTGCCTCAACCGTCTAAAATAAAATTCTCAATCAATTTCATAGAAATCAAAATCCTTCTATTTCACCACCATCACCAACTATTACATGAAATTGCAGCTACTTGCCTACTCACGGCTGCGTCTTCTCAAAAAAGATAACAATAATAATTAATAATAAAAGTAGACTTGAAGCTGAAACATAAGTACGTATGAACACAGTAGTATTTATGAGAATTGTACCGAAGTCGTTGATTGAGGGCGCCACACTATTCAATTCATTTTCCTGTCAACTATAATCATTTCAATCAAATATATATCACTGTACGCATATATAATTATTTCTGTAAAAATACATTAAATTAAATTTTATGAAATATTGTATGCATAGAAAACCAATGACAGATACAGGCCAAACTCAAAAGAGTAAAGCAGCTGTAAGTATGCGGTATGCTTGTACCAGAAACAAGTTCTGGACAAATATATATATATATATAAATAAATGTGGTCCCTTCCTAGCTAGTAAATCCTACGTAACAATAAATAAAATTCTCCAACGCTCTAAAAGATTCTGGATATCATTTTGTGATCAATATAACTATTTCGTGGCCATCAATTCATACAGGGAAAAGGATATATAGGATTAAATACGTACACTTTAATTGCATTTTTAAATTAGCATGAATTCTTAAACATGCAAGATTAGGTGGCGAAGATTTATGATATAATTAGGAGATTATCTGATAATGTGAATTGTTTTAAACTTACAAGGTCTAAGTACCAAGAGAGGGTGAATTAGCCTTTTGAAAATTCCGCTTTGACACTTAGTTCTATATTGAGTTTTGCAGCGAAAGATTTTTTGTGTCAAAGAATTTAGATCTGTATGAAACGTTTTACTAATACTTTGAAAATTTATCAAATAGTACTTAATTCCAGTTAAAGTACCAGTTATAAATAACAAGCAGAAAGTACAAGTAAAGTGATAAAAGTACACAGCCATTTATATAGGTTCCAACCCAAAACCGGACAAAGACTTTTCTTTTAAAAACCTACAACACGCGGTTAGAAGCACAAGGAAAGATTCTGGCAAAGACTTTTCTTGTAGAACCTGCAGTACACGATTAGAAGTATAAGGAAAGATATATGATTATACTCTTGGTTCCAACGGCTAGAATGTATCAAATAAGGAAAGAGACTTCCTGCAGAATCTCCCAGTATATCAGAATCAATCAGTTGATATTTTTCCATTAAGCCGTTTGAAATTCCTGCTGTAAAAAATGAGCAAATGATAGAATAATATATTCCCATAATTATAAAGGCCAGTCACTAATAAAAAGGAAAGTGATTTAACGAGTCATGGATATATGGTAAGTAAAACCAAGTCGAATATGGTAACGAATTAGAGGTTGAATTGGTCAAACATGAATCTGCCATAGCCAAAAGATAAAAACATATAAGAAAATATGTATAGAAAATCAAAGACTATCCAATCAAGTAATACATAAATATTCTCCTACACAATTTTATCATCATTAAAACATTAAAACAATTTTATCCAAAGAGGTCTAACATGAACCTCCAAGCCTATACAAGATTTCTTATTCTCCTTTTTGATCATAGATTTAAATATACTTATCCACTAAAATATATAATCATACGGTCCTCAAGGATGGGCGTTTAAAAGTAAAGCAGAAATTAATATAACGTGAACAAATTGAATTGTTTTTCATACATACAAATATATAATAGTATTATGCTTAAAATAAAATACTATCAGTACAAATTTCTAAACTTACCAAACCAATTAAGTAAAAAGGAAGTGGTAAAGTAGAAAAAAAGAAAAAGAAAAAGGAACCCGTACATATACACGGATGATGGAACAAGATTAAGCAAAAAACCCAGATTATGAGAAACAATCCGATTTTCACCCTCGAGACATAGAACCATTAGGAGAAAGCCCTTTGGAGAATTCAGACAAAGTTGGATGAAATCCTAAACAACCCAATAATCCTTGCTTGTATGGCAACGAAGTCCTCTTCTTCATTTCCTCTGAAACTGCTCTGTTTACAGTGTAATGCAATTCATGAGCTGAAACCGGAGCCCCTGATCTTCTCCTGCTCGAAGCTGATCCAACGCTATCTGTTGACCTGAAACTTGAATTCTTCACATCATCATGATGACGGGTTTTCTTCAACTGGGCATATTTCTTAAGCTGTTCTTTGTCTGTTGCGCGGCTTTCTGATGCGCTTCGGAATAATAACAAGTCTTTGATTTTCCATTTTTTGTTGTACCAAAATGAAGCGAAGGAGATGGAAGAGAAAAGTGAAGTGTTTGAGGTTTTTGTGGGTTCTTGACTGGGGTCGGATTCGTATAACAGGTCAGAGACTCTGAAAGGAGATAAAGATCTTGCATTTTTACTTCTGGAGCCTGAAGAATTTATGGTTCTTTCTCTTCCTCTCTTCTCATTTGCATTTTCCCGAACACTACTTTCTCTGCGGGTTTGCTCGAGGGCTGCTGCAAAAGGATCGAAATTATCTTTCTTCCTGTGACGGGGCGAGAGTGCTTCTCTGATCATCTTCTTAGGTGATCTCGGAGACTTTGGAGAATCCAGGGACTTCCTTTGATCATACTCTAACCTAGGCGGTGGCTTTAGTGGTTTGATTTTGCCGCCATCGAAGAGCTCGTCAGCTGTCAACGGAGCTCTGTCCAAGTGTCCGCTGAAATCAAATGCGAAATCTATGTCTTCCAATTCCTCCTCATCAGCATCACCATAATTGGAAGAAGTAGCAGTACTGATGTGGGCTTCTTTTATTTTAGGTGTACCTGGCGTTTCTTCCCACTCGAATGGAACATTCGACAGGGACACCCTGGTGGCGGAGAGGGTACTGTCGCCGGCGGCTTGGAAGTCGTTGTAAAAGGCGGAGATGCGAGTGGGGCTGGTGGGTGCACTGTAGAAGAAATTGCCAAAGCGTTGAGGGCTTGAAGGGGCGCTTATGTATGGGGAAGTGCATGCACTATCGAAGTTGAATTCCGTTGGAGATTGAATCGTCATGACCTCCATCTCCATGTTTTAGTGTGTGTTGTGTGTGAACAGAGGAAGATCAGATGGTGTAAAGTTGTTGCAAAGTGGACAAGTGAAGATGGAGTCTGTTATATAAATGTGTGGGGATACGAAAGTGGCAGGAAGGGGGGCTGGGCTTGGACTATGGGGGTGGGAGCCGCCTTAAACATCAGAAGTTGATGGTTTTGTCTATGGACTAATCACCTCTAACAACTCCTATGGTAATTTGCAAACTACTTAGGATGCCTTAATTTATTAGATTTTCTCTTGACAAAAATGAAGTTTTAATGTTAATGATAAGATATATGTAATTAAAAAAGTAGTGATCATTTGGAATGATGCTGGGGTGATTTCAAATTCATAATTAAGTAGTTTGGAAAGTTCAAGATCGTGGTAATAAGTATAATTAGTTGTTTTTCCTTATTAATCTTAGTCGAGCTTAATTGCTTAATTCTTACACCTATGATGAACAGATAAAAATCATATCCCATCGTGTCGTGTCATGTCTGACACTGTGTCGGATACCTGTATCGGACACTTCTCTAATATAAAATGTCGAAATAAATCCGTATCGCCGTATTCGTATCGTGTCGTGTCCTATCACCAAGTCCGTGTCCGTGTCCGTGTTTCATAGTCTTACACTTATTGAAGTACGATCAAGAATTTCATGCAATTCATTTTTTATTTTCAATCTTCCCTGTGTACAATTTCGTTTTCAATATAGCATATGAGAACTTGGACTATAGTAAAAAAAAAAAGAGAAAATGACAGACGATTTATATATTCTAAAACTCGTAAAAATACCAATGGAGTAGAAGCAACAAGTAAATTTGCTTGAGTCGACTTTTAAGCAATTTTTATTATTAGTATTGAAGCCGACAGCCAACAATGAATACGCATAATATAGGGGTATACTAGTCTTTTTATTAGAATATGTTAGACTTCAAGGCTATAAGATTGTAGTTTACTAGTCGTTTTTACTGTTTTTTAAGATTTTAAAATGATAATAAGTATGATTGTAAATATGATAATTAGAAACATACACATACTCCTAAATCATGACATTAGATATAGTTATCCGGTTTGAATTTTAAAATGCAAATTGCAATCCTCATGTGACATACGCAAGGTGAAAATCCCATTTTGGTATTAAATAGTAGTCAGTCATATACAGCTGCAAGTGTGTGCCGAAAATAAAGAACAAAAACAAGCTATTTTCGGAACATTAATAAATGATTTGAAATATATGTCAGCTCCTAAATGTACCACGTACTTGTAGATGAGCTCTAACTCTAATATATATTGCTTGCAGCGACTTTCAGTATTGGCTTATCCCAAATATTTAATTTTCAACTCAATAAGTTATTTATTAAAATCTGTTTGATATCTCTCTTTGTTAGTTGTAATATCAAACTAAATTAAACTAAAACATATATATAAGACGATAGAAAATCAGAGGAGCTTCCAGATGTAAAATCTTTGTAGCATAAAAATCTTGAAACGTTATTATCCTAATTTTCTACTAACCAATAAATTATTATTAAGACATCATTTAACGACGAGTTCTTAGAGTCATCGGAATTAAGTGCCTGCTACGTCTACGTTCACACGCTGCCTCTATATTCAGTCTCCTATCAAATACATATTACACAGAAATATTAATTACATTAAAACTAATAATATAATTGATGATGTCAGTTTTTGTAAGTGATTTTGGTTGACCACGTGTCCGATTGCAGCAGTTGAATTTGTATTTTGTTGGGAACGACCTCGACCTGAAACACACGAATAAGGGATTGCCTCCGGCGTAGTATCTCGAACGCTCAAGTTAGTACAAGTGAACTGACAATGGATATGAAAATAAGAGAATGCGGTTGAAACAGTAATAAAAGCTTACCAACCATAATAAATGCTGAGAGTATTTTTAAGTGTGGTTAACAGACACTAAAGTATATTGTTATTGGTGGGTATTTAATGCTCGATCAAAAAGTTAGAAATATTCCTTAAAAGAGATTTTTCTGTCTAATCCGTCCCATTTAAGGTACGGATTGCAGGTTAGCTGCATTTAATGCGGCCGCAAATAGCGCAGGCTTATTGGATGGGACGTGGTCGGGCTCGACCGCTTCACCTTGTCTCTCCGAGGACGCGTGTGGAAGTCTCTCAATCCAGGTCCTAGTTTGGTGGGCTGGCCTCACAGTTGTGGTCGTATGCCTTCTGCTCGACCACCTACTGGGTCGTTCTTACTACTGGTGATTTTTAACCTTAAAGTCAGGGTCGTCGACTGCGATGATCTTTAACCGGTCAATTAGAAAGACTTTGACTAGGTCTATGTGGCATTCGATCGCTAGGATCATGTCACATGAATGGCGTATTTATGCCATATCAATAATAATTTCAGAATATTTCCTTTTTTTAATTGCTGTCATATGAATTATATCATAATCCAAAAAATTGTCGCACCTAGATATATATGTGTCTGTATGATTAGTTGACATTCTCAATATTTCTCAAGTAGTCAAGTGGGCTCAATTATTTTTGTGAAAACAGCTTTGAAAATAATAGGATGATGCTTGACTTTCTGGGAAGTAAAAATAGTATTATATATATTATTTGCATATAAGTCTACTCAATTTAATTTCACATGTTTCATCAACTAAATTTAGATAACCATATAATATACAAATTACAAAAATAAAAAGAAAAGGTCCACTGAATTTGACCTAAGTGAAGAAAGAATATAATTAAAATATATATACATACTCAACACTTGTTAATGACCATGTTTAATTATACTTCAAATGATCAGTTTTTTAAACGAAAATATACCAACTTATTAATAAAAAATTTTAAAGTGACGTGACGAATTCGGGTCAGATATGTAAAATCCGGTGAAAATGGGCTGAAATCGCAATAATTAAAAAGCTGCAGGACTAAAATTGAATCTGACATAGTTACAGGACTAAAAATACAATTATGCCTAACTTGAATCGTATTCTCAAATGAAGCTAATTGATCGAAATATTCATTAAGTAGATCGTACAGATAATCCATTCTGAGGGTAATTAATAATTATTATACAACTTAGAATTAAGAGTTTCCATTGAGTTACCTATAATTAATTGAAAAAGAGCCGATTAATCTTGAACTTGATATTTTCAGTTGTTGAGAGGTGGAGGCAGCTTCCACTCTAAGAAGGATGAGAATAATGTAAGTGCTCTTTCTGGTTGATAACTTGGAACATAATGCCCAGCTCCTCTTACAGTAACAAATGTCACATTTTCATATTCAACCACATAACCTCCAACCTTTGCATTGCATAAAAATAACAAAACTGTTCAATTTTTACATTATATATATATATAAATTGTGCATGAAAAATAATTAATTAGTTACCTCTTCTTGGGAGTTCCAGGGATACCATGGAGTCTTTACTGTGGAGCTGAGTTTGGGCATAGAATACTTAGTTGTTGTCACTGGTACTATACCATCTGTATCTCCACTGCAATTTATGTTGATTAATATATTACAACTTTGTGCTTATTCTTCTTTATTTATTTAGGAAGAATTACATCTATAATCCTTGATATTTGATAATTACACTTACACCCATTTACTATAGGATATTACACCTACACCCCCTTTACTTTGACTCGATCTTACAAGTTGCTCCTTCTATTTGCTTTGGTTAGGGCTCCTAACATTTTTTGTTAGACTTATGGAGTAAAATGCCCAAATTACCCTAGGAAAAGCTTATTGTACCAATATAGTAGATTTTGTGACTGAAAGTCTATGGAGGGGCACAAAAGTTTTCCCCTAGGGACATTCCAGTCATACAAGATCTATTAAATCGAGGAAATATTTTCTTAATGGCAAGGACTCTAACCAAAGTTACGCAATGGACAATTTTTGAGACTGAGTCACAGTACAGGATGTCTAGGTGTAATTTCTATATTACAGGGGGTCTATATGTAATTAGACTAAATATCAGGGTGCTAGATGTAATTCACCCTTTATTATATATAGAGAGTAGGGTTGGTTATGGTAACTACCTATATATCCAAATGCGAATTCCAGTAGCCATCAACTCCTTAATGAGAGGTAAAACCGTATCAGGATCACCGTTTGGGTGGTAACGCAATACGTTGCTGCATATATACAGATTAGATAACTAATTAGAATTCTTTTGACCTCATATTACAAGACAAGATTAATGAACATAGAAAATGTATATTACCTGCATTTATACCATGGTCCAGGAATTCCTGTGACATTGGCATGAAGTGCTTTTTGCACTTGTGGAATATTTAAATAGTTGAAGATATATCTACCAGAGCATGGATCAAATCCAGATCCAGAGGATTTCGAAGAGGAAGAGGAAGAACAGAGAGGGGCATAAATGTCATAAATAAAAATGTTGCCTGCAGCTTCATCTGCTTTATTTAGGTATGTATAACAGGTCTCTGATATTGTTGAAAGTGAATAAAAGTTGCAATTTTGTACAATTCCTTGATGAATTTCATCAGATATGAGGGAACTTGTCCAGAAATGATCGTACTGGCCTCTTATCTGATCTGAAAAGTCTGTATATGCATTCCCAATCTGGAAATCATGCTCAAATCAAAAGGTTAGAATTGGGATGGAGCCAAAAACTTTTATTTGAATTTTAATATAATGTAAAGTATATTTTTATTCGATCAATGAGTGATGTAAAACATAGCTAGAATTTAATGAAAATGTTACATGAATAATAAGAATCTTCGGAGTATATATTTTCAGAATGGCTGAAATAAGAGGGACTAATTTATAGTTACACCAACCTTGGGGGTAGGAGATGTAAATCTCCCTAAATTAATTAATTGTTAAAAGTATAAAGTGAACATATAAAACAAACTTTACAAGAATTTAGTCTGACTTACAGCAATCCCCTTCAGTTTAATGACTGTTTGGTTTGTAATTTTATTGTTCTTGAGGACTAAATCAGCAAGTTGTGGTACATAATGACCTGCATAACTCTCCCCAGTTATGTAGAAATCTCGGGTTTTATATTCTGGAAATCTTTCAAACCAGTTGAGTAAAAATGTATAGGAATCTGCTGCAGTTTTTGTGTCTCCAGTGACATAATCAGAAGTTGTATTTGAGTATGAAAATCCAACACCAGCAGGGGACTCCAGGAACAGGACATTTGCAACTGCATTAGTTTCAGAATTTCGAATAACACTTCATTAGCAGTTGTTCCTAACAATAAGAAAATAGACATTTTTCAGGAGTATTTATGTGCAGTACTGACCATTATTCCAAGCATATTTGTTATGCCATAAAGTTTTGCCGTCAGGATTCACACGAAAAGGTCCAAGTTCCATCATTGCTCCACCTCCGAAAGAAGAGCATCCAGGCCCTGCATACACTCACAGTGTACTAGTTTTCTTCTAAGTCATAAAAATATTGACATGACAGGGAAATAAAATGCTTTATTTATAATCTAAATTGAACACTTTATGATAGTATCTTAGAATTTCTCCTATTAATTATATCCACTACCCCTGAATTCTGATGAAATTACAAAATGCTCCATCAGTTTTTATTCACTAAGGTGATAAGTGGTTATATTGCACGTTTTTATGATACATTTGCCCCCATTCTTTGATGTTTAATTGTCCTTATTTATTTGAATTGATCCAATTTGTTGATTTGGGTGTAGGATTGGAGTTATTGTTTAAAAGAAGCTAAAAGTCGCAATTTTGGAGCTGTTTTGTACAAGTCACGTTTACGTGATCACGTTCTCGGGTCCAGTTCGCTGAAGAGTCCTATCTTGTGCGGGATTCACTTTCCTTTTCGGATTCAAATTCCCTTTCACGCGTTTTTAGCGGCCTAGGATCAAATTTTAGGCGACTTTCTGCATATTTTACACTCCTTTCCTTATTCAATTATGGGCTTTTTGCTGGGCTTGGGTTTAGAAGAGATTTACACGCAATCTTTGAGATTGGGAGAAGAGAGGATTACGCTAGGTTTTTGGGGACAGATTCTGCACCTCCCTCTCACTTACAGCAGATTTCCAGGCCCCTTCTCACACAGACTTGCAGCAGATTTTTGAGAGAAAAATACACAGCAGCTTCATCAGGTTCTGGACGAGAAATTGAGAGACAGATTGGAAGATAATTGGAGTTTTTGACCTTGGAGACGTTCCATCCTTTCATCATCAGATTGTCATCATCGATTGGGATTTACTTCAGTGAAGCAAACATTGTTTTATCTTCTTTTGTTTTCTTATTTAATTATGAATTCCATAGTTTTTATTTTGTTAGATTTTAATTATTAGTAGCTAGTTTATTATTCTAGTTGGGGGATTTGCCTAAGTTCTACAAACTTGTGAGACCGAATTGTTATGAGATTTCACTTTTCGATATTTATATGAATTTCTATCTTTCTTGATTATTGTGATTTATCTCTTTATTTGATCTGGCCAATTGAGTATTTGAGTGAATTGCATAATGTCTTTGCATATGTTGAAGGGATATTTGATGTATGTGAACTTAGAGACGAATTAGTGCTAGGGTAGTTGCAAAATTATTATCCGGGGCACTAGTGGGATTCTATAATCGGGTTTAAATTAGCATGGTGTTAGTGTTTAATTGACTCGAGTCTATGTTTCTTAAATCGAATGCTGTTAATAGATTAAACTCCTAGAGGTGTTATCGAAGGGTTGTCTATTAATTAGGGATTAATTGTAAGGCGTAGGCCCTGATTAGTCTAATCTTAAGAAGAAACGAGGTCGTCTAAGGTAGTTGATGACTATAGTAGGCTTATCGATAGTTGAATGATTATTCTTGCGTCCGGGATCGAGTAGAGAACTTAGGTGAATTATCCCCCAACTAGACATTTTTCCTCATATATTTTTATTCTCTAGTTTTTATTTGTTTCCTAGTTTATTTTGTAGTTGTTTATTTGAAAAATCCAAAAATACAAAATAAGATCCTTATTTTAATTGCTTTCTTTAGTTGGCTTTCTTTAGTTGAGTTTTCTAGGTAATTAGTAGTTTAGATTGGTAGTTTAGATATTCTCCAAAACCCCCCTTTTACTACTTTCAATAAATTTCCTGGTTTTCAAAAGATATTATTTCCAACCAATCCCTGTGTTCGACCCTATTTACCACTATATGCAATTTGTGTTATTTGGTAGATCGGAATTATAAGTATTATTTTTGGTGGATTCGACACCCATCAAATTTTGGCGCCGTTGCCGGGGATTGGTTTTTAATTGGTATTTAATTTCTTTTGATAATCTGGTTTGATTGTGCAGGTGAACTCCGGTGCAATCCGAAAAAAAAAAAAAAAGAGAAGTAGCAGAACAGGTCACGAGACACTAAACGTGATCACGTTCTGGGTCACGTACGCCTGTAGCTTCCAAAGATGGCTACAAATTCTGTTCAAACTGCATTTTGCGGGGTATGCACAGGGCCCCACATTACTGAAAGGTGCCCGTTGCTTCACGACGATCCCACATGGAGTTTTAAAGATAAACCAATTTTAATATGTGGAATATGCACGGGTCCTCACCTAACCGACTTATGTCCATTACTAGATGACCGCTATGCGCCAAATCCGATTCAACCTAGAAAGCATGATCTGAATCTTAGCTATGGCCTGCAATCACAGAGTTACCAAGGATCTCGATCTGAGTCGTGCACGGCATCCCTTGAGGACATGTTCAAGCAGTTCATGAGCGATACTCAACAACTCCAGCAAGAAACGAGGAACAATATGCAACAATTCCAAACTACCGTTCAGAATCTGGAAAAACATATGAGTCAGATTACCAGCACTGTTAGCAAACTCGAAAATCAGGGGAAACTTCCTTCTCAAACTCATGATCCACGACATAATATGAGTGATATCACATTGATGAATGGCAAGGAACTGAAAGCTCCAGCGGAAGAGATCCCTAAACAAAGTCGAACTTCAAGGCCCGACGTGGAAAATGAACAGACTGTCGGACGGGAGCCTGAACGTGATCGCGTAAAAGACCCTGATGCAGCTGCCGATGCAAATCAAACACTACCATTAGTGATACCACCTTCTCTTCCACAACGGAATGTCCAGGCTCGTGAGATAGCAGCAGAGGCAAAACTCTTTGAGTTGTTTTATGATGGTGGTATTACCGGTTTATTTTGGCAGACGACTTGATTTTGAAACGTACAGTCAGCCAGGAGCCTGAACGTGATCACGTACAAGATCGTGCTGACGCTGATAATGTTTGCAAGTTCAGTTTGCAGCCATGCGTGCCGACATCCAGGCTTTATTTGCCTTCGCAAGGGGCCACTCCTCCCACCCATGATCGTTATTCTTACACCCTCTGGGTTCAGGGAAGTCCTCTGTACCTTTCTCTTTTTATTTTAAAGTTGAGGACAACTTTTATTCTAAGTGTGGGGGGGTATTTTTAGGATGTTGAGGTTGAAATTTTTGGACATTTTGAGGCTGCATATTAGTTATTTTGCGCTGTTTTCTGTGATTTTGAGGCTGAATTGGTGATATTTTTGTTGAAATATTGATGCATGCGTTTATTGTAAATGGGATGGTTATTGAGGATTATTTGCATGTGTATGGCTGTTTTGTTGGAAGATTCTGCATGTTTTAGGCTAATTTGTTGGTGTTCATATGCTGAAACTTCTGAATTTTGATTGACACTTGGTAGTTTGATTAGATTGATGAATTGATTTACTCCCGACTGTTATTCGCAACCTTGAGATGAGAAGTTTGATTTTCCAAATGCACTATAATCTGAACCTCCTTTTCCAAGTATTTTTTTTTTGTCTTGTTTCACTTCCTCGAGCCTTAGTCAACTTTCGATTCTTAGGAAAACTCTTTCAAATGTTTAAAAGTTTGCAAAAGTTCCTCCCATCTGTATGAGCACTATCTAAGCAATAGGTGAAGAAACCTTTGAGAGAGTCGAACATAGTCTTAGAGTTTGTTTTAGCCACTATCAAAGCGAAATCATAACCATACTCGATTAAGATGATTTAGGAATCCGCTAATAAAGAAAAATAGAGAAATATTCTGCTGTCACCGGTCGGCAACGGTCAATGTACCGCCAAGCAGTCCGGGAGTGTGCAGCACGAATAATAATGTTTGAAACTCCGCTGTCACCGGTCGGCAACGGTCAATGTACCGCCAAGCAGTCCGGGAGTGTGCAGCAAGGAAAAAGAAAAAATATAAAATGAAATAGGCTATGCAAATTTGAAAATTCAATGCAGAATGCTTTGTAATGATTAAATTTGATTCTTAGTCGAGTTGGTTTAGATTAGTAGAGATACGAGCGAAGAATGAATCTATAAGTACTTGTGAAACTCTTGAGAATTTCTTAATCGAATTCAAGTTAGTATTCCTTACTTGCTTAGATCTCACACACAATAACACGGGATGGAATATTTGCTTAAGTTTTTGCATTTGATTTTGTATTGCTTTGAATTGACTGTCAATGGCTATGATTTGGACTTGAGCTTGGATGAATTACTTTGAGGTGGAGAAGTTGAAATTATATTTGCATGTATTTAATTTGGACTCAAGTTGTTTGTTGTTAGTCGGGAGTTGGTCGTTTATCTATCTTTTCTCATCTACCATTAATGCACTTCTTGTGTAAAGCCTATTTTTGCCTAAGGTTGCGTACATGCTCGAGGACGAGCATCGTTTAAGTGTGGGGGGATTTGATAAGTGGTTATATTGCACGTTTTTATGATACATTTGCCCCCATTCTTTGATGTTTAATTGTCCTTATTTATTTGAATTGATCCAATTTGTTGATTTGGGTGTAGGATTGGAGTTATTGTTTAAAAGAAGCTAAAAGTCGCAATTTTGGAGCTGTTTTGTACAAGTCACGTTTACGTGATCACGTTCTCGGGTCCAGTTCGCTGAAGAGTCCTATCTTGTGCGGGATTCACTTTCCTTTTCGGATTCAAATTCCCTTTCACGCGTTTTTAGCGGCCTAGGATCAAATTTTAGGCGACTTTCTGCATATTTTACACTCCTTTCCTTATTCAATTATGGGCTTTTTGCTGGGCTTGGGTTTAGAAGAGATTTACACGCAATCTTTGAGATTGGGAGAAGAGAGGATTACGCTAGGTTTTTGGGGACAGATTCTGCACCTCCCTCTCACTTACAGCAGATTTCCAGGCCCCTTCTCACACAGACTTGCAGCAGATTTTTGAGAGAAAAATACACAGCAGCTTCATCAGGTTCTGGACGAGAAATTGAGAGACAGATTGGAAGATAATTGGAGTTTTTGACCTTGGAGACGTTCCATCCTTTCATCATCAGATTGTCATCATCGATTGGGATTTACTTCAGTGAAGCAAACATTGTTTTATCTTCTTTTGTTTTCTTATTTAATTATGAATTCCATAGTTTTTATTTTGTTAGATTTTAATTATTAGTAGCTAGTTTATTATTCTAGTTGGGGGATTTGCCTAAGTTCTACAAACTTGTGAGACCGAATTGTTATGAGATTTCACTTTTCGATATTTATATGAATTTCTATCTTTCTTGATTATTGTGATTTATCTCTTTATTTGATCTGGCCAATTGAGTATTTGAGTGAATTGCATAATGTCTTTGCATATGTTGAAGGGATATTTGATGTATGTGAACTTAGAGACGAATTAGTGCTAGGGTAGTTGCAAAATTATTATCCGGGGCACTAGTGGGATTCTATAATCGGGTTTAAATTAGCATGGTGTTAGTGTTTAATTGACTCGAGTCTATGTTTCTTAAATCGAATGCTGTTAATAGATTAAACTCCTAGAGGTGTTATCGAAGGGTTGTCTATTAATTAGGGATTAATTGTAAGGCGTAGGCCCTGATTAGTCTAATCTTAAGAAGAAACGAGGTCGTCTAAGGTAGTTGATGACTATAGTAGGCTTATCGATAGTTGAATGATTATTCTTGCGTCCGGGATCGAGTAGAGAACTTAGGTGAATTATCCCCCAACTAGACATTTTTCCTCATATATTTTTATTCTCTAGTTTTTATTTGTTTCCTAGTTTATTTTATAGTAGGCTTATTTTAATTGCTTTCTTTAGTTGAGTTTTCTAGGTAATTAGTAGTTTAGATTGGTAGTTTAGATATTCTCCAAAACCCCCCTTTTACTACTTTCAATAAATTTCCCGGTTTTCAAAAGATATTATTTCCAACCAATCCCTGTGTTCGACCCTATTTACCACTATATGCAATTTGTGTTATTTGGTAGATCGGAATTATAAGTATTATTTTTGGTGGATTCGACACCCATCATAAGGAAAGAGAGATTTTGACCGGCACTGATTAGACTTTACACGCATTACCTCTTATGCTGATGGATTGGTGAAGGCAAGATGTTTCTAGTGGTGTGTGAGCATAACCAAAATTCAATAAAAGTTTTACATGCATAATGAAACATCAAGGGGGATTTTGTAATTAACAAATAATGAAGGAGTATTTTGTTATTTCATCAAACAAATTTACAAAAAAAAACTAGCTCCCACATAATTAATTATGTTTGAAGATAACAGCATAATAATATAATAATAATTTACCTCCATTGAGCCACAGCACAAGAGGCCTGTTAGAAGAATCTTGAGCCTCAGTGAAATAATAAAAGAGAGCTCTTCCAGCCTTAGGATCCACAGTGACATAGCCTGAATATTGATCGAAGTTGACTGATGGTTGGCCAGGTAAAGTTAAGATTTTATCCACTTGTTTCAATCCATTCTGATTTCCTACATAAGTAGCTGAATACTCAGAGTTTGAGACATCCTCACTAATACGATCTACATAGTTTTTTGGGCGTCGTGTCTTGAGAAATTCTTGTAAAGCTTCAAACTCCTCGATGTCTTTGTAACATTGTACAAAAGCTACGAGGCATGGGAGAGTGAAACACAAGAAAATAGATATTCTCATCTTTTCTGTGCTACAAGGGAGAGTGCCTTAGTTTCAAAACTGTCTTTTTTATATAAGTTTTAGGATGTGCTGGAAATCTTGACATTTTGTTTTGTGGTCTGTGGTTATAGTCTTGGAGATTAATTTGTTTGGAGATGCAGAAACTTTACAGATAATTGGACAAAGTATGAAATGGTGGGCGGAGATATTACTGAATAGAATAGTGGACAGTAGACCCGGAGTACTAAAACCAGATCGAATCGGGTATTTTTGTGAAATTTCGGTTTTCGGGTAGAAGATACCCGCTACCCATTATTAGCTGGGATCGGGTGTCGGGTAGAATTTTCTACCCGAACAGGTAACCCGAATACCCGACTTTCATTTAACTAATAAAATAAAAATAAAGTCCTACTAAATCCTAATATACAGATGATTACATTACAATTAAAGAAGAGTTAGAAAATTAGAAAACCATCTCGCGCCTCTCTCTTCTCCGTTGACCACCGCCTCTCTCTCTCTCTCCTCGCCGCAGCGCCACTTTCTCCGAGTTCTATTGGGTGATAGCTAGTTTGAATCTTTCTCGGACAAATTTGGTTTGAATGTTTGCTACTGTTATTTTTCTGAGGTGAGCTTTAGATAGGTTTGAACTTTAGTCAAAATAGAATTTGTACTACAGTGAGGGTTTTCACTTTTCACATTTTCTGAGGTGAAAACCTAAGGAAAAAATATAGGGTTACGCGTACCCGAGCCGAAATTATCGTGTACCCGGTATCCCATATTTCGTGTAGAAAAGTATGATACCCGAAATATCGGATACCGGACCAGGATTACCCGATGCCCACCCCTAACTAAAATTTAGCCCGCTCTTTGTGACCACTGAAGTAGAGGAGAGTGTTTTTTGCTGTTGACCGCCTGGTCCCCAATTAGCTAACGAATTTAGATATTTATAGAATAATATTTCAAGAAAAATATTATGAATTTTAAAATATAGCATGAAAAATCCTGAATTGATTCTTGTTGTCGCATCTCGCAAGTCCTCCATCTGCAACTTAAATAGCTTTTTACTTAATGACAGACCCATGTATCCTTAGAAGGATAAATAATTATTATATCTCATCCTACCATATAATTATATTGGTCATATTTCTTAGGTCCAATGGAATATGGATGCTATAATCCATGGGCCGGAAGCTTACTTGCAGGAAACCCACTAACAGGAAGCCCAACTCAGAAGCCTGGCCTACAGAATGCCCATCGCGGAAGCCTGGCTTGAGGATAAGACTTTGACTTGGTTCTGGGTTGGTTGTTGGAGAAGATAAAAACTTTTAATTTGAACATATCCTAAAATCTCTCCTACAACCTTATCTCCTACTTTCACTCCAACCTCCCAACTACTGCGGGAATCCCGGATATGGAGGATTCCAGGCTGATTTTGGCTTATAAATAGAAGATGTTAAGGCCATTCAATTTCAAGGTTACACACTTTACTCACTACTTCATTATTCATTAATTGATTTATTTTACGTACTTCCCTATGGTCATTTTCTCTCACGAATGGATTTATTCTTTCAACTCAATGGAGTGCTAACCTTTGTTTTGCAGGTTTTTCCCCCGAAGTTTTCCTAGATACACGGCTTATTTCCGAGACATACAAATATCGTGATGCTCGGAAAACCGGTACGCATCAATATCATAAGCCATAAGTAGCATAGAAGGATAAAATTGATAAGTAAAGATAAATTCTCATGCATTTCTTGAAATCTATAATGTTGAAGATATTTCAAGTTAAATATTTATACGATCAGTTTGTAATTGGTGATTCAAAGTTCGAGGAACTGCTGCTTTTTCTTACAACCTCTCACTGCCCCAAAACCACAACTCCACAACCAATAATCACAGATGCATTATTGTGAATTGATGTGATCCTATCTTATCCACTAAAATTTGCAGATACAAGACAAGGTAGTCCACAAGCATTTCAGCATGAATGATGATTGACTTAATTTCTGGAAGGAAAAATAGTAAGTATTACATCTGGGATATATATAAAATCATCACTTTACTTAATTTTACATATATGTTTCTATCCCACTGAATTTAGAAAAAGATATAATTATATAAATAAGAATCCACTGAATAGACACATTTCAATTTTCAATCAATAAACTATAATTGATAATAACCAACTGAAAGAAAAAATTCTTCAGATATGTTGATCTCCGGCCAATATTTTCAGTTGTTGAAACCTGCAGGAGGAAGCAGCTTTCCTTGTAAGAAGGATGAGAAGAAGGCAAGTGCCCTTTCTGGCTGATAACTCGGAACAAAATGTCCAGCTCCTCTTATCGTCACAAATGTCACGTTTGAGTATTCAACCACATAACCGCCAACCTTAATTCATTTCAAACATATTATAAGGAATTACTATTACAATTATTACATATTTATATTGAACATAAAAACATTTAGTACAAAACACAATTTTTTAATTTCCTAAATAATACCTCTTCTTGGAAGTACCAGGGATACCATGAAGTCTTTATTGTGGAGCTGAGTTTGGGCATGGAATACCTGGTTGTTGTCACAGGTACTATACCATCTATATCTCCACTGCAATTCATTTTTTTAAATTAATATAATAATTCAGTTTAATTATTACCAAAGTTATATAATTAATTAGTCAGCTTTGATATATTATGGTTACCTGTAGATCCAAACACGAATTCCACTAGCCATCAGCTCCTTAATGACAGGTAATACTGTGTCAGGGTTATCCTGCCAATTACGATTCACAGTGTCGCTGCATATATATACATGGATTACATAACTAAATATAATATAATATTTTTGACCTTATATACATTAAAAGATTAATAATAACATATATAGAAAATTTTGTATTACCTGCAATTATACCATGGTCCAGGAGTTCCTGTGACATTGGCATGAAGTGCTTTTTGCACTTGTGGAATGTTCATGTAGTTGAAGACATATCTATCAGAGCATGGATCAAATCCAGAGGAGTTGGACAAAGAAGAGGAAGAGCTGCAGTGAGGGGCATAAATGTTATAAATGAATATGTCGCCTGCAGCTTCATCTGCTTGATTAAGGTATGTGAGACATGCTTCTGATACTGATGAAGAGGAAGAAAAATTGCAATTCTGTACAATTTCTTGATGAATTTCATCAGATATCAGAGCACTTGTCCAGAAATGATCGTACATGCCTTTGTTCTCATCTGTAAAGTCTGTATAGGCATTTCCAATCTGCAGGAAATAATGCACAAATCAAGATGTTAGTATCTTGGTAAGATGGATTTTGGGTTCGCAAAATTGATAACAGGGATAATTACACTGACATCCCCTATAACTTCGTATAATTACACAAATGTTCTCGTTCAATTTTAAAATTAAATTAAAAATACTCCTCTTGATTAATTACCAAAAATTAATCTAAATTAAAGATTTTATTTAAATTTTGATAACACCAGACACAAAGATACGAACAATTTTAAATGTTCAATAAATTTTAGTTATAATATCAGAAGGAAGTAACTGACTAACCGTAGGGTGAATATAAATTACAAGGAAGGAAGGGTGAATATATATTTGAAACCAAAACAACTATTTGTATAATTGTATATTGTAGAGCATGGCGATGTAATGTTGGCTAAAACATATAAAGCAGGAACTTAAATTGACTTACAGCAATTCCTTTGAGATTAATGACAGTTTGATTTGTGATTTTGTTGTTTTTGAGGATTAAATCAGCAAGCTGAGGTACATAATGACCGGCATAACTTTCTCCGGTTAGGTACAAATCTCGAGTTTTGTATTCTGGAAATCTTTCTAACCAGTTAACCAAAAAGGTATAAGAATCAGCTGCAGTTTTGGTGTCTCCAGTTACATAGTCAGATGTTGTATTTGAGTAAGAAAATCCAACACCAGCAGGGGAGTCCAGGAACAGGACATTTGCAACTGCATTAAGAAAGTAAGACTTCATTAGCAGTAGTTCTTAACAATTAAAAAATATACATAATTTATTCATAACTCACCATTGTTCAAAGCATATTTGTTGTACCATAAAGTTTCTCCATCAGGGTTTACTCTAAACGGCCCAAGTTCTGTCATCGCTCCATTTCCTATTGAAGAGCATCCGGGTCCTGCATGCAGTCCCAATATAATAATTTTCTAAGTGATTTAAATATTTCAGGGGGCTAGCTGTTAGTGTAATTATCCCTGTACAACATATTGGTGAAATGTGATTAAATACAAAATGATCATAATTTACCTCCATTGAGCCATAGTACTAGAGGTTTGTTAGAAGAACCTTGAGCCTCAGTAAAATAATAAAATAATGCTCTTCCAGCATTAGGATCAACAGTCACATACCCTGAATATTGATCAAAGTTCACAGATGGTTGGCCAGGCAACATTAGGATTTTGTCAACCTCCTTCAGACCATCCTGATTTCCTACATAAGTAGCTGAATACTCGGTTGAGACATCCTCAGTAACACGATTCACAGATTTTTTCAGGCGTTGTGCCTTGAGAAACTGTCCCAAATGTTCAAATTCAGAGCATTGTACTAAAGCTACAAGGCATGAGAGAGTGATACAAAAGAAAACTGCTCCTCTCATCATTTTTGTGCTGCAAGGGGTTATTTTGTATGCAAAATAGTCCTTTTTATATAAGTCATAGGATGTGTTGGAAGTATTGTGTTGTCCGTCCGTCGTTTTATTGGATTCACAGCCGAATGATATTTCCTGACATTGTGTCATTGTGGAAGTTAAGTGGCAATTTATGGTTGATTTATAGTCCTTGTTTTGTTTGAGAAAAGTGTAAATATTATCCATTCTCTGAGTAAGATAAACTGAACTTTTTGTTAGATTTAGTTTGAACTTTTTACTAGAAAAATACTTGATGTAACAGGATTTGGAGTATGTAATCATAATTTTCAAGGTAAATGTATGATAAACTCCATCTGTTTGTCTGATCCTAGCTAGGTTGATGTGAGTCTTTCTTGTCACAATATGTATGGAACTGAGTCAACTACTAGCAATTTCTTGGCAGTACCTCTTGAAGTGCCCAACATTAATGCTAACAAGTACTAGGTGGTAAAACCACAACCAATCATCATTAGACACATTGTTTCTGAATTGATGTCTTAGCTACTAACATTTGCACTAGTGGTGAAACAACATAGTTTCATATTCAAAAGACATAGTCATTACATTTGTATATTACAAGACAAGCTAGACCATAAGAATCTCAGCCTACCTCTTACAAACACAAAACACATTATATTGTCTACTTAGTACTTGGTTATTCTACAATGCATAGATAATTAACTTGTGAAATAGCAATTGTTATATAGTTTTAAGTGTCACTTGGAGGAAGCTTTCCCTCTATGAAAGATGAGAAGAAGGTAAGTGCACGCTCGGGTTGGTAACTTGGAACAAAATGCCCTGCTCCTCTTATGGTCACAAATGTTATGTTTTCGTATCCAACCACGTAACCTCCAACCTTCAAAATAAATAGCATTCATGGATATAGTGAAAATAATAAAACTTTAGGAAATTGAATAACGTAATTGGTTTTTCTTTTCTTTTTTTAATTACCTCTCCCAGGGTGTACCAGGGGTACCATGGAGTCTTTATTGTCAGCCCGAGTTTGTGCAATGAATATTTGGTGCTTGTGAATGGAATCACACCATCTGCATCTCCACTGAAGGTTAAGTAAAATTATTCAGTTTAAACTTAAGTATATATCTTATGTGTGATGTCCCACCAAGAAAAAATTGTAACTGTTAATTACCTATAAATCCACACACTAATTCCAGTAGCCATCAACTCTTTAATGGTAGGTAACACTGATGGTGGACTATCCTGCCAGTACTCCTCAAGACGACCGCTGCACATAACAAAAGAAATTAACAAAGAAAACAGAATTAAATATAGAAAGATGAACAAATGAGTCTTAATTGGTGATTTTTGGTACCTGCAGAGGTCCCAAGGTCCAGGGATAAATCCAGTAACATTGGCATGAAGTGCAGTTTGGACTTCTGGTGTGTTTAAGTATTCATACACATAATTACTTGAGCATGGATCAAATATTGATATCTGTTTTACAGGTGTGAAATATGAGGGAAAAAACAAGTCAGAAATTAATATTTGTAATATGTACGTCCAAAATAATGTATGATTGACATGTATGTACCGGTGTTACATTTGAAGAAGACGAGCAAAGGGGAGCGTAAATGTCGTAAAGGAAAATACGACCCACATTTATCTGGTCCTCGTAAAATGAGCGGACATTTGATGAATCTTCTGGTGAAGAAAAATTGCAATTCTCTACAATTCCCTGATAAGTTTCATCTGATATGAGAGCATGTCCCCAGTAAAAGTCATTCCGACCTTTTGCCATATCCTCGGAATCAATGTATGCATTCCCTATCTGGTAATAATTAATGATCACATTTTTTTATAAGTTAAGTAAATAATTTGGCTAATTTCAGAAAATAAATGTCAATTTGATCAGCTGAAAGTACTCACAGCAATCCCTTTTAAGTTAATGACAGTTTGCTTAGTGATTTTGTTGTTTCTGAGGATTAATTTGGCGAGCTGAGGCACATAATGACCAGCATAACTCTCTCCAGCTATGTAGAAATCCCGGTTTTTGTACTCTGGAAATCTTTCCAACCAGTTGACTAAGAATGTATAAGAATCTGCAGCAGTTCTTTTGTCTCCGGTACTTTTATAATCAGATGATCTATTTGAGTATGAAAATCCCACTCCAGCTGGAGATTCCAGGAAAATCACATTTGCCACTGAAATTACATTTTTCATAGTTTTTCATATGGCAGTATAATGTTTATTTACAGTTAATCAAGAAATCGATTATTTACTTACCATTGTTCCAAGCATTTTTATTATACCATAAAGTTTTATTATCCGAATTCACTCTAAAAGGTCCAAGTTCTGTCATTGCTCCAAGAGAAGAGCAGCCAGGCCCTAAATGTCAAATTACAGACTCATATCAATTACTTAGCTTAAAACATATGAGTTGAGATATAATCACAAACTAATTACTAGTTACCTCCATTTAACCACAGCACTAAAGGCTTGGTTGAAGAATCTTCCGATTCAGCAAAACAATAAAATAGTGCTCGACCAGCATTATGATCAACAGTAACATATCCTGAATACTGAGAAAAACTGACTTTTGGTTGCCCTGGCAAACTTATAATCTTGTCAGCTTCCTTCAATCCTTGTTGATTTTCAATATAAACAGGTGAAAATGACAATTCAGCAGATGAGGAATCTTCAGAATCATAATTTTCTGATGTTTTTGTTCTTTTAATTTTGACGAATCTCGAAGAGGATCAAATCCTGTCCCAGTATGATGCTGGACAGAAACTGTTACACACAACAAAGAAACAAGTAAAATTACACATGCAGCTTTCATCTTTTCTGTAATCAGTGTGTTTTAGTTTCATAGATATATGTCCATCTAATCCTTATATATATAGGTTCTGTAAATTACTTGTAAAAACTTGTAGCTACTGAAAATTATCATCTGATTTTCACTAAACATATCAACTAATGTAATTTTTGAATTATTGATGAGTTTATTCAACTTTTGGAGCTACATTTCTTTTTGGTGAAATTGAAATTTTATGAGGTGATACGTCAAACTTGTCAATATTTAGGCAGCAAGCCGAGACTGCATATATAGAAAGATGATAAACTCCATGCAAAAATGAAGATGAGGATGAGAATCAGGACCAGCTAGACAGTCCATAGGATTAGCTGTTTAAGGCATTGGTTACCCGAAAATACTATCTCATGACTTCAATAATTATATATGTTAATGTATTATTGATTCTATCATATTGTTTCTACATTCTGACAGTGATCATTTTTGGTCGTAGTAATGATCAAATTCCAAAATTATATACGCAGTTCAATTCTGAGAAATGCATGCTTTTCAGATATCTAATTAAGTCGAGAATGTGTTGCTCTATTTAGGCCTAAGTCAAGGGGATGTTACTGTAATATTCCTATCTAATATATTGGTTGCCATGTCAATATTTGAAGTTCTGAATTTCTGATAGTTCAGTTCAACAATCCTAATCCATGGGACTCATCAACAAGTTGGGAGGAATGGCTGTCGAATTATGTTTTCCTTTCTGGTTGGTTGTCACCTCACATAATTAACACATTCAAGGACGGAGCCAGGAATTTTAGGGAGAGGGGGCGAGATTAAAATATGTATATAGTATGAAATATTTTGATTAATTTAGGGGGGCAAAATTACAGTTTTTGGACAAATAAGAGGGCAAAATCATAATTTTTCTAAATTTTGTATATAAAAATAAAATTTTCAAAATTTTTAGGGGGGTCCCTGCTTGACACATTATATACTCTGCTTGCCCAGTTTTGGAAGTATAGTAAATTATGGAGAATTATTAAGTAAAATTGCCTAAATTTTTGTTAAATGATTGCTTTTGTTACCTTTCTTGATAGTTTGAAAATGCAAAATTTTCCGGAATAATAATTATTTGGTTATTTATTGAATATTTTCTAAAAATGAATTGAAGTTGAATAATGTTTTTTCCAAAATGATTAATTTAATGGGTAAAAATAGAACCAACTAAACATTTGATAATGCAAATATCAATAATTTTGCCTGGCCCACCTCATTTTGGAACGCGATATTTCGGGTCGGTTAGCAAAATATGCTACCCGAATTATCCGAAATTCGAATGCCAAATCGTAGTTTATCCGCTTCCCGAAACCCAATAGGATATATTAACCCAGCTCCAGAAACACGAAAATATGATATTCTTATTTCAAAAGAAGTTTAAACTGAATGATGCTCAATGGATTGAAGAACCATATGCAATTGATGATGCATTTCATTACAGAGAAATTCAACGTTGTTCTTTACCCACAAAATAAACATTAAATCTTATGATGCAATAATGAGACTGAAACTCTGTTCAGGTCTTTGTTGGGGGAAGCTTTCCTCCCAAGAAGGATGAGAAGAAAGAAAGTGCTCTCTCAGGCTGATAACTCGGAACGAAATGTCCAGCTCCTCTAATCGTCACAAATGTTATGTTTGAGTATTCAACCGCGTAACCTCCAACCTTCAAATCATAAAAACATAATAAGCATTAAGAGTTAAAAGACTCATATTTTGGGACAAAAATATATTATTTGCTTTTCTTTTGAATTTACCTCGCCTTCATAGTACCAGGGGTACCATGGAGTCTTAACTGCTCCGCCAATCTTGTTCAATGAATACCTAGTTGTTGTAACTGGCACTCTTCCATCTGTGTCTCCACTGTAAGTGTTGTCACAATTCTAATTTTTAGTATGTGAAAATAATTTGTTCATTAATTGTTATAACATATGCAGATAATTACCTGTAGATCCAAAAGCTAATGCCACTACCCATGAGCTCCTTAATCACAGGCAGTACTGTCTCCGGCTGGTCATTCCAGTTGTAAAACATGAAATCGCTGTATTCAGATGGAATAGTATATCATTCATTAATAGTTCATAGTATTACCTTATCTTACTATCTTTTTATGACATGTTGGATCAAATATTTTTCAAATGGTGTATGATTAATTATATTACTTGCAAGAATCCCATGGTCCAGGAGTTCCTGTGACGTTTGCATGAAGGGCCTTCTGGACTTCTGGAGTGTTCAAATAGGTGTAAACATAATCGTCTGAGCACGGATCAAATGGAGTTATCTGTGTTTCAGAGTGAACAAATTAAATATAAGATAAATTGACAACTACTTTTGTGGAAAATATATAATTTTGATAAAATTTATATAGTAAGGTTCAGGTACCCCTGGAGCAGTGGAATTAGGACCACATAAGGGGGCATATATGTCATAAAAGAATACATTGCCCCTATCAGCATCTGCATCATTTGTGGCTTCGACACATTTTTCTGATACTGATGCCATGGATGAAAAGTTGCAATTTTCCAGAATAGCATCATGATTTTCATCCGACATGAGTGCGTGCGTCCAGAAGTAGTCGTACATGCCACTCATCCCATCCTCATAATCAATATATGCATTCCCGATCTGAAAGAAAGTATGAACATATGATCGATATAATATTGGAATATTCTGTTTGTTTTTGTAGCAAAAGCAACAGGAGATTAGAAAAATAGTCAATCGGAACTCACAGCAATTCCTTTTAGATTAATGACAGTTTGATTAGTGATTTTGTTGTTTTTGAGGATTAATGAAGCTAGCTGAGGAACGTAATGACCAGCATAGCTCTCTCCAGTCATGTAAAAATCTCGAGTTTTGTATTCTGGAAATCTCTCCAACCAGTTAATTAAGAATGTATAAGAATCTGCAGCGGTTTTTGTGTCTCCAGTGACATAATCAGATGTTGTATTTGAGTATGAAAATCCAACACCAGCAGGGGACTCCAAGAAGAGGATATTTGCCACTGCATAAATGTCACACTAAGTAGTTGTTCTTGCAAATATATATTTATTATTTAAATCTTACCATTATTCCAAGCATTTTTGTTATACCATAGAGTTGTGCCATCAGGGTTAACCCTAAACGGTCCAAGTTCTGTCATTGCTCCATTTCCTATTGAAGAACAGCCAGGCCCTGCACCACAAATTTGACACCAAGTGAAAAACAAATAAAAATATATATAAATAAGAGTTTAAGAAAAGAAAAGAATTTACCTCCATTTAGCCAGAGGACTAAACGCTTTGTAGAAGAGTCTTCAGACTCGGTGAGCCAATAAAAGAGTGCTCGTCCTGCGTTAGGATCCACAGTAACATATCCAGAATACTGGGAAAAACTGACTTCTGGTTGCCCCGGCAAACTTGAAATCTTGTCAGCTTCCTTTAAACCCTCTTGAGATTCTATATAAACTGGTAAATAATCATCTGAATTACCCTGAGTCCGATAATTTTCTTGTGTTTTTGTCCTTTGAACTTTGATAAGTTCTCCCAGAGGATCTTGACCTCTCCTACCATAACTTTGGACTGAAGCCACTAGGCATAGAACACTAAACAACAAAATAAGCGCAACTTTCATACTTGTTATGAAAAACCTTTTCATCGATAGGGTGATTTATAGATATATTCTAGTTAATGAAAAATATAAGAATCATCGATAGTATCAATTAGTTTGTGATTTTTGACCTTGCCTATCATTCGTATCTGTTTTGCAGGCTGGAATTTGGAAGGGATGGCATGAAAGATAAACACAGGTGGACAAGGATGAAATGCTAATTGTTAACTTTGATAGTGTCATACCAAAGTTTAATTAAAATTTGTTGAAAGGATCAAATACCTATATTGATATATGGAGGTCGCAAATAAGTACTGTTTTTAGTAGTGCAAGTGGCTTGAATTTTGAATCATTGTACAACATTCTTTAACATCAAGAAAAATCATGGAGGTTTTTGAACGTTCTATTTCTCGGACTCTTGTCTTTTAGATTAATAAGCAATACCAAATAGTGTGTATGTTCTCTGTCTATCCACAGGGGGGAGAAATGGATTATTTAACCTTTGCTAAAAAATCTGAAACACCATTGAAACCTTCAAAGTTTCACTTATATTTTTACATTTCAAGGGAGTTATTTGTAAGGTTTTCAGGTTTGGATAGTGTTTCAAATTTTTAAGCAAACCTCAGGAGGGGTTGGGTAATTATCCCTTTAACGTTCTTCTACTGCATTGAGCTGATTATATTGGTTCTTTACACTTATTAACATGGTCTGCGTGGAAAGAAAATTGAAATTTGGTTGAACAAAACATGCATTGATTACTCCAGGACAATGTAAAAACGTGGAGGACATTTTATCTGTCAGCACTTTATTGATATTCAAAGAGTATACAATCCAAATATGGCTTCTTTGATTAAAACTGCATAAGATTATCTTAAGCAGGTTTAGGCTCATATATTGTCCAGAGAAACAGACCTATAAAGATTAGCTTTTGATTATATGGCTATAACCTAATTGAGAAACCAATCAAACATTTCCTTTGACTCGAATTTATTTCTTCCCCAGAGGTAGCTTTCCCTCTAAGAAGGATTGAAAGAAAGTAAGCGCGCGTTGAGGCTGATAACTTGGAACAAAATGCCCAGCTCCTCTTATAGTCACAAATGTCACATTCTGATAATCAACCACATAACCTCCCACCTGTCACATATCATGGACAAATTGTTAATCTCCTATGATATGAAAAACAAATATAATCCAATTCGCGGGGTAAATATGATAATTTTATTTCATACCTCGCCTTGTAAGTACCAGGGGTACCATGGAGTCTTTACTGCTGCTCCCAGTTTAGCCATGGAATACCTAGTTGTCGTCACTGGAATTATACCATCTGTATCCCCACTGCAAAAAAATGCACTCAAAATTTTAATGTGACAAACTTAATTTTTAGTTTTTCATTAAAAAAATTGCAGAAAAGGAGTTACCTATAGATCCAAACACTAATGCCGCTAGCCATCAGCTTCTGAATGACAGGTAATACTGTATCAGGTTGGTCCTGCCAATCCCCAAGTATGTCGTAGCTATACACAAAATTGCATGTGTTACTGACCAGAACTCGTAAAAAACATATAAAAAATGAAGTTTAAATATAGATTGCAATATTACTTGCAACCCCCCCATGGTCCAGGAAGAACTCCACTAATGTTAGCATGAAGTGCCTTTTGCACTTGAGGCGTATTTAAATACGTCTCTACATATTCATCTGAGCATGGATCAAAACTAGATAGCTGCTTAAACCGAAAGAAGGAATGTAAGGTGAGTGAACTAAACTAGATAATAATAATAATAATATATGGTAAGCATAAAATGAATAAGGAATAAATATTACCGAGGGAGCGGTTGAATTAGAACCACATAATGGAGCATAAATGTCATAAATGAATACATTGCCTTGTTCTATATCGGCTTTACCCTGGTAACTTGAACAGGCTTCTGACTCAGGGGCATCTGATGAAGAAAAGTTACAGTTTTGTACAATTCCTTTGTGAGTTTCATCAGATATGAGGGCACTACTCCAGAAATGGTCGAATGTGCCTTCCCATCTATCTGTGTAGTCTATGTAGGCATTTCCAATCTGAAAATCATGCTCATTTTTCATGATTTTCCAGTTCTTTGTTTTCAAATGAAATATTTTAAGGTAAAATTAATGCATGATTCATTAACTTACAGCAATTCCTTTCAAGTTAATGACAGTTTGATTTGTGATTTTGTTGTTTTCTAGGATTAAATCAGCAAGTTGAGGTACGTAATGACCGGCATAACTTTCTCCAGTTATGAAGAAGTCTCGGGTTTTGTATTCTGGAAATCTTTCTAACCAGTTAATCAAGAAAGTGTAAGAATCTGCTGCTGTTTGTCTGTCTCCAGTAACATAATCCGACGATCTATTTGAGTATGAAAATCCTACACCGGCTGGGGACTCCAGGAACAGAACATTTGCCACTGCAAAAATTTCCAGGACCAGAATTTTTCACTTAGTACTATAATAAAAGATAACATAAGTGACAGAATTAAAAGATCATATTGAACTATAATGAATAACACTATTAAATGATAACAGATATTTATCAATTACATATGTTTAAAGTGATCTTGAATACAAGCACTGACCTTTATTCCAAGCATATTTGTTATACCATAATGTTTTCCCATCCGGGTTGACCCGAAATGGTCCTTGTTCTGTCATAGCTCCATTTCCTATTGAAGAGCAGCCAGGTCCTGCAGTAGTGCAGTACTCCCATAATATCAAATACATGAGATTACATATTTCTCCAAAAACATAGATACCAATAATCATCATACTAAAATTCAAAAATAGCATATAAGAAATCGAAACAATAATAAGCTAGAGCAATTATGAACATATATTTGTGTAGCTTTAACGAAAAGTTCATGATATTCTAATTACCTCCATTTAGCCATAAAACTAGAGGTTCACTAGAAGGCTCCTCAGCCTCAGTAAAATAATAAAACAGCGTTCGTCCTGCCTTAGGATCAACAGTAACATAACCAGAATATTGATCAAAATTGACTTCAGGTTGTCCAGGTAACATTACGATTTTGTCAGCTTCCTTCAGACCATCCTGAGTCGCTAAGTAAACAGGCGGATAATCAATTACGACGTCCTCAGTAAGATGATTAACTGTTTTCCTTGATTTCTTATTCTTTATAAACTCCCCAAGAGGATCATATCCTCTTCCACCATAACATTCTGCATATGTTGTAAGCCACAAAAGAGAAACTAACAGAAATAAGACCTTCATTTTTATTTTTTTTTCAAATTCAATGAAACAGGGATAGTGTTTTTCTTCTTTTTATGTAATTGTTTGAGGCTACCTTGTTCTTGTTCGAATTTACACCTCATTGTCAATCACTATGTAAATTCTTAATGTCATGATTAATTTTTTTGTTTTCAAGTGTTTGTAGCGATTGGACTTATAACGTCACGACGTGTGACTAGTATCAAACACAAGATTAAATTTGCTATAAAATTCAAAGACATGGATGGCCTAAGCCTAATAGGTCAGCCGGCTTGGTTTGTTTAATACCTATCTAATCAACTGATTGTTTCTACTCTGTCTGTTATACCTCTTTTCATTATCTACGAATATTGATTAAATTACTTTTTCCATAAGAAACAATTACATATCCATCAAATTGTAACTTATTTCCATTTCCTTAGAGCCTAGAGGTTCTGGATCTCAAGCAAGGAGACTTATTCAAAATCTCTTAGTCTTTTTTTTAAAATTTTCCGACGTATTTTCGCTTAGATAATTGTTTAATGTATTAGGTACAACACTTGAATTTTCCTGGATAGAAATTATTGTCACATTTCACATTGTAGAGGGGTCCCTCCAGGCCAAGAAAATAAGGAATCTTAACACTGAAAAAGACATTGAATTGCTAAAGAATATTACTTGTGTCATTATCATCCTACATTAGAACCCATTTACATATGTAGTTCCAAATTTTATGGAGTATATAAATATATGAAATAGACTTGCCTTTGAATTTTTTTATGTCACTATCTTGCAGCACATTTTTTTTTCTTGGATAATTACGTACGTATATTTTAATGGGAACTGCTGATATTGAAAGTAAAATTCATTCAGGCAGCATCCATTTGATACGGTAACAGTTACATATATTACTCAATTTCATTCCAATAATAACTATTCATTTACTAGCTAGTACATTATCCGAAATCCACTATTTAGTGTCCCTTTGGTGGAAGCTTTCCCTCTAAGAAGGATTCAAACATAGTAAAAGCACGTTGAGGCTGGTAACTAGGAACGAAATGTCCGGCTCCTCTAACCGTCACAAATGTCACGTTTTGGTACTCAACTGCATAACCTCCAACCTTCAAAATTCATATGAAAACCATCAAAACAAAATGTTTTGTTGACAAAAGTGGAACAAAACAAAAGAATTATCCCCATTCTTTCTTACCTCATGTTGATAGTACCAGGGATACCAAGGTGTTAATACAGGGGAACCGAGTTTCACCATTGAATACTTAGTTGATGTCACCGGCACTCTTTTATCCGTGTCTCCACTACAAGTTTAGTTAAACAAAAAGAATTAGGGGCAAATTACATTTACACCCCTCAAGTATGGCTGGGGGTACTAGTAGTAGTAGTAGTACCCTCAAGTATGGGACATTATAATAGTTACCTATAGATCCAAACGCGAATTCCACTAGCCATGAGCTCCTTGATGGTAGGCAATACTGTGTCTGGCCTGTCCTTCCAGTTCGTAAATACCGTGCCACTATGCAGGAAGATGGAAATATATAATTATAAATCTTAAGGCATACTATTACTCATAATCACAACAACTAAAACAATGTATACGAATTGTATAGTACTTGCAAGAGTCCCAAGGTCCAGGAATTCCAGTAACATTTGCATGAAACGCCTTTTGAACTTCCGGCGTGTTTAAGTAGTTGAATACATATTTATCCGAGCATGGATCAAATACAGAAACCTGTATGAAGTAAAACCGAAGGTTAATGGAAAATTAGGTAGAAATACGGAAAATGAGGAATGTAGATAATATATATACCGAGGAAGCATTTTTGCACAAGGGAGCATAAATATCATAGTAGTAGACTGTGCCAATAGCTGCATCTGCCTCATCAAGAACTGTATTGCAAACATCTGTTACAGAAGCTGATGATGAAAATTTGCAGTTTGATTGAATCTTCTTGTGATGTTCGTCAGATATGAGAGAATGTGTCCAGTAATAATCATACATCCCACTCAGCTCATCATCAAAATCTATTTCTGCATTTCCAATCTGAAAAAAAAGCATGCTTATTATATATATACTAATTACCGAATGAAAAAACGTGCTTTATCAACAATATATTTAATGAAAACTTACAGCAATTCCTTTTAGATTAATGACAGTTTGATTTGTGATTTTGTTGTTTTTCTGGATTAAATCAGCTAACTGAGGCACATAGTGACCGGCATAACTCTCTCCGGTTATGTAGAAATCTCGGGTTTTGTACTCTGGAAATCTTTCTAACCAGTTAATTAAGAAAGTATAAGAATCTGCTGCAGTTTGTTTGTCTCCATGCTGCATTGAAGTGTTGGAGTAAGAAAATCCAACACCAGCTGGAGATTCCAAGAACAGGACATTCGCCACTGCATTTTCCAATATTTACATTCAAGTGCCCAATTTATAACTTATAAAAATTAATAAAAGAAATATATTTAGAGATGCAAATAGTTACTCACAGTTATTCCAAGAATATTTGTTATACCACAATGTTTTTCCATCAGGATTTACACGAAAAGGTCCCAGTTCTGTCATTGCTCCCCCTGCCATTGACGAGCAACCAGGCCCTGGATTTAATAGAAAATAACACAACACAGATTATATTATGGAAAAAGAATTAAAAATTATACTAAATTTTGTAAAAGAGATAAATAATGCAACATGAATTACCTCCATTTAGCCACAGCACTAAAGGCTTGTGGGATGAATTTTCAGACTCAGTAAAATAATAGAACAGTGCCCTCCCAGCAACAGGATCAACAGTGACATAACCTGAATATTGGTCGAAACTCACCTTCGGTTGGCCAGGCAACATTAAAATCTTGTCAGCTGCCTTTAATCCCTCTTGAGGCCCCAAATAAACTTCAGTTGAGACATCCTTGTCATCCTCGCTAACATAATTAACTGATTTTTGTGGTAATTGTGCCCGTAAAAGTTTAGCACTTGGTCCAAATGGCAATATTCCACCATAATCATAACTGTGTGTGGACGCGAAGAGGCATGAAAGTGAAAAGAAGATAGCAAATGCACCTTTCATTATTGCTGCTAAACAAGACAATTAGGGACTTTTTATCATAAGTTTCATCACTCTTTTATATATACTTCTTTTTTTCCAGTTAAATTTGAAAAGATTATGTAAATTATCTTCTTTTTTGTATGTGGCCTGAACTTGTGTATTGAGATTCGTATGTTCTTGGGACATTTTACCGTATTACACGGTCAATGGGACTTTCTTTGTTGGACTGATTTTAGTCAGACGTACAAATAATACAATCACATGATGCATGAATATATTTCATGTGTGGTCATAAATAGAACGAAAAGACAATGACCGGCCAGCCCTGTTCATCCAAACGTCCGTTTTATTGATTGATTTTTGTTTGCTTCAATTGTTTCGTCAAAAAAGCTGGTGAGACAATGCCATCAAGATTTGACTGGATATGCTTGTTGGAGTTCTGAATTTAAATTCAATTAAACTTCTTCCTGAGTCCAGACCAGTGCATGCATTTAGAGTTGAAGGATTATCGCATACTAAAACCTACTTAGCAAATATGTAAATGAGGATGAAATTCTACCATTTAATTCTACATTCTCTTTTTCCTTCATATAATCCATCACAAACTGTCCTCTCATTTGAATTTTTTCTGCTCCTACACTGCATTTATTCATCTTGTAACCCAAGTCGGTCAGACTAGATTTTTCTGCCAATTTATTTAGACACATGTACACGCCCATTCAGCTATGTAGAATTTAATTAGGTACCATAACTAGGAGGGTTCTAATTACACATAATGAGCAAAATTCTTATACGAACTCAAAACATTTGGAAGCACGGTTGGACCAAACAGTCTCGATTAAGCCACAATAGTTATATTAATACTAAAATAAATTGTTGATGTGGTATAATCTGAATCATTTCATATAAAAAATATAAAGTCCAGACTTGGTGTATATATAAAAGAAGATTCTATATAATGACCTAATTAGCTGTAGTAGAACAAGAAAATTATTTATTACAAAATCAATGAATTTAATGTCAATTTAAGAGCTAGAAAGAATGAATGATTAGCAAGTAAAACACTAGTAATTACCATTATAACAAGCTGATTAAATTTTAGAAGTCTCAAACTTTTAAGTTCAAAAAAAAAAAGTCTCACACCATATGTTATCCAGCTACAAAAATTCTTTTTCCCACACATTTCAGGGTCTTGTGGATACAGTATTTTCTGATAAATAAGCTCATTACACAGAGCAGTAGCAGGTTAGCTGACAGGTTGCTGGTGGTTACCAGCATGCACATTTGGAGATGCACCATAAGGTGCAGCTGCAGCTGCAGCATATCCGTACCCATTGTAAGCTTGCCTTCCATAGTAAGCCCCATTCCAATGACCATTGGAATCCCCTCTCTAATTTCAGCAAAACTAATGAGATTAGAGAAAATTAAATTTAACTGATTCATAAGGTAAGAATTAAAGACTGAAAATTTACCTGCTTGTTTCCCATGTTTCTACCCCAAGAAAGACGAACAGTCTGCTTTCCGATAACTGTTCCATTTAATCTCTCAATAGCTTCCTCTGCATTGCTTCTGTTCAATGGAATAAATGAAAGCTTCATGATTATGTAACAAAATATTAACTATGATGATAATGATCATAATTTCAGTCAGATTAATATTGCATTATTCAACACTAAGATATTGAAATTCACCAATGAATATTGAATGAAAATAAAATATATTCTACGGTATATACTGAATTCCCAGATCAATTTAGATGAAAAGTTATGAATCAAATGCTTAGTGTCTTAGACTGTTCTTTTCAGCAAACAAAAAAGGCATTCTTTTCCATATTCTTTGTTGGACCATAAAATTGACTGGCAAAATAGAACACCTCTATGAGAAAAAATAACCAAAGAAAACAAAAGAATCTCTTTTTCTTTGCTGTTCCACAACCGCACCTATCTGCAGGTCCCCAATCCAGATTCTCATTTTTCTCTTTAAGTCAATTTACCTTAATCAGACTCCGACATTCTTTTTCGATTAAATATACAAAGACGTATTATGGTAATTTGTTCCTTATATTTCAATAAAATAAATTAGCAGAATTAGAGAAGTTACCTGTTTGCAAATTGAACGAAACCACAGCCCTTTCCAGCAGGTATTTTTACAGAGACAACTTCACCAAATGGAGTAAAGGACTGTCTCAGGTCTTCATCAGTGACTTCAGAGTCGAGTCCTCCCACAAATATCTACGGAAAACAGACAGAAAATATAACCAAATGAACATCTCAACTTCAGATAACTAATTTCCAAAGAGAAGCAAAACTTACTGTTGTGTTAGATGAGTCATTCTCAGTCTGACCTTGAAGTAGACCACCATTTGCATGTCCACCGGACAAAATCACAGCTAAACCATAGCTTTCGTGTCAAGATTAAATCTCACTAACATAAATCAAAACACTAATAAACCAAAATAAGAGAAAAAAACTTGCACCTTGTGAGGAAAATTGTTGCCCTGGAGAAGATTTCTTGGGTGTAGCAACACCGATCCTCATAGGTCTGCTAGAACAGTAGACTCCATTCATTTCAGTCATGGCTCGAGTCCTTTCATTTTCATCTCCAAACCTAACAAAGCCGTAACCTTTTGGTCGGCCACTATTTGCATCAACCACAACTTTAGCACCTTTGACAGACGTAAACCGACTAGCAAAGGTATCATGCAATAGCGCATCGGTAACATCTGTAGCTAAATCTCCAACAAATATTGATAAATCAGAACCGGGCTCGGGCCGTCTGTCACCGGTGCTAAAAGCTGCCCAGTTTAAGCGAAAAGGGATTTCTGTATTGGGCATCATTGTGCTGTTGAAGGTCTGAAGAGCTTTTTCTGCTGCTGCATGAGAGCTGAATTCAATGAAACCGTATCTTTCAGATTGACCGGTCTGCTTGTTCCGGATTATCTTGACAGAGACGACCTATTTATTTGGAAAGATTTGATTCAATGCAAGTTAAAAATACAAATTTTGCATATTTAAGAAGTATGAAAGGAAATATAACAAATTTCAGAGATTATTAGATTTGACATCACTTTAATTGAACCCAAAGAATCACAATTAGACGTGAACCACCTACACAAAACTCACAGAGAACAAACTTACAACATCTTAAAATCTACCCAATCTAAAACTAATTTGATTCTATTAGATCCTTAGGGTAGTGTACAGACAGATGTTGTCATCACTAATTAAACGAATCAATAAGTATTGAAATAACACCATCAACTTGAAAATTGATATCTTAATCGTATCATTTAGTGCAAAATAATTCAGTCCTCAAATAGCAATTGGTAGGTTTACATCCCACAGTTAAGTGTATATTTATAATAATCTTCCCCTTTTTAATCATGCGCATTAAGTGTATATTTATTTTTAAAGTCCCAAAGGTTAGAGCATGTCTAATCAACGCTACCTAAAAGTAGTTTAGCTTAACTAATTTGGATATGTATCCTTGTGCACAATAGTTACCCCTGAACTTTCCCATGATTAGCTAGCTTATGCATCTCCTCAAAATCTGGGTAAAATCTCAACTTTAATGGACGCGTCAAATAGAATCTAATTCTTCTAATCTGTTTTTCTTAAAAAAATAAATCGGAGTTTCCACACGAAGGAAAACCAAGACAGATCAACACAATTATTCAACAAAACCAGATAATTCACTTCAGTATTGTTATTAAGGTTAAACAATTCCCCAGATCACAAAAGCATACAACAGTATTAGTTCAACATGTAATCTGCACTACCAAACACGTATAAATCAATAAAAAGAAACTGTTACCTCTCCAGATTGAGAAAAGGCTGTCTGTAGATAAGTTTCATCCATCCATTGCTGGAGATCTCCAATCCATATGGTTTTATTATCTTCAGCGCTCTGAATCTGATGATTCTGCTTGGGCTGCTGGTGCTGCTGCGGTTGCTGGTGATACTGCTGCTGATGATGAGGGTGGTAATACGGCACGTAATGCTGATTGTACATCATCTGCTGCTGCATCGCCATGGCAGGATACTGCATAGCCATCCACTGCTGCTGGTATTGCTGCATCGCCACCCACTGCTGGTGCTGCATCTGCTGCTGCTGCTGTTGTTGCTGTTGCTGCTGCTGAGTCAAATCTCCGCCGTTCATTTTTTAACTCCCGAAATTACCCTTCCCGGCAAGTTTAAGCTTTCGCGAGAGTTAGGGGTACCTGGTCGGAGAAACCAGGTTAGAGAGGAGAGAGAGAGAGAGAGAGAGAGAGAGAGTCTTGTTAAGTCGGCTGGCAAGAGAATAATAAGGAGTAAGTATGACGGATCTAGGGTGGATTCAACGAGTAACATTGTATTTGACGTGTAGAATCCAAGCCGTACATGGAGGGAAACGTTGAATATTGACCGTAGATGAAGGTAAAACAGCTACATGTGGGTCCAGTAGATACGCGGCACTTAAGTGGGTCCCATCCCAATTTAGATCTGACGGTTGGATTTGGTAGAAAACAGCTACTTGTCTCGATTTGACGGCTGGAAGCTGCTGTTTGGGTATTCTTTTGAGTTGCCCCCCTGTTTTTGGTTTAGGGTAAAAACACTACGGTGCACTCACTGTAGAAGAAGATTACAAGAGTGAGTAGCATACAAAACCAATAATTGAGATTTTTTATTCTTCATATAAACTTCAATTAACTCAAATAAGAGCTTGACATTAGTGATTTATGAATTTCAATTGATTAATAATGGAAATAGGCTATAAGTCATTAATCTGTAACCAATTCCTAACCTATATATCAATCAAAATGGGTTTGAGGAGGGACGTAAGCATGTGTCTCGTTCGCAATTTCAATAAGTTCGTACAAAACATTGAAAACATGTTTGTTATACGAAATTTCCACTCTAACAATTTTGTTTCCTCGTTAGCTACGTTGCGTTGCATGAAGGAAGGAGTGTAATAAAGGAGAATTAGACATGGTCAATCTTTGTGGCCACCATGTCTCAAACTAGGCTGGTCAAACACTCAATTTTTCTTTCCTTTTGGTTTTTTTATTTTAATTTTTTTCAATTATTTTTGGTTGAGATTTTGGTCAACAAATCAAAAATGGGTTTGTGGCGTAGTTGAATTAGAGTTAGGTGCATCAAACCTTCTAATATTCCAACTTTAATTTTGTGACAGTGAGTGTTTATCTAGATCGGGATACAAGTCCTTATAGTCTTTTATGAATTATTATTTCTTCGTTACGCAAATGATCCTAAATAGTTAAGAAGCTATAAATAATAGCAGACATTTCTTCATCAGTTTACTTTGCTAAGCCCTTTTCACACCATTTGTGTCAAAATTTTCCAGCTTCATAGGCATGCAAACTGTTCTATAGACTATAATCTATACCAATAATTTACAATAATTATTATTTAACGTTTCTTTCCAAAAGTATTTATCATCATTTCAATCCGCGTGGAAAGTCCCTTTCTCTTTTCCTTAAAAAATAGATAATAATATAAGTTGCTTGCATTTAAAAGCCTAAAAGGTGGTCTAATAAAAAAGTACAAAACTTATAGCTAAAACTTAAAAGCTTTCAAGTTCAATTATATTCTTTACAAATTAATAGCTTAAATTTTGGGATTCATCAAAGGAAACAGAAAATTAAGAAAGAGTTTGCAAATTCCAAATATGCATATTTATGCTTTTTTTTTTCTGCTTTATCGTGAATAAATTATAATTTATTTATCCTAATAAAAACAATTCTCAAATTTTTTTTCTTCTAATATTCTGACTGCTCTTTTTTCTTTTTTCACTTTTCACTTTTTTTACCAAACGGTCCTCTCTTTTACTGCCTCTAGTTTTACAGCTTTTAACTTTTCTCTAAAAGCAGAAGAAATTGCAAACACCCACTGAATAGCAAAGATATTAAATTAGCATTGATTTCTCTAAAACTTGCAAGTCGGACATCAAAATCATTCTTGTTAAGCATTCAGCATATAACCGTTCCTAATTCTCTTCTCTAAGAGCATCCCTTCAAAAATTCAACAGGGAGAAGCCCAGTTTAGCTTCTGCCGTGCAAAGAATCAATGAATAGATAAGCTAAATCAAGCTGAAAAAGCAATATATACAGGGTGCACACATTTTTACAACTTATAATCTTCATTTAAAAAGCTTTCATAATGTGTTCCCTTGAGAGTCTTCTCGATTTCTCCCCAATTCTCAACCTGTGAAGACAAAGATCCTTTGTGAATCTTCACCTGTCGACTGTTCAGCTCCTGTCTTGGAACCCTCAGAAAATCTTGAACATCTACCAATTTCTGATAACATAAATAAAATAAAAATTGATCAAGAAGACAGAAGATTTTTCCAAGTAGTGGAGAGTTAATTAAATGTCTTACAGTTCGATTCTTGATTACATCCTCGTAGTAGAGGATGATATGTCGAGTGGTCTTGAAATATTCCAAGGATTTGTTAACAAGATTCTCCACTTGTTTCAGATTAGGTATTAGCAATGTTGAGTTGATAGTTGGCTTGTAACTAGCAAGTACTGCGGCCTGCATAACTTAACTGAGTTATTTTGGGGCATATTATTTTACATACAAATACACCATTGTGTGTGTGTGAGAGAGAGAGAGGACCTCGTGGGTCGAGTGCACGTGGGATTTGTGAGTCCCATTAATTAGCTTAGCATTCTGATCATAAGAATTTGCTAATATAGAAATCATGCGGCGTAATAGATTCCTTCTGAAAAGAAAAATAGCCGACACTCCTTTAGATTTGAAGTAGTCCACAATTTCTTCATGGTGTTGCATTAATCCCTGCAAAATGTAGGTCAATACAAGAAATAGTGAGGCTAGTTCATGATCCAGAACAAATCAACTAATCAGAAACAGGAACAAGTACATTGTTTCACTACCTAGTCATTCAGATAACATTCAAAGGAAACAATCTTTTAGGATAAGTGACATACTTGAGAGGAACAGGCAACCAAATTGACATTCTAATGCAAGCTATTTTTTTGGTCCAATATAAGACACGGAGGAAGAAACCAAGCCTAGGGAAACTAGACTCAAACACAGGACAATGCTTTCTACTATATCCTTGATAGGTTCTGGAAAGACTTCAACAATGATCTTGAACATCACATTTTATATGTTAGAATATCCAATCTTCATTATTACTTCATACTCTGTTTCGGTAAAACTGTGCAGATCCAACTGAACAACCAAAAAAGATTACATCTGAAAATAACAGTTTTATCTTAGGATTTAACTCTCTGTTCGATAAGTAATGCAAATTATGCAATACACACTCATTGGATTTTGTAGTAAGAGGCACAAGAGAGTAACAATTCATCTTCCCAAACCTAAGCGTGTGGTTAATGCTCCACGAAAAAGAACAAAACATGACAATATCAAGAATAGATAAATACCAACATATTGATCATAACATAATAAACCAATAGCCTGAAATTATCACTTTGAACATAACAGAAACAAACTAAGATGTAAAATTACCATTTCCTTTAACATACCCACTATCACAAGCATCAAAAATTTATTTCACAGTAAATGATGCTAACCTGATTAAGCATCCATTTCAATCCAACAGCAGCCGTGCACTCATTCTTGGAGGCACTTGTAAGAAAGTCCAAATTATAAAGTTTATCCAAAGTCTCCACAATTGTGGATACATTCTTTCTCCTCGGTTTAACTGAGAATATCTCCCCATTTGAGCTTACATTCATATGACTGTTCAATAATGTCTCAAACCACCCACTTCCAGACCTCTGTGTGGACAATATTGCAAAGTACCTTACAGGATTGCACGCACACTCCTCCCTAATTAATCACAAAAAGGCTTATTAATAATTTCATTACTCATTCTATCTGATTATTAATTTGGACACAAGAGTCTTTGTTAGTCTTACCTGCTGAAGGTCTTTGGTTTCGGGAAATGTATATAAGGCTTTTCTGAAGGTTCAATATTAGTAGCTTCACAAGGTCTATCCATCACTTGAACATTCAATAATCTATTAGTCGAACGGCCACCAATTTGCTTAAGACACACTGAACAAATATAAACTCCGCAAGCCATCACAAAAATCAAAACCACCATCCTTAATGCCAGAGGATTTTTCTTTGAAGGTTTTATATTTAAGCTATCCTGAAAATCAAGCAATTATCACAATGTCAAGATAAAGCACAGCATCCTATGAAAAACTAAAATCTCATATATAATCGTAAGTACACAAAAAAACATCATAATAGCTCGATTAAGCTTGAGGAGAAGCCAGGAAGCAATAAAATGGCAGTGAAAAAGAAAAGAAGGATTTAATTGGTAAGCAATTAAGCATGAGGAGTTAATTTGTAATTCATTACTAATTGAAAATAAAGTAGAATGATTGGGAAAGCCCTTAAATATCAAAAGGAAATGACGGAAAAACAAAATAAAGGTAAGATTAAAAACATAGATTGCATGTAAATGCCAGTGGAACAACAAATGTACTGCAAAAATACACTGAACTTCCATTTTCATGACACCCCCAGATCGAGAAACACCGCTATTAAGACATAAAAGATAGAAACTTTACCAACAAAAGATCAACATACGATTAGGGCATTGCCCCTATGTTGGGCTATTAAGGGAAAATAATTATTTAAAACCAACTAATGAGAAATAAAACATTACCTTGGCCAGGAAACAGAGATCGTCCGCCATATCAGTCAGTAATTAGAGAGGGGGAGCTCAGATTTAAGCTGTTTTAACCCCTTTCTTTTTTGCTTTATTCATCCTAAGCCCAGATTTTCCGAGTGAGATTTGCATGCACGATACGTGTACAAATATGTATCTATCGATGGAGAAAGAAAAACACAAAAGTTTGATCTTTTTTCTGGTGAAGAATGGTATGATGAGTGCTTCTGTAAGTCGTCACGCTCCTTTTTCTATGTCACTCTCTTAGATTTTCCGTCATAGTTACACCTTAGTACCACTCCGCTCTCTCTCTCTCTCTCTCTCTCTCTCTCTCGAGTCTTGGGTTCTGATGTGGAAGTAATCGAAGCCCAGGGACAATCTTTGAAACGACACCGTGCCATTCGCGTTGAATTTGTCAATCATTATGTTGGTTTTTAATCATTATAGTTATATAGTAATTAACTTAAATTAAGGCTAAAAGCCTAAAACATTGATATTGATATAAATAAGTAAACTTCAAAAACCACACTTACGAGTTATGGTTAAGCAAAGCCTAGTTATTACGAGAAAAAGCTTGTTAATTAGTATAACTTAATTCTTAACGAAGATCCTAGTTGCTCTCTCAATTTATAAATAATTTTTATGGAAAAAGATAATTATAATCATTTTAAAAAAGAAACCCAATCTTTGCAAGGAATTCGACTAATAGAGTAGATGCAGTGAGGCAGGCCTTTGCCGGCCCCCACCGGCCACCGCACTTGCTGGTGATAATTGGAAAACGGCGAAAAAATTGTCAGTGGAAATCTGCTGCTCCACTGTCTTTTCTTCTCTATCATTATTATTATTATTATTATTCAATTTTGATTGTTTATTGATATATTATGGGGCGTCACGCCTGCCGGAGTTATCGCCTCCTGTTTTGACCTTTGCTTTTATTGCTTCTGCTTAACGTATTTAATGATCATTCAAATCTTGCTTTTTAAATTAATAATGATGGCCGGGTTATTAGATTTACCTGATCCGGTTCTGGAGATTCTATATCATTCTTTTTCAATTAATTATTTACAAATGGCCCAGGAATCTGTAGGTTAACGGCCCATTAATGTTATTGGGCTATGGTTAATTTGAAAAATGGCCCATGTATAAGGCCCATTGTCACTTCTTTGTTTCTTTCAACCCACACTTGAACCGGATTGCTAATTCATTTTCATGTATTCAATTATGTAATTGTACCAAATGTTAACCAACTCAAAACATTTGTTGATTTCGTTCGTCGGACTGAAATAATGAACTTTTTGTCACAACCCTACCATAAGTTTTTTTTTTTTCTAATTACTATTGTTATATATTTTATAAGAGCCTAAATTCTGGTCAAGATCCTACGAAATGGAAATACAATACACCTTGCTGTTTGCACTGATCATGCAGAGCAATAAATTTCCTCATCTACCAATACCCTTTTCTGCTTCATATACTAAATAATATCCTTACGGAAACCATACCACACACTTGGCCAGGCCTAGTCTTTTCTTTTTGGTATAAACTTCGTCATCTTCCAATGGCCACAGATCATTCCAAGGAAGTTGCCATCGACCTTTCGCCCTTTTTCCGCATATTGAAGGACGGAAGCATCGAGAGGTTCCGGCCGTCGGAGTTCCATCCTCCCTCCGATGATGCAAACGCCGCCGTCCGCTCCAAGGACGTCGTCGTTGACTCCAAAACCGGCGTTTCCACTCGCATTTTCGCGCCGCGCAACCAGAATCCGCCGCAGAAACTCCCACTCGTGGTGTACATTCACGGCGGCGCGTTCTGCATCGGATCAGCTTTCAGCCCCGTTTACCATAGGTATATTGCTAATTTAGTCGAGAAGGCGAACGTTATCGCGGTTTCGGTTGATTACAGATTGGCTCCCGAAAACCCTCTCCCGATACCATTCGACGATTCCTGGACCGCTTTCCAGTGGATCGCAGCTCATGCTGAGAGTAAAGGCCCCGAGGCGTGGCTGAACGAGTACGCCGATTTCGGGCGCGTGTTTTTGGGGGGAGAAAGCGCCGGAGCTACCATAGCCAATGACGTTGCGGTGAGAGCGGGAGTTGAGAAATTCAAAGGCGTGGAAATCGTGGGGCTGTTTTTGGCGCATCCATTTTTCGGCGGAAAAGAAGAGGACAAACTGTACAAGCATCTATGCCCGACAAGCAGCGGCCGCAACGACGATCCGCGGCTATATCCGGCAGTGGATCCGCGGATCGGGGAAATGGCGGCGCGGCGCGTGATGTTTTTGGTGGCGGAGAGGGATTTTTTGAGGGATAGAGGAAGGGCTTACTATGAGGGTTTGAAGAAGAGCGAGTGGAAGGGAGAAGTAGATATCATGGAAACTGAAGGAGAGGGACATTGCTTCTACTTGTTCAATCCTAGCAGTGAGAAAGCCGTCGCCATAACCGATCGATTAGTTGCATTTCTCAAAAGTAGTAGTACATAGCATGGGTACTGATTTCTTTCTAGCATTACTGTTCATGCATCTTCCCAATTTCATACCTGCACTGGGAAAAGACGAATTAATGCAATAAATGTCATTATGTCGTTACTTTAGTAAGATATTTTTAATATGAACCGTGCTTCTTCAATTTAATCCACGGAGAAATAGTCATCAATTTATTCATCAGAAGGACAGGCCCACTTAGAAGCTGGGCAGGCCAGCCCACCTACGTACTCTACATGTGACTTTATGGGCTTCTTTTTTTAACATTCTCGCTGGTTTATTAGTATTTACCATTTAGGGAGGGAGTGTATGGCTAAACTAATATTAGACCAATTATATTAAAGAAAAAGATAATCAAGAGTTTATAATTTGTACGATTTTTTGGGACGTTAAAAACATATAGATGGAGGCATGGATCTAGTAAGGGTGCCCCTAAATTTTTCTGGTTTTTAATTTTTTTTTTAAATATATTTTAACTTGTTTTTGTAGATATATTTTAAAAAGTTATAATTTCATCCTCTTCTCTCCCTAAATAGTTACTTAAATATTTGGATAAAGTTATATTCAACAGTTTAGACTTTAGAGTCTTTAGACAATACTCTGGTATGTAAACAGTAATTTAATTTAAATAATTTAATTTAAATAAAATCTCACAATTATGACTTATTAGTTGTTAGATGATTAGATCCCCACACAATATTAATTACAAAGTAGGTGAAATTTATACGCATTTACGAATTAAAATTTTCCACTTTCGGTGCGTTAAATTGGGTTAACTATCCCCAATCCCAATCCCAATCCCAATCCCAACCCCATAGGGCCCCTGTAAAAGTGTGGTCTCAGCTCATTAAAAGCGTTACAGTAGAGAAGAAAAAAAGATTAAAAGCGTCCGTCCAACAAAGTCCGACACCAACCCTCACTTCACCTGATTCCTCAAAACCATCATTCCTGCTTAATTCGTCGGAAATGGACTCCAACACCACCCAAATAACCCACGATTTCCCTCATTTTTTCCGGATCCACAACGACGGCCGCGTTGAAAGATACCTCGAACACGATTTTGTTCCTCCATCACGTGACCCCCAAACCGGCGTCATTTCCAAAGACGTCGTTATCTCGCCGGAAAACAACGTCTCCGCCAGGATATACCTCCCCAAAACCTCCAAATCCGGCCATAAACTCCCCCTTCTCATCTACATCCACGGAGGTGGTTTCTCAATCGAATCAGCTTTCTCATCAGTTTACCACAACTACCTCAATCTCTTGACATCGGAATCCGGATCCATCGTCGTTTCGGTTGAATACAGGTTAGCCCCCGAGCACCCCCTGCCGGCGTGTTATGATGATTCATATTCTGCGGTGAAATGGGTTGACTCACACTCTCGGGTTGGGCAAGGACCCGACCCGTGGCTAAACGAGTACGCCGATTTTCAGAGGGTGTACGTGGCGGGTGACAGTGCCGGGGCCAATATTGGGCATGATACTGTAATCCGGGCCAACAAAAGAGCAGAAGATGGGCTGAATTTCAAATTTTCTGGCCTGATTTTGATTCACCCGTTTTTCGGGATAAATGAGCCCGACAGGCTTTGGAATTTCATCTACCCTGAAAAGGGCTTGGTCAATGAGTTTAGATTAAATCCGATTGTTGATATGGGTCAATTATCGAAGCTGGGTTGCGATAGAGTTCTGGTTTGTGTGGCGGAGAAGGATTTCCTGAGAAATAGGGGTTGGAATTATTATCAGGGGTTGCAGAAAAGTGATTGGAAGGGTGTGATTGAGTGGTTTGAGACTCCAGGGGAAGAGCATGTGTTTCATTTGTTCAATCCGAGTAGCGACAATGCTATTTCAATGTTGAAGCGAATAGTTTCCTTCATGAATGGTGGAGCTCCGGTAATGTCGCATTATTAGAACATTGAAGATTTCATGGTATATATGTGGCAATTCGTATGATATGCTATAATTTCGAATTTAGTATTCGAATTTGGAGAAAGAAAAAAATAATCTTGTATTTTAGATTTTTAGTCAGTCAGTATCTCTATCTCCTGTTGTTGATCACTTGTTATGTAACTTAATATTAACTAATGTGCATTGATTTAGTGCCACCAACTCTAATCCCATTTAAATATTGAGTGGCAACAGGTTGTTTTTGTTGTACGATGATCGTGGTTTTGAAAATTTGGTACTCAGAATTTAGAAAAAGCCTCTAATATCATAACCAAAACATTAAGGAAAATGCCTCTAGTTGGTTGGACTGTAATGATCCAGCAGCAATATGAAATTGATACTTTTTGAGTGTAGATGAAAATGTTGAGATTGTGGAGTTTAAAGGGGAGAATCATTTGTTTCAGTGCGTGTGATTTCTCCGTATATATGGTGAGGATGACATTGATAAGCTGAAAAAGTGGTTTCTTTAATCGATCACTAATCTTTGAAATACATGTTATAGTGTTTGACCAACTTGATTGTGACTTAATATTGTGGGAACAAATTTCCATTCATCTAATAATGGACTACTACACGACACTAGGTGGCCTGGCAAGTTGGTGATTGATTGGCTAAGGCTTCATGAATAATGGAGCTCTTGTTGTTTAGTGTCGCTCACGAGTTGCAAAACTTTGGGGCCAACGCTTCTTCTACCTTATACTCGGAATATAATTTTAGTTCTTCAAACAGAATTAAAATTACATCATTTGTATAACCACTAAGGACTCGTTTTAATCTTAACATCTTATATTAGATAGTACAATTAATTATGAAACTTGGATTGGACCAAGTAAAATCATGTCTGATGTTCTAGATCGACTATTCCTAAAGAAATCATATTTAAAGAAGTCTAAATACACGTAAAATCTAAAGAAATCATATTTTAATGTACACATTTCTAAAAAACCATGAAAACAGAACTTGAAAAATAAAATTATGTAAACTATCATTAATAGTCATAAAAATAAAACAAGAAATTCTTAAAAGAACGTAACGAGTTCATCTTTATAATTTTTATATTTATTAAAAGTTAAATACTAAATCTCATTATCTAAAAAGCAGTTTTCACTTTTCAGGGATTTCTAGAGATTTCCTTTTTAATTTATCCTAACCGGATATGTTACTACTTACTGGAAACCAATTGGTAATTAGGGTAAAAAATATTCATGTATTCATTTAAGTCTTAAGATAATTGTAAAATTTGGATATAATATTAGTGTCAAAATTATTTTTATTTTAAAAAAATTTAGGTGGACTTTTTATTATCTTTTAATAAAAAAAAAAGTACAAATAATAAATTTTGAATTCCAAATAAGCTAGCATCCCTTAAATTAATTTGTTGTACGGATTTTCCAAGGACAAGTTATTGGGGGTAAAGTTTGGTCATGCGGATATGCTAATGCTACTCACCTTCAGACAAAAGATAAAGATAAAAATACAAATATGAACGTTCAATTCCCATTAATTAATTCAATTCAATTCAATATAAATACAATAATTTCTTCACATTTTCTTTTCTATCAATATCCTCTCCCAATCTAGCTAGAATATCCTTCAGCACACAGATCAATGGCTGCGGCTGCAAACCCAGATGAGATACTCCAGGATTTATCTCCCATGCTCAGAGTATACAAAGATGGCCGAGTTGAGAGATTACTAGAGCTAAAAATTGTTCCACCATCTGTTGATCCGAAAACAGGGGTTCAATCCAAAGACATTCAAATCGCACCAGAAATCAACCTATCTGCCCGTCTTTACCTGCCAGGAAAAGCTGACCCGGCCAAGAAACTGCCCCTTCTCGTCTTCTACCATGGCGGCGGCTTTGTAATTGAATCCCCCTTCTCATCACTCTACCACAAGCACCTCAATTGCTTAGTCGCAGAAGCTAACGTCGTCGCTTTATCTGTAGATTACCGTTTAGCCCCTGAGCATCCACTTCCGATCGCATTTGAAGATTCCTGGCAAGCTCTCAAATGGGTTTCTCAATCTGATGAGAAATGGATCAAAGAATACGCTGATTTGGATCGGGTCTATTTGGGTGGAGACAGCGCTGGAGGTAACATAGCACACTACATAGCCATGCGGGTCGGAGCTGAAAAACTGGATGCTGGTATCAATCTACGTGGGATTTTTCTCAACTGCCCGTATTTTGGTGGGAAAGATCCGATTGGAAATGAAGCTACAGATGTGACTGTCATAGGTACCAAGAGTTTTGCAGATAAGCTATGGTTTGTCGCTTGCCCGACTATTTCTGGACTCGATGAGTGTTGGATAAATCCTGCTATGGATACAAATCTATCGAGTTTGGGGTGTAAAAGAGTTTTGGTTTATGTTGCAGAGAAAGATTTTCTCAAGGAGAGAGGATTGTATTATAAGGAGACGTTGAGCAAGTGTACTGGTTGGGATGGCGATGTTGAGTGTGTGGAGACTAAAGGGGAAGACCATGTTTTCAGTGTGGTTTTTCCTGATAGTGAGAATGGCATGGCTATGTTGAAAAAAGTTGCTTCTTTCATCAATCACCAGTAATTTGTTTCTCTGTACGTCTTTCATTTGATGATAGATAATAATGTATTAATGAAACGTCTTGCACGCAATAATATTTAATTTGGTGTTGTAATCAAAATTTTGAGATTGCCATATCTTTTAGTTGAGCAGAGCTCATGCATATAACTATGGCATAGTTGATAGTACTATGCCAATTTCAACGAATTTCCAAAGTTTTGGTACGTGTTTGATGATGAAGATTGAGTTGGTACACCTAAAATTAAATTAAATTAAAGTTGCTACTTATCAATCTATCACAGAATTTATTTATTTCTGAGAGGAATTAAGTGGTTAAAGATTCTACAAATTAGTATGATCTTACAAGAAGTACTCAAGAAGTGTTTGTTTTTCCCTTTGTCTAATTCAAAATAGGTATGATGTCCCCTTTTTCTTCGAAAATTAATCGCATAGGTGGGCCACATAAAAGATAAACATATAATAATATTCATCTATCATCATATGGTGAGTCCTGTTTGCTAAAGCCAAATTTAACTATTACCACACAACAATCATCAAACGACACTTCCCTTAGATAAATGAGATCACCAACGGATTCCTTCCCCAAATAATAGCCAAACGACTCTTTCCTTAGATATTAGATAAAACGGCTTCTCGCGGCCTTAGTTATTTCTTTTCTTTTATTATTTATACACCTTATTATTCAATTCAATAAAGATAATAATTCATTATTCAAATTCTCTCAGTCTTAATATAAACATTTGGAAATATCAGGTGTACGTCCACATATATATATAGAGTCAAAAGATTATAATAGTAAACTGAATTAATGTGCACGCCTAAGATTCATATCTTCATCAATTTTATAGTATTAATTTTCCGGAGTAAGAAAAATTGATATTATTCCAATTCTATTTATGTCCTTTTCAATTGGAAAAACACGTCTATTTCGTAAAAAACGAAAATAAAAAGAAATAATTAAAGATAAACAAAAAGAAATACAGGGGAAGATATATCATGTTTTCAGTACTGTGCTGTCTCCAGAAGTGTGAACGCCATTGCAATGATGAAAAGATATATCTAAGTTGCTTCTTTTATCAATAAGTAAACTATTGTTTAATTAATTAATTTCTTTTTTACACTGTACGTACGTTGAGTGGCGGAGCTAGAAAATTTGTTTAGGGGGTCATTCCAGTATAAATTTTTAGTCTTTATTTTATAAAAATAATTACAAAAAACCCTTTGATGAGGTCGTTTTTTGGTACGGGATCTGGATCGTCCACGTGGCCCAGACAAACAGTTGAATTTGTAGATGGGAGTTCGGCTATGACCTGAAAAGCACTAGCATGGGATTACTTTAGCCGGAGGGGGTTGTCTCCGGCGTAGGCTCTCCACTGAATTAAGTCAGTTTCGAATAGGATATTCGTCAAGAGAGAATGGAAGTCAAAGTTATTAACTCGAAGAACTTACCTACCATAATAAATGATGGGGGTATTTATAGGGAGACTTCATACCTACTGGGTATGGCCTCGACCGTGGGGCATTTAATGCCTGTGTCTCGGATCTGATTCATTCCCTGACAGGACTGATCGCCTGTCACTTCCGGAGATCCAGAGTACGGAAGGCAATCAGAGTAGATACGGCGCAATTAATGCGGCGGCTGCGGGGTCGACCGTACACGGATGGGATAGATTCGAGCCCTAGGCGGTCGACCCTCGATCTACGCTCTAGGAGGATTGGCGAGTCGAATATTGATCCTCGAGCCTGAAGGGTTGATATATGGCACCCAGGAGGTTCTACATTGTAGTGACGGTCGGGATATCAGGATGAGCTATGGTCGACCCTCGAGCAGGTTCTTGAGTCAAGCGTGGGTTGACCCGGGTTTAGATACACGTGGCGTTTTCCCCCTTTTACGAATGTGCCACGTGTATTCTCCAAGATATTCCCCATCACGAGTCCCCCAGGTTTCGGTTGAATTTATTCGACCGGGATCTGAGATCGACCATCACAGTGAAGCTCGATCCACGTGGCCTTTTTTGGTTGGGCCACGCGACCCCGTTTTACCGTTACACGCAACCGACAATAAAGCAGGTCGACCGTCAGTTCGTTCTCGGGAAGGCGCGCTTGATTCGTCAGCCTAATAAAGAGTAATTATGGCGACGTTCCGTATTCCGAGGCCTGACTACTATAAATAAGGGCCTAGCCCTCTCTCATATCTTACGTTTTCCGAATATTCACTCCGAGCAGAAGCAATTTTAGCGAGAAAATCACAGGCGCAGGAATTTGTCTCGAGCGTAAACACCGTCCACACTTAGGTAATCCCCGACCCTCAACTCTTGCATTTTGTTTAAAACTATAAAAATGTCGGGAGCGTCTGAGGGATCGAGTGAGAGGTTGAGAGAGTATGAAGCCCGCTTCGACGTAGTCGACTTAGGGTTTGACACCGACTCAGAGTCCGAGGTTGAGGTTACATCCCGTAGGGCCACGGGACTCAACAAGAACAAGGACACATCCACCAGTGGTCGCGAGGAGACGACCATCGTTCGGCCGCGCGGTCGGTCCGCCGCTGCCTTGCCCCAGCGCACGTACCGTGGCAAGACATCAGCCGCTCCCATGGAAAAGTCGGCGGGAGGGTCAAGAGATGCTGGGGTCGAGCCCCTACAGTCGGAGAGGGGAGCCCCTGCTCCCTATGATAGCATAGTGGGTGGGGTTTCTGAGGAGCAGTTCGTGAGGATCGTAGGCCGCTTGAACCTGCCTGCGCCGTACGGTATCCGAGTGGCAACAAAGGACGATGTCCTGGGCAAGCAAGCACACGGGGAGATAGCCGTTAATTATAACGCGGTTATGAACGGCTTCCGCCTGGTCGGGAATACTCAATACACTAGCTTGTTCCAGGACTTGAGAGTCTGCCCGAGCCAGATGACTGCTAACTGTTTCTCCCTCATCTCCTGCTTCTTCGTTCTGATGAGGATTCTGAGGCTCGAGCCGACGCGGGCTCGATTCTTTCAGATGTTCACCCTCTCCGCTTCTTCCCCTTCCGGCGAGGGTTTCTACAGCTTATCCCAGAAGAGGGGTAAAAAGATATTCTCCATTCCCACATCTTCTCACGGCGATCAGTGGAAGGCCGAGTTTGTGATCGTCCAACACCCAGATGGTTTTCTCATCCCGACCCAATGGGAAGACAATAGGCCTCCGACCCTCCGACCCTCAAAGGATGAGGACCTCGAGGAGTCTATTGAGTTGATCATGGGGTTCCTGGGTCGGGAGGCTTGTACCGACCAGGTCCTGCTCGACTGTAGGACTTTCTGTCAAGAGGAGAACTTAGCAGCCGCGGGTATCGGGTGCGGGAGAGTGCGAGAGGGGTTTGTCCTGGGTATATGTCCTTTCTTCTGTTTCTTTTCCTTAAGCTAATCATATGTTTCTCCTTTCTAACTGTTTCTGATCGAGTTGATGTTTTTTACAGATACCAACATCCTCATGGCATCCAGGACTTCTTTCCTTCAAAGCTTGGGCAAGGCTCTGTTGCCCGAACACGAGAAGCTGGCCGAGCTCAACGAGGCCGTCCAGAGTCGGCCCGAGCTTCCCGCAGTCGAGCCTGCTATCCTCGGCGCGGATACAGGAGCGGGTTTGTCGCTACCCCGCCAAGGCCCCGGACTCGGCAAGGGGCTATTCAAGAGGCCCTCGGAGGGGTCCAGCCGAGCGGTCGACCCCGCCCCGGTCGACCTAGAGGAAGAAGAAGCGGAGGCCGAGCCTCTGACCCGAAAGAGACCGGCTCCCAGGCCTACCCGCAAACCCGCTCCACAATCCAAAAAGATGAAGGGCAAAGGGTCGACTAGTGAGCCGACGGACGACTCGGGCTCCGAGACGAGCGTCGAGTTTATGACGCGCCGCATAAGGGATTACCTTCCCGTGGCCGAGCCTCACTTCCCGGGAGGGGTCCCGGAGCTAGTCGAGGGGCAACCCCGATCCCTTCTCAACGCGGGATCGGATTTTGAGGCCGTCAGGGCCATCTGGCGATCGGTGGCGACCGAGCCCGACCACAGGCGCATGGCCGAATGGTCGCTAGAGACCTTCGAGCGTAACCTCGCCACCGCCTTCATTTCAGTAAGTCACTATCGTATTTCGCTTCCAAGTTTCTTTACTCGATTTTGAACTGATCCACCTTTTTGGTGTCGACCTTGCAGCGCACTGCTCCGATCGCGCATGGCCTAGTGCAATACGCCAAGGCCCTCCGGTCGAGGAAGCAATTTTACAAGCGGCGGTGGGTCGACCTCAAGAAAGAGGTCGAGGAGCAAAAGGTGGGCGACTGGAAGAGGCAAGCCCAAGGATTTCAGCAGTCCGCCCAACTGCTGGAATCGGAGAACAAGAAGCTCAAGGAAAGGGAGATCGAGCTTCTGGCGGCGGTCGAGGAGCGAACCCTCGAGGTCTCTAGGCTCGAGGGGGAGGCTCGATCCCTCAGGCTCGAGGCCCAAGAGGGTTTCGTTAAGGGGCAGGCTGCTGGTCGGGCGGCCGTCGAGCGGGAGATGGAGGCTAAGTATCGCGGCAAGGCTCGGGGCTTCCTCAAAAAGGCTCAGATGGCAATGGGGCGATGGGCTGTGAAAAAATTCGTGGAGGGGCCCATGTTCGAGAAGGCCAGCGCCATTAACGCGTTTGACGATTTCAAGGAAGGCCATGCGCTCTGCCTGGCCCAGTTACAGGCCCAGAATCTGATTGTCCCAGGCGCTGATCTCTCCAGGGTCGGGATAACCGCAGACGACCCTCGTCCTCAGAAGGAGGTGGCCCCCGACGCTGAGGCTCAAGCGGTGGTGACGAAGACTACCGTCGAAACGTCCGATCCCGACCAGCATCCATATGGCTTTGTGGTCCAAAGGCTCCTTGCCGAAATCATGAAGAAGCCATACGACGGGAAGGACGAACCGCTGGAGCCTTCCATGGATCTCCTATTCCCCTCGGTAGATCCAAATGAGGCCGAGCCTGCATGGTCTGCGGCGGAGCTCGAATGGTTGAGCTCTCTGGTGCTCGAGCCTGGCCCGAGCAAGTCGACTGCCCCTGCCGATCCTTGAGCCCCTTTTCTCATTTTTTCAATTGTAATAGGATTCCCTCCTCGAGCAGTAGGCTCGAGCCTTGTAATAGCATTTTGATTTTTAATGAAATTTAATACTTTACATTTCACTCGAGTCTTGCTTTACATACTGCCACTTAATCTCTGCTTTATATGTTAAAACTTAATTCCAACCAAGGGTTCGGGCTCGAGTTCCCGGCTTCCTGGGGTGGAGCGTAACTTCCATAGGGAGCCGTTGCAACATTGGGGGGCTCGAGTTTTACGCTCGAGTCCCCAGCTCCTTTTCTGAAGCGTAGCCTTAACAAAGGGTTGCCGACTTTGTGGGCTCGAGTTTTACGCTCGAGTCCCCCACTCCCCTGCTGAAGCAGAGCTTCAAACTAAGGGTTGTTTGAACTGCGTGGGCTCGAGTTTTACGCTCGAGTCCCCAACTCCCTTGCTGAAGCGTAGCTTCAAACTAAGGGTTGTTTGAACTGCGTGGGCTCGAGTTTTACGCTCGAGTCCCCAACTCCCTTGCTGAAGCGTAGCTTCAAACTAAGGGTTGTTTGAACTGCGTGGGCTCGAGTTTTACGCTCGAGTCCCCAACTCCCTTGCTGAAGCGTAGCTTCAAACTAAGGGTTGTTTGAACTGCGTGGGCTCGAGTTTTACGCTCGAGTCCCCGGCTTCGTTGTTGAAATGCTGATTAACTGTAGATGCTGCTAAAACAAGAATTCTCATGATGTATTCACAAGCATAGCTATTACATGTAGGGCCCTTCGAGGGGAGTTACATATCCGAATCCCGTAAGGATCGGTTCTAAGGATAATACAATTTTAAATTGTAGGCATTCCACGGTCGAGGCAACTCCTCGGATTCCGAGCCTAAGGTCTCCAGCCTATATGCGTTGTTTCTGGCGATTCGTGCAACACGGTACGGTCCCTCCCATTTTTCCTCGAGCTTCTTAACTTTCCTAGACACCTCAACCTTTTTTAGGACTAGATCGCCCACTTGAAAGCTTGAGGGTCGAACGTTTTTGTTGTAGCTTCGAGCGGCCGCCGCCTTGTGTTGCCGCATTCGTCCTAACGCACGATGGCGCTTCTCCTCAAGGAGATCTAGCTCGAGCGCTCGCCCTTCGTTGTTTTGAGCTAACTGGAAGTGTGAGACTCGAGCAGTCTCGTGGAGCAATTCCGTGGGAATCAAGGCTTCCGATCCATAGACGAGAGCAAATGGGGTCTCGCCTGTGGCGGTCCGCGGGGTGGTCCTGTAGGCCCATAAAACCTCATCAAGCTCGTCTGCCCACGCCTTCCTTTTGGCGTCGAGTCGAGCGCTGAGACTTCGGAGGATGGTGCGATTGGTCACCTCCGCCTGCCCATTTGCTTGTGGGTATCCGACCGAAGCAAATCGCTGATCGATCCCATGGTCCTTGCACCATTCTTTCATGTCGTCGGCCCTGAATTGAGGCCCATTGTCGCAAATTAGGATTCGAGGCACTCCGAACCGACATACTATGTTCTTCCATATGAAGTTCTGGATGACCTTAGAGGTCGTCTTCCTGACGGCTATTGCCTCGACCCACTTGGAGAAGTACTCGCAGGCCACGATGCAATATTCAGCCTGCCGCACGGTGGACGTCGGGAGTGGCCCCACTATGTCGATCCCCCATTGATCAAATGGCCATGAAACATCGATGGCTATCATTTCCGCGGCGTGCTTGTGGGAATAATTTCCTGTTTTTTGGCACTTGACGCAACGCCTGGAACATCTTTCGGCGTCTCTCTCGAGGGTCGGCCAAAAGTAACCAGCTCGTGTTACTTTTCTAGCCAGAGATCGGCCTCCCGCATGGTTACCGCAACTTCCTGCGTGGATCTCGTAGAGAACCTCTTCAACTTGCGAGGGTCGGAGACACCTCATCGGGGGTCGGCGGTTACCTCGTTTGTAGAGTCGACCCTCGGGATCGAGGGTATATCTTGTAGTCCGGTGACGTAATCGCCGAGCGGCGCTTCGATCCTGTGGCAGCACTCCGTCTCTTAGATATAGCACGATTTCATCTAGCCAGCAGGGCTCTTCAGGGTCGATCGTGATTATAGCTGACTCGGGCCCGTCGATGGCTCGATGATTGGCGATTTTGAAGGTGATTTCGCGTTCCTCGGTGCCCTTAAGACCATTGGCAAGCTTGGACAACACGTCGGCCCTCGTGTTCTCCTCCCTGGGCACTTGGTTGATCGCGAAGCTGGTGAGCTGGGCTGTTAGCTTGCGTACCGTCTCCAGGTATCGGATCATGTTTTCCTCTCGGGCCTCGTAGAGTCCTTGGACTTGGTGTGCAACGAGTTGCGAATCGGTGATAACCGCGATCGACTTGGCCCCGCTTTCGAGTGCGGTTTTCAGTCCTGCGATGAGTGCTTCATACTCCGCTTCGTTATTGGTGACTCGAAAGTTCAGACCGATGGCAAAGTCTAGATCCAACCCATCCGGGTTTGTTAGAGAGATCCCCGCGCCCCCACCCTGGGCGGTCGACGAACCGTCGACCTTCAGGAGCCAATGAGTATTCTTGCTTTTAGGTGTCTTTGCCCTGGTTGTTTTCTCGACCAGAAAGTCTGCGAGGACTTGAGCTTGTATGGCGACCCTGGGTTGGAAAGTGATATCAAATTGCCCGAGCACAATAGCCCACTTGATCAGTCGACCCGAGCTATCTGGTTTTGCCATCACCTGCTTCAGCGGTTGTTCGGTCAGGACGACGATCTCGTGCGCTTGAAAATATGGGCGTAGCTTCCTTGAAGAGACCACCAAGGCAAGCGCAAACTTCTCGATCTCCAAGTATCGAGTCTCTGCCCCGTGAAGGATCTTGCTTACATAATATACCGGGAGGTGTTTCCGATCCCTGATGGTTACTAGAACCGAGCTTATGGTTTCGTCTGAGACGGCGAGGTAGAGATAGAGTATCTCCCCTTGCTCGGGTTTGGCGATCAGCGGAGCGGATGCCAGGTATCTCTTCATTTCTTCAAAGGCTCGGTCGCACTCCTCCGTCCACTCGAACCTTTTCACATCTCTCAATATTTTGAAGAAGGGCAAATTACGCTCGGCCGATCGAGATATGAACCTGTTAAGTGCTACGATTCGCCCGACCAATTGCTGGACCCCCCTGATGGTTTCTGGTCGGGGTATGTTAATAACGGCCGCGATTTTTTCCGGGTTGGCCTCGATCCCTCGTTGGCTTACCATATATCCCAAAAACTTTCCTCCTTTAACCCCGAACACACATTTCAGGGGATTGAGCTTGAGGCGATGTTTTCTTATCAAGGCAAACATCTCGCTAAGGTCGTTTTGATGATTTTCCGCCTTTAAACTCTTGACGATCATGTCGTCCACATATACTTCCACCGTTTTTCCAATCAAAGGATCAAAGATCAGGTTAACCAGCCTTTGATAGGTAGCTCCTGCGTTCTTGAGCCCGAATGGCATCACTTTGAAGCAATATATCCCCTTGACAACGATGAACGCTGTGTGTTTTTGGTCTTGGGGAGCCATCCTAATCTGATAATACCCTTGGAAGGCATCCATCATGCTCATCAGCTCGCATCCGGTGGTCGAGTCGACCAGTTGGTCGATCCGGGGAAGAGGGTAAGGGTCCTTAGGACACGCCCGATTTAGGTCAGTGAAGTCGTTGCACATCCTCCATTTGCCTCCTGTCTTGGCCACGAGGACCACATTGCAGAGCCAATCGACGTATTTTTCTGGAGTGATATACCCGGCATCGAGCAATTTGTTGACTTCATCTTCGATGATCGAATTACGGACGACACTTTGGGTCCTTAATCTTTGTTTTATGGGTTTGAAGGCAGGGTCAATGTTTAGGTAGTGCGAAAGCCTTCCAGGCGAAGACGTCCGCATTCTCCTGTAGGAAGATGGTGAGGCACTCCAACTGTTTTCCCTCGAGACTCGCTCCGACCCTGGTGGTTTTTTTTCGATCCTGAGGGTCGAGTTGGACCAACCGAGTGTCCTCGGCTGCTGACAGCCGGGACTCGTCCACCTTCCTTTTCTTTCGAGCTTCATGAGTACTCATTTTAGAGCGCGAGGCCCCATCCCCTTCGGGGTCGGGGATCATTTCGTCATCATCTGCATCATCCATGATGAGATCGCCAGGCTTAAGCACGTCTTCTGTGGGGAGTCGAGCCTCGTTGGCAATTGCGTAGCAAGCCCAAGACTCGGCTAAGTCACAGCATACTTCCCCGATCCCGTAGGGAGTCGGGAGTTTGATCTTTTGGTGGTAGGTCGAGATAACGGCCTTGAAGTCAATGAGGCCGGGTCGACCCAAAATCATGTTATACGGGAAGTCAGGGATGTCAACGACGACCCAGTTAATCTCCATCGTCGTTCGAGCGGGATGGACGCCCATGGAAGTGAGCATTTTAATCTGGCCTTTTGGGGCGATGATCGAGCCTCCAAAGCCTTTGAGGGTTGTTTTTACTGGTTCATATCTTAATTTACTCAAATGCATTCGCTGAAGAGTCGAGTAAAGAACAATGTTTGAACTAGCTCCAGTATCAACCAAACATTTACTTACAGCGTAGTTTGCAATATCTAAAGTTACCACCATCGGACAACTCGGCGTTACGCCGTCCCGATGGGGATCTAGATGAAAGTCCCTATCGCTGAAAGCCACCTCCTTTTGCTTCCATTCTTCCCCGGGCTCTACTTGCAGCACTTCGTGGGGGCCATGGAGGCTGGTTTGAGCGCGGCGAATCCCCCTCTTTCGGGATGTCCTGGTATCTCCCCCATCGGGGCCCCCCACGATCATATCGATTCGACCGTGGGTTGGCGCGTTCGGAATCGTGTTAGGGGAGATGGCTTGTTTTCCATCCCGTTGATTCCGCTTGGGCGGGGGCGATCGAGACCTAGACCTCGACCGTCTGTCTTCATTCTCATTGCAGCGCCGCTCACGCCCCCGATCCCTATTCCTCTTCAATCTCTTGACGAACTCGGCAAGATGCCCCCCTTGGATGAGCCTCTCGACCTCATCCTTCAGTTGGTTACAGTCATTTGTATCATGCCCCGGCTGATCGTGGAACTCACAGTATTTAAGAGTCATCGATCTTCCGCAGGTTGAGCTTCAACTTCTTGGGGTAATTGAGGAGTTTCCCAGGGATTTTAGGGAGGATATCCCCTACAGCGCATATCAGGGGCTCGTATTTCTCCCGGTCGGGCCGCCGAACGCTCGAGCTTCCCTCGGGTCGAGCGCCGCTCTCTTGACGACCCTTATTCTTCCCTCGACTGGATGCAGGGGGACTTCGGTCTTCAGGGCCGCGAGACCGATTGTAGTAGTTGCTGTGAGCGGGGGCTCGACCAATACTTCGCAGCATGGCTTGACCGTGATTCGCCCAGTAGCTCCCTTCAATCTCTTCATAGTCCATCCACTTCGTGGCACAGTCCTGGATGTCCCTCAGGCTGTTTATGGGAACTCGACCAAGGATATCCTTGGTGAAGTCACGGCAGTGGCAGTTTTTCCCCAAGGCGCTGAGGACGACCGCCAGGTCCGGCGGTGCGACACGGACCAATTCTGCGTTGAACCGAGTGAAGTAATCCCGTAGGGATTCGCTCACTCCCTGGACTATGGAATCCAGTCGCGACACCCCAAGCCTATCTTGGATTAGGGGGGAGAAGTGGCCCTCGAGCGCTGTGGAGAGCTCGTCATAAGACCTTATTGAGGCGGGTGGCTGCCTGAGGAACCAGTCGAGCGCCGCCCCTTTGAAGGTGGTGGCAAGAACCTTGGCCCATGTGTGCGGAGTATGGGGGAACAGGTTCATTGACAGCTCGAAGCTGGTTATGTGGTCGCCGGGGTCGGTTTTCCCATCGTAGATGGGAAGGTCCCGGGGGATAGCGGTCGATCCTGGATCCTCGCTGAGGATCTCCTCTGTAAATGGCGACAGCCTTTGTCGCCTGCTCCGCGCGTTACGCTCGGGTTCCCAGTGCTCGTTACGAGCAACCTCACGTCGGGGAGGAAGTCTGTCCCTCAAATCCCCGAATGGTGGGACGCCGGCGTATTTGTTTGTTAACCTCTCCCTGGCCGGAAGTCGGGGAGGAGGGGGACGTCTAGCGTCCTGCTTGAGCCCGCCCGTAGGGCGGACCTGATGTGGATGTATAGGTAGGATAGGCTGTGAATATGCCCTCCGACGGATGGGAGGTGGGGGGACGTAGTCCCTTACATTGATTTGATCGTCGAATTCTTCTCGATCGTATTCATCATCATAGTAGCCCTCCTCCTCAGGCTCGTTTTCTTGTTCGGCGACATGCGCCTTTTCTGGCCTCTGGACCGTGTGGCCGTTATTCTCATCTTCCCCCTCCGGGGAATAGTCAGCGGGATAACGCGGAGGTCGGGCAGCTTCGGGCCTGCGGCCCTCGTTCCCCCTTCCTGCGTGAGTCTGAGCTCGAGGGACAAGGGGAGGTCGAGATAGCCTATATTGTATGGGAGAGGGCTCAGTGACATTGACTGTGAGGGGGATCACCCTTATGGGCCTTCCCGCTTCGAGAGCCTGCCTAGCCTCTTCGTAGACCTGACTGGTGTACGCGGCTAGATCTTGGGCTGATGGTTGAGCAGGGAGTATGACTGCGGGTAGGTCCGCCCGTGAGATAGCGTCCTCTTCCACCTCGTTGAGAGGGTTTGCCCCCTGGGGTCGGTCGATTTCTTCCAGTCGGGCGGCGAAGGCCGCTTGTTCTTCAGCGGCGGCAGTGGTCCGATCAGCCTCGATTTGAGATCGAGTCCTGACGATGCTGTGGGTGCTTTTTGTTTTCTTGTTCACCATCGCTAACGCTCGATCGCTCTAAGGTCGAAAGTCTTTGTTCCCACAGACGGCGCCAAACTGATGAGGTCGTTTTTTGGTACGGGATCTGGATCGTCCACGTGGCCCAGACAAACAGTTGAATTTGTAGATGGGAGTTCGGCTATGACCTGAAAAGCACTAGCATGGGATTACTTTAGCCGGAGGGGGTTGTCTCCGGCGTAGCCTCTCCACTGAATTAAGTCAGTTTCGAATAGGATATTCGTCAAGAGAGAATGGAAGTCAAAGTTATTAACTCGAAGAACTTACCTACCATAATAAATGATGGGGGTATTTATAGGGAGACTTCATACCTACTGGGTATGGCCTCGACCGTGGGGCATTTAATGCCTGTGCCTCGGATCTGATTCATTCCCTGACAGGACTGATCGCCTGTCACTTCCGGAGATCCAGAGTACGGAAGGCAATCAGAGTAGATACGGCGCAATTAATGCGGCGGCTGCGGGGTCGACCGTACACGGATGGGATAGATTCGAGCCCTAGGCGGTCGACCCTCGATCTACGCTCTAGGAGGATTGGCGAGTCGAATATTGATCCTCGAGCCTGAAGGGTTGATATATGGCACCCAGGAGGTTCTACATTGTAGTGACGGTCGGGATATCAGGATGAGCTATGGTCGACCCTCGAGCAGGTTCTTGAGTCAAGCGTGGGTTGACCCGGGTTTAGATACACGTGGTGTTTTCCCCCTTTTACGAATGTGCCACGTGTATTCTCCAAGATATTCCCCATCAGTAACCTTATAACCTTACACATACCCCATGATGAGGTATTTGTAAGGTTTTTCAGGAGGTATTATATATACATTTTTATGTTTCTAGCGGGTATTTGTAAGGTTTTAACTGACCGGAAGTATTTGTAACATTTTTTAAATTTCAAAGTGTTCTAAAAAAAAGACCTAAATTTAAGGGTGATGGGGAATATCTTGGAGAATACACGTGGCACATTCGTAAAAGGGGGAAAACGCCACGTGTATCTAAACCCGGGTCAACCCACGCTTGACTCAAGAACCTGCTCGAGGGTCGACCATAGCTCATCCTGATATCCCGACCGTCACTACAATGTAGAACCTCCTGGGTGCCATATATCAACCCTTCAGGCTCGAGGATCAATATTCGACTCGCCAATCCTCCTAGAGCGTAGATCGAGGGTCGACCGCCTAGGGCTCGAATCTATCCCATCCGTGTACGGTCGACCCCGCAGCCGCCGCATTAATTGCGCCGTATCTACTCTGATTGCCTTCCGTACTCTGGATCTCCGGAAGTGACAGGCGATCAGTCCTGTCAGGGAATGAATCAGATCCGAGGCACAGGCATTAAATGCCCCACGGTCGAGGCCATACCCAGTAGGTATGAAGTCTCCCTATAAATACCCCCATCATTTATTATGGTAGGTAAGTTCTTCGAGTTAATAACTTTGACTTCCATTCTCTCTTGACGAATATCCTATTCGAAACTGACTTAATTCAGTGGAGAGGCTACGCCGGAGACAACCCCCTCCGGCTAAAGTAATCCCATGCTAGTGCTTTTCAGGTCATAGCCGAACTCCCATCTACAAATTCAACTGTTTGTCTGGGCCACGTGGACGATCCAGATCCCGTACCAAAAAACGACCTCATCAGTTTGGCGCCGTCTGTGGGAACAAAGACTTTCGACCTTAGAGCGATCGAGCGTTAGCGATGGTGAACAAGAAAACAAAAAGCACCCACAGCATCGTCAGGACTCGATCTCAAATCGAGGCTGATCGGACCACTGCCGCCGCTGAAGAACAAGCGGCCTTCGCCGCCCGACTGGAAGAAATCGACCGACCCCAGGGGGCAAACCCTCTCAACGAGGTGGAAGAGGACGCTATCTCACGGGCGGACCTACCCGCAGTCATACTCCCTGCTCAACCATCAGCCCAAGATCTAGCCGCGTACACCAGTCAGGTCTACGAAGAGGCTAGGCAGGCTCTCGAAGCGGGAAGGCCCATAAGGGTGATCCCCCTCACAGTCAATGTCACTGAGCCCTCTCCCATACAATATAGGCTATCTCGACCTCCCCTTGTCCCTCGAGCTCAGACTCACGCAGGAAGGGGGAACGAGGGCCGCAGGCCCGAAGCTGCCCGACCTCCGCGTTATCCCGCTGACTATTCCCCGGAGGGGGAAGATGAGAATAACGGCCACACGGTCCAGAGGCCAGAAAAGGCGCATGTCGCCGAACAAGAAAACGAGCCTGAGGAGGAGGGCTACTATGATGATGAATACGATCGAGAAGAATTCGACGATCAAATCAATGTAAGGGACTACGTCCCCCCACCTCCCATCCGTCGGAGGGCATATTCACAGCCTATCCTACCTATACATCCACATCAGGTCCGCCCTACGGGCGGGCTCAAGCAGGACGCTAGACGTCCCCCTCCTCCCCGACTTCCGGCCAGGGAGAGGTTAACAAACAAATACGCCGGCGTCCCACCATTCGGGGATTTGAGGGACAGACTTCCTCCCCGACGTGAGGTTGCTCGTAACGAGCACTGGGAACCCGAGCGTAACGCGCGGAGCAGGCGACAAAGGCTGTCGCCATTTACAGAGGAGATCCTCAGCGAGGATCCAGGATCGACCGCTATCCCCCGGGACCTTCCCATCTACGATGGGAAAACCGACCCCGGCGACCACATAACCAGCTTCGAGCTGTCAATGAACCTGTTCCCCCATACTCCGCACACATGGGCCAAGGTTCTTGCCACCACCTTCAAAGGGGCGGCGCTCGACTGGTTCCTCAGGCAGCCACCCGCCTCAATAAGGTCTTATGACGAGCTCTCCACAGCGCTCGAGGGCCACTTCTCCCCCCTAATCCAAGATAGGCTTGGGGTGTCGCGACTGGATTCCATAGTCCAGGGAGTGAGCGAATCCCTACGGGATTACTTCACTCGGTTCAACGCAGAATTGGTCCGTGTCGCACCGCCGGACCTGGCGGTCGTCCTCAGCGCCTTGGGGAAAAACTGCCACTGCCGTGACTTCACCAAGGATATCCTTGGTCGAGTTCCCATAAACAGCCTGAGGGACATCCAGGACTGTGCCACGAAGTGGATGGACTATGAAGAAATTGAAGGGAGCTACTGGGCGAATCACGGTCAAGCCATGCTGCGAAGTATTGGTCGAGCCCCCGCTCACAGCAACTACTACAATCGGTCTCGCGGCCCTGAAGACCGAAGTCCCCCTGCATCCAGTCGAGGGAAGAATAAGGGTCGTCAAGAGAGCGGCGCTCGACCCGAGGGAAGCTCGAGCGTTCGGCGGCCCGACCGAGAGAAATACGAGCCCCTGATATGCGCTGTAGGGGATATCCTCCCTAAAATCCCTGGGAAACTCCTCAATTACCCCAAGAAGTTGAAGCTCAACCTGCGGAAGATCGATGACTCTAAATACTGTGAGTTCCACGATCAGCCGGGGCATGATACAAATGACTGTAACCAACTGAAGGATGAGGTCGAGAGGCTCATCCAAGGGGGGCATCTTGCCGAGTTCGTCAAGAGATTGAAGAGGAATAGGGATCGGGGGCGTGAGCGGCGCTGCAATGAGAATGAAGACAGACGGTCGAGGTCTAGGTCTCGATCGCCCCCGCCCAAGCGGAATCAACGGGATGGAAAACAAGCCATCTCCCCTAACACGATTCCGAACGCGCCAACCCACGGTCGAATCGATATGATCGTGGGGGGCCCCGATGGGGGAGATACCAGGACATCCCGAAAGAGGGGGATTCGCCGCGCTCAAACCAGCCTCCATGGCCCCCACGAAGTGCTGCAAGTAGAGCCCGGGGAAGAATGGAAGCAAAAGGAGGTGGCTTTCAGCGATAGGGACTTTCATCTAGATCCCCATCGGGACGGCGTAACGCCGAGTTGTCCGATGGTGGTAACTTTAGATATTGCAAACTACGCTGTAAGTAAATGTTTGGTTGATACTGGAGCTAGTTCAAACATTGTTCTTTACTCGACTCTTCAGCGAATGCATTTGAGTAAATTAAGATATGAACCAGTAAAAACAACCCTCAAAGGCTTTGGAGGCTCGATCATCGCCCCAAAAGGCCAGATTAAAATGCTCACTTCCATGGGCGTCCATCCCGCTCGAACGACGATGGAGATTAACTGGGTCGTCGTTGACATCCCTGACTTCCCGTATAACATGATTTTGGGTCGACCCGGCCTCATTGACTTCAAGGCCGTTATCTCGACCTACCACCAAAAGATCAAACTCCCGACTCCCTACGGGATCGGGGAAGTATGCTGTGACTTAGCCGAGTCTTGGGCTTGCTACGCAATTGCCAACGAGGCTCGACTCCCCACAGAAGACGTGCTTAAGCCTGGCGATCTCATCATGGATGATGCAGATGATGACGAAATGATCCCCGACCCCGAAGGGGATGGGGCCTCGCGCTCTAAAATGAGTACTCATGAAGCTCGAAAGAAAAGGAAGGTGGACGAGTCCCGGCTGTCAGCAGCCGAGGACACTCGGTTGGTCCAACTCGACCCTCAGGATCGAGAAAAAACCACCAGGGTCGGAGCGAGTCTCGAGGGAAAACAGTTGGAGTGCCTCACCATCTTCCTACAGGAGAATGCGGACGTCTTCGCCTGGAAGGCCAAAGATCTGGAGGGGGTCGACCCAAGGATAATTTCGCACTACCTAAACATTGACCCTGCCTTCAAACCCATAAAACAAAGATTAAGGACCCAAAGTGTCGTCCGTAATTCGATCATCGAAGATGAAGTCAACAAATTGCTCGATGCCGGGTATATCACTCCAGAAAAATACGTCGATTGGCTCTGCAATGTGGTCCTCGTGGCCAAGACAGGAGGCAAATGGAGGATGTGCAACGACTTCACTGACCTAAATCGGGCGTGTCCTAAGGACCCTTACCCTCTTCCCCGGATCGACCAACTGGTCGACTCGACCACCGGATGCGAGCTGATGAGCATGATGGATGCCTTCCAAGGGTATTATCAGATTAGGATGGCTCCCCAAGACCAAAAACACACAGCGTTCATCGTTGTCAAGGGGATATATTGCTTCAAAGTGATGCCATTCGGGCTCAAGAACGCAGGAGCTACCTATCAAAGGCTGGTTAACCTGATCTTTGATCCTTTGATTGGAAAAACGGTGGAAGTATATGTGGACGACATGATCGTCAAGAGTTTAAAGGCGGAAAATCATCAAAACGACCTTAGCGAGATGTTTGCCTTGATAAGAAAACATCGCCTCAAGCTCAATCCCCTGAAATGTGTGTTCGGGGTTAAAGGAGGAAAGTTTTTGGGATATATGGTAAGCCAACGAGGGATCGAGGCCAACCCGGAAAAAATCGCGGCCGTTATTAACATACCCCGACCAGAAACCATCAGGGGGGTCCAGCAATTGGTCGGGCGAATCGTAGCACTTAACAGGTTCATATCTCGATCGGCCGAGCGTAATTTGCCCTTCTTCAAAATATTGAGAGATGTGAAAAGGTTCGAGTGGACGGAGGAGTGCGACCGAGCCTTTGAAGAAATGAAGAGATACCTGGCATCCGCTCCGCTGATCGCCAAACCCGAGCAAGGGGAGATACTCTATCTCTACCTCGCCGTCTCAGACGAAACCATAAGCTCGGTTCTAGTAACCATCAGGGATCGGAAACACCTCCCGGTATATTATGTAAGCAAGATCCTTCACGGGGCAGAGACTCGATACTTGGAGATCGAGAAGTTTGCGCTTGCCTTGGTGGTCTCTTCAAGGAAGCTACGCCCATATTTTCAAGCGCACGAGATCGTCGTCCTGACCGACCAACCGCTGAAGCAGGTGATGGCAAAACCAGATAGCTCGGGTCGACTGATCAAGTGGGCTATTGAGCTCGGGCAATTTGATATCACTTTCCAACCCAGGGTCGCCATACAAGCTCAAGTCCTCGCAGACTTTCTGGTCGAGAAAACAACCAGGGCAAAGACACCTAAAGCAAGAATACTCATTGGCTCCTGAAGGTCGACGGTTCGTCGACCGCCCAGGGTGGGGGCGCGGGGATCTCTCTAACAAACCCGGATGGGTTGGATCTAGACTTTGCCATCGGTCTGAACTTTCGAGTCACCAATAACGAAGCGGAGTATGAAGCACTCATCGCAGGACTGAAAACCGCACTCGAAAGCGGGGCCAAGTCGATCGCGGTTATCACCGATTCGCAACTCGTTGCACACCAAGTCCAAGGACTCTACGAGGCCCGAGAGGAAAACATGATCCGATACCTGGAGACGGTACGCAAGCTAACAGCCCAGCTCACCAGCTTCGCGATCAACCAAGTGCCCAGGGAGGAGAACACGAGGGCCGACGTGTTGTCCAAGCTTGCCAATGGCCTTAAGGGCACCGAGGAACGCGAAATCACCTTCAAAATCGCCAATCATCGAGCCATCGACGGGCCCGAGTCAGCTATAATCACGATCGACCCTGAAGAGCCCTGCTGGCTAGATGAAATCGTGCTATATCTAAGAGACGGAGTGCTGCCACAGGATCGAAGCGCCGCTCGGCGATTACGTCACCGGGCTACAAGATATACCCTCGATCCCGAGGGTCGACTCTACAAACGAGGTAACCGCCGACCCCCGATGAGGTGTCTCCGACCCTCGCAAGTTGAAGAGGTTCTCTACGAGATCCACGCAGGAAGTTGCGGTAACCATGCGGGAGGCCGATCTCTGGCTAGAAAAGTAACACGAGCTGGTTACTTTTGGCCGACCCTCGAGAGAGACGCCGAAAGATGTTCCAGGCGTTGCGTCAAGTGCCAAAAAACAGGAAATTATTCCCACAAGCACGCCGCGGAAATGATAGCCATCGATGTTTCATGGCCATTTGATCAATGGGGGATCGACATAGTGGGGCCACTCCCGACGTCCACCGTGCGGCAGGCTGAATATTGCATCGTGGCCTGCGAGTACTTCTCCAAGTGGGTCGAGGCAATAGCCGTCAGGAAGACGACCTCTAAGGTCATCCAGAACTTCATATGGAAGAACATAGTATGTCGGTTCGGAGTGCCTCGAATCCTAATTTGCGACAATGGGCCTCAATTCAGGGCCGACGACATGAAAGAATGGTGCAAGGACCATGGGATCGATCAGCGATTTGCTTCGGTCGGATACCCACAAGCAAATGGGCAGGCGGAGGTGACCAATCGCACCATCCTCCGAAGTCTCAGCGCTCGACTCGACGCCAAAAGGAAGGCGTGGGCAGACGAGCTTGATGAGGTTTTATGGGCCTACAGGACCACCCCGCGGACCGCCACAGGCGAGACCCCATTTGCTCTCGTCTATGGATCGGAAGCCTTGATTCCCACGGAATTGCTCCACGAGACTGCTCGAGTCTCACACTTCCAGTTAGCTCAAAACAACGAAGGGCGAGCGCTCGAGCTAGATCTCCTTGAGGAGAAGCGCCATCGTGCGTTAGGACGAATGCGGCAACACAAGGCGGCGGCCGCTCGAAGCTACAACAAAAACGTTCGACCCTCAAGCTTTCAAGTGGGCGATCTAGTCCTAAAAAAGGTTGAGGTGTCTAGGAAAGTTAAGAAGCTCGAGGAAAAATGGGAGGGACCGTACCGTGTTGCACGAATCGCCAGAAACAACGCATATAGGCTGGAGACCTTAGGCTCGGAATCCGAGGAGTTGCCTCGACCGTGGAATGCCTACAATTTAAAATTGTATTATCCTTAGAACCGATCCTTACGGGATTCGGATATGTAACTCCCCTCGAAGGGCCCTACATGTAATAGCTATGCTTGTGAATACATCATGAGAATTCTTGTTTTAGCAGCATCTACAGTTAATCAGCATTTCAACAACGAAGCCGGGGACTCGAGCGTAAAACTCGAGCCCACGCAGTTCAAACAACCCTTAGTTTGAAGCTACGCTTCAGCAAGGGAGTTGGGGACTCGAGCGTAAAACTCGAGCCCACGCAGTTCAAACAACCCTTAGTTTGAAGCTACGCTTCAGCAAGGGAGTTGGGGACTCGAGCGTAAAACTCGAGCCCACGCAGTTCAAACAACCCTTAGTTTGAAGCTACGCTTCAGCAAGGGAGTTGGGGACTCGAGCGTAAAACTCGAGCCCACGCAGTTCAAACAACCCTTAGTTTGAAGCTCTGCTTCAGCAGGGGAGTGGGGGACTCGAGCGTAAAACTCGAGCCCACAAAGTCGGCAACCCTTTGTTAAGGCTACGCTTCAGAAAAGGAGCTGGGGACTCGAGCGTAAAACTCGAGCCCCCCAATGTTGCAACGGCTCCCTATGGAAGTTACGCTCCACCCCAGGAAGCCGGGAACTCGAGCCCGAACCCTTGGTTGGAATTAAGTTTTAACATATAAAGCAGAGATTAAGTGGCAGTATGTAAAGCAAGACTCGAGTGAAATGTAAAGTATTAAATTTCATTAAAAATCAAAATGCTATTACAAGGCTCGAGCCTACTGCTCGAGGAGGGAATCCTATTACAATTGAAAAAATGAGAAAAGGGGCTCAAGGATCGGCAGGGGCAGTCGACTTGCTCGGGCCAGGCTCGAGCACCAGAGAGCTCAACCATTCGAGCTCCGCTGCAGACCATGCAGGCTCGGCCTCATTTGGATCTACCGAGGGGAATAGGAGATCCATGGAAGGCTCCAGCGGTTCGTCCTTCCCGTCGTATGGCTTCTTCATGATTTCGGCAAGGAGCCTTTGGACCACAAAGCCATATGGATGCTGGTCGGGATCGGACGTTTCGACGGTAGTCTTCGTCACCACCGCTTGAGCCTCAGCGTCGGGGGCCACCTCCTTCTGAGGACGAGGGTCGTCTGCGGTTATCCCGACCCTGGAGAGATCAGCGCCTGGGACAATCAGATTCTGGGCCTGTAACTGGGCCAGGCAGAGCGCATGGCCTTCCTTGAAATCGTCAAACGCCTTAATGGCGCTGGCCTTCTCGAACATGGGCCCCTCCACGAATTTTTTCACAGCCCATCGCCCCATTGCCATCTGAGCCTTTTTGAGGAAGCCCCGAGCCTTGCCGCGATACTTAGCCTCCATCTCCCGCTCGACGGCCGCCCGACCAGCAGCCTGCCCCTTAACGAAATCCTCTTGGGCCTCGAGCCTGAGGGATCGAGCCTCCCCCTCGAGCCTAGAGACCTCGAGGGTTCGCTCCTCGACCGCCGCCAGAAGCTCGATCTCCCTTTCCTTGAGCTTCTTGTTCTCCGATTCCAGCAGTTGGGCGGACTGCTGAAATCCTTGGGCTTGCCTCTTCCAGTCGCCCACCTTTTGCTCCTCGACCTCTTTCTTGAGGTCGACCCACCGCCGCTTGTAAAATTGCTTCCTCGACCGGAGGGCCTTGGCGTATTGCACTAGGCCATGCGCGATCGGAGCAGTGCGCTGCAAGGTCGACACCAAAAAGGTGGATCAGTTCAAAATCGAGTAAAGAAACTTGGAAGCGAAATACGATAGTGACTTACTGAAATGAAGGCGGTGGCGAGGTTACGCTCGAAGGTCTCTAGCGACCATTCGGCCATGCGCCTGTGGTCGGGCTCGGTCGCCACCGATCGCCAGATGGCCCTGACGGCCTCAAAATCCGATCCCGCGTTGAGAAGGGATCGGGGTTGCCCCTCGACTAGCTCCGGGACCCCTCCCGGGAAGTGAGGCTCGGCCACGGGAAGGTAATCCCTTATGCGGCGCGTCATAAACTCGACGCTCGTCTCGGAGCCCGAGTCGTCCGTCGGCTCACTAGTCGACCCTTTGCCCTTCATCTTTTTGGATTGTGGAGCGGGTTTGCGGGTAGGCCTGGGAGCCGGTCTCTTTCGGGTCAGAGGCTCGGCCTCCGCTTCTTCTTCCTCTAGGTCGACCGGGGCGGGGTCGACCGCTCGGCTGGACCCCTCCGAGGGCCTCTTGAATAGCCCCTTGCCGAGTCCGGGGCCTTGGCGGGGTAGCGACAAACCCGCTCCTGTATCCGCGCCGAGGATAGCAGGCTCGACTGCGGGAAGCTCGGGCCGACTCTGGACGGCCTCGTTGAGCTCGGCCAGCTTCTCCTCGGCCAGCTTCTCGTGTTCGGGCAACAGAGCCTTGCCCAAGCTTTGAAGGAAAGAAGTCCTGGATGCCATGAGGATGTTGGTATCTGCAAAAAACATCAACTCGATCAGAAACAGTTAGAAAGGAGAAACATATGATTAGCTTAAGGAAAAGAAACAGAAGAAAGGACATATACCCAGGACAAACCCCTCTCGCACTCTCCCGCACCCGATACCCGCGGCTGCTAAGTTCTCCTCTTGACAGAAAGTCCTACAGTCGAGCAGGACCTGGTCGGTACAAGCCTCCCGACCCAGGAACCCCATGATCAACTCAATAGACTCCTCGAGGTCCTCATCCTTTGAGGGTCGGAGGGTCGGAGGCCTATTGTCTTCCCATTGGGTCGGGATGAGAAAACCATCTGGGTGTTGGACGATCACAAACTCGGCCTTCCACTGATCGCCGTGAGAAGATGTGGGAATGGAGAATATCTTTTTACCCCTCTTCTGGGATAAGCTGTAGAAACCCTCGCCGGAAGGGGAAGAAGCGGAGAGGGTGAACATCTGAAAGAATCGAGCCCGCGTCGGCTCGAGCCTCAGAATCCTCATCAGAACGAAGAAGCAGGAGATGAGGGAGAAACAGTTAGCAGTCATCTGGCTCGGGCAGACTCTCAAGTCCCGGAACAAGCTAGTGTATTGAGTATTCCCGACCAGGCGGAAGCCGTTCATAACCGCGTTATAATTAACGGCTATCTCCCCGTGTGCTTGCTTGCCCAGGACATCGTCCTTTGTTGCCACTCGGATACCGTACGGCGCAGGCAGGTTCAAGCGGCCTACGATCCTCACGAACTGCTCCTCAGAAACCCCACCCACTATGCTATCATAGGGAGCAGGGGCTCCCCTCTCCGACTGTAGGGGCTCGACCCCAGCATCTCTTGACCCTCCCGCCGACTTTTCCATGGGAGCGGCTGATGTCTTGCCACGGTACGTGCGCTGGGGCAAGGCAGCGGCGGACCGACCGCGCGGCCGAACGATGGTCGTCTCCTCGCGACCACTGGTGGATGTGTCCTTGTTCTTGTTGAGTCCCGTGGCCCTACGGGATGTAACCTCAACCTCGGACTCTGAGTCGGTGTCAAACCCTAAGTCGACTACGTCGAAGCGGGCTTCATACTCTCTCAACCTCTCACTCGATCCCTCAGACGCTCCCGACATTTTTATAGTTTTAAACAAAATGCAAGAGTTGAGGGTCGGGGATTACCTAAGTGTGGACGGTGTTTACGCTCGAGACAAATTCCTGCGCCTGTGATTTTCTCGCTAAAATTGCTTCTGCTCGGAGTGAATATTCGGAAAACGTAAGATATGAGAGAGGGCTAGGCCCTTATTTATAGTAGTCAGGCCTCGGAATACGGAACGTCGCCATAATTACTCTTTATTAGGCTGACGAATCAAGCGCGCCTTCCCGAGAACGAACTGACGGTCGACCTGCTTTATTGTCGGTTGCGTGTAACGGTAAAACGGGGTCGCGTGGCCCAACCAAAAAAGGCCACGTGGATCGAGCTTCACTGTGATGGTCGATCTCAGATCCCGGTCGAATAAATTCAACCGAAACCTGGGGGACTCGTGATGGGGAATATCTTGGAGAATACACGTGGCACATTCGTAAAAGGGGGAAAACGCCACGTGTATCTAAACCCGGGTCAACCCACGCTTGACTCAAGAACCTGCTCGAGGGTCGACCATAGCTCATCCTGATATCCCGACCGTCACTACAATGTAGAACCTCCTGGGTGCCATATATCAACCCTTCAGGCTCGAGGATCAATATTCGACTCGCCAATCCTCCTAGAGCGTAGATCGAGGGTCGACCGCCTAGGGCTCGAATCTATCCCATCCGTGTACGGTCGACCCCGCAGCCGCCGCATTAATTGCGTCGTATCTACTCTGATTGCCTTCCGTACTCTGGATCTCCGGAAGTGACAGGCGATCAGTCCTGTCAGGGAATGAATCAGATCCGAGACACAGGCATTAAATGCCCCACGGTCGAGGCCATACCCAGTAGGTATGAAGTCTCCCTATAAATACCCCCATCATTTATTATGGTAGGTAAGTTCTTCGAGTTAATAACTTTGACTTCCATTCTCTCTTGACGAATATCCTATTCGAAACTGACTTAATTCAGTGGAGAGCCTACGCCGGAGACAACCCCCTCCGGCTAAAGTAATCCCATGCTAGTGCTTTTCAGGTCATAGCCGAACTCCCATCTACAAATTCAACTGTTTGTCTGGGCCACGTGGACGATCCAGATCCCGTACCAAAAAACGACCTCATCAGTTACAGTGACTAAGTTAATTATATTCAATTTAATATTAAATGAGAATGTTCAATTTTGTAATATATTTTTTAATATTCTTGACCCCACCCTATATAAATTTATAACTTTGTGAGAGGGGTCAACTGAGCAATTATCACATAAAAATCAAACACAATACCTAATTAATACATTTTATATACATATATATGTAAAAATTTCAAAAGATGAGGGGGTCAATTGCACCTCTCAACTACATGTGGCTCCGCCACTGCGTACGTCTAATTATTTAGAAAGAAAATTATTACCTTCAAAAGAGTATTTGCTAGCTTATGTGGATTTGAAAGTTATAGAAATTGAATTGATCCCCTTAATTACATGTGGCTCCGCCACTGCGTACGACTAATTATTCAGAAAGAAAACTACTTTCAAAAAGAGTATTTGCTAGCTTATGTGGATTTGAAAGCTATAGAAATTAAGACTTGAAGAAGTCGGATGTAATTAATTCTGTTAATTAAATTTAAACCCCATTTGGTATTTTCTAAGGATCATCATGCCACTATATATATTGAACCGATCGACAAATGTATGTATCAAATGCCCAAACATGAAGCAGCGCGGCGCCAGGCTATTCTAATTTGCCCAAGGATCCCATTAATCCCGAAACCAAACAATATCCTATTGTCAGTGATGGAGCGAAGGCCCCCCTCAATTTTTTTATAACTCTATTATGCTTCCTAAAATTTACAATATTTACAAATTTCGCGTCCTTTAATATTTAGTAAATATAGTAGAAAAAAATTTTCGCCCCCCGATTTTAAATTCCTGGTTCCGTCCTTGCATATTGTACGTTGTCTGTTTTCACGGTGTAAGCTTTGTTGCGGATACCGCGCGCATTCAATGTAGTGTAGATTATCATAAACATACACGTGAGTTATATGATCGAACAAACAAATGCGGTGACTCATGTAGCTAGCAAGCATGTGATTAATCTCAAGTGGATATATCGCTGTTACAAAACAAGAATGAATTAGGGAATATGGCGAACTAAATTATAAGGTTTATTTAGGAGGAGATGAGACGACTCTGGCGGCAAAATTGCACACTCGATAGCCATGTACGTTTTAATTTGGAGGTGAGAAAATTGATGGTATAAATAAGTTGTGTGGGATGTTAATTTCTGAATGACCCGATCGATGTTTTGGGCCGGGGAAAGAGAAGACGGAGCATGATCAATTACAACATGGCTCGTCATATATATGACAAAGATTTTTATGATAAACTTTGGTATTATGTGCATGTACCCGGGTATTACGGATTTGGATATATAATCCTTGTATTAATCCAGAAATGGATCCGAAGCTGTGGAGCCTGGGGGTTCATGTTTCTGGACACCATACCTTAAAGGATAGGGGTTGGCGTTAGAGAAGAGTGGGTGGGATGGACAAGTTGAAGTTATCGAATTTCCAAGTGAGACGTACGGCTTGTTTTATGCATGGTGTATCATCCTACTGCCAACACTGGCGATCGATGTTTTCAAAAAAATTGCTTCTTTTGTTAATAAGCAATGAAGATTCATTGAAGCTAGCCAACCTTGGACCCCTAAAAATCACTTTGGATTAATATGGTCACAGAAAACGCAATGGAACTGAAGCTAGATTCAAGATATATCATGTCTTAATATAATCTTTATAAACAGTCCTTAGGCCAAGATTATAATGTTAGACAGAATTGGCTTTAATTTGTTTCTATAATGTTTTTCGTTGTAGGTCTGTCTGGTCATTATCCCTAGTTGCTATAAAGTAAATACCGTAGATTTTTTAATTATTAATGACATAATGATTTTATTTTAATTTTATCGAAAATCGAAATTGCTTTTACATCTTACTCTTTATGAGGATATGAAAATATTAATTTCCGCATTTTTTGACTTTGTGTTTTCCGATGAAAGTGAGAGAATTAATACAGGATACTGTAAGTTCCATTTTACCACCGTAAATGTGAATTATAAACTCCAGATTCCAGAAATGTGCATGTAAAGTAGATACAAAAGCTGGTAGCTTTATTCAATTTTTCTTGGGGAGGAAATTTCTAGGCAATTTCTGGAATTTAACAATTGGTGGGGGAACCTCTCTCTCTCTCTGCTATTGTGCGCCAAAAGTATGTATACGTGGCCCTCCCTTAAACCACTCACTTGAAGACACATGTCACATTTCCAATTCCTTGGACAAAAAAGAGTATCTACTTCCACAAAATATCCATAAGCTTTTTTTTTTGCTTGCTTTCCTCGTTTGACTCTCTCTCAGTAACTTGTTCAGCTGTTCTGCTCTTGAAGCTCTCAGATATCATTACAAGGTATGAAATCTAAACCCTTCCTTCTTCGTCATCATCTTTAAATTTCTTGATTGTTTCCAGTGGCCCATTTGTTGTAAGTTTATCGATCATCTATTCTGATCGTAAAACAAAATCTTATTTGTTTTCTTTTTTTCTGGTTTTGTTTTGTATGGTGTATGTTAGTTAGTTTGAGTCTTCTGATGTCTTACAAGACTTTGTTTTTTATTCGTTTATGTTTTTCTCAAATTTTTGCTACATCAAGTCTGTGGCTTAAAGGTTATGGGTATGGTGAAGGTAGTTGTAGTATTACTTTACCGTACTTTAAGCTTTTCTAGGACTGGGACTTTTCCGTCTTATGTGTGAGAGGTGATATTTATGATCAGTTAACTTACAAGGGTAAACTAGATCTAGAGATATATATATATATATGTTGATCAAGTTTTGATGTTAATTTGGGCTTATATTTATTTGTTTGTTTGTATATATAGGGAAGCTGGAAACATGAATTGCCGCTCTCTGTTTTCGATCTTGTGCTTGTGGGCTTTGGCATGCTCTTTAGTTCCTTCTTCAGATGGGTTAAGGAGAATTAACCTAAAAAAGAAGCCTTTGGACCTTTCCTCCATTAAAGCTGCTAGAGAAGCTAGTCTGGGTTTAAAAGATAGACAGATAAAACTAGGTGATTCAGATGGAGACCTGGTCTATTTGAAGAATTACATGGATGCCCAATACTATGGAGAAATTACTATTGGCTCACCCCCTCAGAAATTCACTGTCATATTTGATACTGGCAGCTCCAATCTCTGGGTTCCCTCAGCCAAATGCTATTTCTCTGTGAGTTATGTTTCAGATAATAATCTTTTTGGGAGTTAGGTGCTTCTAAACTTGAATTTTTTATTCAGTTCAATTGATCATATGCAGATTGCCTGCTATTTCCACGCGAGATATAAGGCCAGCAAGTCCACTTCATATACAAAGATTGGTATATAATCCAAACATTCAGTTATATATAATATTGATACTTGTTTGTGACACAACTATAAATATTTTCTGCTCATGCAAATTTTAAAAAATTCCAATATTCAGGAAAGCCCTGTTCGATTAGTTATGGGTCTGGGTCAATTGCTGGATATTTTAGCCAAGACAATGTTGGAGTTGGTGATGTTACTGTTCTAGATCAAGTTAGTATTTTTCTTTATTTCTTTCTAATTTAATCCATTGATCTTGTTTATTTCATGTGCTAATTTTGTCATCGTTTTTCAGGAATTTATTGAGGCTACACGAGAGGGAAGCCTAACCTTTGTCCTGGCCAAGTTTGATGGAATACTCGGGCTCGGTTTCCAAGAAATTTCTGTTGGTGATGCTGTTCCAGTCTGGTAGTTACATTCTCTCTTTTCAGTTTCATTTCTATCATATTTCTCTTTAGTAGTGATTATATTGATTAATCGATCCTTATTGCAAAATGACAGGTATAATATGGTAGATCAAGGTCTTGTTGATGAGCAGGTATTCTCATTCTGGTTTAATCGTGATCCAGAAGCAGAAGTTGGGGGAGAGATAGTCTTTGGTGGAGTTGATCCATCTCACTACATAGGAAATCATACTTATGTTAATGTAACAGAGAAAGGATACTGGCAGGTAATTAATCAAGAAGATACATTTTCATTTTGAACTCACTCTACATGACGAATATATAAAAGATCAATTTGTAGTGTTTTCTTCTTATAAGTATTTCTTCTTTCAACAGTTTGATATGGGTGATTTCCTCATTGGGAACGAATCAACTGGTGAGTTCTACATTATCTATAAATTTTATCTTTGAATATCTGAAACTAAAAGAATTCTTTTATATCTGAATTCATTCTTTCTTATCAATCATTGTGTTAGGTTTTTGTGAGGGTGGTTGTGCTGCTATTGTGGATTCTGGGACATCTTTGCTGACAGGTCCAACCGTAAGTATTTCTTCCCATTTTATTCTCCAATGTTGTTTAGCCATTCAATGGCACAGTATGGTAATAATCTCAATGTATTAATATTTCAGACAGTTGTGACTCAAATCAACCATGCCATTGGGGCAGAAGGAGTTGTGAGCACTGAATGTAAAGAAATTGTCTCTCAATATGGAGATATGATATGGGATCTCCTTGTATCTGGGGTATCTCTCTCTCTCTCTCTCTCTCTCTCTCTCTCTCTCTCTCCATGATGCATGAAAGCTAAAAACGTGGCACTTAATTAATGCAGGTACAACCAGACAAAGTTTGTTCACAAGTAGGTCTATGCTTTTCCAATGGAGCTCAGTCTGTCAGGTCTGAATATCTCAATTTTCATAAAATCCAATGAATGTTGAGGCTTGTCCAGAACAATAGTCTGACCTGATTGACTTTGTTGAATCTGATTGATTTCAGCTCCAACATTGAGATGGTAGTTAGCAAGGATAAAAGTGTTGGTGAGAATCCATTATGTACAGCTTGTGAGATGGCTGTTGTATGGATGAAGAATCAGCTCAATAACGATCAAGTCAAGGACAAAGTTCTAGAATATGTGAATCAGGTGAATCTTTCAAACATCATGCAATTTAAATTCTACGTTCGAATTAAGTGTTAAATATTCCTGAATTAAAACACCATTGTTTTTTGGATGTTGTATATTTAGCTCTGCAACAGCATACCAAGTCCAGGAGGCGAGTCCTTAATCGACTGCAATTCCATATCAGGCATGCCTAATGTCACTTTCACCATTGGTGGAAAAGCTTACTCTCTCTCTCCAGAACAGGTTTACAAAATGCATAATTTAAACATATTAGAAGTTAGTTAAGCAGTTTTTCTGAAATGTGTTAGTTTTGTTTTGGCAGTATATTCTGAAAATTGGTGAAGGTCCTGCTGCTATGTGCATCAGTGGATTCATGGCTTTGGATGTGCCACCTCCTCGAGGACCTCTCTGGTATATATATTCATACCATATCATGTCATATTTTATATGTGAAGTTGTAAACATTTATAAACAAATGAATTATTAATAAAATATCAAATGTGGTTACAGGATTCTTGGAGATGTGTTCATGGGCGCATATCACACAGTATTCGACTATGGCAATCTCCGTCTGGGTTTTGCTGAGGCTGCGTGAACGTCGTCGTTTTATATGCCCTCTACCTAGTCATTATGTGTTTTTAAGAAGGCTGTATAGGGGGGTTTGTAATTATACGTATATCTGTAGTTGTCATTGTCAGAATCCTCATACAAACTATGTATCTTTGGAGCTTCAATTCTGCGTTATGTAAAATATAATACTATACTTTTCATGCTGTTTACTTTGAGTTGCTTCCTTCTATAAAAATAAAAGAAAAAGGGGAATTCAGATAATATAGGTGAGATTACAAATGAATACCTCATATTTTGAAAATTACAATTTACCCCCTAAGTTTATGCGTAGCATAACACAATAGGGCCAGCCTTTAGCCACTTTTAGCCTTTAGGGTTGCGATTTGCGAACGTTTCCGTTGGTTCCAATCTAGTGTACATTTAGATTGAATTGTGGAGATAAGTATACCCGTTGTCCTTATTTGTAAACAAATTTAAATATATATTTTCATTACTAATTAATAGTAGGAGGCCCCTTGAAGCATATAATTTCCCAGCAGAACGTGGGCTGGAATTGCTAACTCAACAATCAAAACTCAAAAGGGACGTGGGCTGAAAAATTGGGCTTGGTCAACAAAAGTTCCATTGGGCTGGACATACATTATTCAGACATTCCACTGGGCCGTGACCCGACCCAGTTTATCGATTATGCTTTCTGACAATTTTAAGATTAGATGGAATCATTCGTATTTCTTAATAATAATAATTAATATGTTTACTATATAAGAAGCAGAATATTTGTCATCTTTTAGGGGATTGGATAGTCAAATTCAAATATGTCCTCTTACTTACGTATCCTAGAAGGAACACATAATTTATCTATTTATTGGAGTAATATGTTTAGATTAAAATAATTTGTTCTCATTTGCAAGTTAACTATACAGATGGATAAGTAGCTTTTCAATTTTTTTTTTTTTTGTAGAAGTTGCTTTTCAATTATGTATATACTCTAATGGGATTTTAACTAACTAATTATGTAACAACAAATGAAACATAAGCAAGTTTACACGCGAGAATATAAATAATATTAATGGATAAAATTAATTAGTTAATTAATTTAATAAAGACCGCCTTATATAATTAAACTCAGCCGCAATAGTTGGTAAGATTCCAATCTAGAAAATTAATTTGCAAGAGTGCATGAAAATCATGCCAAACTTACTAATTGCCATCCATATATCATATCAAAGGTTCTATGCCCATTTGAAGAGATTAAATAACTAAATCATGGTATGTCCAAGTACATTAGAGCATCAAAAGTTTTTCTATATAATTCTGCTTTCTTTTAAATATAATATAATAATTGGTCCCATAAAATGGCATTTTCTGATTTGCATAAAGGAAAAGGCAGAGTTTAAATTAAATATAGTTTGGAATGGAGGCTTCTTGTCACTTTTTTAGTGGATAACAGATAATATACTTGACTAGGTAAAATGTCATTTTCTAGTTCTTAAAGAGATTTTAATTTTGTGAGGAACGATCGCACAGAAACTTATCATACTTATGCAAGCAAAATAACGAATGATGGTATAACAATAGCCAATTGTGATTTTTTTTTTTTTCTGTACTGGGAGAAACAAAGATTATTATCACTTAATAAATATATATAATTAGTAATGAATTTTGAATTATCACTACTCACTAGCTAGGTACTATATATATTTTCATGTTAACCTTAGTATTATAACAAAAGTACTAATTATATTTTCACTAATTAATTACCGACCTTGCATCATTGGTATTATTTTTAAAAGTAGCTTATAAAAAGTACTTTTGAGTTCCGAAATTCTTGATATGACAATAATGGTTGTGCATTTAATTGGCATTAATAAAGAGTAAGTTACTTATTATTATTCTACACAAATGAAGTAATGCATTATGAAATGGAATATTGTAAAGAGTGTGTACTTTAATTTCTTCGCTCACAAAAAATTCCATCTTGAACTAATAACCACCATTAATATATACAGCAAAATGCAAATGCAGCCCCTCTAGCTAGCTAATTGCATGCAACTAGATATATCTGTGGGCACTGGCAAATCATATATATCATCTTCTTTCTTCGATTTCTAATAATATCAATGCAAGTGGTTTTAGTACCAAATGAGTCATATAATTAATTGGTTTAGGCATAAACTATCATCAATAATTCAGCCCTGGTTTCCCAAAATTAGCTCAATATTTTCACTACCCTTCAAGTGGAAATATGCTAATTAATTAAGTTATGTATATATTTTCACTATTTTATGTTGTTTTTAGAAATTACAACAAAACTTGAGAGTTCAACATTTATGTAAAATCTGCATTGGATACTGTTTATGTTAACACTACCTACGGACTACACCTTACAAGAATAATGAAACTTTAGAGAGTTTTTATAATTATATATGAAAAAAGAGGGACCTCTAATTTGTAATTTATCCAAAGTACCTTTCAGGCTAAGAGTAGTATACAAATTAAAACAATGGATCTTCAAATCCAGCAAAATCAAGAACAGCCTAGCAGTATCCATGCATGCTAATATAACTGCGATAATATCTTGTATCATTATAATCACTGGAATATATAAATTATAATAATTTTTTAATTAAATAGTTAATTAGTGCGAAGACAGCAAGAATACACTACGTACACTTAGTAAAAGTATTCTTAAAGCTTAATAAATCTGAAATACGAGAGTTCCGTAGTTTATTTAAGTACTTTGTTAAGATTTTTTAAGAATCCTGAAAGCTAGACAGCTTGCAAGCAATGTTGGAAGCTGCTAAATTAAAGCAATTTGGGGGCTTTACGTTCTTTCTCATAATTGTATAGTTTTTTCGCTTTGTGCTTTTAACTTGTTTTTCTCGGTTGATACAATTTTGTGTGATTGGAAGCCATACATACATACATATATATATATATATATATATATATATATCAATTCAATCATTCAAAAAGTGATCTCTTTTGACCCTTATTCTGCTTCATTCTCATTTATTGGTTCGCATTTTTCCTTGGGGTATCTTAGTACTCTAGCTAGTGTCACAACCTACTTCCTACCTAGCTAGCTAATATTTCATGGCAATTTATGTAGCAAATCATCAAGGCCTTAGCTTATCATATATTTTGAACAGTACAGTTTCATATATCTTAAAATTAATCCTATATAAAAATAGGCTTGGAGGGACAAATTAATAATCTTTTACCTAAGATCAGGTCAAAAATTCCTCACCTACAAACCACGCCTTCCAACAAAATTAGACTGAAAGTGGGCCGAAATAGGAAAATTCTTCACGCAATTAATATATAGTTTAATTGATCGATGAAAAGCAGGGATTTTTTTTTCTAATTTGGAGCGAGTTACTATTGGGAATAAGCAATTTGCATTGCAGGATGCCTCTTTGAATGCACTTTTCTTTTTTGAAATCACATCTATCAGAGGGTCATCAATTTACACTTTACAGGGCTGGCATTTTTCACAGGATATATGGACTGGAAATTCATGTATAGATCAGTTACTTACATCCCATCACAACGAATCATATTTCCTTTGGGACGTCAAAATTCCCAAAGAGAGGTCAGTTATTTATGTTCCAGTTTTGGGTCTTAGAAAGCCGCCTTTACAACGACAAAAAGAAAAACAAAAACAACAAAATTGTACAAGTGAAAAACAGGGAACAATTAATTAATGCGATCTTAAGTTTTACATAATATTAGCACGACTGTCTCCAAAATAGAATATTAGGATGTATAGTGTCCAATCTAATTGAAAAAAGAAAACCCATGCAATAAAAAGTGAAATAACAATTTAACAGCAATTAGGTATTTACATATATATTCTAGCTAGCTAGTGCATAAAATATATATTAATTTGGGAAAATTGTTTATAAAAAATGGGTAAGTTAAGAAATAAGGAAAAAAAAAACGTGGAAGCTAGCATGCACCGTTGGAAAATCGAGGTTCCTGTTGCCTAAGTTAAACTAGCTAGAAAACAAAAAATTGAGATAACTTCATTTCAGGTAATCGGAGCCATCAATCAGATCAATGGCTCTTAATTAATTAATTGATCAAGATTCCTCCACCCTTTGATGATACGCTTCCCAAACCTATCTACTATAAATTCCACACAACTTGACAACCATTGGCACACAACATACATAATCAAAACACAAAACAGTATACCTTTCTACCCTGCTACCTTTGTCTGCAGATTGTCTCTCTCTCTCTCTCTCTTGTAATAATTAAACCAGAGAGAAATTAAATATAAGAATGTCAGGCAACAACAGGCAGAAGAAATCTTCTTCCTTCTCTCTCTTCAGTTTCTTCAAAGGCAGAACCAGCAGGGCGAGAAGATCAGGTGACGATGGCAGAGTCGACGATTACATGAGAGCTTACAAAGTGTATCCCAGCGATGAAGACAAGGGTCGCTGGGTGGCTGAGCCCGGAATTGACAAAAAAGCTGCAGCTTACATCACTTCACAAACTGATAAATGGGGAAAGTTCGACGGCGCCAATTACTAGATAATGAAATTATAACTACGTCGTCTCTCTGCATTATTCATTAATATAAATCAATCTTCTAGCTTCCTTCCTTCCTTCCTAATTGTAGTTTCAATTCTAGTGATCACCTTGTTTAGCATGCAGTATATATGTTCTTCAAGTTTGCGATCAATTGCTGTCTGTATTAACTCATTAATGAATAAGCCCAAGATTTCTTGACCGCGCGCATCCGCATATCATGTGTCCTTTTGTAAATTTCAACTACAATAATTTTTACATTAATTAAGCTAGCTTTTGTTAAGGTTTTATGAATTGAATGAGAATGCTGCCATGCATATTATTTGCATCGACTTTAAGAGAAAAACTAACTAGCAAATATTGTCTTGCCCAACGGTACGTTAAACCCAGACAAATAAAAAATTAATGTGGAATTCAGACCTGATAATTCTCTTCTATTAAGTTAGATTTTTGGATTGAATTAGGCTAAATTCCATGTTTTTTCACACCTACCCCCTTAAATATTTATATGCTGAAATTAATAAAAACTTTGTTCCAGCTAAATAAATATTAATCAATTTATCAATTAAGATAATAAAGAATTTTTATCTGTTCCAGGCATGCAATTAAAAAATTTCGGCAATAATTTGTTCCCTGATGATTTTGCTCGACTTAATTAATTGTAAGTTGATAACACGTGATGATCTTATTATTTTAGAGCAAAATCTTGGATAAAGCAGCAAGCTAGCCAGAATCATGGTGGGCATATGATCTTATTATTTTATTAGTGTTTGGAGAGATATTTTCGATCGATAATATATAAATTAGCAAGCTGTCCAGACCACTCTTACTATAGAAAATTCGGCTAAGTGCTAATTAAGATAGAAAAAACTGGATTTAGATCTCAATTAATTATGTAGTTAATAGCTTAATTTGAGAAAAAAAAATCTAAATATAAAATTTGAGTAAATATGAACCATTTGAATTTTAATGTATAATAGGTGAGAACTGATTGGACCCATTGTGATGGAATTATTGAAGAGAATATTTTAAATGACTCCGCCCCAACTATAATGAACGAACACTTCTAAAAATTCTACTATGCCGTGTCATGTATGTCGTGTCCGACACCGTGTCAGACACTTCTCTTGTGTAAAAAATATTGAAAAAAAATCGTGCTGTGTATCCATGTTCATGTTTCATAGCTCCATGAATATGACTGGAAATTAGAGTAAATAAGGGTTTTACAAGGATATAAATATAATTGCGACAAGAAACTCTCAAAATAACTTTTCTGTATTAATTTGTTATTTGTTACTTCAATTCTGGAAAAGGAGCAAAACGATTCATAACATTCATTGTTTCTGAACTACTTAATTGAGATTTTTTATGTGTATTCAAAGGGGTAGATTCATTATTACCGTATGTAGAAAGGTAATACAAAAGACAAAAAATAAAATGCTTATATAAATTAAGTTTTTCACCATTAATTTGTATTAAATATTTTAACTAATAAATTTTCGTATGCAACATTTTATCATCACGGTTTTGGAATAAAGTCACATCACCTGTCATTTCTATAAAGAGAGATTGAATTAAGCTTTAAATTCTAACTCTCCCAACCCCGGCCAGTGGAAAAAAGAACTGAGGAACTAATTATTAGGCATAGGAACAATTAACTATCCTTCCAAATTTCAGAAAACAAATAGATCATATATTATATTTAGGTATTTTGCTTAAAAATTCGAAAAAACATCGAATTGATATTAATCTTACAAATACTCCTTAATAAACTGAAACCTTACAAATATCTCACTCAGAGGGTAACTGTAAGGTTGCAAGGTTCGATGATAAAATTGTAAAAGGCGCAAATGTCAGAGAATTTTGAGTTTTACCCTTATATTTATATATGTATCAAGGTTTCAATTATATTGTGTTCTTCTTTGTCATAAATTAAATTTTAGGTTGTGTACCAAATTAAAAGCATCGGTCCACAGTCCATTTTCCTTAGACCCATGAATGATGATGTTATACTATATTTAAAAAAAGAAACCATTTTCCAGAAAAGAAAAGAAACCGTTTCAGGTAATTAATCACATATAAATCCGTGAAGATTCTCCACTGTACGATCACGTCCAGAAGCTGCTATAAATTCCAGCAAACTTCACAGGCATTGGCACACAACATAATCAACACATTAATTAATATATACCAAGCCTTTCTGTCTTCTTAATTGTCCCTTGCAATAAAACATAGAAATGGCAGGAAATGGCAATCAAAAGAAGTGTTCTTTCTCGCTTTTCAAACTGTTCAAAAGTAATAAAATGAGTTCCCGCGTCAGAAGCGGAGACGATATCGACTACACCAAGGCTTACAAGGTGTATCCCAGTGATGAAGACAAAGGCCGATGGGTGGCTGAGCCTGGAATTGACAAGAAAGCTGCTGCATACATCTCTTTAACCACTCAGAAATGGGCAGCAGCCAACTAGTTATACTTCAATATTATAACGTACTATCTCATAATTGTTTCTGATCTTTGATCCGCCCAACAAAAAGTTCAACATTTTTAATCATTATCTCTCTTAATTGCATGCTAGTTGTATTATTAATTGACGTTGTCTATCAGTATTATAATGCATGTATTTTCTTGGTTGTGAATTGTAATATAAATATTATCGCTTTATGAATAAGACGTACGACTGTTGAACAGTACACTTCCACCTTTTTAATTGTCTCAATATTTAAGCATGCAGCTAGTAGATTACATATATGATATGATATGATCTTGTTAAGTTTCTTAAGATTTATAATTTTATACATACTCATATATATATGCACGGAGAATGCTCCGACAAAACCAATCTATTCATGAGTACGTGGATTTAAATAGTTTCAACATTTGTTAAACAAGGATTATATATATTGGTTTCATATATAGTTCTTGAAACTAGTTCTATTGGCCGGATTATTATTAGAGACGAGCACTAAGAATTAGGACTAAAAATGTTACATTTACAATGTTAGAAGACTAAAATCGGACAGAGGGGGAAAACATACAGGACTAAAAATATAATTTTAAAACCTTTTCTTTTTTGTGATTGCAACTTTTATAGGGAGATAAATTTAAATTTACGCAATCTATGATCAAATCAGATCTTTACATGTATTAATCCATTATTGACGACAATCCATTTAATCAATTATTATCACTAATTATTGGACTACACAAACTTTAATTTAATTTCAATAAGATAAAATATAATGTAGAGAAATTGGAACCCTAAATGCCATGATGAATATATGTAGCGCTTTTAGAATATGATTTTACGAGTAAAGAAGTGTGTCAATATCGGCGAATTTGCCCAATTTAGGAGAAAGCATTAGGATGGATTTAAGACATGAAATTTGGGGATTTTATTCTCAAATTAAAGTCGTGTTAATTAACCTCACAATAATATGCCACACCTTAAAATAGGAAAACATAGTGCGCAGAACAATAAAAGATACTTTTTACATATTTAGCCTCGATCATCGATCTACAGCTGTAGCCTGCAGTCTTACATCTTAATTCAATAAAGGATAACCATCTAATTCCCACTTCCAGCTTTAATTTGTTTCGATCAGTCTGCTAAATATTCTTTCTTTCTTGTGCAGCTTATTGGACAAAAGCCACTTTAATTAACCCCACCCACTTTTCCATATTCTACTGTGCTCAGTTAAAAAGTACTTTTTTTCATGATTCAGTGTCACAGATATTATTTGTGATTAATTTCTTTCGGAGGGTCGCTAGTTTCCTTCTGGCCAGACAAAAGTAGTAAAGCAACAGGAAAAAAATATATAATCAGATTCATGCACTGAAATCAGCCAAGATCTTTAAGAGGTACATTGGAATTAAATTAAATTATATATATAATACAAAATAGTTTAATTTAAAGTTAATTTTTTTTTTCATATATAGGCCTAACTCTGTCTGAAAGTTTATTTTATTTTATCTCTATACATATATTTTAATTTTTTCTAACAGCAAAATATATATATATATATATATTCTAGCTCTTGAAATTAACTTACATTCCCAATTTAAAGCGAAGTTCTTTTTTACTTTATGTTGAATTTGTTATGGTATGAAGTTGTGTATATCACAGACATATTTGGATATGATCATACTCATGATATTCCGTGTATATTTGGATATGATGCTCTTAATTGTACAGACATAGAATAAAATACTTACTAATATAAATTTAACAAGGAAAAATTGCACGTGGCCCACAGATTTGATGCATGTATCAACCATGTCCTAACTATTTAAATTGTTACTGCTTACTTTGTAATCTTTCACAAAAAAGAAGAGAACCATTACTGAACAAGTCTTCCAGACTCCAGAGAGAAAGATTACACGCATGCAAATTCATATTCTAATAGGAAGAGAAATGTTAGATTTATAAAGTTGTTCATCCACAAAGAAAATATTCAATCTAATAACAAATCTACACTCGATTCAAGTTATGAAACTATAACCCAACTGAAAAATCCTGAATTCTAAACCCAAAAACATTTGTTTAGACCTCAAATTACATGAATTATATATGAAATTTCCTTGGACTAAACTGTCTGGACTCTGGCTCTGGCCCAAGAAGAGTCGCATTGAGGCCCATATTAAATACTCCGAATACAAAGCCCATTATTAAGATAATGGGCCCAATGCTAACTGTCAGGGCTAAAAACGATTCATTTCTCTCAATTCTCATGAGGTGGTGGGAAAGAACTGCAAACAATGAAGATTACTTCATTTATTGGCTAATTGTTTGGGTTAATACCTAATACTAGGCTTGTTTCATTTTCTCTCTAATCTTTTATCACTCATAAGATTTTCCTGAAATTATAACTAATTATTTTCAAAATCCCATTACAAAATCAAGACTTTATGTAATAATTAATTTTAATTATAGACTAATCACAATTCAATGCAGACTATTACACTGGTGATATTTTTTTCACTTTAATTTGAACTATATATTTGTAACTTATGTTATTAGTGACCAAAAACACCTAATTAAGATGCTTAAACACATAATTATATTCCCAAACAATATGCATTAGCTACGAAAAAAACACTTTTTTAATTATACTAATCTTTTTCTTTTTGCAATTTAATTCACATAATTAAGCAGACAACAGAAAGCATTAAATGGAAGAAAATCAGAAAAAGAGTTGTCTTGACTTGACTGATCTCAAGGGAAAAAAACATTAGACCAGATGGCAGTATGGTTATTCCCATCATTGAACGCCGCCATAATCATATCATCTCCGCCGCCGTGCCCAAACGAACCGCCAATATGCTGCTGATGATTATTATCACTCGGGTTCCCCATCCACTCCGTAAACCACTGCTGCTGCGGCCTCTGCATTACTCCATCAACCCCACCCACCTCCACCACCTTCTGCTCCGCCCCACTCCCCGTCGACGGGGGCAGCGCCTTCTTCAGTCCCTCAATCCTCTTATAGATCTCCTTCAAATTCTGATCGAGCAACCACCCCATATCGTTCAACTCCCCCACTCCCATTCCCTGCACCCCTTTTCCGGTCAAACACTGATACATCAAATGAGTGATTTCTTTCTCCCGATTGTCCTTGTGAAGCTTCTTCAGTTGATCCGCGGCCTTGGAGATGCGGTGGCGGATGAACGATTCCTGGTTGACCATCTTCTTACTCTGCTCCATCTCCGGCATGCGTTTGAACTGAGCCAGCACGCGCTGGGCGCCGCGCGTGTCCGGCCATACCTCCGGCTGCGACTCGTACGGGCTGTAGACAATGGCGCACGCGTCGATCCCGCAAAGCGTGCTCAGCTCGCTCACCTTCTTCATTAGGCCTTTCTTACGCTTTTTGAAAGTCGCTTTTCGAGCAGAGTCGTTTGTGATGAATGCCAGCTTCACTTTCTTCCTCGTCATAGCTAAGAAGACAAATTAAAAGATGGAAGTATATTATATATATATGTATATTAGGTATGGTGAAATGGTTTTGGTATATATAAGGGTTTTAGGGGATTGTTTGGAATTAATATGGAAGATTTGGGAAATGATTGGTTTTGTGTGTTTTGGTAAGAATGATTTAATATTTGATATCATCTGAAATTATTGCATGGAGATCATATGGATATTATTCACTTGTCACATTTTTTGGGATATCGTAATGACATTATATATACTAGATAATTTTTATTATATAGATCTATATATCATTTAAGCACATTTTTGTACGCGTCTCTAATTTATGTTATATGTATAATTAAGAAAAATAATGTACATTTTGTAAATGTAATGTTCGATCTAATGCTGAAGATATTATGAGATACATTTCTAGCATATACAAGACCGAATGTGAAATAAATAGTAAGTAGCAATTGTTGACCTGAAAATTTCAATAATCTCTATATCTTTTTTCAATAGCATACCCTATTGGTCATCTCTATATATAAGCCTATATATGTGGTCCACTTGTTAAGAAGGTTATACTTTTTCTAAGTCGTCCAATTCTATGAGTTATGTGTATTAGTATGTGATAAGGGTATGCGATAAGAGCTAGTTTATCATTCTGATAAATTGAAAAAAAAAATGAATTCGCAATTTTTTTGGGCTACGTACAAGAATCCACAAATTTGGTATCATTAATTTATTAATAAATTGAGGAGCTTTTACGTAAAAGTTTCACAACTTTCTTGTTATATATTCTTGGTATGTTTGGAAATTATCAGCATATATAGTTTTAGTCTTTAGAGTTTGATTATGGATTGTGTTTTTTATGATGAGTTCGAGTGTTCCACATTGAGCTGATTAGGAAGTACGTAGCAGACCGCATCTCCGATAGATAGTTAGAGTCGGTAGTGTACTCTCCTGCCTCTTCCCGATTTCGCCAAGGTAGGAATTAAGTTTTTAGTTGAAATTTGCAGCCGTGTTTTACAACTAATTCTGATATTGAGGGTATTTTCTTTTTGATGATTTTGTGTGTTTTCAAATTTCAATTTAATTTATTATCCAGCATTCTAGGTTGAATACACCAAATTTATTTTGGACTTTAAGAATATGTAAAAAAAAGAGTACCATGCGTTTGGCTAATTTTGCAGTTTGGAATCATTCTTCCGGCCGGATTGTGTTTTTAAATACTTATAGAACCTGTTCTTAAAAAATGTTCTATAAAACTATTTTGCAGTTGAATACGCAGTCTACTTCCCGCCAGGTTTTCCCAAAATTAAAGGGTTTATTTTTTGCCAAATGGGTTGAGTCGTAATGGGTGACTAATAATTTTGGGCTGGGTTACAAATGAGTTACTAATGGATTGCTAATGAGTCAAGCCCAAATACTAATATTAATTGTAATTTACAAATATACCCTTAATAAAATCTAATTTACTTTATTTACTATTTTTTGGGAAATAAATCAAAATCGGGAAATTGAAAATTAAAGCCTATTTTTCTCACTCTAAAACCAGCGACTGGTTACCTCGGACTCTCCCGCCCACCGCCAGCCACTCCTCCGCCGTCCAGCAGCCGTCCGTATCTCTCTCCGGCGCGCTCTCTCTCTCCTCTCTCCCGGCGCTCTCGCAGCTCCCCTGCTCCTTTCGTCGCTCTCTCCGCCAGTGGCTCCAACGATAGCAAAACCAGTTGTGAAGTAGTGATTTCTCATGTTCTCTCCGTTCAATTGGTCCTTCTAAGATCTGGTTTTCAGTCTCTCACACAACTCGAAATTTTCTCATACTGAAATCAAGAAACTTTCGGCGCGGTCCAACTTCTTGTCTTTTTCCCCGTCTGGACATCTACATTTCCAGGTGATTTTCTTCGCAATCGGATTTAAAGTAGCATTCAAGGTTTATAATTTGTGAGCCCACGAACTAAGAATTGTTTTTTACTTCTGGGTATTTCATGGTATACTTGTTTCCCTTCGAAATTTAGTTGTCATTCAATTTACGTTATCTTGATTAATTAATAATAGGTGGCAATCATACAGCATGATGGCACATTCTGATTTTGTAGTTGATTTTGGGATGAAATTTATTAAACGTAACTACGCAATAATGCTTTACGTGCTTTTATGATGAGTTGATGACTTTCTCACCTTCCCTGTGAGCCCCATTTCATTTTCTTTTTAGGGCCGAAGGGGTTGGGTGTAATTATCGTCAAACTAAAATGCAAGTGGTGGTGGGCTTCTAGCTTTTTGGCTTGACGAAACATTATTTCTCTTGTATTATGTATCAGCTCAGAGCCTCAGACTCAAATACTTGTATTCTCTTTTTATAGAAGGTAATTACAAGAATGATGAGAAATAAAATGTATTAATTCTTAGATGAAAAACGGATGCCAATCAGATTTATCTCTGTACAATACTCATTATTTAGGATTTTATGTTACCAACCATGAAATAAACACGTTCTTACAAGTCATGGAATAAAAAAGCAACCACTAAAGCATCCGGCGCAATCACCAACGTCATTCCCCCCTTTATCCTTTTCTATTCTTTCCCGTTCTCTTACTTTTGTTTCTTTTAGTACCAATTTCAGGAAACTGAGGGGACATTTGTACTGAATATTATTCTGTGAGAGAAGAGCTCGACTGGGCATTCAGTCGGTCAAATGGCTGCCCCTGCCAGTTCCACACAACTCCCCAATGCCATTGCCTCGGGTACTATCAGTTTATCTTATATTCCTTCTGAATACCTAGGAAAAAGAAAAAGTCTTGGAAAAAAATTTCATATAATTTTGTTTCTTACTGATTGGTTGAAGCAATTTGAGTAGTAGAATGATGAATTATTATTTGAAGATTTGAAATTTTGATGGGGCTCTATAACTTTTTAATAAAGCCAGAGGATTGGGTTAATGCTGCAGTGAGCTGAGAATGGGTCTGTAAATGCAAGAGCGGTTTTGGTTTGTGGGTCCAGGTGCTTGGTGTAATTCACTAGGAACTGTTGGTTTGTGTCAGAATTTCTGTCGGAAGGGTGTTGCATTTTCTTCATTCGTTCTTTCAAGTCTACTTTCATATCTTATGTTTGGCTGTTAGAAGTGTTAGAATTCTGTTTGAAGTTCCATGGGCATGAATGTTTAACTAAAGAGATTTTAATTTTCTTTTCTGAAGTATAAAATTTATTGATTCAGTGCAATGTTGAATTCATCCCAAGTCATTACTTGTTGTGTAATATTATGAATCAAATAGATAGGCAATGCTTGCCATGGATGTTTTATTTTGTACTCATTTTCTAGTGATGAGATTTTCTGGGAAACCATTATGAGAAAGTTAGAATTTGTATGTTTCTAACTCATTTTTGTAAACATGTCTCTTGGTTTTGCAGGGAACAAGAAAATGAAAGTCAAGATTTTACGTATCCTTCACTCATAAATTCATACGACTGACTCTTTCCTGCATCTATTAACATCATGTTTTATTATTATGTAATATATATTGACACACAGATTTATCAGTATTAGCCAATAGCCAAATAAAGCTAATTAAAATTCAAAGTATTGAGGAAGGTCTCCGATTATGTGTTACAAACCAAGTACTTCTTGATGATAGAATTCCTTCTAACACTAATTCTTTTGCTTGCTTGAACGGTGCAAATGGTTATTTAAACATTTTGCTATTATAGAGCATCCAAATCTTTGCTCACGTACACATCTGTTCTGTTAATTGTTGCTTGGTTATTTTGGTTTTGAATCATTTAAAAACAGTTTCTCCTTGACCCATATTTCGTAACTTCGACCGTGCCTGATGAATAGAGTATGCACCTAATCTCCTCTTATTATTCTCCCTGTCCTCTGAATTTCGGATTATGTGGAAAAGCTGATATATTTTTTCGTTTGAGCTTTTTAGGTGGCATGCTGTTGCTTCTTGGACATGGGATGCTCAAGATGAAACATGTGGCATTTGTAGGATGGCATTTGATGGTTGTTGCCCTGATTGTAAACTTCCAGGAGACGATTGCCCTCTAAGTAATTAAGAATACAACTTACTTGCTACGATGTCTTTTTGTAGTGGCACTTTTAAATGTTTTATCTTTCAATATTTCATCATAGTTCGTAATTTTCGTTTTTATTTGTCTTTGTTGCAGTTTGGGGAGCTTGCAATCATGCATTCCATCTGCACTGTATCTTGAAGTGGGTAAACTCACAAACACCCCAAGCTCATTGTCCCATGTGCCGTAGGGAGTGGCAGTTCAAAGGATCTGAGTGATGCCTTATTCTTAATCTTGCCTATCAAAAAAATACCTTTTCTTTTGTTGCAATTAAAACTCTGTGGGAGATCCGTATACATATTCAAAACCTGTGATTACTGCGATATAATCATCTCTAATTACTAGTAATTCTTTATTTCCCGAAGAAGATTCGAGTTGCATCTGCCGACAAATGTTGGCAAACTAGGTGGATTATCCAAATGGATATTTAGAGGATAAGGTTTATTAACTATAATCAAAGTTTGATTAATTATGTACTGGGTTCCCGTGTCTATTATAGATATTCAAACGCTTGTGCTTTTCCCCTCTTTTGATTTCTCCACTAAATGAAATACAAAAATGGTCACTTTAAGAAAGTATTGTTCGAGTATTCTTCAATTTGATAAACCGGGATCGTTTTTATTAATTTCAACCAGATGGAAAAAGATCCACACTACTACATAAAACAGTGTAAAACAGTAGTCGAAAGGTAGGTTATACACAAGGTGTCAAACCAAGAGACTAAAGATAAGAATCACTTAATAACACTTTACAACACATAATATAATAGATAATAGATAATAAAATCAAAGGAGAAAAAGAAAAGAAGAAAGTGACTCGCAGCCTAACACCACAAACAAATCAATTACAACTGTCCGTCCACCAAAAGAGGAAATAACTTCATGGCCCTTCCTTCAAATATCTCTCTACCTGTCAAAGATCCAAGAATAGGAGGACGTCACACCATCATCACCAAGTATATATTCAAACGTTTCAACTATGATCAAAATTACAATAATATCTAGATATTTGGCAGAGAGATAGATTCAAACTCAATAGCTTCTAAAAATTTAAAGTTTCAGTTTTACCCTTTAAAGAAAGCCCCATCACACCATATATTTAAAGTGGTAGCTACTACACTGCTGCTGCATATCATTATTCATTATCAGAGGGGTAGTTCATTACAGATATTGGATTGGACCACAAATTTCAAAATGAGAATATAAAAAGATAATTTAATGGATATCTTTGAGTTGCCTTCTCTACATAAATCCATAACAAATGAAACTCAGGGCCGGAGATCCAATTTTGAAGAGCACAAGATTATTAAGTTCTTGTGAAAAAACACTAGATAGATCTAAGCGCAATTAACTCCAAAATACACTCAGAAGTCAGAACAACTATCTTATCAACTTTACAGTGAGATCACTGTTGAATGCAGAAATTAGAAGTTATGCGTATTGATCATCAGTAGATTACATATCTTCGGAGTATGATCTTCTCCTTGAGCAATAACAACAATTGATTTGATGACTGATTTACTGAAGACTAATTAAGCAATAAAATCAAATAGAAAAAGAATTAATTACCAAATGGAAGCTAGGAAGAGCTAGCATAGGATCACTACTTGGTGATGACATAGATAGCATAGAGGATTCCAGGGAGATAACCCAACAAGGTCAACACTAAACAGATCCAGAATTCAACCTGCAGTTCGTTCACCAAATTTTACAACAACTCAAAGTTGTCAATTAAAGAAACAAATTTAACCCACACAGGCAGGCACACACAAAAAAAATAAAAAAGGATGATTTGAAATTAAAGGTGCAATTAAGTAAATGAGGTAGAATTAAGTGGAGAAACCTTGCAGCCGAACTTGAGGAAGACACCCAGAGGTGGCAAAAGAATTGCGACAATAATATCAACAAAAGTTGCAGTCGACATTTTCAAACAAACTGGATGGATTGCTAAAGTTATTATATATCTCTCTAAATTATGAAAAGTACAGATGAGAAGCAGCAGAGCAGCCTATGAAAATATATCACGAAATTTGGAAAGATTTATAGTAGACGCGAAGTAATCGATGTTCAGGACACGTGCTGGGTCCTGATTGGCCTGTGAACTGTATGCCTAATGCGGTTTTTGTTAACAAATGAAACTCGAATTAGATACTACTGTGATCGTGTACAGCTCACCCCCATTGAGGCCACGTGGAATCTAGTTCCTTTGACAATTGGCTCGATCGCCTCAAGCAGTAAAATAGTTAATATATATTTTTAGTTTTATGACGTTTAAAACTTGGGCGATCGACATTCGACATTATCCGAAATGAAATGAAATGAAATGAAATGAAATGAAATTTAGTTAGACAGACTGACATCCATCAGTGTGAAATTAAAGTTAAATCATTCTAACGGGAAATTTGCTTGCCCAATATGGGACCATAACTTTAGGAAAAATCATTTTAATGTACTTTTAGACAATAAATTTTTATAAATGGAAAATTAGCAAAGCTAAAAGGAACTAACGTGCACATTCATTTTCTTAATTTTTAAGTTTTAATTGATTACTATTAAAAATGAATCTTAATGTACAAGTTAATGGTCATGAGCAAAATGATCATATTGGATTTATATTCGTATAAATTATATTTTGTGAATATAACTGTTATTAATTAGTAGGAGGAGTTTTATATTTTAGTGTTCTGACCGATATATCTCAATTCATATAAATGAGTTTTAGTGACAAACTATTTTTCCTAAATTAGTGTTAAGTTAATGAATAATAATTAACATCTGAACTCTGAAGTATATATAAAGAAATAAAAAGAACTGACTGACTACTGAGGAGCTAGCAGGTGTTAATTTAGAAAACTTATGGGGTGCCAATTGAGATTACGTAAATGGTGACAGACTAGCTAGGAAAATATATATCAAGTTAAAGTTATTTTATATATGTCAATCGTCGACATGGGAAAAATTAATTATATTGGAGTGGAAGAAAAAGAAAAGAAAAAGTAGCCGACACAGTGCAGTGCAGTAGCACGTGAGGAGGAGATGATGCGTCCTGTTCTGATAGTCAATCTAACGTCACTTGCCTGTAAAATCCAACGGTCAAAGATTTGCGTCGTATGCTAAGAAAAGGGTCGACGAGAGAGACTTAATTTGTGGTAGAGTCCATTTCACGTTTGCCAGCCAGATAATTATATATATGTTGTTGCTTTATGCAAGTTAAGTTATATATATATCTCAATTTAATATCTCATAACATGCATAGTCACTGTTAACAATCATATATTATTCTTAATTTTATCATTAATGACCGACCTTTTCTTTTTTTTTTTTTTGGTAGAAATAAATGACCGACAATGTTTCAATTAGGGATGGGCGTCGGGTCGGGTACCCGAAATTTTCGGGTAGCAATTTTGCTACCCGACCCCGACCCGATGTAATTTCGGATAGTAATTTCGGGTACACTAAATCTAAAGTCAAATATTAAATTTAAGTACTTTAACTACCCTTATGTTGAAATCATTAGAACTTAAAACATCTGTTTTTTTTTCTTCTTCTTTTGCCTTCAATACCTTGTAAAGCAAATTAAATAGGAAATAAACTAAATATAATAATATCATTCAAACTGAAATAAATATTTTTAAATTAAATAAAATCAAAATTGATTTTTCTTATTTTCTCAAATTAAAAAATTAATAAAATAAATTATATCAAAAATCATATGATAATTAAATTGATAAAAATCATTGAGGTACAAATAAATAAGAATTAGGCTTTGAATGTATACTTTTTAAAAGTTGATCAGCTTTAATGTTTTAGGATAAATTATATATGGGTATCTGGGGCCTAAGGTTTATCATAATTATAACCCGATCCCTCTCTAATTTTATCTTTTATATATATAGTAGTCCCTGATGTTTGTTGTCGTTAATTATTGAGGTTCCATTTTAGGACTTCGTCATACTTCTATTAAAAAGAAAAAAAATTCCGAAAATATCCTCATTTTATCAGGAAATCTTATAACCTAATATTTCAGTGACAAAATTGCCCTCGGGATCATTTTGTAAGAAAGTATGTATATGAAGGATTTATTTATAGGAAAATTATGTCTTTTCTTCTTCTTCTTCTTTATCTTATTATTATTTTTTAAAATAAACATAGGGGTAAACATTACTTTTAATAACTTCTGTTAACATAAGAAATGTCACTATGTTAGGGGCTAATATTTAAAAAATAAAACTAGGAAAACCGGAATGTAATTATGGCAAATCTCAAGGACTCAGATGTAATTTGCCCTACTTTTTTTATTTATATGTGCCAAAGTAAATGGTTTAATGCACTAAGAACATGTTTTACTTGGTTGGATCAAGGAGAATTAAATTAATAATCCAACTTAAAATTATGTTGAAAAAATATTTTTTCAAGCTCATCACTATTCACTCATCAGGACTGATGGATGGCTCATGACTCAGATCGGTCAGGGATTATATATGTTGGATAAAAGTTGTTTTAACCATCCCACTTTCCATATGGAATTAACAATATGAATAACCGATTATAATTGAGTCATCTTTATATTCTAAAACTCTTTAAATAGTGGTATGTCATGATTAATTTTTTTTTTCTGGTAGAAGGTATGTCATGATTAATGTTATTATATTTATGTATATCATATTGATGTTATGCACTAAAGTAAAGTTTTTGAAATCTTTTGTATCTTGATATGCACATCTTATTTTATTTATATTATTTGTTCAAACTATAAACAGGGTTAATTACACAATTTGACATTCTCCTATACAGGTGTACACGTTTGTTGTTTAAGGAGGTGATATAAACTCTTTGAATTTTCTGCACGTAGAGCTCTTCCCTAGAAAAAAAAAAAAAAGAAAAAAGTCTGGTGTCATGCTCTAAGATAAATTTTCATATTTTTAGAGATAAACATACATTTTAATTAACGTTCCTTTTTAATTTATTAACTTTTTTTAAATTAATTACACCACTTATTCTATGATTGGTGTTCCACTTTTATAGGGAGTCTTGTGACTACTAAACAGTGAAAAGACAAAACTGCAGAAGATACGTTGATCAGAAAAATCAACCAATTATGTCTCTTCTGCACAAATCAATTGAGAAAGAAAAAATAGAAAAGAGAGAGAAAGATTAGAAAAATCAATCAACCAATTAGGTTTCTTCTGCATAAATCAAAGAAAAATCAGACAACTGATCAAATTAAGTGAGAAAAAGTGTCACCCCATAACATAACAAATAGAACATAAAACTAATTAATCTCGGAACGCTAAATTTAAAGTCAAACATTAACCTTAAGTACTTAAAACATCAGTATCAGATCCCACTATTAATTAATCATATTACTCAGTCTATCTCATCTCATCCTAACTAGCAAATTCTAAACACATCCTTCTAATTAAGTATGTTAAGGTTGATGCTTCATGTCTCGGAAAATCTTATTCCTTCAAAAGAATACCAAATCAAGAAAAGGACTTTCTTTCTTTTTCTGTCTAATTAGTATTCCCTCTGTGTTAATAAGTTGAAAGTAACAAATTATAAAGATAATCAGCTGTAACTTATATCTACTCAGAAAGTTGCTACTGTACTTTTGTGTTTAAAGTAAATAAACATGCATGTATTTTCTGATGTAGCAAATGGATTAACCAATACCTCCCATGTAATCATTTTATATTAGTGTGTATTTCAAAATCATTACTGAAAAATGTAAATCTTCCTGCGTTATTTTTAAGATGTGTTTTTTATTCTTGATTTTTTGGTTAATATATGGTTGCTTTACACTGAAATTTAAAAACAGTCGGATTATGAACTTCCGCGTAATATCAATTCATGTGAGCAGGATAGACGTTGCTTAATCTGAAGGGAAACATTTTTCAAATGAAAAAAAGGAAAAAAAGATGGGATAAGCCTGAAAACAGATCATTCTATAATTTATAACAATCTCTTAATTGAAGTTTGGACAATTTATGATCACTATCTTTGAGGTTTGATGTAATTACAAATTAGTCTTTCTTTTTTTTTTTTTTTGTTACAAAAGAAACAAATGGAAAAAACCAAGAAAAAACCATCTAATCTTCCAGGCCTATGAGCTCGTCTGGAGGATCATCCAAAATCAGAATTTTTGTGTGACCCGGCAATTCGTGTCCCATCTTTGCAAGTTTATCAGCCATTTTATTCTTTTCTCTCCGGACATGGTTGAAAGAAATATCCCATGGCATGTGCAAAAGTTTTCTACAATCAGAATAAGAAGCTTAAGAGGGATTGATCAAAGTTTCACTCACCAACTTAAAGATCACCTCCGAAACAATTTCCACTTCGATACGAGGGAAGCGTCGTTCCCAGGCAATACGAAGCCCTTCCCTCAGACCGAGCAATTCTGCCATTGTGATAGAGATGGGGCCTAAACGCATGGTGAACCCCAAACACCATTTGTTGTCGCAATCTCGTATAAGACCCCCTGCTGTTGCACTTTTTGTTCGGGAATAGAAGCTCCCATCAGTGTTGAGTTTGACCCATCCATTCGCCGGTTTAATCCAAGTACGAGCTATGCGGTTCTTTGGATCCCGTTGCTCAACTCTTTCTCTTGAGCTCAGCATATCCATTGCAAGAGTTTTAATGCAAAGAATTGTGAGCCAGAGAGGTTCTTTTTTGTTGCGGTAAACCCAATGATTACGAGCCTTCCATAGTGACCAAAATGTCGCCATGCAAATTACAAGAAATTCCTTAAGGTTTCATTATTCATGTAAAAATTGTAAAAATGTGGCAAATAAAGGATTTGACCGACATTGAATAGACTTTAAAGTGCATTAACTCTTAAACCAATGGATTGCATGACACAAGACGGTTCCGCTGGTGTGAACAAAGCCAAAATTGGATGAAAGTCCTACAAGAATAATGAAATCTCAGGGGTGTTTTTATAATTTTTAAAATTCGTGCTATCAAACATATATCATATATATACCTGATGGATTACTACAAGGGCATTACGTACGTACTTTGAGATTTTTATTTAAATGCTATTTTTTTAATGAATAATATCTCAACTATAAAAAATTTGCACGTCGAAGGTCGAACATTATTTCCCAGGACACTTGGAAGGTCGACAGTCACATTTGCAGGCACTTCCATAGTTATCCTGGAGTAAATGTAATTCAATCAGATAGGGAACCTATTTAATTATCACCTTTAACCATGAAATATAAATAAGCAAGTGGGATATTCGTGTTATGGGATAATTAATTATGACAAAATTTGAGTTAGGTTTTTTTCGAAAAACACTCTGAGATCTATAAATATTACGAATACTCCCCTGAGTTCACAATTATCAATGATTCTCTATGTTAGTTTTAGGGTTCCTAATGTTTTGCAAACTTTAGTATTACTTTTGTAATGTTCTAAGATTTCAGAGTGTTTTTCATAAACGGTATAAACTTCATAGGATTTCCGAACTAGCCCTTCATATTATTGAAAAAATATCACTGCAAATTTATTGAGTTTGGTGCCAAATTTTCAGATGGTGCAGGTAAACTGATGTCTGATGTAGCGCACTACTAAATCAAAGATTTTGGCAAGTAACGAACAAGTATGTTTCAGCTCACAAGCACACTAGCTGGTGATGCTCCAGCTTAATTCGTCAAAATTTCTTCATTAAATTTGGGCCACAATTTATGTTGAGAAATTGTCAGACGAGGTTAAATGTTTTGTAGTGATCATGTGCACATTTGCAGGCAAAGAAAATGGAGTGGTGCAGATACTGTTTGTATTAGCACCAAAAAAAAGAATTTATTTATCAATTCAATAACAAATTAAATGGAATCCAAAGCCAAGAAATTTAATGGGATTTAATTATGTGAGGACAACCCTACTAGACCACCACCATCAAAGCCATTGTTTAATCTACCATTATCTTCCCACATTGATATAACAGGTGCTGTAAAAAAAATTAATTAGTTTTTGATATATATATATATAAATTATGTGGCGCAGTATTTATGGCCGCGGTATCTTCTTGTCAATTCCTTTACTATCTTGTATATATAATATATCATGAATACCGTGGTTTTGGCTGAAGTTTAAGGTGGTTTAATTTTCATGTTTGAACTTTAAATATAGACTTATTTTACCTTTAATTAATCAATTGTTTTGCTTAGTGCTTACTCCATGTTTTCAGGTTAATGTTCTATCTTATGGTTGAAGTTTTACTACTTTACTGCTCAATGTGATTCTCTCGCCCTCAACTTGAAGAAGTTCTTACCATTTATATTTCATCAGCATCGACGTGTTAGTGTTACTCTTGGAAATTGCAATTTGGATAACTGTCTTGAATGTGTTGATTCTGCGATAGTAATTTTTGTACAATAACAAAGAATACTGAACATAACTGTCTAGTTGTGATCAGAAAACTTTGGAAATGAAAGATTTTCGGGTTTTGTCTTATTATTTTCAGAATTTTAGGTACACTGCAATTAGATCGACAGTCGGTCCTATGAATTTTAGGACTGACTGTCGGTCTAATTACAGTGTACCTAAAATTCTGAAAATAATAAGACAAAACCCGAAAATCTTTCATTTCTAAGTTTTTTTTATCACAACTAGTCAACTAGACAGTTATACATATATGTTCGTTCCATAGGACCGATCGTCGGTCTAATTAGACTGGTTATGTTTCCATGTAAATTAGGATGACCTAGCTAGAAGTAAATCAGAATTTTAGATGCATTGAAAAGTCACTACAATTAGACTGAGGATCGATCCTATAGCAATATATATTGTTCATAGATATTCTATGTTCATAGGACCAACTATCGGTCCTATGGCAATATAATCTTATTTTATTTTCATCACAAATATGTATTAAAGTGACTTGAAAATTGAACAGACTTTCCCTTGCTAGCAAGTGCTTGCTTAACTTCTAATTTTAGCATAATTCCACTTAGAGGACGAGGAATTAATTATTGATATATAGCACAAGATTTTATAATTTATTTTCCATAACACAGGGTTAATTACACAATCTGGCATACTTCTTCTTCACGTGTACGGTTGATGTTTAATATTTTTAGGAGGTGATATAAACTATTTGACAAGGGAACATTTTCTGCAAGTAGAGCTATTCCTTAAAAAAAAAAAAAAAAGAAGAAGAAGAAGAAAGAAAGAAAAACTGAGGAAAAAGTCTGGTGTCGTATATGCTCGCAGATAAATTTTCATATTTTGGAGATAAACGTATATTTGAGATAAACATTTTAATTTGCGTCCCTTATTCCAATTGGTGTTCCACTTTTATAGGGAGTCATGTATCACAATCAACCAATTACGTATCTTAAATCTAGTTAGAGAGAATAATTAGAAAAGAGAGAGAAATATTAGAAAAATCAATTAACCAATTATATCTCTTCTGCATAAATCAATCAGTTATCTGAGGAGAGAGAAAAATCAGACAATTGATCAAATTAAGTGCGACAAAGTGTCACCCCATAACAAATAGAACATATAAAAACTAATTAATCTCGGAACACTAAATTTAAAGTCAAACATTAAACTTAAGTACTTAATTAGTACCCCTTATGGTGAAAGCATTAGAACTTAATAACATTTGTTTCTTTTTTCTTTTTCTTTTCCCTTTTAACAACTGGTAAATTCCTATAATTTTATTTCTGAACGTTTCTTGAGCTAATATAGCTCGTTATTATTTACGTAACATTAATCAGACATTTATACTGGTGTACGTCTGATGTTTTAATGAGTTTTCATATACCTGCATATAGACTCTGCTTAATGTTCATATTTGAAGTTGGAGGATTTTCTGTACTTTCTAAGAGGAAAATTTCTGGTGTCAATTGTCATGCTCTAAGATACATACATTTTTTATTTGGGGAGATGAAAATATATTATCAACTTCGACCATGTTTGAATTTACATAAATACAGATGCATGCATGTAATTAACAATCACTTTCCATAATTATTATGAAAAAAAGGGAATTCCCTCCAAAGTTTCGGAAATAGCATTCAACTGATCATTTCAAATCAAATTTATTAAATTTCTGTTTTTTTTTTGGTATTATATATTATTAAGTTCATTTTAATTTATTAAATATCTGTTTTTCTTATTATGATAAAGTCAGTCCACTTATTTCAAGATTAGTGTTCCACTTTTATAGGAAGTCATATATTCCATTTTAATTTATCATTTTTTTTTATTGAAGAGACAAAACGTAAAGACACAGAACTGCAAAAGTTACGTTAGTCAGAACTATCAATTAATTACTAGCTTGATGAGAGAGAAAGATCATATAAATCAACCAATTAAGTCTCTTCTGCAAACCACACTTTTAGATAAAAAGGTCTCTTCCGTACAAATCAATCAATTCTTTGATGAGAGAGAAAAATCAGAAAGAAATCCAATAAAGTGACATATATAACATGTCACCCATAACAATCTAAACAAAACACCAATCTTAGAACACTAAATTTAAAGTCAAAACATTAAACTTAATTCCCCTTGTCATGAAATCATTATTACTTAATACTCTGCTCCGATTTTTTTTCCTCGGATTTAAGTGCAAACAATAAAATTTTAACGGATTAAATATATTGATTTATAGTATAAATAAAATAGCTCCAAACAAACTAATTAAAATAGTATAAATATTAATCCAAATAATCAATTACATAATTCCAAATAAAAAAAAATACCATCTCCACCAATACAAACCGAAACCACATTCATAACGAGCACGTGAGACAGATGATTAGTCTCACATTTAATAAAACGAAATTACATGAGTATAATATATAAGATTTCTTAAATATGAAGAACCCTTGGATATCTATATATATAATACACGGGAACTCTCAAAGACTTCCAAAGACCCAAATTCCGATCATACAATGCACGGGAACTCTCAAACCTGAAAACTAACTACGTCAATGTCCATAGCCGATCGATGAGGGACCCCCAAATTAAGGCCCAAATTCCGATCGAACAGTACTTCCAAATTAAAGGGCTCGGACACATGGCTGGAGTCTAGACTACCACATCTCTATCTCTCTCTGTCTCTGCAAGGCACGCACGCAGATACACATAAATGGATTCAAGTTCAGTATATATTCACTACTTTAATTTGACCGTGGGTACATTGCACTGAAGCCACATTATGAGGAGAGGAGGGTAGGGTTCCTCTAAGATTACGGACCAGTGCACCGAGATCACTGAATCACACAATTACTCTTGCTAATGGGAGCTAGCTAGGGTCGACGTGGGAAGCTAGAGATCATTGGATTGATATTTGGGACCCACCCACATGTCCTAATACTCCACCATCATCTAACGTGCATGCATCATCATCAATGCATCTTAGTTAGCTCCTGCAGTCCACACCCAAGCAATTCTTCGATCTTTTCCGGCCTGTTCATTCAGACAAGCGACATAATCTTCAATTCACCCTAAATTTGCCTTATATATGCTTCATAAACAGCCTCACGTGATCATTCTAGTTATAGTTACAGTAGTGATCTGATATTGCCATATTGGGGTGTGTGAGTACTGTAAAATTTCTAGGTTTAATTAATAGAAATTAATAAGACCAAGAAGCTGAAAGAAATAGGGAATATTGCAATTGTCGTCCAGTAGGATATACCCGTTCTTGTAAGTGGTTCATATAGTTCCGATTTCTGCAAATGTAGGTCAATTTCCACCTGCGCTGACTTCGACTCCGGCATGAGCCAATCCGGTGCTGACATGGCGTTGAGTCAGCGCCATGTCAGTGCCACATGTCCAACAAAAAAAATAAAAAAAATTATCCGGAAAAAAAATGCAAAAATCACATGAACATCAAAATATTTTTTAGTGGAAAAATCCTCTCCCTAAAATACCCAATTCCACATCAATTTTTATTAAAATGAACCCTGAATTTCATTTTAATAAAAAATGAACCCACATCAATTCCACTTTCTGCCCTAATTTTGCATTGGTTAACAAATATTTCCGGTCATGACTGCCCCTGGTGCCGCCGGCTGTCTTAGTGTTACGTTGGTCACATTTCCGGTCTAGCTCATAGTGCAGAAGCCTTGCTAGCTAGTGGCAGCGGGTAAAGTTGGACACGCTTTCCATGATATCGCAGCGTCTGAGATTTCCATGATATGGGTCCTCAGGGCATTGGCGTTGTCGCGAGTGATTATAATTGGGTGTTTAGGTTTGTTCTTGCACCCAGCTGGGCGGCCTCTCAGCCTCCTATTTCCAGGCATTTCTCCTTCACCGGAGCCGCCTGCTCCACCATTGCCGTCGTGTTTTTATGGGGAATCGCTCTTTCCATCGATGTCGATCGGCACGGTGTCGTTTCAAGCCTCCGCTTGTTTCACTTTGCTCGTCTTCCGAGTTCTGAGCTGCTGCTGGTTATGGTGGTGGTGGAATTGGTGTTGCAAATTGAAATCCCTCGTGTGGAAGGGAGGTAAAAGAGAATGTCTATCCATGGGTTTTTTCAGAAATTAATGGTTAGATTAGATTGAATTTTAAGTACAAATATAAAAAGGTGAAGAAAAATTGGTGTTGCAAGTTGAAATCCTTCGCTTGGATTATGTGGAAGGAAGGTGGAAGAGAATTTCCATTCATGTGATTCTTGCATTATATTTTTCCCGACAAATATTTCCATCCATTTTTTTCTGAAATTTTTTTTTATGTTGGACATGTGGCGCTGACATGGCGCAGATAAACCATCCTAATTCTGAGGCTCTACAATATAGTGAAGGGACAGCTGTATAGATCACTCTTTTCTTATACTCAAAGCTCTCCAGCACGTAATGATCACACCCTCACAATCACTCCAAACCAAATACAAATCATCTCCACACAATGAAATCCAAGCACTGGAAGAGCACCCCAAAACTGATCTCAGCAAGCCTTCATAGATCAGAAATGGACACCCACACAGGAAAAACAAAACAAGACATGCCATTCTCCCACTTGATCATTAAGTGGCAGACATTAAGCATCCACAGCACAAAAAACTCAAGAGGAAGCCACCTTACAAACTCTAATAGATGGTAATCCCCATTTATCCAATCTAGACAAACCTAACACCCTTTTCTCCAAAGGCAGGTCCACAACCCCCAAAGTCCCACTATCACAAGCTGCAGATGCAAAATAATCTGCAACATAATTTCCCTCCCTATAAATATGTGAAAACCTAACCTCCATCTCATTCACCAAAGCCTCAATCTTCATCAGCAAATGAGTTACTTGCCAATAAACCAGACCACCCCTAGCAATCATCCCCAGAGCCACTTTTGAATCAGATTCAAGCCACACCCTACTATAACCCAAATCCTTGCATAAATGTCCTACCAAATAGCAAACATCGAACAACTTGATGTTTTGAATCGGTTCAAAAGCTTTAGTTTTCAATTTTATGTGATTTTTGAAAATCTAAAATCGAAACCCTAAATTTATACAAATCTTAAAAACACATTTATGGCGACAGTTTAGAAATCAGGTTAGAAGAGGACTCTAACATGCTCACATGACTTTGGAGTCTTCTGAAAAATTGTTCTAAACTCTTCATAATGCTAACCAAACCGTTTGTATTCTCTTGGGCCCACCCCTTTTGCATATTTATATTTTTTAAAATAAAATAATAGTTAATACAAATTCAAAGCTGTTTTTAAGTGTACTTTGTTCTCCACAAAGCACAAAATTCAACATCTTAATTCTTATACAAAAGATAAAAAAGCATTAAGTTTGTACTAATCAAAAGGAATTAATTAATAATAATCTGAAACAGAGTCCAACTCTGAGTTTAAGCTATTAAGCATTTAGCTAGCTAGCTCGCCCGCCCACCGCCAAATAAACAAATCCCTGGCTTCCATCTACCTAGCTACGTTACTCTCCCTGTAGTATATATAAATAGTTAAATACCTGTAGTGCGTTCTATATTTCGTACAAACAACAGTCTTTCCGCTCTTGAATTGAAGCTTAAATCTTTTTTTAACTATTAAAGCGTCGTGTGTTATGCATTTCGATTAAAAAAAAAACATAAAAGAATCCTTTTTGGTTGCATCAATAAGATCATCATTGTTCACTGAGGAAGGCTAAAATATGTCCTGGGAGATTGAGATCGGGAAGAAGTCCACCGAGCAATTCAAGATGTAAGTTCTTTTTTGTTTTGTTTTTCTTCAAGGTTGCATTAGGGTATTATTATTAAGATTAAGTGAGAGAGATTTGCTTTGTGGTTGTTGAATAATTTAAGAAATCTCATGTGGGTTAGTCTCTAATGATTGATTTCGGATAAAAAAGATTCAAATTTTGACTTAAATTAACAAGCTCAATTTGCTAGCTAGTTTTTTAAGCATTTTTCTGTTCTAAGTATTAAATAAATGGGTTTTGACTGGAAAATCCAATTCTTTTTTTAACTCCTGTTCTATCTTCTAAAAAAAAAACTCCTGTTCTGGATTTTTATATATTTTATAACTGATTAAGACATAACTAGGTGAAGCTAAACATTCTTATGCAAATAAAGTATCCGTAGTACTTATGGCTGCGTATTTCGTATTCATATATCTGCATATATATATATATATATATTTTCTGAAAGTTAGCAGAAAAATGTCATGTAGTCTACGGATATCATACGGCCTGTCACTTAATTATAGGTGTCATGAATTTTGTAGTTTTTCATCTGAATGTCTATTTATGCTTCGTACGTTCATGTAGTTGTCCTTCACACAGTCACAACATTAATATATTTGTTTCAAGACTCAGCAGCTTAAACATATATATATAAGCAAAATTGAGCAATAATACTTCTATATTTTCTCGCATGCCCATGCCTCTGTCAGAGTTATTGAGAATATTGGCTCGAGGAAACCTTGAAGCTGACGATCCAAGCCCAAGCTTACCTGATACCATGTTTCGGTAAGCTAGCTGCTTTTCTCCATAATAATTCAAAAAAGAAAAAACTATTTATTTTGTGAAATTTCCAGTAAAATTAATTATTACATAATCATGCAGGCCTATTAATAGATCGATTGAGCTAGTTTGTGAGAATGGCCAGATTAAGATGCAAAGCAAATCCAGTAGTGTTTCAACTAATCCTGCCATGAACAATTTGCAAGGTCAATCCAGTCCTATTTCAACTAACCCTGCAGCCATGAACAATTTATCTTCAAACGCACCTCTTGGGATTAATTTTGGTGGAGTTGAGTCGTCGATGGTGAATCATATACCGCCTGCTATGCCCACATCAGATTTTAATTTAAGACAAGATGAAATGGGTGGTCCTAGGTTCAGTTATCGTTGTCCCATAGATGTTGGTCTTCCACAAGGTTATGGTTCTGATCTTTTGCCTATAGTATCTGCAGGTATTACATCTAATGGAATATTCTCCCCCATGAACAATAACTTCCAAAGTGGTCAAGTTGTTAGTAATTTGGAATGTGGTGGGAATATTAACTACTTAGGGGGTTGTGTTGCGAAAACGTGGTGGAAAAAATATAAGAATATGAAGACGAGCACTTTAGGAAGAGGAGGAAGTGGAGAGGAGGATACTCACAATAATTTTCTCTACTCAAAATCAACACTTCTATAAACTCAAAATACTTTTAACAACTCAACTCTTCTTTTTGAACTTGTTGTACTCTATGTTTAAAACAACTAACATAGCATCTATATATACTAATCTCTAGATAAATGTAAGGACACAAAATAAATATCATAATAAAACTAGATTAATGCCAAATGACTTTTGGCTTCACCACTACACCACTACTCCACTAACATATAATTAAAACACACTTTTAATTATATTTATTCTCTAGCAACTCTTCACTTGACCCATGATCTCAAGCTTAATTACCACATTCAACACGCCCCCCTAAGCTTGACTCCATCATGCCAAGTAGACTCCTCAACTTCTCAAAAACTTCACGTTTGAGGGGCTTTGTGAAAATATCTGCAATTTGATTTCCGGTTTTCACGTACTTCACTTGAACTTGTTTCTTCGCGATACTCTCTCGAATGAAATGAAATCGAGTATCGATATGCTTACTCCGATCATGAAATACGGGATTTTTTGCCAATGAAATTGCTGACTTGTTATCGACATAAATCACCGTTGGTTCAGTTTGCTTAATGTTCATCTCGTTAAGCAAATTTCTTAGTCATAATGCATGACAAACACTTGATGTTGCAGCCACATACTCAGCTTCACAAGTTGACAATGTCACTATTGGTTGCTTCTTCGATGACCAAGTAAAAGCGGTTTTTCCATAGAAAAACACAAATCCACTAGTGCTTTTACGATCATCAATATCTCCTGCCCAATCGCTGTCACAATATCCCACTAATTTCACCTCATTAGTAGTAGGATAAAATAAACCAAAATTGATTGTACCTTTGAGGTATCGAAGTATCCTCTTTGCCACATTAAAATGATAAATTGTTGGGTTCTCCATGTATCGACTAACCATCCCAACAGCATAAAGAATATCCGGCCTCGTACACGTCAAGTACCTCAGACTCCCAATTAAACTTTTGAACAATGTGGAGTCAACTCGTTCTCCACCGGTAAAACTTGATAGCTTTTCTCCAACTTCAATTGGGGTGTTGATTGCCTTGCAATCCTCCATCTTGAATTTCTTTAACACCTCTTTTGCATAGCCTTCTTGAGAGATGAAAATTCCATCTTCTCTTTGTTTCACCTCAATTCCAAGGTAATATGACATTAGGCCAATCTCAGTCATCTCGAACTCCTTGGACATTTCTTTCTTGAAATTCTCTAACATTTGCATATTGTTACCTGTAAAGATCAAATCATCAACATATAAACATATTAGCAATATGTTTTCCTTTTCTTTCTTTACATAAAGAGCATGTTCGTGAGGGCATTTTTCAAATCCCTTCTCTTGAAAATATTTATCAATCCGACTATTCCATGCTCTCGGGGCCTGCTTCAAACCATACAATGCTTTTCTTAATTTCAACACCTTGTTTATTTGACCTCAAACAATATAACCCTCCGGCTGTTCGATGTACACCTCCTCTTCAAGGTAACCATTCAAGAAAGCGGACTTTACGTCCATTTGATGAATTTTCCATTTGTTTTGTGCTGCCATCGAAATCAAAAGTCTGATTGTCTCCAATCTTGCAACTGGGGCGAAGACTTCATCATAGTCAATTCCAGCCCGTTGCTTGTAACCTTTCACTACAAGTCTCGCCTTGTAGCGCTCAACTTCACCTTGTGAATTTCTTTTGATTTTGTAAACCCATTTCACTCCAATGGGCTTGTGTCCTGCTGGCAACGTGGTTAATTCCCACGTATCATTTCTTTTGATGGCATCAATTTCCTCATTCATGGCTTTTCTCCATTTTTGACTTCTCGATGCACATCAAAGTCAATTGGCTCTGTATCTGCAAATAAACAAAATAAAGTATTGTTTTCGTTCATTTGTTCAAATATATCGATCAAGGGTCTCTTCCCTTGAGGACCAATGCTAGAATCGGATTCTGACGAGGTTGGACTAGTTGGTGATTGTGGTGTCGGGGTGACTGGCTCCTCTAGCTCTTCTTCGTTTTCACCTCGATCCGACTCCATCTCGACAGGATAGAAATTATACTGTTCCTTTTCATCAGAACTCCAATCCCACGAACTCTTTTCATCAAAGTGAACATCACGACTCACTTTGATTCTGTTATTGACAGGATCATACAACCGGTAACCTTTAGAATGTTGATCATATCCAACAAAAATGTACCTTTCACTTTTGTCATCGAGTTTGCTCCTTTGTTGATCGGGAACATGCATATGTGCAATGCTTCCAAAAACTTTCAAATGGGATACATTAGGCTTGTATCCACTCCATGCTTCTTGTGGAGTTTGATTCCACACACTTCTTGTTGGGCTTCGATTTGACAGGTACACGGCACACTCCACAGCTTCTGCCCACAACTCTTTGGGCAAATCTTTACTTTTCAACATGCTTCGAGCCATATTTAAAATGGATCGATTCTTTCTTTCTGCTACTCCATTCTGTTGGGGCGAGTACGGATTGGTCATGGGACGTCGAATCCCATTTTCATCACAGAATTTCTTGAACTCCGTCGAGGTAAACTCTCCTCCTCGATCTGATCGAAGTGACTTAATTTGATAGCCAATTTGCTTCTCCACCATTGCTTTGAATTTTTTAAAGGCTGAGAATGCTTCGGATTTCTCCTTGAGGAAGTACACCCACGTCTTCCTGCTATAATCATCAATGAACAAGATAAAGTACTTGCTCTTTCCCAACGAGTTTGGATTGATAGGGCCACATACATCAGTGTGAACCAACTCCAACGGCTCATTTGCTCTCGTTTCTGACTTCTTCGGGAAACTCTGACGATGTTGTTTTCCAACAAGACAACCCTCACACAATTGTTCGGGGTGGTCTATGGAAGGGAGTCCATTAACCATTCTCTTCGTTGACATCAACTTTAGGCCTCCAAAATTAAGATGTCCGAGCCTCAAATGCCATAACCAAGATTTGTCTTCAGTACATGCTTTCAAGCATCTCGCCACATCATTCTTGATATTCATCAAGAACATTCGGTTACTCGTCATCGGCACACGAGATATGAGACTGCCTTTCTCGTCTCGAAGATAGAGATTTCTATCTTTCATGTGGATATCATATCCTTTCTCCAACAACTGGCCCATACTCAGAATATTTGCCTTCATCCCAGGAACATAGTATACGTTCGAGATAAATTGGTGATCTCCGTTCTTTAAACGAATAAGAATATTACCTCGTCCTTTAATTTGTATTTTTGACGAGTCTCCAAAAGAGATATCACCAGCCACTGAGTTGTCCATCTCTACAAACATGTGTTTGTGTCCACACATGTGATTGCTGGCACCAGTATCGAGATACCAAGTGCTCTCATTTCCTCCGTCTTGTTGTTTGTGGGCTAACAAGAGGGCGTCACCATTAACCTTTTGTTCTTCAGCGAGGTGGGTTTTCTCCTTGCCATCATTTGTTTCATTTTGACACTCATAGGCATAGTGTCCAAATTGATGACAATTGTAGCACTCAACATCTTTTCTGCTTTGCCACCTCGGTTGGCCTCCTCGTCCTCGAAATCGACCTCGTGTTGGTCGAGAATCGACTTTAGTTTCTTCAGTTTGATTGAAATTTTGGGCACCTTGACCTCTGCCTCTGCCACGACCTCGACCGCGGCCACGTCCACGTTGACGGCTGCTTCCATCGGCATCGTTTCTTTTCTCACCGATATGCATCTTTGCCTGAAGAGCCTGTTCGATTGGCTCTTTGGCTCTCTTTCTCATTTTCTCCTCGTATACTTGTAGTTTTCCGACTAGCTCGTCGACTTTCATAGTCTCCAGGTCGTTGGACTCTTCTATGGCCACGACGATATGATCGAACCTCTGATTTAGAGATCGAAGTATCTTCTCTACAACTCGGGTGTCTTCCATCTTTTCGCCATTACTTTCAAGTTGATTTACAATTGAAAGTATTCTTGACATGTAGTCAAAAACGGCTTCAGATTCCTTCATTTGCAACGACTCAAATTCTCCTCGAAGAGCCTGCAACCTCACTTTCTTCACTTTGTTAATACCTTTGAAAGTATTAGCAAGAGTATCCCAAGCCTTTTTTGCGGTGTCGGCTTGTGCAATTTTCTCAAAAATATTGTCATCCACGGCGAGTTGGATGAACGAGAGAGCCTTTTGTTCTCTCATTTTTGTTTCTCGTGCAGTTTGTTTAACTGCATTACTAGCACCTGCTAGATTTTCTGGTTCTACATATTCTTCTTCGACATTTTCCCAAACTCCTTGTCCACCAAGGAATGCCTTCATTTGGATGCTCCATCTTTCATAATTTTCTTTTGTAAGTTTGGGAAAAGGGATAGCACTCATCGTTGCCATTTTGACGTGGCTCTGATACCACTTTGTTGCGAAAACGTGGTGGAAAAAATATAAGAATATGAAGACGAGCACTTTAGGAAGAGGAGGAAGTGGAGAGGAGGATACTCACAATAATTTTCTCTACTCAAAATCAACACTTCTATAAACTCAAAATACTTTTAACAACTCAACTCTTCTTTTTGAACTTGTTGTACTCTATGTTTAAAACAACTAACATAGCATCTATATATACTAATCTCTAGATAAATGTAAGGACACAAAATAAATATCATAATAAAACTAGATTAATGCCAAATGACTTTTGGCTTCACCACTACACCACTACTCCACTAACATATAATTAAAACACACTTTTAATTATATTTATTCTCTAGCAACTCTTCACTTGACCCATGATCTCAAGCTTAATTACCACATTCAACAGGTTGTTCTTCTATAGCTCCTCCAACGCAATCATGGTTGCCTCAGCAAAGCCAATTTTCAGATGCATTAGGACCTGGAGTTGCAGATATAATCAGCAATAATGCATTTGGGAATCAAGCTGAATGTAGCAGAGATATACTAAATGATGCTACTTTAGTGCTACCAACCAGTAAATCAAGTATTCTCAGTTTCTCTCCTTTTCCAAAGTCTGGAGATTTTGTTCAACAGGGCGTGGGATCAATTGAAGATCATGTTGAATTTAAGGATAAAGGTTTGTCTGCCAGTGGAAGTAATCCGGTGATATTTAAGCAATTTATTAGCACAAAGAAAGATACTGCAGATTTCAATGTTTCTCCTTCTAAGGCTGTTAATGTCAGTTCTAGACAACCTGATGTGGTTAAGGTGACTAAGGAGTTTTTTCCCCTTGAAAGAAGTACTGGCAAGCTGGCTGACGACATTGGTAAATTATCAAAACGAGTTCATCAAGGGGAGAGAGGTACTGAGCAAATGGTTAATTTTTCTTCTATGGGTTCTAACTATAGGGCTGATCGCGTTTCTTGTGAACGTGAACACGCTCATAATTCGAAGAGAAAAATTCATGAAGTTGAGCGTAATCATGTAAGTTATAAGGAAGGTTTAATTTCTTTTAAATATATATATATTTCTTTTAATCCGTTGATTGTGGATTTATCCTACTCTTAATTGTATGCACAGGATATTGAAAAAAAAGCAACTGCTGCTAAAGGACGTGTTGGTGGATCAAGGAAGGTTCGAGCAGCAGAAGTGCATAATATTGGAGAAAGGGTGAGAGCAATAGATAATCCATACGAAGACCTTTTTTTTTAAGTAAAACCTTTTCTAACATTAATCGATCTTGAATTATAATAAACAGAGACGAAGGAGTCGGATAAATGAGAAAATGCGTGTTATACAAGAACTTATACCCAATTGCAGTAAGGTATTCATGCATGCTAGCTTGATAAATCTTCTCGATGAGAAATTAAGTACTTCTCCTTTTATTTTATTATATATTATTTTTGATTTTCATCTGTTCTGTCTCTTTTTTCATACTCTCAGGGTACTGACAAAGCTTCATTGCTCGAAGAAGCCACTGAATATCTAAAAAACCTTAAATTTCAACTACACGTAAGTTGAACTTAATTCTCCTAGCAAGTCCAATTTCTTAGTTTTTATTTTATGTGATTCACAAATTTGGAAATAACATAAAGTAGATGCATTTAAAAATTAACACATGTGAATAAATATTTGTGCAGGTAATGACGATGGGAGCGGGTTTATGCACGCCACAAATGATGTACCCTCAGGGAATGCAACAGATTCAACCCGCACATTATTCAGTACCAGCAATGGGAGTCGGAGTGGGAATGAGCATGGGATTCGGGATGGGGATGCTAGATATGAATGGAGGAACTCCTATTTTTCCAGTTTCTCAAATTCCAGTGGGTTCTTACCCCTCTTCGATGACTGCATGCACCACCAATTTCCCCAGAATTCCTGGTCAAGGAGTACCGATGCCTTTAGCTGGAGGAATGGGATTAAATGCTTTGAGAATGCCTAATATTTCTCAAACTGACAATGCTGAAACTAGCATCTCACTGAAACCTAGTCAGGTTTGTGCGCGTTTAACCTATTATAATTGAGCCCCCGTCCCAAAAAAAATCATGGGTACGTTTGGGTGACTTCAATTTGATAATCTTTTGTTATGCAGTTGCAAGCTTTAAGTGAAGTGTTAGCTCAAGCTGCTGAGAATAAACAATATGGTACAGATGATGTAGCTCCTGTATGGACTAATATTAGAAAAGAACCTGGTGAGCATACTATTATAGGTGTTTTTCTCTATGCATGCATAGTAACTTGATTTTTGTTATAGCTCATAACTAAAGGTTTGCTATTGATTCAGGTTACAATTAGCTGGATCATTTAAAGTACTCTTGATGGCATAATTAGAAGAGATCGAACACCATAATTCTGAGACTGCAGTCTTGTTATAGTTTTGTTCTGTTCTTTTCAAAAGGCTCATGGTCCCAATTTGATTTTGAGGACTCTAGTTGCACAGATTTTGCTGTGGAGAAAAATTAGAGTCAAACTACATCTACAATATTGTGTATATTCATCAAGTCGAGTAATGGTTTGAGCAGCCTTAGAGTAGTCGAGTAATGGTTTGAACAGTCTTAGAGAGTAGTTTTGTTTAATATATATGTTAGTTGTGTTAGCAAAATTTTCGGTTTTGTAAGAGTGTTGTTGTAGTTTTTTAGAGTAGTTCTGTTTAATATATATATATATATGTTAGTTGTGTTAGCAAAATTTTTGGTTTTGTAAGAACGTTGTAGTTTTTTAGAGTAATTCTGTTTAGTATATATGTTAGTTGTGTTAGCAAAATTTCTATTTTTGTAAAAGCATTGTTATAGTTCATGTATATTGAGTATAATAACTACTTTTTCAATTTTTAAGTATGTCATGAATGTACAAGGGTCTGGTCAATAATTATTGTGTCTCGGATATGTCATATATATGTATAAATGCAAAAACATAGTTTTGTGTGATAAAATCTATTGTGCAAGTCTTTATTTTCTTCAATTATTCAACTACCTAATTTTTAAAACATTTTAGGAATTACTAATTACTATGTAACTTAATAAAGATAAAGCTTTATCTACGGTCTTCCTCTTCCGCACATTCTTTGATCTCTTCATGGGAATACCCATTTTCACTTTCCTAAGCAATCCACCAACAAATCATATATATATATAAATGAGTGTAGTGTTTTAGGAAAGGTGTTTATCCAGCAATGAAATGGATTAGTTAGAATTGATTCATTTTGCCATGTAAATCATTTCTATAATTAATTTTATTAATTATTAGTTTGTAACTTACCTATATATTCATTGACATTCCATACTTTTTGTGTATATTAAAATATTTATAACTCCTATTTATATAATTATAGAACTATATAACTACTTTAATATAATGTTGAAATTGATTTTTTTTTAAAATAATTTTAACTAAATTTTAATAAGCTTTAGAGTTATACATATTGCATTGAATGTTCGTTAATTAAAAAAAGACAAAAAAATATATTTAATAAATCCATTAAAAATATTATATTTAATTTTTTAATTCCTATTAGATATATTTGACACAATTAATTCAAATGAAAATTTATCTGACTAAAGTAAGTAAGTAAATTTTAAAATATAAATTTAATTAAATTTTATTATTATTTTAATAGTATAAAATAAATAAATAAATAATTTTTATGAAAAAAAAACTTTTCCAAATATACATGTCTCATGTTCATTTTGCAGTAGAAAAGTTATATTTCATTCAATGTAAATAAATTTATTAAATTATTATATTTGAACATTAATATTTTCAAAATATAAAGAAAATTTAACGAAATAATAATAAATTATTTAACAAAAAAAATACCAAATATAATAAATAACTCTTTTTTCGGCCAAACAGATAAGAGATTCCAATCATTATTTATATGGTATATTATTAAATATTTTTTTATATTTTAATTATTATTTTAATATTTCTGTAAGAATCATGATATTCTTTTTATTAATTTATATATATGTATAAAAATGTATTCTTTCTATTACAAATATAAAATTAGTATTTTGTTATAAAAATATCACATCACTATGTTTATACATTTAAAATAAATTTTTTGTATACATAATTTCTGATTATTTTATAAAATGAATTATTTTTATGTGTATGTTTCAAATTCTAAATTAATAATTTTTTATGAATTATTAATAATTATATAGAAAAATATTATTTAATTTATTTAATAATATTTATTTTGTAAATAAATTTTGGCCTACAACGGAGAGGATAAAAAACTAGTTATATATAGTGTTGGATGTGTCCAGAGTTGAGGCTCGAGATTCGTCCCTGATCGTACGATCACCGGAGGCTACATCCACTGCTATTTAAGCGGTTTTCAATTGCCCAAGAAATATTAACTTGCAGTTAATTAAATAAAGAGAAAAAGAAAAAGGTTATTAAGAAGTAAAAGTGTAAAACAATATTTGACAAATTATTTGATAAGTTTTCTTTTTTATTAAATCCACTGTGAACGGTTGAACGACAAGTAGTTGCTTGATTTTTCTCTCCTATCAAGATAGAATTAGAGAAGAACACAAGACACCTAATTGGTTAATTTTTTTTTTATTTTTCTCTCTCATCAAAACATAACGATAGAAAAGACGTAATTGGTTTATTTTTTTGATTATTATCTCTCATCAAATAATTATTTTTCTAATTATTTTCTCTCATCAAATAATTATCTTCTGCAGTTCTGCTCCATATCACCCTATAAAAGTGGAAAATCAATCTTGAAATAAGTGAATTTAAGTTTTTTTTTTAAAAGGAATAACTGGATTTAATTAAAAAGAAATTATTTTTAAAATAAGAAAATTTTCTTACGTCGCCCACAGGGCTATTTATCCTAATTTATTTTATAAGGGATTATTAAGAAAATTGTGCAGTTTCGGTTGATACATCATACATTATTGTTTGGTTCTTTTTTTTTTAAAGCAAACAAGTAAATTTCATTAAATCGAAATAGAGTCCGACAATAAAATAGAACTAGCAAAACAGGGATATCAGAGTCCCCGAATCTGAATCTAGGACACTTCCTAGCAAGACAGTGGGCCAAACAATTGCATGACCAAGAAACAAACGAAAACTTATAAAACGGAATAAGAAATAAAGCTTCTCTAATATCACAAACAATATTGCCAATGTCCGAACGATCTTCTTCCATGCATGCAATTTGGTTAAGCAATACCTCACAATCACCCTCAAAAACAACTCTCATCCACCCCTGCCTTAGCGCCATAAAAACAGCCTCTCTAGCAGCAACAGCCTCGGCAGCAATGGCATCAAATCGGCCCCTTCTCCTTCCGGCACACCAAGACAAACAGGCACCCCTATCATTTCTAGCAACAGTACCGAAACCATATGCACCTTCCTCAACAAAAGTAGAGCCATTGCTGCCGAGGCAAACAGGCACCCCTATCTGTAGGTCAAATTAGTTTTACTACTAAAATCTAAATCAATTTGTAACATAATTCACTGCTCAGAAACCCAAAAGTGGAATTGAGCAGAGGAAACAATGGTGCAATACTAATTAGAAAACAACACTGATAATTATTAATAGAAATGTTTGTACAACCATTAACCAATAAATTGAATAGCTTGTTGCATAATAAATATATAAATTACACAAACCACCAAACTATAGAGCATACATATATAGATGGTATCTTCCTTCTTTCAAGCAAAACACAAGTAAAACAATTCCATGCATGCAATCCAACAACAAATTTCAATGTAAAAATACAAATCAAAATATGATCACACAAACAAAAACAAACAAATCATACCCACCAATTACTTCTTCTTATCTTCATAATTCCTTCAATCAACTATTTGCTAGCATCAATCTTTTGTTCTGCAGCTTGGCTTTTAGAGTTGTTAGATTTTCCAGTAATGGCTTTTCTAGCCTTCACTAAAGATTGCTTCACAATCTTAACAATTGATGCCTTTTGGGTCTTCACTGGAACTTCTTCCTTTGGAGCTTCTTCAGTTTTCTTCGTATCCTCACAATCCTTTGTGAATTCTCGATTTTCCACATCAGTTTTTGTGGCTTCTTCTACTGCTTTTACAGTTTCCTCTATTTTCTTCTCCAGTTCTTTAGTTGCTTCTTTGATGGTTTCAGCTGGAGCCTTTCTCTCCTGATCGTTGTTGTTTACGTTTTCTGGGACCACCTCAACCTCTTTTTCTGCAGCTTTTTCTTCCACTTGAGGTGGAGGAGTAAAGCTTTTTGTATCCTCGGTTGGCTTTTCTTGACATTGAAGCAACTCTTCAGCCACAACACTTTTTTCTTCAGTTTTTGCAGCCCCAACAACTTTTTCTTCGATATTCTCCTTGGCAGGTTCCTTTATTTCCTCAGCTTTATCTATTGGACTTTTGACTTCAACTTTTTCTACAGGCTCAGCTTCTGGAGCTTTTTTCTCCTCAATGTGAGATTGCTCCTGTGGAGCAGCCTCACAAAACTCATCTGGTTTAACCTCGGATTCTGAAACGGTCTCATCCTTGACAGGTGGCAATTCTTCAACTTTTTCCTCAACAACCTCAGCCACATGAACTGCTTTTGCCGGTTCCTCAGATTTTTCTGCAACCGGCTCGACTCTTGTTTCTTCCACCTTTTCTACTGTAGGTTCAGCTTTCTTTTCCTCTATTGCTGGACAGGTTTCCGCTGGCTTTTCATCAATTAGTTCGGCCACTTCAGCTTTTGTCTGCTCTTCTAAGGCTGGAGTAGGCTCGACCTGCTTTTCTTCAATCTTCTCTTCAAAAGCTGGAGTAGGCTCGATTGGCTTTACTTCTAGGGGTTCAGATTTTTGCTCTTCTGCAGCTGGAGGACACTCCACCGGCTTAACTTCAATCTTTTCTTCTAGGGGTTCAGCTTTTGGCTCTTCTTTAGCTGGAATCAGCTCGACTGGCTTTTCTTCAGTTTTTTCTTCTATTGGTTCAGCTTTTTGTTCTTCTTCTTTGGCTGGTGGAGGCACAACTGACTTAGCTTCAATCTTTTCTTCTACTACTGGTTCACCCACTTCAGTTTTCGCTTGCTCTTCTTCAGCCGGAGTAGGTTCGATTGGCTTCTCTTCTATTAGCTCAGCTTCAACTTTTGTTGGCTCTTTCTCGCATGGAGTAGGCTCCACCGGCTTAACTTCGACCTTTTTTTCTGTGATTTCAGCAGTCACTTGAGCCGAGTCCTCAGCTTTTGGCTTTTCATCAGCCTTAATATCCTCTACAGGAACCTCAATTTGCTTTTCCTCTGCTTTTGCTTCTGATTCAGCTGCTGGACATGCTGGTGCTTCAGGTTTTGGGTTCTCCATAATATCTGGTTCTATTTTCTTCACCTCTGATTGCACTTGTTTCTCAACTTCCTGAATATAATCCAAGTTAAATCAAGATTAAAGAAGTAAACCGAACAATGATAAGTGGAAAGAATGAAAAGCAGAAAAGATATGTGTCCACTATCCACTAAACTATCCTCAAATTGCCTTTTTGACCAGCGCAATAACTGGAAATTCATTAGACGACCATTCCTTATATGAGTTAAAACACACCAACACTGATCTTTCCAAAGCAAAAGATTGCTAATCAAATCTTGCTTTGAAGTCTACCACACCACCATATCCACTATCTATATAAGTTTACTTGAAAAAATTCATTACAAGAACTCCAACTTAATTATCATCATACTTGGAAACACACACATATAAATATCATGCATGCGAACTTAGCTAAAAGGGCATCAAAATCCAACTAGATCATATTGTTTTCTCCAGTCTCTACACAAATTAACAATCATATCAAAACCTAAAGATTAAATAGAAAGAAGAACCAAGTAGGAATTAAGTACTAGCAATCAAAAAATTAGATTGAGAAAACTCAAGATACCTTCAAAGGTGCACAATGATCTGATGCAACAGTAGTCTCACTAGCCATGAATCAAAACAAGAAAGATCCCAGATACAAAAAACTAAAGAAGATATTGATTGTGAAGCAATTAGTAAAGGAAAGAAGAAGGAGAAAAAGTAAGTACGAAACTAGAAAAGAAAGGAATGATATGGTTGGCAAAGCACCACAAAAAAGGGGTTCAAAGCAAACACTGTCACGAAAGTAGGAACCACACCACTCCACACTTGATAATATTTCACATGATTGATTATCTGTCACTAATGTCTCTGCAAAATCACGCACAAAATTAAAATTAAAATTAAAAAAAAAAAAAAGGAAATCCAGCCTATTTTATCAAAATTTCTTTTAACATTTATTATTGGGAAGGAATAAGGCGCTGTCAATTCATTGCAAAAGTGAGGATGAGCTTTATTATTGTTTATGGGGACCATTTCATGTTAACGGGCTTATATTTTATTTGTCCAACAGTTGTCTCTGTTTGTCGGGTTATGAAAAGCCCACAATAGAATTAAAGATGCTTTTTCCTTTGTGCTAATTCAGCTTTTCTTGCTACAGTTGTAAGTTTCCATTTCCCTTCTTCTTGTATTTCGTTATTTAATTCTGTTCCAGTACGCTCTACAGTACTTCTGATGCGGACCCGACCGTATTTAATTTCTCCAACTAATCATCTAACCCAAATTAATATATAAATTCTTGCTAAACAACATAATAATTAACTAATTATTAGATTAGTTAACAAATTTTCATTGGATTTTAATTTAATACTGTGATGTGATGTGCGTTAGGCTGCGCTGGAAAAAGAAGTAAAAAATAGAGAATAAAAACAAGCCTCAGCAGCCACCTATGACTTAACTAACTCTATTATCAAGAAATTAAATATACTAATACGTACTCTGGATTTTAAGGAAGGAGCCGGTTTAGTTTAATCACTTGAAAATTATTGCAGCGATCGAAACTGCGTCGTTTGATATTTGCCAAAGATGGGTACAAATTGGATGTCAAGTCATTTTGGGTTCTTAAAGTCATTTTCGTCCGGGCACACTTTGAGGGGAGCTAGCTATTGACTGACAGACTCTCCAGCTCCTTTGAAATCCACTTCTGCTGACCAACACGTACAAGATAATAGATATGACCGCAACTAATTGTATTCTAATTGGAATCGGATGCCAAGTTAGTTAAAAATTCATATAAGGAGGTGCAAGTGCAAATATATTAATAAAAGAATTTCGTTGGGCCTTGGTTTCGTCGGGAGTCCAAAGTCCAAACCATGATTACAATTGATTCGGCCCATATATTTGCGTACTCAATAGGGCTGTGACTGTTGGTGGAGGCAGGCCGCAATAACTAACTTCTCAACTTTATGTATATTTGTCATGGTCACCTTTTTCGTTCTTAAGTGATAATTTGTGATATTTTCTATGAATTGTACCAAAACAATAAAATTAAAAATAAAAAAAAGATTATTTTCTATGCAACATGGGCTAGTAGGTCAATAATCATAGCCCAATGCAAATATATTGAGCTTTACATCAGGACTGGCCCAACCAAAGACAACTATAGAATGAACTTGAGTACTTTCTGGATTAAGTGCATAAGTATCAGTTGGCAATAGGTTTTTATTTATTTATCAATATATATGTAACATAACGATGGCAAGAGTTAACTTTAAGTTGTGATCAATACAATTAGTTAAATAAACATAATTGTTTTTATAAATTAATTGCAACAGTATGAAACTCAAGTAGGTTTATTATATTGTTAACAAATTAGGAAAAGGTGTGGGAGCATGAGCAAGCTGGAGCACTACCCCTAAGCGTAGGATTGGTCGACACGTTGTTAGAAAGACCCGTTGCAAATCCAAACTTTTAGGGCAATTGTTGCTCCATTTGTGCCTATGGGCCTTTCCAGATGTCAAAGCCCATCTTTTAAGTAGAAGCAATTTTATGGTTGAAATTAATAAGTTAAAGAAAACCCACCCACAAGATAATAAGGAAGGAAGGAAGGAAGACAAATGGGGTGGGGTGGTTGAGACAGATTAAAACATTGAAATTAAAGAGGTGTACCCCTCCCTCCCTCCCTCCTAGCTAGCTAATTCAATTGATTTGAGATTGGATTAGATGCATTGAAATGAAATGATTGTACCAAGTTTTTCCCTTTAAATTCCCAACTAATAAAATCTTATTATCATCACACCTTACAAATTCCCAAAAGCCTTTCTCCAATCAAACTTCGACAAATTCACTTTTCCCACTTTCATTGATTTTGACAAGACTCAACTCAAGGACCTCCCAAGTCCCACCCCCCTCAAAACAATATTTAGAATCTTAAATAGTAGTAAACTTATCTTTAAAAAAAAAATAGTAGTAAAATTCATAAATGAACTCGGTAGTTGATTTTTTTCGATAATTTATACTAGAGAAATGTTTGATACGGTGTCGGACACGACACGACACGTTAGATAAGACTTTTAGAAATATTTCTGCATCATAGATTATATGTTGCTGTTAGATATTAGTATGTTTTTTTTTAAATGAATTGAAAATGTAGCACAATCCAAATTATTTGGTGCATATATGATGAGAATCTAACCATAGTGTATACCTCTATTTTGAAAAATCATTAAGCTGCTACCTTTTTTATCTGTCAAATTTTATGTTCCATTTTTTATATTACGTTTGAATTTCATTGTATGAGTACATATATATATATATATATCAAAATAAAATAATTGTAAAATATGTCATATGTCTATTTTGATAAAATACAGAATATGAAAATACAACGCGGGTGAATATTTGGCACCACTATTTTTAATAGGGATAATTACAAAGAAATCTCATGAGGCTATTTTTATTTTAAAAAATATTATGAAACCTTGAAATATTACAAATATTCCCTCGTTAGTTGAAATTTTACAACTAACCGCTTTGAAATATAGAAATATATACATAATATCCCCTGAACAACATTAACCTTACAAATACCTCCTCAACGAGATAAGTGTAAAATTACAAAGTTTCTGGATGTTTTTCGTAAACGGTGTAAATGTAATGGGGTTTCGTAACTCACTCTCTTTAATAAGAGAGGAAAAGTCCCCATAATTAATTTTCCCATTATAAAGGTAAAAGCATAGTTCATGTAATTATTCAAGGTAGGGGGACAAAGCTAAGGGAGCAATTCAACAACAAAGCTTTTAGTAATTGATTGAGTTAAAGAGCTTTTTAGATGATGGGTGTCATAAAAAGAGATAAATTAAAAGAGGGGGTTAAGCTATTAAAATATGCTATCTTCTCGTTAAAGTCAATATCCATTACAATTTTCTACTATTTTTACCATCCTTTCAGATGATAAAAGACAGTAGTTAAGCCTAATTAATTAATTCTTTATTATTTACTTGTGGTTAAGGTTATGGTAACTTGTTATAATTAATATTAGCGCATCGATCACTATCTTAGGATATATTTTTAACGAGCGATCTACTAATTAATAATGATTGTTATGGAGATTTTAAGTTTCTATAAATGGTAATTAAGGGTTAGTAAAGCTTGGTTTTGATGTCATGATCAGCTGTTATATATGGTGCTTGACAAGACAATAGATAATTAATTAGTTTTAGTTATGATTTAACTAACACTTATAAGATATCCATGTGGTTATGTTCCCTAACAGTGTACGTAATGGTCCATCTTAATAGGATATGTAATAAGGTCATCTCATCTCATAGAGGACCACTAAATAATAATCAAACTCTCTCCATTTCAATGTTCCCCACGATTAAATGTTCCATTAATCTACAGTAAATGCATGATATATCTTCTTCCTCAAAATTCTTTTCTTTACCATCAGTTGAAAAGTAATCAAGAAATTATACAATAAATGTGAACACAAACTTGATTAAGTAGCTAGTACCTTAACTTTTAGAAGTACGTACTTGTGGCGTCTTAATCTTTTGTCAGAAAGTCTTGAGATTCTTCTGTAATAAGACGTTTTGTGCAAGAGAGTCTGGACATGTTTGAGGCATTATTGCTCTTTCTTATCAATTAGTTGTGAAGAGAACCTTGCACAGATTAAATGAATTTAATTTGAGATAATATCGATCATTAATTAAAAAGGAGCTGATCTGAGGGCACTTTCATGTGATCAAGGACACATGGCCGGATTGAAGGTGTCCCTTAAATCTATCAATCAATAGTTATCTTCTTAAATCATCATATTTTAAATTAATTAATTGCATAATTATCACGTCATCCAAACTTACTTTAAGACATTATTAATGTAAACCACCCAAATTAACAGAGATTAATTATTATTAAGTATTAATAGAATATGCTGGATTATACATATATCATGAAGGACAATTTTGGCTGCAGTTTGATTTGTTGATATTGGTCCCCAGGCAATTTGTTAATCCTGAAGGACAATTTCATGTGACCAATTAGTTGCATATATAATTATCATAAAGGATTCACCCTAATTATCATTCCATTCTTCATTGTACTTGCAGGATTGGTGGATGGTGAAAATCCTCAATTCAAAAGGGAAATTAACTATATATGTTATGTTACGGTCCAAGATAAAAAGGCCGGGTAATATTGCATTGCGTTGCGTGTATCCAAATTCTATTTGTATGGTGTATAGACAAAATATATTATTCTTCTTCACACTACAAGAAATTAAAAAGTAATCTTAAAGTGACAAAATTAATCAAAATTATCACCAAGAATTATATTAATTAAGCGACAATATACTTACTTTTTTTAATTACCAGAATAATTCAAAAGTATTATTAAACAAATAAGTTATATTTATTTATATATTTATAACTAGTGACATTAATGATAATTTAGTGATAAAAATAATTTGTTACCACAATTTGTCACAAATATCTTTTTTTTTTTTTTGGTGCAAGACAAAATATCTATTTCCACTAAAATGTCACTAAGGGTAAATTGAATTTGGAAACTACTAGCTAGTTGAACTTGAATTTATAATTACATTTTTGTGAATGGAAATACTTTAACATATGCACCTTAATGATGCATGTAAATTATATATTGATCCCCTAATGTTATAATATATATTGCATTAGCCATGCACCCTGCTTTGACTGTAGTCTGTAGGGCTAGCTGTAAAATTTTATTGGCAAAATCTCAATTTTTTTGGTAAGAGATGGGCAAGGTGCTTTTTTTTTTTCCCCTTCCAGCTGATGTAATAATGCACTATTCCGATTTGTCAAAGCTGAAAATATGGCTGGGGCATGGGCTTTTGGCTATCAAATAGCTAGGTCTCCACACATACAAAAATAATTAATTTGAACTGAAAAAAGCTATTCAATGGCTCACTGCCAATATCAAAATGACCTCCTAGACTTAGGGAGTGTTTACTTTGATTAACAATACTAATCCAGTTAGATAGTGTTATAAATATATTATTTTTTTGTTATTTAAACATTTTTTATATTTACTTTAATATGTTATGAGTGGGTTAAATAGAAATTCTATTTGGGAATAGCAAGATAACATAGTCATGGTTTAGATTAGTAAAAAGTTCATGACTTAACAATATGGTATAATATGCCAAAGTAAACCTCAATAAGGAATAGCCCCCATTCATTAAGGTACACGAGACCACATACATGTAAGTCACAAATATAAATGGTACAATTAAATGTCATGAACCATGGAAGAGTCGCTCATGCGGGGCTGGCTTTGTGCTAGCTTAACCTAGCTCCGGGCAAATACTATAATACCAGTGGTGACGCACTATTGCAACTGTGAGCATAGTGGTCTGTTCTGATACCAAGTTATATATCATGACTCATTGAAGAGTTACTCCTCAAAAGCTAGCTTGTAAGGGTGGAGAATTCATGGGCCATATAAACCCCACATTTTATGTACATATATTCAATGTGGGACAAACCCTCACTAGGATCATAACATTAAAGTACAATTAAACCATGTAATAATACAATTTTTATATATATTCCGATCCTTGTGATCACAGGACTCAGATGCTACTTACAAACTCCATCCATCCCCAAAAATTATAAATCACTTTTTCTTCACTTGTGGCCTAGCTAATTCAATTGCAAAATGGGGAATTAGGGTTTTTCATATTCATTTCAAATAAACACAAATTTTTCTGAATGTTATTTATTTTGTTTACATGATTATAGTTTTTTGCGCTACTTAGACCTAACGTACATATGAGTGATCCATACAAATACTCCTTTTCAATGTCAGCAGTACTTTTTTAGGTTCTTATAGTGTCTTTTTTTTAAGGGGCCTTTTACGACGTTTTACCCAATGTATACTTCTTTTAAAAAATCCAATATATATATGCGTGTCATTTTGGAATTGTGGAGTCATGCTATATTGTGGAATATTTATCAACGTCAAAAATAGTGTAGAATAACCTAGCTAGCATGGTTTGAATTGTGAAAAGGAACTAAACAAGTCCACCAAACAAATAAGACCAAATTCATGCATTTAGACTTAATAGAATGCATACAATGGCCTATGTATGTATGTTGAAATAGTTTTAATTTTGTGGATAAAGATGATGAGTACTGTTTCTAAGTTTATCGTACGGATTACATATCTGTACCGCGAGATTCGATCGGTGCATAGATCAAATATTGACTTGATGATTGGAATATTATATATATAATACAGCTAGAGCCTAGAGTCAGTCGGCCAGTCCACTCACAAATTATTGATAAAGACATGATCTCATGAATATATGCATATATTCAGTTCATTGCATTAATATTAGTAATTTTGCATTGCATTGCATCGCATCACATCATATATATAGAGACAGAGCCACATAATTGTACGTATGGTACTCACCAGGCCATTTGCAAAAACGCAACAGTAGTTATGGTTCAGCCCACACCACTGGTCACCAGACCAAATATCCAGATCGATCGATTTCAAAAAATCAAGCCGCCAGTACTCCAATTACTTGTTAAATATATACTTGATGAGGTTTTATTGCAATATCGATTAGACATAATACAAGCTAGCTGCGACCAAAAACAAAAAGAAATATATATATATATATATATATATATATATATATAACACAATTATGATCTTGCTTACATTTTAATTATACAAATTTTACAATTAGAAATTAAATTTTTTTTTCACTACAAAACAATACCCCTTCAATGATGGATTTTTAGTGATGGAGAAAATTTTATCACATATTTTTAAATTTGTGATGGATTTGTGACGGAATAGTAACAGATTAGAAAATAGAAGAAAAATAAACTTGTTTTTTGTAAAATTTTAAAGTAATTTGTGATGGATTTTATATCCATCACAAAATAAATCAGTGACAAAGCATATAGTGACAGATTTGTAAGAGACAAAATCCATCATAGAATGTGTTTTGTGACGGATTTTATTGAATTTGTGATGAACTTTTTCGTTAGTGAAGGATTGTTCTCTTATAGTGTTTTTTGGTAGAAACAATTAGAAATTAATACGTACACAGTTAGCCATATATTCACTTTTTTTCATTTTCGGACCCTGCGCATTAATTGTACGTACTAACAAGAAACACTCTTATTGCAGCTTAGTAAGAAAATGGGCCGACACAAAGTTATATCAATTGTTCTTCATCTCATCAGTACTGCATGCGACTGTCCCACAATCCTTTTCTTCTTTATATATATATATATAGCCTACACATATATAATTTAGGGACCACATCTCCTAATACGTACCATTAATTAACTTCATCATCTAGTAGAATATAATTGTTATTCTTCATTCTCTCCCTGAAATACGGATACGACACGAGAATATAGCGGTACGGATTTTTATTAATATTTTATACCAGAGAAGTATCCGATACGGTGTCCATTTGGACATAACACGACACAATAGGATAAAATTTGTAGAAGTGTATGTGCATCATAGCCTAATTTAAACCAATGCTCCACCTCATCAAACTCCTTATATATAGCTGTAGGAATATTTAAATATATATGCAGAAAATGATATGGTGGTTAAAAAATTGTTTTAGAAAATGAACGTTTTACTTCCTTTGTTTCTTTTTAATAAATATGAGAATTCGGGGTTTGATAAATCCTATAATATATGGATACTCCAAAAAAAAATTATGTGCAGTGTTGCGTCTTATTAGATACTTGTCTAGTGCTATATATTAACAAATTGTGTATCTATTGTATTTATATCATATTGTGTTCAAATCCGTACATTAAAAGAGAAATCTAATATTATCACTTCTCACTTAAGCGAAATTAACTGCTACAAAATGTTTTTAACCATTATTCACGAAAACTAAATTCAATTGAAAATAAATTTAGTTTAGAGTGAACATTTCAACGTAACCACAATTATTCTTTTTTTTTTTCCCCAAAATCTTCGTTTAGTTTGTTTGCTTGAAATTAAGAACAAATAGAGGGGGTTATTAGCAACCACCTCCACTTTCGTACCATTAATTATTTTCTTCCAAAATAAAGTCAACCTAGAATTTTGGATGTCATTTTCATATTTGCCAAAATAAGTTATATATTCCTGAACATGATATGAGCATATTAATTTATTTATGTTTGAATTATATTACGAGTACAAATAGACTGGACTTTAAAATGAGCTAGTAGATAGCAATATTACTTTGTGGTGCATAGTACTCTAGTTACTTTCAACTTTTTGAATTTATCATTTAAGTCCTCTAACTTTTTTTCTAATGTTAATTTTCTGAAATCTGTGCGTGCAAGATTTTGTAGATATGTCTTGCCAAATAAAACTAATTGTGACCTGTCTGTCTCCATTAATTTAGTTGGTTTGCATTGTCACCCTCATATAAACTAACTAGGCTTTAATTATTATCTCAAATGATTAATTTCTTTTTATATTAATCTTTAATTTGTTTTACTTCCCGGCCATGTTGTACGTATAGACCAATAGTAGAATTCTTCACATATATATATGATCATTTGACTTTTCAAATTATTTAAGTTGTGTTCAAGAGCTCTAGCTTTTTGTCGTTGAGCTACTCCATGTATAAGACAATCGTAATACTACTAATTCCTAGCTAAAATGACACCTAGAAGAATTAATTAAAGGTAAAAGAGACGGAAAAAAAGTAGAGCCATGGTTGATTAGTTTGTTTGGGATAATTTTACCAACATATCCTGATGTTTTGTTTAATCACAGAAACATACCCGCACTGAGACTTAGAATATTATAAAAACATACCTTGAGTTCTAATTATCGATCGAAATCCTAACAAAACTATCAGATTATGAGTCTCTGTAATCCCTAATTTTCTTTTTAATTTTTCTAACATATATCTAATAAAATTTGTCCATATAGGAAAGCTGGCATAAATATACATCCACGAATCAAACATAAAAACGCCGGCGAGTTGGTTAAAAATTGGAAGTACAACGAAGCAATTGATATTATATATTCTACTAATAAATATTTAAAAAAAGGAATGGGAATAAATTAAATAAGCAAATAGTTATAGTTGACTAGCTAGAGAGGGCATGCAACTAGCTCATCAAAAGGCTAGGTATAACAAATTAAGATAAAGCTGGTCACGATGAGTTGATGATTGGGGCATGGACAGATATATAATTATGTGTATCTTATGGGGCCTAACTTTCAATATTCGATGTCTCGTGCTAAGATAATCAACGAAAATTCATTTCTTATAAGAACGACAACACAACACAATATTATTTTAATTTGTCATTTATATAATTTCTATTATTATTATTGGTCTCGATAATATATATATATATATATATATATATAGCTAGTTTTTTATATACATTGTTGTACTGTTCCACTTGCAGTATATATATATACATATATATAATTGAAAATTAAACCATGCCTTCCTTAAATTAATTAGCAATAGATCCATCCATTAATTCCATCTCTCTCTCTTATGAATATTTGCAAAATGAGCCAAGCCGGCCGATTGTCTTTCAAATGTGCCATATATATATATATATATATTGGTACTTGTCGAATAACTCATCCTAAATGAAAAAATATATACCAATAAATTATTATACAGTAGACTCGTACCACATACGTAGAAAGAACTTGAAATCTTGAATACATGACCCATGCAAAAATAAAAAATAAAAAAATCCATGTGATCATTGGGCTTTGCCTGGCTACTAAACTAAGAAATCTTCAGCCAAAATGACGCGCGGTTTCCAAAAGGAGAACATTGACAAAGGCAAATGACGGAAATTAAAATCCTATGAGAGTTTTAAAGAATTAAAATATTATAAAGTCTTTCAGAAAAGAATGAAAGAGAAATTTTAAAATTGACCAATGAGTTTAATTTGTAGAGATTCTTCTGTCATATATGCATCCTCTTTTATGTTCCAGAAACTCACACCCACATTTACCCACAAAATAGCGCCTAATTGATAATGATTTCTCATCTCGGTTTTCCTTAATTTTCAAATTATATATATATATATATATATATTAATGAAAATTGAACGATACCCTACCTAATTTCTACGAATGTAACGAAACTTTCGATATAATAAAAATAAAAAGAATATCTCTGAACAACGGCTAAATGCCATACGAACGAATATAACATTTTGCAACTATGTGCATAATAAGTTGCCACATAGTACAAACATACATCATAATAATATTTATCGACTTTTTTGTTGTTCTTCTTCTAATTAAGTTCCAGTTACTACATGTCCAAAATTACAAGATTAACAGCAAAAACGAGATATCACCCAAACTAATGCAGACGTCAGACGACCAATGCAGTATTTTTAGCTAAAATATGCGCGTAAATAGAGATTAGTTAGTACATAAAGATATATTCTGGTTTAGCCAATTAAAATATGTACGTATTTAAGAGCTGATCCAATAAGTTGGTTTAACTTGCGTGGTTAAATAATATATATCCAAATTTGTCAGCATTCAAATTGCAGAACTGCAGAGCGGACAACCACATTATTGTGACTGTCGGCTGTGCTAGCTTTTACAAGTACAGTTTTTATTTTATTTTATTTTAATTCCTTTTTTAAAGGGAGCTGTTTGATCATTTCTATTTGGACTCTCCTCCAAATTACAGAGGAAGAGATTTCATTCCTCGGGAAAATAAATGAGACATATCAACTAAAAAATTGTGTTAAAATCAATAAAATGGATAATGAAGAAGTTTCCTCCATTTATTTAATTTCGATTGATTCCTTCTGATTGTTCAAATGATTAGTCCCTCAAATGATTTATTGAAAATTTTAATGCACTAATACTCTTAATTAAAAGTAATTTCAATAAAGTGTTTTATCATATTCGACACAGTTTCAAATATATATATTGTCTAAAATATTAGAAAAATTATGTTATATATATATATGTCGTATATATGAGTGCGATTATATCAATTCTAATATTGCACCGAATCTCATCAGGATTCCAAAATTAAGTATATTGGGTGAAAGTATTACTGAAAAAATATCGATCCTATATATTGTTTAATCCATTTACATATCAAAAGTATTGACAAATAGCTTTTCTGATACATTCCAAAAAAATTATAGTCAAACCGACCAATCGATCATCATTAAATTTTATACATAATATATTCAATGGGGACTTTTGAATTACAAAGCATAAAACTATAATGAGAGAGAGAGAGGAAATCAAATGAATACAATAATATTTTAAAATGAACTCAATCAGTTAGAATTTATGAATTTATAAAAGAAATTCAATTTTAATTTTAATTTTTTTTGGAAGAAAAACAAAGCGAGTACTTGGTTGAGTGCACTGACATGATGACTAGTAATTAATTAATTATACTGAAAAAGTAATTTGGAAAAAACTATTAATTAATCACACATTAATTATAAATACAATAATGATATTATATATATAGTTAGTAATTCCAAAGCTAGCCACCTGGCTCAGAAGTTAGTAGCTAAAGGAATATGGTATAAAGTATTAATTAATTATATGAATTAATATCCCTTAGGAAAGACAAGAGAATGTCTAACTGTAAGGATATATATATATATATATATATATATATATATATATATATATATATATATATGTTGTTATCATATATAAATTAATTGCAGATTACCATGATTGCAAGCCATAACTAATCACGGCCAATTCTTATTTTTTTAACAACCTATACATTTTTACAATCTCTTGTGACTTTTAGTACTGCTAAACTATTTACATGCATTAATCAAAAAGTGATCATTTTAAAACGTTATTGTATAAGTAAATTAAAACCCAAAATAGCAAAACTTGAACTGATCAAATCTAGCTCTAGATCTGTTTAATATTAGTTTAGAACTGTGTGAAGTGTGTGGAATGGCTTCATCAAATTTTAATCTTGTCCCCATATATAATTATTACTGGATAGTATACGTACGAGTTAATTCCCGATCGTAAAAATTATAATTATGTTCTATTTTCCACCAAATAAATATCTGTCTTTGTGACCCACAACTGCTGTCAATCTCATAATTATTTTCTTAAAAACCTTTTGGACAAGACATAGGCAAGTCATTTTTTTTTAAACTTCACATTGTTTAAGAAAATAAATAATAATCCTAATCCATCATTAATTAATTAACAGAATAATAAATCTAGCTCTAAACTAATTACAATATAATATCCCTTGAATGTGACCTCCTTTTTAAAGCTCCCCCCTATTGACTTGATTCCTTATTGCAATCTCGTTTTCAAGAACCTCTCTCTTTTCTCTCTTACATATATACTTACTCTCTCTCTCTCCTCCGTGACAGGCACAGCGTTGAACCAGAAATTTGTACAGAGAATTTTGTGGCAATTTGTTTGTTTTAGCTTTTGCCAGCATCCTCAGAGTCCACATGGGCAGGCATTCATGCTGCTACAAGCAGAAATTGAGAAAAGGACTTTGGTCTCCTGAGGAAGATGAGAAGCTTATAAAACACATAAATAAATACGGCCATGGCTGCTGGAGCTCAGTTCCTAAACTTGCAGGTATTACTATATATTCTTGATATTAATTCTCACTCATCATTTTCTCTGAATGGTTTTTCTTACATTAATTTCATGGCTTATATCTGAATTAAGGTCTTCAAAGGTGTGGGAAGAGCTGCAGGTTAAGGTGGATCAACTATTTGAGGCCTGATTTGAAAAGAGGAACATTTTCACAGGAGGAAGAGAATTTGATAATTGAACTGCATGCAGTTCTAGGAAACAGGTACTTAAATAATTAATGCATTATATATGTTTTAATTTCATCATGTCGTCGTGTTTAATATATATATATATATATACATAAATTTAATTTGTAAGAAAGTAATTAAAATCTTGCTGTACTGCAGATGGTCACAAATTGCTGCACAGTTACCTGGAAGAACAGACAATGAGATAAAGAACCTCTGGAACTCATCCATCAAGAAAAAACTGAGGCTAAAGGGCATTGACCCTAACACACACAAACCCATCGACAACAATATTATTAACGAAGAAAACATCACAACATCAGCAACAAACTGCAGCAAAATCACATCACAGGGCTCAAGTGAACTCAGCTTCGTGGACGCCGCCGCCGTACCAGAGAATAATAATAATAATAATAATAATAATTCCTCCGGCCACAACATCGCTTCTGCAGCTTCAGGAGAAATTATGAAACAAACTCATCACCCATCGTCCTCATCTCTTGCCATGGACCCGCGATATGCATCCTTGTTAGAGAACAGCAGCAACAGTACACACGAATTCTTCCTTAACAGATCATTTGTTGCCAGCCATGAAACCTCCACCACTAATTCTACTAAGCCTAATTCTCATGACTTGTCGGGTATTCTCTCTTTTAACCAGATGAATTACGGGCCGAACATCGGACTATCCATGAATCCGAATACGAATTTTTTCTACAATTCATCAAGCTCCCCAAAACCACCTTCAGAAATCAACGATCTTTCCCATCATTTCAGTACTAATAATATCGCATCCACACTAATTGTTCCAAGTTCAATTCTTCCGGGTTCGAGTCCGGATCCGAGTTCGACCCGGATAAAGCCGTCCATGAATTTCCCTTCTGATAACACCTCCATGCCCGGCCCGTTTAGCGTGAAGTTTGAAAACTGGGACAGCTGCACAATAAGCAACAATGGCGGGTACCAAACTACAAGTACTAATTTTTCATGGGATAATTGTGGAAAATCTGATAAAGAAACTGAAGAAATTCCAGAAGATATCAAGTGGAATGAGTATCTGCATACTCCATTTTTACTGGGAAATCATAATTCTCTTCATAATAATCATAATAATCCAACGGCTCATCATGATCATCATAATATTTATGGAGAATCTGCGAAATCATCATCATCGTCACAGGCGAACTTTACAGGCAATGATAATTGGCAACAAGCTGCAGAAATATACAGCAAGCATTTCCAGAGGCTCCCTCCTACAGCAGCCACGTTCGGGCAATTTTCTTAGCTTATTTCTGGAAAAAAAGTCTGCAAAATTTCTTCATCAGGTGTGTGCTATAGAGTTTAATTTATTTTGAAAAACTTTGTAAATAGGGGGACCATATACGGAATTTCTTATCAGGTTCCTGACACCGACATTTTTCGATTTAAGAAAAAAAAAAAAAATTCGCTCCTGTTTCATTACCTATTTTCATCTTTTTCGTGTATGTTACGTTGGTAATAGAACAAGTTCTTGTTTCATTATTTTTATAATTAATTCATTATGTGTGATTTACATGCTGTAAAAGTAGCAATTATTATTTTTTAGGGGTAATTACATTTTAGTAACTTAGTCATTTGATACCAATATAGTTTCAGGTTTAGGAAATTATAACAATATATAACGTATATTTCTATAATATGTCAGAGTGTGTAGTGATAAGTCAAATATCAGAGTCCCTGAGTTTAATTAATTATTTCTATTTTTTATCACCATTAATTCGAGGGTTAGTTTATAAGTTTACCCATGGGCAAATTAATTAATTAGCTATCAATTTTAACCTATGAATTCTCTTTCAAGACAGTGACTATCTGTAACCTGTCTGAATCTTATTTTAGTTTCTTTTGATTAAAATTTACTTTTTCCTCACCACCAATAATCTCTGCTGTTAGTACCATCCTATCCAAAGCAAAGGCTACCTAGCTAGCTTAGCTACACAAAAGTTCAAAATTTTTAAAAAAAGTAATAATAAAAATAATATTAAAAATAATTCGGAAATTCAAGGAACCATTTCCATTTAAATGGATCATGTCAATTCGTTGTCGCCCCGTGAATGGAGATAGCTTTCACTTTTCTCAGTCTTTTTTAAGTCAATTCTTCCTCCACATTCCTAATTAATTAATTAATTGGTCTAAAATAAATCAAATATTAAATGAAATTTCATGGCTATGTATTATCCTCCCTTGATTTGCCTCCCATGTGCATGCCACTGTTTGTATATACGCACTTACAAACGCGCATATATAATGCATTTATGTGTTGGGAGTTCGTTTTTAATTGGGCTTCTGCAGCATTCGTGTCCAAAAAAAAGTTTAAATAGTATAACAAAATTGATGATATGGGATCATAATTAAATGACATGTCATGTTAGGTATTAGTAGCACGCACTATATATCGTGATGAAATCAGCGGCAGTGCAAATCAAGAACTTCCAATTAAACCGAAGGAAATTAGCTAGCTAGGGTTTATCCCTAATTGCTTGGTGACTGGAAAGTTCACAAATTGGATGTGATTTGATCAATTGTATGTGAACATTAAATGATGACACAACCTGCTATTAGCTAGTACATACTTTTACTACTTGTAGGGGGAACAGAAGAAGAGGGCCCTTAATTGCTGTACATATATATCTTGATGTTGATACTTTGAATTAAAATGAGAGATACATAAAGCAATGAATGAAATTTCTTGAAACATGAGAGTATATTGTGTTTTGGATCAGAAAAATAAGACTAGGAATTCAAGGAATAATGGACTAGTTAGTTTTAGCTAGCTAGTGTTTATTTAATTTTCTCGATTTAACCATTTTGCTAGCCCTTTAATGGGCTATCAATTTTGGTACTGTTTCTCAAACCTGCTTTCTTTTCCCATAAAGAACTAATTGAAAGTTGCTTCTCTTACGTACTATGATAAGTCACATTGTATATACAGTAACATAGAAAACGAACCAACTCACATGTGCATGCCGTGTCAACCTTTATTTTCACACTCGTACGTGTAATTACAAATGTTTTGAAATGGACTTTTATATATAATATTTCAAATTAATTACTCAAGCCAGACTCTGACTCGACTCGACTCTACAATTCTGTTAAGTGGTAAGTGGTATTCATAATATGAACAACTAACTTCTAAAAGGTTCAATTGCAACTTTTGCTACATGCAAGAAAGATTACAAAAGTACTATATATATATATATATACTTTTGATCATGTATTGTGAAGAAAACTGATCTCTTCCAATAATGCAGAGCTAGCTAGGAAATTTCATTTCAATGATGAAAGAAAAGCTAAGGATTTGAAGAATCAAAAACGTATATATTTGTGGGGTATATATTGATGGCCAGTAGAGAGAGTCTTTTGTGTGCCCACGTGCATGCAGCAAATTAAAATAAAATGTAGACTCCCAAAATTAATTGAACAGTATGTTTTTCTGGCACATTATTGAATTTGCATATTTTAAATTAAACTTTTTGTTCAAAGGTTTGTACCGAATACATATATGTGTAGAATTTTTATTCGTTTTCCTCTATGGATGCATGTGAACCAAATTATTGACCCCTTTGTACTGGCCCTACAGTAGAGTCTCATATCCACAAGAAAACAAATAAAAAAAGTATGGGATTGGCAGCCAGAACAAGCTAGCTACGAAGATATATAAATATTGATGATGAGATGGCAAAATTATATTTAAATGAATTGTGGTATATATACTTAGATTAATCTTAGTTAATATATATATATATATATATATATATATATATATATATATCTTATTGGTAAAAATTGTAATAATCGTCCCTTAATTTTGATTATTTTGAACTTCAATATAATTCCATTCGTTAGGTTTTTATCACTTATGTTCCGTAAATTCCAATTTTTTTTGCAATTTTCATTCTATTTTTATCAGAATTCCTCAATTTGTTGGAAATTCATAGGGAAAATCGTCAATATCATCAATTACATACACCATTAATTAGTATTGTCAAATTCTCTTCATTATCTAGGTCAAGATCCCCCATCAATTGGGAAAGATAACTTTTCAAAATCATCAAATTTCACTATCTCCACCTACTTATATAGCCACTTGGTGAAAATTGAACGATTTTTGAGAAATTTTCATTTTTAATTTTTTTTTTTTAAGCTCAAACCCCTCAAAAATGAGGGGCCAAAAAACTATATTAACTCAAATTAGAAAGAACTAGGTTCAAAACAAAATGGGGAACAAAATGGTTCATTTTTAATTAATGTGGAAAATTTTGACCTAAGCATGGAGGAAAATCCGATATTATGATAGATAATCTAATTGGAAACATTATTGGTTTTTCAGACAAATTTTGGACGAAAATTGGAGATTTCAGTTAACATAAACCGAAAATTGAAAAGAAATAAAAATTAAGGGACAAAATCAAAACAACAATAGCCAACAGGAATAAGAAGGTACCGAAAAGCCAATTGCAATTTAACCTAAAAATTTTATATCACATCATATCGCACTAAAGCCGTATTGCTATTAGGACTTTAGTCGAGTGATTAATTATAATCATTCAACGCGATATTGATTATTATTCTTGAAATTAATAATGGAATAGAAGTATAGACTATGATACACGGACACAATTTCTAAAAATTTTATCCTGCCGTGTCGTGTTATGTCCGACACTGTGTCAGACAGTACTCGTGTCAGACACTTCTCTAGTGTAAAATATAAAAAAAAAATCTGTACCGCTGTATCCGTATCCGTGTATAGAGAAGCCAAGGACGGACGCATATAAATGTAAATTAATATACATTATCAAGAATTAATATGAGATTAATGATGATAATCAACGGTGACGGTGTCAATGATGATGGAGTGATTAAGAGATATAATTATCTATTGTGTTGAGATTCTCTTAATTCTAGATTAGAGGCTTTAAATTAAACATACATACAGTAGCCGGGGGGGGGGGGGGGGGGGGGTGGGCGGCCTAGACAAAGAATTTAGTTAATTACACTTTAATAATTAATGTTAACAACTTGAAAGGAACCGGGCTAGCTTTTACTTTTGATCGATCGACTTTCAAGAAAATTAAATAGATATTTACTTTTTATATTTTGGTCAATGTCAATGATCCCATATAGCGTTACGGTACGGTAATTAAATAATACTACCTAGTTAATATTAATTAATTAACATGCGTGAAATAGTGATAATAAAACATTTAACTGTAGGCCAATAATAAAGGACTTATTACGTACGATGGTATCATCATATTCTCCTTCTAAAGAAATAATAATTAATGATTTCAGCATCATTTTCAACTGTTTTTATAAAACTAGGTAGGCAACACTGAGAAATTTTTCTTAAGCAGTTTAATTTCTAAGTCTAACTAAATGAAAAATAAATAAACGTTCATTAATTGTGGGAGGGTTAATTGATTTACTTGATTATTAGTTAATAAGTATACTAAGTTATAACCAGAGTTAGCCCAATAGCCACTAGATACTACTTCAAATATGAAAGTCTGGATTCGACTCCTTACAATAACAAAAATCAAAAAGTAGTACTAAGTTATTCGCGGTTTAATGATATGAGAAAAATTAAGCAGAAAGCAAAAGACAAAAATGTCCCTGAGAAAAGGATTGTATTTTCCTAAACAAGATGAAACACATATATATTCCTTGAGGCTTGAGCGAAATAGCCTTTGTACAAATGGAGCTAATCAGTCTATAAACATCATCATTCATATCTTTTTACAAATGTTTTCTACTTCAAAGCTCCCCACATTTGTCCCGACAATTACTTTTATTTATTTATTTTATTCCCTTTTCGCTTTTTAATTTCCACTATTGGAGTCCGGAGAAAATCTTGCACTGATTTCTTCCTAGCTTCTTCCATCTTGTTACAAGATTTGATCAACAAATTACTCAAATTCATCTTCATATATAATTAATGACTTAATTTCTTAAATGTCGAGAGAATATGAACCAATTTTAATTCCTGTAAACAAACTTACACTATATGCATGCTTACTCAGGGCTGAATTCCAGAATTTTAATTAAGATAACATAGCATCAGAACACTTAAGTTACGACAGAGTCACGGAGTAGACATCAATTAACATTCATTTCCTCGATAGAAAAAGATTGTGAATTATCTCACGGGGAATTCAAACCTAATAATTTCAAAGAACGTACCCATAATTCAGAATTCCAACCTGTGAGAAGATTGTGTGAACCCACCCTGCCAATACAAGATTAACAGAAGAAGAAGATCAAGAATTTTTAAATAATCCATTAAATGTTGCAAGTGTTATTATGTTAATTGATGAAGATTCCCGTTATCTTTTTTGTCTGATTTTTTCAACTTTTTGTTAATGAGGTTATGCGCAGAGACAGACATTGATTCCAGAAAGGAGACTTTGACTTTAGAGGGGACAATTCATAAACCATATTGAATACAAACCATGATTGGCATCAAAACTATTTTTGATTCTTTGTCTCGACTCATTATCGCTAAATAAAACTACTCTACTCAACAGCCGCCTAATAAGACTATACATTTTAATTAGTCTACTTGCCGGAGATGCTACAAAATAATTGAGAATCAGGACAAAGTATACTTAATTAATCTTTTTTTATAATCCTTCACGAGTTAAATAAAAAAACAAGGTCTTAAATACTTTTTGAGTTATTTTTCCTTGAATGGATACTGCATATGCCCAATTGTTTAGTCACTTCTTTAGTTACATACCTTCAGTTTAATTTGATTTAATAACATCAAACTTCACATTCTATTTTATTTCCTTTTCTTTAATAATACAAAGAAGAAATTTATTTCCAATTTCCTTTCTTAAAGGGATAAAAGAATAGTAATAGCCCAAAATCTAATGTTAAAGGGTATTGATCTGGGTATTCTTGTCATGCCCTTTCGTTATACAGCCCAAAAGCATTAGTGCTAAAAGCCCAATTAGAAAGCCCAGATAAGGCGGGCCCATAAAAGACCCACAACTTCTTTTGAATTTCCTTTGTTTTCCTTGCAAGAGTACATACAAGTACATGGATTTCACTCAGATTATTGCACTATGACACTTCAATTTCAATGGAATAGCTTCTTACAATAACAACATAAATGAGACCTCTCACTAGTCATAAGCAATCAAATAATTACTGAATCATATATATATATATGGCAAAAATTAGTCCTGGTTCAATTGAATGCCAGGTTGTGACAAGTTCTATCACACGGATAAGGGCAATCAATTGCCTTCACATTTGCTCTATCAAAAAACCAATCTCCAACAGCTCTTGCAACTGCCTGCATATTGCAACAAAAACAAATACTTCCTTAATATTTAATCAAAAACACTAATTTATATGTATATAAATATAATTAATCAAAATTAAATACCTTGTTGCCAAGTGAAGGAGAATTGTACTGGTACCAAGTATCCTGCCTTTCTGACTGGCAGTGTGCAAAACAAGAATTTATGAATAATCCACTTTGTCTTGATGCTGACAAGCCTCTTACTGCATTCACCATATGATTCCTAAAACCTGCAGATATTTATAGATCAACCACAGACAAGATCAAGGGATGTGAAACAAGTGTATAACCTATCAAGTAGATGAAATAGGGCACCTTGCAGATATTGTATTTGTGGTGCTGAACAGTGATCGATATTTTTTGTACAGGAACGCCAGCTGCCTCGAGGATCAGCTCTCGGAGGTGCCACGCTTTCTTGGACCTGAAAATGGCAAGTAAATAGATCATGCATTTTTCACTCGTTCTATAAATACCAACAACAACAGTAATAATAATTCTGGGGTCTTACCTGCCATGCATCATAAGCGGCATTGAGAATAAAAAGAGGTGTTTTTACATTGGAAATCAAATTCTGGGGAAAGAAGCACTGCGAAGGAAAATAGACATACAAAATAGATGATTAATTCAAAAGGAGTATTATCAGGCATTTTGCACGGATAATGTGTTAGGGATGGTAAAAATGAAGGGATATTTACATCCATTATCCTTGAGGTTTTGTGTAATTATAAGTTAGCCCCTTTTATTTTGGAAATTGCAATAATAACCTGAGGTTTCATTATTCATATTAACCACATTGAGTTTTAGACCGATGGGCTACAGAAGACAAGACGCTGGTGCGATCATAGTCAGAATCTAACAAAGGTTTTGCATGAATAATGAAATCTAAGGGATGTTTTTGTAATTTCTGAAATAAGACGGACTAATTTGTAATCACACCAACCCTAAGGAGTAGCGGCGTAAATCTCCCAAAAAGTATTGATCAAGAGACTTACTGAAGTTGGATCAAGGTGATTGGTACAAGTTCTTGGAAGGTTTCTTTGAACACCCTGTAATTAATCAATAAAAACTTTTACGATTACATTCATCAATCATATTCACACACAATTAATGGCTAATGGCATAGGAATAAGTACCTGTAAGCTAACAACACCACCAAAGAAATCTCTGATTGTGTGTCCACCAGAAACATCTCTTCTGCAGAAAACAAAAAGGATTGAAGGAGACGCTTCAGAACAGGCTGCTTAACATACATAGACTTATAACAAATTTTAAAAAGATTTGGAATTTACACGTCCATAAATAGTCCACCATCACTGAGGCATTTCACTTTGGTATTTCTAGAAAATAAATTTCTAAACTCATCACAATGCAATATAGATGCTAGACCACCAGCAGAACAACCTGACTGAAGTGCCTGAAACACAGAAACACACAGTATATATCATCATCAAAAAGAAATAACTATGAGAAAACAATTTATAAATCGTATATATATTGAGAAAAGATTACTTGGTTTGCGTAGCGCATTCCTTTGGACATGAGATCTTCCATTGCAGCCCGCCATATTCTTTGCCCTCTAAACTGCAATCCTGCAGCCTAAACTAAATGGTTAAGATCAAATACTACATTATTGCAGACTTTTGTAGAAGACAAAACATTGCATATTAATGCTTCGAACCTTATTTTCACTGTCCCCAGTAAATGAAGCTCCATCACAATACCGTATCTTTACTCTATTCCAGTTGAAAAAATCTGCAAATGGGAAAATCTATTTAAGGTAAATTACTAAAACAACCACCAACATAAAATATATTCAATTTGTGTAAGTGTTTAAATTTGAACCTGGATTTTCTCCTGGCTTATTGCTAAGGATCCCTGTAAAAGCGAGTTGCTTTTCAAAGTATGATGATGAGCCACGACGTGTCTTTTTCCGGTAAACACATGATCTAACATTATTGCACCATCCTCCACCCTGAAACAAAATCTCAAACAAATTATGGCTTTGAAAACCTTAATTTTAAAAGGCATCATTGCAAGTTACAGATTAGTATGGCGAACCTCTAACTGGACTAGCCAACTGTTTGCTCCGCTTCCAAATCCACGATGCAAGTGATAACCAGGTAATGTTCCATCCAGACATACTGTACGATTAAAAACCCAGGAAAAGTTTTAAAAAGGAACAAAAACAAATTATTACCTGTTAAAGAAACTACAGAGTACAGAGAATTCCACCGACACACTACACTATCTCATCAAGAACAAGATTAACAAAAGTAAATGCAAAGACCCATTACAACACAGAAGCTAGGGGAATCATAGTTGCATCATCACAACTCAATGCAGATTAAATAAATAAACACGAGGGCAACTCAAGGTGAACTAAAATATAATTGACAAACCGAATAAAAGCCATTCACAAGTAATTTTTCTAAAAAAAGCTCGATTAAAGAAAACCACCACAGAAATTCATCCCGACAAATCGCGAGTGATAACCGTAAACGTATCAGAATAATTAAATACAGATTTAGCAAACATTTCGGAAGTGACATTTTAGTTAAAGCAGAAATTAAATATAATGCACTTGCAATTCATTACCAAAAAAAAAAGAAGATCTAGGAACTAAAGAATCTATACATAGATATGCAAATGTGTTTATACATGTTGAGAGAGGCCGGAGAGAGAGAGAGAGAGAGAGAGAGAGAGAGAGAGAGAGGATACCAGCTCCTTTCGCAGCAGCTCCTTGAACAAGAGTAAGACCCACAAAGAGAGCATTGGGAGGGGCAACTGCATCAAACACTCCATACACAGAATCCAAAAACGACATAGACTCCAAGAATGACACATTTGTTTCATTCCCACTCAAAATCTCATCAAGTTCTAAACTTTTAACACCCCATTTACCCAAAAAAATCCCTACAAAAAGCAAACACCAAAATCCCATTAATCTCTCCATGGCCCTCACTCAGTTATGTTCAAGCCCAGTTCCGAATCTTGCAGGAAATTAGAACATAAACTATACATACATAAATGTTTAATGAGAGAAACTATTCTAAGGAATGTTAATATTTCGATGTAAGTTTATATGGTAAAGAAAATGAGTAATAAATATGTTGGTTTTATATAGTTAGTACCTAGTAGAATGGGTTGTCCTAGTTTCAAGGAATGTGTGTGGATTGTGTGGAAATTATATGAACCAAATCTATGTATAAGGCGCCCAGATTTTGTTAATCTGGTTATGTTATTATTAAGGAAATAGCTAGTATTTATTGGAAAAATTAATTGGGGAGTGAAAAATGGGGTTGGCGGCGGGAAATGTAAGTATATTTGCCGGGAATTTTACATAATTTTGTATTTGCATGTGTCACGGATGCAACAAAGGTGGTATTAATTATCAAATACAAGAGTCCATGTACCAAAAAAGTAAGTACAAGACTCAAAAGCGGGTGTAGATCTAGTTAAATTATAAAATATTAACTTTTGGAATGTACTAAAGTTGGATCCAATGTACACTGATTTAGAATTTTAGAAGGAATAATCAAGGAAATGGAAATTGGATTTGAATTGTTAAGTTCAGTATGAGCGAAAATTATTTAGGAACATTATAATGATACATTTTCTTAAGACGTACGTCAAATCGTGTTTACATTTTTATACTTATTATTCAATTAATTCGAATCAAATATATATATCAAGGACATATTGGTAAATTTAATAAATTCATCATTTATTTTCTACCTATATATTTTCATATTCACATTATTAGTGGGATTAAATAAGATTTTGCAGTAACTCAATATATACAATAAAATCAGTAGCTAGGTCGCCCAACTATTAGTTTAATGAATCAACATTATATTATACTGAAAATTCAAATTCTACATTTATCAGTTAGATTCCATTCACGGGAAATAAGAGGGGGGGTTTCTGTAAATATTTTTATTCCTTTCAGCATCCAAATTCCAAACATGGCCGGCCTTGGGGACCTGCAGGGGCTCATTAGTCATTGATATATCTGATCTACAGCTGTATGCTGAAAAGGCTTCTATCACCACCATTCACATAACAACACGTGTCACGGTGACCGCCCTTATAGACACAACGTGTTGGCAGCCACAGCAATCGGGTCGGGTGTGTCGCTGTTGGCTACGGTACGCTCCACTATAGTTAGTTTGATTCTTTTGAACAAATTCGGATCCTAATAATGATTTCATGAAAATACTTTCAGCAATGATTACTAATTACGATCGACTTTCAAAAATAAAATTACTAATTAATAACTAATTATAAACACATGCAACTACTATAAAAAGATATTTATAACTAATAAACAAAATTTTAAACATATTTAATGAAAACACTTGCAACGACACAAAGGTATTTAATTTATTATTGCGATTGCAACGCATTTCCACATTCTATTCATGTTTTTTATGATTTCGAATTCTAAGTTTTGTCTTGTTTTTTTTTTGTTTTTCAATTTCCGACAACTTACTCTCATTTTTCAAAATTTCTCATTCGATCACATAGCTACGCATCTAACCTCTTACAAGATCCCCACTTATTTAGCTCCATTTTGAAATAATTTTCAAATTAAGAAAAACTAGTGCTTACAAGAATAATCTAATTTAATATTTCATTAGATTCCTCCTAATTTACAATAAGTGCAAATATATCCAAAATTAGTCACTGAATTTAAAAAAATAAAAAATAAAGTGCAAAATTTCTGAAAATTAGATGGCCGGCCGGGAAGTGGGATAACAAAAAACTGAATCTAGATGTTAAAATTGCATGTTGGAGTCTCCAGTACTACCGTTGGTTTTGGTTGCAACATTGTTTTAGTTACAAAACTGAAACTAATCTTTGCATGAGATTTGTATGATGTAAAAGATTTTCCAATACGACCAATCTTCTAAGTTAACCATATAAACAAAGATTATAATTTTCTGAAGTGAGCTAGGTAACGATGAAAAACTAATTAACCTTCTCCGATCGATATATGGAAGTCCTAATTTCACTGAAAAGTTAATAGATCGATCGATCGAGATGTCAATTTTTGGAACAATTACGTACTTTGGACGTACCTATAGAAACACATGATCGATATTTTTAAACGAAATAACTCGACAAGTACTAGCTAGCTAGCTTGTAACAAAGACGTACAGATCTAATTTCATGAACTTCGTTGGCCGGCCGCCCTCATTCAGTCCGTGTACGTAATACCCAAATATATATTCATCTTAATATTTTGCTGCCGACATTAATGATTTATGATTATTTGAATTGATTAGTATAATAATATGTATAGTGACATCAATATATCGAAGAAAAGGTTAAATAAGTCGTGATATATGAATAAATGTCAAATATTCTCAATCAACACTTCGTACTAATTTCGACAAGGTTTGTTGATTGTAATCATGTGGAAAGAAATTAAACTGTTTATCAATCAAATAGTTATGGAGCTAGGTAATTATTTAATGGTTATGATTATTATGAGTAGTCAATAGTACTCATATGAAGAGTCAAAATGTCAATTATAGCTACCTCCAACGTACAGTGAGAGGTGGGATATATCACGTGAATAATTGACATTTAGCACTTCCACGTTTAATTTTTAATTTGTTCCAATTTCCACACTACTACTGGACCTCTCAGTTGATGTTACACAAAATATATATTCTTTTAATAAAATAAGAATATATATATATATATGGAAATTCTTCAAGTTATTATAACCTAAATTGTATCAAAGGGTTTAATTTGCATTAAAAATTAATTAACTGAATGCATGCATGCGGCAGATAAAAATAAATAAACTAATGTCAAAGGGTTGGGCTTGCATTTCATTAACCAGCTGCCATTGCCAGTATACAAAAACTAACAACTTCATTAGTTGTAGTTAGTTCCAAGTTGAAATTGCATGTTTTTGTAGAGTTAGTTTTCAAGTTTAATTCAAAATATTGAAATTATATATATGTAACTTCAAGTACTTGTTAGCTCCTGTATTTTAGCAATGGCAGTTTAGTGCAATGCAAAACCTATGACATTGATTTATGTATTTTTGTCTATGGCAGTTTGATACTTTAATGTTTAAGTGCAAACTCTTTTACATGCATGTTTTCATACAAAACATCTCAAAAGAAAAGAAAAAAAATATATGCGTGCATGTTTCATTTCAGCTTTTTAATTTTTATATAATTTTGTCAGCTAATTTTTAAGAGCAAATTTTAGCTTCTTCTTTTTTTTTTTTTTTAAGTTATTACTAACAATAGCTAATAGTTTTTAAAATTTCGATTTTGATGTATATAAATAAGATAGATTTCCAATATGTATATTTATAGCTTTTCCTACAAAAATTGGCAGCAGCAACAAAATTTCCCACCAAAACCCTATCAGCGATTTCACTAATCACTAGTTGTCCAAAATAGTTAACTTAATTATGAGATTACATCGGGATTCATTCAAGTTATGAGACTAAATCCGACCCGAAGTCTAACATATATATGAGAGACCAAATTGGGAATTTTCCCTGATTTCAAAGTTGATCGTCAAAGTTGCACTATATACTATTAAATTGTAAGATCTTGTTGCCAAAATAGCAGAATGTGTAAGTCAGGGCATGGTTAGATTCTCAGATAGATCAGGACGAAACACAGCAGCTGGCAATTGGAATACGATAAGTCGATAACAACCAGAAAAAGTTAGAAATTAATATCTAATGACCCCATTACTCAATAACTACGACATTAGACGTTGACATTCTTCTTAATTTCCATCCACTCTTTATCAAGCATCATAACTTACATCAACTTAATTGTCGGCAGATCTACTGGGAGTCTGGGACTTGTTCACTTTGTTAAACCATCCGCATCGAAATATTTAATTGTTTGATATGAGATAGTTTAACACACCTCGTTACCGCGGAATATGTCACGCTTTTCATTTTAACTATTTTATATTGAAGCATGATTAACTATTTAACTATAATGTATGTACACTATACAACTGACCACACATTTTTTTCATATATACTGTCAACGTCAAGACTTGCCATCAGATACATAAGTAATTATGTGTATCTTTTTTGGGTACAAAAGTAAATGTTATTGAGGTTTGCTAATTCGCAATTTCGCACAGCATAGCTTCACTGGTTCACCATCTATATGGGCTTAAGCACAAAACAAAGAATTCATAAGCCCATATATTCAACTTTTCTTCCTTGCCTCTTCCTGGAGTTGAGTTGGGCCATGAAAAACAAAAAAGTTGAGAATTAACAAAATTCTCCGTGTCTAAACCCTAAAGGCCGGCCCAATTATTAATTTTCTCCTGTTGTCTTAAAGTGAAAAGATTCTTCCTGAAAGTACTATTACAAGTGTTATCTTCTATGAAATATTGAAATCAAGCCATGCATCATTTAATCACTAGATTTTGATGATAACAGATAACACACGCAAAAAACATATATAATATAACAAAAAGGAAAGAAAACAAAAGGGCCGGCGAAAATCCCTACATCTGATCAGTGTAAAATGTAAATCTATTGGAGCTTCATATCTTGCTCCCTTTATACTTAAATTGATTTTCACAAGCGGCAAGCCCATCATCATTTCCCATCGGATTCCGCCTTAGACACGTCGTTCTCCACCACCACCGCCGCCTTCAGGAAAGGCACGCCGCTGATAGACTGCGAAACTGGAGTACCACCACCATTATTAGCCTTAAGAACAGCAACATGACCACCATCCTCAGTACTCTTATATTTATACCACATCGAACAGTAGAGATAATTGAAAAAATTAATCACACTCAAAATCGCCAAAAACCAGTAAAACAAATTCAAATTATTCGCATCCAAATCCTGCCCATGCAACCACCCCTGTTTGCTCGGCGCAATCCTCTTCGTCACCGCATTAATACACTCCACCAAAACGCTACTCAAAAAATACCCTAAAGACAGCGAAATCCACGTAAACGAAGTCGACAGCGATTTCATCCCCGCCGGCGCTTCTTTATAGAAAAACTCCAGCAAACCCACGAGAGTAAACATATCTGCAATCCCGAAAATTCCATACTGAAAAGACAACCAGAAAAGACTAATCGGCTCCAAACGGTTCGTCTTCACCGATTGGTTTCTTCTCTTGACTTCGACCAAAGCTGCCACCGCCATGGACACGGCGGAGAGAACCAGTCCGACGCCGACACGTTGCAGCTCGGTGATACCGGATGGGTGTTTTGTGAATTTGCGCGCAAAGGGGACGAAAAGACGGTCGTAGATGGGGAGTAGGATGACCATGAAGACTAGAGGGATGACGGGGATTGAGGCGGGGGGGACTTTGAAAGAGCCGAGATGGGTGTTCATTATGTAGCCTTGTTGGACGGAGAAGGTTTGGAGTTGGGCTAAGCATGTGTTCATGATGATGGTGCTGAATATGATTGGCAGCATTCGCGTTAGGACTTTGACTTCTTCGATTTGAGTTACGGTGCAGACTTTCCAGCTGATGGGCTCTGTATTTTGGGGGAGAATTGCTGCTTTGTCTAGCCACCTAGTAATTGATAATATATCAAGTATATAAATAAATAAAATAATCAGCATATATATATATATATATATATATATATATGACATGATTCATTAAGTAGTAGTGATACTGATATTAGTAGAAGCATGCAGTACCTAAATTGATCAGTACGAGCAATCTTTACTATCACTGGTTCTGCTGCATCTTTCTCATTCAACTCGTACAACTCAGTCGTGCTCTCAGCATGCGACAGATGTCGATTCTTTATGGCAACGACGATAACCTGATCATGTGAAAGACAAATTAAATTACAACTGATCAATTAAAAATATTGTAATATATATCCTTTTATCTCGATCAGCAATTAAATTAACCTGTGTAATTCTAATTAAAGGGCTATCTCTGGGGAGTTGAATGCGGTAAAACGACTTCCCAAGAGAAAGAATACAAAAACCGGCAAAGGCGGCGACCGTGGTGATTAGAAAGCCCTTCCACCAGTTTTTATTGTGATTGCTTGTGGCAACATAAACAATGAAAGTAACTCCAATTGTTGCGCCACCAACTGCGCTGAGCAATAGCCAGTTGAAATAGCTTGTGAGGCTCTTGGCTTCTTTGGGATCTTTCGCATCAAATTGGTCGGCACCAAGGGCGGGAAGGGCACCCCTAACCCCACCCACCCCGAGTGCCATCAAACACAGCGAGACGTAGAAGTACACTTCCGGACCACCATGCAAGCAGTGTGATGATGTGCCAAAACATGCAGGTTTTGGCAGCAAACTAGCGGTGTGAGCTTGAATTGTAATCATGGCTAAGGCCTAATTAATATGGGAGGAAAATTATTAATTCATTAGCTAGCTAGCTAGCTAGAGATGTTAAAATTAGTTTGAAAGTTGTTGTGTGTTGACAAGTTTGAGCTCATCGATCAAACAGTTCAAATTACGTACCAAGACTTCTATGACACCGAAAATGAGAGTGGTATGGAATCTATTTAGGTAAGTGTCTGAAATGAATCCACCAACAATTGAGAGCAAGAAAGTTGATCCCATGAGGTTTGTGAGTGTGTTTGCTGCATCGGTCAGATCAAAGAACATCTTGTACGAGAAGTATAGCACCAAGCTCACCATGTTCGCTATAAATCCCATGTTCTCCAATGCCATCAAAGCTATATCAATCATTTTCTGTTAAAAATTAATCTTATACAAACAAGTATATATATATATATATATATATTTTTTTTAAAGCTTTTGAATATCACCATAAATGAAAGTTGTAGCTCTGAGCCCTCCTTTTCCTTTGGTTTCTGGACCATGTATGTTGTCGTACCCTGACTCTGCGTCGTTCCCCTGTTTTCATGGCATCAAAATATTAGCTCATCATACAGTACTTAAATTTGCTTATTTGTCGTAGAAATTAGGAAATACCCACTCACCATGGCTAGCTGCAATTTGAGTGGAATATAATACTGCAGGCAAATTAAAGTTAGAGAAACCAAACGTGGGATTAATTAATATGTGAAAGAGGAAATGGGATTCATGATAGATATAGGCAGTAAAATACATTGCATATAACGTCAAATTACATATGATTCATCGCCTTCTTGTTTTTTTACTCTGTCCCTTTATACTTAGTTCATGATTTGGACACAGACCCTGCCTATAGCAGCCAAGTTTTCTTGTTTAACTTTCGTAAGTTATATTCCCTACTTATGATTCCCTGTTTGTCGGTATCTATACTTAGAAAAACAAGATAGATACTTTAATTTTTATTTTTTTAACTTAAAATCGATGCGAGCGCATCATACGGTTTTTACCGAGAACCACCCCTTATATATAAATTCAACGAGTCCAAATCCCAATCAACAAATAAGAAGCCAAGAACACGACTAAAGATAAGCCATGCAATCGGCGAAATTGAAACCTAACACGGTAAACAACTAAAGAAAACAAGCTAAAATAGAGGTGATGCTCTAAAACAAAAGGTAACCTATTAAAATTAGTATCGATCCCTACAAGCATGAAAACTAATTAAAATCGGCAATCCAGAGCCAACTGCCGCCCTTAATCGATCCCCATCATGAGTTTGTCGTATCCCCAATTGAAAAGATGATCCATAACTTTGCAAGAATAGATAGACAGGACTCCAAGCCAAGCTTCTCATGCTCATCAATCCCCGAACCGAATGCCAACAATTCCAAAGAAGACACAATCTGCTTCTCGTTCCCAAGCAAAGCAAATCGACAAGCACAAGATAGATACTATTTGTTTTATCAGCTTAAAATCTCTGTTTGTCCTTGTAGGTGTTGAGTATATTCGACCGATGCGGGATTAATTATATATAATATCAAAATTAATCATATACAGTACAACTATGTAAAGATGGAAAATTTATAATTATATCTTTTGATCACTTTTTGAATCCAAAGATATATATATATATATATATCTTAATTTAGGGAATAAAAATTGCTGAGATGAATCTTATTAAGGGCTTTGGAATATCTATGAGAGGGGGGGGGGGGGGGGGGGGGGGGGGGGGGGCAGTTGGTAATAATGGATCATAATTCATAACCATATTCATATTAATATTTCGAGATAGTAACTTGTACAATAGCAATTTTTTACACATTAACCTAACTTTTGTGGCAATTAAATGACAATTTTACGCATTAGATGAGTATGTAATTTCTTGACATTTAAAATCGTAGTGACTAATGGTCTTGTAACATCGTTTTTCAAGTGACACCAAGTTGATTCAACCATTGACTAGTATATATGTGTGCTTTTCCTATGATCTAATTTATATTTTGAGATAAAATTGTCATTAATGTACTACATAAGTTAAATTAGTGGGACCAAAATTACTACTACACAAGTTACTGTCCAAAAATATCAATATGACCACAGTTATTATCCCAAATTGCATTTTTTCCACTTTCTAATTAATGATTCCAAGTATTTTGGTTAATTTAAATGTCTAGGTCATGAATTGAATAACCATGTGTAGCCTTCAAAACGTATACAAATATTAGGAGAATCAATAATAAGATTTTCATAAGTTGAACCGCAGTCAAATTAAAGATAAGTAATTACCAAAAGAAAACAAAGAATATAATTCAGGCCAAGATAAAATAAACTATCGGTAAAAACCTAAGGATATGCTCGCATCGGTTTTAGTTTTAAAAAAAAAATACAATGAACTAATTGTTTAAGAAATGGACAAAACACACACAAATATTAGCCTTCTCAGTTATCTTTAACTTAGTAAATTCTAGTTCTACTCTAATTATCTTAAATTGAGATTGAATAAGTATAAGTTTGTGGAAATGCTACACATGTTTTCTTAATCTCTACTCTCTAGATTAATTTTTTTGTACATATGAATATTTTCATGAAAATTAAGCAAATGCACACTACCTATGTTGCACGCATACGACACGACACGACACGGACACGACGACACGGATTTTTTAAAAATTTTAGGACACGACACGGCTCCGACACGGCTGACTAATATAAATTTTAATAAAAATATAAATGTTCATATATAATATATGTGCAAATATTAATTAAAAAATAAATTTATCATAATATAATATAATTATTAGTAAAATTTAAATATACGAATTGATTATTATGTTAAAAGAATATTATAATTTGTATATTATAATATTGTGAGAATCAATTAAAAATAATAAAAAAATAAATTGAAATTAATTTAATACACCATTTCATTCATTTATAATTTTTTATTTTTTTTCAAATAAATTTTGACTCTTTTAAATAAAAAAATTAAAAAAAATTGAGTTTGTCATGTCAGACAGTTCCCTCAGCTGTGTCCTAGCCTTGTCGGATACTCCCCCAACCGTGTCCGACACCGTATCCTAAATTTTTTTTTTCGAACACTTTTTGCCGTGTCCGACACATGTCGGAGCCGTGTCGGACCCGTGTCCGTGTCCGACACGTATCGGATACTGCACGACAAATTTTTTGTCATGTCCGTGCTTTGCAGCACATTACTGATATCCAATATTTTGGACCCAACTCAACGAGACAAAAGGCCCAGAAATTACTGAACATACAATAAGAACCCACTTAAAACAAATTCCTAATTTGAGTAAAGGACATAATAACCAAAAATAAGGTAATTAAGAACCATAACCCTAATACAATTTCAACTACGAATATATATGTTTATATAAAGGGGTCGGAATCCATTATCAAAAGCCACCAAAAATATACCAAAATTCTCAAACACTCAAACAAAATTATACAAAATTAATTATTGAAGCGTTATTTTCGAACGCATAACATATTTGGAGCAACTATTTTTTATTTTTTTTTCTTTTGTAGGATATGGCTTGATCAATAGTAACAGCATCCTAGCTCCATGCACATTAATTAGTTATCCATTAGCATGACCGAACCTCTCCTAATTATAATACTTGTTTTTCAAGAACGTAAACATATCTAACTAACTAATAAACTATGCTGATGTGTGTTAAAGATAATTAATAGTAATTTGTAATTTGTTCAACTCAAAGTCAAGAATGGTGGCTATCTACATAGGTGGCAATATAAAATGAAGGAGGCAATGAAGATGCAACAATTTTGATGAGTAAGCTATTAGCTTTGGCAATCAACCATTCCTTGATGAAAGAAACATCATCCAACTATATATGGGTGTTTGACATCTAGCATAAGAGCTTTTGATTCAACTTGAAGTTTGCTTCACTTCTCAAGATTATAGCCGACAGTCTATGCTTATAAATAGATGACTTTTAGTTTGTTTTTGGAATCACTATTTTTTGCAGAGAGAAATAGATAGAGTGACTCCAAATCATATAGTTTCTCGAGAGCAAGAGTGTGGCAAATATAGTGTAAAATATTTCCAAGTTTTAATGCATGAACTTAGGAAAATACATGTGCAATACTCTGTTTTTTGTTGATATATAGCCTCTGTTGAAGAACAATACTTGCTTTTTTATTTTTACACCCAAATATACCAAATCAAGACAAGCCATGTGAGGGATGTATTTATGGAAAAATGCATCGCCTGCCATTTCCAAAGATTTCTTATAGAGCCAAAGTTCCTCTTGAGATAGTTCATGCTGATATTTGTGGACCAACACAAACACCATCCTTGAGTGATAGCAGGTATTTTCTTCTCTTTGTTGATGATTATACCAGAATGATGTGAGTTTATATTCTAAAGCAAAAGTCAGAAGCATTCTCTAAGTTCTTGGATTTTAAAGCAAATGTAGAGAATCAATGTGGCAACAAAATCAAAGTTCTTAGAACCGATCGTGGTGGTGAATTTATCGGTAATGCCTTCATGAACTATTGCAAAGAAAAAGGAATTCATCGCCAACTCACAGTTCGTTATAGTCCATAACAAAACGGAGTCGCAGAACGAAAAAATAGAACTATTGTTGAAATGGCGAGAAGCATGATGACTGGTAAAGGACTTCCAAAAAAATCCTGGGCAGAAGCTGTAAATGCAACAGTTTATATTTTGAATCGCTCACCTACCAAGGCGGTTCCAAATAAGACACCATATCAAGCGTGGCATGGCAGAAAGCCACAAGTAAGTCATTTCAAAATTTTTGGTTGCGTAGCTTATTCTCACATTCCATCTCAAAAAAGAGAGAAGTTTGATTTTAAAGGAGAAAAACTCATATTTGTTGGATATAGTGACGAATCTAAGGCATATCGTCTACTAGATCCAAAGACAAACAATCTTATTATCTCTCGAGATATAATTTTTGATGAAAAGCAATCATGGAACTGGGAAGAAAATGAAAAAATGAAAACAAAAATAGTGTATATTCCTAGCCCCTCTACTTCAACAAATCATATTGATCAACCAAGTACAAGTTCTAGTCCTAGCTCTCCAGAATCACCAGATGAATTTTATCCAGAATCTGAAAGCCCAATCAGAAGGGTACGTAGTTTAAGAGAAGTTTATGAAACGTGTGATGTTGCATATTTTGCTTGTGAACCGCAAAATTATGAAGACGCTGCAAAAGAAGAAGTTTGGTAGATTGCAATGGATGAAGAAATATCAAGCATTGAAAAAAATAAAACATGGGAACTTGTAGACCTTCCCGAAGGAAAAAGTGTGATTGGAGTCAAATGGATTTACAAGACAAAATACAAAGAAGATGGCTCTATTCACAAGCACAAAGCCCGCCTTGTAGCAAAAGGATATTCTCAACAGCCAGGTGTCGATTTTAATGAAACATTTGCTCCAGTTGCTCGAATGGAGATAATCAGAATTGTTTTAGCATTTGCAGCACAACTTGAGATACCTGTTTTTCAATTAGATGTAAAATCTGCATTTCTCAATGGAGTTCTTGAGGAAGAAGTCTATGTGGAGCAACCCGAATGCTATGTTATCAAGGGAGAAGAAGAAAAAGTCTATCGACTCCAAAAAGTGTGATATGGATTGAAACAAGCACCGAGAGCCTGGAACAGTAAAATTGATGGTTATTTTCAACAAAATGGATTTCATAGAAGCCAAAGTGAACCATCATTATACGTAAAGAAAAGCAAAAATGATATTCTTATTATATGTCTTTACGTAGACGATCTAATTTATACAGGAACAAATTCTGAAATGGTGCAAGAATTTAAGGCGGCAATGATGAGGGAGTACGAAATGACTGACTTGGGTCTCATGAAATATTTTCTTGGAATTCAAGTGAGACAATCAAAAGGAAAAATATTTATTTCTCAAGAAAAATATCTTGAAGAAATATTAAAGAAATTCCAGATGAGTAATTGCAAGGCAATATCAACTCCACTTGCAGTCAATGAAAAATTGAAGTTGAATGATGGTGCTAATAAAGTTGATGCAAGGACATACAGAAGCTTAGTTGGTTCCTTAATCTATTTGACAAATACAAGGCCTGATATTGTTTATCCAGTCAGCTTGATTTCAAGATTTATGCATGATCCAAGTAAGTTACACTATACTGCAGCAAAAAGAATTCTACGGTATTTACAAGGCACTAAGAAATTCAATATCAAGTATGTTAAAGAAAAGGAAAATAAACTTATTGGATATACCGACAGTGATTGGGCTGGATCACTTGATGATCGCAAAAGTATATCGGGGTATGTTTTTTGTCTTGGATAAAAAATAATATCATGGGCCTCTAAGAAGCAAAAAATAGTGTCTCTTTCTTCAGCAGAAGCAGAATATATAGCCGCCACCGACGCCGCTTGTGAAGCTGTTTGGCTAAGACGAATTATGGAGGATATTCAACAAATTCAAGATACTCCCACCATAATTTTTTGTGATAATATGCCAACCATTGCAATGACAAAGGATCCTGTTTTCCATGCAAGGACAAAGCATATTGAACTTCGTCATCACTTTATAAGAAGTCTTGTTCGTGAACAAGAAATTCAGTTGGAGTTCATAAATACAGGAGATCAGCTAGCAGACGGATTTACTAAAGCTGTAAGCTCCAACACTTTTGAGAAGTTCAGGAGAAGTGTACAAATTACAAATTAAGAGGGGGTGTTAAAGATAATTAATAGTAATTTGTAATTTGTTCAACTCAAAGTCAAGAATGGTGATTATCTACATAGGTGGCAATATAAAATGAAGGAGGCAATGAAGATGCAACAATTTTGATGAGTAAGCTATTAGCTTTAGCAATCAACCATTCCTTGATGAAAGAAACATCATCCAACTATATATGGGTGTTTGACATCTAGCATAAGAGCTTTTGATTCAACTTGAAGTTTGCTTCACTTCTCAAGATTATAGCCGACAGTCTATGCTTATAAATAGATGACTTTTAGTTTGTTTTTGGAATCACTATTTTTTGCAGAGAGAAATAGATAGAGTGACTCCAAATCATATAGTTTCTCGAGAGCAAGAGTGTGGCAAATATAGTGTAAAATATTTCCAAATTTTAATGCATGAACTTAGGAAAATACATGTGCAATACTCTGTTTTTTGTTGAGATATAGCCTCTGTTGAAGAACAATACTTGCTTCTTTATTTTTATACCCAACAATGTGTTCATTTTTATAGCAGATGTCTGACAATCTATGCATGTATTTAAATTACCCTAAAATAACATCTATGTTAACTAATCTAGCTAGCTATGAGTATCATTGATATCAATTATTATTCTCTTCTCTATATAAACACGACCATGCCCTTCACTATATATATATCCAACATATATACATAATGGCTGCTTCTCTAAGAGTCTGCATTTGTGTATTAATATTGTTAGTTATTAATTTTACTTTGAATGGCGAGTCTCGTCATCTTGAGGAAGTAGTAGAATCAAGTTTACTTAACTCCAAGCGCGCGCGTCTTGGTGTTATTTGCCTCCAGCTGGGGATCGAGATGGACAAAAATATTCCGATTATAAAGTGTTTTGATCTAGGAGGAAATGACAAGTTGGAGAAGAAAAACAAGCTGTATTAGGAGAAAAAAGGACTACTCTGTAAACTCTTTCCTATCTATTGTACTGCTGGTGCTTCAAAATCTGCTATTCCCGATCATAACTAAATACTCGATCGATTTAAATTCAGATGATCGTAATATCATGCATCTTGGAGAAGATCTAATAAATAACTTTTGCATGCCATGAATAAATGACGCCAATTAAGAAACTTCGTATATTTCGATACTATTACATGCATCTATGTATTGTTTTAGGTCGATCAATAGAAAGTATATATATAAGAATAAACATATATGATCGATGTGCGTCAAAGATAATATATAATGTATTAATATTTTGCTTTTTTTTTTCTATCATGTAGAACTGTGGTTTGGTTTCTCAAATTAAGGGATGGCTTAACCTTATTCGCATTTAAACCATTTTAAATTTGTATATTCTTTTATCAGTTTCTCATATGACTTTTTCATAGTATTTTTCCTGCTTTTATTTAAAATGAGAAACAAAAGAAACAAACTCTAATATACAATAATTGTGAAAGGAAAAATTGCAATTTTGGTCCTATAATATATTGTATTTTGCAAGTTTGGTCTTTATATTTTAAAAATAGGCAACTTTAGTCCTATTGTAATTGTACTGTTGCAAGTTTGGTCCTATCATCAAGTTTTTGATGGAAAAACCATGTGCTCTGCATGTCTAGCGTTAGGGTTGGAAATTTGGGTGAAATTAATCACGTTTCCCGCACATGAATCGGGTAAGTTTAGATGTGTTCGATAGATAAGTCAATAAAAACTTACATATAAATCCGTATTACAGTGACTACAAAACATGCTAATATATGGCTCTTGAATTCGGATATTCATTTCGGAATTTTCTGGATTTTCACCATTTACCTATGAAGCAAGCCATGAAAAATATATTTCGTTATAACACACATCATAGGGTCGATCTACTGAAAAAAGTCACTAACATTCGAAGCACAAGTTTCAAATTTAATCATGGGATTTTTCTTTGTCCACAACGCCACAGTGCCACAAAAATACGTTGCCTTAAGGAAGAGGTTGAAGAAGAAGACATGATAAATAGTAAGAATGAAAGAGATAGACATTGATAGTGAATATGAATAAAGAGAATTATGATATTTATTGGCCAAATTTTTCTCAATTTTCAGGTTTAGGATTTCAATTTTCTTTTCCAAGTGAAAAACCGACCGAAAATTTTAACAGTTAACAGTCAAACTTGACGACAGAACCAAACTTACAATTACAATTACTACAGAACTAAAGTTACATATTTTTAAAATATAAGAACTAAACTTACAAAATACAATATACTAGAGGACCAAAATTACAATTTCCCCATTATGAAAATTCAATCAAGTTAAATTGTGTATTGTCACCTTAAAAATAAACTCGGTGTGTCAAGAATTAGAAAGAAAGAAGAAAGAAAAAAGCCCTTATAATTTTCCTTCACTTTGATTATCAAGAGGAGCTCTAAAAGAGGCGGGAACTCAGAAAGTATCCCAAACCCTACTTCCCTTCTTCGACTTCTTCCCAACCGTGTAAACACAATATTGCAGCGCTTTCTTCAGTTTTCTGCAAATCAAATGGGAATAAAGGTATATAATCGCCGCTAATTCAATTCTATTAATTCCTTTTCTTTCCTTCTCTAGAACTTCAATTTTTGTTTCTTGTGATTTTTCTAGGGTTTAACGAAGCTATTGGCGGACAATGCGCCGAAGGCGATGAAAGAGCAGAAATTTGAAAGCTATTTTGGCCGCAAAATTGCTATTGATGCCAGTATGAGCATTTACCAGTTCCTTGTACGTACACTCCCCATTTTGTCCCTAATCGCGTCTTAGATTGTTGTACAGTTTATGACTTAAAAGGGCAATGCTGAGAAAGGATATGGCTAGTCATTGGAAAATTTTCTGCCAGTCCGTTGATTATATCTGTTTTGTAATTCACTAATGAATAATTTCTACTGCGATATCTTAGTTACATCTGCTCTGTAGTCTGGTAGCCTGTTATTCATGCTAAATGATTTGTTGTTAGAAAGGTATGAACATTCTGGAGTGTTTCGATTTGGGTATTTGTCGATAGACAAAAGTTGAAAATTTTGAAATTGCTGAAATCTCTTCGCCAGCTCCAAAAAATTAGTATGCATGCTTAGATGATTTTATTTTGACTATTATTGCAGATAGTAGTTGGAAGAAGTGGCACTGAGATGCTCACCAATGAAGCTGGTGAAGTGACTAGGTAATCTATCTCTAATTTCAAGCTGTTTTCTTGCCATTGGAATTGGTAATACATAATGGATAATAGTTAAAGGGCTAAGTTTAGCAAATCAGTTCAATTAGAACTCCTAATCTGAAATTATGGACGACCATCTGTGTATTAAATCTCCCCATTTACAAAATTTGTAAGCATTCCATATGTATTTTGTTACTGACAAAATTTTCTTGAGGGCCCTCTCCTTAAATTTGAAGTAGTCATATTATCATCCAAAAAGTATGTGTGAAAGCACGTTTCGTGCTAACTTCCTGAATACTCATAGAAGGACACGTGCCCGTGTTTGTAGTTGCAAGAGTATGTTTTAAAAGAACAGTTTGATGGATTTATCTCCTAGGTTATCCATTCGAAAATCCCATTCTAATTGGTGGTGTTACTGTATTTAAATCACTTTACTGTTCTCCCTAATTTGTGTCTTTTTGTAGTCATTTGCAAGGTATGTTCACAAGGACAATCAGACTTTTGGAAGCTGGAATTAAGCCGGTGTAATTAGTTTCATCATCTTACAAGTTTTGTTATGTACCATATTTTTTTTTTTGAAAACTTTGACTTTTCCTAAATATCTCGGCCTTTTTGCCTCAGTTATGTTTTTGATGGGAAGCCTCCTGATTTGAAGAAACAAGAACTTGCAAAGCGGTATTTGATGCTCTATCTCTGTCCACTGTTAAGCTACTTCCAATTTTTGGTTGATCCTTGTTAAGATTTTAAGTCCGGTAACTGCAGATATTCAAAAAGAGCTGATGCTACTGAGGACCTAAATGATGCTCTAGAGGTGGACTATAATTAGAGTCGTCCAAAAATGAGTTTTTGTATCCATGCTTACAACATCTACTCTCCATGACCCTTTCTCATATATCTCATCACATATTTCACGTAACATAATGTTTTTCTCATAGCATAAGGTTTTTGTGGTCATTACAGTCTGGGAACAAGGAGGATATCGAAAAATTCAGTAAAAGAACAGTAAAGGTAAGCTTTCTTTCATTTCCTTTAACCACTTAAATATGCAAGTCTTTGCTAGTTCTATAGAAATAAATCTTACTTTGCTTGGCTTTTCAATGGAATGTGTAACTTGTTTGAGGCAAATGATGTATTAATTTTCTGAAAGACCTAATACTTGCGAGAGGTAAGAATTGTTGGACGCTTATGTAACCAGTAGGATGTATAACTGGAACTTTCTTAGAAACTTTCCTAACCTGCTATGTTTCAATTTATTAGAAAATTTGTCTTACCTAGAAAGATAACAAAGATATGCAAATTTGGAATGTGTTTTAACTTCCAGGCCTCCTATGCAATTATGCAACAGTACTTCGTAACACAACAAGGTGTTAACTTTTCATCTGATAGTTAGCAAGCACCATATCCTCCTTGAAGTTAATGGAGTTCAAGAATTTAGCTTCATATGAACATAAGTCTTGCTACCTAAAACATTACACAAAAGTGGCACATTTAGTTTCACTGATTTTCCTTCCTTTTAAGTTGCATCAATACTATAAACTGGAAATTTCCATATGTACAAGCAATTTGAGACGTTCACTTTGATTGTGCAGGTTACAAAGCAACACAATGATGATTGCAAAAAGCTTCTTAGACTTATGGGAGTACCAGTTATTGAGGTGATCCTGTAGAATTAGTTCTTCTCATAGTTTTCTACACTTATATTCTTGCTTGGAATATTTCACTATCCTTGTGTCCTGGGGACAAGCAATTTTGTGATTCCTTTTGGTTGGTAACTTACTTAGGCTCCTTCTGAAGCAGAAGCACAATGTGCCGCACTTTGCAAAGCAGACAAGGTATGCATATTATTCCATGCTGAATATTGTCAAACAACTTTTTGTAGGAAAGATTTTTTAATTTTTATATATTCATATTCCAGTTTCCACGAAAAACAGTGTTCTTTTATGTAATTAAGAGAAATTATGTGAAATAGGAAGCTATATATAGGTTCTTGGCTTCAGATCAAAAGTTATTCAACTCAAGACTTCAGATATATTTTCGAACTTTACTGTGTACCAGGTTTATGCTGTGGCTTCTGAAGACATGGACTCACTGACTTTTGGAGCACCAAGATTTTTGCGCCATTTAATGGATCCTAGTTCCAAGAAAATTCCAGTAATGGAATTTGAAGTCTCGAAGGTACTAAAGTTATTAGTCAAATTCTAAGCGTCTTGTTTCTGATTAAGTGATGTATCACAGGTTTTGGAGGAATTGGACCTCACAATGGATCAATTTATAGACCTTTGCATTCTCTCGGGCTGCGATTACTGCGACAGTATAAGAGGTAATAATGCTTTGGGGATGGTGTTTGTTTGTCTATGGAAATTACTTATTTATCTCTACATTTCCCAAGTAAAACCTGTTTGGACAGATGTTGAGATAAATTCATGTAAGCTGTACTCTGTATCTAGGTATTGGGGGCTTGACTGCTTTAAAGCTGATTCGCCAACATGGCTCGATTGAGAACATTCTGGAGAATATTAATAAAGAAAGGTGCTTTATAGGTTTTATCAAATTATAAAAAGCTTTCTGATTCATAATCGAAATATTTAGATTTCAGAGTTACTTGATTTTCTGTCTCAATAGGAGTTACACATTAAAACTATGTTCTTTCAGATACCAAATAGCAGACGACTGGCCATACCAAGAGGCTCGAAGGCTCTTTAAGGAACCATCAGTTTTCATAGATGATGATCAACGTGAACTTAAGTGGACTCCTCCAGATGAAGAAGTGACGACTTTTGCATTGTTTTGGCGTTTACCTGTCTGACAATTTAGTATTGTGTGACTAACGTACATATTGATTTTCCTTCAGGGATTGATAACTTTTTTGGTTGACGAAAATGGATTCAACAGTGATAGAATAACTAAGGCATGTTTACATATTTGTGAATGTTATACTATTTTTCCCTTCCATCTCCCTTTCTGCCAGGAAAGAGAAACCCTATCATCTTTTCGTCTAATTCATATCTCGATATATTTAGGCAATAGAAAAGATCAAGGCGGCCAAGAACAAATCATCCCAAGGCCGGTAAGAAAGAATCAAAGAGTAGAAGTCAAATTAAAATCTTACCTTGGTAAATGCCACTTTCTCACTCTATTTCTCTGAACAGGTTAGAATCATTTTTCAAACCAGTTACTAATGCATCAACACCTGCTAAAAGAAAGGTATGTTAGTCTCTGCTGGTTAATTAATAGATTGAGTGTTTAATTATGTCTTAGTTGTGTATCCTGGATAATGAGCTTTTTTTATGGCAGTTTTTATTAGCGATCGACTTGATTTTGTTGGGGAAATTTTGCTACTAAAAGCCTTTAGTGCCTGCTTTATGAATAAATAAGATCCGTGTCAATTCATTCTACAATAATTGCCTATTTTATAGTAAATAATGGGGAGATTCATATGTATCCTTGTCTACTTGGCTTTTTTTTCATTATGTGTTTATGATATTTTCTCATTTATTATTCTGAATGTTTCGGACATCTCAATGACAGGAGACTACTGGAAAACCTGAGAAGGAATCTGCTAACAAAAAGACAAAAGGTGGAGCGGGTAAGAAGAAGAAGTAGAAAACCTGTCTTCCAATTGGGACTTGGAGTTGCTTGTATAGATTTGAAGTGTCCCAAAAAAATTCGACTAATTTAGCTAGTCGAGTAGCCTTTGTAGCTAACTGTATGAGCTTTTGGGGATTTGTGATCCTTTACAAGTTCCATCATGTTGATGTTATATGTATGAGTTCAATACATTGATTTCCCATCCTCTAATATTCTGTGTTAATTATTTTGTTATTTATTTTGTGTTAGATTTGCTTGCACAGGGAACGCAACACTTAGTAAATACAGGCTCATTTGTTGCAGCATCTTGAACTGTAGCAAACTAGCAATTGTATTCCGCAACTGAATAGTTGCTTACCCCCACCACAAATGAGCCAAAAGTACCACAATATATTTTTTCTTACTCTGTGACTAGAATTTAATGGTAGGAAAATTTTGGACAAGGGGAAAATAGAAAAATATATTTAAAAACAAGCGGCGACTCAAGCTTTATTTGAGGAGGGGGGCGGAATTAGAAGTTTTACGAATTTATACATAATAAGTGGTTATAAAATTAATCAGACTGAAATTACAGTTGCACAAAATATTTATTTGTAAATAGAATACAAAATTTTGGATATAAGAAGAAACTTATGTAAACTCGCAAACCCGTCTTCCTCTTTCATTACTCTGGTAGTGCTTTAAATGTCAAAAGCTCCTCACATCCTTTCCTTCCTACATCATTGCAATAATGTTCACACACTATACAAAATACATGCACAGGTAATCACTAACGGCTACTTCACCCTTCCCTCCATTTCGAACAAACTTTTGAACTCCTACGCTCTCTCCAATTCCTTACCTCTATGTCAGATCCTCTTCCACCGAATAGACAACCCACATACTCTACATTGGAATACAATTATCAAAGCTTTTTCTCAGAGCCCAAATGCTGCACAAGCCATCTATTACTACAATCACATGGTTTCCAATTACTCTTCTCGCCCCAACAGGATCACTTTCTCGTTCTTGCTCAAGGCGTGTGAAAAAACTAAGGCTGAAAGTAAGTGTAAGGAGATTCATGGGTCAATAATACGATCTGGGTTTGTATTGGATGTGGTTGTTTGTACCAATTTGATTCGCTCTTATGCTGAATTTGGGGAACTGGATAGTATGAGGACGGTGTTCGACGAAATGCCTGAGAGGGATCTAGTCGCATGGAATTCGATGATTTCTCGTTATTCCCATATGGGCTTTCATACTGAAGCACTGAAACTGTTTGATGAAATGAAGATTATGGATGTTGGTTTTGATGGGTTCACTCTCGTTAACTTGTTGTCTGCTTGTGCTCGTGTAGGCTCGTTAAACATTGGTGTGAAGTTGCACGAGCTGGGGAGTGAAAAGGGCCTGTTGGATAATATTTTTGTGGGAAATGCCCTAATTGATATGTATGCCAAATGTGGAAGCTTAGACAAAGCTGTTTCTGTGTTCTATGGGATGAAAAAGAGAGACATTTTCTCCTGGAACTCAATCATAGTTGGTTATGGTGTGCATGGATTTGGTGACGAAGCAATTTCATTTTTCAAGAAAATGCTGATTGCTGGAGTGAAGCCCGACTCTATTACATTTCTTGGTTTGTTGTGTGGATGCAGTCACCAAGGCTTGGTCAGTGATGGTGTTGATTACTTTCACTTGATGACCTCAAAATTTGATTTGGAGCCGAATGTAAAACATTATGGATGCATGGTTGATTTATTTGGGCGAGCTGGGAAACAAAATAAAGCACTTGAGGTTATTGAGAACTCATCATTTTCCAGTAGTGCAATATTATGGAGGACTTTTCTAGCTTCTTGCAAGATTCATAAAGATGTTGATAATGGTGAGAAGGCAATGAAGAAGCTAAACAAACTTGGAACATTGAATGCTGGAGACTGCATACTTCTAGCTGGGATTTATGCCGATGCTAGAGATCTTCATGGGGTGGCAAGAATGAGAAAATTAATAAAATATGAAGGCCTAACAACGACACCAAGTTGGAGTTGGATTGAAATTGATGGGCGGATCCATAAGTTTGTGGTTAATGACAGGTCCCATCTTGATTCTGAGGAAATATACTGGAAATTAGAAGAGATGGTTCATAAGGTAAGGATTGTTGGCTATGTTGAGTTTGAACAATTTCAGGGGAGAATTGGTTCGTGTCATAGTGAAAAGCTGGCATTGGCTTTAGGATTGTTGCGAATGGGTGAAGGGACTTGCATTCGGATTGTGAACAACCTTAGAGTGTGTAAAGATTGTCATTCATTCACCAAGTTTGTCTCCAAAGCTTATGATAGAGAAATTGTGGTTAGAGATCGAGTTCGTTTCCATCACTTCAAGAATGGTTTGTGTTCTTGTAAAGACTATTGGTGAGACACCAAAAACCACAGAAAAAAGACCTACTCCTTGAATATATTCAATTATTCATGTTCATACTTCTCTGGCAATGGACTCTAATGACTAATATTATTGGTATCTTACTATGAAACATCAAGGAAAAGGGAGAGTTCAATTAAACTTACGCATATTAAATACGTATATAAAGTTATAAAAATGTTTGCGCCCAAGTCCTCTTTTTTTTTTGCTTTTTAGTTACATTTACATTCTTGACAAAATCTAGGGAGATTCAGAATTGACTAAGGTGGTATTAAAATGTGAGGATTTGAATTTGAAGAAAGGACTTTAGGCGAATAATTTCAAATGATTATATATTCACTAAAATGGCTTAAAATATCGGTTGACATAAAAAATTTAAGAATTTGAATTACATTATGAAATTATCCAAAAAATATTCGTTATGCATGTATCTTAATTAAATTCCAAAAGAAAAAAAAAACGGAAATTAATGTGCTCAATTCATAATCGCGGGTAATATTTGTAGACCCAAAAATCTGGGTGGCCGACCCGTCCGTCACTCATCCCAAATTCCAAATTTATTGATCCTTAGTCCACTGCCAGCACTGGTCGACACCATAAACGAAAACCAGTGATGACGAGAAGTTCTTGGCAGCAAAAAGAGCTGCTATTTCTCGTTCTATACGCCATTGTTTTCTACATCATTGTCATTCGTCGCTCTCTCCAGCTCTCCCACGGTAATCTTCGACTTTGCGTCTGCATGTTTCACCCCCTTTTCATATGTTAATTTGATCTGTTCATACAAATTGTCATTGCAGATCATTATGCCAAGGTTTATGGTTTACGCCCCGGGTGGATAGCCGGTCGACTTAATGTATGTAACCTCTTACATTTTTATAAATTTAAAAACGATTATTGAGTTTATTAACTTTGCCATATGTGATTGGTGTGTAGCAGCTCATAAGCTCACTGGAAGTGCTGCATTTATCTGTCATAATTGAGATAAAATTTGTGCTTCTTCAACTGAAACAGTATACTATTGGGCGATAACTATGTCATTCCTTTTTATGTTAATTTGTTACACATTGTTCATTTTTTCTACTTGATGGCGCCGAAAAACAGCTACAACGATATAAGGGAGAAAATGTCTACTCAGGAGATGTTCGACTAATGCAAATATAGCTTGCTAGTTGATGTCTGGATTTATAATTTTGACCATTTCAAGAAATTTTTATTTGACTTGTCTAATGCATTTTGATTCATGTTGTTTTTCTCCATCTTCTTGTATAGGATGTCTCTGATGTCCAGTGGAGAAATTTCAGGGGGAATTTATCAATTCTTACTACCGTTTTTGGGATTTTTACATTGGTTGCCAATGTGCTCAGAACAACATTTACTTTGAAAGCGAAGGGGATGTCTATTGTTTGGATCCTGATTTTCTTGGCTTATTTATCATTTCTACATGGATCCTGGTAATTATATAAATATGTTGCAAGGATAGACTGCTTAATTCTTTGAGCTGCTGTAATTATTCTGATAACAAATTTTTCCTTGCAGCATCATATTTGTCCTAGCTATTGCTTCAGCAAACTTTTTTCTAGTAAAGGGCAGTTCCTTTCAAACTTTTGGTGTTTCTTCATTTATTTCGCTACTACATTTTAGAGTTGTTTTACAAACGTGCCAAAAACTATTGATGAGGTTAACAGCATGTGCATCAATCTTATCTTTCTTGAGTTAATAACAGCATTATGTGATTGGATTGCATTGTAATCTTAGGTTTTCTAATGTGACGGATGATAACGTCTTAAGATTTCACTCTAACTGGCAATTTTTTCATTTTAAATTAAGGCTGGAGTTAGTATGATAATATAGTGATGCAATCCCTAGTGCTAGTTTTGGTTGCTGAAATACCAAAGTTTAAAATGACTTCCTCAGTTTTTTGTGTTTGTCTCTAGAAGGGATTCTTGTTGGCTGGGATGGCCCTCATGGTTTTGTTGTGTTCATTATTCAAATGCCATCATTCAAACGATACTTCTCGTTTTGGCTTTGGATTTTCAACCTATCATTTCTTGTATGTAACTGTATTTATGAGGAATACCGATTCTCTAGTTTTGGGTAAGTTTATAGGTTTTGATCTCTCTGATCTTAAAACATTTGTTGTTTCAACTTTCAAGTGTTTGTCCTGATAAATGTGTCGTCTTTTTCTTGAGTAGGGAACGCTGGGCTTATTTGGATAATTTTCGGGGAACCTTCAGATGGCATATCTGCTTTAACTTTGGTATCATTTATCTTGATCTTTTAGGATTTCAGCAGTGTTTCTGTGTATCATATCATATGATCATTGATTTCAGCAGTGTTTCTGTGTACATGATATGATCATTCCTTCCATAGCTGGTGGAACTACATATGTCTCTTTTGCATTGAGAACTGAATTTTCTCTGTTAACTTTTCATATCATTTTATGATTGGTTATTTTGTTGCAGTTGTTTTGTGCATGATAAGCTTTGGTTGTGACTACCACTGGGCAGACCAATATCGTCGTTTTGATCAAGAGGTACAAATTTTAGTGTCGGTTTACTGGAAATACCAACATTTAAGGGGCTTTTAGCCTTTTAAGTACTGAACTTGTTTCCCTGGTCCACCATCCCTATCTTCCCTGTCAGTAGCTCAGAGATATAGGCATATGTTAAAATAAATCCATGCTGGTGGTTGGGTGATCATGAAATTCCTCGTTATTTACTGGTGAACCCATGTACAGAATGTATTTGGAAACCTATGGTTTATGCATGATATATGGTGAGTATATCTCCATTCTGCTAATTAATGAAACGCTTGTTTCTTTTAGGCTTGTTATCCACAAAATCATGGCGAATTAGTTGATAAATAACTCCAGATTTTATGTAACTGGTTTTGTTGCCAATGTTTGAAGTCAATGGGTGGTGCTGATTAGTTTATGTTTGGTGGACTCTAGTGATATTAAGATGATGAATTTTTTTTATCCACTTCTCTGGATCTTTCAGTGTCTTAGTATTACTTTTGTTTACCATAGAAGCATATTCCGCGCTGCGACCATTGTTCATCGGGCAAGACATGCTACCTATTTTTACAGGTGAGATCTTTTGTCAACTACAGTGCTACTAATACAATTGTTTGCTACAGTTAGGTAACTTCAACATTTTTCATGCTAGCATCCAAATTTCTGTAATTAATTCTATTGATATATTTTCCAGGAGAGAAGGGTATCAGACGACAAGTTCTCATTTCCAATATACTTGTGCTATTTGGTGTATGCACCTCTATACATTGCTGGACCAATTATTAGCTTCAATGCAGTTGCTTCACAGGTTTGTTATGCTTATCGTTATAACTTGTGCTTCATTAGTTGGCCCTCGAAAAGTATACTATAGTGTCCTGAGACCATTAATACTTTGTCATATCTCTTTTATGGCTTATCTTATCCATTGATAACTCAAAAGTAATACCAAATACATCTCCTCGCAGACAATATCTTAGTATCATATAATTATTTATTTTAAAGCAGTTTAAGATAATTTACTCATGTTTGCAGTTAGATTCACCCCAAAAGATATACTCATCTCAAGAAGTGGCTTGGTATGGACTCCGTTGGGTATTTAGTCTTTTCCTAATGGAATCGTTGTCGCATCTCTTTTACTATAATGCCTTTGCAATTTGGTGAATGCCTTAGGAATTCATGGATATAGATGACATTCAGTTATTCAAATTTATGCTTAGAGAATGAAGTTGATGCTTGCAGTGGTCTGTGGAAACAATTGTCTCCCATGGACATCTTCATCATTGGATATGGGGTAAGTGCTGATGTTTAATTTGCATTACTCGTTAAAACAAATTCTGACACCCTAAAGATCAAAACCCTTCAAATGAAAACTTAAATGAGTATCTTCTGGTACCCCTGGCACATGTTTATAACTTGGTGTGTATACAAACAGGTTCTTAACTTCATGTGGCTAAAATTTTTCCTGATGTGGCGCTATTTCCGATTTTGTTCGTTGGTAGGTCTTGTCAATATAATTCCTTTTAGTTTCCACTTTTCAATACATTTGGTTTAAGATAACTGTATTTAAGTGCTTCTGTAGATTAATGGCATTTTTGCTCCTGAGAATATGCCAAGGTGTGTAAACAATTGCCACAACTTGGAAAGTTTTTGGAAAAATTGGCATGCTTCATTCAACAAATGGCTTGTTAAGTATGCATTTGTTTCTTTTTCCTTTTCTTTTTAATGTTTCATTTATTGTTGCTATTCATTTTGAGTCAGGCATAGCTGACTGCTCATTGTATTACTAGGTATGTTTATATCCCTCTTGGGGGTTCCAAAAAGAAGCTGCTGAATGTTTGGGTCGTCTTCACTTTTGTTGCTATTTGGCATGATTTGTACTGGTACAATTAGCTTCACAGAGTTTTGCACAATATAACAATTTTATCCTTCGACTATTACATGACAGTGGAATATGACAGCTTGCTTCCTTGCTTTCAGGAAGCTTCTTTCTTGAGCATGGTTGACATTTTTATTCCAGAAATGCTTGTAAAATCAGTGGCAAATGCTTATCAGGTATCTCCATATTGCCACCCGCTTTTCCATTTTCACTCCTGCTGTATAATTATCTTGACATCAATCACACAGTAAATCAAATTGCAAACTATGCTATGGACTTTGAGAAAATAGAAATATCTTGTACAGGATTTCATAATGAGAGGAATTTACAGAATATGAGGATTAGTGGTTGAACAATCACTTTGACTTCTGCAACCCCATCCTAATTCTTATAGTATTTCCTTACCGCATCTGCCTCAGGTGGAGAGTGCTTTCAAAGAATTTATCTTCCGTGAACTTAGTGCTGTTGCTGGTGCAATAACTACAACGTGTCTGATGGTTTGTTACTTCTTTATACTATGAGCTTTTAGACACTAATCTGAATTCGGATAAGCTTGGATTAAAAATAAAAGAAATAATTAGTTCAAGTAATAATTTCTGTGTATGAAAATTTTGGGTTTTCAATCTGAGGATAATTTGAAGCACTGCTGCTGCAGGTTGCTAATCTAGTTGGGTTTGTAATTGGGCCATCAGGCGTTGGCTGGTTGGTTTCTGGGTTCCTCCAGGAAGGACGTTTGTTTCTTCTTTTTCAACTTCCTTATGATAAATGATATTGCTGAACATCAATTACAGTTGACAAGTTTTGCAGGTCTGCTCACACTCAGTGGCTTGTTAATTTCATTTTATGTTGGAACTAAGGTATATAAAATAGAGATATAATGAATCTTCTTTTTCATGGTATAACTTTAATTTGATGTGTGAAAGTGAAAGTGAAAGTGAGTGAAACCGGTTTTGCAGCTTATGTTTCACATAGCTGATGCAAAGCAAAGGAAGGGCAAGAGTAGCTGAAATATGAAGGTCTGTTCTTGTCCCAAAATAAGCAAATCCTGATTCTTCTTTTCATGCGGTTCAATCTTATATCTAGAGTCTAGACAAACCATTTGGTTTTGCTTTTGCAGGTTTTGCTACGACAAAGGTTGCAAATTTTCTATTTTTCTCTCGAGTTTTGGTGGTTACAGGATACACGGTCAAGCTCTCAGAAGCAGCCAAATTTGTAACTAAAGAGACTGGCGATAATCAAAAGGATGTTCAGATCGCATTGTCATGGAAAAAATTTCCTGTGAAAAAAATACTTATGTTGTATTTCGGATCGCAGAAGCCATACTTTTTGTGCCATAAAAAGATTGGCCCTACTATCAAGTCCAAATTTCTTGAAGAACTAAGATGTGTTTTATTTATTTAATTGTTTTTTCCCCTTTTTAGGATCTAAACTTAAACTATGATGCAAGGGAAAACTAATTCCGAAATTTAATTAATTACTAATGCCACAGCTTTTCGACTTTCCCAGAATTTGAGTTTGTACTAGGCTATTTTTAGCGATCTCAGAAATTCTGTAGATTGTACAACATGATATGATATGGGTTTGATAAGTTTCAATATTATATAAATATGGAAAGGTACTGTACAACATATTAGTTTTATATAATTTAGAGGTTGGTATATGTCAAAAGGAATTTACTAAAATTTTATGAATTAGTATAACAATATTATTAATTTAACTGTCAACCTTAATAGAAAATATAAAACAGATGTATGAATTCTCATTTTAAAATTGAAACTATGAAAAATTTTTCATTCTTTGATCCATGACTTCTCTCCTTTTGAAATAATGCCTTATTTTTTTAATGGTTTTTGGTAACCAAATAATGCCTTGTTATGTAACCAAATTTTAGTCGTACCAAGACGAGGACGAAAATGAAAAGTTCTGAAAGTTGGGTCGTTCGTTAAGTTGAATTTCTCAAAGTTGAGGGCACGGCTGTAGAAAAATTTCTCCTAACCGTTTTGCGTTAAAGAAAAGCTACACGGTTACAAAAGCAGCTTTTTCTCTAAGCTACTCGTCGGTCGTCTCGCCACTCCCCGCGGCAACACAACCCTATATATAGTTACGGAATAAGCCCAACTCAAAACTCTGCCTTTCCAGTCTATCCTTTGCACACAGTTGAAGAAACTTCGGCATTGAGGTTTGTCATATTTCGCCTGTTTTCTCTGAAGAAATTCGATCATCGCCCCAGGAATGGTAATGGGCTCTAATTCTGGTAAGTTCTCTCTCTCTCTCTCTCTCTCTCTCTCTCTCTCTGTTGTCCTACGTTGCGAATTAAAGTCCTGCGTGATTTTACTTTTTGGATGATTGACGTATGCTAGATGCATGTGGGAAGTATTAGGCAAATGATGCGCTTGCTTCCAGCAACTTAAACTACAGTTTGACAGAGTAATAGAGAAAATTGCCAATGGAAAATTAATAACATCTAGGAGATGATCTGGAAAGTTATGTAAATGTTGTTAGTTCGCATGCTGACTTTGTCACGAAGATTAATTTTCTTTCATTCATTTCGGTTACATATAAATAAAGAGGTTCTAGTGTTTTTCTTCAGTTCCATCTATGTGTAGGTTTCGATTTATGTTGAAACTTCATATATGTTGACAATTTGTGTTCTGCTGGCAGCTTTTGCGGAATCTCATGGCAGCAATGTTGATCTCTTTGGGAGACCCATCAAGTCAAGCAATGAATCTTCTGTCCATCCATTCTTTGGTGCTTCAACTTCTTTTGGGTCTCCTGTTGGCTCATCAGTTTTTGCAGAACAAAAGTCGTCCCTTTTTGGAAACAATTCATCATACGTTGGAGGTAAGTAAAGCACTATTCAATTCGGTTCCGAGTATCACTGATTCTCGAAATCTTTTTATTCACAAGTTATTTTATATTGACTACAAGACAAATTAGATTTTCCTTAAATTATACGTATTAGTTATCTTGCAGAAGTGTTAATTCACTGAGGCAGATGCACTCCTAGGAATAAATAAGATCATCTCTTGAAAAGGAAAAAGAAGAGATATGCAACTTGTATGGCCTGACTATTGGTATTCCGAATATATCATCTCATTTGAGAAAGACCAGTCCTTTCTTCGAACAATTGAACAATTCCCGAATTGCCATTCCTGGATATTCCTCAATATGAGAACGCGAGAAGCGGATGACCAATCCCATACTTTTGGAATAAACCAAAGAATTTCTTGGGAATCAGTCCATGTGCTCTGTTTTATGTTCCAAGAGAAGAAACTTAAAATTTTTATCTACTAGGTATTACGCAGGGGTAAGCTTGTATCTTTGTTTAGAAGTTCTATGTGATTTTCATTGCATTTCCTTCTCTATATAGTACGTATTCTCTTACATCTGTATGTACGGAGATTTCCTCTGACACTTCAAATTTTGATTTCATCTTGCAGGATCCACTTTCTCAGTTGAGAAGCAAGGGAATCCATTACCACAGTCAAACTTCAGTTTCGGTACAGCTCCACTATCTGATTCATCAGTGAAGAAACCATTTAGCAGCACAGGCACTTTGTTTGGTTTATCAACATCTTTGGGTGGTAATAGTTTTGATGGAGCTCCAAGAAACTATGCTTTTGGAGAATCAAGCACAATTTTTGGTGCCCCAAACAACTCAGGATTTGGCGTCAAGTCAACACAGGCAGTTATGCCCTCAAATTCAGCACGTGGTAGTGGCACAAGCTCCATATTTGGTGTCCCCAAAGGGCCACCTTCTGCCTTCCAAGGATTTGGTGTTAGGTCAACACCTTCTTTTTTTTCAGCTTCAGCTTCTAGCAGAAGCAACTTATCTGGACCTAAAGATACACATGATATAGGAGCTCTAGCCATTTCAAACTTTTCCAACTCAAACACCTCAGGATTTCACCTCAGTTCAATTCCAGAATCTGGTAACAGGAACATATTTGGAATTCAGAGTTCTTCTGGTGAGTAATCTCAAAGCTATATCTCCTAAAATATTAAATGATAAGACATCTGTGTTTTTCCTTGTGCCAATTGACTGAACATTTAGTTTTCCTTGAACATTTCTTATTACAGGATACCAGAGAGCATCAACACTTGGATCTGCTGTCAGAAATCGAGGAAGTGGGGTGGCACCTTATTCCTCAACAAGGGAATTTGAGGGAGCCAATACTAGATATTCTCATGAGAAAATCCAGTCCATTTGTGGGATGCCAATTTACAGAGATAGAAGTCATGAAGAGTTGAGATCAGAGGATTATGAATTACGTAAAAAAGGTAAGCCTCCATTCTCGATTTAATGTTCGTATATAAAAGAAATGGACTGACTTTGTTGTAATTATGTTGCATCAGATGGACACACAACTTGGGTTGGTCAATCTTCAGCTTCAGCTTGCTTCAAGACTTATGATACTCCAGCATACTTTGACCATTCTCCACCAGTATCAAACCACTCAGTCACAACTTCCTATCATCCATTTAACTCCAATATGCCTACAACTGAATCACAAGCCTTCATGATTCCTAATACTACAATCTCCCTTGCTCCAACTTTTACTCCATCTGTGAATCCTTTCTCTCCTCCCACAAATCAATGTTCCTCTCAATCACACACCTTTATGCCTCAACCTAATGTAGCTTCTTCTATGACTACACTTACCCCAAATCTGAACTCCTCTAAATTAATCCCTTTGAGTGAGTCATTGCCCAAAAGTAGTTCTCAATCCCAGCCAATATCTACCAAATTCGAGTGTCCTGCTTTCACATATTTCCCGAGTGAACCTTCATCAATAGTCTCACCATCTATACAGTCTACGTCAGTAATAGCATCAGGTCATTGGCCTTCTGTTCTGAAAGTATCACAGCCTAAACAAACTACCGACGAAGTGGATAACCTTTCTGCTAACAGTCTTAGTCTCAGCCAACCATCTCAAAGTAAGTGAATATTCCACCATTTCTCCAACAGTATTTATCAAATAAAATTTTCATAACTAAACTTCTTCTCTACAATTTCCTTTTAAATAGCTTTGAACGGCTTGACAATGGTAACAGAGGTTGGCAGTCAGAACATCAATGGAAAACAGTAAGTGCTATCAACTTCATCACATTTTTTTTAGCTTTGCCTGTCTATCCTGGTTCAGCTTCTGCAGTTAAACTAACTGCATACAAGTCTCGCCATGCAATTTTACATTTAATTTATCTCTCTCTGGTAGTATTTGTTCAGAAAAGTCTCGAATTCTAAATATTCTCAAGTTTTTCTATTCTTATATTTATGTGCTGACATTATTCATTTTGGTACTGTTAATAGGTCTGTTTCTTCAAGCACTGTGGGAATGCAGTCATCACTTGTAGCGAACCCGTTTGCCCACCAGTCTGCAAAGGATCAATCCAATGTAGAGACATCAATACAATATGGAATATCCAGCATATCTGTAAGTCGTACCTTTCTGAAAAGTAGCACAAATGATTGCATACTCTCAATTGCTTAAGTTATGCAATGGATTCCGCAAAAAAAAAGTTCTAAATCAGAATTTAATTTCCAACGATCACTAAATCATAGAATTCAGTCCTCATATTTGTTTTTGATCATGAATGCAGGTTTCGGACAAGCTTTCACCCAAAAGAACACCTTTGATGAGAATCAGACATGTGTCCTTGAGGCATAATAGCAAAAGCAGTGAGCCTAAGGTAAGAAGTAGGAAACAAACATGTTAAATATGGACAATTCGATTTGATCATGGAATCTGACCGACGTATCTTTGTTTCCAACAGGTGCCATTTTTCAGTAATAAAGAATATAGACCAGTTCATGCAATTGCTCCTTTTCTGCCACGTGAGAATCATAGGGCTTGGATTGTGAACTCATCATTCTATAGAAAAGAGAATACATCTCTTCAAGAGGATGCTCCTGCAGTAATTGAAAATCACGAGACTGCTATTTTAGCAAAAATGCCAAAGCTTCCAAATGGAGAATATTACACAGAACCTCCAATAAAAGAGCTTGCAGCAAAGGAAAGGGCAGAACCGGGATTTTGCAGCCGAGTAAACGACTTTGTTGTGGGAAGAAAGGGATATGGAAGTATCAAGTTTCTTGGAGAAACAGATGTGAGACATCTTGATCTTGAATCTATCATCCAATTCAATAAACGGGAAGTGATTGTTTATACAGATGAGAAACAGAAACCGTCATTTGGGGAAAGCCTCAATAAACCTGCTGAGGTTACTCTACTCAATGTTAAATGCATCAGCAAAAAGACAGGGAAGCAATATGTTGATGGGCCTCAGGTTCAGATTTATGAAGATATGCTGATCAAGAAAGCTTCAGCACATGGAGCTGAATTTGTTTCCTATGATCCAGTTCAAGGGGAGTGGAAATTCAGGGTTAAACACTTTTAGCTTATACTGTTACTCATTAGGTCATGAGAGTAAAGTTCTACTGATTGTGGAAAGAATTTCTGTTTTTTCTGAAGTCGGGATTGCTACTCAGCACAAGTTTGTTTTTTAACTTTTAGTTTTAGTACACATTACTGGTGTTTTTTGCCTTTTTATAGTTGTCAATAATTAAGTTCGACTTTATCGCATTCTTATTGATCTCTGAGTCAACTGTCTAATCAGAAAGATTGTAAATGAAATGCTGCTTCACTTTTCTAGCTTTTGTATTGATACTTAGCTGCTTTGATAAGATAGTGCAACTCTCCTTGTGTTTGATGTAGGTGACTTAAATGACCAAAGATAAAAAGTAAAACTCAAATCTAATCTCTACAGACAAATACAGAAAGACAGAAACATTAATAGTAGGGAAAAAGAAGAAACCAAAGGAGATAGAAATAAGACAAGATTTATATCAAAGAATGTAGCAAAAGCCTCCATCATTTCCATAAGTTACATAAGTGACGGCAACTAGGTCGCATTGCTTACAACAAGCAGGGAGTGGTTGACATGGTTTCGGCTTTTCAGGCTCGGGATTTTTAGGTTTGGGAGGATCAGGTTTCTTTGATGGCCCAACACTCACTATTTCTGCAAAGTTTCCAGCTCTTCTTACTTGGGTTGCCACACATACAGGATCAACACTCCCAATTACAGTTAATGTTCCCTTCTCACCATTCAGTATTACCTCATCCACACCTGGTCACTCGAAATGAAATCAGATTATTTATTATTATATGTAATCCATATTCATTAAGAGAAGTCCACACACAATGTGATTCATGTATACACACATAAATAGTAAAAAAGTTGGTACCTCTAAGTTTGGAAACTGCTCTGAGTACTTGAGTTTTGCACTTTTCGCAGTTAATAGTGACCTTGAGTTCAGTTTTCTGTAGTGCAATTTTCAAAGAAAGAGAAAACAAAAAAGAAGAAGTTAGTTTTCTAGTAGTTGCAGAGTGCTACAATATACACAAACATACATAATGAAATAGAAATGGCAGCTAACGTGAAGTAATGTGAACAAACTTTATACCATTACCTTTATGCTCATAGTAAGAGAGACCCACAAAAAATCAAACTTGGACTGATCTGTAAGACAAATACTAGGATGTCTGTCAAATGAACCTATCTGAGAGAGTTTAAGAAAAAGAATGGCAGGTAGAATCTACTACTCTTAAAACTTTGTCCCCATTGATTTTTGTTGTTTCGAAATATATATATATATATAGTCGGATCAGAGTACTCTTCAAGAGCTAGCAGACTAGATTGTGGTAATGATTAGACAACAACTTGCTTAACCAACTTCAACTTACCAATCTGTTTAATTTTAACATAAAGATACTAAAAAGTACATCAAGTTAGTTGACAAACTTAATTAATTGTCGAATAATTATCAGATTGTTTTAATATGTCTAGTCATGCTTGGTTTTAACTTAATACTAAATTCGTTGCGTAAGTTATTGAGTATCTTTTGGTGCATGCTTCATATTATATATAGTATTGCCGGCTTTGGAGTGGGATTAATTGTCCACCAAATCTGTAGTCTGTACAACTTTATACATTTTTTATTTTCTTTATATAAGTTAAGTCGAGTTAGAATACTTAGATTTAAAGTTATTTTTACCAATAATAGATGTGTTCCAGTAAACTTAAATTGAGATCTCTAGTTAAGCTTAAGTGGGAGTTTGAGTCGGACCACTTTACACAAATTTTGTTCGAGTTGAAATATACAGCCAGTGGGCTTAAATCAGAGCAAACGTATTAATGGGAATTGTTTCCAGTTTTTATGTTTACTTCTCTCAATGGGCTAAAACAGAGGCCCTATTAATGGGTAGTGAGGCTCAAGTCTCAACACTGATACTGGATGTAAGACAATTAATGGGCCGGATTCTACTGAATCAAAATGAACCCAACTCTTATATGTTGACTAGCTTTATACCTAGTTCTAAATTTGAAACAATATTGCAGGCCCAGAAACATGCTTGAGTCGATAGGAAAGGGGTCGAATATCACCAAAAGATTCACAAAATGTAACATGAAACTATTAATTTTTTTTTAAAGAAAAGAGGAAATATATAAAACTAAACTAAATTGTTTGCATCAGAAGTGATGGAACTAATAATCTGCTCAGGGAGTTTAGTCCATTCAACCAAAAAAAAATTCGGATCATGTCCTTTTTTTTTTAGAATATCGGCATAATTGTTTCCTTCTCTTTTTATGTGGCGGAATTCTGTGATCCACAGTCTTCCTAAAAAGTATCTGCAGTCTTCGGTTAGCAATCTCATGAAACTATTAGTTTACTCCACTCAATGTTATCGAACTGGTTGATATTGATAACTCTCGAATTGGTTAATCAATATTATATACTCATTGACATATCCTACTTAATATCAACTATGTAACATGTAAAGTTCATTGAACTCTTTAATCTTATCTCAACTAAAAATACACGATGACTTTATAGAATTTGGTCAACTCAAACCATTCGGTCGAAGGTTCCCTTTACATGTGTTTGTAAAATTTTATTCATTATATCCATTATGACAAAGCATCGGATTTCATGGATCATGCCTTAATGTTTCGCTTGACCATGCAATTAAAGATTCTAAAATCGGAATTAGTGTATGGTTGTAGAGATAAATTTCAAAACAAGCTATTGCTTAAGCGAAAGGCTACCAAAAATGTACCGGTATAACTACACATATAGTAATCATTAATAAATCACAATTAATATGAAATTATACTAAATGCAATATATTGAGATTCTTAACACGCAAATGATTCGAATTAACGAGTATTGATTAAATTTTGTAATTGATATACAGTTTAGGAAGATAATTAATTAATATAATATTTTCTTTTTGATGTGGAATAAAAGATTTCAAATGATTTTACTTTTAAAAAATTATATATAATTATTAAATATATTTATGATATTACAAATAATACCTAATAAAATTTAGGGGCAATCCATTATTATACTAAAAAAGTATGGGTTTTTGCAGTATTTATTATTCATTTTTTATAATGTCATCTAATAGATACCGAAACTCTAGCAGAATCTTAATCCGTGGGTGTTTTTGTGTAATTATCCAATTTCATGTGGGATATAATTATAATATTTGTTGTAATTTAACAAACTTCTTTAAAATTTACGTGTAATTAACCCTAATTATTATTTTTTAGATAATAACCCTAATTATTATTATTATTATAGTAGAATGTAAGAGGTCGGATCACGTGCACGGCACGAAGGGCCCTGTATTGCTTAGTCAAAAGTGAAAAGAGCCCAAAAGAAAGGCCTAATTATATGTCCAGTTGGGCCTTCCTTCCTTCCTTCCTTCCTGTCTATCCTCATAACCCTTGACTTTGGGTCTACGAAGGCATGTTTCGTGCTTTTACAAACACAACTCCAAATAAGCCATCTTTTTTTTATTATTTTTCAATAATTTCAGAAGAAAACTACGACTTGAGCTTCTTCCTTGACCTATAAATAGCAAACCAGCTTTTCTCTGTCACAGAAAGATCTTTCTCTTAAATCTCTTCTTCCTCGTAATTATTACACCCTTTTCAGCTTATACAGATACAGCTTAATTTCCTCCTCGATTTTCAAGCATGGCTGCTTCTGCTTCTTCTGTTTGTAAACTGCTCGCAATCATGGCTGTAGTCATGCTAAGCGGCACCGTTTCTGCGGATCCAGACATGCTTCAAGATATTTGTGTAGCTGATCTCACTTCTGGTATTTCCTAACTATCAATATTTACTCTCCTCTCTCTTGGTGGGTGGCGGATGTTGGCTGGATATTAATTAATTTATTTATTCGTTTTTTTAATATATTTTTAATTTCTGCCAATCCTTTAATTTTGCTCTGAGTTTTCACCTATACTTTTACAAGTAATGAATACTGATGAAATTGTAATTTAGTTAGCTAGCTCTCCCTCAATTAATTACGTAGTTGAAATATTATTTTTTTCATTTTCTTGGTGCGTTTTGATGTGAGGCATTCTTTTTCTACTCTACTCAACTAATATAGGTGATAGTTTCTTCAAATTGATCAACTATTGTACATTGTTCACTAATTAATATTTAATTAATTATCACAAAATAAGAATTAAACTGATTGATATATTGATTTAATTTTAAACATATATAGTGCTCCATAATTCATTTACATTAATACCCATGTGCCTCCGCAGCCTTGTACTTACTCTTAAGTCTTACCCACTTCATTATTTTGTTGGTTTATTATTATAATTAATCATTTTTATAGCTTTACCTTTTTTTTTTTAATTTCGGCTCTTCTCTTTTGCAAGGAGGAGTAATATCTGATAACAATTGGATCAAATTTAATGATTTATTTATTTTTATAGCTTTTAAGTGTGTAATAGCATAATATTAGTAAAATTAAAAAACGTGAATTAATAGTGACTATGAAGGAAGAAAAAAGAGTTTATATATATATGATTTTATTTTTCGAAGAATAATAAAATTTCCGTAATTTTTGGTGATAAATATTAACAGCGGTCAAAGTCAACGGATTTACTTGCAAGTCAAACGTGACGGCGGACGACTTCTTTTTCTCCGGCATAGCTAATCCCGGCGCCACCAACACCACATCCGGGTCCCTCGTCACCGGCGCCAACGTCATGAGAATCCCGGGCCTCAACACCTTGGGCGTCTCCCTAGCACGCATCGACTACGCTCCCGGCGGCATCAACCCGCCGCACACCCACCCACGCGCCACCGAGGTGGTGTTTGTCCTCGAAGGCGAACTCGATGTCGGCTTCATCACCACCGCCAACGTCCTCATCGCCAAGTCAATCAAGAAGGGCGACGTGTTCGCCTTCCCTAAAGGCCTCGTCCACTACCAGAAGAACAACGGCAAGTCCCCCGCCGCCGTCCTATCCGCCTTCAACAGTCAGCTGCCGGGAACTCAGTCCATTGCCGCCACACTGTTCGCGGCGTCGCCGGAGGTGCCGGATAATGTCTTAACCAAGGCGTTCCAGGTTGGTACCAAGGAAGTGCAGAAGATCAAGTCCAGATTTGCACCTAAGAAATGAAGCAAGTGAAGGGTTTAACTGTAATCACTTATTCTTGATTGTGTTTTATGGGATGAAAAGTCACTTGGTTTTTTATTTATTTGTGGGTAGGTTTGTTTGATTTATTTTGTTTTGGAAAGAAAAAAAAAAGGTATTGCAACACTTGTACGAGATATTTCCTTCTTTGATGTAACAGATAATAAAAATTCGAATATTTGCACATCATTAAATCATTATGTAAGGTCATCATTACAAACTAATGTCAAAAAGAGTAACGTCCTTGCCACAGTTGTGAATTTGTGTTTAATTAAATATAGTTAGCTTACAATTTAATTCACAATTTTCAATAAAGACGACTTTACAACCAATGTCTTATCTTTCCACAAAGTGGACAGACAAGGATATAGTCCTGACATAAAAATGTTAGGGACTGATGAACGTCATTTCGGCCAATTAAGATGGATATTAGTGGAATTAAATGGTTGGAATATCTAATAAATTAATTATTAAGTTTTCGACGTTTCCGAACTCTAAATATCATAGAAAAATGCACAGCTCTGGAAACCCTTTTGAAAGTAAATCAGAGGGAAAGTCCATGGTTGAAATTTGAAAATTCACAAGTGGGACTTCGTCAATTATATGTAAAACATGCAGCAGAATTTTCAAAAATTTATACACCAGGTATTTTTCTTATGACCATAATCTCATCTAGAATGTAACATACGACACAGTAGTAAGTCTAACGGTGGATTATTACATAAGAAAAATAATATCCAATCTGAGGATTGGATTAGCAACAGCGTGCGTGCTAATTTTGAATCACTGTCTTGAGTCTTACCAGAAAGAAAAGTAGCCAATACCACATCAGTACGGCATTATTTGATTGATCTCTCCCATGACGAGTTGCAGAACGGCTATTTAATCTCCAGTTAAAAATAATGGGGGTGGAGACTGGAGACCAGCAGACAGAACAAAATTCTTTTAAGGTGCCAGCTAATACTACAGAACAAATATGTTAATTATCCTATTTTACAACTAATTTGTGCCTAATCCAAATGAATGGGAGTGGATGGACATATTATTTGTTAATCAAGAAACGGGACTAGTGGGTTTTCACAATGGCCCCTCAGAAGAAATATGGTTCACCAACTCTTTTTTAGCATGCAGCGACATGAATATAAAATTACAATAACATCCATACCGAAGAAAATATTGAAATATTGAAAAATCTCGACACAGGCAAATACTGAATACAAACAAAAAAATCTCAATACAGGTAAAAATCCTCTGTTTGCACATATTCAAAAGGCAAAACAAGAGACTAGAATATCAATTGAGAGATACACTTGTTTTCTTTTTCACCAGGTGCTCTTATCTTCCTACAGTTTGTTGCTTGCCATCTGGAATAGCAAACAGGACTATAGGTTTTGAGGGTCGAACAAGAGGAGCATCACACCTATAATATCCTTTCCTCTCGAGTTGTATCACATCTCCGCGCTTCAAATTCCTCATATCAGACTCCCCAAGTGCTAATGTCTCTGTTCTTGTAACGGGGTTCACCACATCAACGAAATCTTCATCTTCCTCCAGCTGTAATTATCAAACAATAAGCTAATCAAATTAAAAAGAAGGGTTCTTTTTACATCTACACCCCTACGTGATTGTAAAAAGCCCTAACAAGAACTAAAATGATATCAAACTTCTTCCCATAATGCAAAAAAGAAATATCACCTTCTTCTTTGTAATAAGATAATCGAAGTCCACTAATGTCAGTTTGACAAGCTCGACGGTATCCGGCAGCCAAGTCAGCTTCAGCTTTGTCTTCTTAAAATCTCCTTCAAGATGCAAAACTCCTACAAGCTGAGTAATATTCCCATTTTCGTCCTTCTTGATTTCCTTCACAATTGCATTACCCCAATCCTTTAGAGTTACTTCCTCATTGACTGAGATTGATTCAGCATCAGCATAATCTATCCATAACCTATTTGAATAAGTCACAGCCTTCTCTCCAGCTCCTTCGTATTTCTTGTGCTTTGCTAAAATGCGGACAAAAGGTTCTTTCGGACCGTCAGTTAGAATTAACAATGTGCGTTTTTCTTCAATTACAGCAGTATGCCTGGGGCACACAGGATCAATTATCTTCTTATTTATGGCCCAGAGTTTGTCCCACTCCATAAGATTCAGGTTCTTCGACGCACCCTAACCAATTCAGCAAAGAAGATGTTTGGAATTGAAAACTTTTTACCAAAAAAGTCAATTACATCTCTAACCCCAGCAAGATTGTAATAATACAGTTGGCACCCCGAAGTTTGTTAAAAATTACACAAACCACACCTTGGAGTTTGGGAAATTACTCAATCAATCCTTAATACAGGGTAGGGTTTGTAATTTTAAACATTTCGAGGGAGTGGCTTGTAGTTTTTCCAAACTTGCGGGTACCAACTGCAATACAGCAATCTCTGAGGGGCATAGACATAAGAAAGATTTGGATTGTAGTATTAACTTCGTGAAAAAAAAAAGGAAGGAACACACAACTTACTTGTTCCAAAATAAATTGTATCAGCGCTTCAATCTTCAAACCCCTGCGCACAATTCCTTGGACTGTGGGAAAACGAGGATCATCCCAACCATCAACCTTTCCATTCTGAACAAACCAAAGCAGCTTGCGTTTGCTGAGAAGTGTATAAACCATATTCAGCCTACTAAATTCATAAATATGGACCTTTCTCAATCCCATATCATTCTGAATTCTGTAATATTGATCGTTCCGATCATGGTACTCACTCGATCTAAGTGCGTGTGTAATACCTTCAAAAGAATCAACAAAAGGACAACAAAAGTCGTAGGTTGGGTATACTTTATACTTGGCGCCAATTCTATGGTGAGGAGTCAAATTGCATCGGTAATAAACGGGATCCCTTAGTGACTTGTTTGGATCCTGCATGTCCAATTTCCCTCTCAGACAACACATCAAACCTCTCTCCGAACCAGCAATCATTTCCTTCCACAATTTTAAATTCTCCTCCACAGTGTTATTCCTGCACTTTGATTCAATCCCATTCATCCTTTCTTCCTTCATTTCTTCACGTGGAGTGTCATCAACATAGGCCTTACCCTCACGAATCAATTTTTCAGCCATTTCCATCAGCTTGGGAAAGTAGTCAGATGTGTATGTCACAGTACTGTATTTAATTCCAAGAGTTTCAATGTCTTTCAGAAGATTATCCACAAACTCACTACTTTCTTTATCAGGGTTAGTGTCATCAAACCGTACAATGACCTGGCCTTTGTACCGGTCAGCAAAGTACTGGTTTAACAATGCAGCTTTGGAATGACCAATGTGGAGATAGCCACTAGGTTCTGGGGCAAAGCGTAATTTCACCTTTCCAACTTCAGCTTCAGGGAGATCTACCTCATTGGTTTGGCTTCCAGCTGCATGGACACCATTCTCAACTGCAGCTGACCGAGATTTAGAAGCTTGAGGCTCTTTGGACTTAGATGATGCTGACTTTGTAGAGCCTTTTTTAGCAATATATGTTGCAGAAAATTCACTCAAAGCAGCATCATATTCAGCAGATATTGAGTTGAACCAACGAACCAAGTTTTGGTACTTCTTAGATTTCCTTAAGCTTTCCCATCTAAAACCAGCACCTGAAAGGGAAAAAGATCAAGTGAAAGGATATAACAAAAATGTCAATCAGACATGGCAATAAGAGGACAGCCTATAATTTACCTATGAACACAATGCATATCCATCAGGAAACAGTTGGTATAGAATTATAAATAAAGTGTTGAAATCACCATATCAGAAACTCGATTGCATAGAAAATTAGATACTTTACCTGCAAGACCAGTCCAGACTGCAACATCTGCAATCGATAGACTATTACCGACAAGAAAAGTATTTTGCAGTAAATATTCATCCACAAAGCTGCATGCTCCCTCAAATTCAGATCCAGAACCAAAGATGGGCGCATACTCAAGCCATTCGTCAATCTACAAGACCAAAAACGAGCAATATCTAAGTTTATGAAGGTCTGATATACATAACATCAGCATGAAAGGAAAACAAGTAATAGTTTCCCAAACGCAGGTATCAGTAACAACATCAGCTAAAAATGACAATATTAACAAAGTAAACAGTATACAAAGGCACCTGGCTTGACTGATAAGCATCCCGTCCATAGAAATCAGGCAGGGTTGCCATCCTACCAATATATCTTAGAATCACATGTGCTCCATGCAAACTCTGCCTGAAAATTGAATTCCCATAATTTAAAAAAACATTATATTTCTTTCTGCGGACAACTAATTTAAGAGCAAGGGAACAAAAGAATCATAATATCCTCATTACGAACTATATATGGGTGATCTTAATGTTTCTACTCAGACGAAATCAGACATATATCAGCGCCATTAATTTCATCATGAAGTCGAATCCAGTTCTACAGTCGGGATTTTCTTTATATCCAGGATCCTCTCAACATAATCATTCAGAAAAAGCATAGAAAAGCCAAAGATTGTTCCAACCTAGTTCAAAAAATTGCCAAACCAAACCCTATCTCATGAAGATTCGGAACTATTACACAAAAACATCAATTTAGCTAAAATTATCATCAAATTTAGGATGAATATTTATTTCAATATTTAATCACTTGATTGAAAAGAAATACGCAAAACAACCACAAAAAATTGGGAAGAGAAAGGGGGGATTCGCAAATATATATATGGAAACAAAGTGAGATAAGTGGAGAAATTACCCGCTAGCTAGGACAAGAGTCGGTGGAGAGCCGGAGGGCAGAGTTGGCTTAGTGATGAGAGAAATGCCGGCTATTTTCGCGGCTGCGATGGCATGGAGCGGCGGAGAATCGGGCGGAAAGATGAGTTCCATCTGGTTGCAGTTCAGCCGCCGGGTACTGGTCTAATTGTCAAGAGTAAAGATGTCTGCGTAAGACTTTAGAAATTCCAATCCCAGTGCCGCACTGCACCTAGGGGAAAATTTTGATAACCTCGCTTGTACAGAGCAAAACTCTTAATGCCAAGCACATTTCTGCAAAATCTCTTTTATGCCCCCGCAGTCAAGTTTGACGAATTCCAATGACGCTTTAATTTTGATAGTATTGGAATTGGTATCTGGATGCCGCTGGTTTCAGTAATCAGTATCTGGGGACTTAGGTGGACTGATGATTTTTCACGGGGATATTCAACTTCGGCTTCATTGGGCTGAGCTTGTAAATATTCAGGAAATTTGGGATTCATTGTGCTGGGCTTGTAAAGAGTCCAATATTTATTCTTTGGGCGGAAAATGGGCTCTGCGAACTGGATTTAATTGGAGTTTGCTAAAGATTGGGCTTGCTGGAGTTGGATCACCAATAGTATGGAGTTAGTTTTGACTAGAATTTTAATTTCTCATAAATTTTGAATTAACATAAAAGTTTTCATCACTTGTAGGCATTAAATCCCATACCAAAAGTTTTCAAAAATATTCTAATCACTAATTTGTCGCCACGTTATGTGATTTTATAATTTAAATTTTGATAATCCCCTCTCAAATGAAAAAGAAATATCACTTTAGAGCTAGTTTATTTATTTAGATTAAGCTAAAGTAAACACTAGATTAACTATATTATAAATTACTAATATATTCCTAAACTAATCTATATATTAGTTATTCATCTAAGTAGGCAAACTATCTCTTAATTGCAAGGTATTAGTATTTACTATTTAGTCGCGTTCCACTTTTGGTCTCGTATATATTTTACGAGTTCTCAAAATTAGTTACATATTTAATTCCAAAACTTCATCGTTTCTAGTCCTCTCCGTTAATAAGTAACGGAACATTCACATGAGTAGTTAAATGTCAAAATTACAATTCAGTTTTAGTCTCGAAATACTAGGATTGTTCCAGTATTGGTTCCATTATATACAAGTTTTATAGATGTTCAGAGTAGATCACATTTTTCAATCGATATAACTTCTTCTTATATTATGATCCAATTTAACCAAACTAATCCCAATTGTTCCCTCGTTTCATACTATTATTAGAATAAAGAGACACGTACGCATAAAAATAATTCATAGATTAATATAAAAACAAGTCTGAATATGGTTAGTCAGTCAACTGTTACAGTAATAAAATCTCGTAAGTTAAACAAGCAACGTTATAGCTTCATGTTACTCTCATTTATTATCAAAATCTTGTTGGTTCGTCTTCAAAATAAGGTGTTATGTCTACTTATTAAATCATTGAGTTAAAAGTTAAAACAGATTTATTACCTGAGGGCTGACCAGAGCTTCTTGGCTCCGACATTTTTTTTTTGGATTTGTACTTTCTTTCTTCTTGTTAGCATCTTATTATTTGATTTCTTATTGGTTCTTAGTTTCAGCATTCTACCACGTCATGTGTTAATAAAAAGGATAGTAGATTCTTCTTGCACAAACCGTGGATCTTAGAGTTTTGTCGTACGAGGAGGGAGGACAACGGTTACACCGACATCCTCATAAAAAAAGGTCATGAGCAATTTCTTTCTTCTTGAACAGACAGAACCCCTGGAGAAGCCATTAATTGTATTGCTACGGATGCTACCAAGCTTGTTTAGTTTTGTTTAGATATTCATTTTTCGCTTTCTCTTTTTTTTTTAAATGTGTTATAGAAAGGGTTTGTTAACTTTTAAGTTATGTATAATTTTATTGAGTTATATTCTTTGTTTCTTTAAGTTATGATTTGCAGTATTGTGGTTCTATAATATATGGTGAATAATAATTATTTTCTAATCTTTTATTTCAAAGTGAAATTAAATTTCTATTTCATATATAGTGATATACAAGCCCTAGATACTTCTAGGTAGAAAGACATATTTTCACACACTAAAAAGTTCTTTAATATTGCCAACTTAATTGTTCAGTGGTGTATATATTATCTATAGAAAATAATACATTATATAATTATCTATTTGAAGTTAATAAAGCACATCACTTACTTTATACTTGATGAAATATTTGAGAGTTGTATAGCTATTTTCACTTTAATTATTTATGTTAAATTTTTGCCCTCAATATAATTTCTGTTTTTTTCTTTGTGGAATTTATGCATATTTATGAACTTTCTTAAAGTTTTTAAATATAAATATTTAAAGAACTAGTCAAAATAATTTTAAAAGTAGATATTATGTTTTAAAGATCTTTTTATCACGTGCTTACGTGATAAATATATCGCAGGAGTTGCATGCTAGTATATATAAAAAAAATAATATTCAAAACTGTCCTGAACGGGTGGATTTTCAGATTTTACTGCTTTCCTCAGGTGGATTTTCTGTAGTGCGTCGAGGGTTTTGTGGCGTCGCCTTATTCACGTGAAGTACGAAAGGTTCGTCCCTCCTTCAAAGTGTTAATGGATAGAGACAGCCATAGCTATCCATATCATCCATCTTCCTTGGTTTTTCCTTTCTCAAATCGTACCGCACCGAAGGATATATACAGAAATTTAAATGGGTGGCCCCAACTGGGAAATCGTCAATTTTTCGCCGTTTAATTCTCCTCTACAAAGTGTAACATTCTACAATCTCGTGTCTGGGAACTTTTCTTTTTGTCACAACTCATAAAGGTATGATCTTTGCGAGACGTCATTACTCTGACGTATGCTCTACTATGTGTTTCGTAAGAAAATTGTTTGTTTTCATAGAACAGGTGGCCTCTCTGAGCAAGGGGGTGGGGGTATCTTTTTTTGCTTTGGAAGTATGAGATGTGGCGGTGATTAAGAGAGGTGAATGTGGCACTGGAGTTATGTTTTTGTTGCTGGTGCATGGGATGGGATTTATGTGGCCTCTAGTATATATATTGCAATTCCAACCTCTTCAACTTACTTAGGGTTTTACTATTTCACGAGTTATTCTTACAACTTGAGATCTGGTTCTTCGTGGCATCTCTAAATTGAAAGAAAGGTTCAGTCTTTCTGCCTCTTTAACACTTCTCTTCATTGTTATAAGCACATAGAAATGTACTATACTATCCACATACTTGGTAAAATCTCTTTGTTTGATGCTGACTTTTCTCTATTTTCTGTCTGTGTATGTGTGTAATTTATTAATGGTAGATGTTATAAGGTCTGGAAATTCAAAGCACTTCATTTAGAGACGTTTGCTTACTTTCAATTCTGATAGTATTGTCTTCATTGTTATCTTGTATTTTGTTTTACTCAGACAATTTGTTCATCTCTTCTTTAGGTTTGAGATATTGAAATGTCTATCCAGCCTTCAACAAGTTCAATAAAATCAAAAGCAAGGCTCGATGCAGAGTTTGAGGACAGTGCCAGCTCGTTTGATCAGCTCTCCAGCGGCGTGCGAGTCGAAACAAAAGTTTCCACTGAGTGTGACAAAGTCTCAACTTCTTACCTCCATCAACTCCAGAATAGCAACCTGATCCAGCCCTTTGGCTTTTTATTAGCCGTTGATGACAAAACATTCAGAGTAATCGCCTATAGTGAAAATGCTCCTGAAATGCTTACAACAATCAGTCAAACTGTCCTAAATGTAGGCTACCATCAAATTCTCAGCATTGGATGTGATGTCAGAACCCTTTTTTCCCCTCCAAGTGCTCAAACACTACAAAAAAGCTTTAGAATTTGAAGAAGTTTCTCTTCAAAACCCCATATTAGTTCATTCTAAATCTTCTGGAAAACCCTTTTATGCCATAGCCCATCGAATCACGGGTACTTTAATCATTGACTTTGAGCCAGTCCAACCTCATGAGTCTCCCATGGCTACTGCTGGAACCTTTCAATCTTCTAAGCTAGCAGTAAAATCTATTAGCCGCTTGCAGTCAGTGGCTAGTGGAAGCATAGAAAAGCTTTGTGATGCAATGGTGCAAGAAGTTTTTGAGCTGACTGGTTATGATAGAGTTATGGCGTACAAATTCCATGGAGATGATCATGGCGAGGTTTTGAGTGAGATAACAAAACCTGGCCTCGAGCCTTATGTGGGATTGCATTATCCCCCAACTGATATCCCACAAGCTGCTCGTTTCTTTTTCATGAAGAATAAAGTCAGTATGATCCCCGATTGTAGAGTGAATCACGTTAAAGTGATTCAAGATGAGAAACTTCCTTTCGATCTCTCATTTTGTGGCTCAACTCTTTGGGCCCAACACAGCTGCCATTTACAGTATATGAAGAACATGAATTCGATTGCATCGTTGGTGATGTCAGTCGTGGTCAACGAGAGGGACGTCAAAGAGAGGTTCAACAAGGAATCTTCGTCAGAGCTGCCCGAGAGGATAAAACAGCTTTGGGGTTTAGTTGTTTGCCACAACACGACACCAAGATTCATCCCTTTTCCTCTCAGATACGCATGTGAGTTTCTCACCCAAGTTTTTGCAGTTCATGTCAACAAGGAGCTGGAATTGGAGAATCACGTGGCGGAGAAGAATATTCTTCGTACTCAGACGCTTTTATGTGATGTTCTGTTGAGGGATGCACCATTAGGTATCATGTCCCAGAGCCCTAACGTGATGGATCTTGTGAAATGTGATGGAGCTGCTTTATTATTCAAGAATAAAATATATAAGCTTGGATTAGCCCCAACTGATTGTCAGATTCATGATTTAGTTTTGTGGCTCAATGAAAACTATGAAGCTTCCCCTGGTTTCATAACCAATAGTTTATCTGATTCACGTTATCCTGGAGCTCTAGCTCTTGGTGATGTTGTGTGTGGGATAGCAGCTGTCAGAATAGCTGATAATGATTGGCTGTTTTGGTTTCGATCACACACTGCTGCAAAAGTCCGCTGGGGTGGGGCCAAGCATGATCCAGGTGAAATAGACGACGGTAGGAGAATACATTCAAGATCTTCATTTGAAGCATTCTTGGAAGTTGTTAAGACAAAGGATGATCCCTGGAAGGATTACGAGATGCATGCTATACATTTTATGCAGCAAATATTAGGACACGCGTTTAAAAAGGTTGACACACGTTTAAAAAGGTTGAGGATGATATCAAGTATCAACTGAATAGTTTGTAATAAGTTAATAATCTTCATGCTATTAGAGCTTTGTAGATAGATTAGCTGGTTAGCCACGTGTTGTCTCTATATTGGTTGTATTATGTATATAAACACCCAGTTGCTTAATGAAATCTTATGCTTTCTGATTAATTCATTTCTACATCAAGGATAAGGATTCGATACATGGGAAGCTTAATGAGCTGAGAATGAAGGAACGCAGGAGCTTGTAACTTTCGCGTCTGAGTTTCTTCGGTTGATTGAAACTGCTTCTGTTCCCATCATTGCTGTTGATACGAATGGGTTCGTGACTGCTTGGAATAAAAAATTGCTTATTTAACTGGTCTTCCTGTCGATGAAGCAGTTGGCAAGCCGTTTGTCATGCTCATTGAAGACTCTTCTGCTGCTACTGTGAGTCGGATGGTGGAATTGGCTCTTAGAGGTATGCTTTCAAATGGGAAAACTATACATATGTTTATAAGGTTAATTACATCTACAGATAATTTTAGTTCCTAGCCCATAGATCAAAACACTACAAATTACTCCCTGTGAAATTTAAAAATTACACAAAGCTTATCTGTAATGTTTTCAAACTTCCAAGGGTTGTTTGTGTAATTTTTAGATTTTCCCAGGCTTTGTAGTGTTCTAAATTAAGGGATATCAACTGTAGTAATACAATTTCCAAATGGGTGTAGATGTAATTAGCCACCTAAACATTTTATATTTTTGCTACTTACTATATAAAGTTTGCAAGTTTGGCAAAACACCATCAAATTCACATTCCAACAAAAAAAGGGCATATTTTCCATCACCTTCCACATCGGTTAAGTGAGGGCAAGTATGCCTTTTTTTTGCCGGAATGTGCATGGCTGTACGAAACCCGCATACTTTAAATGGTTTAAGTCTAATAAATGTCATACTTCGAACGGTATAATATTTTTGGGCGAATTGCATACAATACCCATGTGGTTTTTCATAGTTACAAAATATCCCTCTCTTATTAAAAACTTACAAAGCCCCCCCTGAGATTTCAAACAATTTTAAAAATTTGACGGTTGTTAAGGTTTTAGTCACTTTTTTGTTATTTTTTAATCCCCAGAATACCCCTTTGCCCTCACAGGGTGTTATATTATTATCTAAAACTTTAAAGATCGTATTGTTATTTTCTATAAAGTATAGGGGATTTTTTGTAAGTCATTTTAAATAAAAAAAAATTCATTTTTTTAGAGTCTTTTTAAACAATGGACATCAGGGCATAAATTTCTTTACACATTTTCCTTTGGATTTTTGTAATTGTTTGAAACTGTAGAGAGTTTCTTGTAATTTTTTAAAATAGATGAGGTATTATGTAATTATGGCAAACGTTAGGGGTACTGTATGTAATTTGCCCAATACTTTTTCCCCTATGTTTTTAACTTTTTTTTTTTGGGATCAAGGAAAGACGAAACAAACATAGAATCCTGGGGTATTTTGTTATTATCTAAAACTTTAAGAGACATATTATTATTTTAAATTTGTATAAAGTTTAGGGGGCTTTTTGTAAGTCATTTTATAATTGATTTTTTAGAATTTTTTTTTTGAAAAATGGATGTCACGGGCATAATTGTCTTTACATATTTTTTGTTTTATTTTTATAATTGTTTGTAACCACAATAAATTTTCTATAATTTTTTAAAATAGAAAAGGTATTTTGTAATTATAGCAAATCTTAAGGGTACTGTATGTATATTACCAGACCCTAACTTTTAAACTCTTTTTTTTTTGTTTGTAACGGGAAAAGAAGAAAGAAGTATACACTCACAGAGTATTTTGTTATTATCTAAAATTTTAAGAGTTGTATTGTTATTTTGTATAAAATACAGGGTTTTTTGGTAAGTCATTTTATTATCAATTCCTTTCATTTTTTTAAACAATGGACATCAAGGGCATAAATGTCTTTATATATTTTCTGTTAGATTTTGTTATTGTTTGAAACAAAGGGGTTTTTTATAAATTTACAATCACTTATTTGTCTCTTGGTCGTCCTTTTCTGGAGATTAGGTCTTCAAGTAGATCGATCTGCCAAAAATAGTTTCTGCTATATTTTGAACAGTCAGTTCAATATTCCGGCACCTTGTAACTTATTTTTGATTTGATTATTAAATAATTTTATATAATTTGTACCATGCAATCGTTGTATCTGATATCAATTAAATCTCTTGGAAAATTTATTGTGTTGGAGTTGTTCTCCAATTAAGTGCTAATTTTCCAAAAGCTAGAGGCCATGCCATCCCTAAACAGAAGGGAAATCCAAGCAACACAAATTAAATTTGAGTTCTGGAAAAAACAGTGTTGCTAATTTTGTCCCCTACCTTTTAAACTTTTTTTATTTTTTATCAGATCGAGAAAGAAGAAAGAAACTTAAAGATCGAGATGAAAATATTCGGCTCGATGAGTGAGACTCCAATCACCTTAATCGTAAACGACTGTGCTATCAAAGAAATCAGAGCAAAAGTATGTTTTATAGCTCAGGACATTAAAAGCCTAGAAAAGCATAATGTACAAGTTCAGCGTCCCGACTTGAAGGAGAATATAATAAATCCATCATACAAAACCCTAATACATTAATCCCACCAATATTCGGTACCGACGAGCTAGTTTGGCTGGTGCTCTGAGTGGAATCCAACTATGGAAAAACTATCGGCATGGAATAAGCATAGAGACTGACTGGCCTGTGTCAGCAACAAGCTATGCTTCTACACCCTTTTGAAGATTGTTGTAGTGCAGTGGATACCCACTCAAGTTTGAAAAAGCTACAAAACAATCAAGTCAGTATGATCCCGGATTGTAGAGTGAATCATGTAAAAGTGATTCAGGATGAGAAACTTCCTTTCGATGGATCAACTCTTTGGGCCCCATACATTTTACATGACTCACTCTACAATCACAGATTATACTGACTTGAGTGTTGAAAGCTTCGACAAATCTTGGCCACTTTCTTGCTGGCGTTTGTTACTTTCACGGCGAGCGGAGAGGAGCTTAATATTTCAGCAAACTTGGTTTAGATGGTTTTGTTTCTTGTTTCTTTTTTTTTTTTTTATGGTAGTGATGAATGATGATGATGTTTTGTCTAAGAAATATGCGCACTCATATATATAGGGTTTGCAGGTAGAAACCTTTCGTTTTTTTGTGAAATAATGAACATCTATCTTTCGTTTCTATACATTATTATTGCATAAGCCTATGCTTGTTAAAATATATATCTCATTGGTGGAGAGGGAAAATGAAGTAAAATTAAGACAATAAGGTAAAGGGCGAATTATATTTCAGTCTCTACATATATCATATTTATATTTAGGTTCATTTAGATGCATTTTTTATATATAGGTCTTTAAGTTGGTCAATATTTTTACGTATAGGTCCCTAAATTGGTCAACATTCGCCTCTAAGTCGGTAGTGAGACCTAAATATATACAATATAAGTCAAACTAAATGAGTTTGTGTGTCGCTTATATCCAAGGACACACGTTTTACATTAAATTTTGACCAAATGTAGACCAGTCGAGAAACCTAAATATAATAAATACGTCTAATGGACTTAAATATAAATATGACAAATGTCAGGAACTTATATGTAATTTGCTCTAAGATAATCAGAAACCTAGACAATGTCTTCTTTTTTTTTTCCTCCTTAATTTGTGACAATTTCAAGTTATATCTCATTAAATTTGTTTTTTCCTATTTTAGAGTGATTTCTATGCCCTAGATAAGTTTACGTAGAGAGATATATATCGCTTATCTTCACATACTATCTAGAAGTTCTTTTAGATGCAGCAAACTTAATTATTCAATTGTTTATAGTTAAAATATATTTTTATAATAACATATTTTCTTGTATGAAGAATAGTGAATTATATTATTACCTATTTAAAGTTAATAAATGATGTTATTAGCACATCATTTACATCGAGTATTTAATGAAATATTTCAAAGTTATATAGCTACAGTCGGTTTAATTTCTATCATCAATATAATTGTTTTCTTAAATTAGTTTCTATATAAATTTTTAAAATTCTTTAAAAAATTTAAAAGAAAATGTATTTTAAGAATATATTAAACTCAATTAAAAATACTTTTGATGTGATATTTATTTTTGAAAGCCTTTCTTATGAGCGAAATATATGGCACGGGTACATGCTAATATATATAAAAGAAAAAAAATCTTTAAAAGTATGCCAGGTGTCAAATTCTACCGTTGTTCTCGACAGATGGGTTTTCAATTAGCGTGGCGCCGAGGGTTTTCTGCCGTCCCTTAGCTTATTCACGTGAAATTGGTAGAATCGGCCCATAGCTATCCATATCATCCTATCTTCGGTGTAAGCTTCAGTTTTTCGAATATATACAAATTCTACAATCATGTCTCGGAATTCTTCTTTTGTAACTCAAAGGTTTGATCTTAGAGAGATGTCATCACTCGTCACTCTGACGTGTGCTTTATTATATGTTTCCGTATGAAAATTGTTTGTTTTCACAGAACTAGGTGGTCTCTCTGAGCAAGGGGGTGGGGGTATCTGTAATTTTGTTTGGAAGCATGAGTTGAAGCGGTGCTTAAGAGAGGATGAATGTGGCATGCATATTTAGAGTTGTGTTTTTGTTGTTGGTGCATGTGATCGATCGGATTTATGTAACACAATTCCAAGCTCTTCAATTAATTAATTGCTTTAGCGGGTCTTGAAACTTGAGTTCTGCTTTCTTCTTGGCATGCATGCATCTCTTAATACTTTTCTTCATGAGTTGGAAACTTTTTCTTGATACATTTGAGTCTTTTGGATGAGGACTGATGCACTTTGAAGTTTAACAAGCACATATAGGAATTTAATGAGTGAGATCAATGAACACATAAATACATATGGTACTAAAAGTATTAACAGTCCGATAATCTAGTTGGATTATGTGTAAACTAATTAAAGTACTGAAAAACTGTATGGAAATTCAATTTGGCTGGTACTTTCGTACAATATTTTTTCATTTTTGCCATACACAAAAGAGATTATACTTTAAAATATATAATTTTAATTAATAAATTCATGTTTTATACTTTGATCCCATTGTATATATATATTTATAGTTTTGGTAAGGGGCTCAATTAAACTATTTTCATTAAAAATTAGAAAAGCTGAGGGGTTCAGTTATTGCATACCCTGAACTCAACGTGGCTACACCACTGGTAGAGATGTGTTATCTGCCAAGTGTAAGTCATTTACTAGCTCTTGATGACAAAATACCCAGACTCTCAGAGTGCGTCTACAATGAAAATGCTCCTGAAATGCTTACAACAATAAGCCAACTGTCCCAACTCCTAAATGTAGGCCTGCAGGGACCATCAAACACTACAAAAAGCTTTAGCATTTGGAGAAGTTTTTATTCTAAACCCCAATCTTAGTTCACTCTAAATTTTCTCATATCAGTTTTTTTATTTTTTTCCGTGATGGTGATGATGATATGATATGATGTTCTGTTTAATGGTTAATAGAGATAATTACCCAAACCCCCTGAGGTTTGCTTAAAAATCCGAAATACCATATACCAAAACCTGAAAACCTTACAAATACCCACTGAAAATGTAAAAATGAAGTGAGAAAGTTTCAATGGTGTTTCAGGAGTTCTATGTAATTGACCTTAATTATTAGGTGTTGTAGCTAGAAAAATTTTGGGTTTTCGGGAAATAATGAACATGTAGTTTTTCGTTTAATTATGAACATTTCTATTGCATAAGCTTATTACACTTGCTAAAATATATATCATTGGTGGAGAGAAAAAAGGAAGTAAAATTATGACAGTAAAATAAACCAGAAAGGTAGACCATGTCTTTAGTTTTAATCTGAGACAATATTTCAAGTTCACCTTTTAATTATGAACAGCAAACTTATACAAAACATCTTCAACATTCATATTGAAATTTTACAAAATCCATACTAAATTCATGTACTTAATTCTCTCTCTGCTCTTAATTCACATATGATGAGAGAGAACAGGGAGACCCCACTGAGAAAATAAGATAATGGCAGGAAATGTTGCTGCTTCATCCATCTTTTTGCTTCTCTTTAGAAAACCAGCATAAACCTTAGCAATCTTTCTTGACAATATAAACATGATTGGAAATGGCTTCCAGTTTAACTTTCTGGTACGCGATAATCTTACACCTCCTTTAACTCTTCCATGTATTTTCTTCATAGTCCATGACCTTTTACTAGAACCCTTTTGATTATCATTGCTTTTGATCCTCTCATATCTACCTCTCGAACAACCCCATCTCGATTCGTGGAAATCCCTTTGCAAAATCATCTCTTTTTGCTTTAGAAAGGATATATAGAGAGTGGTACTAAATACATTGCATTCTTATAGGAGTACTAATAGGGAGAAGAAATTCAAGCCCTACGTTAATGTTTTTATTTTATTTTATTTTGTTGTTTCAAAGATATGCAGATGGGATATATTCTGTATATCCTTGTAACACATGGCTATTCAAGCTTACCAGCTCAGTGTACCACATCTCTGTCTCCATTCATATGTTTAATCTGAAATGATTTCGTATAATTGGAGGATGGAGAAGTATCTATAACATGTGACATGATTGATTTATTTCTGTATTAAAAAAACATTCTTGGAGAGAAGGGATTTCGTTGTGATGGAATACGGATAAAAAGGCAGAGATCTACCTTTTAGTTTCTAATTTATGTATATATTTCACATCACCGAGATTATAATATTGAATAGCTAGTTAGTAGACAACACCTAAGTCCTAACTATAATAAAAATGTATCCTAGCTAATTAAGCCTGCATTGCATTTAGATCTACCTTCTTTAGTCCTATATACAGCAGTGTCATCTTCTATCACATGATCCCATAACTTACACTTATGCATATGCATATACTAATTTAAATATAACAAGGTCTACAAGTTGTGGACATGGACAAAATAAATAAATATCAAGTTGAGGGAATATAGTGAACTGTTGATTTCAGCCAAGAATCGAATTCAAAACAGATTGTCTTGTAATTAGTTAAATATTCTAAATAAAAAAACATATTATATATGCAGTTATCAAGGAGTTAAGGGTTGTGAAAAATGGCTATTTTGAATTTCATTCTTTCTTTCTTTTATTTTTTTAAAGAGAAGGGTGGCATGATAAGTTTCTTTGAGAACATGTAGAATGATATGTTGAGTAGAATGTAGGCAAGAGGGCCAAATAATTCTGCAATAATGGATGCAAACAAACAGACACAATGAAATTGGGGAGGAAGTTGTCTTAGAAATTTGAAGCATTTGAAGTCATGATGTAAGTTTATGGTAGGATATGATTGTGAAGGCCAAAAGTTGTTTATTTAAGGATAAGGGAAGTGTGAAAATGTAATTGTATTTCAAGTTATGTTCAGGTAAGCATGGCTACTCCAAAATTAGTTGGAGGATCAAAGGTTAACTACTATGGAATAAAAATATATTTCATTTAATATATTAACTATACAAGTATATATCTTCCATGATCTTATATATTTTGAAATCGTATCAAATCGATCGATTGCGCTTGGAATTTTTTTGACTACTTTCTTCAACGAATGAAAATATGAAATGAATCCTCAAGAACGTCAAATTTTCTTAAATATTTTTCCATCCCTAATCAATTACGTTAGAAGTCAGGAAAATTATAGATTCCCACAACTCATTCCTTACAAGAGTGTTTTCTTAATGAACGTGTTGAATTCTTAATTATTGTTTTCATTTAATAGAAATAAACAAAATAAAGGCTTTTGAAATGGGCTGCATAATTCTCGGGCTGCTTTCGTTCACTTCTTGAGGTTTTGGGTTAAAAAGTTTCAGCCCATCATAAAGCCCATGGATCCAATCTAGATTTCAATCCACCATATCTGTATTATTATATAATTCATCTTTCACTTAGAGTTTGGACTTTTAGACTCTTTTTTTTCTTTTTTCTTTTTTTTTCTCTCACTCCAACATTTTATCTTTTTTTTTTTTTCCTCTCTCCACTCTTCTACGTTTATTTTTTCTCTCTTTCTTTTTTATCTCTCCTACCTTTTCTCTTACTCTTTCAATCTATGCAACAATTATTTAATTTTTTTACTTATATAAATTAAATTAAATTTATTGTAAATTTAATAACTTATTGAAATAATTACATAAATTTAATAATATACAGTTCGATAATATAAGAATTAATTTAAATACATAATTTAATTATGTTTTATTTTAAATTTGCACAAGTGTCCCAATATACTAGTACCTATGACTCAGCTATTACAAATTTAATCACATCAATTATTCATACGCATAGATACACACGCATAGATACAAGGATACAAATTTTATAATTAATTACTATTACGTATAAAATTTAGATTGTCCCTTCGTATCTGATATGGGTTGGTCCAAGTCATCACTCCAGCCCAAACCCACACCTGCTTGCCTAGCCCAACTGGTTGGAAGAAAAGCCTATGAAGACTTGAGTGGATCTGGACCGGAACACAAGAGCAAGAATGGAGGGTTTGGATCACACCATGTATCTTAATTATAATTATAATACTATAAATAGCTCATTTTTTATTGAGAAATACAACTTGTACCCTTGTACTTGGAACCATTATTGATTAGTAGAATTGTATTTGGAATTATCTTGTTAATATCTGGCAACTAAGTTGGTGGGATCCGGTTCCTCTCTAATATAGCATTTTTTTAATTTCCCCAAATACATGCTTGGATGATTGCGACATAATTATGAATTTAATTTAATGGCTTATATTTAATTCACCTAATCATAAGTTAACTCAAGTTAATCCTATCATTTAACTCTATATATTTAATTAAAGAAAATCTATATTTATCTTCTCTCTTCTTTGTTACCGTAAAAATCTGATTTTTATTCCATTTATTAATTTCACCCAATTCACGCTAATCTCTCTCACTCTCTCCTTTTAATTTCTATTTTCTTCTCTCCTAAAAATAATACAAAATTATATTTATAAATTTTACAAAGCTGATTATATAGAACTATTAATAAAATTTAATTATAGTAAATGTCAATACCTCATTAATAATTATTACATACTTAAAAAAAAAAATATATATATATATATATATATATATATATATATATATTCACTTTTACAATAAACTAAACAACCCTAAAAAAATTATATTTTATTTTCCATAGAAATATTTGATTAATTGTGATGGGGAATATTTCGGAGAATACACGTGGCGCAATCTTAAGAGATTCAAACGCCACGTCTATCTAAGCCAGAGTCAACCCACGCGTGGCCCAGGAACAAGCTCGATGATCGAGCACATGGCTCGTCCTGATACCTCGACCGTCATAATGACTGTAGAACCTCCAAGGTCTCTAGATCGACCGCTCCACGCTCGAGGATCGATATTCGACTCTCTACACCTCCCCAAGAGCGTGGCTTGAGGGTCGAGGTCCGAAGGCTCGAACCTGTCCCATCCCCACACGGTCGACCCCACTGTAGCCGCATTAATTGCGCCGTATCTGCTCTGATTGCCTTCCGTACTCTGTATCTCCAGAAGTGACAGGCAATCATTCCTTTTAGGGAATGAATCTGACCCGAGGCACAGGCATTAAATGCCCCACAGTCGAGGCCATACCCAGTAGGTGTGAAGCCACCCTATAAATACCCCCATCATTTATTATGGTTGGTAAGCTCTTCTGATTAATTGCTCTGACTTCCATCCTCCCTTTACGAATATCATATTCTAAACTGACTTAATTCAGTGGAGAGGCTACGCCGGAGACAATCCCCTCCGGCCAAGTAACCCCGTGCTAGTGCTTTTCAGGTCAAAGTCGGATTCCACTCTACAAATTCAACTGACTGTCGGAGCCACGTGGTTGATCCAGATCACTTACCAAAAACCGACCTCATCAAATTGTATAAATTTAAATAAAAAAGACCATCCACTACTTATATATGAAATAATTCACCAAATCTCAATAAAATTTTATGGGAAAGATTCTAAAATGTAAAATTTAATAAAAATAGATTCATTAAATTAATTTTTTTATCAGTATTAAAATAATTTTTTACAAGACTCAAATTCATTCAAATTTTAAGAGAAAAAAATAAAAATTAAAAAGAGAGATAGGGGGATATTAGTGTGAATTTGGGAGAAATAGATGGAATGAAAGAGAAGAGAGAAGATAAATATAGATTTTTTTTAATTAAATATATAGAGTTAAATGATAGGATTAACTTGAGTTAAGCTTATGGTTAGGTGAATTAAATATAAGCTATTTGATTAAATTCATAATTATGTGACAATCATCTAAGTATGTATTGGAGAAAATTAGAGAAGTGTTATATTGGAGAGAAGCCAGATCCAAATTGGTGAACCATAAAATCAGAAAGGAAGGTCCCGGTCTTGGGTCGATCCTAGGGATCCGAGGCATAGTCTGATTTTGTTTATCTCGTAAATCTAGCAACTCCATTGCAGTATCTATTTAAATTTTGTGTGTGACAACCCACAAATATTTGCATCTCTCTAATTTTTATTGAATCAATTTTATAATTAATTATTTTTATATATAAATTTATAAAATTAATGATCGATTTCATCCCATTTTAATCGATCCGGTCAATCCCGTTTTGTTACTAATTTTAATCTGGCGCTCCCTTATTCAAGATTCTTAGTTTCTTACCTCCTAGAAGGATATATATAGCTAGGATAAAGTGCAATGGATTTAGTTCTAGTAAAGACAAACGTAAGCCGGTTGGGTTGCTATCATTTTCCTATGACGTGGTTCGTCTGTTACATTTTACCTAACTTCCATATCTACAAATTTCCAATAATAATACTAATAATTTCTATCATTATTTCATCCAAATCTGAGACAACCAGTGAGAGACCTGACGCGTATCGCTCTCTTATGAGTTCAGACTTGACAAATATGATAATTATTAAACTTCTGATTTGATTTTACTTTTAGATATGTTAGTAACTTACTAATTAATGAGGTTTTAATTGCAAGCTTTTAATATTGAGAACTAATTATGGAAAACGTGGGGTTTTTAGTTAGCACCAAACCAAACGGCTTTATTTGATGCTAGGATCTTCCCTAGTGAGGAAAATATTTAAGATTCTGACATATGTCTTATGATTGTCAATTATAAACAAAAACTCCACAAAACGTACAAAATTAATGCTACAATGACATATATATATATATATATATATATATATCAAATAGTTCCGACTTCTAGTATCTAAAAATAAGCACAATACATATAAATATATTACAAGAATAAATTACATTTTTGGGTTAATTGCAATTATTTACTTTTAATTATCTATGAATTGTGAGTTGTCCCTCAAAGAATCAAGTCCATGATCTTGATCCTGACATTAAGATTAATAAAGATTTAAAGTGGTCAACTAATTTTGGGCGGACCCAATTTTAAAATCTTGAAAATATCAGTCGTCTAGGTATACCTAGCGCCTATACGTATCAAATCTCAATTTCAACATAGTATGTATTCGAGTTCGTCAACTTTGTATCTGGCTCGTTAAGGTCTCAACTATCAATTACTCTCAAGTCAAGTCGTCTTGTGTGAAGGTTTGTGCATTACAATATTTAAATTTTAAAATTTGAGCAAATAATTTGATCATTAACATTGATTGACAAATATATATTGGAGATTCGGGAATAAATTTGAGATAGCTAGAGTTGTCTCTTTCACCAATCCCAATCTGTAATTAATTATCAACAAATAACTAAATTAAATTAAAGGAGAAAAATTACGGATTAAAATGCTGACTAATAGACCACGCTTGGCAATCTGATCTAGTACATCTGTCATTCGATCTAGATGCTTAAGCCACTACGACTCAAAGGGTTATTCTAATTAATTAATCACTGTCATGCATCCAAGAGTTAATTAGTATTGCTTCGAAGTCAAATTAAAGACACTACCTTTCCTTGCATCTTACTCTGCATAATTCGACTTTGTTAACCTCACTTACAAAGTCAATGCAATTTACAGCTACTTTTAGTGGCTGAACAAAAAATATTCACAAAAGGAGGCTCTGATTTTGCTTCCAGGCCAATTACACAAGGAAATTTTGCAATGGATTCACAATTAATCGAATTATGTGTATTAACAAAACAGCTGGAGACTGGACTCTCTGGAGATTAAAAGGCAATAGTTATTATAGTCAGTAGCATAACGATGGGATTTGTTTGGTCAAAGCTTCATTAATAATGTAGAATAGTACAAGTATTCTGACCAAAAAAAACAAAGAATAGTACAAGCTTGTATTGGAGTAGATTCCCAACATTAATTTCCACATATAAGTAGCTAGGCCGGAGAGGTAATATATATTTTGGTAGGTAAATTAAACGTGGGGTTGAGATCATAATAATATATATGTGGAATGCAATCAAAATTAAGTATTAACTTGTCCGTTTTGACTCTTTATATGGTTAAAACATTAATTTCTACCTACCCAACCAACTCACAGATTCTCCATTTCAGTCACTCATAGAAACATATATAATTAGTACTTCCTTAAAGATAATTATGTTGAGATGAAAATTTGAATCTAAAGGAAAAGAAATAAACCCTTTGGATATTTGGATAGTATGATATTGGGAATCATTGAAAATGGGCAAATTGTAATTATATAAAGGGCGGGTTACAATGCAAGTACTCCTTTAGGTGTAAAGTGAAAGTAATTGAATCATGCACGATTCCCATGGGTTTGAATAATGGATTTTAATACTATACTATTCATGTATTGCATTGGGAACCTTCTATTCAAACGCATGCCTCCCGTTTCTTCCCCTCCTTTTCTGCGCCTGCCACATGAAAAGAAAACCATATGTGTGTGTGTGTGAGAGAGAGAGAGAAGATTAGGATTGCAAATTCAGTCCTGCAATTCATTATTATTATTATTATTATTATTATAACATCCCTTGAAGATGTTTGTTTTTTGGTACATCTTAATCTGAACATGATTTGTCGTTGGGAAATTGGTCCATTTCATTACAAAGGAAAAAAGAATAATCATCTCCGATCAGTGCTAGCTGATGATCAACCAACGATAATACACTTAATTTATACAGTGTCGTCTGATATCTAAGTTATCAAGTGCGAAAGACTCTTCACCATTTCCTAATAAACTACCTCTAAACACAACTTCCATGAAAATGAAATTAGTTTCTCGTCAAAATATATAAAATAGATTTAGCCATAACTTTTTAGGTACTTTCAGCCTGCAGACCATGTAATGTTGTAATAATCTTGACAAGCCATATATATCTGACAACGTATAAAATAACATCTCTAGCTCTAAATATACTAATTAATAATGTCAGCTACGCATGAAAAACAACTCATAATTTAGGCAATTAATTCTTACACCACCATAGTTCTGGACTTAATTTGAAAACAAACCCCCCCATACAGTACACACTGCTAGCTTACTACAATATCAACTCCCAAATTAAATAAATTTCTTATTTTAGAATAAAGTAATAAATCCTACCAAAGACAAGAAGATTGTGAAGAACTTCCCTTTGATGAATAGCCGTGATAATAATTATAATTATTCAAGCGCAGAAAAAACCTTCTTCTCCTCGCAGTGAAAAATATTCCATTTTTAAGCTTCAACCATAGCATCTTCCTCAGCTTTCTCGCTGATCTGAAACGAACCCACATCACCTTTTTCACTCTAAAAAAAGACTTTTTTATCCTCTCAGCCAAGCTCTGCTTCCTCGAGAACTGATAGCTTCTCAAGAACAAACGTCTCTTCTCCAACTCTGTGTAGCCCATTTCACTTCTGAACATGTACGTTGACGCCCCCATACTAGCATAGTTGAGCGCCATGGCCATACGTACATACAACAAGTATGTATATATATATATATATATATATATATATATATATAGTTCTAGAGAGAGAAAGAGAGAGCGTGTGTGGGTTTATAACTTTATTTCATTGTGGTGTGAGAACTGAGAAGAAGAAGAAGGATGGAGTGAAAAGGGTTTGTTGGCGGCTTTTATGAAGGCAGACGCTAATTATTCACACCTGTATTTATTTCGCTTCAGCGACCACTGCGCCGTCGCAGAACTGGCATTTCGGGGGCTTGTTTGTCATTTCGATTATTAATAAATATTTAGTGTACGTGGACTTTGTTAAATAGCAATTGCTATTTAGTCCCCTTTTCTTATGGGAGAAGCCTTAATACGTGGAAATAGGAAACTCTAGCCCTTGTTTTCGTATATTCTTAGTCCCGATTTTAGGTTAAAGTCGTGTTTACAGATTGTAAATTTGTATTGGAGGTTTAAAATAAGTATAATATTAAGTAAACTTTCTAAAATTTATTGTTGAGACTTGGGATTAATTGTTCAAACTTCAAATATGTAAGCTACTTATGAGTTACTTTTGACCTTTGGGGCATCTCTTTCTTTCTTTCTTCCCCGGAGGTACAATCGTTTTTCTACATTTCATGTTCTTTTCAATCTAAAAAAAGTCTTTCTATTTTAAAAGTACTAAAGAAAATTAGATAATTCCATTGCAAGTGTGGAGTCTAGAAAAGACACCATTTTCAGAGCATTTAATTAATTCCAAATTCTAGAAAAATTAAGACTAGACATCCATTTAAGTAAAATTTATTAGATCATTTTTTTCATTTATTGTATATTTTAGAATAAATAAACACGATATAAAGAAAGATGCTATATTTTTTAAAACTTCTGAGAAATGAGGAGAAATATCCACACTATCAATAACACAAAATTGGAACATGTGCATTTGTTGCTTCACTTTGGAAATTAGAGTACTAACTTGCAACTAATAGCAAAATTCTAGTCCGAACACCAACCTTTAGGAGAAACTAACACGCCAAAGTAACTCACTCAATGGTCAATTTTTAGAATCTCAATCTGAAATTTTTTGTTTTGAATCAAAGAAGTTGACAACATGGCCAATGCCTGTTAGATATAGACAAGTTGATGTATACATGAACCAAACCATATGGAGAGAATTATCATTCTATCACATCATATTTCATATGCAATGTCCAAAAATTGTTAGGTTATAAATGTTGATATCGATGTATTACTTTATTATAACATTATAATATTATAAATTCCACAATTCATCACCTGAGTTGAATATTATACAAGTCTTGGATAATTTCTACAACAGATAATGTAATTATCAGAAAATCATGCAACAATAAAAACTTCAAAATGAAGTATTATGAGAATGCAAACGGATAAAAGATATTAGAGAAGGACAAATGGGAAACTTGAAAAGTGTGCTTAATAATAGAGATTAAAGTACTTAACTATGAGATAATCAAGACAGATACAACCAATCCAGAATGCATGCGCTGTCTTATACCCTAAGAAACTTGGGTTTTCCTCTGATTGATTTAAGTATAAAACCAAGTCTTACAATGCCAGCAAACCAACTCTAATGGAAATTCCTATTGCTTAATCATATTCACATTTGGTCAAATAAGTGAAGACCCCACAATGATTATAGGAAACAAAACAATGCCAGACAAGTGGACACTAAGGAATTCATATTTATTATGGAATTCCAGAACAAAATCATAATCATTGGTATTAAAAGATTTTTGCAAACAATTTGCAGCCTACACTAAGCAAGTAGGCATGTATATTAATCAATTACTAAATCATCTCTTTCTAAACATAAACATGTTGCTTCTCAGTACACCATCTACAAGTTGGAAGCTTCACAATTACGGAAGCAGCTAAACAATTAAGAATGCAAAATAAATTCAGACAGAAATTCCTTATACAAACAAGAAATCTGTTTTCATTAAGCCATATAAGTGCTACCTTTATATCAATTATACCAGCATATAAATTTACCATGGATAAGGTTCCAAGATTGTCCTCTGTGAAGGGCATTAACCTAAGATAAACCATTTGGAATAGAGATCTGTAGACACTAGAGCAGAATATTCAAATACAAAGTCATCAAAAGCCTAAGAGGCTAAGACCTAGCACAACATTCTTTCAAAAATTTGTGGACAGAACTATCATTCTAAGGTAAGGTGGCAATAACATGACAGTGTCATAGAACACGATCAGTTTCATCATATAAAGCTAAATCAGTAGTTTCCCTACATTGTTACATTCATATAGCCAAAAATATATGTCAAGCAACTCACCAGAGAATGTTGAGGACTTCAAAAGACACCTGACAGAGCATATTCTTCATATAATTTGAGCTTCACCGCTGCATAAAAATTCTGGACAAGGTATAAAATTGGTTTAAACATGGATAAACGCATTAGTACATTACAGAGGATGAAAATCAAAAGCAAGGAAAAAGATTCTCTATACACAAATTAATATCAAATGGCAACAGGAACTTCAGTGATTAAACAACCAAGATCTGAGCTCGCAAGAACGTTAAGAAAAAGGGGAGAAAAAAAGAAGCCAAATCCCTGAGTTTCCATTTCATATACAAGAATGATCTCAATTTTACTATAGTGGCACACCAAGAATAGAGTTCCTTCTACAACACAACTGGCCTATATCAACGTTACGTTTTAACCTCAATTCCTCTGACTCTGTTAAAAACATCATGCAATTTCTACCTACATGTACAAATCCTAGCATCATCAAACCTAGTAAACAAAAACAACCTAATGTCAAAAGAAAGGGACCATAAGGAATGCCTGGAATCTCGACATCTTAAATCGGGTTATCTTCTCCCAGCTTCATTAGCAGCAGGTACTTTTGTTGGGTAATTAGAAAGGTCTATGTCAATGAGAGAAAGGTCATAAGGTGCAGAGACGGGATTTGATGGGTCCCTCAGCAATGAGGAGCTCACTGCCTCTGGTTTTAGAGTGTCGAATGTCCCACCAGAATTTTGAGGGCTGCCACCAACTGCAGATGACCGATTTGACCTTATATCATCCGACTTTGCTCCAAGAATGTGTTTGTTTCTTCTGACTGTATCCATTTCTGAACCAATTGGAACAAAAGTACGGGCTCTGTACTTTGTCGCTCCATCGTCTTCACCATGGTTGTACAGCACATAATCATGATAGGTTGGTGCAAACTGTAATAAATTCAATTTGCAGATAATTAGAATACTTCTATCAAGAATTGCATCAACTAATTGAAAAGCAAAAGCTGGAATGTAAAGAAGCCCTCATCCAGAGTAATCAAATACTTAGAATGATATATTTACCTGATGTACTGTATCATGGTAAACATCATTGAGTTTCAAAGCATGAGCAAGGCTTTTAGTAAAGCCCTGATTAGTGCCAATATTGGCACCAGCATACTCTTTGTAGGGAAAAGCATATAGATGACCAACAGCAGCAATAAGCATCTCAACACAAATGATGAAGTTTTGAAATTCTGCAGCTTCCTCTGTATCTTTTATTAATCCAGTCTTAGCAGCAAGAAAAACCAAAACACCCTGCAAGAGACATGTTCTTTAAAACTTGGACACGTTCACAGAACATAAGCATAGTCTTCAAATACAAAGTCAAATTTGAACTTTGCACAATGTCTGTTACTAATAACTGCAATGATAACATAACTCAAACAAAAGGATAATAACTGCTAAAAAGTCCAAATAAGTGAAAAGGCAAACATCCGATTGAAGTTATTACCCATGAGTAATGACAACACCCACACGAACCTCTATCATAACCAAAAGGATAATAACCTTCATGTTGAGAAGATAATACTTAAACAAGATACTCACAGCAAGCTACTAGGTCAGGTGGGTCATACCCAAAAAACTGGTAAGTCAAATAACAATTAGCATTGAAGGGTGCACGCAGTTAGCTCAACAATTTACTTGGCAGATCATATCAAATGAAGTTCAAACCATAACGGTCTGAAGCCACAAGGGAGAAAACAGGACATCATTTCTATTCAAGAGATAGAAATAAAAAATCAAAAGAGAATGTGACAAAGTTTCCTCATTGTATAAAAACAATTATACTTTAAATACCCCTCATTTAGGCAGATTGACATATTCTAAAAGTATCATACCTGCCAATATGTAAGAAACACGACAGACTTGATTATTACAAACTTGGGCACTGGATTGAATGGCCGAAGCAAATCTCTGCAAGCCACGTAAAACAAGGCCAAGGCATAAAGTGCCATGGAGTACGAGACTGTATAGATAATGGTGAGGTAGAGATACGACTGTCTTGGACTGAAATTTCCATCTTCATATTTCCCTTTTGCATATAGTATAAAGGTAACTACAACTAGAATGGGCTTGAGGATTACAAATTGCAAACACCCTTGTTTACACCTTCTTATAAAGCGCCTGCATAGTATATAACCATAAACCGAACATGAGTAATTTAGGAGGTCCAACATTTGTGTGTGATAATCTTTAGGGAACATATTTATCCAAAACTATTACAAATACTTAGATATGATGCAGCCTCAGCTAGAGTAAGCATAAACCAATTCGAAATCACACAGCATCCAATTTATCCAAAGCAGTACGCCAAAGCTAAGAAATGGTGATAAATAATGGAACTTATACAAGCTCCTCAGACTTAAAGAATGAGAGCAGCACAATAATAGGACCAATACAGCAGTAACGGCTTATGACATAAAAATCAACATTCTCAAGAATCATCCATCTGGTAAATTATTTTAAATTTTCACGTATGTAAAGAAAATTGAGAACTTCAAAGCCAAAAAAAGTTACAGAATGTAAGTACCACTTCTGTTATGCTTCTGAAGTATTTGCCAGGTTGCATTAGGACATTAAAGAGTAGGAAAAGAGTAAAGGGTTCATGTATAATTCTTTACACCAAAGATTTAACTATAATATCCTTTGTTGCTGTTGCAATAGCCACAATTTGAATGAGATAAAGGTGCCATCGAAAACTTGATCATAAATAACAATCTGGCATATAACATGAATGCAAAATGGAAGATAAAAGCATCAAAGAACCCAATATCTACATAACCATCTTCTCTTGGTTTTCAGTTTTCACCCCTCAATCAAGATAACATAATGCAGATGCATTTGCATCCTAAAGACCGTTAAGTGGACCCATAGACGGATAGCAATATATGATGTCCAGAAACTTGTCACCATGTATGTAACCAGTTCAAACAACTGGTAGTTTCATGTATGGATTACTCACCCATCCAATGCAAAAGGGGGAAGACAACACGTCATTAAACACCAATTCGGCTTCAGAATTTTTCCGGTCAGACTTAACACAACAGCTCCTGGACCACCTACCCATGCTAAGCACAGGGATAGGAAATTATAAATGACCCAAGCTTCATATCTGCAGACACAATCAGAAACATCAAATTCGTGAAGCAGAAGACACATTCCACAACAGCTAAACGGCATTGGGAATCAATTAAAGCAATTGAATTTTGAATCAAGGGAACATAGCAAGGTTCATGTAGGTTATGTATCTAAGCCATGCAATCATAAGAACGGTCAAAGATTCGCTGAGTGTAACGGAATATAACAATAGGAGCAGCTAACTGTATTAAGCAAATGTGATAAACCTGCTTACATTTCTCTGATTGAATTGAAGTAAATTGCACTTTTATTTAGGACCAAGGACATGAAAGACATCAGTGCGTACACCTGTAAGAAAACCAATTTCAAGATGATCAGGACATATTTAAAAGTAGATTGAGATAGTGCCAAGGTAACGTGACAATACTTTTTCTTATACTTTATATCAGACAGGTACAAAGACAGCAGTACTAATTTGTATCTGTCGTTGATAATGAGAATAACATGCATTCTGAAATACCACTCGTAAGTCCAACTATACCCAGCATGTCTCACGAGTTTAGTCAACTGTCGACCACTAATCTATACTTCTGATGGGCATATACAAATTGAGACATGACTCTACATAAGAGTTTAGTGTAATTATGAATATAATCAAACATGTAAATGCAGAAGCTCCAAAATGATCCTTGTCACACATACAATCAATTCCTTGTAACACAATAAGGATCTAAGGAGAACAACCAGCGCCCAATCTCCAAAATATAGAGTATAGATGAGAGAACAATCATTTAAAGGATTAAACACAATAGCCGAAAACAGTAAATGAATGGCTTAATTCAGTAAGCATATGATCAAGCAAATTAGTAAGAAGATTTTATCTGTGAACAAGGAGTATTCAAAAGTTTCAATGCAAATAGTAAGCATGTGGTCGGGCAAATAAAAGAGAAGTTCAAACCCAGAGAAACGAAATTACTCACAGGAACCATAAAGATAATGCGGACAATGTATCTCTGATATGTTGGCTCAGTATAATTCAACAGATGTTTGTGAATATGGGTAATCGCCAATGTCATTGCCCCGATTGTACAAGGCAGTGCTATCAGTATGTAGTATAGTGGCCCCATTTGTGGCCCAGAGTACAAATCACACACCAGATAGCAGTATTCTCACAAAACCTAAGAAAATAGCAATTCACAATTACAACTACGGAACAAAATGAAGGGGACAAAAGAAAGAAGCTAGCAATTTCACCCGACAAATACACCATATTATAAGAAACCTACAAACCTCAAAATGGTAAAATTCAGTTTTGTGCCCTTCCGCCGGATAGCAGTAACTTCAACAGCCACGGCGGGGAACGAACTATTTCCCTCAAATTCCTTAGGAACTCATAAAGACCGAAAACCCCCCAACAAGAGGGTATATATTACAACTGCAAATGTGAAAGAAACGAAGCAAATAAATGTGGATCACTATCTGTTGGATAAAACGAATAAATGAAGTTGAAACTGCATAAATCCCCAATATTAAATCAAAATCCGAAAGATGGCCAGAAGTTGAAATAGGTTCGTGAACGGCAGCGTATGGGAGCGATATCGTCACAACACCGTTAAGAAACCATGATTATTAAATCAATCTTGACGATTAATGAATGAACAAAATGCGTGCAATTGCGTAACTCACTCACCTTCTCGATGAAATCAAAGGAATAACTGGACAATTCTTAGGAACAATGAGATAATGATTAAATCAAAATCAAAATACTGAAACGGATCGGATGTATTTAACGAGAAGGAGAAAACACGTAAACGAAGAAGGAGGATTGTTGTTGAAAATTTGAAAAGAAGGCGCAGAAGGCGTGTTTGGCGTGGGAGTGCCGGAGATGGGTTGTGGGACAGGAAAGGCAATAATGGCGGCTTCTAGTCTACTTTATAGCTTTTGCTGCTTCGCTTTATTTTCTTTCTAATTTCTATCATTCCTTGATCATTGTTGCACTTGCAGGGATAAAATAATACGAGCATCGAGATTTATACGGGAGGATATTACTTTCTGAATATTTGAAAGGAAAAATTAAATTATACCTCCACCAACTTTTAAAAATTTAGATTTTAGGGACATGAATTATAAAAATAGAATATTATATTCAAAATTATTAAAAAAGTTATAATTTTCATCCACCTTTTTCCGAAAAATTGAATTTCTGGCTTAATTTGTGCACGTGACCCGCACGTGAAATATTTTCCGGCCAAATTATGGTGCTGGTTGCCACGTATTTAAAAAACATAAGTTGGCGTTTTCAATCTATATGGCAGATGAGGTGGGTTTTTTTTTTATCTAAATGGCATTCAACCATATTAAATTTGGCCGGAAAATATTTCACGTGCGTGTCACGTGCACAAATTAGGTCGGAAATTCAATTTTCCGGCCACAGGTGGATATAAATTGCCAGATTTTCAAAAGTTTTGGATGAAATATCCCAATTGTATAGCTGGTGTCTCTAAAATCCAAAATTTTAAAAGTTGGTGGATGTATAATTCAATTTTTTGTATTTGAGACGTTGAGATGGTAGTGGTATACGATTCAATAAGTATAAACGTGGTTTAGTAAAAAACGATAACTTGTATAAACGTATATATTAGATTTATATTTCGACCAAAAATAAAAATATATTAGATTTATATAGTGACGATAATACATCTTAATTTATAATTTATATTATTTGGAATGTTTAAATAGCATGTGAAAATAATTAATGAATAAATGAACACTAAAATAGAGAATAAATAATACATCAAAGAAATATTTTAAATTAATTTAAATTATTGAATATGAGGAAATATAAAATGTATGTCCATAAAAGGAGAAATATTGAAATCATGACTTAATACTCCTATGGTGAGTAATGAAATAACAATTCGTTGTCCTAATGTTATGTACCGTTTTCACTTTAGATATTTCTAGTTTTTACATATGTTACCCATTTCAAATTAAAATAAATGAGAAATATTTTTTTGCCATCCTTATGACTTTTTAAAATTTTAACAAATCACAATTCAAATAATTATATGAATTTTACAATTAACCACCCCAGGTGGAATATTCAAACAATGACTTTCCTATTAAGATTTTGATTGGAAACTGTCATTCTTTAGAAAGAGAAATTATTAGTAACTTCAACATGGTGAAAATAGTTGGTAGTGATGGATCAATTTTTAAATTTTAATTAGAGATCAATATATCGAGTTTTACAAAATTGAGCAATAGTCTGCTTATGTAATAGTTTTCTGGTAGAATTTAAAAAAAAAAAAATAATACATGCACACAATTCAATCCTTGTCATTGCAAGGAATCGAACCCATGCCTCCACACTAGAGTAATATCTGGTGGCCATTGAAATTTTTTTAGTAGAATTTTTATATTGTTTGGATAGTAATTTGTAAAAAAAATAGTTCAGATATTAAGATAGTAAAGTGTGAAAAATTTTATTTATCAATTTTTTTTGGAAGCCAAAACTTTATAGTTTAGAGGAAACAAATTAACAAATACTCTCCCCTAAAATTTGGCCCTACCAAATATTTCAATAGAATTCTTTTAAATCCATCCGTTTATTTTTAATTTAAAAAAACCCTCCTCTTTTTCTAACTTTTCATAATCCACATATGATTTAAATATTTCCCAAATATATAAACCAAAGACAGTTCTCATATAAAACAAGAAAATAATAAAAAATCTCCAAAGATAATTATTTATAAAGAGTATTCCAGCCCAAGCAAGACCTCTTCCTCACCGAGGTGGAGGTTTATTGCACCATACAAACATAAACCTCTCCACCTTATCCCTTTTCTCCGCTTCTCTGCTTCCCCTCCCGCCACCACCCATGGCTTGCTCTTCATCTATCATCGGAGTTTCCTCCGTATACCAAACAAACCCATCACTGGACCAGTCTAAACGCCCCACTTCCACGCCACCATTATCTCTTCATTTCTCAGCAGCCCCCAGTGCCTTGAGAGCTATTCCTTCCGCCGCACGCCTCAAATCCGCCGCCGGCTCTTCCAAAACCTTCGTCACTTCAGCTCTTTTCACCCCCAACTCATCGGTTTTGAGTGAAGAAGCGTTCAAGGGGCTGGGCGGCTTCAGAAAGGGTGCCTTGGATGATAGTGAGAGTGAAAACGAGGAGTCCGAAGTAGGATTGGGGGTGGATGAGGATGAACTCGACGTTGCTAAACTGGGTTTGCCTCAACGCCTTGTCGAAGGGCTCGGGAAACGTGGGATTACTCAGCTTTTCCCTATCCAAGTATGTTGTTTTAGAGATACTGGTTCTTTTTTATTTCACGCATGTTACGTTTTCTCCTGAGCTGGTTTCTTTGGAATGATGCTTGAGAGTAAGATTACATCGTTTAACTTTACTTTAGAATTTCGAGAGAGTGGGTGGGTGGGAAATGTAAGTTACGAAGAAATTATTCTAAAAGGAAGTGAAGTCTTCTATGTGGATAAAAGACTTGTTCTAAACAGACCTATTCAATTTACTCTAGTTTTAGCATAGTATTTCTATTACTGAAGTTCCATAGGATTTTTGTGCTTGATTATCAATGTGACACTGGAGCTTTTTGAGAATACTTGGCCTTGATTGATTATTATCTTCCATTTTGCTTGTGCAGAGAGCTGTTCTAGTGCCAGCATTGGAAGGTCGTGACATAATTGCGCGTGCGAAAACTGGGACAGGAAAAACATTAGCATTTGGTATTCCAATACTCAAAGGGCTCAATCATGCTGAGCAAGAAAGAGGTTCTATGAGGTATACCATATGCAATACTTAAATTTGCATGTTATTACTTACATTTATCAGTGTAATAACTTATATCATTTGTTTTAAGACGGAGTCGTCTTCCAAAAGTATTGGTCCTTGCACCAACTAGAGAATTGGCAAAGCAAGTGGAAAAGGAATTCTCTGAGTCTGCTCCATATTTGAACACCGTATGCATCTATGGAGGGGTTTCCTACAATACACAGCAGAATGCACTTGCACGTGGAGTTGATGTTGTGGTTGGAACTCCTGGAAGAATTATTGACCTGATTAATAACAACAGCCTGAAGTTAGGGGAAATTCAATATTTGGTTTTGGATGAAGCCGATCAAATGCTTGCTGTTGGATTTGAGGAAGACGTGGAAGTTATTCTGGAAACAGTTCCTGCTCAGAGGCAGAGCATGCTTTTCTCAGCAACCATGCCTGGCTGGGTTAAGAAGTTGTCTAGAAAGTATTTGAATAATCCTCTAACTATTGATCTGGTAAGTTTTAGTTTTTCATCAAAATATATTTGAATGCATTTAATATCCTATTTTGAGTTAGTGACTTAGTGGTAAGATATCACTTGTAACAAATCACTGATTCTATTTGTTGTTTTTCCATCTTGCTGATCTTGGCCCCATCATATTAGTATATAAAAAAAGCCCATTGTATTTTTTCTTTCTTGGCAAGTCACACCGGCAAATTCGCATTGTTCTCTCTCTCTCTCTCTGAATCTGTTTCCTCATGATAGGTTGGGGACCAAGAAGAAAAGTTAGCAGAAGGGATTAAGTTGTATGCTATTCCAACCTCAGCATCATCTAAGAGGACTATTCTTGGGGATCTCGTGACGGTATGGGTCAATTGCTTATTTTATCGAACTTTCAATTTCTTTTTGTTATTGATTTGGTTTTGACTTTTGATTCGTAATATCTAGAATGTATTACACTTTCCATATAGCTGTTTTTGACAGTTGAATGGATTTTCTGTCCAGGTCTATGCAAAGGGTGGAAAAGCCATTGTTTTCACACAGACTAAACGAGATGCTGATGAGGTCTCGTTGGTATTATCAAACAGCATATCGTCAGAGGCACTGCATGGAGACATTTCTCAACACCAAAGGGAAAGAACATTAAATGGTTTTAGGCAAGGAAAATTTACGGTGCTTGTTGCCACTGATGTTGCAGCTCGTGGACTTGATATTCCAAATGTTGACCTTGTAAGCACTTAAGTTTCTGTTATCTACTTAGAGGGTATTTGGCTAAGCTTATTTTAAAGAGCTTATAAGCTCTAATCATCATAGACAATGTTTGTTTTTGCAGCTTATAAGATGTAGATCTTATTTTAAAATAAAATCTCAAATGTTTGAATAAAAATAAGATCATGAGCTTATAAGATGTTACTAATGTAAATTGTGTAACTAATATTATCGAAAAAGTAAGGGGAATGTGTTAAGATGTTAAAAATAGGTTGGTAATTCCCAACTTATTTTAAAGGAGTTTATAAGCTCCTAAAATCTGTTTGTAACATCTTTTTTGTAAGAGCCTTATAAGCTCTTCTATTAAAAAATTTAACCAAAAAGATAGCAACATCTTATAAGCTAAGCATCTAATAAGGTGTTTTAAAGAGCTTATTAGCTGAACACCCTCTTTAAGAGTTCTAAATGTAAAGCAGATATTTTACTCATTCTCTTGATAAAGGAATAAATGTATCTATTAGCCATATAGACTGAAGAAGATTTTCTCTGTGATCTTTGTTTATCTCAGCTGTTCTATCAATTCATAACTAATTATCTTTCTAAATACTATTCTTTTTGTAGATTATTCATTATGAACTTCCAAACGACCCAGAAACATTCGTTCATCGTTCTGGGCGAACAGGGCGTGCTGGAAAAGAAGGAATAGCTGTTCTGATGTTCACTAGTAACCAGAGGCGAACTGTAAAATCTCTTGAGCGTGATGTTGGTTGCAAGTTTGAGTTTATTAATGCACCATCTGTTCAAGAGGTTTTGGAATCATCAGCTGAACAAGTAGTTGCCACCCTCAGAGGAGTTCATCCTGAATCAGTTCAGTTCTTCACTCCAACTGCACAAAAGCTCATTGATGAAAAAGGAGTTAATGCTCTTGCTGCTGCTTTAGCCACCCTGAGTGGCTTTTCGCAGCCTCCGTCTTCTCGTTCTCTTATTACTCATGTACAGGTAACTTATACGAAGCATTTTTTTGAAAAAAAAAAATTTAGGTAGTCTTTGCAAACTGTAAAAAAAGCACCAAATGTGCTTTTTGCCTTTTTTCCCCTAGCATTTTGGGAATGTTTTGGAAACCAACTTCTGCTTATTTTAAGCTGAAGTAAGCTAGCAGCTGAAAACATCCAAGGACCAACTTTTAGCTTCTAGTTTATCGTAAATAAGTGGAAGTTTGTTTATCGTAACAAAAGTGCTTCTCTAACTCTTTTTCTTTTTCCAAACACTCCTCACTTTTACTATAACTTTTTACTACTTTAACTTCTACTTTAGCTTCTCCAAAAGCAAAAGCTCTTGCAAGCGCACACTCAGTTATTCTTCCTTTTTATTGGGTGATTTTGTTATTCTCCTTGCATCTGGTTGGTCATAAACTAATAATACTTTCTCAAGGATGGTGTTAATTTATCTGCTACTATTGGTGCCTTTATAATTTTTGCATGCAATGTTAAATATTAGTCTGATCCTCTGTGCTTCTTGCTTTGCAGGGTTTAGTTACATTGCAGTTGACACGTGAGACTGGTTACTCTCGAGGCTATCTATCTGCTAGATCTGTCACAGGGTTTCTGTCTGATGTTTATCCTACTGCTGCTGATGAAATAGGCAAAATACATCTTATTGCTGATGAACAGGTAATTTCCCACTTGATTATTTCTTATGTTACTGCCTAAATACAAGAGTTATGTTCTAATTAATCCCCTGGAGAATATGCTATCAGGTTCAAGGAGCAGTTTTTGATCTCCCAGAAGAGGTTGCAAAAGAGTTGCTAAATAGGGAGCTTCCCCCTGGAAACACCATTACCAAGATCACTAAGGTGGGAACATATGTTTATTTTTTTGCATGCTTTCCTGCAGTACTAGTAGCAATATTCCCCTTGTATATGTTCCCATGTTATGCTGTATGGATGAGTAGATCTGACAGAGCTGAAGCTATAAGATTCAAAGGATTTTGAAAAACTCGTCTTCAAAGCTTGAAGGGAGTTAAAAAACTCAACAAAACATAGAGAATAAAAGCCGCTTATTGTGATATTGGTTATGAAACTAAAGACTCTAACAAGTACCTCAAATAGTGAAATCCTAAACCTAGAACAAAGAAGCCAAAAAACTGGTCTGTTTTCAACTAAATAAGGAAATAATAAAACCTGTCCAGTAAGCATATCGGCCCAAAAGTCATCTATAGAAAATATAAAAAATAAAATGAAATTAAAATATTTTTTCTCGTCTTTTGGTTGATCTAATAACCCTTCAGGATCTCTATGAAGATCCCATAATTGGTTTATTAAAATTGATTCTCCCTTCATATCTTTTCATTGTGCTTGCAGTTGCCTCCTTTGCAAGATGATGGGCCTCCAAGTGATTATTATGGCAGGTTTTCTAACAGTGATAGGCGCAGTAACAGACGATCACCAAGAGGTGGTGGTTCAATGGACCGAGGAGGTTCTAGATATTCTTCCCGCGATTGGTTGGATAACGATGATGATGATGAGGTTGGTTTCAGGAGAGGCGGGCGAGGTGGCAGAAGGGAAAATAGTTGGTCTAGGAACTCTAGAAGCAGTGGAAGTGATTGGCTAATTAGTGATAGGCGATCTTCAAGTCGATCACCATCTTTTGGGTCTTCAAGTCGGTCTCCGTCTTTTGGGTCCAAGGACAGGTATACTTCTACGCTAAATGCATCTTAAGCCCATTTGGTAGGGACTAAAGTGACAATTTTTTTTCTGAACTTTACTATCACCAAGAATCTTGGAACCTGTATTCGAACATTGTGCTATATTTACTTTTCCTGTTGAATAATATGAGCGTGGGCCTAGCTTAAACATCCCAAATGCTAGCTTATGGGGGAAGATTGCCCAAGTTATTATAAGGCAGCCAACGGTAGGGTAATTTACATCCACTATCCGTGGGATTTGCCGTAAACTAAAAAATCCCTGAGATTTCTTTATTCATGTAAATTTGAGAAAATTGTGGCAAATGAAGGCTTGACCGGTGCCAGAAAGAATTTAAACAACATTGGCTCTTAGAGTGATGGGCTACAATGTAGGAAACAAGGCGCTTCCTGAGGTGTGAACATAACCAAAGCCCAACTAAGATTTTATATCTATAATGAAAGCTCGGTTTTCCCCCATAATTTCTGGAACAAAAAGGGACTAATCTGTAATTACAACAAATCACAGGAGCAGTGAATGTAAATCTCTCTAGTATTTAACCGTATTTAATCAATGTGGGATTTAACATCTTTTTCCCAGGCATCTCGTACTAAACATGTATGCATATCTTCAATCTCTGCAGAAGCTTTGGAGGTGCATGTTTCAACTGTGGACGTAGTGGTCACCGTGCATCTGAGTGCCCCAGCAAGAAAGAGTATTAATTCTAATCCCAATTTCATTGGTTTTATGAAGGTGTAAAGTCTGCCATTACCCAATGAAGCCTTTAGGCTAGGTAAATTGGTGTCTTGATAGTGGCAGTATGTAAAGGTCCATAGATAAGTGTCATGGAGAAATGAAACTATACGTCACAAGTATTGCCAGGAGCTACTTCGTTCTACATTTTTGGGGCAGGCTGATTTTTTTGTTGTTTTTGGTCTGTGATGCCAACAGAAGCCAATTATCCTAGGTGGTGATGATTTTGGGTTGCTGGAAATTGTTTGTGTTCCTGTGTAATGAGAGTGCATATAGAAAACTTTTAGAAAATGTTTTGACCATTGTGATGTTGTATTTGATTGTTTCGAGAGACTTGTCAAAGGTGGTGATCTCAAAATGGATTAACTACATTATCTCATTTAAAAATTGTACTATCTATCGTCTCTCGTGTTATGCAACCCCCATTGTATTTGATTTCGACTAATGGGTTTACGCAATAATTACAATTTGACCCAACTTCCCAGTTCTGAGAGAAAAACTGTTTTTTTCACGTTATACCTTGAATTTATTGTGATATGTGTAGTTGATTTAAACAGATTCCATAAAATCTTTCTACTCATTTCGAGATTTATGTGCATTCTTTAATTACTATGTACTTTTATAGGAAAATTTTAATTTAATTTTACTAAATTGGATTTATAACGTGTATTGATCTTTTTATGACATGGGCCGTCAGCTCTCCAAAAAGTTCCGAACCTCTAGGCCTGGATCCAAAAGCCGTTATATAGGGAAGGGCCAATGGCCCAATAATACTTTCCCAATTTTGAAAAGCAATTCGTCGATTTTTCCCTCGGAAAGTGTTTTTGCGTTAAATCACAGCTTAGGGGAGACATTTTAAGCTCAGCCGCAATATCGTTCTTGAATTTTCCATCAGATTGGTCTAGATCAAGGGGTATTCTACGGTGGTTTGTGCTCATAAGTAGTGAATTTTCTGAGTTTCTTACAGGAATTCGTTTTTTCTGTTGAAGCAGAGAGGATTAGTAACGTAAAATGGCGGATTTAAGCTTGGGCGTTCTCATAGATATTGTGGATGAGGAATGGATGAGAGATACTCTACCTGATGATGGTACAAACTAGTATCGATATCAACATTTTCGATTCATTTTATAGGCTTATTATCTGTTTACTTAGGTTTCAATGACGCTTCATTTATCTTCTTTTCAGATCTTCTGTTACCCCCTGTACTTGCTTCTAGGACAGAGGATGCAGAGGATACAAGTATGTTATTTCTAAATCGACCCAAGTACTTAATTGCGAGAATGCTATCAGTACCAACGTTTAATTTGTTCTTTTGTGCATGGGTTTTGGGTTTGCTGAAGAAACTTAGGGTTACATTTGGATTTGAGGAAATGATTTGAAAAGTGCTCCAGAATTAGGTGATTCAGGCCCATCATAGTGCTTGAACCTAACTCGAAATTGTTAATCATGGATTAGAAGTCCATAATTACTCAAAATTATCAAAATAAACAAACTCAGTTGGTTAATCCTAGGGTCCGTATAATTTGTGGTAGAAGATAGATTTATAGTCCATTGTTGTCTTTGAACTTTGAAGTTTTCTGTTGCATGCTTCTTTAGCATTAGCAATTGAAGTTTGATTTTATCATATGAATTATATATATTTGATGCCGTAAGAGATGCTCAAGAATTTGGTTATCCCTTACCTTAGTGAAGGCTCTACATCTTATCATGAAGGTTGGAAAGTATTTTGCTTTCGGTGGTCGGTGTATTTTCTTTTTCTCTAGTATGACAATCGCCCAAGCTTTATTCCTGCCATATTTTCATCATTCACTCGCAGTTTTCTTGGAGTTGGTTAACTTTGCTTAATGATTTTTTTTTCCTCGTCTCAGGCCAGGAAACTCAACAAGTTGACTCTGATACCTGGCATGATCTTGCATTGAGTAACCAATGAGGTTTGGAGTTTGGACAAGGAGGGTAAATGGGTAATATTGCTTATACTCTTCAAATTTGATACACCTGGTATCTTTATGTAGATCAGACCTTCGGAATTAGGACATTTAGATGATTACCTACTATTGTATTAACTACATTACATAATCTTTACATCAGAGACTCGCAAATTTGGACATTTAGATGATTATCTAATATTGTATTAGCTACATTTGCTACAAAATTCTTACATCGTGGCATGTTTCGATTCCTGACACTATTTGTATACTTGTTACTTTGCTCCAAGCATCCTTCTCCTGTTGTGTCAAATTACATCTGAAGCAACATTACCAGCCAACAAGGCTGAGGAGTCCGTTGATTCTGTTCCCCAGGTTTGACTACTGTCGCATATATTAATCTGAGATAATGGGGAAGGTTGAGGAGGAATTCGAAGATTTTCAATGTCGTCCTCAAGCATTTTCACCACTTCACTCATTGATGGACGGTCATCTGGACTCATTTGTATGCACCACAATCCTACTATTGTCATCTTTCTCATGATATTTCTTACATGGATGTCAAAATTATCATAATCATTTTCATCAGCATTTCCAATTTCAATATCCTTGCCTTGATTGAAGCAATTGTATATCCAATTCGGGAAATATTGGCTAGATTTGTCATCATCTGGTACCATTTCTCTGTTTAGGCCAACCATTTCCATCAACAACATTCCAAAGCTATAGACATCAGCCTTGTATGAGATGGCGCCAATGCTTCTGTTGATCAATTCTGGAGCCACATAGCCTATTGTTCCTCGAGCAGCTGTTAGAGTTACAATATCATTACTCTCGATTGAGTAAAATTTCGCCAGTCCAAAATCAGAGATTTTTGGGGTAAAATTATCATCGAGAAGTATATTGTGAGGCTTGATGTCGAAATGCAGGATCTGGATGTCGCAGCCTTGGTGTAAATACTCAATTCCGCGACCTGCTCCAATTGCAATCTCGTACTTCCTTTCCCAAGTCAATGAGGTGAACTTTCTTTCACTACTAGAGACGTATTTTTCCAATGAACCATTAGGCATGAATTCGTATATAAGTGCACGTTGAGATCTTTCTGCACAATAACCGATGAGTTTAACCACATTTATGTGGTGGATTCTTCCGATAGTCGCAACTTCATTGATGAAATCCTGTCCGTTTGCTCTGGGCTTGCTGAGTACTTTTACTGCTACATCATGACCACTTCGAAGCTTTCCTTTATAAACCGAACCATAGCCTCCCTCCCCTAGTTTCTCGTGAAAACCTCTTGTCATTTGCTTTATATTTGAATAGGAATAACGGATTGGCATGAGGTTGTTGTTGCTTTGCAGGAAGCCTTCTATGTCATCAAACATTGACAAATGCCTTCTCCGGAATTTATAGATTAGAAACCCCATCATGAGAGGCATTCCGATTAGAATTCTTCCACAAAGCTGGAGCCATACAAACACTAGAAAAAATATTCCAATATAAATTAGCATTGCTCAGTTCAATTTCTGGCATCCTTATAAAAATCTTGTATGAGGAGATCAATTAAGCATCTCTACATTTAAGAAGGAAACGTCCAACACAACTTAACAAAACCAATATTCAAGTTCTTTGGAAAATTAAGGACATCTACACTTTCCAAACCGGATTATTGGATGAGAAAAAAATATGAAAGATAAATGAGAGCAGTATATCATATCTCCTATTGATCAGTGCGAGGAAAACTGGAAAAGGATAAACAAAGAGCTCACCTGCAATAGTCTGAATCCCCCGTTTAACCCCTGCACATAGAATTCTTTTAGAAGGTATAAATGAAGATTTATATGAACAACACAAGAGAGAGAGAGAGAGTTGAAGAATTCTTACATTTAAGTACTTTGCGTAACCAATCTGGTACATTGCCATCTGCATCCACGAACATTGAATAAGAACAATTAGAATCAAAAGGTTGAAGAAATTTCAAATCGAATGTAAGCTTGGAGCTACAGCTATTACTAGAAAACTTCTTTAATTTATACTAGCTTAGCTAATTATTGGTGGAAAGTTCGCTAGAATGCAAATATTTAACATGCTTCTCCCTCGAAGCATGAATAAAGAAAACAACGACAACAACAACAATGATAGTGATAATTGATGAATAATACGTATTTGAGCCTAACTCAAACTCAAAAAGCTAGTTCAATTGGAACAACTGGAAGCTATGGAGCATGAAAGTAAATGTTAAGTAATATGTGTTTGAGCCTAACTCAAACTTAAAGGTTAGCTTGTGAGGTGAGGGTGTAGCAAACATTTTAGCCAGCTCTAACGAGTAGTATGTGCTATTTTATATTCTTATGCACAACAAAAAAAAAATGTAATTTAAGGAACTTAAGTGCTGGATAAGTCTTTCATACTTACAGCACCAAATCTCCCCAATATACCACCTTCTGCGGAAAGTGACCCCACACTTTAATTTGTACTGATGATCAAAACACGTAGCTCTTCCCTCATTGAGCCCACAAGTAAAGCACTCGGAACCACAGAGCGTGCTGATCCACGACAGTTCAAAGCCATACAGCAGAGAGCTATGGATTTCTGAAAGAGATACTCCCTTTCCATCATTAAGTGGCAGTGAAGTCATGACAACAAGGTCTATACTACACATTTCCATCACATACGATCCATTCAAGGTGCCGTACTTTATGTATGTGTATTGTTGTTTCCTAATGGACTCATTGGAACAATGACCACTAATGTCCAAAAGAAGTGAACTGTTATAATTCATTGGGTATGGACAGCTCATAAGAGTAATAGCTGATAACAGCTCATACTCATAACTAGGTGACGATCTGTTTCGGTACCAGTTGCTATAAGGATAGTCTGTACGAAAATTGTAGGGAGGTGGAGAGTACTGAGGGAAAGAGCAACTGTCATTAATTTTTACAGAAGGATCAGTAAGACGGATAGTGTAATTGTCGTAATTGATTGCTTGCACAAGGTATTTCTTCTGATTAGAATCAATATATATGGAGGTGATGTTGTTTTCGCAAGCTAGTTCACATTTGGGATCTCCACACTCTTTCGGATCTTCGCTCAATCTGAAAGGGTAGCTAATATTGCGAATATTCCCGCAAGAAGAAGGGCGACATGAATGAGGATTAATCTGCTTACCAAAAGATGTTTGAAGGAAATAGATGATGATGATGAAGTTGAAGGAAAAGCTTTTGAGGTGCATGGTGATTCAAAAGATTGATTTAGTTGCAGAACACAGAGAGAAGATAAGGGAAGGGAAGGGAAGAATAGTCAAGCTTGTGATAAATATAGAATAAAACACACAGGCTTGTTAGTTGGCTATAGTTTTTCATAGGCCCACACGGCCACACCATCAAAGAAATATCAGTCTTAAAAGTCTTTGTTGTTTGCTTCCTGCTCATAACTAAGTTTAGTAAATATTCTTGTCTTCATCATCTTTGTATTGATCTTGGTTGCTTCCAGGTTCCTGCTAATAACTAAGTTTGGTAAATTTTACGGCAAATATGTTCAGTCAATAATTGAGATGTTCTTCGCCTTCTTCATCTTTGTATTGATCTTGGTTGCTTCTTGCTAATATTTGCAAGCTAAAAATCAGTTTTAAAGTCTTTCTATAGTAAAACACAAAGACTTATTATTTGGCTATAGTTTTTCTTAGGCCCAACGGCCACACCACAGTCCACAGCACACGAAGAAAAATTAGTCTTAAAGTCTTTCTTGGTTGCTTCCTGGCTCCTGCTAATAACTAAGTTTGGGAAATTTTACGGACAAATATGTTCAGTCAATAATTTGATCATCTTTGTATTGATCTTGGTTGATTCTTCCTAATATTTGCATGACTAAAAATCAGTTTTAAAGTCTTTCCATAGTTAAACACAAAGACGTATTAGTTGGCTATAGTAGGCCCACATGGCCACACCACACCACACGACGAAAATCAGTCTTAAAGTCGTTCTTGGAATCTTGGTTGCTTCCAGGCTCCTGCTCATAACTAAGTTTGGTAAATTTTACGGACAAATATGTTCAGTCAATAATTGAGATGTTCTTCGTCTTCTTCATCTTCTTCATCTTTGTATTGATCTTGGTTGCTTCTTGCTAATATTTGCATAACTAAAATGTCCATCATCCTCATTTTTCTCTTCTTCTTGAATTTGTCTTTTCCACTGCTTGGATTAGGAAAAGATGATTGTATGCCCATCAGATGCAGAAAAAATGGGCCAATTATCCAGTTTCCTTTCAGGCATAAATATCTACACCCTCAATATTGTGGTTATCCAGGTTTTGAGGTATATTGTGACGAGAAAAAGAAGACTGTGCTGGAGTTACCTTCCTCAGTGAATCTTGTAGTACAGAAAATCGACTATGCATCTCAAAAACTACACCTTTACGATTCAGAAAATTGTCTTCCCCAAAAGTTACAATATCTAAACTTATCCGCATCCCCTTTCAAGCTTTTCTCGTTTGATTACCTTTATGACTTGGACCTGTTCAAATGTTCTGTTTCAAAAATGGTTCCTGACTCTTCCTACTATTCAGTTCCTTGTCTCGGTGATTCCAATTACAAATTCTATGCAATTCCGACCTTCGCCAGTGAGAGTTATTATTCAATGACATATTGTACCAAGACTAGTGGAAGTTCATCTGTTCCACGGAATATATTATTTGATAAAAACGACTTCCATTTAAACTGGTCGGAACCAGCATGTGGCAGCTGTGAAGCTCAAGGGAAAAGATGTAGCTTCAAAAATTATACAAGAGGATATCAAAATCAAATTCAGTGTATAGACAAACCGGAGGCAAAGCAAGGTTAGTATATATATATATATCTCACCCATCCCATCTTATGCTTCGATTTTTTTCCTTTACAAAAATCAAAGAGCTAATATTTTTGGTGATGTCGATTGTTGGTCATACGATACGAGCAGATATGCCGACACTAATTGCAGGTGAGTATTTCCATAACTGTTGAAAGTTTTATGCTTTCAATTATTTTTGGTGAATTTCATTTAGGTATCATAAGGTTTTAGAAAATTATAAATTAGTCTTTCTATATTTGTTTATGACGACGTAGTAAGAGTAACTAGTCCCTAGGGTTAAAGACTTTAACAGAAAATGAGATTTGTACAATTTACCCAAATGTTTTCCCTTCCAAAATAAATAAAGAAAATGTTGTTTATCATCAAAACTGTTGTTTGTTTCAAATTATAACAAAACAACCCCTCAATATATTTTTTTAAAAATATAACTAAATAGTCCCTGCCGATATATTGATCTTAAAAACCTGGAAATATAGACCGAGAGCATTTTAAGGAATTTTTTAACGGAACCCTAACAATTGGATTTTTTACAAATGAAATTGAACCTCAAATAATAAACAAAAACAGAGGAACTAATTTGTAATTTCTGGAAATATTATTATTATTTTTTTTTTGAAAATTAATTTCCTGAAATCTTAGGGCACTTTAATTCGCCCCTTTTCTTTTATACCTAACTTGTAAGGGATCTACTCAAAATCTTTGACCTTATCTTTTTGTTCTTCAGGTGCGACCGTAGGTTCGTTTTTTTTTCTTGCATCACTTGTAGCTCTATTCGTTATCTACGGCTCAATTAAGAGAGGAAGAGAGAACCAAAAGAAGATCGAGAAGTTTTTGGAAGACTACAGAGCTCTTAAGCCCACTAGATTCTCTTATGCTGATATAAGAAGGTTCACGAACCAATTCAGTGAAAAATTAGGTGAAGGAGGCTATGGAATTGTTTACAGAGGAAAGTTATCCAATGAAATAAACGTTGCAGTAAAGGTACTGAATAATTCCGAGGGAAATGGAGACGAGTTTATAAACGAAGTGGGTACAATCGGGAGAATACACCACGTCAACGTCGTCCGTTTGGTCGGCTTTTGCGCCGAAGGATTCAGAAGAGCTCTGGTTTACGAATTTCTACCGAATGATTCACTTGAAAAGTTCATTTTTTCCCAAAAGGGTTCTGACAGATCCTCTCTTGGTTGGAAAAAGCTCCTAGATATTGCTCTAGGCATCGCCAAAGGCATAGAGTATCTCCACCAAGGTTGTGATCAACAGATCCTCCATTTCGATATTAAACCCCACAACATCTTGTTAGATCACAACTTCAATCCTAAGATCTGCGATTTCGGTCTGGCAAAGCTATGCTCAAAAGAAAAAAGTGCGGTAACAATGTCGGCTGCTAGGGGAACAATGGGTTACATTGCACCGGAGGTACTGTCAAGAACTTTTGGTCAGGTTTCTTACAAGTCGGATGTTTATAGTTTCGGAATGTTGTTGCTGGAAATGGTGGGAGGGAGGAAAAACATTGATCTTAAAGTAAATAATAGCCAGACCTACTTCCCACAATGGATTTACACTCATTTAAACTTAACGGAAGATTTTTGGACGCATGTTGAGGAAGTAGAAGACAGATATATAGCGAGAAAAGTTGCTATGGTAGGACTTTGGTGCATCCAGTGGCACCCGACAGATCGTCCGTCCATGAAAGGAGTAGTTCAGATGTTGGAAGGAGATGGAGACGATCTTGCAATGCCTCCAAATCCATTTCCACCTGCAAATGTGACAAATTCTATTGCAGGATTAGCGGCCGCAAGTCATTATCTAACTGAGTTGCCAATCATTTTAGAATTGGAGGAGTGAAAACTTGTGCTAGTGAAGTGTATTACGGTTGCCAGCCTTTTTTCTAGGAGTTAGATTATCAGTTTCTTCTTCTTTGTAAATATATTAATATCTGTATTCACTCACCTTAAAAAGAACTAATATAAGATATAATGAAATCTAGATAATTTAGTTCATATGTAGGAATTTTATGAAATATGTCTAGTACAATAACATTGAATTCAAAAATTGGTAAAATTGAAATTAGTGTCCGATTTTTCACTTTTAGAGTAAGATTATTCAGTATATTTTTTATTTTCTCCCCAATTTAAGCATTCTTGGGACATTCTAATGCAGAATTTTGGTTAGAAACGTTACATATACACAATGCTAATAATAATTCGAAATTATAATCGCCTTTTGATAGAATTATATTTTGGCACCTCAATAAAAGAACAGTATCAAGCATAGGGTATCTCTGAAAAATTAAACATGTATTATTTAGGATTCAAGAGGCCCTAAAAGTCAAACCTTTGGGATGAGCATCTTCGACTTCCGCTGTAATTTATTGGCTAACGAGCTACTATGACTATCAGCCTTTCATCCATTTCGTATTGCACAAAATCTGGCGCTTTGAGTTTTCATTTCTACCGAACTTGAGTCTTGAAGTATTAAGGTAAATATTCATTTACTCTTTCAACTTCCTTCCCATCTTCTTCCAAGTTTAATCTAGTATTGCAAGTGTTATTCATATTTTACCTGAATTTAGTATGTGAAGCTACATCTGATTTGAATGTTACAGATTCTAAGCTGATTAACCTTTCTCCCAAAAATAATTTATTTTCAGGGTCACAGATTTTTCTTGTGATGATCTGGGTTGTTTACAAACTTGCAGTGCATAGTTATCCTTTTAAGTACTTAAAACCTGCTTTAGAAGCACTTAACGTTGCATCAGTATTGTAACTTTTAGATGTTAATCCATTTCGGAATGGATTCCTGATGGATGATGTGACCTATGGGTTACTCCGTTTGAGCTGTTTGATTATGTTAACCATCCTTTCCCAGATCTCTTGTTGATAAAAGGATATAGTGAAGGGAAATGAGAAAGCAATCGTACAAAATTAAAGCATGAAGTTATATATTTGATGTTCTTCGCTAAAATCTATTATCCAAACACAGGATAGATGTTCTAAAATCTAAAATCTGACCTCTGGCAGTGAGAACCGATACCTGGGAGTAAAGTCTTCTACTTTTTTGCCTAATATCTGTTCATGTGACATAGCTGTGGGCCATTTCTCTTCTTTTGCCATCTCTAAACAGCACCATACATTGAATTTTGCTTTGAAAGTCCGCAAATTACAAATTAGCCTTTCTGTCTTCATTTATTTCAGGCAGTTACTATGGCTGAGATGCTAACAAACATGGCTGAGAAGTTGGCAAATCTCGCCGCAGAAACAATCCAGGACTGCATTGGCATTGAGGAGAAAATGCATGCACTCAAAAGGGAAATTCAAGTGTTGGAAAACCGTGCAGCTGATGTGATTGCAGTGTTAGAGGAGGAAGAAATTTGTAGTGGTAAAAAGCGGAAGAGGGAAGTTGAAGACTGGTTGTCTAACATAGAGAAGAAGAAAACAAAATGTGACACCTTAAACCAAGAAGTCCAACAGACCAAATTTTATAACTTGTATACACGCTTACATCTTGGAAGACTTGTGAAGAAAACAAGGTTAGACGTAGAGAAGCTTGTGGAGCACAGCAACTTTTCTGACGGGCTTTTTCTTGAAGTTTGTAAGACAAAGGGGAAGCCTTTGTTGACAGCAGAATGCAAATGGCAAAGCTCTTTAAACCATAACCTGAATACAGTTTGGGAATGGTTAGTGAATGATTCTGACTCACGAATTGGCATATATGGTATGGGTGGAGTGGGTAAGACTACTTTAGCAATGCATATCCACAACAAACTTCTAAATGATCCTAAATTCAAGGGCCGGATATATTGGATTAGTGTCTCACAAGAATCCAATATTCAAAAGTTGCAGAACGACATTGCTAATGTTGTTAAGCTAGATCCCTCAAGTGAAGATAATGAGAACCAGAGAGCTGCAGAGCTGTTTGAGGCATTAAAGAGAAGGAAAAGATTTGTGCTCATATTGGATGACGTGTGGAACCATTTTGATGTCGAGAAGGTTGGAATTCCTCTTGGAAGAGATGGAAGTAAGTTGCTCATAACTAGTCGGTCGGTTGATGTTTGTCACAAAATGGGTTGCCAAAAGAATGTGAAAGTTGAAGTTCTCAATGGGGAAGAAGCTTGGGAATTATTCCTGGACAAACTTGGGAGCGGGATAAAACTCCCTCCCGATACAGAGAAAGTTGCGAAAGAAGTAGCAAAAAGATGTGCTGGTTTGCCACTTGGGATTATTATAATGGGTGGAAGCATGAGAGGCGTCACTGACATACATGAATGGAGAGATGCTTTGGAAGAATTGAAAGAATCTTCAATGGGAAAGAATGGCATGGAAAACGAGGTGTTCCCATTACTGTTATGTAGCTTTATACGTTTGAGGGATCCGAAACTACAGCGTTGTTTTTTGTATTGCTCACTGTATCCTGAAGACTACAGAATTCCTAGAGAGGAATTGATTAGCAAATTCATTTCAGAAGAGTTGATGGATAGAAGAAATAGTAGACAAGCCAGCTTCGATCAGGGCCATGCAATATTGAATAAGCTGGAGAATGCCTCACTATTGGAGAAAGCTGATTCAAACTATGTAAAGATGCATGATTTGATCAGAGACATGGCACTGAGAATAGTTAGAAACGAATCTCAATTCATGGTAAAAGCTGGACTGCATCTATGTGCAATACCAGAGGAGCAAGAATGGAAAGAAGATCTTGATAAGATATCTTTGATGTGTAACAAGATAACAGAAATTACTTTTTGCATGTCACCCAAATGTCCAAGGCTTTCAACCTTGATTCTGAGAAGAAATCCACTTGAGATCATTCCAGATACTTTTTTTCTTTACATGCCAGGTCTTCGGATTCTTGACTTGAGTTACACTTGGATTGAGAAGTTGCCAAATTCCATATCTGACCTGGAAAATCTCAATTCTCTATTGCTCACATGCTGTGTTGATCTGAAATATGTGCCGCCTCTGACAAAGCTCAAGGAACTGAAAGAACTGGATCTGAATCGGAATAATATCAAAGAATTGCCAGCTGGCATGGAAAATTTGGTCAATCTTAAATCCCTGAATATAGGATACATGAGCAGTATGGAAATTATTCAAACAGGCATATTACCTAATTTCACGCATCTGCAACGACTCATACTTCCAGATCATGTACAAGTGCAGGCACAAGAGCTGGAAGGATTTAAACACCTGGAAGAATTTCAAGGCTTGTTCTATAGTTTACATGATCTCAATCAGTTCGTAACATCCCAACAAAAATATGGAAAACTTAGTTTTTACAGTATTATTGTGGGTGAGTACGATTCTTGGTCAAGAGTTCATCCAGACAGCAGAAGATTAACTGATAAGTTGGTGACTATAAAGGGATACTGCTTTAAGAGAGGACGAGGGGAAGATACAGTTTTGCTGCCACATGACATTGAGGACTTGAAAATTAAAAATTGTGTTGGTCTGGGTGATTGTTTAGAAGATACATTCCCATCACTGAATAACTTAAGAAGCTTGAAAAGTTTGAGAATAATTCACTGTGATGAAGTAGAGAGCATCTCGACACTGTCCAAGTCCAGTTATAAAGAGCCCTTCCAACATCTTGAAATTTTAATTGTGGCTTGGTTGCCTAATCTCACTTCTCTCATACAATGTAATGCAATAGCAGCTGCATTTCCAGGTGGCACATTTTCCTGTCTGAAGAACTTGCGAATTGAATTTTGCAACAAAATCAAAAGGCTGTTCACATTAAGTGTAGCGCAGAATTTTCACAACCTTGAAGAGCTTTATGTTTCAGAATGTGCAGAAATGGAGGAAATTATAGGGGAAGATGATAGTTGCTTCTCAGAATCAATTTCCTCTGCTTACGATGATGAAGTAATTGTTAGCCTACCAAAGTTGAGAAGGTTATCTTTGAAATGGCTGCCAAAATTACACAGCATTTGCAGAGTAATGATGGTTTGTGATTCAGTTGAAACCATTGGTCTGTTTCAATGCCATAGATTAAAGAGGTTGCCATTCTATATGCCAACTCTAAATGGACAACCATCTCCTCCCCCAACTCTGAAACAGATCAGGATAGGTAAAGAAGATGAAGAATGGTGGAAATTACTGGAATGGAATCATTCAAGTGTCAAGAACGTGCTTAAACCTTTTGTTAAGCGTTTAGATCTCGGGTTTCATACAGGCCAAGTTGAGCCAGGTTGGAAGAAATTGGTGCTTGCTTGTCTGTTTATCAGGCGTCTTCAAGTTCATTCACATTCCTGATGGAATTGAAGGACATGGCTTGTATTTAGGGTTAATTACATCTACACACGTCAGAGATTGGTAATTAAATTTAGTAGACCGTTAGATCAAAACACTACACACCACTCCCTACACATTTTAAAATTACACAGACCACCCTTGAAAGCTTGAAAATATTATACTTCAGTACTTCAATATGAGTTTGCCTGTAATATTTTCAAACTTCCAAAGATGGCTTGTTAATTTTTGAATTTTCCAACGAGTGGTTCGTAGTGTTTAGTTCTAAGGGGGTGATGACTATAATAGCACGATCTTCAAGGGACTTTAGATGTAATTAACCCTTAAATTATCCAGGTCTAGAAAGCTCAAATTCGTATGTTATGTGATTTACACTTTGACCATTTGTTCAAGACAAGACAAAATGAATGAGATCTTTGCAATCAAATTGTAGCCTCATATATATCTAGTTGTATATATTCTTGCCAAGCATACCCCAAAAACATCATACAAATGTGAGATTGCAGCCAAAGCTAACAGAACAGCCATCACATGTAAATTACAATACTTCTGATTCAACACTCTGTAGAAGAGTAAATCTCAGAGCAGCTGACACAATCAGCATCAGTCAAGTCACCAGACTTTAGTGATGAGAGATAGTTACTTGTATGTGGAATATATGAATATGCAACAACTGAAGCTCCTATTACAACAGACAATCCCATAAAACTCCATATCCATCTCCTCCGACTCCTTTTCCTTTCTTGTTGTCTACGTGCAACCTCTACAATAACCAAATCAACAAAATTAGATATAAAAAAAGCACTATGAGTGCATATTTCAATTGCAAATCTTTGAATAATTTTGATACGAAAAATTCTGAACATAAAGATAAGGGAATAATTATGAAAAAAACCCTGAGGTCTGTGTTGTTCACGAAAAACACCCTCAAGCCTTGAAAATTACAAAAACCACCCTGATTCCGTGATTTTTCATTAGTTTGAGGGTGTTTTTTGGTTACCCTTTTGAAACCTTAAGGGTGTTTTTCATAATTTTCAAGGTTTGAGGGTGCTTTTCGTAAACAACACAAACCTTAGGGGGTTATTTGTAATTGACTCAAGATAAATTCAGAAAGCATACCAACAAGCTTCCTCTGAGAAAGCTGATGATTAACAGCCTCATAGTACTGCAATCTATCCTTCAATCTCAAAATTTCCTGGTCTTTTGATTCAATGATCAAAGAAGCAGCTTGCTCAGCTTCCACACGTCCTAGACCTCTTCCAATTGCTTCAGAAACAAATCTGGTAACAACAATTTCCTGGGACAATTGGTCAATTGAGTTGTTCTCAAGGTGCATGTTATCACTACCATCTGGAGGTGCAGGAAATGTAAACCCTGCCTCACACATAAGGTTACTGATCCTTTCCCACTGATTGCGCATCACGGTAAAAGTTTCCTCTGCAATTGTTCTCCTTTCAATCTCCTCAAGGATACTAATCCTTGAAAAATGCAAGTCTGATTGAGTTCTAGAAGCACACGAAGGTGTATGGGATATGGACCCATCAGAGGAGAAGTCTGTGAATGGAAACCAAAATATATGTTCAATCTGATTTCAATTAAGAAAAAATTACAAACAATCTTGCTAACCTTTTGTTCCTCAACTAAAAAATAAAGGTACTACCAAAAACCTTCTGCATAAACATAGGATATCATGAAATGGTAACAGAAAAGAAGAACTTACCATCATTTGCGTCAAAAAACTCCCCTTGAGCAGAAACGAAGCTGCGACTCTCCATTTGCCTTCCCAAAACATAATCATTAGCTCCCACTTCACTTGCCACGCTCATTGACTCACTCCTCGGATCCAGAAACCCCTCTTCATCATCATCATTATTTTCAATAACCTCATCGTTTCCAACTAAGTTCTCATTCACAAAATTGTCAACCACAATCTCCTCCAAACTAAAATCACCCACTTCATTTTCACTTCCCAAGGGCAATTCCGGAATTTCACCAGGCCCGACTCTCCTAGTTTCGTCTCCACCACGGCGGCGCTTCTGGTTGGCGACACAAGGAGAAGGGGAAAGCATGTCGGGCGAGGAAGACACAGGAATCGGAGCCTGCTCCGGAGTCGTATACAAAGCCGGCGATACATACAAATGTCTCGGACGCCCATTTTTCTGGTCCGGATCCGGATTCGGGTCTTCTTCGTCTCTTCTGAGGACGGGCTTTTTGAGGGAATCTCGAACTCCAGGTTCGAGGAAATTCTTCAATTGCACAGTAGCAAAAGTAGGCATTTTTACTTTTTCTGCTCTTTCTTTCAAGAAAAAACCTGAATTGTGATATCAAACGAAGGCGTAACGGTTTAAGGTCAGCTCTGGGTTCGCCGCCATTGAAGAAAGTGCGAGAAAGAGAGGGAAACTTGGGTAGAGGGAAAGACAAGGCACCATATGTTTTAAACAACAGAGAAATAAGATGTTTTATTTTGCGACTTTTCCTGTAATCCTGTATATATATATTCGTCATGCGTTTCGTGTTTCTTTGACTTCTTTATTTTATAATAAAAAAATTGCGCATGAGACTTGACTTATTCACATTTGTTGATGTGGTCTTGATCAGTAGCTTTGTTTGACTTGCACTTCAAGAAAATTTTAGTTCCAACTTCCAAGTTCTAACCGTCCAAATAAATGATACTGTAGAATATCACGTCGAAAAAAAAAATAATAATAATAATTTAACGCATCTTAGGATATATGGATTTAATGATCTTAAATATTTATCAAAAGATTAGACTAATTAGAGAATAAATGAGAAAGAGCTCAGCTTTTTAATGTCACACGGAAATATTTTGATTGTTTTTTTAGAGTCCTAATTGGAGGAAATATTTAGCTATCACTTTTCATCTTTTTCCTTTGTTAGATTTTGATCATTCAAGTATCCGTAGATGTTCTTAATAAGTTGACTGGTACCTATGAAACATAGACACGGATACAGCGACATTGACACGACACGACACGACACGGATACGGCGACACATTTTTTTTTTTTTTTATATTTTGCACTGGATAAGTATCCGACACGAGTGTCTGACACGGTGTTGGACACGATACGACACGACATGATGAAATTTTTAGAAGTGTCCGTGCATCATAGATTGGTACTAATTATTGAAGGGTGCTCATAAGAATCATGCAGATTTGATCAATTATAAAAAACTGAGAAGACATACTGTTCTCTTTTTGGTTGGTGACGTACAAAATGCATAAACAGATAATGAACTGAAGTGAGCTTGTAAAATGGCAGTTTTACATTATAGGGTTGGAGAAACAGTTTATGAAAACACATCCCTTGTGCTTGCAATTTCTCATTTGAAATAATAAATTGCTTACATAGTATATCTAGTTCTATTGTTCCAACACTTCAAGAATCCTCTCTAAACGCTTTAAGCAGAGTGGAAAAATAATAAAACTCTCACAGCAAAATCTCAGAATTTACATTGATGTCAATGTCGTCTCACTCAAAAGAAAAAAAAAATGTTAAGCAGAAGAGTAATAGAATATATAAACGGTGTAAAAACTCAGGGAAAATTCGTAATGGTTCAAGATTTTCAGGTATTTTCCAAAATAAGACCTAACCTCAGGCAGTTTTCGTAATTATTCCTTGTTAGAATGCTTTTAATTCAGGTGATGCATGAACAGATTGTTGTTTCTCACTATATTTTGGAAAGCTTCCTTCAAATGTCGAAGGTGTCTGAAGGGCAAAAATTTCGATTGATGGTCAGAAAACACACAGGCAGATATTATTCTATATGCAAGGGCTAACCACTATGCTTCTTAAGTGAAGTCAATCATAGATAGTTCAGGACGGACTCCTCCTTTCCCTTGATTATTTGCTTGTTGGGTACCGGCATCTGTCACGATTGGACTATTTGTGCTTGCTGGTGGGACATTTCCTACTGTTACAGTCTCTATAACTGATAATGCCTGTTCAGGATTTTCTACAGTTTTATCAGCCATAACAGCCAATTGCAGTTGAGTTGGATCACTCGACTCAGTGTCTGTAGGAACAGGAGCATCTTGTTCTGATTGTGATGGTGCACCTGATTCTGGATTTTCAGTAGCTACCGCTGGTGTAGGTGAACCAGTTGGATCCCCTGCTTCTGATGTGCCCTGAGCATCCACGGAAAAGTCCTGTGGAGCTCCAGATCCCACTTGGGTTAGGTCACCTGTTGCACTTTGGGTCGAATCACCCGTTTCGTTTTGGGCTGAATCACCTGGTTCGGATTGGGTTGGGTCCCCCAACTCAGTTTGGGCAGGAGTTCCAGATTCAGTTGGGGCTGGAGCATCGGACTCTGAAGGAGTGGTGGTACTTTGTGGGGCGGGGGCAGGGATGGGGGTGGCCCCCTCGATTAGCAAAGGTTTGCCAGGTGGTGGTTGTGGGCCCAGCATGGCAGGACCGGGCTTTTTCTGACCAGACTGACCTGGATTAGGACCGTATAAAGATGCCATGCCAGGTGGGAGAATCTCAATGGGCGGCTTCTTTGATGAATCTTGCAGGCTTGTGAGCTTGGATTCCTCGAGGGAAGCTAAAAAAGCAGCTGCAGCGTCCATCTTGGTGGATGGGATGTGCTCCAGCTCTCTTTGTAGAGTTTTATTCCATGCCTGAACTAAGCCCCTTAATGAAGGTCGTCCATGAGCCTATAGAAAATCAGAAATTTATATTAATGTGCACTTAATTCATTGTTGGAAGTGAATTAAGGAAACTAAAAACATACTTGAGCATGCAGCACGGCCTCAGAAAGCATCCCGGTATCCTGCCAAGCCTTTTCCATGAGGATATTATCTCCTAAAAGAGCTGCTGCAAAAGCAGCTTCTCGCCCTGAACCAACTGATACCAAATTGTTCACCAAATTCTGCAAATACACAAACACATAGTTAACCAAATCCATATCATAGCACTAAAGAAGGGATTCGAACTGCATCAAGTGGCGTAAGAGTTTTTCACAATCATCAGAAAACCAGCATTACTCTCACAATAGATTCGTGTAAAATGTACATTTTTAGGGTGGCACACAGGAAAAACATATTCGTGAGGCACAGAGAAAACAGAGTTGTTGTTCTCTCATTCCCATCCAGACTTCTACAGGAAGGCCCTTAATAATAAGGTCTACTAGCATACTGGTTTCTGCATTGTCTTAAGATTCAAGGGAAAATAACTTGCACTCCATTATTTAAAACCAAAAAAAAAAAAATGAAAAAGAAAAGAGAAGGAAAGTTAAAAGAACAGATGGAAGAATATACATACGCTGAGCCGTGTCAATTCCCCATGATTTGCCAGGCGTAATGAAAGACCTCTCAATTCATGGCCCTGAAGAGCTCCTTTTACAGAGCCTGCAGCAGCTACTCTCTTAAGAGCTTCACGAGCAATATCAGCTCGTGCAGTAGCATCTGCAGCATCAATAAGGTCAAGAAACTCCTTAGCAAATTTAGCCACTCCCTGAACAGCATCCACAACAGTTTCCTTCTTCGATGACATATTCATAATATCATTCAAGTCCAACACCAGAGATTCCTGTCCTATATCCCTGCTATTGCTCATTGTTAGAAGACACTGAAGGGCTCTTTTCAAATCATTACTCTGCATAGCTAAATCAAATTCCAATCTCTTGGATATACCAGGCAAGTGAAGTGCCTCAGTTGCATAACCCATCCCAAGCATAAATTGTGCTAAATCATCATGATGTTCTCTACCAAGCCTGCTTGCCCATTTTACTGCACTAACAGCATCTCCATAAGCTGCAAGGCATCGACAGCGAATACCAGGATGGCTAAGTGATATTGCATGGGCACACATATATCTGTCAATTAGCCAGAGAGCTCCATCTCTAACCCCTGCAAGTATGAGAGGTCCAACTGGTCGTTTTTGTTCTGGAGGAAATCTGGTATCAGCAACTGCAACTCCACCACCACCAACAGCAACCTCATGAACTTTTCTTTCTTCAGTCTCTTTCAATATATACGAATCGTAACCGTCGACCTTAGATTTTTGAGGCATTGTTAAGAAAGGAGGAATGGAAGGAGTGTGCTGAAAAGAAGCTAGTCTGACTACTTGTAACATAGGGGGTCTCAGAGATGTCCTCTCTTGTGATGTAGATTTTTGACTCTCGACTGTTATTAGTGCTAATTCTCCATGTTCTGCAACGGCTTTTAATTGTTCCTCTTTAAGACGCATCTCTTCTCTCCTCCTTTTTGTTTCTAAGTCGATAGGAGCAATACCAGCATCTACAAAGACACACTCGATAGTGGTTGAGGTAGCAACAAATAACTGTCGCCGGTGCCAAACGGCCCCTATAGCAAATGGAATTGCCACATCACCTAAGTATCGAAACTGCGGACGCAAGGATGAAACAACGATATATTTTTGATAGGCAAAAGCACAATACTCAACAGTTTGGTCCCATGCTGTCCATTCTGGCTGAGGAAGAAGACCTCCAACTGGTTGAAAGGTTTCCCAGCTATATAGTTGGAAATTCGGCGGTGCTGCTTCAGTAGAAGATTTTCGAGAAGAATATACGTCATCCATGGAGTTAAAAGAAGACAGAGAACTACTTCCAAATCCCGATAAAGGTGTGGCAGCGGGACCCATTGGATTTATCCTTCTAGAAGTTCGATAGGCAAAACCAAGTAATGCTCCCCCATGCAGACCAATAATTGGTTCGTTGCGGGCCCCAACTGACCTCATTAATATGTTTGATGTTCCATCATCGAGCAATATATGAGCCTGAACATTGGCAGATGAAGCAGCTGATGCTGCTGCAGCAACAGCTTGTGCAGCTGCAGCTGCAGCTTCTTTAGCTTTTCTTGATGAAGTTCCTTTAGGAATTATGGGTATTCTAGGTGGTACTGCAGACTCCAGCAGGGCAAACCTGTCTCTACAAGTGTCCCAGGCCAAAAGCCTTGCACTACCTGAATCAACTATTGACCAGTCACTTACCTTGTAAATTGAGAAGTAGGGGATATCAGGCCACACAATGGCTAGGTACCTGCAGAAGTGACAGAGCAGAAGCCTAATTATCAACACTACAGTAGATTTCAAAAAACTTATAATTGGGGAAGGAGCATGAATTCAATCCAAATGCAGGAATTACATTTACTATCCCTCAATTTGGGTGAAATTAAAAAGCTCTCTTCTGTTTCTATTTATTACAAAAAGGCTCCTGAAGTTTCATTATTCACGTAAATTTGTGAAAGTTACAGAAGAAAGAGGCTTTGACCGGTGTCAATGAGGCTTTAAACCCCGTTAGCTCTTACACAAACGGACTGCAGGAGACAAGACACTTATAATGAAACCTCATGCAAGGGGGAGTTTTGTAGAAAATAAAAACTGATCGTGTAATTTCTAATTTGCCAAAATAAATGTAATTCGCCCTAAATAAATTAAGAGCCGAGCAGATAGGAATACAAATAGCTTAGTATGGAAAATTTCCTACGATAATATCGGGTCATTAAGGTTTGAGTTGTGAGACACACTGCTAGCTAAAGGAAACAAGATGTGACTTACTTTCCTGATTTGCTCACAGAAAGTACTGAGTATGAATCATGTGGGATGGGAGTACAAATCTTCTTTTTCATTTGCTTCACATGGAGCTGTTCAGGTACATCGCCTCTCACTCTTCCTGCATCACTTCCAAGTGCTGGATTTGCAGTATCAGATAGTTGAAACTGCAAAAGTCTCAATTCCCTTCCCACTACACACACAGCAGCATGTTCCCGGCTACCAGCTGTCGTGGGTAGTGGTGCTATAGGTGGAAGTGATTTGGCATCAAATTCACAGACAAGGACACCAACATTGGTTCCAGTTGCTACAAGATGGGGTTGTAAAGAATGTGCAACCATCGAATACACCTACAACATGAATATTAAGTACAAACTCAACAGGAATCCAACTTCCAGCAATCAAATAACTGTGATCAAACTCAACAAAAACTAAAGCAATATTAAAATGCTACCTTGAGCTTCTTATGAGATGCTAGCACCTGGGGTGGGACTAATGAAGAGAGTTCACATAACGGCCTTGTTAAAGCTGAATAAGTTGGATGCTCAATTGCCCTGCCAAAGATTTGTGAGGCAACGATAAACTTATCCAATAAATAAAAGTAAAGATAGTGTGTAGCATCAAACATAATTTTATCCTTTTGTCAAAAGAATCTCATTACTTGATCCCTTGCTAGCTAGCTAAAATGAACCAAATTGCACTGTAATAAGGAGCCACCACACAAAAACAATATACTTACCATATATGTGAATCTTTAACGCAAGTCAAGATGTCAAGATTTGGAGCTCGAGGGTGGGACCAGGATGCCACACTATGGCAAGACAACTTTGAAACAGGCTTAATTCGACGCAGTTCCTAGATTGCAGACCGAAGTTTAAAAATATGCAGGGGGGAACAGTTGTCGTTAGATTTCTTATTGTAATAAATATTTCGAATTGCGAAACTTCTTTTGAACCTTAAATGACATAGTATCCCAGATAGCTAAAGTCTTGTCCGCGCCAATTGTAATGAGCTGTGGTGGAGCACCAACCACACGAGCAAGCTCAACAGCAGTAACCCCACCATCGTGTGCCTTATAACAGATCAAAAGCAGTTAGACTAAATCATCAAATTCAGTAAGTAAGCACCGAGAAATAAACTGGTATTATCTTTAGAGGCTTCCATTTAACTCTAGGAAACATAAGATTCATAGAAAGGAAAATACTGAATCAACACAAAATTACTCACTTTTAAGATTAGCTTGGGAACAAGTTCCCTTGAATCTTGACCATAATCTGCATTCCATATCACGAGCAAGCCATCGCTGCCACCAGAAACCAAAAGGGCCTAATTTAAATGAACTACATCAGAGAGAGGCTAATGAATGATAAAAACAAAAGCAAGAACAAGCATGTCGCACAGATTCCTGGATAAGAAGGAAAGCAGTTTAAGTTTTTAAGGCATGGGACTGTGATCTAAGTTGGGGTGAAAATAAGAACTTTGTAACTTGCTCGACAGACTAAGATTTGAGAAGATCATATTTGATATCTCCTTTCTAGGCAGGTAAGTGCAGTTATTTTGCATGCCACTAAAGACCCAAGTTACTAGAGATTTTATTTTCATTATGCTTTTCTGCAAATGGGTAGATGTTATTGTGTGTGCCAGTAAAGGATTTAAGTCACAAGACCTAAATACAGCAGAGCATAATTCAATGAACATCACGGACATACAAGAATAAGCTATCTGTTTACTTGTCAATCATGCATGAAAGCATATTAGTTGGCTTTAATAAAATCATTTATAATATCTTGTATTATTAAACAATAAACGATGCGACACATCACATATACTAACTTACAAGTAACATCAGAATGCTGACAAGTAATACATGATATATTTGCTGACACAGAACTCCCCAGAATTGATCAAGCAATCCTTCCACTAATTTGAAGTTGCTGGGGAATAAACTGTTAATTAACTTTATTTTGAAATAGATGAGACTACCCCACCCAGTCACATCTGAAAACAGATTTTAGCTGAGAAACTAGTTCTTTATAATATAACTTCTATTCTTGTCCGATTAAAGTAGATTAATCCTCATCCTGTCACATCTCAGTTTTAATATTGAAACATGGTAGATATATCTTTGTTATTTCCCAAAGAAAAAGGTAAACCTAAAATGAAAATAATGAACTTTTGTTGGTCTCACATTCTCAACAAAGAAACAACCAACCATTATCGCATGTGGATGGGTTACAAACAAACACACAACAGACGAATCAGCTGAAGGTTATCTCACTTTACTAATTTTATAATGTCTTCAAAAGTATTTGAAAAAGAAATCACATTATGATAAATTTCCCAAAGTCAGGCACATGCCAGCACGAAAACATAGTAAATTTATATGTTGCAACTTTGGAACTACCTCACCAGAAGAAGCCATGAAAGTCATCAAACAAGAAATTGATCCCTTATGACCTCCTGTATATCTTCGAGCAAGCTGCAGCCAAATTACACAACTAAACCGTGTTACTGTTACTTCGTCTTTATTAATTGGCACTACAAGACTAACTTCAGAAGTCAAAATGCAAACCGGAAATATTATAAGCTGGACAGACCTTCCAAGTTAACATGGAAAGAACTCTAATTGCACCATCTGATCCACCAAATGCCACAAGAGGACCATCAGTAGCAGATGATCTCCAAAGGAACTCCATACTGCATGAAAATAATATGACTCAGTCATATGAGTTTATCCTTTACGGGCCACCGGCATTCCTAATATTTTTATGCCAGAAAAAGTTGCAACTGAACACACTAAGTGCTTTACCTATCCAAGAAAAGAAAAAGAAAAAACTAAGTGCTTTCATCATGACCAGGTAAACAAGAGACACTTCAAAAATTTCATCTCGTCAAGTAAAATGTGGCCTATCAGGATTCAGATAAACTTTTGTCCTGCAGGCCGTGAGTATTGACATCCTGGGGACAACATATGCAATAAAAAACTGATCATTCCGGAAAGTGAAAATTCAATTTCCATGAAAGAATAGACATATGGTGAACAGTTTATTATCTTTATGAAACTAAACACCAGACATCAGAAATTATAATGGAAAGAAACATGTGATATCTTGTATATAATAGAAGACGCAATAGCACAAATTCCGGCTGAGACTAATGAATTTTTCATTTCAACTTTAGATGGATGCACACATGTACTAAAACACGATAACCGAAACAAGTAACTGACAAGTCAGATGATACTTTGAGAAATTCAAGAAGGAGGGATCCAGAACTGAGCTATGAAGTCAAGTTCGATAAGGTTGTTATGTGTACATACGACATTAAACAATCACCATAGAGAACTTATGGTACAGGTAACATTCAAATCTTTCAAAAGTCTGTAAAACTAGAGTAGCAAACAGAGTCGTGAAGCTAACTTGACGGTTGCATTACCTTAAAATAGGTTTCTTGAGTTTTTCACTTTTTTTCAGCATTTGAAAAGTACAAAATTCCTATTTTTGCAGATAAGCAAAATGCACACCTAATAAGCAGCTTCTAGTTTTCTTTGTGAACTTTAATGGTTGAGTCAAAAGTTTTCTGGAATCAAATCAGTCGTTTTGAAGAATAAAGCGGAAGAATAGCTAAAGCCCGCCACCTCATGTGCCAAAGTCAAACGGTTGTTTTCCATTTCATGTGCACTAAAAAGGAAGACTGGTTTTTTGCTTTTATTGCTATAAACACACTTTTGATCTTGTGCTATACTCCGGTGATCTCTTTCCTACCGATTGGCGGATTTCTCATAGTTGGTGCTGCTGCTGACAAGTGAGGCAAGTTTTGACATACTCTTGAACATACCACATTCTCACCGGCAGACACCGACAAGTTAAAACAACTTTCACAGCTTCTATTTTCATCACACTCACAAATATTTTATTAGAAACCATTTTCTCAGGAATCTCAAGATTTAGCATTTCAAAAATGTATTAAGGCATTGCAAATACCCCCTAAGTCCAATTCCGATACCGATGCCATCAATTATTTGGGTGAGCTTCTATTGATGTTGATGAAATCTATTCAGAAGTCAGTGCAGAACCAGTTAGGGGGTTATTCCAATTTTACCACTGCAAACCTCATCACTGATGTCATGTCTCAAGAACAACTAATATGAATATCTAGTATAAGACTCAGCAGTCTGAGAAATTTGTAAGAATCCAACATTTCACACAAGCACATATATATATAAAGATGCATCTGTTCTAACTAATGGGATCTTACAAAAAATATTAACTCATGGCTCAGGATAAAGCATCACGTATTCATAAAGCAGTACAGATCGTACAGAAGGTAAAGATAGATCCAAGAATTACCATAGAAGAGATTTGTTGTCCAAATCCTGCTTTGGCACATCACGGCCACGCATTGTGACCAGATCTAGAAATATAGCTTTGTTCTCACAACAAATTACAAGAAAATGCCGCCCTTTTGTGGAGGTGGCATGAGCACTGGAAGTCGAAGTGGCATTGTTGACAGCTATTGGAGCTTCAGCAGCAGCTGCTGCTGCAGAGCTAGTACGCCAAAGTTGCCAGTAGAGTATGTCATCATCATAAAAGCTAACCTGCTTAACACTGAACCAAAATGTCAACTTATCAGACTCCGGTTAGACAAACAGGCAATACAAATCATGAAGGCATTGAAATACCTTCCACCCCGTATGGCTTCTGCACGTTTTCCTCTAGGTTCTAATGTGTATAAAAAGAAGGGAACTAGAAACAGTTAGTGAAGAACCCATGCCAGAGAATTAACAGCATTGATGTGTACATGTTTTGCAGCTTGGAAACAGATGGTTTGCTAAATAGACATAAATTAGGAATTTCATAGGCATCTATCTGAATGAAGAGAGTGTTTGAGGTTTCTAGCGCATATACCGTGAATTAAGAAATGATTTGAAGACAAACCAACTGTTCGCATATTAACAATGATCTCTTGCAATCAAAATGTATAAATGACTACATTTACGCCTCTTCCAGCAGAGATGTCACGGAAAACAAGGCGTGCAATGTAATGCATGCACTTCATTTTCAGTACTCAGAGAAAAACCTAGTTCCACCTTGCTGCAAAGTATCAAAGGTATTCATCACTATAGACCCATAAATACATTTACAGACCTCAAATTAAGCCTGTGACCTTTCAAAAAGAGTCTTAACATATTACAAGCCAATTTCACCCAAAATGAATGACAATTGCATCACATATTCTTTAGGTAATAATTTTACTTTAGCCAATGCTTCGCTAGACGCTAATGGTATATGCATCAACACAATTAAGCAAATCGTAACACCACCTGATTCGCCCTCGGCCAGCTTTTCCAATTTAGCACCAACCAAACGCCTCTGGTCTACACCACCAGCTTTCAACTCATAAATAACCTACACGGAATAAACAAACAAAAAATGAAAAAACACACAGAAATTAAAAAAATAAAAATGCAACCATTTCAATTCACAAACTCAATAACAAAATGAAACGAAATAGACCTGGCGGTGTTCCCAATTCCACACCGAGACATGATCCGATGCATCGGAGGTTACAAGCCAGGGGTGGGTCGGGTGCAATTGAATCTTCACGATTTTATCATTCGTCGGGCGAAACGCCCTTAGTCGCAACATTTTTGTTGGCTGATTACGGATCTAATGTAAAACTTCCGAAATTTCAAAGCTCCTCAGCTTATTAGCTGGTTCACTGGAAGAAGCCGGTAAGATTTGCGCTTCGAACAGGCTACTCTTCGAGCATTCCCATGAAAATTAGCTGCCAGTTAGACGGACTGTAGCACCGAGGAACAAACGTGGTGCATGGGAAAGCTGGATAAACTTTCTTCGTGTGTACTGTTTTTCAGTTTAGTGATATTTTTTTGTTCAGTTTAGTGATAAATATTTAGAGCGTGTTTGGCCATCAATTTTGAAGCTATTTTCTGTTTTCCCAAAACGAAAAATTAGGAAACGTATTTGGCCTAATCTTTTCGTTTTAGTTGTTCTTCCAAAATACCGATTCAAAACCCCTTTTTATGGGAACATTTTTCAGAAATTTTATGGTTGGAATTTACCGTTTTTGCTTATACTAATTCGTGTGGTCTAAAACATCCATATACTTATCTTACTTTTTTTAAGTACAATTTTATAATCAAGTCCGGAAAATCAAAAATTTTAAACTAAATTTAGGAGTCTAATAAATTATACATATGAAGTTAAGCTGCTTATAAGGTGAAATAGAAATGCAAAACCAATAGGATTGTTAGTAAACTTTAGTTTAAATTGAGCAACACTTAAAATGTAAAAATAAAAGAATATTACCATCAATTAAATAACTATATAGAAGTGTTTTCAACTATTGGAACATTGATTTTGGCTATTTTGGATGGGGCTTCGGTTATCTCAATGTGAAAACTTATGGTAGTCTTGATTTCGCCATTTCGGAAATATAATAAAATGACTTGATAGCTAATTTGAGTTCTTTTTTTTTTTTTTGGTGCTGATAGCTAATTTGAGTTCTTACTAAATTGAATTCTAAGAAGGCGTTTTGAAAATCCACCTGGGCCAGATTGGGCTTTTAACCAGGTTTTTTTTTTCTTTTTTTTTTTAAATAAGCGAGATGGATTTTAGTAGCCCATTCAAGTTAGTTGTGAGCTTGATGAGCCTGGCACTGTTCACCTCATTAACCCTCATTAGTAACATTAAAACGTTGGCCGAGCTACATTTGTAGTCTGGTGGAGGAGTACCGCGTTCCTCCTACATTTGTAGTCTGATTGGATGAAATTAAATACAAATGGAAGCCTTTATCAAGATACGGGGTAGGCAGCGGTTGGTGGCTTCTTTCAGGATGATCACGGCAAATGAAAATGGGTTTTTTTCATGAAGTTGGGTAAAATCTCTATTGCAATTGCTGAGCCCTTAGGATTGCGTGAAGGTCTATTGCAGGCTTGGGAGAAAAGATGTCGATGCATCGAGGTGGAATGTGATTTCGAGGTGATGGTCAATGTTAATCTAGTAAAAAGAAAATATCTGGAACCATCCTCTTGAACACGTGATACGTGACTGTAGAGGGCTACTGCTACTTCATATGTCTTGGGAGGTCAAATTTGGGCACATTAAATGGGAACGCAACTCTACAACTTATTGTCTTGCACACTTGAGTCACAACATTAGTGACATAATCAGTTGGATGTTCTTTGATTTTGTTTTCTAGTTAGAGCTAATTTTACGCTTTATTTAAAAAAAAAAAAAAAAATCATCCTACGGTGGGATGTGATTTGAGTGGTGGCTTCCACTATTGTGAAAGTGAATAATTTTTTGCCCAAAGTAACCTCATGAAAGTTATTAATCACAGGTATATGGGTTTGTAAATTCAAAATTGTGTTGGGAGGTAAAGCTAAAAATGTCTTTTAGCATTCACTAAATTATTAGTTTTTGGTTCTTAAAGCCAATTATATGAGTCTGCTTAGGTGTAAAGTTATTCCTACCAATGACAGTTTCGTTTTCAGTGAGACTCGAACTCAAGATCTCCGATTAAGTTTAGCAAAGCGTCGAACCGCTAAGGTACGTCACTTGATAGTGGTAAAAAAAAATGGGGGATGAGGGTGCAACACGAGGACGAGAACTTCCAAGAGAGTCACTCATCCTAGTACTACTCTTGACCAAGCACACTTAACTTCAAAATTCTAATGGAATCCAGTACATTAGTACGGGTATAATCACCCCACTCTTAACAATCAGTAAAATTTCAAATGTGTCATCAAATAATAATATTAATTACCACCGGATATTATTATACATTTCAAACTTAAATTAAATGAAGTTGATTTTATATTTTTACTTAATCTCAAATTTAACGATGTCATCCTCCACCAACTACTGAAAACTTATGGACGATTTCAAACACTTTCTAAAAGTAAAAAATATCATAAAATTGATTGAGTTTTTGATGAATTCGGAAAAGAAACAAAAGAAAAACAACATTTCCCATTTCATGTAAATATAGACAATACAGTTATTTCATAGTTGTAGTAAACGGACATGTCAATCATCTTTCCTTTTTTAAACCTTCAAGTACGAGTATAGTATTCTCTTTTGTCTACCTCATATTTATGTTAGGATTTATATATAAAGAAAGGGGCCCAAAATCACAGAAGGTGTAACTTCCGAAATATGGGACATTTTTTGTCTTTTTCTGTAGTTCTTACTTTACATTTGGGTTTGTAAATGTAAATTAATCCTAATTATTAATTTTTGGTACAGATTTTGCAACTAAATAATCAGTTTTAAGTTAACAGAAGAAAGCTTCGCGCCCATTTCACTGACAAATAGATTCGGGTCGGGTCACGTCACGTCTTGTCTTGTCGAGACAACCACGCTCCCTCTTTGCAGGAGAACAGAGCCCTAATCGGCATTTGTCTTCCAATTTCTTCTGAAGCAACAATTTTACAAGGGAATTCCTCTCAATCAGGATTTCTCCCATTTTCTAGTATCGTTGCAAGCTCTTCAGCGCTTTAGTTGCATCGTTTTGGCATAATACGCCCCAAATTGTGGCTGTATTACGTGTACACTTGCATGGTGCACAAATTCTGAGTTCTAGGTAAGTATAAATGCTGTATTCGTGTGCGTGTAGCTTGTGTTTTGTTATTTTTAGCGCGCTAATTTAATTTAAAGAGCAACTGAAAATTAGGGCTTGTAAGTTACCAGCATCACTGCTAATGTATGCGGCTAAAGGCTTACGATTGTCTATCTGTGTTGTTAAATGTGGTGTTTTAGCGTGGGGAAGTTGCGGTCCATAGAGAAAAGAGAAAGTGGTTGAGCTGGGAGATGAGCTGATGCAATGAGTAGGCTCTCATTTAGGCCTCGACCCCTCGACATCAACAAGAAGCTTCCAATTCTAAAATCTGTGAAGGACTTTGAGGATGACGAAGGCCCAAATTCATTGCGTAATACCCAGATACTCCGTCTCACTGCAGAAGCTGATAATGAGGTGCAGTATCTGCTTTAAAGTTGAAATATGTTTTAGTTGATCATTGGATGAGTATAATGCCGATTTTCTTAGAAGTTTCAGTTAAGTGTGCAAATAAAATACGAGTGGCTTTTCTACTGTAATATCCTTATTCAATTAAGTGCAATATTTATTGTCTGTACTGGCTCTGTGGGCATAGGTCAAATGGCAATTTAGCAGGAAGGTCTGCCGTAGTTGATTCGAACTGCTTCTGGTTGGTGGGGTGGGGGTAGGTGGATTATTTAGTATGCATGTATTATGTTTCTCGCAAAAGTATGCTTATTATTGGCTCGTAAATGAATCAACTTAGTCTGTATGTCACCCCACTGTAATGCAACTTCCAGTACAGTTCAAATTTTGGAAAAGTTATCTGCAATTTTCTAGGTTGCACTTAGAGTTTATTTGAATTTTTGCAACTTAAAACCTGTAGTGTACATCAGATAGGGATTTATCGAGTATACTAGTGCCATGTCATAAGATTTGTGTGCTCATTCAAATTGTGATGTACAATTGGTAGAAGTGTTACCTGAATTTGTCCTGAATAAATAACCTAGAATATATATCAACTGTTGTATATCTAATGACTAATAGGTGCAACAAGTATCTGCCAAGAAAGTTGCCTCAGAAATTCCAACTCCTGAATCTGTGGTAGTAGATACATATGAAACTGACTATTCCCCAACATTCATTCAACCTACTACATATCTGCGTGCAAGGGGAGGTAAGCCAACTGCATAGGTTGCTGACGGTCTTAATATATTTTTGTTTGATTATGCATTATAACTTTGTTATGCTACTGGCAGCTCGGGCTGAAATCGGAGAATTTGTTGAGTATGATCTTGATAATGAGGACGAAGATTGGCTTCAAGAGTTCAACAAAGAAAGACAAACGCTTTTAGCTGAAAAGTAATTATCCTTCTATACTGCATAATCTTCTGTAGGAATGACAGATTTCTTCATTTTAATCGTTTGGTTTGTGCCCCTCATAATATTATGTATGTTTGCTGTGTTAAGATTAATTTCATACTTATAAAAAAACATCTTCAAATTATCATCGTTCTCTGAACAGCAGTGGCAAAAATTGATTTGTACAATTACTGCTGCTGCTGCATCGTGTTGTTGCCATATTCAGAGGAAAGAAGAGGGGTGGACTGGGGTGGTGGTGGACTGGAGTGGATTTACTTGATTCTTGCTTAATAAACTGCCTGTGCTTAATTAATTTGATTTTTAATGCAGAATGGAGACCGTAATTTTTAAATTGGAGTTTTTAGACCACAAAGCTCGTGAAAGAGCAGGAGTTATTACCCCAACACTTGGCTCACCAATTCCGGTCCTCTTAACTTTTGATGCTGCTGTTGAGGTGAACATGACAATTTCTTGAGGTCTTCACAAAGTCTCAAGCAGCATTTCTGATTTTTTCATTCGAATTGCATGTATTATCCCTTTTCCCATTTGCGCTGTTCATTCCATTCTTAGCTGTGTGAAACACTTTGCACGTATAGCTTGACTTGCTGCATACAGCAGCCTGCCATATTTGAGTTTTTACTTTTTGGTGATATGCTCATGTCATGATTCAAGTGGGCTAAGTGGGGGCTATTTGGGTTTCTAGGTTTTTTCATGTTCATGGCACGAAATTATCATGCGTGGTTATGCTTCCCCTGCTTTAATTTCATATAATTAGATACATTCACGTAATGAAGTTTCCATCTTTTTAGTTATAACCAACCTTCTTCCGTTTATTTTTTCCTTGATTTGGGTCTTGTTATGCCATTTGTTTAAGATGTTCTCTGACTGTATGCAATTAAATATTCTAGGCATTGCAAGCTCTGTCAATCAAGTATGGCCTTTTCCAGTCTATTTTTAATTACTGGAAAGAAAAGGTAAGAAGCACACTCTCTGTTGTTCTCTCTGATTTAGATGTCATTGGTAGGTTCTTCTTTCTAGAAACTAGCATGCACTGATGATCGATGATGCAGTATTCTTGTAGAGGTTTTGACAAACCTTAGCCATAATTGTTCCCACCCTTTTGGTGAATACTAGTCCGTGTAGGAGATCATCTATGAATTATCATGTCTTATGAAGAATGGATTGTATTTCAAGGATCTTCTCTTAGCTCACAGATATTGGATTAACCACATGCTAATAGATTGTTTGAACTTGACAACACTTTTAAAAGGGAAGCAGGATAATAATGAGGATGAAATCATTAATATTGTTATGATCTGATAGAAGCTAATCTCTGTGTATATTAAACATTTATTTAGTTTTATTTTTTTGCGTCTCCTTAATTCCTTTTGCAGGTACAACGGCCTGCCATGCTTGTTGTACCTTTTGATATCCAAATTACCTTACGTTACGTGTACATTTGCTGCAGTTGCAAACCGAAACAAAGATAAAACATAAGGAGCACCTGTTCTATAATTTTAACTGAATGGGTGATTCTATGCAAATATGAACTCGTACATTGGGTGAAAGTGATCCACCTATCAAAACTTGATCTAGTAATATTGACGGTGAAGTTAGAAGTGTCACAATATACAGTGGATAGTATATCTTCAACCTTGTAATATCGAGCATACTGTTTGGTTAGGAAAACTTTGGAAATTTGTTTTCTCTTTATGTTTATTGTCTTGGATCAATAATGGAGAAGTGGGATCAAGTTTGTAGCCTATAACTTGTTGGTTGATAGCCAATATTTGCTTTTCCTTACATGTTGCTTTTTGAAATAAATTTCCATGTAACTCTTTGCCTGTATTTCCCAGCGTAAACGATGGCAAAAACCTGTCCTTCGACGCTTACAGGTCAGTTTTTTTCAATTTCCTTTGTCCATATAACTGTGAAGGCTAAAACTGATTATAGTGAAAATTAAGCAAGGGACTCATAGCTTTCCCAATAAATAATCATGATCACTTGATACTTCTTTTGCATTAATGAATTGATGATATGTTACGATAATAATGCAATTTTTTCTTGTCTCCTAATACAACTAAAGATAAGGTATATCAAAATTGTTCTCCTTTTGGCCTCTTGAAGAACCACCTACTTCTCCCTTTATTCCTTCACTGTTTTTAGCTGTTTGGTTGCATGGCAACTATGCTACCATGTTCCTTTTGTCCAAGTATAACTGATTTCGACCAGCACTATGCAGTTTTATAGCTGATAATAACTGTTCCTTGGACTTGCTTTACAGCCACCTCCACCATCCAACGATACCAATCCATACAATGTGTTCAGACCACGGGAGAAAGCTCATAAGCTTCATACAAGAAGGGTATGTGATGCTTGGTTTATGGGTGCTATCATATACTTTTTAAGTGATTTGAGTTTGTTCTAATAATCTTGTATTCTTACTATGCTATAAACCACATTAACTGTTTGCTGTACTCGCGCCTCTTTGAACAGATGCAAAGGAGGGAAAACAATGTGCAATCCTTTGAAAAGCTTCGCCAGGTGATTACTTTCCGTTTCACCTAATGAATCTGCTTTGTCTCCTTAGTAGTGTGTAGAAAATCTAGAAATGAAGTGTTTAATAGATTTCAAGCACTGAAATCCGGTTATGCGAGAAGCTTTGACTAGTAGCATTTTTAGCATTCCTGCACCAACCAAAAAGTCAAAAGAAACGGAAAAGAAAGGAAGGGTCTTAAGTGAATGGCTGAGCATACATTATATACATTAACTTCAAGATGAGAAACCAAGCCACTGTCAGTTCTCTATAGTTTCACCCTTTCTGATATATATGATGTATCAGAAGAAATATTGAAAATTTTTAGTCCATGGACCATCGCATGAGATTGATACCCTATTTGCAAGTACAGCACAGTTGTCTCACCCCTAATTAAGCCATCAAGAGATCTCTCGATTTGTTTGTAAATTTGAGCTTCTATCAAAATGTTTCTGAAAATGTTTTTGGATCTCACTCTAATACTCTTGAGAATTCATTTGCTCAATGCCTGCTTCGTCTTCCGTGTTTGTTTGATACATTCTTCTACACAACCGGGTCAAGGGCTTTAGTTGCTGATTTGAGCACTCTCTTGGTAAATCTAAAACTTTAGTTGCATTTTTTGAGTCCGAATTCCTCCTGCCAGTGTTCCCGACTGTTTGGAATACTTGAATGGTCAATCTTTTCCCAGCTTTTTATTTTGCGTATTTCTTAATATACAATTGTCCACTTACTTTTGGTTTTGATTCACTTTACTCAGGTCAGGCGCAACCTCGATCAGGCAAAGACCGTTCTGGAGGCTTTGATCATGGTATTGGTGCTTATGGTTTCAAATTTGTCTAGTTATGTCAATAAGCTTCTTGGTTCTTATGGTGGAAAAAACTTCAGTAAGGAAGATTATCATTCATTTTTCATGACCAATTTTTTGTAGAGAGAAGAGAAAAAACGAGAACTTGTGGCGAGTGAGATCACCCTTCAAAGAATTCAGATGAAGTACAAGGTTTGTACTACTAGTATTTATGATTCCAAATAAATTTGCTTCAAAATGCATACTTCAAATCAGTAAATTTATGGCCGGTACCCCATTTCTAAATCTTAAAATACAACCATGGAAATACAATTACTTTCGATGTGTCCAAAATGGATGAGATTCTGTTGTCCCCTTGAGAGCGGGTATTTTCTATAATTTGTTTTCTTGTTGGAACATCTTCTCAATCCTTGAAAATTGTCTGATGAATTTCCATTATATCTCTACTACAGCAGTTATTTTGTTTTCACAATTAAATATTATACTTTTGGTTTGTGCTTCATGTTATTGACTGCATTATGTTAGATGTTTAATTTATTTTTTAAATTCAATCAGGTCGTCTTCTGTGTATTGAGATTGCTATTAATTAACTGATTTCCATAACTATATATCTATATTTCAGAATGAAACGGAGCTCCTTGAGGATTCGTTGGTTTCACCTAGATTGCAGTCGTTTCCCAGCAAGCTTGCATCAAGCGATGATTCTGATGATGTGGCAAACAGCTTTCTGCCCAGCCGAGTGCAAAATCCAGCTTTCACTGAATCAAAGCTGGTGATGGTTCCTGCAGGAAATGTGAGGCGAGAGGCTAGAAGGCGTATTCCTTATACTTGGCTTCAAAAGCTGGTAAGAATCAAATCTATTATTTTGATACGTTGAAATATTGGATGTAAGCGTAGAAGAACAAGAGATGTTGGGAAAAAGTTAGTTCTAGGTCTGACTTGTACTTACCAAGCACGTCTCTTTTTATATATTTTAATTAATCTTATAACACTGGAGACGTACTTGAACGAGTCACTTTGAAGTGTAAGAATAGAGCAAACCGTAAGTTTTTAGTTATCCTGTTATACATGCTAAGTCTAATTTGTAATTTTGAAGCACCTGTCCTTTTTATTTCTCGAATAAGTTTTTGTTTTGCTATGGGCAAATGCAAGAGTGTACTATATTAGAGAGGATAGGGGAGACCGCAGCGTGTAGTTTTCATTGAGCAAATGTCTAGCTAATGACTTAGATATTTTAGAGGGGAGGTAGGAGTGTAACCATTATTAATCATCTAGATTGAATTAGCTTTAATGTTTATGCAGGATCCTAAAGAACCAGTTTTGCTGTTCACAAAGCCACTACTTCCAGATAAACTAACAGCTGCGGGCATTATACCTCCGTCGTATACTTCAGAACCAAAGGACACATCTGCTCCTTCATTTACCTTTCGTGGAAGAATGGGGCGAGGGGGCAGAATAGTCTTTGACAGATGCAATCCTCTTATGCATTCTGAAGTAAAGTCTGCTACCACTTTATATGTACCACCACCAAAGCCTCCCCATTCAACACATCATTGACTTTTTCTGAAAAAGTCGTCAGAATTTGGATTTAGTTAGGGCCGAAGAATGGTAAGTATTTTGGATATGTGAGATGCCTGTATTTTATGCTAATGGTGTGAAGTATATTTAATTAAGAAGTAAGGTTAGTAGTTAGTAGCTGGCCACGATGTATTTTTTGTGTTGTAAATGTAAAATTTTAGTCTATTATGTTGTAAATGAGAAGGATGAGAAAATGGAATGAGTAGCAGAATTTGACTGGCTTTTGAGGCTCTCTCTGTAATAATAACTATGTAAATCCTTGTACTATTTTTAATATGTTTGTTGTTAATTGCTTGCGACCATTGGCTCATTGAATGAAAGCGCTTCCGCTTTCTTTTGTTTTAAATTTTAATATTAGATTTAGTTTTCATTTGTTATATATGGATTTATGTAAAGTGTACTGATATATGTAGTCATGTAGTTACTATTTTAGATGCCTATAATTCAGTTAGGGATTAGTCTTTGTGAGTCTATAACCGATCGTGGATACTATAATTTTGACCCCAAAAAATTATAGGTGTAAAAATAAAATAAAATTATTCATAAATTTAATAAATAATATTATATTAATAAACAGTCTGTATTTCCAAGATATAAAACAGTAGTATGTATTTTTGGATTTTTGAATTTTTTAGTTTTTTTCTCAAAATTTAACGCAATGTGCAAATATGTAAATAATTTGTTCTTTCGTTAAAAATAGTCTACATATTATTATAATGTTAAAAAGTTAGGGCGAGGTAGTTTTTCTAATTCTTTTTAATGTTTCTAAAATTACACAGCAAATTTGTTGAGTTTAACAAGTCCAAACTAAAAATAGCATTGGTCTTGGATTCAGAAAATCTTAGATATAGAACACTGACACTGAAATCATAAAACAAAATCAAGAAAAAGATACAAGACTAATATTTTACAGACGTACATGCTTTTCCATAGTCAAAATTATCACTTTCCCATATAAAACACATAATCACTATCGATGGTGAACATTTTGGGAGACTCACGTGGCGGGATCTCAGAAAGTCGCACGCCACATGGATCAAGTCAAAATCCGCTCGCCACGTGGCTCCAGTCAAAGTCCAACGGTTGACTTAGTCAAAGAGCCGACGATCGATCATCTCGACCGTCATGATAACCTTACAGGAAGAGTCCAATCCTTGAACTCGAGCGTCATACGCTCGACTATGGCAGGTCGGTCCCCATGTCCTCCACTAAGTCGCAACATGAGAGGACCTAAAGGCCAAGATCGTAAGGTCGAGGAACCAAGCTCGACCCTGTCCCATCCAAACACGCTCGTCCCGACTGCAGCCACATTAAATGCACCGCACCTGCCCTGACTACCCTCCGTATAGTGGTCAGTTTGAAGTGATAGATAATCATTCCTTTTAAGGAATAAATCTGACTCGAGGGCCAGACATTAAATGCCCTGCAGTCGAGGTATTTAATGCACACATCGGACGGTGTACCTAGTGCGTGTGGAACCCTCCTATAAATACTCCTGATATTTATTGCGGTTGGTAAGTTCACTTCAACGCTCCGACCCTAGTCTTTGAACACCTTTTTAGTACCCTTATATTGACTTGAGCATCGGAGGTGCTACGCCGGAGACAACCCTCTCCGGCCAAGTAATCCCTTGTTCGTGTATTTCAGGTCAAAGTCGGGCTCCACTCAACAAATTCAACTGACAGGCTAGGACACGTGGTCGACCTGATCACTTACCAAAAAAACACCCTCATCAACTATCTAATTTTCCCATGCATATCTTTCATGCAATACATTGTTCTTTACTTGGAGAAACCTTGCTTTCTCCTATACTTTTCCTTCACTCCACAAGATTCCTTCCCTCTACATGATAAGACTTTGCCTCCTCCAAACATTCACCTATGATTCTTTAACATGATATAATATTGCTTTAATTATCAACAGGGAACTCAACCGGAGGAGCAAAAATGGCTGGGGGAGAAACGGGGCGCCCCTTTGTGTACACGCCTACTTGGGTTGTCGCTGTCGTCTGTTTTGTCATTGTTCTCATCTCACTTTGTGCTGAGCGCGCACTTCATAAACTTGGGAAGGTACTCATAAATCATAACCAGTTCTATATAATCTTCATTCTTTTCTTTTTTGTAATTCTACTATTCATCACGTAGAAATGAAGAATGTTGTCTAACTTGTTCTATTTTGCTACTCAGTGGTTCAAGCATAAGAAACAGGAAGCTCTGTATGAGGCATTACAAAAACTAAAAGAAGGTCTTTCTCCAAGAGTTTCCTTGCTACTGTTGGAACTTGGAACAAGTTATCAATCAATCCTTTAACTGCTTTACTTTTTTGTCTTTGTTTCAGAGCTGATGCTTTTGGGATTTATCTCCCTTTTGCTGACGGTGTTTCAAGGCCTCATAAGCAATATCTGCATGCCTGAACATCTAGCGAATTTCATGCTCCCATGCCAGTTAGAAACTTCTGAGCATCTAACAGCCAACAATATTGGAAGAAGGCTTTTGGATGAAGAAGCTTCAGGACAGTGTTCAGAGGTAAACCACATACATCACCAACAAAACTAATTAAGTTAATATTTTGTGTATTGATGTATACAGACGTTTTACTAATATGATATAATTGTTTGTTTGTCAAATAACAGGGAAATGTTCCATTTCTATCATTAGAAGCATTGCATCAGCTGCACATATTCATATTTGTTTTAGCTGTCGTTTATGTAATCTTCTGCGCCGCAACCGTGGTTCTTGGAGGAATCAAAGTATGTAAATTTTTAATTATTCTACACAATTAATATGGTAATTAAGAAAATACTTCATTTATTATTCTGTTTTTGCAATTTACAGATAAGGGAATGGAGGCACTGGGAGCAGTCAATAAGAAGTGAATCATCAAAGCATCATAGAAGTAACAATAATAATTATTTTTCATTTGCCCCCATCTTTAAGAAAAAGCATTCATTTGAATTTCCTGCATGTTTATAGTCCATGCTCCTCATATTCACTTACAAGAGTTCATGGGGCGACAGGGCAGATATTGGAGAAAATTTCATGTAGTCAGTTGGATGGTAAGATATAGAAAATACCATCTTGTTTTTACAAAATCATTCTATATGTTTTCTCTAAATAGTTTCATATTTTGTGTAGGCCGCATTCTTCAAGCAATTTTATGGATCAGTGAATAAGTCCGATTACATAGCACTGCGCTCTGGATTTATACGTGTAAAGTTCCTCCTACTTGTACACTTATACAAATATTCTCCTTTGATTACAAACTTACACATACCTCCCTTATCACTTGTCTCAACCTTACAGTTACCTCTTATTTGATTGAACTTCAATCTAATTATCAAAAGGGGGTCTTTGTAGTTTTGAAAGTAAGCAAGGTCAGTTGACCTCGGAAACAATCCTAACATAACTGGCACTCATTTTCTTTCTTGGTACAGGAGCATTGTCCAAGCTACCCAGATTATGACTTCCATACCTATCTGCTCAGGACCTTACAACATGATTTCAAGAAAATAATAGGAATAAGGTGAAACATATATATTGAATGAAATTCAGTTATCAATTTGAAGTTTTTGCTGACACAGTAGTCACTGATCTGACACAGCTGGTACTTGTGGCTGTTTGTTGTCATCTTCTTGCTTATAAACATAGCAGGTACGATATAATCAACAATGTCCCATTTTTTTGTTTATCATCGGTAAAAAATTCTTAAATATATTTAAAAATATCGTTTTTTTCAGCATTTAAGAGTTTTTAGATCAACTACGACACTAATTCTCAAAAATTGCAGGATGGCACACATACTTCTGGTTATCATTTCTACCTCTACTAGTAAGGGATTGATTAACAATTATAACTAATATCTAACAAAAATAAAGTGCATGGAAAAGTATTTTAATGTGACTGTGTGCAATTTTCAGCTGCTGCTAATTGTTGGTGCCAAATTGGAACACATCATAACTGAACTAGCAAAAGAGGCTTCAGAAAGAGCAGGAGATGCTGAAGGAACACCAGTCAGGCTTTCTGACGAACTCTTTTGGTTTCATCGGCCTGCTCTCGTCCTTTACTTGATACATTTCATTTTATTCCAAAATTCATTTGAGATTGCATTCTTTTTTTGGATATGGGTGAGTAGAAATTGGAAAAGATATCATATGTTTCCAAGAAAATCATTTCTTAAGTACAGTCTTGAAAAACCTTGCTTCGTTCTCTGTACAGTGCACATATGGCTTCAGATCTTGCATCATGGAGGGGTTGTGTTTCATCATACCAAGACTTGTTATTGGGTATGTCTTCACCAAGCAGAAAAAATAAGAATGGCTTTTCTAACTTATGTGCTTTTTTTTTTTTTTTTGAATATTGGATAAACTCTCTTTGCAGGGTCATTGTGCAAGTTCTTTGCAGTTACAGCACCTTACCTTTATATGCTTTAGTCTCACAGGTAACTAAAGGAACAATTCTAATCTTCTATTTGATTCTCCTATTGCACTTTCATTCCACTATTTACATTCATAATATCCACAATTAAGTATTTGTTTATTTATCAAATTTCCATTCTGAAAAGCATACTGCAAACAATCTTCAAAATTATTTGGTTGTTCAACGCAGATGGGAAGCATGTTTAAACAAACACTTTTTGATGAGAGCACACAAAACCTGCTTCGGACATGGGCCTATGATAAGAAATCTAGGAAGTCTGGTTCTTCTGGAGCTAATGGAAGTATGAATAAACTGACGAATGAGTCAACTGACCCTATTTCCGTAGCTCAACAACAAAATGTTGGAGGAGAAATTATAGCATCTGAAATTGAACTTTCTACTAGTAGTTTATGATTGGTGTCAGTCTATCAGTTTATGACTCACTTGGCATAAAATAAATAATAATAGATTTTTCTTCACGTTATACTTTCCAATCGGATTTATAGATAAAAAACATTATATGTACAGTAAAATACAACAACCCAAATCTATGATATAAGACAAGGTATTATGTTTCCAAATATGAAGCTTGTCTGAACTCGGAACTGCTTTCTTCAGTGGCAGAAGCAGCTTCTGCTGTCTTAAGGTCATTCAACATTTTCTTGGCATAGACCGTAAAAGCAACTGTAGTGACAACTGCAACAATGAGGGAGATGATATTGTACATGATCTCAAGTGGAGTCAGCTTATGGTTTCCATACTCCACATCTGCTAATGTCCTCATTAGTCGACCACTGCAAAAAAACACATACCAAGTAAGAGAGAGAGAAAGACCTTAGCCAAGTTATGTATATATATATATATATATAGAGAGAGAGAGAGAGAGAGACCTATATATGTAAATGAATGCTTCTGGTATCATTCCAGCAATTGATCCACATAAATATGGCCAGAATCTCATACTCGTCACAGCTATTGCATAGTTGAAGACTGTGTAAGGAAATGGAGAAATCCTAAAAAGTGTAACTACTTTAAATTGATGGAACCAACTTCCTTCTCCCGCCAATCTCATCATAGCAGCTTTTTCAGGCCATCTTTTCAACCATTGCTGTCACCCCATAAAGAGAATAAGAACAGGGCAAATACAAAATATACTTTATAAAAAAGCACCACTTTTAACTTTTTTCATTTTCTTACATGAATTTGTTCACGGAAGCGTAAGCCAATTAAGTATGGCACAATCATCCCAATGGTTGTTCCAACCATAATTATGACAAAACCCCAGCCATAACCAAAAATCATCCCGGCAAGCCACATGGAAGGACCAGAAAGAAGAAAAAGCACAGGGAATATTGCCAGCGAAGCTACAAGTACTAGTGCTAGTACTGGACGACCAAATGCAGTTGCTTCCCATTCCAAGATTGGGGAAAGAACCTAATAAAAATTATTTAAGTAACATGCCAAATGATTTAGATTAAGTAGCAACATGAAATTTGTAACATAATAATAACAAGCTTATCAAAATCATCACTTATACTGCTATATGTTACTCGAAGGAAATATCAAACCAAAAGGGTAAGCACTTATGGAAACATGAGTTAACATACCTTTTGTACAAGAAATGGAAAACCCCATTTCAAGAATAATAGAAGAACTATCACGGTGATTGCACATACTCCTATCCACCATATGAGGCGCTTCTTTCTAATTTCCTGCGTTTGAGATTTTGAAGTATCTTCTTCAGGTGTACTTGATTCATTTGGTATAATCAGTCTTACATGCACACTGTCTTCCCTTATCCCAACTCCATTATAAGCATGGTTTCTCGCTGACTCGCTTGAATCTGGCATCTTTATTGAGATACCAGATATCTGTCAAATAAAAGAATTATGCATCAGAATCTCAATAAGCATGTGGCAGATAAGTCATAACATAAGTAGATTCATGCACGATCAAGAGTTTTCTCAACACTTCACATCAAATTTATCACAGCCCTAATTCCTAAATTCTTAAACCGCCAGATTGCAGCAGGGATTTAGATAAAGAATTTTCTGAGCCTGTTACATCAAATTGTCCGACTGCATTTTAAGTTGACCTAAGGAGAACAACCCGATATTCAGAGGAAGTTTCCTCTTTTGCCCTTCTCCAATCTCTAGCCCAACCAACCAAAAGAAAAGAAAAGGGGAAAAAAGAGAAAAAATGAAACAGGCTTCAAATTCATTAACCCTTTACTGAAACAGAAAATACACTAATCTACAAAGATATAAAGATTACTAACAATAATGCATTTAACATGCGTGAAGATATAGTCATAGATAATAACATCGTTCACCCTAAAAAAGAAGCAATCTTTAAACCAGAAGAAACAACTTAATTAGAAGATAATACAGTTCATACCTCACTAATACGAAACAAATTGAACACAGTTGATCGTTGACGAAAGATAAAAGACAGAAAATGGTCGGCCAGTTGATCACAGCCCAGTATTTTTCCTTTTCAGCGCGAATTGTTATTGGGGTTTCTATCTATGTTTCTTTAAACGTTCTAATCAAGAGAGAACTGTATTCATAGAAAATGAAAAAATCAGAGAGAAAAGATGCCGTGGAGGATGGGGACTGGCGCGTGTATTTCTGTTGTTTTTGCTGGATCTCTTTCTAGTCTGCCTTTGCTTTGTTTTCTCCCCTGCTTCTCTGTACCTTTGATCTGGAAATTGCGTGTAACCATCTGCTAAAGTTAGGCCTGGAGATATTAAATTACTTTTTCCATATATTATTGCTAATAGCAGCTAATCATGCATATAAACGTGTTCTGTTTAGTTAAACTAATTCATTCTTTTTTTTTTCATCACACTCAACTAACTGAATTTTGATTTTTGATTTTGTAACGATATTTTAAACACTTCAACTTAATTCTTTAATTTTCTCATAAATTTTCAAGTGATCCAACCAATAAAATTACATAATAACTTATTTTATATATATATATATATATATATAATTTTTCGAGGGGAGATTTCTCTTTATGTACTCATAAATTAATCTCTTTTTAATTAAAAGTTACAAAAAATACTATAAATATTTTATTATTTATTTTAAATCATCCTCGGGTTTTGATTATATTTTTACACTATCAAAAATGGCTTGTCTTCTATAGTGCCTTGATTTATAATGTAACACAGTTTTAAATCCGATGGACAAAACTTTTACATGATTTAAAATTCAATATGATTTTAAATATTGTCGACAATAGTCAAACATTTATATTTAGTATTAGAGGAATTTTATACATATTTTATATGAATAATATTAGAGGTTTTTTTTAAATATATAATTTATAGTGACCCCAAACTTTAATGATAGTAAATATAAGTTGTCTTTTATTTTTATTCCAATAATTTAGAATAAGTTTGACTATCTGAGATGGAGTCAAACTCGAATTAGAGAAAGTTACAATTTTATATTTGTGGTCGGCTGATTGGCAATCTGGCACTCTCATTTTGCATTTTTGTATGCGAAGTTGAAATATTTCCGTCTTTATTATCAGGTATTGATGTTGATTGATAAAAAAAAAAACAAAAGATGTCGACTGGGGTATCCGTCTATTTCATTACACCTGTTCGCATCAATCGGGCCTTGAAAACTTTCAACACGGGCTATTTACTTCATTCAATTATTTTGGGCCATATTTGAATTTAAATGGGCTAGGCCCATCGATGTTATAGGCCGATGAGTTTGAAGTTTTCATTTGGGCCAAGCGTCGAGTCTGGAATTGTCTTTGCCCAAGTTCGAATAGCCCAAAGATATCTTCCTCTTTTACTGGTGAGATTGCATACATTAGAATTGAAAACAAATTAATAGTCAATATCGTTATCTTTTCTTGTTAAAAATATATGATTTTTGTGAAAAAAAAAAGTAATTTGGTCTGACTCAATCAAAAAAGTTAGATCGAGATGGGAGAATTGTCAAACCATTATATATTAATTACCACATATTTGATTTTTCGACGTGAGATGGTTTAACAATTTTTATGAAAGGTATTATATTTAATTAATGTTTTTTGTACAATTAAGCAAAATTATTTAAACTTTTGAGTCTTTAAAGTTTAAACTGATGGGAACAAGGTCTCCGACATAGATCACAAAAACATCGAATGCCTGAGTGGACTAATGCCTACAGTACAACCACCTGATGCACATTTTTTATTCTTTTTGTTGTTAAGATACCAAAAAATTGGCAGAGATTTAGTCGGTGATTAAAATTTCTTCTTTCTATAAGAGCTGTCTTGAGTCTTGACAGACACAAATCAAAATAGTTAATTTCAACTTAAATAAAGAAAAGTTCATCTAATTAAACTTATATTATTTTTATTTTGTATGTCCTTTTTTCTACAAAATGTGGATCCCCACTTTGAAGTCGTCTTAATGGAAAATCTAACTTGGGGTCCGGTCCGGGTACTGGAAAAACATCCCACTTTTGAAGTTTTTTTGTCGGTGGACAATAAAGGGATCTAGGCCCATTATTAAATAAAATATTCAAGCCTCGTCAATTATTATTATAACTTATAATCACCACTCATTAAAAAAATACCTTAATTAAAATATTAAAGATTTTCTTCAACTGGCCTGATCTTCTATCATTGAATTTGTCAGCCTAGCCCGTTAGTTAGGTGGAAAATTGCAGTGTGAGTTAAGCAATTCCCTGTCAAAAAACTAAAGCTAAAGCAATCTATTTTACACCTAACTGACGAAAGGTAAAAAGGTAACCAATCTTGGCTGGACTATAAACTTATTTATTGAATAATAATGTTAATGTTCAATATAAGGAAAGTAATGTAATCGAACCAATATAATTGCGTACAAATACAAGAGATCAGTAGCATGAAAAGAAAAGAGAAAATAAAAAGAAGATTATGATAGAAGAAGTTCACATGGTAAGAATTAGACAGGCTGTCCTTGTGCGTTAGAGGAATTGTCACTTTCGTCAACTAATTTTATAATTATCACCAAGACAAATATAGACAAATCATCACCAATAAATTAAAATTGAAAATATAATATACACCGAAAAATACAGCAATTTCACAGCCTAAACCCAAAGGCCAAATCCCATCCATTATTATTGCCCGTTGCCACTAGCTAGCTCCTTCCCCACCCCCACCACAGACACACAAAGTCAGTCCATCACAGTCCCATTTTCACACACAAAAAGCTCGAATTTCGACAACCCATTTCCTCAAATCTCTACTTTTCCTTGATCAATTCTCATAATTTCCATGTTACACCTCGTGAATCACTGAATTTGAAAGGCTTGCATTTTGAAGATACGTGAGCAATTGATTTCAGGCATTAAAGATCTTGGATTGAAGTCCAGCTTCCATTCGGTTGCACTCTTTTTGGGTAAGGAAGGAAAATGAGTATGTACGGTAGGGATCCGTGGGGTGGGCCGCTGGAGATAGCGGCGGACTCCGCCACGGACGACGACCGGAGCCGGAACTTGCAGGACTACGACAGGGCGGCGCTATCGCGGCCGCTGGACGAGACGCAGCAGAGCTGGCTGTTGGGACCGGGGGAGCAGAAGAAGAAGAAATATGTGGATCTGGGTTGCATTATCGTCAGCAGGAAGATCTTTGTGTGGACTGTGGGGACTATTTTGGCTGCCGGGTTATTGGCTGGATTTATTACTTTGATTGTTAAGACGGTTCCGCGCCACCACCACCGCCCCCCGCCGCCGGATAATTACACGCTCGCGTTAAACAAGGCCCTCATGTTCTTTAATGCTCAGCGCTGTAAGTTAACATATATACAGTCCTACGATGTGATTTGTCAATTTTTTTAGATTTTAATTGCTGGTGTTTACTTGATCCGACGAACTTAGCTATCTATGGGAAACTTAAGAACTCCTTTCATGTTTTCATGTATGCTGGAGATATTCTTGGGGTAACTGAGATTTTTTTACTTATTCATGATTTTCGTTAGAATATCTGCATCTAGAGATGATAAGTGGCGTAGACATGCGAGGAAGTAGAAAGAGTATCATATTAAGAATATGTTTGCATGAGCATGATTTTGGTGAGCTGCTAGTGTTTGGATGTGCGTTGTCCATTTCACTCTGAATCAGTCAATTATGATGACATAGTTGAGTTCCTGAAGCTCATTATATTATTTTTATTCCTATTACGAATTAATAAATTACATGTGGTAGGAGGATCTACATATATGCATTTCAATAATTGAAAATAGGGTAAACCATATATGCAGGACTTCGCGATCTTTAGTCTAACTGGCTGCAGTTGGTGGTATACTGGTATTAATTTACTATACTTGTTTTATCAGTTAATGCACTTAGTTTAATGCCTCTATTCCAATTTACAGCTGGAAAGCTACCAAGGCACAACAATGTATCATGGAGGGGAAACTCGTGCGTAAAAGACGGGGAGTCTGATTCTTCTACATTGTTTAAAGATCTGTCTGGTGGCTATTATGATGCTGGAGATGCAATCAAGTTCAATTTCCCTCAATCTTTTGCCATGACCATGTTGAGTTGGAGTGTGATAGAATACAGCGCAAAATATGAAGCAGCTGGAGAACTTAACCATGTCAAGGATATTATCAAGTGGGGAACTGATTACTTCCTCAAGACTTTTAATCACACGGCTGATTCAATTGACAGGATTGTGGCACAGGTAACCTGCAGAATTATTTACAATAACAAATCTTAAGGGAAACACCATTTCTTTAATTTTCTGTAGTTTCTCTCTCTATTGGTATACTTGCTGATGGATGTTGCTTCTTTTACTGCTAAGGCATTTTTCATGGATGCATGCTGTTTTTTCCAAGCACCAATAATACTTATAATTGGGACTGAGCTTTGAATGCATCTAACAAACTTAGGAATAACTTGCAAAAAAATATATTAGTCCTCCACTAAATTAAGTCAGTAAAGATTCTCGGATTGTGATAAAGCAATAAAGCAAAATGAATATCGCCATGCACGAGTGTTAAGCATATGTAATTCCTTATTTGGCAGGTTGGAAAAGGGGATACTTCAGGTGGTCCAGAACCAAATGATCACTACTGTTGGATGCGTCCAGAGGACATTGATTATGAAAGACCTGTTACAGAATGCCATAGTTGCTCGGATCTTGCTGCAGAGATGGCTGCTGCTTTGGCTTCTGCTTCTATTGTTTTCAAGGACAACAAGGCCTACTCACAAAAGCTTGTCCATGGCGCCAAGACTCTCTTTAAATTTTCTAGGGATCAGCGTGGTAGATACAGTGTTGGTAATGAGGCATCGATTTTCTATAATTCCACAGGCTATTGGGATGAGTTTGTTTGGGGTGCTTCATGGTTGTATTATGCTACGGGCAATAATTCCTATCTTCAGCTTGCTACTACTCCTGGTATTGCCAAGCATGCGGGTGCTTTCTGGGGAGGACCGTTTTATGGTGTATTAAGTTGGGATAATAAGCTTGCTGGTGCTCAAGTAAGTAAAATAATTAGTTTCTTTAAGCTTCTTGATATGATATAGGGGGGTGTTTGCAAAAAAAATTTGCTTTTGGAGAAGCTTAAGTTGTAAAAAAAAAAAAAAAGGAATATTTAAGCTAAACTAGAAAAGCTCTTTATAATAATAGAATATAGAACCTAGAAGCTGAGAAAATCACCCCCTAAAGGTGTTTTTAGCTTCTAGCTTATTTTAAGCAGAAGCGGTAAAGCAAAACACTCTGTTTCTGCTTTTTCAGAAAAACATTTTGTTAGGAGTTTGCAAACACTCGTATAATCTAGTTATTAACATTTTGTATTAAAGACCGTTTACTTTATTCATAAAATGGTGTTATGCTTCGTTGTTTAGGTTCTTCTGAGTCGTATGAGATTATTCTTGAGCCCTGGCTATCCGTATGAAGAAATTTTGAAAACATTCCACAACCAGACCAGCATATTCATGTGCTCGTTCCTGCCTTATTACACATCTTTTAACAGAACAAGAGGTAATCCATTTTTCTATACTAATTGCGTAATTTATTCATGTTTGTGCTTTTAATTAGCTAGTAATACTAATTATGCGGAACTCTTACAGGAGGGATGATCCAGTTAAATCACGGAGCACCTCAACCTCTTCAGTATACAGTTAATGCAGCTTTCTTGGCCACTTTATTTAGTGACTATATGAGAGCAGCTGATACACCTGGCTGGAACTGTGGACCCCACTTCTACTCAGTCAATGTCCTGCGTGAATTTGCACAAACACAGGTACCAAACAAGCCATAGCAAACAATACTGTCTGAATTTGTTCGTGATTATGGGTGTATGCTAACACTTCTGCTTTTGGAGAAACTAAAGTAGAAATTAGAGTTACAAAAAGTTAGTAGTAATAGTTGGTATTGTTTGGAGAAGATAGTACAAAAATACAATTTATATGAGAGCAAAAGGATCTATAAGCTGAAAAAGCAACCCAAGATGTGCTTCTACCTACTCACTTAGTTTAAGGAGAAGCAATAAAACTAGGGAAAATTACTAAAAAAACCCTGACTTTACCTATAAAATCCCAAACGCTGCTCTATCCTTCAAACCTTACAAATACCCCCCTGAAAATGCAAACAAATCTTGAAACCTTACAAATTCCCCCATGAAGAACTTTACATTTACAAACCCCCCCGCCCCCCCCCCCCCCCCCCCCCCCCCACACACACACACACACACACACGCCACCCCCTTTGTAAATGTAAGGTTTCAAGGTGTTTTTCATAAATGCCATAAACCTGAGGGGGAGGGGGTTGGGTAATTCGCCCCTGCATATTATGATACCTAATATGTTTTCTTCACCTTTCAGATCAACTACATTCTTGGCAAGAATCCTAGAAAGATGAGTTATGTTGTGGGCTTCGGCAATCATTATCCAAAGCACGTCCACCATAGAGGCGCATCAATTCCTAAAAACAAGGTGAAATATAACTGCAAGGGAGGATGGAAATGGAGGGATTCCAAGAAACCAAACCCTAATACCATTGTTGGAGCTATGGTTGCAGGCCCAGACAGGCACGATGGTTTCCATGATGTAAGAACTAACTACAACTACACAGAGCCAACACTTGCAGGAAATGCTGGATTAGTTGCAGCTCTAGTTGCTCTATCTGGAGACAAAAGTGTGGGAATTGACAAGAACACGATTTTCTCTGCCGTCCCGCCTATGTTTCCTACATCCCCACCCCCACCCGCCCCTTGGAAGCCATAGAATCTTGGAACGAATACTTTTGATGTTTTTAGGTGATTTTGGAAAGATGTTTTGGTGGGACAAAGAGAGATTACATAGGATTAGTGGAGCGAAGAGAGAAAGGCTAGAGAAGGTGGATTATCTTGCAGAAGTTGACCAGGGCAAAACCTTTTTTTTTTCACTTGGAAATTTGTGATATAGTGTGTAATGTGTATTAATGTATGTATAATATAAACCCCACATATATTCTTTAATCTTTGGACAATGGAGTTTGACATGAAACTGTTGAGTTCGTTCTGAATATTTTTTGTCACAATGTATTGACATGTTTGGTGTAGTATTTGCATGTGTTGATTTCTTAGTCTAATAGTTATACTTAACCCTACCTGAGTTTCATAAAAATACAAAAAACATCCAACATTTAGAGTAATTATACTTAATCCTACCCGAGTTTCACAAAAACACAAAAAACATCCAATATTTAGAGTTTTGATTGAATATTTCGTTAAAATTTGGAATATTATATTAAAATTTTAATGGAATTCTAGAACACTTGAGTATTTTTTGTACTTTATGAAATTTCTATAAGGTGTAAGTGTAATTATTTGACTAGGAGGATCATGATATGTAGTTTAACAAACCCCCCACAAGATCAAAATGTAATTAACCCTTTCCAAAAATATAAAGACCACAAGAATCATAATGAGTTTCAACTTTCAAAGTGAGCTTTAGTCAAATTTAATTAAAAAGCTAATTTATAAGCAAATTCGAGGAACACCCATCTCTACGTATATTAAAGAGAATTGACCTTCAACTCATTGCCCATTACCGTTTATAATTCATAACCAAAGTCTAAATATTCTATTTTTATTCAACCCAAATGGGTAATTAATTAGACGACATTATTTTCACAGGAAATAAAGTGCAATTTATATACAGAATTACAAAAATGATAGAATCATAGTTGCCACGATTCTCGGCACCACTAGCTAGCGCTCTCTCCAAGGTCAACTCATCCCACAAAGTCAAACTTCGCACACAAGTAAAAGATACCATAATCATGCAAGATTATGCTGTGATTAAACAACGTTATATTTATAATCGATAATTAAGAAAGACTCCTACCACAAATCCACCTTCTGTTTTGACTTTTCGTGAAAGAATAGAGGAAAATGAGCAAGTCCAGCAAGTCGGAATCGTCACCGGAAAAAGTGGTCGACATGGCGACGGATGACTGCCAAAGCAGCGACTTAGGGCGGACGCTGCTGGAACCGGCGGAGCTGCATAAGCAGAATCTGACCGGCATTTTTTTCAGCAGGAAAAATATATTTCTTCGGACTGTGGGGACCATTTTTGCCGTGGGCTTGTTGGCTGGATTTACTACCTCTTTCATTGAGGTAGCTCCACCCCTTCTCCACCGCCCACAGCCGCGCCAGCTTTACGTCCGCCCACCGCCAGACCGTTACACGGTGGCGTTGAACAAGGCCCTTGTGTTCTTCAATGCTCAGCGCTGTAAGTGCACCATAAATTCAGACCAGGTTTTATTTTAATTTACTAATTTCGTTAATGCATGATGCCTTTTAATTTCAATTGTGATCAGCTGGGAAACTACCAAAGAACAATAACGTGTCATGGAGGGGAAACTCGTGTTTACGTGACGGCGAAGGCGATTCTTCAACTTTGTTTAAAGATCTGAGCGGTGGCTACTATGATGCTGGAGATGCAATCAAGTTCAATTTTCCTCAGTCTTTTGCCATTACTATGTTGAGTTGGAGTGTGATAGAATACAGTGCAAAGTACAAAGCAGCTGGAGAGCTTAATCATGTCAAAGAGATTATTAAGTGGGGAACTGATTACTTCCTCAAAACTTTTGATTCCAATGCTGATACAATAGATCGAATTGTATCACAGGTAAGGAAACTTTTTCTATACAAAATTATCGAATAAATTGTTTTGTTTTCTGATGTATATTTCTTTCTATAAGTTAATTAAACTACAACCCTCTAAAATATTCAATTACCAACTTCCTCTAAATTTTATAAGATTACACTGACCTCCCCTTTAAGTTTGTATAATTGTAAAACCCAAATATAAAGTGTCAAATTACCAGTCATCCTAATAAAACCAATTAAATGAATGTTGTAAATGTCGAAACTTATAAAATTTATAGTGAAATTCTAGCCTTGACCACCACCACTCATGATATATATTTCAATAGGAAATCCACTAACTTGAAACGTTTCATCTGAATTTTGTACCTGTGCAAATTTAAAGGGGAAGTTAGTATCATTTTCAAATATGTAATGAAACTTCTTCAATAGTTACCTTATTGACATATGCGAGTTTATGTTAACTACACTTAGCTTCTTATTGGCAGGTGGGAACAGGGTTCACCTCATATGCCAACGATCACTACTGCTGGATGCGCCCAGAAGACATTTCTTACTACAGACCTGTCACTGAGTGCCATTCATGCTCAGATCTTGCTGCAGATATGGCTGCAGCTTTAGCTTCAGCTTCCATAGTTTTCAAAGACAAAAAGCCCTACTCAAAAAAGCTTGTCCATGGCGCCAAGACCCTCTTCAAATTTTCCAGACAATATCGCGGTAGATACAGTATGGGTAATGAGGCAGAAATTTTCTATAATTCCTCGAGTTATTGGGATGAGTTTTTGTGGGGCACAACATGGTTGTTTTATGCTACGGGGGAAGAATCCTATCTTCGACTTGCAACAGTTCCTGGTCTTGCCAAGAATGCTGGTGCTTTTGGGAATGGACCAGGGTATGGTGTACTAAGTTGGGATAATAAGCTTCCTGCAGTTCAAGTAAGTAAAAATAGCATGTTAAATCTTTGAGTTAATTACATCCATCCCCCTAGCCCCTTATGTTATGGATAATGAGCATAAAAAATTGGAATAATTACGAAAACACCCCGAGGTTTGGTCTTTTCTCGAAAAACACCATGAAACCTTGAAAATTACAAAAAAAAAAAAAAAAAAAAAAAACAATTAGGGTCCGTGATCATTTATCAAAGCAAGTGATTTTCCTTGAAAACTAAAAAAAAAAGAAGGGAACAAATAAAATAAAATTTGAGGAGATAATACAATTTTACTGTAAAACTATATACATGTATTCTTTCGTGAGATACACGGGGGGTTCTATGCACTTTTTATTGTGACATAATCTTTTATCCTCATTTGCCATATTACAGGAGAGTTTGGCTGCAATTAACTAGTTTATCTTTGTAATGCTACATCTAATAGTTCGGTTCTGTACGTATTTAGGTGCTTCTGACTCGTTTAAGAATATTCCTCTCCCCTGGATATCCTTATGAAGATATTTTGAGGACATTTCACGAACAGACTAGCAGCATCATGTGCTCATACCTCCCCTTAGTCCCCTACTTCATATCATTTAAGAGAACAAAAGGTAATCAATTTTGCTGTTAAAAAATATCGACCTCTATGATTTTCATAAAAGTTTTAAGCTAGTAAGATAAGATAAATGATGTGTGGAATTTGAACAGGAGGCTTGATCCAGTTAAATGATGGAAAACCTCAGAATCTTCAGTTTGTAGTCAACGCAGCTTTCCTGGCTAATGTGTTCAGTGACTATCTGAAAGCAGCTGAGATTCCTGGCTGGTACTGTGGACATAATTTCTACTCCGTTGATGCCCTCGAGGAGTTTGCACACACTCAGGTACCAAAAAACCCATAAGCTTCAAGATTTACAATTTCTGTCCCTCAAGTTTGGTGTGATTACATATTAGTCCCTCTTGTTTCAAAATTTACAAAGTAAAAACCCCAAAGTTTCATTTATAAAAATCGTCACAAAGATAGGCCTTGACCGACGTAACCTAGGCTTTAAATCACATCGACTCTTATACCGATGTACAGTTGGAGACAAGTCGCTTTTGGTGTAAACGTAGCTAAAAACTGACAAAGGTTTTATTCGAATAATGAAACGTTAGGGGGTGTTTTTCGTAATTTCTGAAACAACAGAGATTAGTTTATGATTATCCCTACCCTAGCTATAATACATTTCTTCTTCTTTCAGATCAATTACATCCTCGGAAAAAATCCTAGAAAGATGAGTTATGTTGTGGGGTTTGGCAATCACTATCCTAGGCAAGTCCATCATAGAGGCGCTTCAATTCCTAAGAACAAGATTAAGTATAGTTGTAAAGGAGGATGGAAATGGAGGGATTCCAAGAAGCCTAATCCTAATACTATTGTGGGAGCTATGGTTGCTGGTCCAGACAAGCATGACGGTTTCCGTGATGTTAGAGCAAACTACAACTACACAGAGCCAACACTTGCAGGAAATGCTGGATTAGTTGCAGCTCTAGTTTCTCTATCTGGTCATACGCGAGTCGGGATTGATAAAAACACCATTTTCTCAGCTGTGCCGCCCATGTATCCACCAGCTCCAGCTCCTTGGAAGCCATGAATTGTTTAGGATTAGGTATAACAATTAATGATTCCACTCTAAAAAACTATGATCATTGTTTGGAACTTTGTGACCTAATTCATTTTCGTAGCTAAAAACCACCCCATTGATGGCACTAGGATAGGTTCTCAAATTGCAAATAATGTGATGGTCCAGAAGAGTGATCTGTGATGACTGATGATGGACCAATCCTATTGTCCAAATGTAACAAAATATCTTTGGGCCCGATGTTTCTGAGAGTTCCATGTACAGCCCATACACTTTTCTTCTTAACGGAATTATTTTGTCTCGAAAAAGAAGGACAAATATAACTTTTAAGATCAAACCGAAGATGTGGTGTTTAGCAGACGTTTACAGGTTAAATTTGACTTTATTGTGAGAATTTGATTCAATCATTCAATACTATTTTGTGAATTTTAGAAAATTTTAATTAAAACGAAAAAAATTCATTGGTTGTTGGGGATTAAATATGAATTGATATTTATTATTTTAATTTTTCTTAGTTAAATTAAATGTGGTTCCTTGCTTCATTTTTTTTCGGTCGAAGGACTTGCTTCTGGGAAGAACTTCCGGCGGAGTTAATTCAGTTGGTCGTTTAGTAGTTTTATTTTTTTATTGCTATTTTGTAGCTTTTGCTCGTTTTTGCACCAAAAATAATAATTCTCATAGATATTTAAGTCTATATGTTACATTTCCTTACATTCTGGCTGCACTTGTCCACTACATTAATCTTTTATGGCCAAGGATGGCATCCATTCAGGTAGCCAAATTACAAACATATGTACATAACTACTACATATTATACATAACTTCTATATAAAGTTCAGATCATCATCCCATTTTTGAACTAGGAACCACTTTGGAGGAACTACAGATCAAAACTGTGGCTGTTGAAATGGAATATTGCTTTATTACTTTGCCGCTTCAGATTCTGCGTTCTGCACTCTTTAGCAACGCTTGTTTGAAGAGTCGGAGGCCCGCAAACAATAACGCCTATATCGACATTTCCCCATCGATCCGACATTGATTCAAAAATGCCTGCAACAAACGATGAATCAGGGAGCTGGTAGGAAGTAGGAACAGTCGTCACTCAAATATATATTAATTATGCCTTATATGTAATTTTATTAAATTTCAAAAATAAAATCCTCAAGTACAAAATAGAATAAAAAATTTCGGACATCGTCCCTGTTAAAAGATTCAAATTCCATGTGAACAAACCTGTAAAGTTCGGTCTCTGGCCATAGCGAGTAGTGCTCACGTATTGATCCTTGCCCGAATCCTTGTGCATATTAGGCCGATTATAGTCTACAATTCCGTTCTGTAATGTTTCCTCAGATTCATCAATCGAAGTCTTTCTCTCCCAGAGATGCCACAAACCGATAACCACACCACCAAACAAGAGAACACTAACAACCATGCATCCGATGAATAGAAGCCCCTTATACCACCAAATTTCTACCTTGTAAGGATTTATATAAAAAATATCCATCAAAGCCACAGTCATGATTAAACCAATTGTGCATGCAATAACATATACTCCCGACCATACTATATTCCCAGTGCCAACCAACACAGACATTCCACATCTCTTGGAGGCAGGGAAAACAGCAGAGTTAACAGGTTCCACTGAGTGACCCTCTTCCTGCAGTTTCATCAAGTTTGAATATGAATGAAGTTGCAAATATAATACGTACTTAATTTATTAAATGTAAAAGTAGTTAGATTTTATTACCAATGAAGGTTCTGATTGTCGGGTGACGTAAGTTTGAACTTCAAGGTTGAGTGTATCAGAGAAAGTTGGACAGATTGACTCAATCCCGACAGTCTGAAGAAGTGGAATCTCAGTTGATGTTTTAACTGCCCATACTATGAGTACATTTTTCGGCAGACACGGTCTCCCTTCCTTGATTCTGTGGAGAATATCACTCAAGATAGCTAGGAATGGTGAAATTCCTATGCCACCAGCCACTAAAATGAGATTCTCGTACCTAAATATTATAAAAATAAATCGAATCAGCATAAATAAACTAGATTAACAAATGGACAAATTACGAAAACTACATATATAAAACTTCTGTTCTTTGTTTTTCTTTCTTTCTTCTGTAATACATACATTAAGTGGTATGGTGATTCATGACCATAAGGCCCCTCGACAGAAGCTGTTATTTTGGGATAGGATTGCAAAAGTTGATCCTTCTCGTTTCCATTCTCTGAAATACTCGAGATACATTTCTCTAGTTTTCCAGTCCAGTCTCCAAGAACCTTTATAAGGATAGCAAGATGATTTTTACCATCAAGAGGACTCGACGAGACACTAAACGGATGCCACTGTAGCCAAGATAATTCGCGAACTTGAAGAAAAATCCAACCAAGAGCATTATAATGCAAATCTGCACAGCAGGAGGACAAAAAAAAAAAAAAGAATCACAAAAAGAGCAAAAAAAAAAAATTCAGTTATTTATTTCTGAAAGAGCTAAAATCTTACTTGCTGGTTTTGAAAGAACTAGTTCCAGAGTTCCACAGGGGAAGGTTCTTGCTGAGAGTATGTTAACTTTCCTTCTTGACTGGAAGAATCTAAGGAAACGATCGAGCATGAAGAGGAATATTCCTCCAGCAGCAAAACAGAAGATGAAATCTCCAACGTGCAAGGCCAAGAAAACCACAAAGACTACATATAATTGGTGGGTGTAAAAGAACAGCTCAAATTTAACCCTCCTCAAGCCAGGAAGTGATGTCACCCACATAAAAAGACCAGCTAAAAGACTGATGACTCCTGGAAGATTGGCTACACCTATATTCTTCCACGCCAATAGCTGCATGAGACAGTAAGGGAAAAGTTTAGCATCTTCATCATCTTCTATCTGTATAGTTGCACAAACTTCCCCTCTCGTTTCAAAATTACAAATACCCCCTTTTGACTAAACACATGGCTGACTAATTTAAAAGTTACTAAAATTTGAATTAAGACATCAACTACGTGTAATAACTGACCGAAGGGGGTAACTGTTAGGTGGAAATAAGTGACAAGGGAGGTAAATGTAATTTTGAAACCAAGAGGAGATATTTGTATTTATTGTACATTTATATGACAAAAAGGGAGTTAAAAGATGGAAAGAGGACTTACTTCTTGCAAGAGGCGTCCATCTATGGTCCAAGCAATCACATAGAAAAGGCCATGGAGAGTAAACAACAACATTGTAAGATGTCCCAACCAAACATGATATCTTGTTGCATGCTCAAACGGTATATCTATAAGACGAAGAAGCATTGATCCTCTTGCAACGGGCAAAAACAGAAAGGCCAAGCAAAATAGCCCGATCAAACCCAAACGTAGACCTGTCACTTCCAGCATAAAAAGACTGAAATAGCTCAAGTTAGTATAATTATTTGTGTAAAATACATAAAGCGTAAACCATGTAACAAAATACCTCCGCTCTTTTGAAGGAATGTGGAAGAAGGAAATTAAACTAATGTTCTTCAAAGTTAATGCAATAAATGCCCAGATGACATATACAGTAAAGAGGAATATTGCGATCATCTCTGCAGCCGAGACGACCCCAAATGGTCCGTCTATGAGGACCGGGAATGTCCATAAACGAAAGCGCGGATATTTTGACGTCTTCTTCCTGTGGAAAATATATCATATTTCAAGAATTTAGTTAAATGGTGACATAGTTGTGATCATGAAAGAATACAGCAAGTAATCATCAAATTATGTAAGGATTCTATGAAAAAGTTACATACTTATGGATTTCCTCTTCCCCACATAGAACCATATACACAGTGCCCAGAATTGCAATGAGGAGAATAGGGGCACTGAAAACTAGAAATGTGGTTCCTGCAGAAAAGTAAACAGATTAAAAAATATTTCTTTGAATAAAAGTCAACGATATGTATAATTAAAGAAGAAATTCGTCAACGAACCTGTGGTCCCGAACAGATTACCCTCCATAGCTTGCCTGACTTTGGAATACAAATCACTCCCGAATTGAGATGGATAAATGAAGATAAAAGCAGCCCATGAAATGAAAATCAGCCACATTGCAACTCTGAGAATCCATTTGGCAGATGAAAGCAAAAACGGCGTCTTGGCATAACCAGATACATCGTCTTTTTTAAAAAGAAGAGGAACTTGGCCTGTTTTTTCATCCATTAGGGCAGAAAAAAAAGCTGAAATCCTCAGATATATGATAACAGTAAAGAGGGGTTGTCTTATATTCGACGTTCTTCCTTGTACTCCACCACAACCCAGTTAGCAGAAGCCATGAATTTATATATACTAAGCTTTGATCACATCAAATCAATCAACATTTAGCAGACATATATCCAGAAAATTGCAGAAAATTAAATCATATATACTATGGACCACTCATCCTCAAATAAACTTTACACATACATATATGTACCTGTCCGTGAAGGCAATTTTTTTACTGAGATTTTACTGAAATTACTCTGAAAGGTGATGTTTTTTTTTAAAGAGAGCGACCATTATCGGTACTACTTTATTCCTTTAAATCATGGCCTCAAAAAAATGCCTCAGAACAAATAAAAGGAAAAAGAACAAAGGGGTCAATCCATTACAATAAAGAAAAATCAAATAGGAATTTATGGTGGGTTCAATAATGCTACCCAGGAAAGGAAAGCAATACGCATAGATGGGACAAGTGATTATCAGGCATTCACATAAAAATGGCTGTACGACGTCGTGACGTGTCCCCACCATTTCCATATTCCCTCTATCGATCAACTGTATGCCCGGCAGGTGGGGGGTCTGATAGTCTGTGGAGTCACTGCCTTACTGGTACTGTTAGTTTTGTAGTACTGAAACAGACCAAACAACAACCTACCTTAATCTTGAAGCACCAACAACGTATGTGACTATCTGATCTGTTTCTCCTAAATAGGCTAAATTCCAAATTTTTTTTTTTTTTTGGTGACTTCCAGCTTGTTTTAAGATTAAGTGATTTAGAGGGTATTTAGTTGAGCTTATAAGCTCTTTTAAACAGCTTATAAGTTGTTAAGGAGCTTATAAGATATTAAAATAAGCTTTCTAGTAGCTTATAAGTTTTTTTCAAATAAGTTGGCTAATCTCAACTTATAAGCTGTAGCGCCCCAAATTTGAGAGGCTTGATTTCCGTCCCACAACGGAAGATCAGTTGATATTGAAAGGATTTATAAGTTAGAACCCATGTACAACCAATATGGATTAATCCCTTTTGACAAGTGCTTTCGAAGCCAAACTTTAGGGTTGTCACAGTAGATTTGAAGCTTATACCCGCGCGTCCAACGGGCCCGCGAGGGGGTTCTCCACCCCGAGCCCGGGGGTCGTGACAAATGGTATCAGAGCCAACCGTCAGTCGTGGGAATACATATTCCACGCACGTTAGTGTCACCTCTAAAAGGGGCTCCGCGTGTGTGGGGAGCCGCGCTCCACATTATTGGCAAGTGTTTTTGAAGCCAAACTTTAGGGTTGTGCACAGTGAATTCGAAGCTTATACCCGCGCGTCCAACAGGCCCGCGAGGGGGTTCTCCTCTCCGGGCCCGGGGGTCGTGACATATAAGCCAACTTAATAAATCAATACAAAATTATTGCTGAACACATATTATTCATCCAACCCTTTGAGGTATTGTAGTGTATATGTAAAGTACAAAATACACCCAAAAAAAATAAATCCAAATGAATCAATACTTAATTCGAAATCAATTGCTAAGAGTTCATTGGAATTTGGTTAGTTCAACATGACAAATCAGACATATTTTTTAACGTTTGAACCTTGTTTGTTCTGCATGACAAGCCAAATTTGACATACTTTTTTATATTCGATTTCTTTATAACTCTTATCTGTTCAAAGTCAAGTAAGTAAGTTAGTATACGAAGCAAATTGCTAAACTAGTACAAGCATGAAGCATCTTGTTACTTAAAATAAAAAGTATATATTATTTCATTATTTGTCGCCATCATAAGCATTAAATTTGAGGGTGGGAATCTTTTGTGACTTGAAAAATAATCAAACTAATTAATTTATTGGTTGGACTTAAGTTTTTCAAATGGTATTTCATTTAATGGATTTTTTTTTTTATATGAAACTTAATATTAAGAAAAAGAAGATAGACAAATATTGAAAGTGACATTGATTTGTATTTATTGGACATATCATATGTCTGTCCAATTTTTATTTATTATTTGGATAATTATTTGCGTGTCCATATATACTCCATAGTACTCCATGTTACTAGCTAGGCCGGACAAGACGAGAGAATTTTGAGGTTTGAGGTTGCAAATAGTTCATTTCGAGATATATTATTAAGAAATGACAGATGTTACTTGTGTGGTGATTACTTAGAAGTACTACGATGATCACTCATGCCTCACCCAAACCTACGACACATATTTCTCCGATCCTCTTGGTTGTTAGTCAATCAATATTTTAATATCATGACCATCAATAGCGAAAATATTTACTAAAAATATTAATAGCGAAAATGACTTATAATAGACTAACATTTCTGTGACATTCAAGTCTTTTTTCAACAGAAAATTGAGGTCTCAAGATTTAGCCTGCAGTTTGGCTAAATAGCTTATTTTACAAAACTTATAAAACTACTCTTCCTCTTGCACATAAATCGATTTTTAATCACTAATATGGATAATTTGGTTTGAGTTCAAACTTTGAAGGACTATTGAAATTAATGAATGAGATACGTCATTAATAATTAGACTTTACTAATTTAATAATAAGATGGAGATTCCATAATTTAAAGGCAACGTGACCTTATCTTAATGGTAAGAGGGATATATCATAATCATAATTTAGAAATTGGCGGTGCAGTTATTATAATTTATAAATAGGGAAATAATATGACTAAACGAATCATTATTAATTCGTTCTTGTTTTGAGAAAATAAATAAATTATTCTTGTTGACATGCTTAGATAAGTTTCAATACAATTGAATGATTGATCATCCCATAAAAAGAGAAAAACCAAATGATATCTTGCCGATTGTCAAACATGAGTTTCGCAAGTTATCTTCAAATTATTAATTTCCATTCCTAATCTTTCAAGATCCCAACACATTTTTTGTGATTTAAACCATTACGTAATCTCTTGATGGGTCGCCTGATTGGGCTAACGAGGTGGGCTTCTTGGTTGGATCTTTGTGCTCAAATTAGTTTGTACTTCATTAAAGGGCCATATCAAAAGTTTCGGCCTTGTAGGCTTCTAATTGGCCTGTGGGTGCCTATCCATAAAGTGAAGCTCATCTCAAAGACAAGGATTAGGCCCATGTTGGATTTTTGGCAATATCAACATTTTTATGTTATGTTACACCATAAACATTTTGTTTAAAAAACACATATATTTCCATCTTCTTAGAAACATCAAAATCAAACACATTTCAAGAATTTCGATAATTTTCCTGCATTTGAAATACATAATGTGGTGCAGGCACAATTTCATTTGCAACCCTATTGTAAAATCATCATTTTTTCATGATTAAATTATAATGTAATTTAGAAAAGTTCACACAGAAAGGGGAAATGCTGAAAATGGAAATAATTTCCTTTAAATAATCCAATCGTTAGTGACTTAGTGTCTTTTCTGCATCTGTTTCCTATTCTTTATTGGTTCGACACTTGAAAGAAAGATTAGAATTGCAGGCATAAGCTTGTAGAATACAATATTCAGAAATTTAAACTAATACATGTTAAAAAATGAAAAGAAAAGAAAAGGAAGGACGTTTCCACTTCTGAAGGTATTTTGGCCTAAACCCTTTGATTCTTCAAAGATTCCTTCTCGATTAATTTGTCACTTGAATCGAAGTTTTCACTAATTTGACGGAGGCTCCCTTTTATGCAGCAGATAGCAAAGGCACCACAAGAAAATCTGCAAATGTTTATATTTTGTTTTTGAACCTGGAATTTATCAATGTTTTTATGGGTTTGCTGTTCTGTTCTTGTAGTACCATGTTAGCAAAAGACTGGGGGTCTTACACGTGTAAGGTAAAAGCATGCTTATGTTTTTTCTTTCTTAAATTATAATTTATAATTATTAAAGTATTTTCTTGGAAAGCATGATGTAGTGATGATTGTGATTATCCCATATTCAAGATTCCAACCTAAGAGTTGCGTGGGTAAGACCAAGAAGGTGTTTGCTGATTGTCCTATGTTGGGGCAGTTATATTATTTATACAATAGTTTATAATTGTTGTTGCCAATGACCGAGTCACCTTGACTTGTTCTAGTTCTAGTTCTATGTCTGGTTAGGCAAAGTGGTCAAATACTAGGAGGGACATTATCCAAATCGTCATTGCTGTAATAATATAACTTAGTTTTCTTCACCAGCTTTGCAATGTTTGTACAGAACATGAACAGTGTCGGGAAAATGAGTTCTAGAGTTCTAATCTACGTGCTGCTTATTTCTACTCAGATTATTGCTATATTGGCTGTTACAGATAGGATTGATCGTGAGTGTTTTTCTATGACGTTTCAATTTTTCTATGCAAATTTTTTTTTTCCATTTGATGTTCTTGATGAGTTGAAGGAATCCGAGATATGCTTAATTCTTAGATATTGAGAGGTTTAGTAGTTGCTTGATATTTGAGAATGATTCTTTTATGTGTTTGTGTGTGTTCTTCGATAAACATAGAATTGCTTCCTAGAAAACAAATTGGATGTTAATAAGGATTCTCTTATTTAAGTGGCTCTGTCCCTCTTGAAAGCATCTCTGATCAGTAGGACATGCTAGCTAATATGAAAAGAAAAAATGTCTCCATTATAACACAAAATTCGTAAATGATATTCATATCGGTAGACTATTAGAGAAAAATAGGCGTAGTTGTATGTCTTTTAGAAATTATTCTAGTTTACTTTCATTTTTTTTTTTTTTGTATTTTCTGATTGAAATTCCAACATGGTAGTAAACATATTTGTCCAACAACTTTAGAATCCACCATTTTCTCTGTTGCAGTTACTGCTCTAAATGCCCTGAAATCAAGCTGGAAAAACCTGCCACCAAACTGGGTTGGTGGAGATCCTTGTGGCACAAATTGGGATGGCATTAATTGTAATAATACAAGAGTTACCTCTTTGTGAGTCGCCACTTATAATGCTATAAATTATAGTGATGCTTCTTTCTTCTATTATATGTCTTAATCTGATCACTTCCTTTGCAGAACGTTGGCTGGATTAGGCGTGGAGGGTAGCGACTTCAGTGACATTCCATCATTGACTGGATTAAGCTTTTTGTATGAACTCTCATTCTTTTTTTTTTCTTTTTGCCTTTTTCCTTCCCTTTTTCGGTTCTTGATTATTTCTGTGAACTTGTGATCTGTTGTTTCCTCATATAGGGATCTTTCCAACAATATTGGTCTTAAAGGGACTCTTCCAGATTCTATAGGGAACCTGAAGAACCTTTCAATCTTGTAAGACATTAAATTGCTTTTTTCCTTTGCTTCAAAACTATGGAAATATGTGAATCAGCACTTACATTGAATTAATTATTTTTCATTGTATGTAGAATTTTGGTTGGTTGCAGCTTTTCTGGCCTTATTCCTGATTCAATAGGATCGCTCACACAGCTTGTATATATGTAAGGAGCAACAAGTTGAAGTGGTTAATCTTTTTATATTGAAATGTTTTGCGATCGTTTCAGTTTTCATTTTTGTCACTTTTCGGACTTATTTGTTGATTTTGTCAAATTTACAGATCTTTAAATTCAAATAACTTTAGTGGGCCAATTCCACGTTCCATTGGTAATCTATCACAGTTATCTTGGCTTGATCTGAGTATGAACAAGCTTAATGGCACTATTCCTGTTGCACCTGGTTTGGATACGCTACGTCGTGCTAGACATTTGTATGACATCTATTTCAAGAAATATCGAAATGTTTCTGATTTTCAGCTTTTTTTCTTTTTAATGAAACTTTATCTGCATTATTTGCAGCCATTTGTCTCATAATCAGCTTTCTGGGCCAATCCCTGCTCGACTATTCAGTTCAAATATGAGCCTCATACATGCGTGAGATTCCCAATGCCTAGTAGCTGTTTTAATATTTCTTTTTTTAATTGTTTATGATTTTAATTTCCTTTTTGCTTTAGGATATTCGACAACAACGTACTGACAGGGGAACTACCCTCTTCTCTGGGACTTGTAACAACATTGGAGGTCATGTGAGTAACTCTGAATTATTTGCATTTTTATGTGATACTTATTTTATTTGAACTGATGAATAAATTGCCTCCAATTCAGACGTTTTGATTGGAATTCTCTTGATGGATCTATTCCTCCAAATCTTCGTAATCTCACAGGCCTAAATGAGCTGTAAGCAGACTAAAACAAAATTAATTAAAATTCAAAATGTGAAATTTCGTATCTTTCAGTTCATAAAGTAGTTGTTTTGGCATTTCCTCAGGTACTTGTCAAATAATAATTTCACTGGAATTATTCCCAACCTCACGGGTTTGAACCTCCTATACTACGTGTAAGTGATATTTCAATCAGCAATGTTTCTGCAGCTTAGCAGAGTTCATCTATGACTAGGAAAGCACAAAACATGTCCGGACAATGGTTCTTCCACAGTCGCAAAAACGGACATTGGTGTTTGAATTAAGGGATAATTACAAAAAAAAAAAACTCGAGGTTTGCTTTAAACTCCAAAACACCATCCAAACCTGAAAACCTTACACGATACCCCCCCTAAAATGTAAAAATGTAAGTGAAACCTTACAAATACCCCCTCTCAGTGAGGTAAATGTAAGGTTACAAGGTTTCAGGGTATTTTTCGTACATGTCATAAACCTCAAGGGGGTTTTTGTAAACTTGCCCTTGAATTAAATCCAATCTTGAATTGTTTGGCTCCTTTTTCTGACCAACTACAATTTGCAGGGACATGAGCAATAATAGTTTTAATGCATCAGAAGTTCCACAATGGGTCGTCGGCCTCCTGTCTCTGACGACTCTGTATCTCTCTCTCTCTCTCTCTCTCTCTCTCTCTCTCTCTGTGCATGTAGTTTCAAATATTTGTATTCAAAATTAGCATCAATCCCATGTTTGTGCTAACTAGTAACTAATTATAGAATGCTGGGAAATACAACACTTCAAGGAGAAATTCCAGTTGACATCTTCAGACTTCCCCAATTGGAGACGGTGTAAGCTTGCTGATATCTAGGAAACCTCAATTCTCTACTGAATCCCATCTTATCATATATATAGTTGGTCATTTATTTTCTCCAATTCTCTAAAAAGGTCTCATTCATATTTTTATTTTGATCAGGGTGCTCAGCAACAATAATTTAAGCGGAATCTTGGATATTGGCAATACCTATAGCAGCAACTTGACAGTTGATTTGCAGAACAATTCCATCACCGACTTTCAGCAAAGAACAAATTACAGCTTGGAGCTAACGTAACCCTATCGTTTATTCTAATTCTTTCATTCTCCTGTATCCTATTAATTGCATTAAATTTTGAACATGAAATTTTCCATTCTGACAGACTAATGGGCAATCCAGTTTGCAACAGAAATGGAGCAACAGAAAAGTTCTGTTCTATCGAGAGGCCTAGCAATAATTTCTTTCCATCCAGTAGATGTAGTGCAATGTCGTGCAATTCGAATGAAGTATTAAGTCCTAATTGTCAATGCTCACATCCATACAAAGGAACACTACACTTCTTTTCCTTTTCCTTCACAGATCTTCAAAATTCAACATATTATAATGTCCTTTTCGGCTCTTTGATGTCTGTTTTCCTCTCCAATGGGCTTCCAGTTGATTCAGTCATGCTTAATAATCCAATGATAGACGCTACTTCTTATCTACAGCTCCCATTGCAAATATTTCCTTCTGGAAAAGATTCATTCAATCGAACATCAATTTCTAGAATAGGTTTCCTACTCAACAGACAGCCTTTTGAGATTGAATATTTTGGACCATTCTTCTTCATTGATGAAGAATATAACAATTTTGAAGGTAACATCAATTATGATCAACCATAGAGCATCTTTGCCAAGTTTTATTTAAGAGATGCTAATTTTTGGTGACTTATAGGATCAAAAAAGTCATCGCATGTTGGGGTCATAATTGGGGTAACAATTGGCGGTTTGTTTCTTGTGGTGATGATTTTATTGGCTGGAGTTTATGCTTTTCGTCAGAGGAAAAAAGCACAAGAAGCTATTGATAAGAGCAATCCATTTTGTAAGATCTGTTCTCACCTATGTATAGTTACATAATCCTCCCTTGATTTCAAAATTACACATACCTCCCTTGATTTCAAAATTACACATACCTCCCTTTTAAGTTATCTCCATTTTACACTTACCGGATCATTACGTATATTAAACTGATATCATCATTTAAATTTTAGTAATTTTTTCAATTTTATCTTGCATGTATGGATAGTATAAAACTATTCCACGATCTTAATAAATTTTGTGTTTTGATCAAATTGGCCTGTTCAGAAGGTGGTAGTCGTATTTTCATAATAAGAGGAGAAGTCTGTGTAATTATTCAGAATTATAGGGGAGTATATGTAATTTGGCCCTAATATTTTTCATCCTATATCACCATGATGTATTGAACTGAATGCAGCTTCCTGGGATCCCGAAAAAGAAAGTGGTGCTGTTCCACAACTTCAAGGAGCAAAATGGTTCTCCTTTGAAGATTTAAGGAAATGTACAAACAACTTCTCAGAATCAAATTGCATCGGTTCTGGAGGATATGGAAAGGTTATTATAATCTTAGGGCTCATATTTCTCATACGTCCAATTTAATCTACTATTTTAATATCTTTTATGGTTATTTACAAAAAATCATGTTTTATGATTCATTGACAGGTTTATAAGGGAACCGTTGCTTCTGCACAAGTCGTTGCGATAAAACGAGCCCAACAAGGATCAATGCAAGGGGCTCACGAGTTCAAAACCGAGATTGAGCTTTTATCACGGATTCATCATAAGAATGTTGTCGGCCTTTTGGGATTCTGTTATGAGCAAGGAGAACAAATGCTTGTTTATGAGTACATCTCTAATGGTACACTTAGGGATTGTCTCTCAGGTAAACACATGAATTTTCAGCTTAATTGCTTTTAAAATGTGTGGTAAATATATATATGTTGATTGATTGTAATTTAGGGAGTGTTTGAAAATTAAAAAAAAAAATCAGTTTTGTGCTTTTTGCTGTTTTTCAGCACTTAGGGAGTGTTACTTTGAGAATGCCTGGAAAAGTAGCTTCTGTTTATTTTGACCGGAAATAGGCTAGAAGCTCAAAGCACTCAAGGACCTACGTTTAGCTTTCAGCTTCTAGGTTATTTTTGTAAATGAATGAAAGTTTGTTTAGTCTAATAAAAATGTTTATCAACTTTTTTTCCCCATCACACTCTAACTGCTTTTGTATTTTAACTTGTTTAACTTTTTTTTCTAAAAAAACACTCGTCACTTTTACTACTACAACTTTTTGCAACTTTAGCTTCTCCAAAAGTTAGGATTATGCATGTCATGTTTTCTCATTAATCTGTTGTTTACTTGCAAATTTGCAAACAATGATATTGGCATATTAGAATAATCTGTTGTTTACTTTCCTATGACTGATAACCCATGTTAAATATGCTTTTACAATTTTACCCCCAAAGATTCCTTTTCCAGGGGTATTCTTAAAAAAAAAAAAAAAAAAAACCACCACATAACCCAATTTCCTAAATCCCTCTCCATTTCAGGTATCAGTTGAAGCTTCCCACGACATTTTATGAATAATTCAGCCATCTTTTATTTTTTCTTTCATCGATTGCTAAGGAACTTGAAATACACTTCCTCATTTTCTTTTTGGGTATTTTTCTTGCGTTTTAGGAAATTGAATTTATGTTGGTCCCTATAAATCCACATTAATTTGTAATTTGATCATTTTATTTTGTGAACACTATTCTTTGTTCATAATTTCCCCCCAAAATTTCAGATGAGCGGGATGTGAAATTGGGAAGCGGGTAATGAAAATTTTTCATAATGGCAATCAATGTAATTTTTGCCAACTTTTTCTTGGGCTGATTTTAAAAATTAAAACATGACATGGATGTTTAGACTAAACATGGCTTTTTGGCATGTGATATATCACCGGCCAAATCATGGCCAAGACACGGGCTTGGGCTTTACCACCAGGCTTTGAAACATGCCAAAGAAACACAAGATTTTGCATGTTTCAACCCATAAACATGCCTAATCCCCAAAAGTAAACAGGCCTTAATGATTTATATCTGCAGGGAAAGCAGGATTCTGGTTGGACTGGAGAAAAAGGCTGAGAATAGCCGTTGATGCTGCAAGAGGTCTATCATATTTGCATGAACTTGCTGATCCTCCTATCATACATCGGGATGTCAAATCAACCAACATTTTGTTGGATAGTAATTTAAGTGCAAAAGTTGCTGATTTTGGGCTATCAAAACTCATGGGTGATACTGGAAAAGGTTATGTCACCACCCAAGTCAAAGGGACATTGGTAAGTAAATCAAGTTCATAAAATTTCACAAAAATAGGTTTCGCGAACCTGCCCTTTGCTTTATTTTTTGGCCCTTCTAATTTCGTTCTATCTTTTGTCACCACAATCTGTGGTCCAATCATGTTTCTACTTCTTTTTTTGGTTATAAAAACATACTATTTATGCCGGAGACAGAGGCAAGAGGGGGCTGAAAGGTGCAGTCCCCCCAACCCTTACTACAGCTGTATTTTATCGGAATTTTACACTAGCCCAGAGTTCTGTTGTAATTACAAATTAGTCCCTGTTGTTTTAGAAATTACAAAACCTCTCTGAGGTTTCATTTTTCATTAAAATAGACGAAATTTGTAAAAAGATCGAAATACCCCCACAGTTAGGGAAAAAAAGGGAAATCACAGCAACCACCTTGAGGTTTGGTGTAATTACAAATTAGTCCCTCTTGTTTCAAAGATTACCAAAAGGCCCCTAAGGTATCATAAATACACACAACCTTAGGAGAGTTCTGGTATTTCTAAAATAAGATGGACTAATTTGTAATTAAACTAAACCTTGGAGGTGGTGATGTAAATCCCTGCTATATATGTAGTTTTAGCAAAATTTCAAAATATGCCCCCAAAACATAAAAAATGTCGTTATATGCTATAAAAATTCACTCTCATCCACTCATATAAAAGTATTTGGCTCCATCCCTGATTTATGCTATCAAATACTTACTATCCAGACATTTAAAAGATGGATTACTTCCACTTTCAGGGATACATGGATCCTGAATATTACATGACACAACAGTTAACCGAGAAAAGTGATGTATACAGCTTTGGAGTCGTACTGCTAGAGCTGATGACTGCAAGATCCCCAATACAACATGGAAAACACATTGTAAGATTAGTACAAGAGGCAATGGGAGATAAGAAAGAATCACAAACTTTTGATCAGATTATCGATCCAACTCTTGAGTCGGGATCAAAACTTATCGGTTTGGGGAAATTCGTTGACCTGGCAATGAGCTGCGTGAGAGAATCTTCACCTGAAAGGCCCACAATGGGGGAGGTTGTAAGAGAGATTGAGAATATCATTGAATTGGCAGGTTTTGACAAGAAATTGGATAAGGATAAAGGCTTTTCTTCATCTAGCTTTGAGGAAACAACTGATGAAAGTCCTCTCCATTCTTATACTGGGGAGGGTTTTGATGGGAGTTACGGCTCGTTTCCTTTCCGTGTACAGCATCAGTGAGAAATTAAATTAAATGCATTCTTTGTTTATGTAGATTTTGTTGAAAATGGATTGGAGATGAGAATTTGTCGATCATGATTGGTTTTATTTTAACCCACTCATGCAGTAATTTTGGTAGGGTGTTTGTTTTCTTGATTGTAGAAGGTGTATACATATACATATATATATATATATATATATACACACACACACACATTAATGGGCAAGAATATAAAACGGATATTGAAATCTTGTTGTAAAGTTATACAGCATTATTGCAGGTATAGATGTATAGTTGTCAAGGGTTGGCAATTGGCATTAAACTTATTTGATCACATAAATTACCATGCATAGAACAATTTACTTTAGATGAAACACACCTGAAACTTGGTACCCGTTACATAAAATATTAGAAGAAACTCCCCCCAAAAAAATTTAAAATATACATACTGACCACAGAAGTTTAAGAACATTACAGGTAAATCCATAATAAAGTGTAACATTTTAAAATTTCTAAGGGTAGCTTGTGTAATTTGGAAATTTTAAAATTTTACAGGTAGGATTTGTAGTGTTGTGATCTAAGAATTACAATTACCCAATCTGTAGGGGTATATATGTAATTATATTTCTTAATATTTCCTTTGTTTCCTTACCCAAATGATCGAATATTCAAATCAATATTCACCCATTGGTCCCATCCCATCCCCTTCACTCATCCACCCTCGGCTCACTTCACCTCCTACCTCTCGCTGGCACCCCGCAGATCAAACCGCCGCATGCACACGAACGAGCAACCGCCGTGGCGCCACCGACTTCCGCCGCTCGACTCTACATCGAGCCCCCGGCCCCCACAAAAAATTTATGGAAGAATTGGCAGTGGATGCATGCGTATCATCAAATATTTCTCGTTTGACACGAGAAAGTTGGATTTGCTGCTTCAGACAAGGAATACGTATAAATTGTATTACCCCATATAACAGATTCTTCAATGTTGTTGTACAGTATACTGTATACAAGATAGTTGGTATCATTCTTTATTTCAATGATCATTCAATGTACCCTTTCCCATTTCAATAGTAGAAAAGGCTTAATTTTGTAGATAGTTTGATAATCATATGTTTCTGTTAACTTTTTAAATGTTCTATATATTCCCTAAACATGTTGCCATGGAGGAATCTCAAGGGCAGGTAATAAAATGCCTTGCCTTGCGTAAATATATTCCAGGCATACAATGATTGGTCTATTATACTAAGAATTAATACCTATTTATAAAATCAAATTGATCCACAGCCACAGGACCACAATGGAGTATAATTAATTTTTGTGCGCGTGTGTGGCACATACACAATGCAAATATGAAATATGAAGAGGACTAGTCAATTTGCTCGTGGGCAGGCGAACGCGACAGGTTCAAACATCAGCAGCACCTAACCTAATAGTATCATGGAGGCCAAGAAGTATTCAAGAAACTACCCTTTTGTTCTTAGGTAAACGCTTATCTGAATACGGAAACCAAAACACAACAATTTTTTATTACAGCACGTCTTGACATTATTGCTATTAACTAAGTTTATAATTGTGTTCACAACTCATTTTCACCAACTGCTCATTTATATATATATTTCACTCAAATGAACTTAATTTTCTGCTATTCCAAGTCTTTTAGGTATATGCTGATTTTAATATTGCACCTATAACTCAACTTGCCTGGCCGGAGTGTTTTGTTTCATCACAAAAATGAATGACCCATCCCACTAGTTGAATTTTCTTGAATAAGTATTTTTTAGCGGGATTGATTAAAAGGGCTTTGTTTAATCATAGCCAACTTGATAATATATAATTGAGTTTTCAGATTAAATTAGTCATGAATGCAAATCTAATGTTAATTTTTTTTTCAATGGTACATCAGATAGTTCTAAGCCTCCAAAAACTGGCTTCCACTTGATTTAACAAGTTGAAGGAGACAAATATTTGACTTTAAGGCTTATGCACATTGGATGAAGTAAAATAATTGGTTCTTGAACGTAATTAATTTAAATAATGAAATTCTTATAAAGGTAGTTGTCGCTCAGTATAGCATTATTATTTGTACTTTGAATAAATAAAACATGTATGGTGAAGACGTTTTCAGCAATCTTTGCCATCTTATATGAGAATTGGTAAGAATTGGAGGACGACGAGTTGGTCCTGAAAGGGACTACAGCATTCACCTCTTTGGATAACTGCACACAAGTCAATGTTGTGAAATAGGTGTCATTTTGAAGGTTTCTCCTCCGAGTTCATACTCATTTGCTTCTAGCTTTTCAAGTTCATAGTTTCTCAGATTTTGGCCATCAGTGTAGTCTGATAATTTGTATTGTTATATGTTGAGTAACGATGATGTGGAGAATTCATCTTACTCTGCTGGTTGCTTTAGTCCAAGTTCTGGTTATCTCAGCATGGACAGATGCAGATGATAGTGAGTTCTTATCTTTCTGTTTTTGTTCCTTTATTTTTATTTGAATTTTTAGTCTTCCAGAAGAACATTTGTTAAGGAAATTCTTTTATCTGCTTTACAGTTGCTGCTTTAAGAGCTCTGAAAGATATATGGAAAAATGTCCCCCCAAATTGGTCTGGGGCTGATCCTTGTGGAGAGGATTGGGATGGAATTAGCTGTATAAACAATCGTGTTGTGTCCATGTAAGTATCTTCTTATTGGTAAATTAAATGAAGAGAAACATGGCATAATCGTCTGTGTTTAATTAATCCATTCATGTCAAAATTTCAGCACACTAGCAAGCATTAACTTGAGTGGTCAACTATCTTCAGACATCACAAAATTATCAGAGTTGCAGACCTTGTAGGTTTTCTAAAACTCATTAATAAACCTAATTGTTTTATTTAATTATTTACACTCTACCGACAGGAAGTATTGTTTGATAAGAATGTCTGTGCTATTTTTTTCTGATGATTTGCTTCAATTTACAGGGATCTATCATATAACAAAGAGATGAAGGGACCTCTTCCAGCAGCAATCGGAGATGCAAAGAAGCTATCAAGCTTGTAAAAATTTTTTATGACATTTGCAATGACCAACTGATGAAAAAATAATTAAATAATTCTGATAAATTGTTGATACATGGATTGCAGAATACTCGTTGGTTGTGGATTTTCTGGTTCAATACCACCCTCAATAGGATCTTTAAGACAGCTGATATATCTGTAAGGAGATTTTTTTTTACTGTTTAACAGCAATCTTATGTTTTGACTCTGAGTCCTGTAATTTTCTTTTATTACTATTTTATTATTTCTTTTTTGTACTTGATATCTAATGCTATTTTCTTCTCCAAATAAAGGTCGCTTAATTCAAACAACTTCATTGGCGAGATTCCGCCTTCTCTTGGTAATTTAGAAAGCCTTTATTGGCTGGATTTAGCTGATAATAAGCTCACTGGAACAATCCCAGTATCTAATGGAAGCACACCTGGTCTTGATATGCTTATTCGAGCAAAACACTTGTATGTCTATTCTTTTCTCATTTGTATCAACTGTATTAACTTCCCTTTAATGAATAAAACTGTATTAACTTTAAATCCATTGATCTTATGCAGCCATCTTGGGAAGAATCGGTTGTCCGGCGAGATACCAGAGCAGCTGTTTAACTCAAACATGATTCTTATACACTTGTAAGCAATTTTAAAGTTGTTTTGAGTTATTAAATAGTTGAATCGAACATTTGTCCTGTTTCTTCTACGTACTATGTCAGAATTATTTAGCTTTGTCCTAAAAATATTTATTTGAGTAGGCTTCTAGAAAACAATCAGCTAACCGGCGAAATCCCTTCCACATTGGGGCTCGTGCAGAAGCTCGAAGTTGTGTAAGTAACCTCTCGTTTTCTGCAACACCATTATATTTGTGCTCTCTTTTTCCCCTATGAAAATTTGAACGAGACATCCTTTGTTTATCACAGGAGGCTCGATAAGAACTCTTTAAGTGGATCTGTTCCTGACAACCTCAACAACCTCACATCCGTCCAGGAGCTGTAAGTACACAATACATGAGTTATTTGATGGCTTAATTCTAGGGATAGCTTAAAAAAAAAATCGAGGTTTTTTTTTTTTTTATGAAAACACCCCGAAACCTTGAAATATTACAAATACCCCCCTTGAAACATAAAAATGTATACATAATACTCCCTGAAAAACCTTACAGATACCTCCCTCAGGGGGTTAAGTGTAAGGTTTACAAGGTTTCATTTCGTAAAAGGCGCAAACCTCAGGGGGGTTTTCGTAACTGGCCCTAATTTCTATTCCCATCTTTGTGAGTGAGAACACACGTTGGATTAAAATTGTCAGGTACTTGGCAAATAATCAGTTAACTGGATCCTTGCCCAATCTAACTGGCATGAATTCGCTCAACTATGTGTAAGTCACCTACAGTTTTACTAAATGCAGAAGTAAATAAAACCCATTTAAAATTCTAAAATTATGTGATTAACCAAAAATACAATATCTTGCAGGGACATGAGCAATAATTCATTTGATGCCACGGATATCCCACCATGGTTTTCATCTCTGCAGTCCTTGACTTCACTGTATGTCTCTGAACCTAGCAGGTCTTGCTTGAAAAGACAGCTTTTTTGTTACGCACCTCATATAAGAACTCCAAACGTGCAGGATAATGGACGACACTCAAATACAAGGGCAACTTCCAGTTTCCCTATTTAGCCTTTTCCAGCTGCAAACTGTGTAAGTGAACTCTTGATTCTAAAGGTTTCAGTGCCTATATGTCCATAAACCATTAACTTTTGTTGATCGTGTTTTGAATCAGCTCATTGAAGAACAACCGCATCAATGGTACCTTGACTATTAGCTCAAACCACAGTGACCAACTACAACTCATTGATTTAAGGAACAACTTCATTGATGGATTTACTCAGCGAGCTGGTCTCAATATTCAAGTCATGTAAGTGCTCATCACTATTAAAGGCTATTTACTATTTACCTTTTCTATGTTTTAATAAATCAGTGTACATGCATTCCATGTGTCTTGTTGTTTTCAAATTGCTATTAATATAAAGTTTTTTTGAAAAAGGATTACGTATTCATATTTTCAGACTGGCGGCCAATCCAGTATGTAATGAAGATGGAACACAGAATTATTGTATCATTCCTCGACAGTCTAATTCGTCATACTCAACACCTGTTGAAAACTGCACCCCTGTTCAGTGTACTTCAGATAAAGTTTCCAGCCCCAGTTGCAAATGCGCTTATCCCTACGTGGGAGCACTGTATTTCCGTGCTCCTTCCTTTTCCAGCTTTGGAAACTTGACTCATTTTACATCTCTTCAGAAGAAATTAATGGATACATTTAAGGATAATAGCCTTCCTGTGGATTCAGTTTCTCTTAGTAATCCAACAAAAAACATGGATGACTACCTTGTACTGAATCTGCAAATTTTCCCGATGGGCCAAGATTATTTCAACCACTCGGGCATTTCTGGAATTGGTTTTACATTGAGTAATCAAACCTTCAAACCACCACATGAATTTGGACCATTTTACTTCATTGGCAACAGCTACCCATACTTTGCAGGTAATTAACCTTTCTTCCTAACTGAAAATTTGGAGATAATATATTTTCATTTTTCATGTGGATTTTAATTTTATCTTCCAGGCCTGGCGAAGGGTTCGAAAAAGTCATCGAACACTACTGTTATAATTGGAGCAGCAGTTGGTGGTAGTGTTCTATTTTTGTTGTTACTCATTGCTGGAGTTTATGCATTCCGCCAGAAGAGAAGAGCTGAAACAGCTGCGCATAAGAGTGATCCTTTTGGTATGTAAAAATCAATTTGTTAACATTTATACATATGTATACATATAATATAGACACATAATTATATAAAGGGTCAATTACTCTGAGGGGGGTATTTGTAAGGTTTTTTAGGGGGTATTGTAAGGTTTCAATGGTTTTTCGGATTTGTAATCAAACCTCAGAGGGGTTTGTGTAATTATCCCTTATATTATAAATATAGTATTTATATTTATATCAGTAGTTGTGAGCATGCCTCTTGTTTAAACTTGCAGCATCATGGGACCCAAACACAAACAGTGGTGGAGTTCCTCAACTGAAAGGAGCCAAAAGTTTTTCATATGAAGAACTTAAGCGAAGCACAAATAACTTTTCAGAAAATAACGCTATTGGAAGTGGCGGCTATGGAAAGGTTAGTTTTTCATTTTTTCTTTCTAAGACAATGTTGTTTGTGGAGTGATGGTTGTTCATATAATTTACATCTTCTAGTTCTTATTTGGTATATGAGAAAAATGCATTGCTTTCTTTTTTCCAGTTTTATGTTTTTTTTAGAAATGTTATTTGTCATTTTGAAAATTTTCTACATTTCTCAGGTATATAGAGGAACCCTTTCCAATGGACAACTGGTTGCCATCAAAAGAGCTCAACAAGGATCTATGCAAGGTGGTCTGGAGTTCAAAACTGAGATTGAGCTCCTCTCAAGAGTGCATCACAAGAATGTTGTCAGCCTAGTGGGCTTTTGTTTTGAGCATAGCGAACAAATGCTGGTGTATGAATATATTGCAAATGGAACATTGAAAGATAGTCTTTCAGGTACCCTTCCCACATATTCATATAGGTCCTTGTTCCCTAGGGCCTTTACCATATAGCTATGAGTGTTACCCGAACTCCCCCTCAGTCTAAAAATTCAAATTCCCGCTTTTGATTATTGCAATTTAATCTAATCCATAAAAAATATTGATATATATGGATACCATCATCCAAACAACCCAGAAAAATTTTGATAAGTTAACTAAATACTTTGGATTTTAACATCAATAACTATGTGTAATAACTAATAATCAATAGATCAGGTAACTGTAAGGTGGAAAGATAATGTAAGGGAGGTATGTGTAATTTTAAAACAAAGAGGAGATATTTCTGTAAATGTGTATAGTTAGAGGGGAAGATTGGAAACCAATATGTTTTCACAAATTGAGTGATATGTATTGTTTGCAGGAAGGACAGGAATCAGATTAGATTGGATGAGGAGACTCCGAATATCTCTTGGAGCAGCCAGAGGATTGCAGTATCTGCACGACCTTGCAAATCCTCCAATCATACACAGGGATATTAAAACAAACAATATCTTATTGGACGAACGCTTGACTGCTAAAGTAGCAGATTTTGGTCTCTCTAAGCTTATGGGTGATTCTGAAAGGGGTCATGTTACCACTCAAGTTAAAGGCACAATGGTCAGTATATTTTATTATATTTTACATTTATTCGAAAAAAATCTACTTTCACACCTTTTTCTTAATTCTTTAATTTGTGGGTGACAACTGACAGGGATACTTGGATCCTGAATATTACATGACAAACCAACTGACAGAAAAGAGCGATGTGTACAGCTTTGGTGTGTTGTTGTTGGAACTTTTAACGGCAAGAAGCCCGATTGAGAACGGGAAATATATTGTTAGGGAAGTGAAGCGAGCAATGGATAAAAGCAAGAATATGTATAGCCTTGACAATGACATTCTCGATCCAATAGTTGCTTCGAGTATGTCTCCTAAAAGCGTGGAAAAATTTGTTGATCTTTCTCTAAGGTGTGTTGAAGAGACGGGTTCGAATAGGCCAGCAATGAGTGAGGTTGTTAAAGAGATAGAATATATAATGGAATTGGCAGGTTTGAATCCAAATGCTGAATCTGCAACAACATCAGCAAGTTATGAAGAGAAAGGGAAGAGCTTTAACCATCCTTATAGTAATGAAAACTTATTTGCACATAGTGTGGCGTATCCTCCTTCGAAGGTGGAACCAAAATAAGGTTGGTTTTATGAAAAAAGAAATTGCAAATTTCTGTTTAGTGATGAGAGAACGGAACTGTTTGTGAAATTTATGCTGCTTTATGTCAGTGTTAAATGGTTGAAAATAGAGCATTTTTTGGTGAGAAAATAGTTGTGTAAAAGGGGGAAAAGAACTGTAAATTGCTGTAGAAATTTTCTTTTGTTGAGTGAATGATTGTAAATTGTACTTATTTATTTATTTTATTTTGTGTGCAAATATATGATTTTCCTTTTTTGTTCGTGTTATATATGGAAAATTTACAAGAATTGAATAATGGAATCATTTAACCAAGTTCAATAATCTACTGAGTTGGCATCATTCTTTTTTCCATCTACCTTTCCCATTTCAGTAGTAAAAACTAAAAAGACGGAGGATTTTCATTTAGTATAGTGAAAATAATTTTGGGACTTAAAAACTAGATCACATCTTGTAAATTCTACGTCTACTTGATTCCTGAAGTTAAAATTACAGGGTATAGTATAGTTCGATCAATCATATATTTCTCCAAACTATTATTTGTTTCCAAGTAACATTACACTTAGATCTCAAAAGAGTTTGTTAAATTACAATTCATGATTCTTTTAGACAAAACGTTACAGCTACATCCCATACGGAATTGAATAATTACAAAATATGCATTAGGGTTCTCTTAGAGAATATTATGATTCAATTAATGGAATATTTCTTTTTTAATTTTAGAAAATTATATTTAGACCCCAAAAGAGTTTATGGTAATACCCAAGTGAAATTTAGGAGCAAACACATGATATAAAAAAATAAGAGTATCTTCGGTATTTACTATTTATTTTTGATGACGTCATCTAATAAATAATAAAATTCTAATACTTGAGTGTATTTTGTAATTATTTAATTTTGTGTAGGGTGGAACTATAATTATTTGTCTAAGAGTGTTCATGAGTTATAATTTAGCAAACTATTTTGGGTATTAAGTGTAATTTTCCCTTTGTTTTCCTTTAAAAATGGCGCCATAGAGGAATCTCAAGGTTAGGCAATTAAATGCGTTCCCTTGATATATTCCAGGAAATACAATGATTGGTCTCTCACACACAAATATGAAATACGAAGAGGAGTAGAGGACTAGTCAGTTTGCTCGTGGACAGGGGAACACGACAGCAGGTTCAAACATCAGCAGCACCCAATAGCATTAGGGGCCATGACAAGAAGAATTCAAGTTTTGTTTTTCAGGTAAACGCTTATCTGAAATTCTGAATATCAAACCAAAACACAACAATTTTCGACCGACGTTATAGCCTATATACTTGTATGTTCACAACTCGTTTTCACCTACTAATACTCCCGGACCACTTTCTATATGGGTGAGTTCCACGAGTTACAACCCCGAGGGCAGCTCACCTTTCAATCCACCAAAGGTATATATGGAGGTCGTTTTGAAAGTCAATGGTTGGATTTATCTGTCCTGAAATGTTATTAAAGAGCTTCCCTTCCTACTAGTGTGTTCACAACTCGTTTTCACCTACTGTCCAATTTTATATTTTACTCAAATCAAGATTTCTGTTTTTCCAAGTCTTTTAATTAGGGTTATGCTGATTTCAATATTGCCCCTATTAGTCAACTTGCCTGGAGTGTCGTTTCATCACTAAAATGACCCACCGAACAAGTAATTTTAGTGGGATTGGTTAAAAGGGCTGTATTTAATCACTGGCAACTTGATGACAGTTGCAGTTTCAGATTAAATTAGTAATGAATGCGTTGCAAATTCAAAGTATCATTTTTGCAATGGTATGTCAGATAGTTACAAGCCTCTCAATTCTCAAAACTGGTTGCCACTTGATTTAACAAGTTGAAGGAGACAAATTATATTTGACTTTATGCACATTGGAACAAAGACTTGAAATGATTGGTTCTTCAGCACAATTTAAATAATGACAAGATTAGTCATAGCACAATATACCATTAATACAGTATGGTTAAAGACATTTTCAGCAATCTTTGACAATTTATATGGGAATTGGTAAGAAATGTGAGGATGATGAGTTGGCGACTGAAGGGGACTATAACATTCACCTCTTTGGCTAACTGCTCAGAAGTCAATGTTGTGAAAAAGGTGTTGTTTTGAAGGTTTCTCCTCTGAGATTATAGTCATCAATCTCTAGCTTTCGAAGTTTATAGTCTTTCAGATATTGGTCAGTGTTATCTGCAAATCTGTCTGTGTTGTTATATATTTTAGTAATGATGATGTGGAGAATTCATCTTACTCTACTTGTTGCTTTAGTCCAAGTTTTAGTTGTAGCAGCATGGACCGACGGAAATGATCGTGAGTTCTTTTTTTGAGTTGGAGAAAAGAAAAGATATATTTTTTAATTGTTCTTTCATATTATCCATTGTATACTGAGTCTTTTAGTCTTCCAAAAGCACATTTGTTGAAGAGATTCTTTATATGTTATACAGTTGTTGCTTTAAAAGCCCTGAGAAACATATGGAAAAATGTCCCGCCAAATTGGGCTGGGGCTGATCCTTGTGGAGATGATTGGGATGGGATTGGATGTAATAACAGCCGTGTTGTGGCCATGTAAGTATTTTCTTATAGGTTAATTACTTGAAGAGGAACATTCCACTATTTTTGTTTAATTAATCCATTCATGTCAAAATTTCAGCATACTCGTGAACATTGATTTGAGCGGTCAACTATCTTCAGACATCACAAAATTATCAGAGTTGCAGACCTTGTATGTTTTCTCAGCCTCTTCCTTGTCTTTCATTTCTTTGTGACAATATTTCCAATTTTTTTATTTAATTATGTACACCCTATGGTGTACGGACATGGACACGACACGATATGACACAAGTGTTTTTTTTACATTTATCACTAGACAAGTGTGTGACACGACACGGAATGATGTCATATTTAGGAGTGTCTACGCCCTATGTCTATGCTATTTTTCTCATAATTAATTAACTTTTGTTTATAGGGGTCTCTCTTATAACAAAGGTATGACCGGATCTCTTCCTGCAGAAATTGGAGATGCAAAGAATCTAACAAGCTTGTAAGAAAATTTTGTGACATTTGTAATGACCAACTGATGTAAGAATAATTAAATAATTCTAAGAAATTGTTGATGCATGCATTACAGATCACTCATCGGTTGTGGATTTTCTGGTCAAATACCACCCTCAATAGGTTCACTGCACAAGCTACTAAAGCTGTAAGGAGTTTTTCTTTTAATGTTAAAATAGATATATTGAAGGGCGGGGACAGGTTTATGCCGTTTACGAAAAACATCCTGAAACCTTTTTACCTTACACTTACCCCCCTGAGGGGGGGTATTTGTAAGGTTTTTCAGGGGTATTATGTTTCAAAGTTTCAGGGTGTTTTCATAAAAAAAGCCTAACGTCAGGCTTTTTTTTTGTAATTATACCTATTATGAATGGTCTCAGTTACATTGTTAAAGTACTCAAGGTTCTTTTTAACTCTGAATTCGTGTAAATTTTCCTGATTTTAGCATTCATATTTAATGTTGTTTTCCCTTTCCAATAAAGGTCGCTTAATTCAAACAATTTCACCGGCGAGATTCCACCTTCTCTTGGTAACTTAGAAAATCTATATTGGCTGGATTTAGCTGATAATAAGCTTAATGGAAGAATCCCCGTCTCTGATGGACACTCACCTGGTCTTGATATGCTTATTAAAGCAAAACACTTGTATGTATTATCATTCTCATTCCTATCAACTTGCATTTATGAGTTTGCATAGTCAACACCTCATTAGCTTCTATTTTCATTTGATAAATAATACTGTATTAACTTCAAACATACCTACTTAATGCAGCCATCTTGGGAAGAATAAGTTGATTGGTGAGATACCATCGCAGTTGTTTAACTCAAACTTGACTCTTAAACATTTGTAAGTATCTTTGAAGTTGTTAGAGATATTAAACTGTAAACTTACGCTTGTACATATTATGTAAGCATTATTTAGCTTATTCCTAATAATGTTTATTTGAGTAGGCTTCTAGAAAACAATCAGCTAACTGGAGAAATCCCTTCAACATTGGGTCTCGTGAGCTCTCTGGAAGTTGTGTGAGTAACACTACCCTTTTTGATGCACCACAGTTATATTAGGTTCTGTTTTCTTTCTGAAAAGTTTAAAGAAATATCCTTTTTTGTTTATCACAGGCGGCTTGATAGGAACTATTTAAGTGGATCTGTTCCTGAAAATCTAAACAACCTCACAAACGTCCAGGAGCTGTAAGTAGACAATAATTGAGTTATTTGATGGATTAATTTCTATTCCCGTCTTTGTGACTGAACACACATGGGATTGAACATTTCAGATTCTTGGCAAATAATCAGTTGACTGGACCCTTGCCCAATCTAAATGCCATGACGTTGCTCAACTATGTGTAAGTCACGTACAGGTTTACTAAATGCAGAAGTAAATAAAACCCATTTCAGACCGATCTTTGGATTTTCCGGGAATGGAAGATCCGAGATTAAAGATTTCCTCTTCTCTTTGGTTGTTGCTTGATCAGGAGCTTGTTCCTTCTGTTTGTCACCTCGGTGCTCTTTTCCTCCTTTTGCTTTAGGAGCTTGGTTGTTGTTGTTGTTGTTGTTCTTGTTTTGTCTCTTGTTGTTTTGTATTTGAATATTTTTGTTTATAAGTTTCTATTCATTTTTATCTTACTCAAAAAAAAAAAAAAAAAAAAAAAAAAAAAAAAAAAGAAGCCCATTTCAAAATCTCAAATTCTGTGATTAACCATAAATACACTATTTTGCAGGGACATGAGCAATAATTCATTTGATGCAACGGATATGCCATCATGGTTTTCGTCTCTAAAGTCCTTGACTTCCTTGTATGTCATTGCAATTAGTAGGTGTTGCTTGAAAATGTAGCTTTTTAATTATAAACCTCATATAAGAACCCCAAACGTGCAGGATAATGGAGAACACACGCATTCAAGGGCAACTTCCAATTTCCCTGTTTAGCCTTTTCCAGCTGCAAACTGTGTAAGTAAACTCTTTGACGTGTATATGGCCAAGTATACCCATCCAGTGCCTATATTTCCATAGACCATTAACTTTTGTTAACCCTATTTTGTCCGTAATCAGCACATTGAAGGACAACAAGATCAATGGTACCCTGAATATTGGCTCCAGCTATAGTAACCAACTACAACTCATTGATTTACGGAACAATCTTGTTGGAGCATTTAAACAACTAAATGGTCCCAGTAATCCAGACTTTCCGGTCATGTATATGCTCATCACTCTTAAAGTTATTTAATGTCTACCTCTCTTATGTTTAACAGCACAGAAGTGCACATGTTTTGTATGTATCTATTTACTTTCAAAATACTACTATTGTAAAATCATAAATTGCTGATTCATACACACAGACTGGCAGGAAATCCAATATGTCATGAAGATGGAACACGCAAGTATTGTATCATTCCTCCGCAATCTAACACCACATACTCAATACCAGCTGAAAACTGCAACACTATTCCGTGTCCTGCATATAAAACTTCCAGCCCCAGTTGCAAATGCTCATATCCCTACGAAGGAACATTGTTTTTCCGTGCTCCTTCCTTTTCCAGCCTGAAGAACTCGACTTATTTTGAGTCTCTGCAGAAGACATTAATGGATACATTTGAGTCTCGTAGCCTTCCTGTGGATTCAATTTCTCTGAGTAATCCAACAAGCGACACAGATGACTACCTTGAACTGTATCTAACAATTTTCCCATCTGGCGACCATCGTTTCAATCAGTCAGGGATTTCTAAAATTGGTCATACACTAAGCGATCAAATCTTCAAGCCACCACCTGAATTTGGTCCCTTTTATTTTATCGGCCACAGATATCCGTACTTTGCAGGTGACCTTTACCTTAAATGCAAAATTGAAAAAAGATATAATTTTATATTTTGATGTGGATATTTCATGTCATTTTACAGGCCTGAAGTCGTCAAGCACCAGTGTTATCATTGGAGCAGCAGTTGGTGGCAGTGTTCTCTTTTTGTTGTTGCTCGCTGCAGGAGTTTATGCTTTCCACCAGAAGAGAAGAGCTGAAACAGCTGCCCGAAAGAGCGATCCATTTGGTACGTTTGAAATCAATTTGTTAATACGTTCATATATATGTTATAATATTTTTGATACATAAATATATAAAATAAAATAGAGAGAGAGAGAGACACAAATCTATATGAGAGAGAGAGAGACACACACATGTATATATCTATATCAGCAGTTGTCTGGAATCATTTTATTTGAACTTGCAGCATCGTGGAACCCAAACAAAAACAGCGGTGGAGTTCCTCAGCTGAAAGGAGCCAAAAGTTTTTCATTTGAAGAACTTAAGCGAAGCACAAATAACTTTTCAGAAAATAACGCTATTGGAAGTGGCGGCTATGGAAAGGTTAGTTTTTTTTGTTCTAAGACTATGTTGTTTGTGGAATCATGGCTGTTTTTTATGAACTTATGCTCTTATGAAATTTAACTTGATATCATGGTTTTTTTTTTTTTTACTGTACATCTACTAGTTTTTATTTAGTATATGAGAAGAATCCTCTCATTTTCTATTTTTCACTATGTTTTTCGGAGAAATGTTATTATCATTTTCAATTTTCTACATTCTTCAGGTATATAGAGGAACCCTTTCCAATGGACAACTGGTTGCCATCAAAAGAGCTCAACATGGATCTTTGCAAGGTGGTCTGGAGTTCAAAACTGAGATCGAGCTACTCTCAAGGGTTCATCACAAGAATGTTGTTGGCCTAGTTGGCTTTTGTTTTGAGCAAGCTGAGCAAATGCTGGTTTATGAATATATTGCAAATGGCACATTGAAAGAAAGTCTTTCAGGTACTCCTCTCATTCTTTCCCATATATTCATTCGACTCCATTCCTATAACTATGTATAATTACAAAGAATTCCCCTCTTACTATCAGAATTACAAATATCCTTTTTTGGGTCTTTGAATTTTTTTTAAAAACTAGAAAAAAGAATTGTTAATATATCTGGCTATCATCTTCCGGATTATTACTAAAAGTTTTGAGTTATGACATCAGTTAACTGTGTAATAATAAAGAAATTTGGCAATTTAATGTGGAAAAAAATATATTACGAGGTATGTGATTTTGAAACCAAGAGAGGGATACTTGTGTAATTGTATATAGTTGCATTTGAGAGCAACAAACAGTTTGTTTTCATACAATATACTATGGATGTTTGCAGGAAGGACAGGAATCCGACTAGATTGGATGAGGAGATTCCGAATAGCTCTTGGAGCAGCCAAAGGATTGCAATATCTCCATGACCTTGCAAATCCTCCAATCATACACAGAGATATTAAAACAAACAATATATTATTGGATGAACGCCTGAACGCCAAAGTAGCAGATTTTGGTCTGTCTAAGCCGATGGATGATTCTGAGAGGACTCATGTTACCACTCAAGTTAAAGGCACAATGGTCAGTATATTTTATCCTGTTTCACATTTTACGCCATTTCCAACTCAATGATCATTAATATCAAGAAGAAAGGTATTTATTTTTTAACTTTGTTTTTTTTATATTTTATATTTTTTGTTGTTTGCGTAAACTCAGGGATACTTGGATCCCGAATATTACATGACACAACAATTAACAGAAAAGAGTGATGTGTACAGCTTTGGGGTTGTGTTGTTAGAACTTTTAACTGCAAGAAGTCCCATTGAGAAAGGGAAGTATATAGTTAGGGAAGTGAGGACAGCAATGGATAAAAGCAAGAATATGTATAACCTTGGGAATATACTCGACCCAATAGTGGCTTCAAGCATGTCTCCTAAAAGCGTGGAAAAATTAGTTGATCTTTCTCTAAGGTGTGTTGAAGAGACGGGCTCGAATAGGCCAGCAATGAGTGAGGTTGTTAAAGAGATAGAATATATAATGGAATTGGCAGGTTTGAATCCAAATGTTGAATCTGCAACAACTTCAGCAAGCTATGAAGGGGCAGGGAAGAGTTTTAGCCATCCTTATAGTAATGAAAATTTATTTGCATATAGTGCGGCTTATCCTCCTCAAAGCTTGGAACTGAAGTAGGGCCGCTTTCATATTAAAAAAGGTTAATTACCAATACCCCTAATGTTTGGCATCTGAAAATTCTTAAATTACGAAAACCCCTCTATTTTTTGATTCACTTTTACAATTTTTTCCAGTAGTCAGTTAGTGTAACGGAAAATGAATACATAGGCGAAAACAGTCAACGAAAATCCAGTTTTACCAATTATTTACTGTTTTTTTTTCTTTGAAGTTCAATTATTTACTGTTTTGAGGTTCGTAAGTTGACCATATTTGCAATATTTGAGTAACATTGGGTGACATTTGCCAAATTGCAGTACTATTTTTTTTTTATGACCCTTTTATTTAACTCATGTCATGATTTTGAATTTTTGATGTATGATATTACAATGCAAAAAAAAAAAAAAAAAAAAGCGAATAAGAGAGTTATAAAATGCAAATTTTCCCTTATTGTTGCAACACCTTGTAAGAAATAGTATTCTTTAATTAAACTAGAGAGGAATGAAACTGAGCCGATATACAAGTAGCAAATTGCCTAATTTTAAGTCATGCTCGTCAACAAGTTATTTTCTTTATGAATATATATTAAATCTTGAACCAATTTGAAAAATGAATCCAGACAGCTAGTTCAATTAACTCGGAAGAAATGCACATATGACATTTATAAAGATATTCTTAAATACACATCGAATATACATTTCTTACACATGAAAACTGTTAGAATGATATACTGTAATTTTTCATTGTCTTGGTAGTTAGTGTTTGTTTCTTTACTGCTGTTAGTTAGATAGTTGTATTTTTTTATGTTTTACGCTTTCTCTTATTGAACTCATTGGCTATTTATAATGCCTAATTGTTCCCAATGGTTTTTATGCCTTATGATTCTATTAATAATATTTTTACTTTCTTCTGCGCAATTCTCTCTCTGTTCTTCGTTCTTCCTCATCATACTTTCTGCAGTTTTTCATGGTATCAGAGCATCTACGCTCCTGGACTAACATATCGATCTTACAATTCGTTTCTGGTTAGATCGATCTTACTATCTTTACATCTCCTACTGAGAATCTTTGAAATCCAGAGTTTGCGATCGGATTTCAATTTCCCTAATTCTTTCTCTCAAAACCTAAATCTGAATTCTTCCTCTCCGATCATGTCCATCGAAGAAGCTACTGTAAAATCTCTCACAACCGCTGCCGTGAATGAGACCGTCGTCATCCATAAGGATGATTTGCCGTCAACAACCTTGATCTCTCTTACTCTGGATGAGAACAACTACACTACGTGGCGGCGATCGATGCAACTCGCGCTTCAAGCGAAGAAGAAACTTGGCTATATCAATGGAACTATCAAAGCGCCTGAAGAAACCTCCAAAGACTATGAAGACTGGTTGCAGACAGACAGTTTGGTACGCATTTGGATTTTAAACTCTGTCTCCAAACATCTCATTGAAAACTCCATGTATGGCAAGCCTGCCTCTCAAATATGGATTGATCTGGAGACTAGCTATGGAAAGAAAAATGGACCGCAGTTATACCACATCAAGAGAGAACTCTGCTCCATTAAACAGGGAAATCAGTCGTTATCTGCACATTTCACAAAGCTTAAAGGCCTTTGGGACGAACTGATGTCTCTCTACGACATTCCTTGTTGCACGACTGGTGCTGAATGCAGAGTTTTCCAGTTCTTAATGGATATGTTGTCCAATGATATACTCTTCCAGTTTCTTATGGGGGCTACATGAGTCGTACGATGGCGCTAGATCTCAACTCCTCATGATGGATCCAATTCCTGACGCCACTAAGGCCTATTCAATTATCAGAACTATTGAAAGTCAGAGATCTGTCCATGTTGCTTTGCAAGATTCCACAGACAGCCTTGCTATGACTGCAAGAAACAACAATTACAAAAGGCCTGCTCCCTCTGGAAGAGGATATGGTAGAGGAAACTTCAAGAAAGGTACAAATGATAAAGATGATAGACACTGTGAAATTTGCAATATGGATGGACATACGAGTGAGACATGCTTCCAGCTACACGGTGAACCTGATTGGTATAAAACTATGAAGGCAGCACGAGCTAAAAATAGATCAAATCCTGGGTATAATCTGAGAAACAGAGCTAATGTGGCTATGGATAATCCTTTAGATGTGCACAGTGAGGCAGGTACCAGTTCATCTGTTTCTGATTTTAACTCTAACCTAGCTAACATCATCAAGCAGGAACTAGCCAAACTGATGCAGAACAAGCAAAGTGGACAGGCCACCTTTGGCTCTGAACATGCAAATTTTGCAGATTACTCAGGTTTCATTTCTAACTATGGTTTTAACTGCATGAACACCTCTATAAATTGTGACTGGATTATCGACACTGGAAATTCCAGTCACATGTGCTCCAACTATAATCTTCTCATCAATCCTATTAAACCTAAGAAACAAATACCTATTATTCTTCCTGATGGAAATACTCAGTTTGTAACTCATGTAGGGTCTGTGAAACTCAATGACAAACTGTTACTGAATAATGTGCTATACATACCAAGTTTCCAATATAATTTGTTATCTGTTAGTAAGCTGTTAGAAACTGATAAATGTACATTTCTATTTTCCAAATCTTGTTGTGTCCTGCAGGACCTGAACTCTAAAGAGGTTATAGCCCATGGAAGAGCACTTGGTTCTCTCTACATATTAGATTCTGTTAATAGTAATGCTACACTGAATAAAAATTCACAGCCTAGTACCACCTGCTGTATTGATGTAAACAAACTTAGTAGAAAGCACTTTAGTACTTTCTCGTACAATTCTGCTTGTAATCAAACTATGAATTCTCACTTTGCCATGTGGCACCATAGACTTGGGCATATTTCTAGCTCTACCTTACAACACCTGAATTTTCTGTGCAATATTAAAGACAATTTGAAACTTCCTTGTGATAGTTGTCAAAGGGCCAAGCAACATCGGCTTCCTTTTCCTTCTAGTTCTATTCAATCTACTAGGCCCTTTGATATGATACATATAGATTTATGGGGTCCATATAAGAAAGCTACATTTACTAATTGTCACTATTTTCTCACTATAGTGGATGACTACACAAGGAGTTTATGGACTTATTTAATGCCAAATAAACATCATACTCCCAGCATACTTGAAAGATTTTTTAATCTGATTTTCACTCAATTTGAGAAGAAAATTAAAATTGTTAGAAGTGACAATGGGACTGAATTCCTTAACCAACATTGTACACAATTGTTCTTTGAGAAAGGAGTGATACATCAAACCTCTTGCTCTTACACACCCCAACAAAATGGAGTGGTTGAAATTAGACATAAAATTCTTCTTCAAATTGCAAGAGCTTTAATGTATCAGTCCAACCTCCCCATTCATTTTTGGGGAGATGCTATCTTAACTGCCACTTACATTATCAACAGATTGCCCTCTAAAGTTCTTCACTGGAAAAGTCCTTATGAGTTAATTTTCAATACAACTCCCAACTATGATACTATGAGATCCTTTGGGTGCCTTTGTTATGCAGTGGACACTACTCCTCATAAGGATAAATTTGCTCCAAGATCTCACAAATGTGTGTTTCTTGGATATGGTGTTGGCAAAAAGGGTTATAAACTTTATAATCTAGATACAAGAGTAACTTTTGTATCTAGAGATGTCAAGTTTTATGAGCACATCTTCCCTTTCTCCACCACCAAATCTCTTAACCAAGTTACTGATGCTCCTTTATTTCCTTTTCCTGACTCTACTGAAGTCTCTATTTCTGATATTTCTCACACCTCTCCTACTAGTGATATTAATGTTCCAGGTACCAATCAGTCAAACACTTCATCAGGACATACACCTTCAGAGGATACAGCTTCTGGTCCTACTCCTCCTGTACAGTTTTCCACAGAGGTAACTGTACTTCCTAGAGTAAGCACTAGAACTAAACTTCCTTCTGTCCTTTTGAAAGATTATGTTTGCTATTGTGCCAATGAATTTATCCCTACCATCAGTGGTCATGGATTGGTTGATATATCCCATTTTCCATACTCTTAACTCCTATTTGGCTTTTATGAATAAAGTCTCTACTATACCTAAACCTACATCTTATAAACAGGCTATTCAACATCCTCAATGGATAGATGCTATGAATTCTGAACTTTCAGCCTTAGAAACTAATAATACATGGACTCTTACCACTTTACCCCCTGGAAAGAAGGCTATAGGTTCAAAATGGGTTTACAAGGTCAAATTTAACTCTGATGGATCCCTTGAAAGGTATAAGGCAAGATTAGTTGCAAAAGGGTTCAATCAAACTTTTGGGATTGATTATTATGATTCCTTCTCTCCTGTTGCAAAATTAGTCACTGTGAGAATCTTCATTTCCTTCGCTACTGCTAAAGGGTATTTTGTACACCAACTGGACATAAATAATGCATTTTTCATGGTTATTTAGATGAGGAGGTTTATTTACTTCCACCAGAGGGTTACCTTAAAGCTAAACCAGGTCAAGTGTGTAAGTTAACTAAGTCCTTATATGGGTTAAAGCAAGCATCTAGGCAATGGAATCTTGAATTTACAATGAAATTAATTGCTTATGGCTTTATACAGTCTGAATCTGATAATTGTCTCTTTACCTTAACTACTGAATCTCATTTTATCATGCTACTTGTTTATGTAGATGATGTTCTCCTTGCAGGAGATTCTGAATCTGAGTTAATTCAGGTCAAACAATACTTACATAATACTTTTATTATTAAGGATCTTAGTCCTGCAAGATATTTTTTGGGCATTGAAATTACTAGATGTCCCAGTGGTCTATTTATTTCTCAACAAAAGTATATTAGGGACATCTTGACTGATACTGGCTTTACAGATTGTAAGAAAGTCTCAACCCCTTTACCTTGTGGACTTAAATTATCTTCTGAGGGCAATTCTGCTCTCTCAGACCCTTCTAAGTATAGAAGGTTGGTTGGTAGACTCTTGTATCTGAATTTAACTAGACCTGACCTGAGTTATGCTGTCCAGCAACTCAGTCAGTTTGTAGGAGCTCCCACTACTGTTCATTGGGAGGCTGCTCTACATATCTTGAAATATTTATCTCATACTTCTAAAGTTGCCTTGTTCTTTCCTGCTCAATCTGATTTATCCTTGACAGCTCTCTGTGATGCAGATTGGGCTACCTGTGAGCTCACCAGGAAGTCTGTTACTGGTTTTTGTGTTAAATTGGGAGATGCCTTAATATCTTGGAAGTCTAAGAAGCAAAAGACTGTTAGTAAGTCCTCTTGTGAGGCAGAATACAGAGCTATGTCTGCCACTGTTTGTGAATTACTTTGGATTACTTATATTCTTAAAGAGTTGCATGTTTCTGTTCCATTACCTATCCCTTTCTGGTGTGATAATCAGTCGGCCATTAATATTACCGAAAATGCTGTTTTTCATGAACGCACTAAACATTTAGAAATTGATTGTCATATCGTTCGTAACAAATTTAAGGAGGGGTTCTTGGTTCCTCTCCATGTCTCTACTATTGATAATCTTGCTGATTTGTTTACCAAGTCCCTTGCAGGTCCCCGCTTTCGCGCTTTACTTTCCAAGCTTGGATTTCAACTCTGTGAAGATCCACCTTGAGGGGGGGTGTTAGAATGATATACTGTAATTTTTCGTTGTCTTGGTAGTTAGTGTTTGTTTCTTTACTGCTGTTAGTTAGATAGTTGTATTTTTTTATGTTTTACGCTTTCTCTTATGTTGCGCTTTCATAGGTTGAACTCATTGGCTATTTATAATGCCTAATTGTTCCCAATGGTTTTTATGCCTTATGATTCTATTAATAATATTCTTACTTTCTTCTGCGCAATTCTCTCTCTGTTCTTCGTTCTTCCTCATCATACTTTCTGCAGTTTTTCAAAAACAGTTAAAATCAATAAATATCATATAACATTTGTTTATATAAAAATATTAAACCGGTCCAGCCTAAGCACACCAAAAGTATCAAATCAGTTACTCAAAACATGTATCGAAATGGACAGTATCCTAATCCAACCGCAGGTTGAATTTCTTGGATAACTAATATTTACTGGGATTAGTTAAAAGGGCTTCACCTAATCATGATTAACTTCATAGTAATTGTATATTCAGAATTAATCCGTTGCAAATTCCATGTCAATTTTTTTGGAATTGCATATCAGATAATTTACAAACCTGTCAAAAACTGGCTGTCACTTGGATTTCGCAAGTTTGAAGAAGACAAATACACTTGACTTTGTACTCATTAGAAGAAGTAAACTGACAGGTCTTCAACGTAGTTCAAATAATCAAATCTTGTCAAGGAATAGTCACAGTTCAGTACTACAGCATTATTATCTGAAGATTGAACAAATAAAATATGAATGGTTAAGATATTTCCAGTGATCTTTTCAGATTCATATGGGAAATTAACTGGTAAATAATGTGAGGATGATAAGTTTACGTCTGAAAAGGGCAAAAGCATTGACCTCTTTGGATAACTAAACACAAGTCAATATTGAGAAATAGGTACTCTTGTTTCCAAGGTTTCTAGCTCTCAGATTACAATCATTCATCTCTAGATCATTTTGAAATTTGAAGTTTAGAGATTTTTCAGAATTTGGGCTTGTCTGAAAATCTGTACTTTTATATGTTGAGTAATGATGATCTGGATTGTTAATTTTTCTCTGCTGATTGCTTTAGTCCAAGTTTTAGCTATAGCAGCATTGACAGATGCAAATGATTGTGAGTTCTTTCCTATTTCCCAAACAGAAAGAAAAAGGAAAAAGAAACGTTAATTTCTATGCATATTGAATATTTTAGTCTTCTTAAAAGAAAAATTGTTAAAGAAATTTTTATCTGTTATGCAGATGCTGCTTTAAAAGCTCTGAAAAGCGTATGGAATAATGTCCCACCAAATTGGGATGGGGCTGATCCTTGCGGAGATGATTGGGATGGAATTAAGTGTACTAACAATCGTGTTGTGTCCATGTAAGTTTTTCCTTAATGGTGGTTTATAATGCATTAGGGAGACGACTATTATTGTATTATATATGTTTAATCCGTTCATTTCAAATTCCAGTGCGTTGTCGAGCATTAACTTGAAAGGTCAGCTATCTTCAGACATCACAACATTATCAGAGTTGCAGATCCTGTAGGTTTTCTAAACCTCTCTCTTGTTTTTTTCATCTTTGTCAGATAACCATGGTTTATGGGACAATTACAGCTAGACCCCTAAGGTTAGGCGTAAAATGAATGAAACTAGTGCCCTGAAGTATGAAAAATTACATTTACACCCCCTATGGTTTGAACATTTCCTACACATGAGTCTAGCCGTTATGTTTTTAGCAGAAATTGCTGAAGTCAACATAAAGCTTAGTGAAAATCCTATTTTTCCCTTGTCGGTAAAATAAAATCTTGAACCTTTTTTGTCCTTAAAAAAAGTAAGGACATGGTGCGAAGTAAGGGTTGTTAAGGGGCATTAGTCTGAAAGGGTGTCAACGTAATTTTCCAAAACCAGGGGGTCTGGCTGTATTTACACCTACCCATGGGGGTCTACTTGTTATTATCCCTTGTTTTATCTAATTACTTACAGTTTACTAAGAAGAAGTGTTTTTTGATAACTATGTCTATGGTTTTCTCTGATTATTAGCTTCTATATATATATATATTTATAGGGATCTATCATATAACAAAGGTATGGCTGGACCTCTTCCTGCAAAAATTGGAGATGCAAAGAAGTTATCGAGCTTGTAAGTGTGTTTTAGAAAATATTATGGCGTAGTAACGACCAATTGATGTAAATAATACACACATTAATCTAAGAAATTGTTAATACATGCATTGCAGAATACTTGTTGGCTGTGGATTTTCTGGTCCGATACCACCCTCAATAGGATCTTTACCAAAGCTGAAATATCTGTAAGAGGATTATTTTTTCTTGTTTAATATTTTTCTTATTTTGGTATTTCATGTAAATCATATCTAATGCTCTTTTCATTTCCAATAAAGGTCACTGAATTCAAACAACTTCATTGGCAAGATACCACCTTCAATTGGTAATTTATCAAATCTGTATTGGCTAGATTTAGCTGATAATAAGCTGACTGGAACTATCCCCATCTCTGATGGAAGCACGCCTGGTCTTGACATGCTTCTTCACACGAAGCACTTGTATGTTTGTTATGTTCCCATTTTTCATATTTACATCAACTTGCTTTTAGGAGTTTGATATGGTCAATATTGTATTAACTTCAATCCTATTGAGTTTATGCAGCCATTTTGGGAATAATAGGTTGTCTGGTGAGATACCATCACAGTTGTTTCACTCAAATATGAATCTCATACATTTGTAAGTATGTTTCATCAAAGATATTGAATACCATGTAAGAATTATTTAGGATTGTCCTCATAATGTTTTTTTGAGTAGGCTTGTGGAACACAATCAGCTGATTGGAGAAATCCCTTCCACACTGGGGCTTGTGCAGACTCTTGAAGTTGTGTAAGTGACATTAGGCTTTGGTTGGAACACCATTATTTATGCCGTTTACGAAAAACACCCTCAATTACAAATAACCCCCTGAGGTTTGAACACCGTGTAACCCTGAAAATTACAACACACCGTGAGGTTTTCACTTTTGTAACGAAAAATCATTGAATTGGGGTGTTTTTCGAAAAAAGGCCAAACCTCATGGTTTTTTTTCATGGAAGTTTGATAGAGACGTCCTTTGTTTAAACAGACGGCTTGATAAGAACTCTTTAAGTGGATCTGTTCCTGAAAACCTCAACAACCTCACATCTGTCCAGGAGCTGTAAGTACACCAAAAATGAGTAATTTGACGGCTTAAATTTTGTTGTCCTGCCTTTCTGAGTGAAAACTCGCCGGATTGAGCATTTCAGGTTCTTGGCAAATAATGAGTTGACTGGACCATTGCCCAATCTAACTGGCATGAATTTGCTCAATTATGTGTAAGTCGCGTACAGTTTCACTAAAGCCAAAGTACTCAAACTTGATTTTCATTTCTAAATAGAACATTTTTTCGAAATGTCAATTCCTAGATTAATCAATATTTTGCAGGGATATGAGCAATAATTCATTTGATGCAACTGATATTCCGCAATGGTTTTCATCTCTGCAATCCTTGACTTCACTGTATACCTCTGTATTAGTTTCTTGCCTGAAAAGCGAGCAATTTTTTTTATTTTTTTTTGTTATGTTATGTTATTATAAACCTCATGTTACACCGAACTTGCAGGATAATGGATGACACACGAATTCAAGGGCAACTTCCAGGTTTCCTGTTTAGACTTCCCCAGTTGCAAAATGTGTGAGTAACTCTTGGATGAGTATATTATTTCTTTGGGTTAATTACATGTAGCCCCCTCTCTAGTCTTATTTATTAATTGCAACTCGTGCCCCTACTTTGAAAATATTTACAACTCACCCCCCATGTGTTTGAAATATTACTTCCGAGCACCTTTCCAAGATGATTTCGGAGGCAATATTTCATACCATGGTTGTTGGTTGTAATATATTTCTAAGTGAGGTTACAAGATGTATTTTTGAATCTTATTAGGGGGCTAGAGTAATTAGTCCTCTTTTTGTCCTGTATTTGCATAATTTGGCATTTACCAGTCCTGGTTCCTTTCCTTTTCCTTTCCAATCAGCTCATTGGCAAACAATCAAATCAATGGAACATTGAATATTGGCTCCAACTACAGTAACGAACTACAACTCATTGATTTACGAAACAACAACATTGATGCTTTCACTCAACGAGCTGGTTACCATATTCGAATCACGTAAATCACTTATCACTCTTAAGGCTATTCAGTATTTACGTTTCTTATATTCAGATAAACTAGAAAAATGTATATGCATTGCAATTTGTATACACAGGCTTGCAGGCAATCCAATATGTAATGAAGATAGAACACAGAATTATTGCATCATTCCCCGACAGTCCACTTCCTCGTACTCAACACCAGCAGAAATCTGCACTTCTACTCGGTGTACTTCAGATAAAGTTTCAAGTCCCAGTTGCAAATGTGCATATCCCTACAAGGGAACACTGTTTTTCCGTGCTCCTTCCTTTTCCAACCTTGAGAACCAGACTTATTTTGTATCTCTTCAGAAGAAATTAATGGATACATTTATGAATAATAGCCTTCCTGTGGATTCAGTTTCCCTGAGTAATCCAACAAAAAACGTGAATGACTACCTTGTACTGAGTCTGCAAATTTTCCCGTCTGGCCAAGATAAATTCAACTACTCGGGAATTTCCATAATTGGTTTTACACTGAGTAATCAAACCTTCAAGCCGCCACGTGAATTTGGACCGTTTTTCTTCATTGGCAATAGCTATCAATATTTTGAAGGTAACCTTCTTCTAAATGAAAATTGGAAATATAATATAATTTTTTGGTTTTTTCATATGGATTCTCATTTTATCCTTTAGGCATGACGAGGGGGTCCCACAAGCCATCGAACACCAATGTTATCATTGAAGCAGCAGTTGGCAGTAGTGTTCTACTATTTTTGCTGTTACTCGTCGCAGGAGTTTATGCTTTTCGCCAGAAGAGAAGAGCTGATTCAGCAGAAACTGCTGTCCAAAGGAGTGATCCTTTTGGTATGTTTTGATTCAATCTGTTAATATAATATATATGTTGGAATACATAGACATGGAAGTTATGATCATGCATTTTACTTATACTTGCAGCAACGTGGGACCCAAACACAAACAGTGGAGGAGTTCCGCAGTTGACCGGAGCCAAAAGCTTTTCATTCGATGAACTTAAGCGAAGCACCAATAATTTTTCAGAAACTAATAATGTTGGAAGTGGCGGCTATGGAAAGGTTAGTTTTTTCATTTGATATTATGCTTTAAACACGCTATGCCTCTTATGAAAATCCTTAAAAGCAGCTGATATTTAGTAATCATGGTTTTCCTATAATTATACATCTTTAACTACTTTTTATTTGGTGTATGAGGAAATTTCCTCACTTTCTTTTTGAGTAAGTGGAAGAGGCTTTAAATCTTTTTCGAAATTTTCGACATTTCTCAGGTATATAGAGGAACCCTTTCCAACGGACAACTGGTTGCCATCAAAAGAGCTCAACAAGGGTCCATGCAAGGTGGTCTGGAGTTCAAAACTGAGATTGAGCTCCTCTCGAGGGTTCATCATAAGAATGTTGTCAGTCTATTTGGTTTTTGTTTCGATCAAGGTGAACAAATGTTGGTTTATGAATATGTTCCAAATGGGACATTGAAAGACAGCCTTTCAGGTACTTGTATCATTCTTCTGCATATATTCATGACTTTTTTTTCTTAAGGGTCCTTTCTGAAATCATGTATATTTACATAGGCTTCCCCTCTTAGTCTCAAGCTTACAGATAACCCCCTTTTGATCATTGCCATTTAATGGAAGCGGGGGAACTGGAAATTTTTATTAATATATTTGGATAACATCAACCCAACAAGCAAGAAACTTTTTTTATTTATTATCCTTTGAGTTATAACATCGTTTAACTTTGTCTAATAATCGATGAAACTGGCAACTGTAACATGGGAATGAACTCTATAAGGGAGGTATGTGTAATAATGAAGCAAAGAGGGGATATTCTTGAAAGTGTAAACATTTGCATGTGAATAGCAACAGACAGTCACTAATTGCGTGATATGGATGTTTTTCAGGAAAGACAGGAATCAGATTAGATTGGACAAGGAGACTCCGAATAGCTCTCGGAGCAGCCAAAGGGTTGCAATATCTGCACGACCTTGCAAATCCTCCAATCATACACAGAGATATTAACTCAAACAATATCTTATTGGACAAACGTCTGAATGCCAAATTAGCGGATTTTGGTCTCTCTAGGACTATGGGTGATCCCGAAAAGGGTCATGTTACCACTCAGGTTAAAGGCACAATGGTTGGTATATTTTATCATGTCTTACATTTTTCCCCATTTCCAACTCAATGATAATCAATATCAAAAAAATTTAAATTTTATCTTTTTTTGTTATGTTTTATTGTTTCCAAAATCAGGGATACATGGATCCTGAATATTACACGACATTGCAGTTGACTGAAAAGAGCGATGTGTACAGCTTTGGTGTGTTGTTGTTTGAACTTTTAAATGCACGAAACCCGATTGAGAAAGGCAAATATATTGTTAGACAAGTGAAGGAAGAAATGGATAAAAACAAGAATATGTATAGCCTTGAGAACATTCTCGACCCAATAGTTGCTTCAAGTATGTCTCCAAGAAGCTTGGAAAAATTCGTTGATCTTGCTTTGAGATGCGTTGAAGAGTTGGGTACGAATAGGCCACCAATGAGTGAGGTTGTTAAAGAGATAGAGAATATAATGGAATTGATAGGTTTGAATCCAAATGTTGAATCTGCATCAAGTTCAGCAAGTTATGAAGGGACAAGCAGGAGTTCTAGTCATCCTTATAGTAATGAAAGCTTATTTACATTCAGTGCAGCTTATCCTCCTTCAAGCTTGCACTCAAAATAAGGTTGTTTTCAACTATTCTTCCTCCTCCTGATGTGAGTGCCAATAGTTGAAAATTGAGCATGTTTTTGGGTAGAAAATATTGTGTAAAAGGGTGACAGAACTGTAAATTGGTGAAGTTATTTTTTTTTTGAGTGAATGATTGTAACTTATGTTTAGTGTAAAATAAAATGCTACATTTCCTTATATTTCAAAAAAAAAAAAATTACATCTTCAAGTCATTGGCTTCTCCAGTACAGCAGAGAAATACCACTCATTCTTCTCCATACCCCGGTCCAGCTTCATCCCACTAAACCACCTTAATCTTCTAAACCCAACCCGCTCAATCATGGGCACATAAGTCGCATTAAGCTGCGAACCGAAGCAGAAAAATCGGTCCAGCCAAAACAACCCGCCCGGTCTAAGCACTCTGTAAATATCATACAGCACAAACTCCAGCATCGTATCAGGTATCCAGTTGCTCAAAACATGCATCGAATGGACAATATCCAATGTATTCTCGAAAAAAGGAAACCTCTGCGAAACGCTGACGTGCATAGGAATCAATCCACGTGACGCAATAAAACTATTAAAAGGGCCGTCGAAATTCATCGAGGTTGTCACAATAGTCACACCCTTTTCCTTCATTCTCGCCGCGAATGTACCGGACCCGCCGCCGATATCCAACCCGATCCGAATCGTTCCACCGGGTTTCGTACTCAGAACCCGATCGATGCTGAAATCTAAGCCTCCATTGTCGGAAAGCCATCTTTTTTGCTCTCTGCCTAGTAGAAAAAAGCAATCTTTACAATCGTAGGAGCGCGGCTTTTTCCTTCTCTCCATTAAGCATGTGTAGTTTTTGCAGGTGTACGGATCCCATATGAGGCTGGAATCTGGTGGGGTCGTCCACAGGCTATCGGGCAACGGAGTGGGCTCCACGTAGTTCGCCGGCGATTTGGGGTGGCATCGCCGTCTGGGCAGCGGCTCGCAGCCCTTGAGCATTAATGTCTGTGCGAAAACGTCGTCAACGGGACAATCTGATCCGACGTCATACGACATATATTTGTCCAAATCGTGTTTATGGTTTAAGCAACCTCCCCCAACTGAGGAGTAGACTTCAGATCCCATTCGTGGGACTGACCCTAGTGGGAGCTTGTGGGGCCCAATTGCGAGCTTAGCTTCATCGGATATGTCAGAAAGGAGATTGTCGTAGTTTAGTTTCGTGGGGTTTGAGTTTTTGTCGAGTTCTTCAGAAAAAGAGTTTTGGTCGATGACTCCATTGAGTCGAATTAGTCGACTCAGGAGCTGTTCGGTGAGTGACTGAGCCGAGCCGAGCTGGTTCTGCAATTCTGTGATTTGGGAGCGGCTTGTGATGAGTTCGGCTTGGGTGGAGTTGAGCTTGAGAAGGAGGATGGTGGGGTCCAGTTGAGGGAATTGTGAAAATCCTGAAATGGGATATTGGAAATTGGTGAAGTGAGGGCCTGTGAAGAAGTAGATTGTGAGAAGATTGGTTATTATAATAAGGAATAGTATTTTGAGCTTGTGTTTGGTTTGATTTTGTTGGCTTGATTGTTTTCTGGAACTGGAGTCTTCACTTCCACTTCCCATCTCTCTCACTCACACACAGTGAGAGGAGGAAATATGGACTCTTTTCTGGTGGAAGTAGAAACAGCTTAAGATTTTTGTGTTTGGAGAACAGAGTATATGAATTATGATGAGACATGCTGCAAATTGCAATCTCCTATTTTTATAGAAAATAGAATTTGTTTGATTGTGATTAAAGTAAGAATGTAAAGGGATGCATTTAATATGATCACTTGGTTAGCTGACTATTGCCCATGTAGCTCACCGTTTTAGAGGATCCAGAGCCAGGGGTGATTATATTATGCAGGTAAAAACAAGAAAGTCAATTTTAGCAGGGATCTGTAGATTTGAGATCTGGGAGGCTTTAATAATCAAGTTCATTACAATTTACAAGTTGAAATAGTCTATCTTATTATGTTAGTCAGTCTGAAATCAGCTCGAAGATTACCAAAGTTCAACTCTTTGAAATTTGTAGGCTTATATTAAAACTCTCATCATCATACATACAGAAATTAAGGGTCTGAGTCTCTCGGCCTTTTTCACTATTTTAATTTTCAAGAGTGTTTTGGCTAAATCAAATTATCTTTATTTTAAACAGAAATAAACTAGGGATTGATAGAGCATAAGGACCAATTTTCAACTTCAGTTTCTAACTTCCAAGTTATTTCATAAACGAGTGGTTGTTTACTTAGATCAATAACAAAAGTGTTTTTCAATTTTTTTTTCCCAAACATTCAACTATTTATTTTCATCTTTGTTTTCCTAAAACTCCTCGTTGTCTACGGGATTATTATCATTGATTCATTATACATCTAAAAATATAAAAGGATAAGCTTTAGGAGCTCTATTGAGATACAAACAGATCTGGCAATTACGAAAACATTATTGAAAAAGATTCCTAGGGTGGGTGGCCAAATTTAATAGCTTAATTATTTGTAGGGATTAATGTGAAGGCTATATATTACATAACAATACAAAGGTTTGGCAGCTTTTATTATTATATTCTTGCTATTATAGGCTTTATTATCATCAACATTGAATTTGAGCAAAGTATACAAAGTGAAACCGAAGAAGTCAATTGTTTTTGAGCAATCTGGTGGCTGATTTGCTATTGGGCTTCATAAAATGGGCTTTAGACCTGAATTTATTTTAAATCTGGGCTTTTAGTTTTTTGTTCCATATGGCAGGTAAACCCATTTGACCCTTTCAGTCGAGTTGAGCTTACTGACTCAATTTTAAAGATACTATTTTTTTTTTTTAAATTACAATTTTGAAAGTGTTTGAATGACAGTTATACAGTTAAATTAAATCAAAATTAAGAAAATTTATTGAAAATTTAAAAATAAGTCCAGAATCAGGTCGACTTTTAAGAAGCTTGTAACTTGTAAGTTCTTTTCATTAAATCTTAATAATTAAGTATTTTACACATTATATAAAATGTTTCTTCAGAGTCTATAAGCTCATTCAAACGTCGATTAAGAGCGGTAGCCGCACAATAATACATCTCTTATTTCATATTGTACATTACTCTTAAATTAATTAATTAATATAAATCACAGATTCACAGTGTCCGGTTTAAATCATTAAAGTAAAATGAAGAAAAAAAAAAGAGATAAATAAAGTCCCAGAAGGAAACAAATCATAAGAACTTTGTCCTCCCCACAACTCACATGATCAATGGATGTGTAATAAATCAAGATTGAGCTCATAATTACTTACAAAATGGTAATTATGATATCTTTAATTGTGAAAATGTTGGATTCCACTGAAAACTTACAGACTCTCATAATTACTATGTTTGATTTAGTTATCTATTCATCTTTTTTCAACAGGTCCAGTTGTTATGATAAGAACTCAAGCACTATGATATAATTGAATTTTATTAGTATCAAATTTCACCAATAGTAAGGTTTGAGTATGTTTCCAACGTTGTACCAGTAATGCTAGCTAAATCCCAAAACTCTATCACAGATGATCATGTATAAGTAAAGAAAGAAGTACTCATCTCATCAGATAAAAAGTAAATCTTTATGATTAATATGGAGATAATCATGAAAAGTAAACTATATATATATATATATATCTGATCCATTAATTCATCGTAAGATATTGGTCATGACTTCTTTATATATCCTCCAATATTTCTTTATAGCTAGTAATAATAAACAATAATTAATCATGTAGCAGCCCCAGTGGTGGGACTGGGACATGCCAGCACTTGCTTTTTAAGGTTTTCAATTATCATCACCAGTTTTGTATTCAAACGATTCACAAAGCATTTTGGTAACCATCCTGCAGGATCCAACTGGCGGACCAAACAAATAAATATAAATCAGCCAAAATTTGATCATTTATGTTTGAAAAAACATTGAAATATTGAAAATTTGCTTACTTGAGCAATATAAGTAACCATGCAAGAATCATCATCAAGCTTCTCAACGACCCATCCAGATTGCAGCAGTAATCCTCTTATGGAATTGTTCTGTTTTGGATGTAATCCAGCTGCGATCTCTTTTGGAAGAGAAGCCACTGCCACTACCTGCACATATATAAATACATTTAAATTTGACTGACGTGGTTCAATTTAAATATGAAAAGACAATATCTTTTTTCTTTTTCTGTTGAAGAAAATCAATTCAAATTTTACCATAGTTCCATCATCCATGGTTTCGCGGCGTTCATACACTATAAATTCTCTGTTTCTGAACAAAGGCTTCGATTTCTCTCCGAACCTCAGTCTGATAATGCTCAGGTTCTTTTCCAAGTCTTTTATGTACTTCCCTTCCACCAAATCACTATCCCATTCCTGCAAAAATTGACATTATTTTCAATATTAGGAGTTAATTTTTTGCCTCCGATCCATTACTTGCCAAATTTTATTAAATTATTTTGACCTTAGCAGCATCAATGGCATTGGCGACTTTGATGAACTGTTCGGGAGAGACTGAATTGAGAACCCATCTGCTGCGAAACGTGTGAAGCGAACCGGATCTGCGTTTTGATATCTCAACGCCATTCTCAATGGCAACCACTTTCCATCCGTCATCATTCATGAGTATGCTTTCGTCCCTATTGGAATCCGACGCCGAAAGCAACTCCTGGATGCAATTCTCACTCGCGTGGAATACATATCTCCTCAATGAATCCTCACTGATAGACCTACAATATTTTTATAAAAAAAACAATTAATCATGATTTCATCAAAATAAACTTGAATTTTGAAAAATAGTAGTACTGAAGAGTTATCAAATTATATATGCTGACCAGGATCTACTGCAAGTTGAAGAAGGACTCGTCCGCATTTCAGGCGCGTTTTTTCAGTTCCTTCAATGCAGGAGTGGTAGTTTATAAAGGGTCGAGACTAGTGATATATATATATATATATATATATATATGGGAGAAGATTATTTGAGAGAGAGAGAAAAGAAAGTACAATTGTTAGATTGTTGTAAGGACGGACATAAGATGGAAGGTGTAATGTAAAATAATGGTGGGTGGGGCGGGGCGGGGCGGGGCGGGGTTAAGAAGATAGTTGCACATGGAATGCCAGAGAAAACCTCCATCATTATAACTGCACGTCTTTATCCTCCATCTCTCTCTAAACCAAACAGCATTCCATGTGCATCGTCTTCCCCACCTTCCCTCTCTCTCTCTCTCTCTGAAAAATTACTAAAGAAACTAAACGCCAGGCTAATAGAGGTTAAGCCCACCAATTCATATTTTACCAAGTCTTGCCCTGGTGTTGGGTGACAACAACAACAGAAAACAAATAAACCATTTCATTCGAATACGAGATCACGTGCTGGCCTGGGAATGAGGTTAAACTGTCTTGAGTTAAACAGCCCAGAAACAGGACAAACTTTGGTATTAATCTGTGAGTTTCAATCTGTACTTAGCTAACTCAGTTATATACATTCTCTGTTCTTCGCTTGGGAAAAGATTAATTCTCTGTAATTTTTCTAAATTAAATACATTATTTAGTCATGTTCTTGGACTTTATTGATCTCTTGAATGTTGAATCCCTTCTTCAACTTGGCACATCATGACAATGTTCAAAAGTATGGTGATTCTGAATGAATTTCTCCAATAATGACAATGGCAGAAATCATCCAGCATGCATTATTACATTGTAAAATGTGGGATTCGATTATTTCAAAATTTTATAAAGATAAAATCTTTTTGTAGTACAGAACTTTTGAATTAATGGTAAAAGATGGTGGTGAAATCAAATGCACAGCTTTCAAAAGAAAATTAATTTATTGAAGGAATCATGATGATACCGAAATAAACAATTAAAAAGATGCTTAAGAATCTATATTCTATCCAATTAAATTATAACAGTAAAATAAAATAAAGGGGTTTAGGATGATGATGATGATGGCTTGTCATGACCCAAGAAGCCTTTTGCTTTAAGGCTAAACACTGTATCCCTGACAGCATCTTCAACTGGACTAAAATTTAATCCCAAATCAATCAGTCTTTTTGCAGCATCTTTGCAAGCCACTAGCCCCGGTTGCGTTTCGCCTGTAAATCTGTGTGTTGAATTAAATTTAGTATCAAAGTCATAATTCATATGTATATTAGCCAATACTATGAACCTGTCCCTGTTACAAACTTCTAGGCTAGAAAGTTAATTACCTTTTTCTTTCTCGAAAAAACTCAAAGAAGTATTATTATTGTAATTAGAAAATCGATTTTCTTACTGAACCAAGATGAGCATATCTTGGGAAAAGGGGAACATCCACAACATGCACGATTGACTATTCATGATTTGAAAACAGTTATCAGCTGATAAATCCTATTAGAGATAATATAATGTTGATACTCAAGAACTATCTCATAAATTTACAGAAAATGAGGTCAATAAGAAATAAATGCAGCATAGAAGAATCTCGTATTGCACATGGGAAGCTGGTGGAAAGGTCACATAGTTGATAGAGATACAAACCCTTTTTCCTTAATCAGAGACTTGACTGCTTATGATTAATTACAAGAGATAAAAGGAGAGGTATTTACGTAATATATCCAAGAATATTATACCGAACTTTATATCGCTTTCAAGGCTAAAGATTTTGAAGTTTGATAAAGAACTAAAGATGAAGAATAAATTCTCCACAAAATCAGCTGAAAATTTCATTCACCTAAACCAAGTCTTAGACAGGAAAGGGACAAATCTGTTATGGACCTTTTAATGCTTAGAATAAAGTTGCTTTAGATATGCTCGCATAATTTGAGCACTTTTTATTGCAATTTGATATTAGATATTGGCTCGATACGCAATTAAATACCGACCCCTACAAACATATTTCCTAAAAGTTGGTTCTTGATATGAAATCGAAGAAGGGACAATAAGAAAGCATCATCAATTCTATAAATCAATATAAATCATATTTAATGTCACATGAAATTCAGAAACAATTTGTTAGGCTACAAGGGAAAGTATTAGTATACCTGTGAACTGGAAATTCGGGAAAGAGTGTGGAGACTTTCTGAGCAAAATCAGCAAATTGATATATACCATTTGTGCATAGGTATCTGCCTGAGGCTGTGGGAGTTTCAAAAAGCAAAAGTTGTGCTTTAGCTACATCTTTGACATGAACAGCTCCCAGCCAATGGTATTCCTGTGTATCTTTTGAACCCTGTAACAACTGCTGCAATACTGCACAGCTGGCATTCAAACAGGGCTGCATGAGCTCGCCAAGACATGTAGCGGGATTTATTGCTACAATATCCAAATCATTTTTCTTTGCAAAATCCCATGCAGTTTTCTCGGCTAAAGTCTTTGAAATGGGATACCATTTCTGCCACATTAAAGAAATAGCATTAAGAAATTGGGTTAATTACATTAACCTCCCCTGTGAGTATGTGTAATTACACCCCTGCCAGTTTCATAATTTTAAATACCTCACTCCGATCATCGAAACTAAAGTAAAAATGGAAAAAAGTAATAAATAAGACTGGATATCATCATTCAAATATTACATTTAACTACCAAAATCAGAAGAAGGGGGTAACTGTAAGTTGAAAGATGGTACAGGGGAGGTATGTGTAAGTCAAAACCGAAAGGGGATATTTGTGTAATTGTATATAGTTACAAGGACATCGCTGTAATTAATGTGAAAAAGCTACATGAAAATTTAAAAAAAAATCAAGAATGGTAAAAGTCATTCTAAATACTGAATGAAAGCTTTGATTGACTTTCTTACCTAGCTGCTTACATCTTACAGTCAGGTGTTTTTACATTTAGTTGAAAGTGCATTAGATGCTTTAATCATAATGATAGATGACTCATAAACTCATGGGCTTGGACAAAGATTGGATTTCTTTAACTCTATGAAATATATGTGTGGATCTTTTCTAGATATTTTCCGAGCACATGGATGATCTCATATGCAACCTACTGTGTATCAACACTTACAAACTGGCTGAGGACCACTATGCTGGTAAATATTTCTACTTCGATCAAACTATTACTCACACTTTCTATAGTTCGTATCTATACTAATCTATCTGCACAGGGAAAATATCCCCCACCAATATCATTTTTCAGCAGACTACTCATAACCACCAATATCATTTTTCAACTCATCTTCACTCAAATCACCACTATACACGACTGGAAAATTTCCACTTTCGGAATTTTTGCTTTTTCTTATTAGATGTTCTATCAAATGGTGAATATATCCAAATTTAGTAACTGAATAAGAACACTCATATACCATGTTGTCAGCATTTCATTCGTTTGACAGATTTTAGGGATGTGTTACATCAAAAGACAAATACACATTAAGATTGTCTCCCATGCTTATTTGCCTAACTCCATTAAATTTTTTAACGTGCTGTCGTTTCAAAACTCATCTACTTTTTCCTAATTAATCGCCCGTCATAAAATCAGGTATTCGTTAAGCAACTCGCGAGACAGTATAATGGTGATTAATATGCCTTCTAGTCTAGTTTCATTTTCAAATACATCTTAAAGGCTGAAGTTTTAAGTAAAAGAAGCTCTGTTACAGACATATTAATTAGTCCTATATCTGAAGGTATTATGGTCAGTATTCTCCCCATTGTATGCAATATGAATAAAATTCCTATCCCACATTGATTAAATACAAAAAAAATTTACTAATAATTATTTGGAAAGTCTTCAGTCCTCACTGTACAACCTAGCCTTTGGGGTGGGGTTAGGCACAAACGCGCATTGTTCAACTTATATGGGAAATTGGGAATATATATGCGCAATAGTTCTCAAAAGCACACTATTCACATGGTAAGTATTCGGAAAGCTATTTTCATCAAAGGAAAAAGCACTTGTGAACAGCAGATTGAGATTCAAGATCACTCTTTGGGCATGATCACCAACCAACTTAAATGCAAAGCTATACAATAAAAAAAGGATAAATAAGAAAAAGGAAAAAACCAGTGCCAAACTTTTTGAATGACGGATAACATGCTAATAAATTAAAGTAATCGACAAATTGAAATTATGTATATCAGGAAAAGGAGCAAACTTTAAAGTTTATGAGTGTGTTGTCTTGTTTTATTTGCTGACTAACAAAGTGAAACTTCAAGGAGTACGTAAAATACTAATATATGCACTTAATTGGATTGAAACTAACGTTAGAAAGTGAGTTTAGGGACGACATTGACAATTTTAAAACTTGAAGGGAATAAAAATTGAATCTTTGTTTACTAGAATACTTAACTTATCCAGTCAAATTCAGTCGTATTCCGCAAATAAGAAAAGCATGTGGGTGCAAACATGAGAGAGAGAGAGACAGAGACCTGACGCGAAACGCAATAGTCAAGATCGGTCCACGAAGACTCATCAAACACCCTACCGCTGGGCCAACCCGGGTTAGGCACTATCGCAGATATGGAGGAAGTGAGAACCACGCGCCGCACACCGTACTTCTTCGCGGCGGCAAGCACGTTCTGAGTGCCCTTCACGGCGGGGTCCAGCAACTCCTTCTGGGGGTCGACGGGGTCCTCGAGCGAACACGGCGACGCCACGTGGAAGACCCCACCACCGGCGCAACCCTTGATCGCCTTGTCCACGGAAGCGGCGTCAAGAAGGTTAACCTCGTGCACGATCAGGCTCACGGCTGGGCTGGTGGCGCCGGGGAGGGAGAATAGGTGAGACGGGTCCGAGCCGGGGAATATTGAGAGGTGGATGGTGGTGTAGCCGTTTTCGAGAAGGGTTCTGACTACCCATGAACCGATGAAGCCGTTCGCGCCGGTGACGCACACCGGCGCTTTGACGGTGGCGGTGCTTTGTTGGTCTTCCATCGTAGTCGTTGTTGTCAAGTCGGTTAAGTGAGAAAAAGATCGCAAATTTATTAATTGGAGAAGAAAGCTTGTTGCAATTGGGATAATAATTAGATGGGTTTTGCAATGTTTATCCCGTAATCTTTATCCATCCAATTGCAAATAGTTGGAGAGTTGTTGAGGAAACTGGAATCTGTGCCCATCGCATTCAATCTCAAGAATCTTCGAGTGGATTAACAAGATTTTAATTTTATTTTTCTTTATTAACCAAATTTAGTTCATTGACTATACTGAAGCGTATCTTTTCTACTTCCTATGTTATGTCTCCTGTTTCGTTTTCTCCTATTTTATCTCTTTCTCAACTCAATTTTATGTAATAATTAAAAGAAAATCTTACTATTTTTTAATTATTCATTAATTTATTGAAAATTTAATATTAAATAAATATAATATAAGAATTACTTAACAATTTATAAAATATATTAGTTTACTAGTTAAAAAAGAAAATTAGTCCAATTCCAAACGTTTACTATAAACTAAACAACTTGCAAACAATCGGTTTGACTTTGACCTCATCACTACAGTCAAACAGGTGGTGTACTATGCACCACGACCGCAACAATCTACACTGCCTTCCCCCAAAAATCACACAGCGCGACAATCGCTTAACCTGCTGCGAATTGCAATTTGCAACGCCGATGAAGTGAAAATCCATGCTTCCCGGTATGAATTTCAATAATCCATCCACTAAAGATATTCTCGATAAGATAAGATGATCAAGAACATGGAATATAAGAAAAACAAGAGTGAAATTATACCCCAAGACAAATGAAATCCATTTCAACGACTCTTCCATCATCATCAGCCCCTGGATCTGCATACGGTGGACACAAGTATTCTTCCAAGATTGTCGCTAAAAAGAACAAGACATCTCAAACTCCTTCTCCTAAGGTAATTAATTTCATATTTTTCCCTTTTATTGAGTTTTACTTGCTCAATTTGTTATGGCGATTTAGTTGAGTATGCGAATTGATTGTATTAGGGTTCGGACCCAACGCCTCCAAGAATTACATCAAATGTGAAGCAGAATTTGCAGTTCTTGAGATTATGGAAGGTGAGTTTTCACTAAAAACCCTATATTTTTGGACGGAATTTCTTCTCTATTATTTATCTTAACTGCTTTGATTAATACTTTATAGGAGTTCCAAAAGAAAAAATCAGGCACACCAAAGCCTGCCACTAGTTACCGGAGAAAGAGGATAGAAAAGGATGAACTGCCGGAAGACACGGAGCTTTATCGTGATCCTACTTTGACCCTTTACTAGTAATGTGCTTTGTACATCAAGTGTTTGATTAAAGACCTGTTATGTCTAGAGGATAAAATATGTGCTTAATTTCCTTAACAGTACAAACCAGGGCATAGAGACTGCAAGTCCGGTCTTGCTTGTTGATGGTTATAATGTATGTGGCTACTGGGCTAAGTTGAAGAAGCATTTCTTCAATGGGAGGCTTGACGTTGCTCGCCAAAAGCTTGTAGATGAACTGATAGAATTTAGTATGCTAAGAGGTTTGTGCTTTGATCATCCTTAATTATTTATTTTTTTGGTCGGACGAGAGAGGAACAACAGATCATCCTTAATTATAATGGTTGAATGATATTATTATAACATGTGCATGTATTTTTGACTATCATAGTGCTTGTGTCATATTTTGATATTTAAAAGTGTTGTTAAAAGGATTATGGTTTTATTGTAAAACTTGTTGTTTTAATAATGATATGGAATTTTTTTCGAAATGATGGTGGTTTTTTTGGCTACAGAGCATATTAAAGATTGTTGTTTGTGTATATTATTACTTACTAATTTACTATTTTATCTACAGAGGTGAAAGTGGTGGTTGTATTTGATGCCAAGATGTCTGGCTTACCAACACATAAAGAAACTTTTGCTGGGTACTTTTTTGTGAACCTAAATTATTACCAGACCAATTTTTGCTGTATTTTCTATTGAAAAGCTTCTTGTTCGGTGCTCTTTGCAATCAGTATTACCGTAATGCTCATACTGTTCATTTATATTTTCTTGGTTGTTTGTAGACACTTTACATTGCACCTTTATGGTCCTCAGTATAGTAAACCATTTTTTGCATCTCTAAGGCACTAGTAACATATCTACTAGTTTTCGTGAAAGAAAATTGAAAATCATTTTACAAATTTAACAATTTGTAAGTCTTTCAGGGTCTTGCATTTTACGAGTTTTAAGTCTTTTAGGATTCTGCTTTGTCAGGTATATTGGAATTGAACGGTTACTTTGTGTGCTCATGGTTTTATTCGTCTCGTCAAAGTTAATTGGTCCATCAGAAATAAGACCCTTCTGTATGAACATCTAACCATGTTGACCATCATCCTCTTTAATTATGATGTATCGTAGGAATTTATATTTCACTTCTAATTTCTTCAGCCATATTTGATCTTTCTCTTGACATATACCTGTATCTGTTTTGCTTATTGTATTTCTGTTAACATTGACATTATGATTGCAGTATTGATATAGTATTCTCAAGTGAAACCTGTGCTGATGCATGGATTGAGAAAGAGGTGAGAAAAGAAAATTTGGAACATCATACTCAACTACTAGATTCTGATACATTATTTGGAATACATGATATCCCTCACCAATATTTTCACTCAACTTCCTTTTTCCCTGGAAACTCTTTGAGGGATATTATAGTTTTTACACATCAATAACCGTTCTGTCCCCAATGATAGTTTCTTTTTAATTGTCAGGTTGTAGCTTTGAGGGAAGATGGCTGTCCAAAAGTCTGGGTAGTGACATCCGATCGTTGTCAACAGAATGCAGCTTATGGAGCTGTATGTCTCTCCTATAAGTTCCGAATTTTCACTATAATAAATTTAAATATTTTTCACTGTTGATGTTATTTCTCAGCCACTGCTAATTGTAAAACATTTTTCATGGATGATCTGTTTTAACATAGGTTATCTTAGCTAAGTAATTATTGCTTTCTTGCTGTGATGACTCTGTGCAGGGAGCTTTTGTGTGGAGTTCAAAGGCATTGGTCTCTGAGGTAATTGCTATAAACAGAAGTTTGCTATGAAATCACAGACTTCTGAAACATAGTTTCTTTTATCATTGTGGGGGTATTCATACATTATTTAAAAACTGACAGGTGTTGTAAAATCTGTCCGTCTTCCATTTTTCTAATGCTCGGAGTATAATGCAGATCAAAGCTTCACAAAAGGAGGTAGAACAGATGCTGCAAGAACAAAGGTATGCGCAAGAGCTTCCGATGATATGAGCTTTTGGGCTTACTTTTTGTGAATAAATCCCATCAATTGACGATCTGTTATCTTTGCAGATCGACTTCGATGCAGGGTAAATTGTTGAAGCACAACCTGGATTCAGGGGTCGTTGATGCCCTCAAGAATCTCAGGGATCAGCTGTCTGAAAATAAATCTCCTGGTTGATTGATTCAATCAAAATTGATGTTATTGATGGCAAAATGTTGATCTAAGCCCATGTAAAGTTCAGCGCGGCTTTGTGCTCAGACAGAAGATTAGTCGTTTGCACATTTGTATTTAGTTGTTAAATGATCATCTTTAGTTGAATTTGTAATCTGGTTTCGAAGGTTTGTTAAAAAAAAGAATTTCCACAAAACTTAAGGTGAATTTTCTTTTGAGAAAATAAACAATTGCATTATTTAGTGCATTCGAAGTTATGTAATGCTTGTTTCGAAAAAAGAAAAAGAAAAAGTCTTAAGTATCTGATGCTAAGTTAAAAGAAATCAATAGGTCTCTATGGAGAGTGTTGAAGTGCAAGAGTCGTCTTGTCAATAGGCCCATTCCTTCGGATCATGGGGCTTGGGCCACTTTAAGATTCCTAGGGGTTTCTTTACTTAAGTATAGACATGTTGAAATTCGGCCCGTTAATAGATGGATCAAATCATGCATATTGCTCACTTGTTTCTTTTCTTTTCTATTTTTTCCAAAACAATAATAATAGAATACAAATACGGATACGATATATCACGAACATTAGGCCAATTCTTTTCTTCAATATTTACTAGAGAAATATCCAACACGGTATCCAAGTATGGTGATTTTTTAAGAGTTGTCTGATCTCTTCCATGATGATCTCAATCCAACTGGGGGATGACAGTAAATACAATGGAATCTTTTAGGTGTTATATATTGTCATGAGTGAATCAATTTCAATTTTCACATGATATTATATCAGTAATACATGGCCGGACACAGTAAGTAGGTGGTGCAGTAAAAGAAATCACGAGAATCCTACATCTGTATTTATTGCATGCAGCAATTGTACCATCTCATCCTCATCAGTAAAACTTGCATGCTTTTGTACTGCAATTACATTTGTGTGTTTATGTGCGTGAGTGTGTATAAGTATATATGTTCTATTTCTGCACCAAATTCAAATTACTCGATCGGATCGGATAAAGTTTAGTCACATCAACAGTAATATATATCATAAATTAAATATATATATATATATATATATATATCTCTGGTGGTCAGAAATTCTCGATATATAGCAAGACAAGTTGAAGAAGAATCAATAGCTAGAATTGATGTGTGGTGTCAGAGAGTCAAGATGACATATTAAATGAGGTCTGTAATAGGACAACGTAATAAACCATAACGGTACTACTGCATGATATATATATATATGCCATTGCTATATATGCTTTTGGCTTTTGCTTTTGCCCCACTTTCATATTAATATCAAACACTTACAGATGCACACATGGTTTTTGTTGGACTTCATTTTGGAAATTGTTTCGACTACATATCCCTTCTCAATTCTCAACTAACATTTTAGTAATTAAGTGGCCAAATCTGAACTAATTAGTCGTCATATATTTAATTTTAGGAAAAAATAAATTCACTATTTCTAAAATTGGGCATCCGAAATATTTGAAAAATTACATTAAAAAAAATTCAAATTTCTATTAGTAAATGTTTAGTCCATTGTTATTGATCGACTTATTTTGTTATTAATTATTAATACAACATTCGCCACCACCATATTCTCAATATATATATATATGGGATGGATCTATATGTAATATCAGTCATAAATCCCTGACTCTAACCATATATACCAATAATGAAAGTAGCTAGAATGCATGCAATAAAATCGAACGGTGTTATTGGTACAAATTAATATGGTTGGTCTAGGTCACATTCGTCCCTTGTTGGTTGGTTTGTGGTATATATGTGCTCTGATCAGGTATAACTCTTTATACTCTTTATTTTGCATCTTTTATAGAACAAAAGTCCAAATTACCATAATAATAATAATTAAAGCAATAAATTGACAGGCTTATTGCATGTATAGGTCGAGGAAAAAGAATGGATACAACTTAAAGAGTTTAATTGTCGGGTCTGCCGTCCCAATATTTAATTAATAGCAAAAAGTTGTAAGTTGTTTGTCTTAGTGATATGAGCTAGGCTTAAAACTTTACACTTATGTCTTATTTCCAACACGATTAAACTCGTTGCGAATCTGTTTCCACTAGTCTCCATCCAAAAGCTGAAGCTTAGCCATCATATGCTGCGCGCATTAACATGTTTATACGTATATATGTGATCAAGGCAAGATCTAGTGTTGTTTGCATAAGTTCAATTTAGAGCTTTTTGGAAGCTAGGGATCGGAGCCAAAGATATTTTAAAATTCATGGAATCATTACCACAATTTATTAAGTGCATGCTGGCTGGATAGCTGCACAAGCACAAACTACTTTAATTCTTTGATTCCTCTCGTTTTGTTTGAGAGCTATATATACAAACACAATTGATATCAATTGATTGATTGTGATACATAAGAAAAGTATCTTAGAGCAGCTAAGCTAGTTCAAGCTAAAAATGAACTTTTAGAACGTAGGAATTGAAAAAGATATTGTTATGTAGTCGATATTGGATTTTCATGAATTTCCCAGCCTCTAATCTAATCTCACTCCAAATTATGAAATATATATATATGCTCGATCGATATATAAATTAGTGTGGTATCATGAATAGAATTACGTTAGAAGACGACGTCATTTACCTACCTAATCTATTAATTCTCATCTAACAAAATATATATTCTTTCGATTTCTTTCTATTGGTTTCTAGTTAATTGGAGGAAGAACCCAAGAAGATCTATCACTACTCACTAGCTCGTATATATATATTTTTTATTTTTAAGGATATATCGGACCCATGTCTTTAAAATGAGACAAGATTTTGCTTTTAATTTCCAAGAGAGAAAGGAAAATGTTAATGAAAATACTACAAAAGCACATGGATATATAGGATAATGATTGCTAAATTACAAAGAGAATCGAAAGAAACGTTTGATGAGTTGTTTTCATCGTCCCTAGCTAGCTAACTTGTTTTAAGTTATAATCACTAGAATTAAAGTGAAGATGATCAGTCGTAAACCGTCCATTTCTTTCATTTGTAGCTAGCTACTCATTCAATTCAGATATTTTTGTAAATTTAATTTCTGGCATGCACAAAATTTCAAAATTCCTTTAGGAGTTGGCCTCAGGGATTTGGAATTAAACAAGAAGCGGCTCAGCTCCCAGAATAATAAACTACTGTAAAAACAAAGTCAGAACCCAGCATTAGTAAGAATGAAATTTTCAGTTTACCAGGCCAGTTGAAGTTGAGGGGCCGATCGATCGAGTAACATTATAGTAATATATTTTATAGACTTTATACATGCATGATAATAAAAAACTTCAAAATTTAATTAATTAATTAGTGCATGTTTAATATTTAAAATTCTAAAGTGTAGAAGCTTTTTTTTTGCAATAGACCGAAACGTGAAAATTTGAAAAAAGATATATAATGGAATTGAAGCTGGGCATGCATAGCAATAAAAACAAAGTTAAGAAAGCTGTTATTGTCAATTTGTCATAATGGAGAGATATATCTGTGGTCACGGGCTTCTCTTGAATCTTGACTATGCAGCACATGAACATCCATCACTATTCACTCACTCCCATATGCAATGTTACGTACCTGAGTCTGTAAACGCGGGTATAAGTTTCAAACCTACTAAGTATAACTTGAAATTAAGTGTAAATCATTGTCCAAAAGAGATATATATCATTTGGTAACACTTGAATTCTAACTTATAAACTATACAAATTTCCCATAATTTTCCGATGTGGGACATCTTATCAATCTTGGGACGCCAAACTATGAAAATATTTTACATGTTTACCCTCGATATATCGCCTAATCCTATATATAGATAATTCATTCAATTCTTCTCCACATTTGTCCCAATTAATTAGTAAATGCAGTGACATCAGCCTAACCAAATAGTATATAATATAATATCAAGGCCATGTGTGTCGTGTTCGTATTCATACCTCACCGCGTATATATAAATTTCGAGTCAATTATATACTTTTATCACAATAATTGCTAGATGTGAGAGTCGAGTAATAATTAGCTTCTTTAATAAATCAGGAAAACACAAGTTAATTATATAGCTAGCACTAGATACACTATATAATTAATTCCATTAACTTGGCTATTAATTATATCATTAATTAGCAAGAAATTAAATATATATAATTAAAAGAAATTAGAAGGGATTATATTTCTAGCTTATGTAGCTTGGTGTAGAATTTAACAAGATCACAATTTTAATTTCTCCCTCGCACTAATTAATCTATAGATATATAGAGAATTTGGCCCACTAGCTCTGGAATTAATTAATTCAAAACTTTTAAGATCCACATACATATAGATATATATAGGGGCAGCGTTCACGTGTCCAATAAATATAATTACATACTTAATTAGATATTTTCGTATTAATTTCATAGCCCATTTTCAATGAAGACAAATATAAGTATATAAAATAAATATTAAATTACATTTACTACCCCGACCCTAAAATTCGGCGTAATTATAATTTGGTCCTTCATTTTCAGAAATTATAAAACTTTCCTTTGCATTCCACTTTAATGCTAAAAGTTCCCTTTAAAATTGCTGAGAGCCTTTTTCTTTTTTTTTTTTTTGGCAATAAACTATATAAACTATTAGAGATTTTCTTTTTTTTTTTTGTAGTTTTAGAAACTATGAGACTAAACTGCAACTAGGGAAAACCGTAGGGGTGGAAACGCAATTCTCCCTAAAAGTTTATGACCAAAACACAAAAAGTTGCATGATATATAGTACGATTTGTGTATATTTCAGCAAAAATTAAAAGAGCTAGCCAAATATAATTTTGGAAATTTTATTGTGGAATTACGAAGGGTGGGTCCAAGTTGGCCACTCTTTCCTCTATTTTCTATTTTTGTGACGTCTCTTTCTCATTTTCTTTTTTTTTCCTTTCTGAAATTGTCTCTCTTTCTTATGTTTAAGTACCTTATAAATTTTCACCATCTTCCCAAAGTACGTAGGCCATCAATTTTATATATTTACATCCTTATTTCACTTCATTAACTCATTTCAGTTTTCACCCAGCTAATTAAGATCTCTCCACTTTCTTCTTCTTCCCCTAGAGAGATATTAATCTAGATCAGTCTCTCACTTCAATTTATTCAGTCAACTATCTCTCTCTTATCTTCCAAACCCTAGAAACCTCGTGTAATATATATATCAAAGTTGAAGAAGATCTATCAGTTGATGAGCAAGTTTGTTGATGAGGGTTTTGCATAGTGTTTTATGGCCATTGCTGCAGTGATGAATAATAATAATATTAATAATGAAGATGGTAGCAGCAGCAGCAGCAGCAAGCTGCAGGAGGATGATCACGAACACGACATGGTGATGCCTGGATTTCGCTTCCACCCAACTGAGGAAGAGCTCGTTGAATTCTACCTCCGGCGTAAGGTCGAGGGAAAGCGTTTCAATGTTGATTTAATCACTTTTTTGGACCTTTATCGCTATGACCCTTGGGAACTTCCTGGTATTTACCTTAATTTATACACAAACAAAACTATATATATTTATCACTTTTCTTTTTTTTTTGATGGAATTGATCAAGATTAATTTCAATTTTGCATATCATTATTTTCAGTTTCATTAATTTACATATATGTACCAGGCCACTTGTATATATGTGTATGTATGTATATATATATCACCAATTTTCTTCTTTTAATTTTCCCATTTCTTCAAATCTTATATTCAAGATTTCTCTAGTACAAATTAACCAACATGGTGATTATTAATGGCGACCTTAAGAATTTCATGCATTTTGAATTTTTAAATGGTATTGATTGTTGTTGTGCTATGAATTGTTTGATCGATCATCAGCTTTGGCGGCGATAGGGGAGAAAGAATGGTACTTTTATGTACCAAGAGATAGGAAGTACAGAAATGGAGATCGGCCTAATCGGGTGACCACTTCTGGTTATTGGAAGGCTACTGGAGCTGATAGGATGATCAGAAGTGAGAATCTCCGATCTATTGGACTCAAGAAAACCCTTGTTTTCTACTCTGGTAAAGCTCCTAAAGGAATTCGAACGAGTTGGATCATGAATGAATATCGCCTCCCACAGCATGAAACTGAACGTCTTCAAAAGGTTTCAATTTCTTATCAAGCTTCATCATGACTAACATATATATATAGAATCAAGAAATTTAGAATCTTTATAAAAAAATTGAATGTTTCTCAGGGGGAAATTTCTCTATGTCGCGTGTATAAAAGAGCCGGAGTAGAAGATCATCCATCTGTGCCGCGTTCTCACTCATCATCATCTTCGTCGAGAGGTTCACAATCTTTACGAACGCAGACAAATCAAGCCATTGAAATGTTCCAAGCTAATTATGGAGGAGGAGGATCACCACAACAAACTGCAGATTATGGAACAAAAATAACTAGTCATGAAAATACAAGTCCAAGTAGCAGCACGGATCTTGCCCTTTCTGCAGGCCAAAATTCCTATGTCGTCAGTAATCCATTAGTCCAGCTTCCAGAAGAAGATCATATTGACCGTATGCAGCAGTTTCAGCAATCCAAACAAGCTGCTGCAGCTTCTACTAATTCTTGCAATTTATCCCCCAGTTGCCCATCCATCTTCTCCAGTACTACTTCCTCCAGTTCCCACGCAATTGATGAACTCCATAAACTAGTGAATAATTACTCACAGCAAGCTGCTATCAATCATGATATTACCGCCGCGTATAATAATCCTGTCGTCCCTATTGATCTCCTTTCCCATTTCTCAGCAAGTAGTAATTTGCAGCCACAGCAAGGCCTTAATAACGTTATTCCGGCGGGATTGTGGGATTGGACTGCGATTTCAGAGGCAAGCAAAGATTACACCAATCTCTTCAAGTAATTCAGTAATTGTCTCTTGTGATGTTGCAAATTTTTAATTATATAAATTTTATAGATACCGTCACCGTGTTATCAAGCCTAATTAATGCTAATCTCTTCTTATAAGTCTCTCTCTCTCGCGTATATATTCTTTTTCTTCTATATCTAGTGTTAAAAACAACTTATATATGGAATAATAATAATAATTACTTTAATTTAATTACTTGTTGAGGTTTTTGTTGGATTTTTGTTGATGTTCTAGGATGATTAATCATTGGAAAATTGCAAAAAAAAAAAAAAGATATCAGCTCGACCCATATAACGTTTTTGGGAGTATAGGTTTTTTACTTGACTAAATAGTATGGTATTTAAAAGATGTGGTAATTTTGAGATTTTTTCACCGAAAAATATAATAAATTACTTTGAATACCACATGTGATCCCTGAATACGGGTAGTTTATTATTTTTCTGGAAAAAAATCCCAAAATTACCACTTTTTTTGAAATACCATACTATTTTGTCAAGGAAAAAACTATACTGTCTTAAAAACACTAAATGGGTCGAGTTAGTATCATTTTTTTATTTTTATTTTCCCTTAATCATTCATAGACGACCGAGGGAATAGATCTCTGGATTTTTGTTTATTTTTTCGAGTTATTTTTGTTATATTGTATTTTTATGATCAGTTAATTTCAACCCCTCAAATGATAATCGATTAATAATCTCTATTGTTTGTTGTTAATTTCTCCCCCTAACCCCCAAAATCCTAATTTTATCCCTAAATTAAGTTATTTAGCTAGACATGCTCATATAAGATTTTTGTTCTTTATTTTGTCACTTTTTAATTTTATTGTCTCTATACTTATTTCGTTATCTCATCAGATTATATTTTATTTATTTTGAAAAGTGACACATTTAGTCTTTTCTTGATGTACAACATTAAAGAGTGATCAAATTTTGACTTAATTAAAATGACTAAATATAACAATTTTTTAATTACATCCATAAATTATAAAAACATGATAATTTAGTGGACAAAAATCATATTAATTTAAAGGGTGACTATTAAGTACAAATTTGCCTATCTAAATATTTAATATTTTGAAGGGTTAATTTAGCTTTTGTGGTGTACTTCTTTTAATTTATTATTTATATGTAATTCTTAATTTGTAGTCTCTAATCTCTATATACACAAAAATCAAAATGCAAACCAGCTGTTTGTAGTGAGAAATTGAGAATGATAATGTGATGATTGAGTAGTTGCAGAAAAATGATGAGTTGCAGAGGAGACGACTGCTCAGAGACAAAGGTACCACACCGCGTTGGACCATGCACGGACCCATTTTTCCCCGACCCACATACTAAAACAAAATTATACTATTGTCCCAATGCAAAATATGTTGTCACAATTTACTTTTGCCCATTCGCATTCCAAAATTTAAGTACCATATGTGCTCATCACTGATCGAGACATGCATGATGATGATGATAAAGCAAATATCAATATGTCCTAGCTAGCCTACAACTACCATTTCAAATCTTAGGAATAATTTAATGTAATTAGTACTTGAATCTAGGGATAATTACATTTATACCCCTCCAATTTAAGAAAAAATACAGCAATACCCCATCTATTATTGAAAATTACAAAGACACTCCCTCGATTATGACTTTGTCTAAGATTTAGGTCCTACCGTTAGTCATTTTCTTGTTTCTAAGTAAATGCTAAAGTTTCATTAACTAGACAACAACCTAATCACTTTGCTCATTTCATGTATAGCAAACACTATAACAAAATTATTATGGATAATTTAGTTATTTTACAACATTTCGTTAAGTTTTTTAGGTTTTAGTTAATGTTAGACGATCTATCTATAATTTCTAATAATTTAGATAGTATTATTGTATTTACCCTTAAGTCGAGATGGTATAAATATAATTAATATCCCTTAAATCTAATATCTCATCAAATCAACAAAAAAGCAACATCAGTTTTGTGGCCGATAATTAAAGTAATTAAATAACAAAAGAGTATCAAGTTTTATATATGTGTTCGAAAGTATTCGTTTAGTATTAATTTCTTTCAATATTTATAATAAAGAACAACGTGGGTGGTTCAATTTGCAATACAGACTAAGTTTGTAGAAAAAATCTCAAGTTCGATGCCCTACTAAATACAATCATTGGAAGAGGTGAAAAACCTAAAATGTGACTAAGCTCCAACTGAATTAAGAATCCTTAATGAAGTATTTGTAAATTTTTCTATTTTAGGAGGAATTAAAATTAAAAAGTAGTAGAAGGTTTGAAAAGGTAAATAAAAAGTAAAAAACAAAAAGAAAAACAAATGAAGTCTCCTGTTTAGGGCCCAGAGCCATAGGCCCAGCTACATTCTTCTTGGGATCCGATCTACATATGTGTAGTGTGTAGCTTCCTAATCTATATCTGAATTGTGGGCTAAATTTATTCCCTACACTTGCAACTTGCAAAGGGGAGCGTGCATTAAGTAGACTGACTGTATCCTATAAACTACTATAATCATAATTTGACTTGCTTTTTTCCGCTTTTTGTTTTATTGTTTTGTAAATTGATTTTTTTTTAGAAAAGAGAAAGCTGATAAAACTAAATAAATTGTCTGCATTAGAACTAACGGAACTAATAATTTTTCCAACAGGTTCAGTTCACTCAATTAAAAGGGGATTCTGATCATGCCCTTTCTCCGCGAGAATATCGGCACATTATTTTCCTTCTCTTCTTATGTGATGGAATTTTGTGATTCACAGTCTACCTAAATAGAATCTGCAATCTTCAATTAGCGATCCCAATGAGTGACACTCTGTGTTAGCAAACTTAACCAATTAATATTTAGGACTTTGTATAGTTGAAATTTTCTTCCAAAATCTTCAACTTATAACTTATTTATCCCTCCATCTTCCGTTGACATTGTTAATATGTTATTCCATATAACAAACTCAAACAACTATTTCTAATTTTCTATATTATGTACTGATTATATTTCAAAATAGTTTATAACTATTTAATTTTATTATTTATTTGTTGGGTTACGGGCCCATTTCGGAACCAAATCTCTGCAAAATTCGACCAACCCAGCTCACCTGAACCCATATCCAAAATCTTACAAATATAGTTGGGTTGGATTGAAAGTTGAAACCCATGAAATTTGACCCACTCTGACAAAAATTCCAATATATTGTCAAAGTAAAGGAAATTTGAAACTTGAATACCTTACCTGGACTCGTGGAGCTTCCTCCCCATTAGGCCCAGCCAAAACAGCTGCTTCCTTATTTCAATTTCAATTTGTACTACGGGAAAAAAAATGAATGATAAAAAAAAGAAAAGAAAAGAAAAGAAAAGAAAAGAAAAGAAAATCATATTTGTACTAAAACCCTCCGTTTAGTCATTTCCCCATTTTCATTCATTCCCGCTAGCTGTGTCTCTCTCGAGATTTTCACTGACAGACAGAGACGGTCATATAAAGAGCATATAAATTAATCTGACTGATTATTTTGCTATCAGCTAAACTTAATTAATTGGGGCAAGTCATGAAGAAGAAATCCTAGCTCCTCAACAAAACCCTAATCCGGTTAATCTCCGTTTAATTTCATCGCAGAAAACGTTGGTTTACAACTCTACTTTCCTGGGGTTTTCTAAAACAACAAAATTGGTGTGAAAAAGGCTGGACATGGAAGGAATTCCACATCCGAGAACTGTTGAGGAAGTCTTTAACGATTTTAAAGGCCGAAGGGCTGGCCTCATCAACGCCCTCACCAGGGGTATTTTCATCTCGGTTAATTTTCTAGTTTCTCGGGTTTCTGTTGTCGTTGCTTTTTCTCAATTATATGCGTGTGTTTATTTGTCTAGTATATCCGTCTTGTCAGCTGTCTGTAAAGTAATTAAGGGTGTGAGTTTCTGCATGGGTTTGATTTTTTCTGTGAGTTACTTGCGCAGTGCGCTCGAGAATCTCTATGTATCAGTATCTGTAAAGTATATTGTTGTTTAAGTTTGGTTGCTTTGTGAAATTCAGGGATTAATTTATTCTGTTTTGTATTTTGATTGAGGTACTTGCAGATGTCGCGAAATTTTACCAGCAGTGTGATCCTGGTGAGTTTTTTTTCCCCTTCAGTTTGAGGTCCTTTTGTTCTGAATTTTGGTACTATAAGCTTTACAATGGTTTGTTTTCTTTATCTCATATTTTGTCTTTTTTATATATACTTGATTATTATTGTGATTTGTGAACACAGAACAGAACATTAATGGCAGACTCTAATTGTTATGTCCAACTATGCTGGTGTGTGTTAGTTTCCTATACAAAAAAGGTTTCGTGTGCTTTAGTTTCCTTCTTTGCTTGCCTCTTTTAGTTTACCATGTTTGTATGCTGACGTTTTTTATTTTGTCTGAATATGGTAAACTCGTTTGTGTCTCTGCTCACGGTTTGGTCTTAATGAAGGCATCTTGAGTTGTTGGAATGCTAAAAAAGATGGACTACTGTGGATTCGTGAGAATCTCTGAAATTATTGCGTCGACCTTTGTCGTCTTGTCAAGAAGCATAAATGTAATCCTGCCTTTTGTTTCACATCATTTTATGCTGTTAACCTTGAAACAATTGTCAATTCAGTCGAGTCCACTAATTGAGCATGTAATTATCTGCATGTCTATGGTTGTTTCTTTGAATGGAAATACTTCTGGAATTTGGTGCCAGAATAATAAGAATTGATCCAAAGGAAACATTTGTCTACTCATTTGCAAAATACGGATATTTAGCCAATTTTGTGCTATCAATTTCCATGATTTGAGCAAGTGAGTGAATTTCGATAAATTCTATCAGTCTGAGTATCGTTTCTGAAATTGTTCATATTTTGCAGAGAAAGAGAACCTCTGTCTTTATGGGCTTCCAAACGAGACATGGGAAGTTAACCTGCCTGTTGAGGAAGTACCCCCTGAACTACCTGAGCCGGCTTTAGGAATAAACTTTGCCAGAGATGGAATGCAAGAAAAGGATTGGTTATCTCTTGTTGCAGTTCACAGTGATTCATGGCTGCTTTCTGTTGCATTCTACTTTGGTGCACGTTTTGGATTTGGTAAGAGTGAGAGGTAAATACTTGTGAAACAGATCTATCTTCTGATCAATTTCTTTCAGTGACGTAATATATTGTTTTTAGGAAAAATATCTACCTTGTAGCTTCTATCAAGGCAATATAACCTAGCCAGTTATAGTAGTAGAGGCTTGGTTATATTATGAAGAACATGAAGAGCCTTGCCCTTTGTGTTCCTTAAATTCCATAAACAAGTGCTTAACCATAAAAAATCTTGTACTTTGATGATTTTGGCCATCAAATCGTCAAATCTTACACATGGCAAGGACTAACTCAAGATTACTTCCTGTGGAAGAGTAAAATAAATTCTACTGTCATTTTGGAAATGGAATCTCTGTTTTAATTCTCTGGATCCTTTTGTCATTTTTGATTCTGCTCACAAATTAGCAGATCTAAGTTATAGTTTGATATAGTTGTTTTAATTGGAAATTGCTTTTTGCAGGAAGAGGCTTTTCCAGATGATTAACGAACACCCAACTATTTTTGAAGTTGTGACAGGAGCTGTTAAGCAGGCTGCTGCCCAAAATAATGGCAGCAAAAGCAAATCTAGTGGGAGAATGGTGATCGATTTTTGCATGACTTGCTATTTTCATTTTGGGATTTCTTGATACTCTGCTTCATCTGTTTTCGCTTCTTGTAGCCACCTAGACAACCCATCCCTGAGTCCATGCCCAAAAGTGTAATAAAAATGTCTGCACCGAAGGATGAAGATGAAAGTGGAGGGGAGGAAGAAGAAGAAGATGAAGATGACGAGCAAGGAGGAACATTATGTGGAGCTTGTGGAGACAATTATGCCAATGATGAATTCTGGATTTGCTGTGATATATGTGAAAGATGGTTCCATGGAAAGTGTGTGAAGATAACACCAGCAAAGGCTGAACATATCAAGCAGTACAAATGCCCCAGTTGCAGTAGCAAGAGGGCTAGAAATTAAAATACCTTTAACCGAATTGAGGATCAACGTCGGCAATCAGTTGAAGGTTTAGAAGTTTAGCCTTAACATGTCCAAAGTTGAACAAATGTTCACTAGCCTATGTTTAGTTTATTAGTTTATAGTGTGTGCTGATGGGATCTCAGTGATTTGAATTTCTTGATACTTATATATTCCTGCTCTCTTGAATATTCCTCGGAGTTGTATTTTAGGGTTCTTTGTGGGGCATATTTTGTTCTGTTGAGTGGGATTAGGGAAAGACATTTTCTTGTTTATTGGTCTTGTTTATTTTCTTCTATCTCAATGGCTAGCAGTTTTATGTCTCTTGGCAATCAGTTGTCCCTTGATTCGCAGTCATTTCATAATATACTAGCATAACACAGTTAATAAGTGTGTGTGAGAGAGATTTTACTTGTGTAGAAGGGCTTTGTTCTTTTATCTTTTTTGTATGAGCTTTTGTAGGAAGTTAAGTTGTAAAAAGTTGAGCATTAGAAGTGAGTAGTGACTAGCGTGTGGGGGAAAATAAGTAGTGAATGGTTGGGTAAAAAAGTTTTGAGATTTGGGTAGTTTGGTTAGTGAAATTAAAAGTAAGTCATTAGGTATCCTCTAGGCTCTAGCTTGTGTTAAGCTAGTATAATAAGTTGGTTTATCAAACACGCCCAAAGGGCTGGAGAAAAAAAAAAAAACAGGAAACACCCAGGCCCGTCTTTATTTAAAATTTGCAAATACTACCTCAATCTATTCAGTTTCTACACAATAAATAACTATACAACATCAGAAGAAGTTAAAAGAAGAATCCCAAATAGAAAAACAGCAATCAGCGTAACAAGGGCCAGGGGGAGAACTGTAATTCTGTTTTCACGTTGAAATAGAGTTCTCTAAACCAGCAGCACTTCTTTTATCAGATACCCTTCTTTCGTACATTCTTCCATGACTTTTCACATTCTTGTTGGAATTTCCACTTTTACCCTCAGACCTCCTAACCACAGTGCGCTGCATTATACGCACAGGAATTCCACCCAAATCAAAGTCTTCCTTGAGCGACTTTGTTAAGAATCTCAAGTCCGTTTCTGCCAGCTGAGCCTTCCCACTCACAAATGCAACAAATGTAGGCGGTCGAGCTTTCACCTGAGTGAAATATTTCACCTTGGGTTGAGCTGATTGATCTTTCCAAGAATGTCTGCTCATAACCTACACATAAAAAATCATCACAAATTCAAATAATGTACACAAATCAATTTAATTCTTTTTTTGGGATATAAAAGTTAATTTTAAGAGGTTCCTAACCTTGAGCAACCAGCGGTTGAGGCGAGCTGTTGGCAATCTGCAACACCATTTTTCATAAGTATCAACAACTTGGCGCATCACAGACAATCGGCCTTTTCCCTCAAGTGCAGAAACAAACACCACAGGTATTCCCGTCACCTGCAGAAAACTTCCATCAAAGCAAGAAAAGCATATACTTTTTTTAATTTTAGGGTTATTTACATCTACACCCCATGCGAGATTTTGCATAATTACAACTCGGACCCACTTAGATGATAACATTACAAACCCTACCCTTGAGTTTCAAAAATTACAAATTACCGCATTATGTTAAGAGTTTAGGCGAATTTATGAGTGAACTGACCGTTTTACCCTCAACTTAAAAAGTAGAAAACAATTGTAGAATACTTTTCTATTGTAGAAATGTAAAACGAATTTATGACTTCACCAAGACCACCAAACAAGGTGAATAAATGTGGAACGTTTTTCTATTGTGCAACAGACCTGGGGTATAACAGTTTGAACTTCTTCAGGTACAGCATCGATGACTCTCTCATACATTTTTGTACCTCTCAAAAGATCCATTTTGTTCACTACAATGACCAGACCTCGTCCTTCTTCCACTGCTCGCCTTGCTATCACTACTTCAGCATGCTTCATGCTCCGCTTAGCTTTTGCAATCTAGTTTGAAACAGTATTGGAGAAAAAGATGGTATATTGAGATAACATTACAAGAATATTCCATCATAAATCAAATCAACCACACAAAACAGACCTCTTCTCCATCCAGGACTAACGCAACGACGTGGGCCCTCAGAAGATGTTTCCTTGATTGCACAATGCTCAAGGACGATGGTCCCTTGTCCTGTTTTGTTCTCTCCAACCAACCTGCAGTGTCAACCTGACCAAGAAAGAGAAAATAAAAGGAAATGAGATGTAAAATAGAATAGAAACATATCTAGCATGCTAAGGAAACTATAAGCGAGATAATCTTGAAACTCACAAGATATATGTTTCTCCCTTCATACTGAAATTCAACTCGAATTGAATCTCTTGTCAAACCAGCTTCTGGTCCAACCAAAACTCGATTTTCTTGTAATAATGCATTCAGCAACGTGGATTTCCCTACATTTGGTTTTCCTACAATGGCCAACTGCAATGGAAGCTTAGAGTCAATGTCCTCATCCTCAAGAGAGCAACTGTCTCGTAAATCTTCGTCTAGAATTTGAAAAGCAGAGATATCTCATCAGGGTTTATACTCCAATCAATTAAAAGAAGCAACTCATAATTAATTTATCTGACGAGACACGAATACGTAATGGGCACAGAGTGACAAAATTGATAACAATTAGTCAATATTGCAATTGGTCAATACATGAATCTCTTCTTAGAGAAATGAAAAACACCTAAACTTCATGCTTAAATCATCACATCAATCAGAAGAAAACAAATTCAACTTCTGATTCAGAACATTAGCTCTGAGTGAATTACCTTTTATGACCTGGAGCACATAGTCCTCAAGGGGCGACTTCAAAGCTTCATGTAGCTCCGCCATTCCAAATCCAGTTTCAGCAGATAAAGCAATGGGATCACCAAAACCTAATGTATAGGCTTCACCAGAAGCAGCAGCAAGAGTACCATTAAAGTCATCGAGCAACTCAGCTTTATTCATTACCACAATAGTCTTGATACCAGAGGCACGCTTTCTTAACCACTTTCCTACATCCAAATCCATTGGCTGCAGTCCATCTCTGGAGTCGGCATAAAAGGAACACAAATAAAGCATTAAATACTTTCATAGGAAGAAATGGCCAATGAAATCTTGCTCCTGTATAACCCAACAGTTTCTAAGGCATAAAATGTAACAAAGCACAACTACAAAGAGAGACATGTAACTGCAAATTGCAAAATGTAGACGTCAATACATATGAATAGGATTCTAAGATATATACTATATTTCCAAAAAACATGAGCAAGACTAACCTTGCATCTATGAGAAAGAGTGCCAACTGGGCCCTAGCAAGCACATCTCCAGTCATTGCAGCAGTTCTTCCAAGTACAGAACCTGAGGAAGCCTCTGCCTCCAAACCAGCTGAATCCAGAATACGAAACCTCAACTCACCCAATTTAGCAACCCCATCTCGAATGTCACGTGTAACGTGGTCATTAGGGGTGTTATAAACAAGAGCCTCCCTTCTTCGAATCAAACTACAACTCCAAAAACAAACTTCAATTTATATGGTTATAAGTTATAACAGGTTGTACACTAAATGATGTTTTCTTAACTTTCAAATATCAAGTGTTACTAAATTCAAGACTTAGAAGTATGGACTTGAGCCCAAGAAGAGCAAAACTAACCGGTTAAATAATGCCGACTTTCCAACATTTGGACGTCCTATGATAAGGACAGTGGGAAGCTTATCAATGGGGATTTTGGTGAAATCAATTGATTTTGGAGACGTAGGTTTAACTTTTGCCTTGTTAAAATCAAGGTAATCACGAGTAACCTGTATCTCTTCCATTTCACTGCTTGAACTACATGGTATTGATGAAACAGCAGTACCCAATAACTCATTCAGCCCTTCATGTTCTGGTAATGAGCAGAAACTTGCTGCACTTTGACTAAATGAAGCATGTGATGTGTAGTGTGGTCTACCATTTACCAATCTAAAAGGTGTTACTCCAACACCACATATAGTTGTGACACCTAGCAACATAGTAACATCAGCTAAAATCAAAATTTAACTAAACAAAACATCTGTTTAATGCAATGAAGTAGCAAAGTAATACCGTATAACGGTGATTTTTTTACCATGTTTCACTTGTACTTCACTGGTGGCACTTAAGAAGCTTCTCTCTCCATTTCGTAAGAAATTGGAAACTCTGTTATGTGTAAAATATTCTACGAAGGCGCTTCTTGAGAGGAGAGCATAAGTATTACGGCTTTTTCGGGCTGAAAATGCCCGAAACCATGATCTGTACATTCCAAGATTTAACAATTTGATGATTTCACTGATACCACGAACATTCTCAAGCAAGAGGGTTTGAACAATGGAAGCTGGAATCTGTTTATCAGTGCATATACACGCAATACAGAGAGAGAAACCTGGAAGCTGCGGTGGGGACAATGGTGGCGATATTGGTGGAGGTGGTGCAACAGATGGAAATGGGTTTAGTTAGGGCTTTAGAAAAGAAATATCGAAACAGATAGCGACTTTACATGCAAGCACACGCTTTTTACTGAATAAGGATGAAATAAAGAATATTTCTTTTGATTTCTAAGTATTTAAAAACTCTATTAGTATTTAAAAAAAAATTACTTCTATTAGTATTTTAAGATTTCAAAAATACTTCAAACTTCTATTAAACTTAAACAAAATAAGTCAGAATTCAGAAACACGTAAAATATACTTTTGCATTCTGGTTTTAGATTTTAGATATTTTTATAATTAAAATAAAATTTTAACTATTAATTTTATTAAAATTAGAAATAATTGTCAACTTCTTTTCTAAACACTCAACTATTTTTTTATCATGCTTTTAACTTTTTTTCTTCCAAATACTTTTTATTTTTATTATTACACTTTTTTTAACTCTAATTTTAATTTAAACTTTTTCTAGAAATAGTAGAATTCGCTTATACCTCTTATCGTGTTGTGGAGGAAATAAATATGACATGTAAGGGACAAAGGTTTATATTAACAAGCACTTAGCCTGGTTTATTAAATTTGATTGGCTTTTATTATAAATTGAATTTGTGATAGTTAATTTAGATTAAACAGATATTGATTTAATTTAAAAACACTCAACATTGTTAAACATTCAGGGCTTTTTGATTTGTTTGCAACTTTCCATAATTACATAATAATAAAAATCAAATAATATAATTAAATAGATTTCTCTCTCTCTCTCTCTCTCTCTCTCTCTCTCTCTCTTTTCGGTTGGGTACTAAAACCCTTGTTCTCGGTCTTTCCCCATATTCATTCCCGCTGTCCCTCTCTCTCTCGCTCTCTCTCAAAGGCACAGAAAAGCATATACAGTTTATATTTAATCCAATTAATTATTGTTGCATCTGCTGATTTACAATTGATTGGGGGAGTTAGAACTTAGAAGAAGAACCCTAGCTCCTGAACTAAACCCTGATTCGGTCAATCTCCGTTTAATTTCGGAACAGACTAAAGTATTTTTCCCGGTTTTTTAATTATTTTCTTAGTTTAAATTTGCTGCGATAAAGGGGAATGGAAGGAGTTCCGCATCCGGCACCGAGAACTGTAGACGAAGTCTACAACGATTTCAAAAGCCGTAGGGCTGGCCTCATCAAAGCCCTGACCGACGGTATGTTATCTTGCTTTTGGAAATATATGCTGCCTTCAATTTTGCCGGTTTAACCGTTGTTTACGTCTTTCTATGATGTTTTGGACGTGTTTTCTACTTTTCTTCGCCGGAGAATCTGTATGCATGCTTATGTGCAAACTTTGTTGTTACTTATTTCGGTCGCTTAGCGTTTCAGGGGTTAACTTACTCTCATTTGTGTTTGATTTGGGTCCTTGCAGATGTCGAGAAATTCTATCAGCAGTGTGATCCTGGTGAGTTTTTGTTTTTATTTTTTATTGCTCATCCTTTTTATTTTTAAATTTGACCTACTTATTATTGGGTCTGTCATATAGTCTTTAGTTCTTTACAGTGTGTGTAATTTTTGCATTGTTTTATATTTGATGTTTACTCATTACTGTGCATATGCCGAACATTAATGGCAGAAAGAAGTTTTCTAGTTGCTTCTACGTTTCAGTGGATGGACCCTGAAAATATATATCAGGTTCCTTCTAGTTGGCCTGTTTTGATTTGCCATTTTCAGATGCTGATAATTTCCTTTCGGAAATGTTGTGAACTTCTTTTGCATATGTGCTCGATTTTCAGGACCCTAAAAGATTTTATTTCATAGTTATGCTTTTCTAATGATTGACCTTTGTCGTCATGTGAAGCAGCTTAAATTTAACCACTCCACGGGCTTCAAAGCAATTTAATGCAGGTGTTAACAAATATGAAAAGGTTAAACACCTCTCAATCCAGTCAAGTCCATTTGTTACTATATCTCTACAGGTTTTACCTTAAGTAGAAATAGAGATAATTAAGAATTGATCAAATTACCTGATCTGATGTCTACGACTGCAATGTTTGCGTTTATAGGACTTTAAACGAGATTTGGTTGAATTAAGTCATCTCATCGATTTGAAATCATTCTCTTTAAATTGTGAGGATTCAAGAGTAGAGCGTGCTTATACTTATTCACCCATCCGTGGCATTACTCATTAGGCATAAAATATGTGTTCGCATGCAGAAAGTTGATCTGTTTTACTTGTCATAGAATCGTTTGATAGCACATTGGATGACAAAATAGGTGTATTATTTGTTGAGAGTTGTGGCTTCGTCAAGACTTTTGCCCTCTCACTTAATTTTTCCATATCTTGCAGAAAAAGAGAACCTCTGTCTATACGGGCTTCCAAATGGGACATGGGAAGTGAACCTGCCTGTTGAAGAGGTGCCCCCTGAACTGCCTGAGCCGGCACTAGGAATAAACTTTGCTAGAGATGGGATGCAAGAGAAGGATTGGTTATCTCTTGTTGCAGTTCACAGTGACTCGTGGCTGCTTTCTGTTGCATTCTACTTTGGTGCCCGGTTTGCATTTGGCAAGAGTGAAAGGTAAATATTTTTAAAACACCTCTCATTCTGGGTAAATTTTTCCATGGTGTGGTAATATTTGCTTTTGGGAGAAATTTTCGGCTCATCTTAGCTTTCAACTTTTATTGCATTATCTCCCATGACTATATTGGAAAAAGTTAGTAGCATCACTCTTAGTCCTCTGTAAAGTTTCTATTTGTAAGAACCATTCAAGAATAAAAGTTATGGTTCTTGGCTGATTTTTGCTATCAAATTGTCAGGTATTGTGTTTTCAAGAATGACTCAAGATTTTACTCTCTGTGGAGTGACGTTGATGATACTGTTCTGTTGAAAATTGGAATCTCTTAAGAGTCTTGTTCGCTATCTTTTAATTGGTTTACAGTTTAGGACATCTCTGTTTTAGTTTGTTGATTCTTATTTATTTCAAATGTTCAGATAAGAAACTAAAAAAAAAATTCAGCTGTAAAGTCTGATAGAAGTTTTCTATCTCCCTGAGTTCTTAGTAGAGGTCCATAGGCTGCTAAAATGCATTTGCACTAGAGCATGATTGCTGTTTTCTTATTTACCAGTAATACTGCCTTTAGCTACATTTGATTCTAATTGAAAATTGATTTGCACAGGAAGAGGCTTTTCCAGATGATTAATGAACAAGCAACTGTATATGAAGTTGTGACAGGAGCTGTTAAGCAGGCTGCTGCTCAAAATAATGGCAACAAGAGCAAATCTAGTGGGAGAATGGTGAGTATTTTTGGCATGACTTGCTATTTTCATTTTGGGATTTCATGGTATTCTGCTTCAGCATTGTATGCCAACTCTAAAAAAAGAAAGCACTTTCTGATTTTTTTCGCACTTTGGTGGTGTTAGGAAAACTAACTTCTGCTTTAAGCAGAACAAAACTAGAAGCTGGAAGCACCCGAGGAACAACTTTTGACTTCAGCTTCTAGATTCTAGGTTATTTTCGTATATAAGTAAAGTTTTGTTTAGAGTAACAAAAGTTCTTCTCAACCTTTTTTTATCCAAATCTTCGACTACTTTTCTTTGAAATTTTCACCTTTTGTTCCAAAGACACGTCACTTTTACCACTACTAGTTATAACTTTAACTTCTACTACACCTTCTCCAAATGCTAAAGCCCTTGCAAACACCCTCTTACTGTTTCCATTTTGGGATTTCTTGATTTTTTGCTTCGGTAGTGTTCACAATCCCTAAAAAAAATCACTTCTGTGCTTTCTAACACTTTTGAGAGTGTTTGGAAAACCAACTTCTTAAGCAGAAATGAGCTAGAAGCTGGAAGCTGGAAGCGCTTAATGACCCACTTTTAGGTTCTAGCTTCTAGGTTATTTTCGTAAATAAGTGGAAATAATTTGTTTATAGTACTAGTATTTTTTTTCCAAACATTCCTCACTTGTACTACAACCTTTTGCAACTTTAACTTCTACAAAAGCAAAAGCTATTGCACACACTCACTTGGTCTGCTTTTTGCTTGCTGTAGCCACCTAGACAACCCATCCCTGAGTCCATGCCCAAAAGTGTAAAGTTATCTGTACGAAAGGATGAAGATGAGAGTGGAGGGGAGGAAGAAGAAGAAGAAGAAGAAGAAGAAGAAGAAGAAGATAATGATGATGACGAGCAAGGAGCAACATGTGGAGCTTGTGGAGATAATTATGCCCATGATGAGTTTTGGATTTGCTGTGATATATGTGAAAGATGGTTCCACGGCAAGTGTGTGAAGATAACACCTGCAAAAGCCGAACATATCAAGCAGTACAAATGCCCTAGTTGTAGTAGCAAGAGGGCTAGAGTTTAATATACCTTTATAGAAATCGAGGATCGGTTTAAGCTTTAGAAGTTTAGTCCTAACATATCAAATGGTTCACTTGCCAATGTTCAGTTTACAAATTAGAGGATCTCAGTCTTTTCAACTCCTTGATATTTGTATTTGTCTTTCTTCTGAAATCTACTTTTAGGATCTTTGTGAGAAATATTCTGTTTTTGCTGTCAAAGAGTGTGATTATGGAACGGCATTTTCTTTCTTCTTCTTTTTCAACGTCATTTCCTTGTCAACTATGTTTGACTGTTTGTCATCTTTATCTAGTTGCTTTGTGTTCTCTTCAACGTTGTTCTGGACACACTTTACCTGATGTGGCCAAAACAGGCTGAGTTAACATGTTGTAGTTCAGTTGGCAAAAAAGGTTGAGTTTGTGGGAAGATCCTTAAATTCGATATCCACTAAACACATTCATTGGGAGAAGTAAAGAACCTTAACTGTGATTAAACTCTTAATTGAATTAAGAATCCTCAATATAGGATTACCGAACTGTTAATTCACACAAAAAAATCAAGTGAAACACCCTTGACCCTCGTGCTTTGTCATTTTACTTGAGGATACGTACACGATTATGTAGGGCAATTTTATTTATTAATTTAATAGAAAAACAAAACAGGCCCTTATCAATTGCAATGGGCATCTTTCGAGTTGCGACTTAGCCTGGTTATAATCTATTATATTAATTTTGGCTCTTTCTGCGGATCAAATCAAGAATATTTGGACCCAATCAATCAAAGCAATCCATGTGACACAGTGCCTTTTTATTTAATTTATTTTGTTTTTTATTGCAGGCATCAGAACCTAATAACATGACGTGCTATATGCTCCCAAAGAAAAGTACTAGTAGGGCAGCTAAATACTGCTGTATGGATTTTTTACTATTAATTACAAGGGTTAATTATACTTTACCATCTTTTAAGTATGGATTTTCAACACTTTTACCATCATATTATGAAGGTGTCGGTTACCCGGTAGTGTTTTTAGAAATATCATAGGTAGCAATCTAATTCTATTTTCTGGCCCAAAATGGCAACTTAATTATATTTTGTGAAAAGACAAAATTATACTTGAGCCTTTCATGTGAGCAATACGTGTTCTTGTGTTGCGTTTAAACTTTGAGCCAACAAATGGATTTTAATAATAATTTTTAATCTCGAAGCAAAATTAAGTGGTAAAGTGTAAATACATTCATATATTACAATAGATCTAATTAGAAAACAACTTAGACTTAGATCGAATGTGACCATGAGAATAAAGAAATTATGGCTTTCGATATCTACTATTCTCGTCTTGATCATTATAAACTAATCAACCTCCTATAGAAAATAATGAGATGGGATGGGATCTAGATTTGAGATAAGGTTTCTTTTAGACTTAAAAACGACTAATCCAATATTCGTTGTTTAATTATCACATGCCATCTTATTACAAAATGGATTAGGGCCGGAGACGAGGGCATTATCCTTTCTATTAGGAACCAATTTCTTTTTTGTTCCTTAAAATAGTTTCATTTTATAATTGAATCTTGTTAGACCGATACTCTTGTGATTGTAATATCAACTACACACGACTGAAAATTAGCATACAACATAGATAATCAATAATGACTTGTTTATTACCAAAAAAAGTAAAATAAGAATGACTTGTTTGGCTTTTCAACAGCTGGATTGGGGGCCAAATTTCTGTACATCTGATCCAATTCCACTACTCAATAATACAATTAATCCGAAATTTGGAAAGGTCAAGAATAAGATTGGGTCAATATCTGGAAAGATGTCAGTTTGTTTCCAAAAGTAAATTACTATTAGAATTTCATGTGGTAATGTAATGATCCAACCCAAAAAAGTTAGCAACATCGATCATGCAAATTATTCCGCAATTAATGGAAAGGAAATCATAAATGGTGATCAATGAGACTTCATAGTCCACAGTCCACACCTATCTTCTCAATAATTCCTTTAATCTCGAGGCTATCACGACCCAACTCGATCCAATAATAAATTTCACAAGTTGGGTTTTATTTTACTTTCAAGTCTTTAACTAAGTAAATCAGTAGAGTAGATACCTAATAAATCTTGTTTATTAAGTTGATAGATATTTGATGGTGCTATATTTAAGGGTTAAGCTAAGGATTATTTTAATTAAGCTGTCATGATTTATAGCCGTTAAACATAAATAAAGAGTAGCTGGAGCTTGTTTTCCACTATTATTATTTCTGAACCAGTGGGCTTCTACTTAAAATATGGTTAAGTTGAAGTAACGACCTACAAACTCAGTTTGCATTGTCAACTGAATCATACTACATTAATAGTATTTGAATTATATGTTACCGGTAGCTGAAAACATCCAATTTCATAAAACAGAAGTATATACTTGTATTATATTAAGTTACTCAATATAGCCAAAAAACTTATAATAATGAAATAATAAAAGCAGTGCTTGATTTGGTTCCAGATGACTTTATAAAAGAAGAATAAAAAAACGGAAAAAGGAAAATCTGAATATGGAAACAACATTGAACCCAAAAAAAAAAAAAAAGAATATGGAAACAACATAAATAAATAAATAAACAAGAATTTTGAAATTTAAATGGTAAGAATTTTGAAAAACCTTCCATAATAAATGAATCAGTAAAAACTTCCATAATCCAAAGGTGGCAATAAAAGAGATTGTGGAAAGTCAGACAGCATACGAATTACAAAATATTTGACATAAATGGGAAAAAAGGCCCACTTATTACACGAGATTCTTGGGAGCCTCTTATTAGGCGAGGCGGGCCTTCACTCTTCAAAGGAGGGAAGACAAGTTGTTTTCCATTTCAATTATTTTCTTCGATTTCAACGGAAAGATTCAATTTTTTTTTTTCTTTTTCTTGCCCATTAAACAAGGAAAAAACAATTCTTCATCACCATTTTTGCAGGTGTTCTAGCAGCAATCCCTTTATTGTTTTTAAACCCTATCCTTTTACCTTTTTCTTCTGAACCCGGCTGCTGCTTGCTGGTTTTCACACTGTTACCTGAACATTTTTTTTTCATTTCAGGGCATCCCTTATTTTATGGGGGTCGAGAAAGAAAACCCATTAAAGAAAGGCAAATAAAATCCCTCAGATCTGCAGTTCTTGCCGAACTCATATATATACGTATATATGTGTGTAAATATTTTTTGTCGAACATGCTGAGCACCTTTTCATGTTTCACGCACACCCTCACAAAAAGAAAGTGGGAGTGAAGTTGTCTCTCTTTTTGCTTGTTGATGTAGAATGATGTCAGTAGAAGTGCGTGGCGGCGGGGGAATTGTGGGTGGTGACGGCGGCGCCGGTGGTGGGATTGATCCGAGCAACCTCCATTTGAAGAAAGAACTGACTCAAATCCGCAAGGCTGCGAAGGTGTTGAAGGACCCTGGAACCTCCTCCACGTGGCGGTCACCTATTGGCTCTGCGAGATCCACCAGCAAGCATCACTACGTGCATCACCATAAGAATGACGGTATTAACGGTAATGCTGTAATTTCTTCCTCTGATAACTTCTTGCAACTCCCATTGCAAGTAGAGAGGCATGATAGCTATAGTAATGTTAATGATGCTAATGATAACAACAATCCAAATGCCAAAGAGAAGGAAAACAAGGTATATTTGTATAACTGGAGGAATCAGAAATCGGAGAGCGAAACTAGTAGACAAATTGATGAATATGATGTTGAGAGTGGTAAAGATGAAGGTTCATCTTCTACCCAAGAAGGAAGTCTTGAAGTTGATAGCTTGATCGAGGCACGTTATAATGGTGTTGGAGATGATTCCAAAAGTGATACTTATTTGAGTGATAGGTATGCCTCAGCTATCTCTAAGTATAAAAATGCAAACTTTACACCATCCATTAGGCAGGCTCTAAAGAAGAAGTCGAAAAGGAGTACTTATTCCAGTGCCAGTTCCAGAAATCACGACGAGAAATCACAAAAAATGCAGATATTATTGAGTAGATACTCGAAAAATTCAATTCTAAGGAGGGATGAGTTACTGAGTTTGTCTGATGAAACTGAAGATTATTGCATTTCTGAGGATCTAACAACAATTTCGCCTTTACTTGCTAAGTTCAAGAAAAAAGGTATGTTAAGGAGTCACCATAGGAAAGAGGATAATGATTCGATTTCATATAGTACACCACCTTTGTCAACAAACTCTTACAATAGATATGCAATTAGGAAATCTAGGAACCCTAGTACAGTTGAATCTTGTACGGGATCAATCAATGATGCCAATGATGAGGTGGACGATAGTCAATCAGATTTGGGATGTGGAATTCCTTGTTATTGGTCAAGAAGGTCAACGCCAAAGTCAAGAAACGGGAGTTGTTATTCTCCTTCTCTTTCTGATACTTTAAGGAGGAAAGGGAGCAGTGTCTTTTGTGGAAGTCAGAGAAGACATCATAATAAGAGGAGATTTAGCACTAAAACGGGATCAGGAGCTCAAAGCCTTGTCCCACTTCTTACAAACAGTGCTGATGTGGGAGGAGGGTCGTTCACGGAAAGTGATGATGAAGTTTCCACTAATCTTGGAGAGCTTGATTTAGAAGCTTTGAGCCGATTAGATGGAAGAAGATGGTCTTCTTGTAGGAGTCAAGAAGGGTTAGAAATAGTAGAAATAAACGAGGAGAGCTCGCCTGAGAATACTAAAAGCTTAAGCCATAAATATAAGCCAATGTTTTTTGAAGAATTGATTGGACAGAATATAGTTGTTCAGTCTCTCATGAATGCAGTTTCAAAAGGAAGAATTTCCCCTGTTTATTTATTCCAAGGTCCTCGTGGAACAGGAAAAACTTCAACAGCAAGAATCTTTGCTGCTGCTTTGAATTGTCTCACAAATGAAGAAACTGCCACTAAGCCATGTGGAGTATGCAAGGAATGTGCTGATTTCATGTCTGGAAAGAATAATTATCTTGGAGAAATTGATGGCTCGAATAAGAAGGGAGTTGAGAAGATTAAATATTTTTTGAATAATATTTCGCGTGTTCGTCCTGATCTTTTGCATTACAAGGTTTTTGTTGTGGATGAGTGTCATTTATTGCCATCCAAAACATGGTTGGCGTTTCTTCGGCTTCTTGAGAAACCTCTGCCTCGAGTTGCGTTTGTGCTCATAACAAGTGATGCTGATAATTTGCCTCGTGCTGTATTATCCCGTTGTCAGAAGCATATTTTCAATAAAATTAGCAATGGGGATATAATTTCTCGTTTGAAGAAGATTTCAAGTGATGACAAATTGGATGTCGAATTGAATGCATTAGAGTTGATTGCTTCAAATGCTGATGGTTCATTGCGTGATGCTGAAACCATGTTGGACCAGTTGAGTTTGTTTGGGAAAAGAATCACCAAGTCCTTGGTGAATGATCTTGTGAGTTTTAAGTGAAAAAAAAAAATCTCTTCCTTTTCTAAGGTTTTATTGTTCCTACATTTTTTTTCAACGGCAAATTACATCTAGATCCCCCGACATTGTTCATATTTACAGTGTCACACATAGGGTAATTTCTCAAATTATAGGGTGTCTGTGGGTTGTAGATGTAATTTTCTATTTTTCAATAAAGATTATTCATTTTGTCAACGTGATAAAAGATGATCTATGTTTCCGAGCATACAAAATTATCATATGATTTTTCTTTTCTGTAGATTGGGGTTGTTTCTGAAGAGAAATTAGTGGATCTCTTGGAGTTAGCCATGTCATCAAATGCTACAGAAACAGTAATAAAAGCCAGAGAGTTGATGGATTCAGGTGTTGATCCAATAGCTCTGATGTCTCAATTAGTGACCCTTATTGTTGACATTATTGCTGGAACTTACCCATTTGTCGAGACGAGCAACGATTCTTTCTCTGGTGGGAGAAGTTGTAAGTGTAAACACCCCTCCTCTGTGTGTGTGTGTGTGTGTGTTCTTTATGGGTCACTTAATTATGTAAGTTGATTTTTGTAGCAAGATTGAATTTTTACACACCTAATCTGACCAAGATTGATTTTTTCAGTGAGTGAAAGAGAACTAGACAAACTGAAGCATGCATTGACTCTTCTCTCTGAGGCAGAAAAGCATCTGAGAGTTTCAAGTGAACGGTCAACATGGTTCACAGCTACTCTATTACAGTTAGGTTCTATGCCTTCTCCCAATCGGACTCACTCAACAAGTAGTCGAAGACAGAGTTCAAAGGCAACTGAAGAAGATCACATAAGTACACCTAAAGAACTGAAACAAAGAATTGATAAGCAATTTGCACTTGAAAAATCATCTTTTCCCACATCCCAAAATTTGGTGGGAAATTTCTCCAAAGCCGATCAGAGAGAATTTATTGATTTTGAATCAATGACCGTCTCACGTGATGACTCAGAGATGTTGGTTGATATTTGGCTCCAATGCATTGAAAAATGTCACTCCAAGACTCTGAGACAACTACTACTTTCTTACGGGAAGCTCGTCTCAATATCTGAAATGAAAGGTAAAAATGTATTTACGGTACTAAGATAGTGTGTGCAAAATCTTAAAAAAGTGTTGTTTTTTTCCTTTAAGCTTAAAAATGCAGGAAGGGACTGTTTCTTTTACCAAAAAAAAAAAAAAAGGAAAGGAGTGTTTAGTTTGCTGCTTGGGCTAAAATTAAGCTACAGCACCTTTGGGGTGCCTTCTCAGTTTCTATGTTCTGTTTTCTATTATGTAGAAGTGTTTTTGCATTTTCTTCTCCAAACTCTTCCAATGTTTTCTATTCCGACTTTTTACAACTTTAGCTTCTTATTTAACTTCCCTGAAAGCACAATTTTTTGCAAACAACCCCTAAATTGCATCTCTTCTTATGGGCCAACCGGCACAAGGAGCGACCTACTTCCTTTTTCGTATTTATAATTCGATTTCTTGATTCTTAGATATCAAGGTCAAATGACATCCAAGAATCAATTTTTATAAAATTTTGGTCACAACCGGTGTTATTTTGTTTGGTTATCATGAAACTTAGATACTTCTGCATGCAGATGGTTTCAGTGCCCACATTGGATTTGGAGATACTAATATCAAAACAAGAGCAGAAGGATTTCTCAGCAGCATCACCAACTCATTTGAAATTGTTCTACAAAGCAATGTGGACATCAAAATCATTCTCCTACAAGATTCCTGTCAGAACCTAACAGGTGAAACCTCAATGAACCAAGAAAGCACTTCAAAAAGCTTTACCATTTCCGAAGGTCATCACAAAACAAAATCTTTAGAGTCAGTTGTCGGAAATGATAGCAAATCAGATATTATTCCTTTGAGAAGAATTGAATCGATCATACATGAGCAGAGATTGGAAACTGCATGGCTGCAGGCTATGGATAAAGGGACACCTGGATCAGTGAGCCGTTTGAAAGCTGAAAGGAATCAAGTTTTGCCTCAGGATGGTCCAGATGGTGTGAATGAATCTGAACTGTTGAATTCTATGGAAGATGAGTTGAATTGTGAAATCAAAGCATTGAAAATTAATGATGATCAGAAGGAGAAGGTTGTTAAGAGGATGGATCATTGTTCTATTTCTCCAAGCTTGCTACATAATACCAATTGTGGGAAAGATAACATGTGAGTAACAACCCAATTTTTCCTGTTTCTGTTTTGCTTATATAAGAACTTGAATATATTGAGAGTGTTTGCAAACTCTTAAAAAAGTATTTTTTTGCTTTTAGCTTAAGAAAAACTGAAATTGAGTGTTTTATTTTGCTGTTTCTGTAATTTAAAAGTGTTTTTGAACTTTTTGCTGGAAATCCTACTCGTATTTTTTGTACTCCCATCTTTTTACAACTTTAACTTCTCCGTAAGCAGTAGATTTTGCAAATACCTCGTTATTTTATTCGGTAATTCAAATTTCGGTAATTAGAATGTGTCTTCTGTTGGGTGGGACTTGGGAGAATAACGATGTTACCATGAGTAAACTGTCTCGTTCTCTCTCTCTCTCTCTCTCTCTCTCTCTCTCTCTCTCGCGCGCGCGCGCGCACACAGACGCACGCACATAGACATACACACAGAGTTATATATATGTGTGTGTGTGTATAATTATTGTTTCTTGTACAGGGGATATGAATCAGGATCTGGAGGAGGTGGTTGCAGTGGGATGTTCTGTTGGAATAACAGCAGAACTCACAGAAGGGGAAAGGTAAGCCGTCTTTTCTTTTCTTTTCTTTTTTTCACTTCAATTTTAAATATTGGAAAATTGTATTTCTAAAACGTATAGTTTTACATTTGTATTAAATAACCAGGCTAATCAAGGCGCTCCTACACACGCACACAGAAGTGGACGGTTTTCTTGGTTTGGAGAGTGTGTAAAATCAAGAACAGAGAACAGATGCAATAGATGATGGAAAAGGGAAGTCGTTAAGTTGGATTAGAATTGTTTTCTGTATTTTTAGGTTTAAATGAGCCTACCTTTTCAATTTCTATGAGAGGATCAATTAAGGAAGTATGATGTGAAGTTGTTCCTCTGCATTTCGGCAAGTCCAGGCAATTCTATGGCATCAGTTGAAAATTAATGAATTGGGACATTCTTTGCGGTTCCATGCTATCTTGAGCTTCAGTTCTTTTCTGAAAATTTCTTTTTCTTCTTTCTTACTTTTTTTAGTTCAGTTGCATTCTTGAAATTCAAGTATGACGAAGTGGAGGCAGTGATGAAGCAGTAAGATACCTGCCTCATTCCTTTCCCTGTTTAGGTTGCCTGAACCCAGTGGGACTTGTGTGTTGAAATCTGGAGGTGGTGTTACAATTATCTTATACTTTCATCCATCTTATTTTTACTAACATATGAATTATGATTATAAAAGAAATGAAAAGTGAATTTTGATTATATAATTTCAAAACCGCAGTATATATTGAACAGCAAATACTTGGACACGGCTCTGGCATGCCGGCCAAGGCAGCATTTTTATGCTTCATTTCCATATCAGATTGTTGACTTATTATCTTGATGCTAGTCTTTTTTTTTTTTGTCTCATCTTGATGCTAGTCAAGATAACAGAGTTCTCTTGGTAATATTCACGGACAGGTGGAAGCCGAACGCAGGGGAACATGTTTCCTCCCCACATTATAAATTAATAATAGTGTGATAATTAGACCAAGTCTTGAGAAATTAATATAGTTCAAATGGCAGTTAGCATTTGGCTGCACGCTGAATGGATAGTGATCATTTGCCAAAAACACTAGACGCATAATATCTTATTCCGACTTGATGTATCAGTTTGGTATATTTTGAGGTCAAATTTGACGATTTCGCTTCCATAATGAGTTGAAATTCTTGCATTATGTATTAAGACTGGGTAAGATGTGATGATAAACCTGACAAATACAAGAATATGACCTCCAATATGCACAAGTGATTTTTTGCACAGAGCTCACCATTTTAGATTTGCTAGTAGCCATGATAACTATACTTTTCCTAATTCTAATCCCTTTTGCAGCTCCTTTATCATTCAATTTCAGTAGCTTCACACCCAATGATGCCAACATAAACTATGAATCATCGGCTTATCCAGCAAACAACGTGATCCAACTCACCAGAAACCAACGAGACTCAACCACGTTGGCAAGCACAGGCAGAGCAACATATGCAAAACCTCTCCAACTCTGGGACAAGTCCTCAGGAAATCTCACAGATTTCACCACACACTTCTCCTTCATCATCAATTCGCTTAATTCAAGCGCTTACGGTGATGGATTCGTCTTCTTTCTTGCACCAAACGGTTCGAGAATACCTAATAACGTGACGGAAGGTGGTAGCATGGCACTCACTCCTGATTCTGAGCCAGTGAACTCTACAAACAATCCATTTTTTGCTGTGGAGTTTGATATCTATTCAAATCCGTGGGACCCACCGAACGAGCATGTAGGTGTTGATATCAGCTCTATGAGATCTGTTGCTAATGCGACATGGTGGAGTGCTGCCAGCATTAGGAAAGGATGGGAGCACGACGCGTGGATAAACTATGATTCTGCTACAAAAAATCTGAGCTTAAGGTTCAGTGCTTATAGAAATCACACTGCTGGAAATTATACTAAAGTCACACGGAGACTGTATTACATAGTTGACTTGAGAGAACACTTGCCAGAATTAGTGACTTTCGGTTTCTCAGCTGCAACAGGTAATGCTTCGGCGTTACACAGCATTTCCTCTTGGAGTTTTAGCTCAAATCTTGAAATAAATGATCCCAATTCAGGGAGAAACACGAGTGGGAGTACTGATCCAGGGACCGTGCCAGATTCAAGCAAAAACAAAATTGGTTTGGTTGTAGGGTTGGCGGTTGGAGGGTTGTTTTTGTTAGGGGGAATTACAGGATTGATTGTTTTTGCTCTTTCGAAGAAGGGGGCAATATTTAAGAGACGGGTGAATGGAGAAGATGATATGTATGATGTGACAATCGGAGATGAATTTGAACGAGGCAGTGGACCGAAGAGATTTTCATATAACGAGCTAGCCAGAGCCACCAACAAATTTGCCCTACACGAGAAGTTAGGAGAGGGAGGATTTGGTGGGGTATATAAAGGATTCTTGAACAAAACCAACTCTAACATTGCTGTCAAGAGAGTTTCCCAGGGATCTTGTCAGGGTATAAAGGAATACTCATCCGAAGTAAAGATCATCAGTAGATTGAGGCACAGAAACTTGGTGCAACTCCTCGGATGGTGTCATGAGAAAAAAGAACTACTCCTAGTTTATGAGTTCATGCCCAACGGAAGCCTGGATTCTCATCTTTTCAAAGGAAAGAGTTTGTTGGATTGGGATGTGAGGTTCAAAATCGCGCAAGGATTGGCTTCGGCTTTGCTTTACCTACATGAAGAGTGGGAGCAATGCGTGGTGCATAGAGACATCAAATCAAGCAATGTGATGTTGGATTCAAATTGCAATGCTAAACTAGGGGATTTTGGGCTGGCCCGACTGGTTGATCATGGAAAAGGCTCTCAAACTACTGTTTTAGCCGGGACAATGGGTTACATGGCACCCGAGTGCGTTATCACGGGTAAGGCTAGCAAGGAGACTGACGTGTTCAGTTTTGGAGTGGTGGCATTGGAAATAGCTACTGGGAGAAGGCCGATCGATCATCAGGCAGTAGAGAAACGAGTGAGCTTGGTTGAATGGGCTTGGAGCCTTTATGGAACGGGAAAGACTCTTGAAGCAGCTGATGGAAAACTTGGTAATGATTTTGATGTGAGAGAAATGGAGCTTCTGATCGTCGTTGGCCTTTGGTGCGCTCATCCTGATAGTAATATTCGTCCTTCAATTAGGCAAGCCATTCTTGTGCTTAATTCTGAAGCTGCCTGTTCTTCCTCTCAGGATGCCTGTGCCTAGGTATTGCGATCCGTCACTAGATATGATGTCTCACGCCAAAACAGGATCGTCTTCAATGCATAGTGATATTACTGCATCTTCTAAGTTCACTACTTCTTCTGAAGCATCCTCACCCTCAGCCACACTACTGTATTCAAGATAATTCTTCATTTTTCACAGATTTTATATATTTTTTAAATGAATATCATTGATTGTGTTCTTCCAGTAAGGCAGAGATTAAGTACATGTGATTTTTCACAATGCTAAACATACACAACAATTGCTAATCAACATTGTAATAACAGAGACAGTTATTCAAGAGATAACGCCATGAAACTGCTTCCTTTATTCAGAATATGGTCAACCTTAATTGCAGGAAACAATTTTCATGCAAATAATACAGAAAAAGAATAAAATCCCAAAATTTTCCCATGTGTTTTATAAGGACCACCTCAACAGCATCGACATACAAATTCTTTTATCCCTAGTTCAAATTCCTGGTTAGTATCTCAATCAAGGGTTCAATATTCTCTCAGCAACTAATAAATCATCTGGGGTTGTAACCTGCAGTTCATGCAAGATAGCTTCGTATGAGAGAGAGAGAGAGAGAGAGAGAGAGAGAGAGAGAGAGAAACTATTTCAGTACCTTAATGTTGGTGTAAGATCCTTCAGTAATGTATACGGGATGTTTTAGGTGTTCCACAATTGATACATCATCAGTCACTTCAAGTTCTTCCCTGCAGAAATACCAAAACAATAAGGAAAATATTAAATATTTCTCATATTGAAAAACATAAGAAAACGTTATTCCAGCAGAACCAAGGAAATACCTATTAACGAGTTCGAATCCTTCCTTAAGCAAGTCGGGCTTGATAACCTGCACAAATAATTGACCAATTTCCTATTAAATAAATTATTTCTCAAATATTAATCAAATTTGAATTGTGGAGCATATGATGCTCAGCTGAGAACCTGTGGTGTCTGCATTTCCCATAGTGTTTTTCTGTCCAGAGTTTTTACCACAAAAGATTCACTATTTGCCTGAACAACAGATGTTAAGTTTGTTAGATAAAAAGGTAATTTCTTAATTTTTCATGCATACTGGAAAGTTTGGATATACAATAAAAAGCAAATTAGATTAAATTTAGAAAAATTCCACCTCTTTGATTGTAGCTTTAGAAGGGACACCCAGTACGGCTGCACCAATACGCAGTCCATCCTTCAGAACCTGGTAGCAACAAAAGAATAAAAAATATAATATAAGGATAATTAATAAAAATGAATCTAAGGAAACTAATTAATTAAGATGCCAAACACACCTTTGCTACATCTTCAGATAACACGAGAGGTCTTGCAGAATCATGTATACATACTAGCTCAGAACTTGAATCAATCGCCTGATATTAATAAAGAAAAAACAAAACCTTACAATTAGGTCAAATAATTATAATAATTAAATGCATAAATTAGGTAGTAAGTTAACATATAAAACTGAAAAAGGTAAAGAACACCTTCAATCCATTGTATACAGAATCTTGTCTCTCTTTTCCAGGTAATGCAAATTTCAGGTCGATGTTGAAATGCTCTTTGGCATCTAAAGTACATAGCAACAAAGATATATTTTATATTTTGGGGGATAATAATTGCTTTAGGAAATTGATAGACCGCATTTCAGACCTTCAAAAATGCCTTGATAAGATGGATCACATACTACAACGATTTCCTTCACTTCTGGCATCTCTGAGAAAGTTTCGAAACTGCAAATAATTTAATTATTGTAATTCAACAAGCAAAACATAACAGAAAAATAAAGATATGAAAAAGATTCACGTATTATGAGGAGATTTGTTTTTATTTTTGTATACCTAATTGAGTATCGCCAGATTAACTACGAAAATGAACATGCTGCACTCACCTGTATAAAGCAATTGGTTGGCCCAGAAGTGGAAGATATTGCTTTGGCATGTTTGCCTATAAACCAAAATAAGATAAAACTATCATCAAGAAGACGATAAACAATATATACAAATAGATAAAGAAGGCTATATGACAATGAATGTGTTTGCAAAAGCTTCAGGTTTCAGCGAAGTTAAAGCAAAGCTGGAGTTGTCAAAAAAAATTGTAGTAAAAGTTGGAAGTGTTTGGAGGAAAGGAAGTACAAAAGCACCTTTAGATAATAGAAAAATGAACTTTGAAGCTGAAAAAACCAGCCCTAGAGTGCTTCTAGCTTATTTTAAGCAAAAGGAACAATATAAAACACTCATTTCTGCTCTCTGTTAAGCTAAAAGCTGGAAACACTTTCTTACTTAAAGTTAGCAAACACTCTCAAATAAAAGAACAGACACTAGTGAACTATCGCTGAGAAAAAGGTTGAAATCTACCAAATCGCAATAAACAAAATCTATTAGCAATCCAACTAGTTAATGAATGAGTTACTCTTGATTAAAACCTAGTTTATCTAATTTTTTGACATTCTTAAGTACTAAAATATGAGCAAGGAATCAAATATTAGAGTTTGTGCTTCAAATTTTCCATAATATAAAGCATTGAAGACTCGATCATTTTTCTAATATACGATAAAGTTTCACACAGAACATACATCATAATAAGTTCAAGCCCATATTTACAATAGCATGTTATAATTACAAGAATGTACAAGCACTTATACAGAGAATTGAACACTTACACCCATTCTTTTGCCCTGTCCTCCTGCCAGCAGAATTACAGATACACTCTTCTCTTTGACCACTACTTCAGAACCCTGTTAATAATTAAAAATCAATAAAAAAGCAAAAAAAGAAAGACCCACATCTAATGTAAAACTCCCAAAAACCCATGTCACCAAAACACTCAAACAACACACGGAAGGCAAAGTATAGTTATAAGCACATCCTCATTGGGCTACACATACCTCTACTGCCGCCTCAGCAGAACAACTGACTCGTGAAGCAAAATGCCTTGGGTTCTTCAAAGATCCAATCTTTTTAGTAATTTTGGCAGAAAGAGAACAATTCTTGAAATTGTTTGAGTTGTAGGATAATGAGGTGTGGAATTTGATGGGAACCCGTGATTTTATTCCCAAAAAGAGTGGAAAAGAAGAAGAAGAAACGGAAGGGGAAGAGCGAGCCAATTGAATTCTCGACATGTTTGTTGTTCTTCACTCCCTCCCAGAAGAGGGTTTGCTGAGCTCACAGTCACACACACACCGAGGACGACGACAAGTCTAAGAATAGAATGGAATTCAAAGAAGCATGCTCCGCGAGGGGAGCTTGCACTTCTTGTTTTTCAATTTTTTTTCTTTTTTTTGGTAAATCAGTATTTCGTTATTTTCAATGCTGGTGGCCGTCCTTTTCTTTTCTTATTTATTTATTTATTTCATGGCTGCTACTTCTCTTTTTAATTTTACTATATTGAAAGATTTGGTTCCATTATTTTCAATGTTTTTACTCGACATAAAATTTATAAAATTAATATTACAATATGAGCTTGTAATATTAGAATCTTGTATGCTTTTAGACAATAATTCTAAATAGAAATAAAATTAAAATTTACTTTAATTGAGATGATAGTTTGAAAATGTATATCTTTTATTTGTTGAGGTACTATTTTTCGCAATGAATTTGTCCATTTGATTTAGATTTCCGAATCTAGGTAAGCTAGAAGCAAATGCAATAAGTTTGCAATTTTTATTATTATTGTATTATGAATAATAATCATCTTTAATTTATTATTACCAATTTTACTTTTAGTTATTAGATGTAAAGTTCAGAACACTGATTCCATAGTCCACAAATATATATGATATAAATTAGTTCGTATATTTCAAAACAAAAAGAAAAAATACACTTAAAGTTATTTCTTTATGAGTAAAAATAAATAATAAATTATCCGGTTGAAAAAACAAAAGGTAAGCAACAGTATCCTTTTAGGCCCAAGTAACCCAAAGCCCTTTTGCGGACATTTCTCATGAGGCCCAACCCCATCAAGAGTTTGGGCTTGGCATTGAATATAGTCCAGTTCCGCACTTGACAGATCATTTGATCATCCGACGACGACAAGAGACAATACGAGCAGAAGAAGAAGCGTCAATGGCAAAGCCACTAGGATCCACCGGCGAGTTTTTCAGGCGACGCGACGAGTGGCGGAAGCACCCCATGCTGAGCAATCAGTGGCGCCACGCCACCCCCGGCCTTGGTATCGCTCTGGTCGCCTTCGGCATCTACCTCGTCGGTGAAACTGCCTACAACAAGATCTACGCCCCCAAGTCGCATTCTCACTCTCACTCCACCTCTTCTGCTTCTCACTGAAATTCAGCCCCAGGTCAGACTCACTGATTGATCGTTAAGAAGTTTACAATTTGCCTTTATTTTGTTCAAATTTGGATTTTTTTTATAGTGTATTGGTGTGTTAATTAGGTTATCATCCCATACTTATTTTCCGAAATCAAGGATTCTAATAAGATGAAACTCGAATTTATTTACTTCCCAAAGTTCGTAGATTTTGTGCTCTTTTTAATCATTAATATGCTTAATTATTATTTTGTGCTCTTTTAATCATAAATATGATTGATTTATGCACATAGACTGGTTATTATTTTTTATTTGGGGGTGATTCTCTGAGCTAGTTTTCCATGCCAGAAGTTTTTTGTTTGGCTATTTCCTGAGGTCGTGCTTTTATTGTCTAGAAGTAAGAATGTTCTGCTATACACAAATAGGCCAATGACATGCATAGTTGCATTCCCAGTTTAATATGACGGTATTATTTGTAGATCAGAGTGCTTTGAGTTTAGATTTGGATTTGATTTTTTTTCTTGTTCGTGTGGATAGATGCAGTTCAGGTTTTCTTTTTCTCGATACAAACTCAGGAAATGTGCCACCAATATTAATTTTTGGTTCTTTGTGCAGATAAATGTGTGTGGTCTCAAGAATGGAGCCGAACCGTGTTTCTCACTTTCCTCCATTTTATGTTTAGATTTTCTTTTTTTGGGTACAGATTTCATGTTTAAATAAAGGCATAAAGCATTACTCAGACTTGTTTGTTGACCCCATATCTTTAAATTTTTTGTAACCAAGTTATGAATGGTGGTTTCTTCACTTCTCTCTCTCTCTCCCGCTCATGTGTGTGACATGTATTTGTGCATATAGATACACACATGGATTTCTGGATAGATGGGGATACACCATTAATGTGTTTTCCATAAGCCATAAGGCTTGATGATGTTGATGGTATTCATGGTAGCTTATAAGTCTGTAGTTCTCTCAAAGCCCACTGCAGAAGGCATAAATCTCATGTTTAGGCGAAAACCTAATCTTAGTCTTATATAACGTGTTCCCATAGTAACCACTAGGAAAGCCGTTGAGTACAATGTTAGCTGGTATAAAAGTGAAGTTGTTGACAAAACCCTGGCAATTTAAGACCATTCACTGATGCTCATGATCTCTGCCCCGGTAATTGGCAGATCAGACCATCAGACATTCTCTGATGCCTCAATGGCTTAAATTAGAAAAGGAATTTACAACAGTTAACGCCTTTATAGCTTGTGTAGCTAGATATAACAAAGAGGATCACATTTATATGAAACTGAACAAATTGAAAGAAACTAATTACGTTACTTAGCAATAATCCAATCAACTCAATAGATTTATTATTTTGAATTTGAAATCCTTAGGTTCAAAACCATCAATCCTAAACACCATAGTTCATATTAGATCACAACATTTAGCGGCCAGAAAATTTCAGGAAGAGCCATGTCCATAACCAGTATTGAATTGGTGAGGCGCATTTTCAGGTTCATCATCCCCGATTGCCCCCTGATCATATGGAATCACAGTATTGTTCCCCTCTCCATATGGAACCGTAGTAGCATCATCAGATGAATTAGCATCAAAATCTGAAACAAATGGATTGTAGGTATACTCCACCACAGGATTCACAGCCTTTTCAACATTCTTGCCAAAATCCATTACAGCCCCTCTCAATTGTTCAAGCTGTTGATAGCTTAATTCCTCAGGTGGAACCCATTTCTCTTTCTGACATGCCTTTCTTACCCGCTCCAGCTCCTCTCCCTTTGCTTTCTCAGCTTCTATCAGACTCTCAAGATGAGCCAAATACTCCTGATCGGTTTGGCTATTCGGGTTAACATGACTCGCCTGTGGAGAATTAGGGTCCAGGAATCTGTCGGCAACTGTGTTAAAATCTGGGTTGCCAAAAGAGTGAGGTTTGTTTCCAGGGGAAAAAACAAGTACAGCTGCCTCAGCCCCAGTAAGAGTGCAGAGTTCACTCGCTTTCTTGAAGAGGCCAACACGTCGTTTTGAAAAGGTAACCTGGAGATTACTCTCCTTTTCAATCTTTCCCATGTTTACCTTTCTGCGGCCCTGGTTTTTCTTTGATTGGGATTGATCAGCTGAACGCATTGGGAAGGATGTATGATAATATCAATGGAATAGGGAAAATGTACCTGAAAATGGTGTTATTTGGCTATGAAATGAGACTGGTATTTATAGGGGTTGGTATTTATACCTCCAGGATTCTGCCTTCTATATACTGGAAAGGAATGAAAGTTGCATTTAATACGTGTTTTGACTTTGGTATTTTACCTATTTTAGTTACTTACTATATAGTACATATATACCGAATGAGATGCTTGTCTAACATAAATTCAAGGATCCAATTTCTATAGTTGGATACTGCGAACTGCGAAAAACCATAATGTGTGATAGAAATTATGTACGTCTGGTAAAGAATTTTAATTGCAGTTTCTTAGATTATTATGTTTTATAGTTGAATTATACATATTTTTTCCTCGGTATAAAATCTTAATTATGCCATTCTATAGCTGAACAAGATTACATTATTTGCATTGTACTATTTTCTCAATTTATATAAAATTCTATATATATATATATATATACTAATAATATTTCAGCCCCAATATTTTCCCTGGCATTTGAATGTTAAACATGAAAAGAATATTCCCTTGTACTATTGTAGTAATTAAACATAAGATCGTCATATATCATTACCCATTTAAAAAAGAACAGAATGAAATATCCATCTCTAAGTTATTATTGGGATTCGACCCAATAACCATTAGATATTACTACGGAATTAAATATCTATCTCGAGTTATTATTGGGATTCAACACAATAGCTATAAGATATTACTCAATAATTTGAAAATATGGGGTTTCATTCCTTGCAAAATATATCCATCTCGGGTCCTAATTTTCCAGGTTCAATTTTTTTCCGATTTAAGTTGGTATGTGACATTATGCGTGAATGACGTCGAAATTCTAATGAGATATGCACTTTCATTAGTCAATTGACATAATACCAGTTTCCAGCCTAACTTTTACTGAAGATGATAAAGATGCAAGTTTCCTGAGCCTTCCAGAATTCTAATCCCATTAATCTTTTCCCGCCTTCTAGAAACATGTAGACATTCTGATCGATCTTTACCCCTCTAGAACTAGAACCTGCATGTTCTCACCTCCTACCTATAAATTCATTCCACCTCCACACTGTCGACACTCGACAGCAACACACAACACACAAAGCGCGCAGCACACTAACACAAGCACATACGATACTACGCACACACAGAAAGCTGAGCTATCATCAGGAGAGTTCAACGATGGCGAATACCAAGCAAACAATGTATACAGCACTCACCCTCTTAGCCATAGCGGCATTTTTCTTCCCATCTCCGACCACAGCCCTGGTGCCCTACACCCGTCCTCTCTGGGACATGATGTTCCCCTCCGAGTTAGACCCCTTCAAAATCCTCGAGCACTCCCCCCTAGCCATCACCCGTGGCGCTGATGACAGCGCCATCGCCCTAGCCCGTGCTGACTGGCGGGAGACACCGGCAGAGCATGAGATCTCTCTAGATATCCCCGGCATGAAGAAGGAGGACATCAAAATTGAGGTGGAGGAGAACCGCCTGTTGAGGGTGAGCGGCGAGCGGAAGACGGAGGAAGAAGTGAAGGAGGAGAGGTGGCACAGGGTGGAGAGGACTGTCGGGAAGTTCTGGAGGCAGTTCAGGCTGCCGGCGAATGCTGATATGGAGAATGTGAGGGCGAGTTTGGAGAATGGAGTGTTGAGGATTACTGTGCCGATATTGAAGGAGGAGGAGACTAAGAAGAAGGAGCCAAAGGTTATTAGCATTGTTTCTGATGAGAAAGGGAAAATTGGAGGCGAGGATGTTAAGCCCACCAAGCAAGAGCTCTAGAGCAACCACTCCGTCGCCGTCGTTCCTGAAGAATGAGTTGTGCTTTGACGTCTTTGTTTGTATTTGCTTCTGTTGATTTCCACTGATCAAATAATGTATTTTCTACTGTAATGCAGATCGAGTGTGTATTATGATGTTTTCTACTGAACTGAGACTAAGAGTAAATAAAATGTAGAGTTACTTTCTGAAGTACCACTACAACAAAAATAGGATATGGAGGCTATTTTTTTTGCCTCTAAAGGCTTGAAAAATGCCTCTAATACCTATGGGGACATTTAGATAAAAGGGCTCCCGTAGTTGAAGTCGCAAAAGCAACAGAGGCTTATGTATGTAATGCCTCTGTTTGGTGGAATAGAGGCATGTTTCAATCTTTTAGGGGCTTTTCTTAAAGCTTCCATTCATACATTTTGGAGACCTTAAATAAGCAATAGCCCTCATAGCTAATATTAAAGGGGACACTAAATTTTGAAATGCCTCTAAATGATCCATAATAAATGTAATATATTCTGCTAGAAAAATGATAATGCAAAATGCTCTTTTACAGTAATTGACTTCAATCTCTGTTATAATCAAGCAAATAAAATAACCAAAACACTATATTAAAAGTTTTAATTCATAGAACAATTTTCATTGAATTATGATCTAGAATAACTCAATATGAGTTTACAACAACCAACAAAGAGTTCATATAAACAATATGGAGAATCTTACAAAGTCTTTCAAGTTCTCGACCTTTTAGAAGGTACATTGAAGCAAAGAGGTCAAATTACACCATCCTCGAGATGTCGATGACCTATATATATATTAGTGAAGTCGATAAAATTCATATAACTCCTCCTTGTTAGAAAGTTACAAAAACTTTCCTTCTTGTTTACAAAGTTACAAGTACCTGTTTCTTCTGCAATTCTTCATTTTCCTCCCATTTTACAACTTATTCCAACTCCATAACGTATGCCTGACAAATCCAAACAGGGAACAGGTTGCTACTAACTAGAAGGTATAACAATTCTTGAAAGCAAATATTTTATACAAAAAACTATTTTAACTGGGCTAGAAAGTTCAATGTCTTCAGTAATTGCAGGCAAATAATACATGTGTCTTAGAGAGTACACTAACATTACCTTGTGACAAAAAAGCTGCAAACAAAATCAAAAGAATTGCAACTATACTGCTATCACATTGCCATTCAAAAGAGTTGCAAATAGAATCAATATACAAAGTGCATCAGTTCACCATCACTTTTAATTGTTTTTTTCTTTATGAAAGCAAACCAACCAACCTGATTCCCTTGGTACTTGTTGTGGATTGGAGTATAGGGATGACTAGAGTTGCATTGGTAAGCTGCGGAATTACAACCACATCACAAATCTGCAGAAATATAGATTACTTAGTTTTCTTGAATAAAATTACTGTATGATTTGAATTGAACTTGTCATACTTACCGAGTTCCTGATTTCATAAAAACCTCCTCGTATTCTTACAAAAATAAATCCACTAGTCTCAGAACCAGGAGCTGTAATGTATCCAACCATATTTAAAGAGCAATCAATAGCAGGAATGAACAGAAAAACTCTCGAGTCTTAGAACAAGATTACACTTTCTGGAGCAACTCTTTAAAACATATTATCAGAAACAAGATTACCCAAAAAAAAAAGAAGTTGGAGAGAGTGTAACATTCAGAAATTATACGGGCAAAAGTCTTACCTTTCAAACAATAATTTTTGAGAAGTCACCTTCTCAAATGCCAAGTACCGGAGTCTTCTTCTCTAATGCCTAAATACAAAGCCGGCAACATTATCACTACAGGAAATCTAGAAACAACTAGCAAGAAACAAGGTATTTATTTTCAAAGTTAACAGAACTGCCTAAAAGGCATATATCACATTATGATGTTTTTTTCAGAAAATGGATTCTAAGTTTATAAATCAATAGTCACCATCAAGTGGGCAGCAACTTTATCCTTGTGTGTGAAGACTCTGGTAGACTCCACATCAAAATCAGCCCCAACTTCACCCACTATTCACGGTTCCTCTGTAGATTACAAAAAAAAAATAATGGCAAAGATCTGATTTTGTGAGTTCTTTCACAAATAAAAGATATATATACATATTAACAGTTCATTGGCCCAAGGATGTGGGGAAAAAAAAAAGAGAGAAAACAGCTAAATCAAACTTCATGCAATATCAAACTTTATGAAAATAAAATAAGTTAGCATATATTTGGATATTGGATAAACAACAAACAAAATAGATAGTTTTATAACAAGAATGATATAATTTCATACAATTTACTGTCAAAAACCTCTGCAGCTACAAGATGCCCCTTTCTCCTATTTTATCACATCATGTAATTTCATCTGCAACAATAATACAAAGAATGTATAAGTAGTTAACATTGTTAATGAGAAAATATTTCCGATTAATAAAGCGTCTAATATAGCAATAATAAGTTAATTCTGGAAAGAAGTTATACCTTGTTGAACTCCTAAGGGTCATAACCTGCATCAGTGGGTCAGTGGCAACATTAAAGTTTGGAAATTACATCGAACACTAATAAAAGCCTAACAAAGTAGCCGTTTAATATCTTACAGAACTATTTGGTTTTTAACATATGCAGCAAAATTTGTTATTTTATTTACACTACTTAATCAACAGTGATGATGAAATTGATTGCAAAAGCTAACACTAAATTGCACTAAAATCATCATACCCCTCATCTTTTCTATATTGGTCATGGTACATGCAAGTTCATAAAACTTATACAAGCTATAGCATAGCTTCTCGTAAATTTTACTTTCTATCTAGTGTTGTGAGTTTCTTACTGAATCTTGCCAGTTTAAAGTATTTAATTCACATGCTTTTAAATCCACTTCATTATGTTTTCATTGAGACATTTCATCAAACACATCTTAAACATCAACTAAATCGCATAGAAACCAACATAAAATTAAGTAAGCGATAATTCCCATAATGACACAGAAAAAACAAATCCGAACAATGGAAATTAAGATAAACAAACTAAAAGCTAAATCATTGGTTAATTGTTACCCAACCTTACTTCGCAGTATTCATCATCAGAGGATATTATCTCTTTTCAACAAAATTCTCCCAAAAGCTTCAGTTCCTGATTGTCTCTTTCCAATAAATCAATAATGGATGCAGACTTCCACTGGGCAGCGTCTTCGCCAGCTAGCTAATCCAGAGTTTCCCCAATTTGCACGGCTGGATTTTGCTTCAATTTTCAGAAATTGGAAATCGGTCGAAGTTGGATATCAGCTAATCAGCGATTTAATTGAGTGAGTTTCGTATCGAAACAAAAGAAAATCGATGAATCGAACGAGTTTCTTTCAAAACAAACGATTGAGAATTGCCCAAATTATTTCTATTATTTTCAGCGAAATGAAATGAGTGTGAAAAAGATTATCTAACTTAAATAATTTGGCTTTATTTTTAATTTGGATATTTTAAACTAGGATTGATTCTTGGAGTAGACCAGCTAATGGTATTATTAAAGTTAATGTTGATGGAACTGTGTTTTCGAGAGAGCGTGAGTTTGGTATGGGGTTGTCGCTCTTGATTCAATGGGGATGGTTGTTGGTTGGACTAGTGAGCGTAAACATGGTGATTTTGAACCGGAATATGTTGAAGCCCTTGCTACATTAGCTACTGTCTAATTTGCACGTTGTCGAGGGTGGTCATCAGTTTTTTTCGAGATTGATTGTTTGAATATTGTGAAGAAGGTGCAACAGGATGATACAAATTTTTTTACTCTTGGCAATATCATTATGGACATTAAGGAGATCCTTTCTCACATTCCATCTTTCTCATTTTTATTTGTTCGTAGGAATGCTAATAAGGTGGCTCATAATTTAGCTAAATTATTTAGTGTGTTAGTTGATGGGAACGATGTGTTCCCTGATCCTATTTCTACTTTGTTGTAAATGACATTGTTCACTAATTAATAAATTACGTTTCCTTTCAAAAAAAAAAAAAAAACTTTTATGAGTCTACATTCTAATTACTTTTAGTTATTCTTTTTTCTCAATTTGTAATTCCTCTGAATTATTATTTGCCCATCTAACAACACTCTACAAGTTTCCACACATTTCATAGCAATTCGCTCGATTTTAATCAATTTCAAGGAAACAACAGTGATTGTCAAAAATATTCCCCAAAGCTTTCCGGCAAACACTAACAAAAGTTGGGGATTGAAGTGTCAAATTTTAAAAATTAGGTACCAAAGTTCAACGTACCCAAAAGTTTTAGGTACTTGTCATAATTAACCCTAATATGTATATGCCATACCCCTTGCACAAGCCAACTTGTTTACTCAAAACGACTTTCGGTATCTCGCATTCTACCTCGTCTCAGAAACTCATACATGGTACATACGCACACCACACAGTCGGAGAGTTAGTATTATTGACGAAGCATTGATCGGAGATGGCGACGCCAATGGTGGAAGACAACTTCGAGGACGACCAGATTGCTTCTATGACCACCGAAGATATCATTCGCGCCTCTCGCCTGCTTGATAATGAAATCCGAATTCTCAGGGTATGTGTTTGTTATTGTGTTGGAAATTGATGTAAATTGGTGAAGTACGACCGGAATTTTCGGTCGCTGTATGATTATCTTATTTGGTCCTTATTGGCAGGAAGAGCAACATAGGACAGATCTGGAGTTGGAGTCGTTCCGTGAGAAGATAAAAGAGAACCAGGAGAAAATCAAACTGAACAAGCAGCTTCCTTACTTGGTCGGAAATATTGTTGAGGTATTTATGTTGCGATTTGGCTTTGTCTTTTGCTAGTAATTTGACCTTTTGGGTACCAGGGCTGTTTGATTAGGGATTTTCGATTCATCAATTGTGTTTGGGAAAGCATAGGGAACCAGAAACAAGTGGAACTTGTCCTAGGGGTTTAGAATTTTGTCCGTGTTTATTGAACAATTTATGGAAAGTGAAAGGAATGCAATGCTTCATGACAAACGACTTAATGGGCCTACCAGTGAGCGCGACTGTGTATGTTGTCTTGGTGAAAAATGTCTCTGCTTTTGATTGAACAGTGATGGTGTAAGGGAGATTTAGAGTAGTTTTATGTTATTTTTGCCTTACGTCCAGTTTTAGGCTGTTCTAAATGACCTCTAAAGCTGTCAGAAAGAAAAAATCTTCAACTAGAAACCCAAATAGTAGTAATAATCTTGAAGGGGGATACCTTCTATTTATGCACTCTTTTCGGGATCTATATGCCCTTCGGAGAAGGGGGTACGGACTATGATATATAACTTGGAAGGCAAGTCCCAGATAATGATGAAAATTGAAAACTAACTAGTTTAATTCAGTATTTCTAAGGATTGTGCTTTGGTGAAGCTCAATCAATGCTCTTAAACTGTATCATGAGACCACTGAAGTAATTTAATGCAATTTTAATAATAATTCTCTGGCTAGCTTTACTTTGTTTGGATATAATTGACACATTATTGTCTAATCAATTGGTCCAACACCTTTTATATTTTTCTCAGATTTTGGAAATGAACCCTGAGGAAGAAGCTGAAGAAGATGGTGCGAATATTGATCTTGATTCCCAACGGAAGGGTAAATGCGTTGTGCTTAAAACATCTACACGTCAGGTAAGATAGCATATTCAAATACATTTCTCTCCCACATTCTTTCTCTTTCTATATTAAATTGAAAAGAATTGGTTCACTGAATTTATGAAATAATAGACAAATTCTAAAGAACTCTTATACCTTCATTACTTCATGTAATTGAAATACGAGGGTGAGTGTCTGCAAGTGTAAAGTTTTTGCTAATTAATGTTGTTGTCTTGATTTCTAATTTAAGAATACATAATAGACAGTTGGAATCTGGAAAGAATAAAATTTCAGATTTTTTGCATGGAAAATGCCTTTGTACAGGGTTTTTTTTATGCATATCGAATCCATTAATTTTTCGCACCATCTACAATGGATCGTTAATATATGCAATCTGTAAATTGCAGACTATCTTCCTGCCTGTGGTAGGTTTGGTTGATCCTGATACGTTAAAGCCTGGTGATCTTGTTGGAGTTAACAAAGACAGTTATCTCATCTTGGATACTTTGCCGTCTGAGTATGACTCGCGTGTTAAGGCCATGGAGGTTGATGAGAAACCAACTGAAGACTACAATGATGTTGGAGGCTTGGAGAAACAGGCAAATATTCCTTCCTTATCAATGGATATATGTTGATTCTTGTCAAACTCTGATGCATATTTTTCTGCGGAACTTCGTCCCTTATGATATGCAGATTCAAGAACTAGTTGAGGCAATTGTGTTGCCTATGACACACAAAGAGAGATTTCAGAAATTAGGAGTTCGTCCACCAAAAGGAGTACTTTTATATGGTCCTCCTGGTACAGGGAAAACCTTAATGGCTCGTGCCTGTGCTGCCCAAACAAATGCTACTTTTCTGAAGTTAGCTGGTCCCCAGCTCGTACAGGTATAGTACTGTCAAGATTATGTGACTGATACCAATGTTCTGCTTTCTTTTACTAGGTTGAACTTTAAGTTTCTATAAGCATGACCCCAGTATAAGTTCTTGTGAATGTAATATTCCATATTACACCCTTGTGGTATGGAATATTTATCTTTGGTACCTGTCTAAAATGAACATGTAATGTGTTGCATTGAAGTTAAGACATGGAAGTTGTTGCCTGTTGGTTACTTTACTTAGTTTCTCTGTTTTCTCGAACTAAGCGTATTGGTGAATTTAGATGTTCATTGGAGATGGAGCTAAACTCGTTCGCGACGCTTTTCTACTTGCTAAAGAAAAATCTCCTTGCATCATTTTTATTGACGAGATTGATGCTATTGGAACGAAAAGATTTGATAGGTAAGCATTTGATTGCCTCCTTTATTTGTTGGACGACTAATTTCCAAATCTCACACGCCACGAGGGCTCTAGTGCTGTTTATATGCTGCTAACATATGATTTGTTGTCTTATGCAGTGAAGTTAGTGGGGATAGAGAAGTGCAAAGAACTATGCTGGAATTGCTCAATCAGCTTGATGGTTTCAGCAGTGATGACCGAATAAAGGTTTTCCTCTACTTTTATGGTTGTCTCTTTTGGTACTTCTTGGGTTTTCTGCAGCTTGAATATCCTTCTATATATAATTTCTTAAGTTTATTTGGTGTTTTAACACTCATTTGCATGTTCAGGTGATAGCAGCAACAAATCGAGCTGATATCTTAGATCCTGCCTTGATGCGGTCTGGTAGGCTGGATCGTAAAATTGAATTTCCCCATCCAACTGAGGAGGCCAGGGCTCGAATTTTGCAGGTATATTTATATGATTCTGCTTTTTTAAGTGGTTAGTTTTGCAGCTTGATTTGAAGTTGGCCTGATAATGTTCTAAATGAAAATTCTTGATTCGTACATAGTACATACTAATATTTTATTTTGTTTAATTGCAGATTCACTCGAGAAAGATGAATGTTAATCCAGATGTGAACTTTGAGGAGCTTGCAAGATCAACAGATGACTTCAATGGGGCACAACTGAAAGCTGTATGTGTGGAAGCAGGCATGTTGGCTCTTCGTCGTGATGCCACTGAGGTCAGAAATTTTCAACTCAGTGAAACATGACTTGAAGTAATAGTCATGTAGCATGAATTATGTTGTCCCCGTGCTCTTTCATTTCTACATTTAAAAGGTGGCATTATTCTATTTCTGACGGATCTTGTTGTTTTGTCAGGTGAACCATGAAGATTTCAATGAAGGTATTATCCAAGTTCAAGCTAAAAAGAAAGCGAGTTTGAATTACTATGCATAGACTTCAATTTCCATGGGTTCAAGAAGTTTATGCTGCGACTTCAGAAGGTTCAAATATTAAGTGATTTATGTATAATAATATAATCTAAATGTCTTTTTCTGACGTCAGCAATTTTAGTGCAAGTTACTAGCTAGCATTTGGTTGGAATGTAACAGTGTTGAATATGTGATCATCCTGCTATCCAATTTACTAGTGTTAAAATGGCAGGATGCTGTTATCCGAGTCTTCTCTTTTTCTGTAATATTTTTTCAGTTATTTCTTGTTTTGTGTTTTGTGAGTTATTATTTATCTAATTGATTGATAATTTTTAGAATATATTAAATTATTTTTTAATGCTGTATATGCTTTTGTCTAAATTAAAGTCATCTAACAATCAAAGGAAGATTTCCTTAGAACTAAATTTTAGTTAAGAACAAGGATTTCATCAGGTCTGAAGTTTAGTTTTAAAAAAAATGATTTCACCAGAATTAGGTTTTAGTCTATAATGCATGGATATTCTAAAAATTCTATCTGATCATGTTGTGTCGGACACTTTTCTAGTGTAAAATATTAAAAAAAAATTGTGTTATGTCCGTATCCGTATTGTTAATTCAGAGAAAGTGATAACATAACTAAAATTAAACCCCAACACATGCGAGTTTGTGGAAAGAGCTTCAGGTTTGATCCTTATTAAACACATTCATTGGGACCCCAAACTGGATTAAGGGCCCTCGATTAGAATTACCCGAACCAGTATTTTATACCAAAAGAAAAAAACTAAAATTAAACCCATATATACTTTAATTTAATAATTCTCAATCAATTAAATAAACTATATATCTGAAATCATAAATAGAAGGAAAAATCTCACTTTTAGTTTCATAAAGTACCCATATTTCATTTTTAGTCCCATATATTACGAAAATCTCATTTTACGTCCCACAAAGTGCGAAAAATCTCACTTTACGTTCCAAAGTACCAAAAATCTTACTTTACGTTCCATAAAATGCCAAAAATCTCACTTTACGTTCCAAAGTGAGATTTTCATTAATTGACTGATGGTCAACACTCGTGACTTGCACGTGCCGTTAATTTGATAAGTAATGGAAATCTCACTTTGGGATATAAAGTGAGATTTTTCGCACTTTATGAAACGTAAGTGAGATTTTTTGTACTTTAGGACATAAAGTGAAATTTTTTGCACTTTATGGAATATAAAGTAAGATTTTCATAATGTATAGAACTAAAAGCTAAATATGGGTACTTTATGAGACTAAAAGTGATATTTTTCCTAAATAGAATAACTAAATTCTTACAAGCACTCTCATTATATTACCGAGGGCTTCTTCCGTGGCATCTATATAACAACATATAAAAAACTTTCCATCTTCCCTGGGCTAGTTTGTGACAGCTACTGCCTTCCGCCAGAAACTTCAAACTTGCGAGAAAATGGCGGGGCCGGAAACCCTAGTTATAGCTCAAACGTCTGGTGGAGAAGAAGACACCAACAACTCAAACGAAGACCAACCCATGCCCGATGCTACGAACCCTAGTGACGGTTTGGACGCCCAGTCGGACTCGGACTCGGACTCCGAGGATGAAGCCCAAACTAAGGCGCAAATTGAGGCCTTAGAAACAGAGCTGTACAATAATCCATCCAATTACGAAACTCATGCCCAAGTAAAAATATCTAGTGCCAAGTCTCCTGTCGCAAATATATATTCAAGTTTTCATACTTCAATGTGCTTGTATATGTTTGAAGAAATAGATGACAAGTTATAGCCTTTCGGACACATTTTGTCAGAAATGTGTTGGAATCTGAGCTAAAGTTATTGGCATAATGAATTGATGTGAATAACCTTTTTCAATTTTATGATTATGAATATTATTTAAACAACTTTGAGTTTGCGCCCCCCCCCCCCCCGAATATCTCGGTAATCACAGCTGACAGGACTAGCAATGAAAATGTTTGTGGAGGTGTTTTTATGGCATCCTGTTGTTTTCATTGTTTCTATTATTATTATTTTTCATTTTTTGAGAGAGAGCGAAAGGTTTAGAACTTCTGGAGTTTTATGAACCTATTCCACTTCTGAAGTAGGATAGATGGCCTCAGCTTAGGTATCTAGTTATGGTCCATGGTTAATAGACGTTCATAGCTGAATTGTTTGATTTTCATGTGTTATTTTTAGTACTTGTTATTGCTAAGGAATCATAAGCTGGATGCGGTTTGCCCCTTCTCTTGAATGATTCATTTTATCTCAATTAAAAAAAAAAAAAAAAGATAGCTCGAATGTACCCTAATCTGATGAGATTTCGACCTTCAATCACTTTGTTCCAATATCATGTTGCCTTGTACATCTCTTTGTCCTCTTAAAGTTTGAACTTGGATGACTAACTTTGGTGATTGCTCATGAACTTATTTTGGTACTTTGTGGTTCTTGTAGTACATTAAAATTCTTCGGAAGCAAGGAGACATAGAGAAGCTGAGACAAGCAAGGGAAGCAATGAGTTCATTGTTCCCTTTAAGCCCGGAAATGTGGCGGGAATGGGCTAAAGATGAAACCACCATTAGCTCTGGGTGAGTTCTCTTTTAGTTATTTGGCCTGTTTTCTTTTACTTGTTTGTTTCTATTGTATGCTCCCATACATCTAAACTACATTCACATAGGTGTAAAGCAATGTAATATCTCAACATTCACATAGGGCAGTCAAATATTTGAATGGTACGACAATATTACCATATTTTCTATTATTAGAACATTAACACTTGGACTTGATAACATTTACATGCATCATGCTCTATATTAGACTGGTACCGCTAGGTTGTGTAGTGCCTCTTTCACTGCCCCATTTCTGTCCATGTTTTGTGTTCATTTGAGTCCTGATTTATATGTCAGAATTAAGTTTCAGGTAAACTATGACTGGGCTTTATTGGATTTTGTATGATAAGGTCTACTAATGCTGTATTAGTTTGTTTGCAGAGTGGAGGCATTCCCTGCAGTTGAAAAGCTTTATGAGCGAGGGGTGTCTGATTATCTGGTTCGTTCTTGGGGACTACTATGAATAATTATGAAGTAGACAAACTCTTTAATTCAAGAGAAAAATTTATTTCCAGAAGTCAAATATTTCCCTTCTTGTGCATGCGTAATGTTTGATATGACAAGCTTCAGATTCTATTGTATGTTTAGATAAGTGCCCTGAGAGAGTGGTGAAATGAGTCAACTTGCACTGAGATTTAGGCTACTCAAGCTTTGTTTGTTTTCGTTTGTTTGAGTTCAGCTTCAGTAACCTCTCCCAGATATCTGGTTCAAACGGCATAGTTAGCCGAGGAATTGGTGAGTGTCTAGGAATGTATAAGCATATGAAGTTTAGAATAAAATTAAAGGTTAATGAATGTGTAAAGGTGTCATTCTATTGTAACTAATTCTTATCTGACAAGTTCACATAGTCAACAGGAGAGTAGAGAAATGTCGAAACTAATTCAGGTTATCCTTTTACATAGAAAGAATGAATAATTTGAACTTTGAAGGATAATGGAAAAATGGAGGTGTATCTTGTACAGGGCAAGTTTTTCTGCAATAATGAAGCTCAATGACGGTTAATATCCTGTTATTTCAGATGATTTTTGGTTAGAGTGTTTCCAAGTAAAGATAAATGACATTTATGGTTTTTCTTTGTGCAGTCTGTTGACCTATGGTGTGACTTCTTAAACTTTGTACAAGAGCATGATCCATCTGTCCGTGAATGTTCTGCTTCTGGCATCTCAAAGGCAAGGAATCTTTTTGAGCGTGCTCTTACTGCTGCTGGTTTGCATGTTACCGAAGGTCACAGGATATGGGAGCTCTACAGGGAATTTGAACAAGCTATCTTCTTAACAATTGGAGAGACTGACTCGGGGGTGAGAAGTTTAGTTCTCTTGTTTCTAGTTTGGTTTTTGTTTATTATGAGTTTTTCTCCTTGGGATTTTATGCTCGTATCTGATCTTGATTTGTTGGAATTCTAGTCATTTATTGAGCAGGAACACATTTGTCATGTCATATAAATTGAGTGTCTTTTCCTTTCCGAGTTTTTCATGTTTCTCTGTGTGACTACTGATTGGTGAATGCAAGTAGTTCTGTTATTGATGAGTGAGTTTCAGTTTTCTTAGTTTAGACATGATCTGAAAGCAGAAAGGACTGCATTGTCATGTGTTCAAACAAAGTAGGTCCTTAAAAGTAAAGGTAGCTTTGTTTACATATTATCTATATCACTTCCACTCATTTTTACAGTTGTATGGGCGATCCCTTTCACACTTGGCTTCAACCCGTGGGCAATCCTTATTGAGTTTCTATTTCATCAACTCGTTTGCGTTAAACTGTTTGTACCTCTAAAAGTTTCGATAGTTGATGTTGCCCTCTTATTTGCAGGCAAAAGAAAAGCAGATCCAGCGCATACGAAATTTATTCCACCGTCAGTTATCAATTCCCCTTTCTGACTTAAAATCGACTCTTCTCGCTTACAAGGCTTGGGAAGCTGATAATGGGAGCTCCATTGATGTCAACAGTGGTGAATTAGATGGCCTTTCTTCTCATGTTGTCTCTGTGTATAAAAAGGCTTTGGAGATGTTGAATGATCGTGCTAGTCTTGAAGATCAGATTTCCAAGAAGGATGTTGACTGGGAAAAACTTCAAGAATACATGGTAACTTCAATAAGCCTGCTTATTGAAAAAATTAATATTGCCCAAATACATAAACTGAAATTTTCATTCAAGTATTTTAAAAGTTTGGAGTGCCTGAATAACAGAGATGTTTAAATTTTGGTCTAGGAGTAGGTAGATTATACAGGTGGAAACGCCAATAGAGTAGTATTATGCTAAAGAAAGAGAATGAAGAAAGAAACTTGCAAAGAAATTAATTTGTTTTGCGAAGTCTAAACAAACTTTTCTCCACTCTCTTTGAGGCGGTTGCTTAATTCTTAGGTATTCAATGTCTGCAATTATCTTATTAACTTCTCCTTTCTAAATGAGAATATATTCTAAACATGAAATTATGTGATGTTACACTCTTCCTTCTCTTTGTTATCTTTCACCTTTAGGCATTGTGGAATGGGTACTTTGTGATTGGTTCTCATCGATATGCTTCCTTACATCTTTTGTGAACTATGTTATTGGAATGAACATATTCTAGGTGTTGGCATTAAACTTTTTCTCATCTCGAATGGCTTTGAATATGTTCTAGTTCGTATAATGGCTAATTCTCATTATTACCAAAAAGGAAAATTTCACCATTTGATGAACACTTTTGAATTTTTTGTTAATTATTCCATGTTCCTGCAGACTTACTTGAAATTTGAGCTTTCAGCTGGTGACCCAGCCCGCATACAGATCTTGTATGAACGTGCTATAGCAGATTTTCCTATATCTACTGATCTTTGGCTCGAATATACCAAGTACCTGGATAAAACCTTCAAGGTTTTTTGTACTTCTTTTGTTTTTCCCTTGCTATCTAACTTATTTGTCTTTAGATTAACATATTTCAAGCTGGCACATTGCAGACTGCCAGAATTGTGAGGGATGCTTATCACAGGGCCACGAGGAACTGTCCCTGGGTAGGGGAGTTGTGGGTTCGTTACTTGCTCTCGCTGGAACGCAGTCATGCTTCTGAGGAAGAGTTATCTAATGTATGTTCATGTGAAGACTTTTAATACCCTAATTGAATGAATGTTTGTTTGGTTTTCTAGAAAACCTGTTTGGCTGTGTGAGATGTTTGGCATATTTGCGCCTTTAGAGTAGCATATTTTTGGAACTACTCGTTTAATAATTTACTGCTCGGTATTTCCCTCTCTTGTTGTTGGAATGTTTCTTAGCATGCGGGTCTATCTAGAGCTGTTTATTGACTAGAGGAACTTATATGGAGCAATCTGCAGTAATGACTCGTTGTCATTGTCCATTTAACAGTTCCAAGCTGAATCATTTTACTTGGTTTGTCGTAAGAATTCACATAATTTCTTCCCCTTATTGAACTTAGACACTTGTGTTAATTGACTAAGTGAAGTACATACTGATTCATGCTTGAAACAGAATGTGCAGTACAGTTGTTTGGTACCTATAGCGGTTCTTCTTTCATTTACGTACATTTTCCTAAGTGAGACTTTTTTTCTAGCTTTCACTATTATGAATCCCTAATTTTCATTATTTCAGGTATTTGAGAAATCACTGCAGTGCACTTTTTCCGGCTTTGATGAGGTACGCGGATATACTTGTGTAGGAATGAATTCTGGGAATGTCTTCAATTTAAGTTGCTTGAGAGTTGCTCGAGTTTGTACTATTTGATCAATTGGTAGAACGTATTGTTCAAAGGCTTTGTATCATGCGACTTACTGATGATTTTATTTGTGTGAGCATTTTGCAACAACTTCATATAAAAGAACATGAACAAGTAAGGATTGGAAAGGTATAGCAGATGCTGAGATTTGGAAGTGGAAAAATGAATAATAACTGCCGGCTCTGTAGGGTTATCCTCATTATTGACTCTTCCATGTACCAGCCTGAGTACAGTATTAGTCATGGAAGAGACCTGGCATATGTTGTTGGATAGCCTATTTGATAGACCTTGGATACTCGTGTCTGTGACTAATGGATTTGGAAGAGAAGAATTATTTAGGTTTGTAGACTTGAAAATCCCAGCGATAAGCTGTGAGTAAACCAGAAGCTTGATTGTTTGACAGCCAATCTGCTTTTGTTATTATCTGTGGCTTTGTGAATGGTTCCCTATAGACTGAGAGAAGAAAATATGGTGGTACTGTGTTTTTTTTACATTGGTTATGCCTGTGACTTTCACATGATGAGACATGCATGATGCATCTGCTTGGCAAGTTTTAGTTTCTCATAATTTTTATATAGGTTTACCTTGAAAATCATCAATCTTTTAATATGGTTGCAGCTTGCATATAAATTCTGACTTAGCCTGCATTTTCTGTTTCAGTACTTAAATATATTTCTCACTAGAGTTGATGGGTTAAGGCGGAGAATATCTGCATCTAAACAAGTGGAGGATGGTATGGATTATGCGGTTATAAGGGATATATTTCAGGTTTTACCCTGTACACTTTTGAGCTTTTTGGTGTTACTCATTATTTAAGTAACTTCAAATCTTTCGCAGTATTTATTCCCAGGAGCTTGTGTGAGTTAAAATTATTTGGTCTAGTCTGATGAAAGTTTTCCCTACCTCAGCTAGGTAAATAGTTAAGTACTTCTATACTATTCTTTTCCAGAGATGGTGTGAGATCATCTTTATAACTTGGTGAAAATCTGAACTTAGCATCCTGTGGAACATTATGATCCTCAATTTTTAAAGAATGCAGCATGGGCAGTGAATTTTTAACTTGGTGTTAGTCGTTTTTAGTGCTTTATTTTACTTATCAGATTTATTGCTCTGAATTTATGATATCTCATTGAATGAATCAAAATGCTCAGCATTAGCAGTTGATGCACTACATACCCTGCTGGGGAAAGAATATATCGCATATGGTTTCTTTTGCCCTATTGATTCGGAATTTACTGAAGCAGAAAATTCCTTGGAAATAAGTTACTTGCATATTCAGTTTTATGTTATGCTTTAAGTTTCCAAAATTCCACTATGTCTTTGCTTTTGGCTGGTAACCTGCATATGTCCTTGAGTTAAATGTTATTGGGTTAATCAGTGAGGTTTCATTTATAGTATTAAGACATTATTTCTGTTGTTTTCAGCGTGCATCAGATTACTTGACACCACACCTTGCAAACACAGAGAGTTTACTTCGCCTGCACAGTTATTGGGCTCGTTTAGAGTCAAAATTGGGTAAAGATTTGACGGCGGCTCGTGGTGTCTGGGAGAGCTTGCTTAAAATTAGGTGAGCATCTTCTAAAAATTGGCTGTAGATATATATTAATTTTTAAAAATAGAATCATATAAATTATTTGCTATTCCTTTTCAGTGGTACTATGCTGGAAGCTTGGCAGGGTTATATTGCATGGGAGATTGAGATGGGCCAGATTACTGAAGCCAGATCCCTCTATAAGAGATGTTACAGTAAAAGGTTTGCAGGGACAGGCTCAGAGGTAATTACTGTAACTCTATTCATCGAAAGAGTATTATGATAAAAGACGCAACAGCTTATATTTTCTGGGTTCTGTCTTTTTCCACCTTTACTGTTTGGGGAAGATCATCTCTTCTATTTCTTCTTTGTTTTTCTGAATGTGAAGAAATTAGGTTTGGTTAAGGATTATCTTAAACTTGCCCTAAACCTTAACATGAACCACTCGTGAAGTTTTCATTTTTTGGAGTCGGGGAGGTTACTTTATCAATTTTGGAAGGTAAAGGGTGGAAACAGGAAAGATGCTTCTGAAACTTCAACTATTCTTGAAATGAAAAATAACGACTTTTTTCTAGAGGATGTATCAGTTAATCTTCTCTGGGCTTGTTTCTGGAAAATGTTAAGGATGGGGAGTGGTAGTATAACTGCCTGAAATGTCTATGAATATTCAACGAAATAAGAATAATAATGATTACCTGTAATTAATAGCATATGGGTAGCATAAGATTAATATTCTGGTTGGAGATTTCCAAGTATAAGATGCCAATTTGCATTTTAATAGAGCACACCTGCTTTGGTTTATGTTTCTCCTTCCTTATTTCTGGTGACTTTGCAAAACATAAATTACTAGTCCTATTCTACAAACCGCAAAGAGAAATGTAAGATCATCAAAATATGACAAGTATTATTGGACAATTAAAAGTAGAAACCCAGGTATTTTCAGAGGGATAAAGGGAATCAATATGAGAGATCAGAGGTTATTTGAGAAGATCACTAGCTCTCAGTCGTACTTTGTTTTGATGAGTGGCTCATTCGACTTGATAGGATCTTCCTATATGTAGGTTTTGGAAGTATTATTGATGTTTGTTTAATTAACATATATGTGATACCTTGTATTAGATGATGTGTTCCTTTTCTAAAAAACAGAATCATTCAGGACATCTGCCATTCATGGGTGCGGTTTGAGAGAGAATGTGGTTCGCTGGAAGAGTTTGATATTGCTGTTCAAAAGGTACACATTTCTGCTTTATCTATTTTGTAGTTTTCTGCATGCCTGTCACGCTGATTTTTTGTGTATTTAATTTTTGGTGTTATGCAACTTAACAAATTCTATCAATATTTGACATAGGCTCTTACTCCTGAGATATTTTTTCCATTTATCGTCTTTTTCTTGATATTTTACATGGTTAGGTTGCTCCTCGTCTTCAAGACCTGCAACTATTTAGGCTGCAGCAGGAGAGCAAAAATATTGGTCACATTACAAACGAGAGAGAAAATTCTTCTAGGAAAATTACTCGTGAAAAGAGGAAACCAACTTCGGGTTCAATTGATGAACATTCTCCAGCTAAACGTCAGAAAAATATAGCTCAAAACGTGAAAAAGGGAAATGAAAGTGGTAAAGGTCAGTCAAGGCACCCAGCTGAAGCAAGTGAAGCTGCTAAATTTGAAGTAAATAAAGCAGAGGCTAGCATCCAGGAGAGAAAGGATAAGTCTCCTAAAAAATCTGGTCGATTTGATGATCAGTGCACAGTTTTTATTTCCAATCTGAACCTCAAGGCACGTTTTTGCTCTAATTTGTCTACTGACTGACTACAAGTGAATCATGGATAAAATTTCCCTTCTTAGTTCTTATTATATATGTAATTATACTTTCTGCAGGCAACGGATGATGATCTACACAAGTTTTTTGCTGATGTTGGTGGAGTTGTTGCTGTTCGGATATTGAAGGACAAGTTCACTAGAAAATCAAGAGTAAGTTCCCCAGACATTTTACTCATCTCACCCTGTAAATTTCACCAAAAGGTCAAAGTGGATAAAGATGATGCAAAACAATTATGCTTATAATGTCCTACAATGGGTTTTGATATCCTATTTTGTCCTGTGATCCATCTCTATCAAGAAGTTTAGTGGCTTGTTGCAAATTATATTTCTTTGTGCTCAATCGAGTTTGCATATACATATGAATCTAAATTCTAGTGGTCCTTGGTATTTATACATGAACTTTTTGTGCAGGGATTAGCCTATGTGGATTTCTCGGACGATGCACACCTCTCTGCTGCTGTGGCAAAGAACAAGCAAAACTTTTTAGGGAAGAAATTAAGCATTTTAAAGTCAGATCCGCAGCAAGGCAGCAAGAAAAAAGTTGCTGGACATGGCAATAGAGCAGAACACGGTGAGTAAACATAATGAAGAAATATTGATGGGAGAGCATAATATATCAGAGGAAACCATAGTTTTAAAGGGAGAATTACATTTAGTACCCTCGACTTGATGAAATTACGAGAACTCCCTTCGGTTTCATTAATTACATACCACCCCACCCTGTGTCATTATTCGTGTAAAGTTCATGACAATTGTGGCGATGAGTCTTTGATCGGCATCGATTAGGCTTTAAACCAAAAATGTCTTGGATCGATGGAATGTTGGAGACAAGATGCGGCCGGTGGTGTAAACATAAACCAAACTCCGATGGAGAAGTTTCACATGAATAATGAAAAACTCGAGGGGTTTACGTAATGTGGGAGACCTGCGGATTTATTTTTGTAATTAGGGCAAAGCCAAAACTGAGGGGTAGTAAATTAATTTGCCCTAACTTAAATAGTCCATTAACAGTTAAATTGTTACTGCAATTGCACCACAAAATAAGAGGAAGTGCTGATAAGTTAACTGATAATGCAGGTAAAATGGATTCCCGAGAGGCTTCTGAAGGGAGAGGAGAATCCCGTCCACAATCTTCCAGTTCTAATGAAGATGTTGAGCTGAAAGGAAGGAACACATTTGCAGTGCCCAGAAATGTTGTGAAACCCCTCGGTTGGACTGCTAGAGGTAAACCAGAGTCTGAGAAAGCTGGTGAAGAAAATGAGGATGGAACCCCAAAATCTAACGATGAGTTCAGAAAGATGTTCTTGAAAAGATGAATTTTGTTTCTCGTAATTGATAACTTCAGTTCTCTTCCCTAAATTGTGGCAGATGTTGATTGTAGTAAAACTGGTTGCTGGAAAGTATGAAGTTGGAACTACTGTTTTTTAGAGATATCAGGCAGATTTTTGTCTTGTAACTGATGTATATCTGTGTTTCAGATTGTAACATTTGTTACTAATGTATTTTGTCCCTCCTATATGACAATGAAATCAAATTGGTGTTTGCAGATAACTATTGGGGTTTGGCCTAATGCATATAAGATATTACTCTCAATGTCGATTTCTTGTAACGATAAGGATCGAATTACGTGTGGAATTTTGCTCGTGGTTTTTTTGGTCAAGGGAATTTTGCTCATGTGAGATTGTGCTATAGTAATTTTGGTTTTGGTATCTTAAATTGCAAAATAATCTTGCACTAAAAAATGGTTTTTTTATGAAGAATTATATTGTCAAAAAAGTCTTTGATCCGTCACAAATAAAAATTAACAAATTATTCGTTACTGACTATGATCCGTACCAATGACGTCATAAAGGATTTTTGTTAACCGAATATTTCCAAGGCTGTCAAAACATTATAGGAATTTCTTACCAAAATTTTCCGTCACTAACTCCGTCACCAAAGATAAAAAACCTATTAGCTACAGAATTTCCAACACAAATTCCGTCACAAAAGATTTCCAAAAACGTTTTGACACAGAGAATTCCGTCAACAATGCCGTCACAAAAGATCTAAAAATATTTATTACAAAATATATACATAACAAAGAAATAAAAACTATTTGCTATGGAATTTTCCGTCACTAATTCCGTAACACATAATTAAAAACTTTTTGAACAGTGAAACCCGTCACCAATACTGGAGATATTAAAAATTATTTGCTACAGAAAATTTCCCTCACAAAAAATGGCACAAAAGAAATAAAAAACTATTTACTATCGGTTACTAATTATCGGTTACTAATCCGTAACCAAGATATAAATAAAACCTTTAACTACAGTAGATCCCGTCACCAATGCTATCACAAAAAATGAAAAAATTATTTGATACAGAACTTTCTAGTACTAATGCCGTCACAAAAGATATAAATTACAATTTTGAAGTCCGTAACAAAATACGTAATAAATACAAAAATTGCTACAGATACTTTCCGTCACGAATGGTGTCAGAAGAGAAATTAAAACTAATTGCTACTGAATTTCTGTCACTAATGCAAAAGATATAAATTTAACTATTTGCTAACAGAAAATTTCCCTAACCAATGCCATCGCCAATGATATAAAAAATATATCTGCTATCGAATTTTATGACAAAAACTTCGTCGCAAAAGCTTTATGTGACGAAAAAGATCATCACAATCTACTTTTTAAGTAACAAATTTTTTGCACATAAAATTAAGTCTTTTTCACAACTTATTTTCGTCACAATTCTTTACTCTTATATTGTCAATTGTTTCATTACAAAAAGAGAATGTATTAATGAAAAAAAACTTCGGCATTAAACCACCTTCAATAACCCCTGTTACAACGAATACAATTCTAAACTAATTCATAAAATCTATTACAAATACAATACTAAAATTAAAACTAACATATATTTAATTATATTGGCATTCACCCCTCTCATAAAAGATTCACACGTCTACATAAAAATCATTCACCACTACAACTCATATCTTAGCTATAATCCAACCAAAACATCAAATTCATCTCACATAAAATTCAAGCTATGAGAACAAGATATACAAATTTTAAAAAATCAACTCTTATGCTTCCTTGATTCTGTCTTCAGTCAGCACGGGTGGTTCCTTACTCTGTAATTTTAATGCTGAAAAAGGAAAACATACAAAAAAATATTTAAAAGAAATGTAAGGATAGAGGGCTTATATTTCATTGGAGCAACATTTAGCAAAATCCAAATAAATCAACTGTTCACACTTTCACATTCTTTCAGACCCTCAACAAACAATTCCCACTCAAATAAATTAACCAAAAAGCACACTAAACATAACAGAGTAAACATCTTTCTCTGTTTCATTCATCAACTCAATTTCAAAATCTGCTGTTTATTATACAAGAGGAAACATATTTCATGGCATGTTATAAGATCTCTGTTATCTATTTAATAAAATATATGATGCTTGATAATTACCTGTAAAGTGCAATATATAGTAGCATGTCATCAATCATTTATTCATATGATTGTACGTTTCCATTTCTGTTATCTGCTATTCAAGTTCTTCAAACAGATTGCTGTAGTGATCTTTTAATATGCAGCTTTTCAGTTCTTCGGCATGATTATCTCTGCAATTCATTTATCTGATAGAGAAATGTATAGATACTCCGGTCTTTTCAATGTTTACTGCAATCATATGAAAAAGCTGCTACTATTATAGGTTATGATTCAGAATATAGCAACTGATAGGAGAAATATTGTCTTATTATATCTACTTACAAATGAAAAAACACATAAACATTAAGACACACAAGTCAAAAATACTGTGGACAGATGAAAGAACCATTTACATAGAAAATTAAAAGCAGGGAAAATTGCTAAATCGGGACCCTATTTACCGCTAGATTGATATTATGGGACAGAAGACCAAAAATTCGTATTAATGTCCTGAAATTAAATTTTTTGTGGCAATTTTGGAAGTCCGGGCAATTTAATTTCATAATTTTGTCTGAAAGTGGTTTATGGGGAGATGAGAGATTTGTGTTCAGAAAAAAAAAATGGGGAAAAGGAACGAAGAAAGGAGAGAGAAGGAAGGAGAGAGAAGGAAGGAGGAGGGAAGGAGGTTCATCGGGTGGCGACAGTCAACGGCGACAACGGTGGTGGTGGTGGTGGAAGTAGAGTTTTGTAACGTCCCGATTTTTCCTTAAACTCATCAAGATAGTACGGTATGCAAATAGCTACTACATATAATACAAGTTGGGGAAAGAAACTTAAAAGCATAAAACACAGGCTTCAGGTTTATATAGAATATTTATATATGTATAAGAAAGCCGAATTCGAAAAAGAAACCTCACCTGGATATCCAAAAAGATAGCAAAGGGTGATCAGACACAATCAGGATTCCTTCGGAGGATTACCTGTTACGTCAAAGACTTTGGGGTAAGACTCGACTGACATGTACGAGTATAACTTAAATCACTTAATCATGTTGCAAGTAAACAAATTAAACCAATTACGTAAGTATAATAAATTAAAATTAAACAAGAAATAGAGCAATTCTCCAAAAATTACAATTAACAATTAGCTAATGCCCAACTCTTAAAAGAGTGTTTAAACATAATATTTCCTACAAAATAATTAAATACTATTAAACAAATTAGATGTAACTAATCTACTTTGACATAATAAATTGGTTACATAATTAATTACCTAGGTTAAAACAAATATTCAAGGATCAGAAATAACTTCTAACTTCTAACCATCAAATTAAATTATCCAATTTAATCCACAACCGCTTGAATGCATACAAATACAATCATTCCTTATAAATGTATATATACGTACAAGTATATCACAAGTTAAATGATTATTTCTCATGTTCACTATACTGTATATATACATAAGTTTACATTCCAATGGGCACTCGAGGTACAATTAACGAAATAGCTAGGTTTAATTGTCATCATCCTTATCAAACTGTCAGTTTTGCTATATCTAATTAGAAGGTTACTCATCCCTAAGTCATTTTCAATATAATCACTTGTAATTACTGAGAGAAGTTTTGCTATATCTAATTAGAAGGTTACTCATCCCTAAGTCATTTTCAATATAATCACTTGTAATTACTGAGAGCTTGTGAAACCAAATTAATATATAAATCCCGCCAGCTATCTAAGATAAAAAAAAAAGAAAATATATATCCATTCATAGTAGGAATAACCCAGCAAAACTAGTCAATTAACATGTTCAATTACTTTCTACGAAATGACACGAAGAAGGGAAATAAGAAAAATCATAGTATCTTACCTTTTTGCTCTTGGGTGAGTTTCTTTACGGGTTTTAGCATTGGTACTGCTTTAACCTAAGAGCATCGTCCGTGAATGCAGGAGAGCAAGAACGACCAACAGACTTGACAGGTATCACGGCATGGTGGTACAAGACTGCATCGGGGTATTGACATTCTACGGAAGTGATGAGTTTTCTGACTATACTGCAACAAAGGCAACCCCCTACTCCAACCGGTTTTAAAGCGTCTTTAGGGTCAGCTGAGTATTGAGGCAAGTCATTCCTACGAAGGTGCCAATTTCGAGAATGATGCCAAAACAGATTCCGCAAGGACTGAATTATGAAATGAAATTAAACCAAGACACCGTCAGACATGAGAAGCACTAGAATAGTAAAGGAGAATAGTAAAAGGATACGATTACCAACATCAGTACCATTCAGACAAAGCAAGTCTGGCAGCAGATATCGTGAGCAAAGAGACCAACATAATCCAGTTAAAACAAATTCCTGTTATATGACGTGCAACCCAGAAAAGATTCAGAAATTCTTGAGACGCAATATGGTGACAATTATGACTCCATCAGAATTTAGTCGGAAGATTAGAAACAGAATATTTAATCCAAGTAAGAAGAAAAATGCGCCTACAGAAGCTGCAAGTGATGACAACATAGAGATAGATGATGATGTGATTTCAGAAGAGGTACACCCGACAGTTGGGTTCAAGAACAAGATTCAGAAGGTGAAAAGTGATTTTAATTCGAGTTCGGAATTGCGATACGAGTACTTTACTTCTAAGGACACGGGGTGAGAACAACTCAAGACTAATAGAGAAACCATGCCAGTGAAAGATCATAGAGTTATTGCCGAACCTGATCGGACTTCGAAACTTAATAAGTATCTCATCATTCTGGAGATACTACCTAACGGACTACGTATTCTACTCTTAGGTGACAACGGAAATGGAATCAGTTCGAGTCCGGATTTCGAGACAGCGATAAGAAACATATTAGAAGTCGACAGAGGTCACTACTGCAAGTTTTGAGGAGGGAACGAAATATCGGGCAAGCTATCTGTGAAATAGAGAATAGATAAAGAAGCTCAACCTGAGTCAGATGTTGAACGGGGATAGAGTCTAAGAATCAGAAACTGAAAGAGTTCAATTTATCAACAGACTTAACTGCTACAGACTACGAGAAATTCAAACCACATTCAGAGACCGGATAAGCTTGTGTGTTTACTAGTTTTATATATGTTTTAAGTGTTTCATACGAATTACGTGCCTTAACTGCTTTTAAATTCCTAACTGTATTAATTGTACTCTTTAAATATATTCTAAATGCCTAATGTGACTCGCATGTTGTAGATGCATTTAACCTTATTAACTGTGATTGACTAAATGATAAACTGCTTAGAGTTTGTTTATGTGATCATGTGTGAGTAGTATAGAACTCAACAGACTCGTTACGCGTTATTCGATAGTGCTAAGGACAAGGAGTTCTAGGCCGACTAGGAGCGAAACTCTGGTACGACTTTGATACGCAAATCTGGATATCATCGACTTTGGCAGATCAGACCAGAAAAAATACTTCTGAAGACAAACAAGTTCAGAACTGACGCGAACGAGAATATCAGCTACGGCTAGGCAAACTCTAAACTATCGCCTACACCAGACCGAGAACCTCGTATTGGGGCAAGCCACAACCCATAATGACAATAGACGCCTAGCAATGGGTCGCAACCTGGCGAACGGCAAATAATACTAGGCGGATTTGTTTTTAGAAAAATAACAACACGATAACAACCAAACTTATCCCGATATCTTAGGGAATTCTTACCGGCTCTATCTGTACAAAAACCTGAGGCGTTACATGATTTTATAAAACTTCGCGAAAAGCATAAAACAAAATATAATAATATTATAATCAAACACATCATTTTAAACGCACGTTAACATAAAATAACTTGAAGATATAACTCATGCATATACAAAAATTCCTAATTAAACACATTAATTAAATCACATAAATCGAGAATGGGAACAAGAAGTGAAAAACGAGATGTTCGAAGCGTACTAAACTTGTCACGAAAAATCGAGACGTTACAAGTTTGGCCAGATCTGTTTTCAGAAAGAAATGGGGAAAAGAAAGGAGGGAAGGAAGCTCACCGGGTGGTGGTGGAAGTGTAGGCGGCGGTGGTGTGGAGTGGGGGACATTAGGCTTTTAGGGTTTGGAAGGAGGGTAGGGTTGAAAATGATTATTTATCATTTAAAAAAAATACAAATAGAAGTGTAGATTAAGTAATTATAAATATATATTTATAAAAACTGGATTAATTATTAAATATAAATATTTTTTCTTGTGCAAAAAAAAAATTGAGCCTTTTAAATTCTAATTAATTATTACACACAATTTAATGAATTTAATACAAGTGAGGCTTTTAAATTGTTCTTACGTGACGGATGATGTTATTCAAATTTATTAATAAATCTTCCCAATAATTGTGCATCTTAAGTATAAGCATATCAATCAAATATTCAGATCAATAAGAGTGCGTATAATCTAGAGCATAGAAACTACATACAGAGAGAAACAACTTCAAATCTCTTCCTGATGCGATTTCCCTTAGATCTGCAAATCCGCAATTGATCTCACTCCTCATAGCTTTGGCGAACTTCAACACAGGCTCTTCTGGAATACATACTTCAGGATTGCGTGAAGGAGATCTACGAAGGACAAAAGAGAAAATGGGACGAAGAAAACGCACTCAGTTTCTTAAAAAAACAGTTAAAGCAAAAATATTAAATAAAATTACAGCATTAATCAATAATTAGCATCATTACCCATCTTTCATTAGCTAAAACAGTGCCTTTTATAGCTTCCAGGAACTGCTCTACCAGTTGGAGAGGGCATGCACATAACTACATAAGCTCTACACCCATCCTAAATTGTTTTGCAATTTCCTCAGGATGGAACAGTAATATGTTACCAGATTGCTTCCCATAAGCATTTTAAACCTTCAAATAATCCCTGAAATTTTGTTTGGAAAGGATATAAATTAGAAATTAGATATTGAACACAGAAATTCAACACGTAAACAAAACTTTTAAAACTAAACCAACAAAATTACAACACAAAAGAATTAAAATCAGTTCCACGAAATAGCAGGCGTAGCTAGCAGGGAAGGCCACCCTAGGGGAATTAAAATTTATGCGGTTGTAATAGCTAAAAGAGGCACAATACGATTGATTCTGAAGCTGAATACGATCCAGAACTATTACAATGGATATAAATCCCAAAGTCTTAGCACAAGGATTCAAAAACCGATAGTACGTACCGATTTGGGGCTAAGTGCGACAGAGACCGCTGGAATCTCGGCGCGAGAAGAACGGTGCTTCTGACAAACAGCCGCGGCCAATAGAATCGAGAAGCGAGGAAGTGGCTATGTGCGACGGTTTGTGATAGACGATGACCCGTGAGACAAACAACCATGGCTAGTAGAATCGAGATGCGGCTATGTGACGGTACTGGTTTGTGCAACACGATGAACAGTCCGTCTGACAGTAGACCGGGAAGCGAAGAGGCGGCTGTGCGAGGCGATGAATGGTGGAGGGCGGATGGTGGATGGAGGCGGCGTAGGGGTGGTATAGTGGTAGGTTTGAGAATTTGTTTAATTTGTTAATTTTCAGACTTACTATTTAGTTCATTTTCAAAAACAAAAAAATCTCTACACTATAATAGCAAAATAGACCATGAGCTTTTTGGGCCACTAGAATTTGAGGCCTACAGCTATGACCGATCCACCAAAACCTACAAGCCCATATACTTTGTTGGGCCCAGCTCACCCAATTCCAAAAAGCACTTGAAATGGAAAATTTTAGAGAGAATTATAGTTCTTATATGACAAAAAATAAAAATAATCACAAAAGTAAGCTCTATGACATAAAATAATATTGTCACAAGAAATTTATTATATGGTTGAGTATTATTCGATGCTTCTTTAGTCATGTTTTCAAAACTTTGTCACATAAATCTTATTTATGTTTGTGTGACAGATTAAAAATTGTCACTTTAACGAAACCATATATGACAAATATTATTTTATCACATAATTTGTCACAAAAGTTCCATTTTTTTAGTGGATCGCTCGCCGAATGAGTGAACAAAAGTACGTGAGCTTTTTACCACTAGAGAGAGAAAATCATTGAAATACGACTATAGGAGAATTTTATTTTTTTTATTTTTTTTGAAGTACTTGGGGTGAACTTGATATATCATAGATGGCACATGTTTCACATGAAATGGTGGGTTGAGATCGCTATCATGGATCATTATATGTGATAATAAAAGAAGTTATATAATTAAAAATTTTAATGAAAAGTAGTCAAATGCATAACAATTAATTTATTACATTAATATTTTAAAATAAATTGAGTATATATTAATATATTCTTTAAATAGTTAATATACTTATATACTCAATAGCCCCCAGATATTATTTTTAATACGGAGGTGGAACTTATGATTGAGCATCAGCAAATAAGCTGGATATTTTAGCATACATAACAACAGAATAAAAACAAGAAAAAAGAACATTGATCTTGGAATGCAATGAAACGCCATGACAATGCGCACGTTGAGTGGACATCAATTCAGACAGAGACTAGAAAAACCAGCAAAATCTGATCTCAAGAATTTCCACCGCGCGATCTTCATATTCCCATTAACCATGTAGTAGATACATACATATATATATATATATATATATATATATATATATATATATATATATATATATATATATATACCATGAAACTAATCAATGTCACCTAAAATTTTGAGCAGATTGTACGTTTGTGTTGTATCTTTTCCTCCCCAACCGGCCCAACCCACTCAGAAAAGACACATGATATATAAAAGTTGATAGATATATATTGGGTTGTCTTGTCCCACAGCCACAATGCAGACCAGAGCTGCTTTAATTTCTTTGTGATCACTTGTGAGTGCAGTACTGTGCACTGTGCAGCATGCCATATATAATATGAAACTATACATATATAATGCACTGTATATGATAATAATATCATCAGCCATTATAGAAGATTTACATTTGCTGTTGATTTCAACTTTTAAGGTTTTCGATCGTGCTATGGCCACTAACGTTGTACTATATATGGACCATCCCACTATTCATGTTATGTTATAATCATATCGTTTTCCAACTTATCGTAGTTATAGTCATATCCAAGAATCATTCCACACAACCTCTATTTTTAGTCATTCATTTCTAGGGTAAATATGTATATGTGCCGTGCGTGGGAGAGCTAGCGTGTGTGTAATTGACAGTAAGATTAATCAGAAACTCAGAATTAAGCATATATGCTATTTTGGTGATCCATAGAAATCGTTTTTTTTTTTTTTTTCAAAATTGGTCCCATTCAAATCAATTTTCTTACTGTGGTCCATTGATTAATGAAATTTCACAATTTAAGGACAAATTTTTCTGGAAAATCATAGATTCATGGGAACAAGTGATCACATGTTTTTCCATTTCCAAAAATTTCTTTTTTCTCCACGTTTTGAAGTAACTGTAAAAATTCCTACTGTTGAGCAAGTGAGCTTCTTTTATTTTCCTTGTGATTGTCACTTTTCTTGGTTTCTTTTCTAATTCATATATAGTTTTTACCTTCATCAGTACCCTGTATTTATACACTCATTCTTCTCTCTGTCAAGCAAAGTTGAATTTGCCAATCACTGATTAATTCTGTACAATATTCTTTTTCTTTTTCCTGTCTTCGAGTTAATTAAAAACCTTTTCTCATAGCCAAATTTCATCTTTTCTTTTGTACTGTAAACGTTTGACACGTACTCATTTTTCTGAAAAGGTGTTTCCTAGCCTGCTTGGTGCTTCTTGATTTATAACTTCTTCTGAAAAATCTTCTTTTCTAACATTCCTATGCCTCATCAATGTTTTCTCTATGTTGTGAAAGATCCAAAAGGGCACTATTTTTGAATTAGTCTGTATATATCAGCATGAACTTGTTGTGGGCGTCTGTGATTTTCTTTCCTCTCTTTATCATGGGAGTTTCAGATGAAATTTCAAGACCAGATTTCGTCAATATTGGTGCCATTTTTACATTTAGCACTATCAATGGAAGGGTTGCAAAGATTGCAATGAAAGCTGCTGTTGAAGATGTTAATTCTGATCCCACAATCCTTGGTGGCACCAAAATAATTCTCTCCATGCATGACTCTAATCAAAGTGGATTTTACGGCATAATTGGAGGTAATGAATAATTATTTCAGTATTACGTGAATTATAAATCTAGGAATGTTTTTGTAATTTAGGAAACATGATGGCTAATTTGTATTTTCGCCAAAACCTGAGGGGATAGTAGCTAGATACAAATTTCCCTATTTGTTTTCTTGTTAATGTTTCTTGATGATCGAAATCATAGTTACTGTAGCTAATCCCATCATAAAAATGAAATCTCTGATCAAGTACAAGTGATCGATCCTTGTTTAACAGGACTCAAGTACATGGAGACTAATACAGTAGCCATTATTGGGCCACAAGCCTCAGGAATGGCTCATGTTCTATCACAACTAGCAAACGAACTTCATGTCCCAATGCTCTCATTCACAGCATTGGATCCAAGTCTAGCATCTCTCCAATATCCTTACTTCATCCAAACAGCCCCGAACGACCTTTTCCAAATGACTGCCATAGCCGACATGATTCGATACTTCGGTTACAGAGAAGTAATTCTCATTTACTCCGACGACGAGCAGAGTCGTGGCAGTATGATTGCTTTAGGAGAAAAACTTTCACAGAGAAGCTGTAGAATTGTTTATAAAGCATTGCTCTCTCCCGAAGCCTTAGCCACTAATGATGAAATCATGAATGAGTTGGTTAAGGTTTCATTAATGGAACCTCGTGTGATAATTGTACATGCTTATGCCGTAATAGGGCTCAAGGTTTTTGATGTTGCAGATAGACTCGGGATGATGGATAAGGGATTTGTTTGGATTGCCACGGCATGGCTCTCGACCATACTCGATTCTATCCCGTCTGCTCTAGAGAGTTCTAGATCCATCCAGGGGGTTCTTACGTGTAGGCCTCACACGCCCGACTCTGAGAGGAAAAGGGCATTTTCGTCACGGTGGGATAAATTGAGTAACGGTTCGATTCGCTTGAACCCTTACGGGCTGTATGCTTACGACACCGTGTGGATGATTGCAGATGCTCTTAAAGTGTTTATGGATAGTGGCGGTTTAGTTTCTTTCTCAAATTACTCGAATTTGAACGACGGTGTGGATAAACGGTCTTTAAAGCTCGGTTCGCTAAGTAGATTCGATGGAGGGGAGGAATTGCTTGGAAACATTTTAAAGACTAATATAACGGGCCTAACGGGGAATATTACATTCGGTTCAGATAAATTTGTTAGTCGTCCCACTTATGAAGTTCTTAACGTGATCGGGAGGGGTTACAGGCGGATTGGGTACTGGTCTAACTATACGGGCCTTTCTGTCGAGCCTCCTGAGAGACTATACAATAAACCCCCTGATAGGTCGAGCGCAAACCAACATTTGCGCGATGTGGTTTGGCCCGGTCTAACCACGATCAAGCCACGAGGGTGGGTTTTCCCTCAACACGGGAGACGGTTGAGAATCGGGATTCCGAATAGGGTTAGTTATAGAGCATTTGTGTATCAGGATGAGAATACTAACGAGGTTCATGGATACTGCATTGATGTTTTTATTGCAGCATTGAATTTGCTGCCCTATGCTGTGCCATATGAGTTTATTTTGTTTGGAGACGGAACCAAGAATCCAAGCTATACGGAGCTCGTGAACGAAATTGCCTCGAATGTGAGTTTAGTACTATAAAATATCATTTGATTGATGTATATTTTTAAAAGATTGATCAGTTACAAGTATAATACATGAGTGGTTGTGTAAATATAATGCAGGTTTTTGATGGAGCTGTTGGTGATATTGCAATTGTTACGAACCGTACAAGAATTGTGGACTTCACCCAGCCATTTATCGAGTCTGGGCTAGTTATTGTGGCACCACTTAAGAAGTTGAACTCAAGCCCGTGGGCTTTCATGCGCCCATTCACTCTCTCTATGTGGGCTGTTACATGGACTTTTTTCTTTATTATTGGGCTTGTTATTTGGATTCTTGAACATAGAGTAAATGACGAATTTCGTGGCCCACCTAAGAAACAAATAACTACTATATTATGGTACGCCCGGCTCAATAATCTAAATCAAATTCTCCTTAATTGACCTTCTTGCCACAAGATATCATCCTTGTCTTTATATTGCAGGTTTGGCTTCTCAACTATGTTCTTTTCACATAGTAAGTATATATACGGAGAGCTAAGTGCAAGATATATTGTAAAAATGGAAAAATAATCTTTCTTTATATTTATTGCATGCAAATTAACACATTAACTCGATCGACCACGTTTTTTAGGAGAAAACACATTGAGTACACTTGGGCGTGTGGTTGTAATTATCTGGCTATTTGTGGTTTTAATAATCACATCGAGCTACACTGCAAGTTTGACTTCAATCCTGACCGTTCAGCAGTTGGCTCCATCGATCAAAGGAATTGATCACTTGATCAGAAGCAAGGACCGTATAGGATTCCAAGTTGGATCTTTTGCTGAATATTATTTAAGTGAAGAACTCAACATTGCGAAATCAAGACTGATTCCTCTTGGGTCGGCTGAAGAATATGCAGATGCATTAAGTAGAGGAAAAGTTGGTGCAGTTGTTGATGAACGTCCATATGTTGATTTATTTCTTTCTACTTACTGCACTTTCCAAGATGTTGGAGGAGATTTCACCAGAAGTGGATGGGGATTCGTAAGTACTATCTGTCTATCTCTAGCTAACTTTTTCTTTTTTCGAAATATATATGTATATATATTGTGACCTAACAATTTCTCTTACTATATATACGGTTGCAGGCATTTCCGAAAGACTCGCCACTAGCCATGGACTTGTCGACTGCTATTTTAACATTATCAGAGAACGGAGAACTTCAAAAAATACACGACAAGTGGTTGAACACAAGAAGATATTGTTGGGCAACAACTTCTGTCGACTCTGAACAACTTGAGTTAAAGAGCTTTTGGGGTCTTTTTGTGATATGTGGCACTGCATGCTTTCTCGCTCTTGTTTTACATTTCTGCTCAACTCTGATCAAGTATAAGAGAAACCGGCCTCCTCCACAAACCTCAAAAAGCGGTTCGAAATCGATAAGGGTTCGAAGATTTTTGTCGTTTGTCGATGAAAAGGATATTGAGGGTTCGAAAAAGAAATTGAAAAGAAAACAGATTGAAATATTCTCGAAGTCGAGGAGCATTAATGTAGAAGAACGTCAACCTTCTAGAAGAATTAATGAAGCTGCAGGTGTTTCCCAGAGGAGCAAAATTGTTATGCATGATTACTTGCACTGAATTAAAAGATCTCATATATATCTAATTGTGTTGTCAAGATTGCGTAATTGAATAAATTCGTCAACAGATTAATGTTACATAGTAAACCAGCTAGCTAGGACCGGAGTTGGTAATTTATGTAATCTTAGGGGTTTTCAGGTAATTATCCCTATGTTTAATTTAATGGGTTAATTCTAGCTCCAACCTGATATTGCCATAATAACAAACCGAACAAGGACTGTGGCCTTCACCCAGCCATATATAGATGGAGTTGGAGGCTTGGAGCTAGTTATGGTGACTGACACCAATCATGCAAGAAGTTGAACTCAAGCCCGTGGGCATTGATCACTTTTCTATGTGGGCCTGTACATGGACTTATTTCCTTTCATATTGGGCTTGTAGTTTGGACTCTTGAAAGTAGAGTGGTACCCAATAATCCTATTCCTATATCCAATTGTCCTTAATTGAATTTTATGCCTTGCTACAAATCTAATTTCTTGGTGCCTATTTATTCCAATTATATTCAATTTAAATGGGGTAAAAGGGCCATTTAAGTGCGAAAGGGAAAATTACAAAAACAACTTCAATTAGGTTTGTTGCATTATCTAAGGGACTAAAACCTACTTTGAGGAGGCCAAATGTTAACTACCTAATATTAATTTATGTTGCATTTTGAGGCATAATTTCCAAAAGAGTACTCGATCGGCATGCACTAGCTATGGCCGGAGTATGGACTTGTCGACTGCTATTTTAACACTTTATATCAGAGAGCGGCGAAGTACTTCAAAAGATAGACGAGATTAGTGTAAGTGGTTGAATACAAGAAGAAGTTGTTAGTTGGGGGTACTCTTTTTGCAATATGCGGTATCCGCATGCTTTCTTGCTATTCTCGTACACTTTTGCTTAACAATACTATGCACAACTCTATAAGTCTATAATCATGAAATTACGATAATAGTAGTCCAGATATAATGGAAAATATGTATTTTAAAACATTGTAATTTGCTATGTATTTGACAGTAAATAACACTAATCACGTGTGTTTAAGATTAAGGACAATTCAAAATTGCAATTCTAGAAATATTGTGTAGTTACAAATAAACATCCACCCTAGGATTTCATTTTTTGTGTTAAATTTGTAAAGATAGAAGAAAATAGAGATTTTAACCGATATCGAGTAGACTGATTCACTATATCATCTAAAATTTTGAGGCGGAAATTGTAATTTAGAGGCGGACATTGGATTGCATGCGCTGACAAATTCAATTTTGAGTTCCATCTCTAACAGGCAACAAACATTCTTTATATTCTCGATAAAGGCAAATGGATTGGGCCCAAAGTTTCAGGGCCTGTCTGTCTCTTACTTTCTCGTAGCCTTCACATTGGATCACGAAAAAGTACCCTAACTTCATATCAAATCATTTCGTAGATTTCAATATTCCAATTTTCTTTATTCAACTTAAATAAATTCCAAGATCAACAAGTCTCAACCTAACCTACGAAAAATTACCCATATTGACAAAATACTCGATGCACCAAATTAAATGCTTCTGCCTTCTTTTCAAGAAATTAATAATAATTATCATGACAAATTAAATAAAGTATATATTATAGTGAAAAGCATAAATTACTTTTCCATTTTTCTAAAATTTTCTTTTTGGCTTTTGTGAAAGATTTATCTAATTAGAACAAGATGATGGTGGGCTAGAACCTAGAGAAAAGAAAGAAAAAAAACAATAGCAAAAAATAATATGTTTACAAGGTGTAAAAAATGCATGTGTTTTTGTAAAAGGTAAGATAGTCTTTTTATGTGTTTTTGTCTTTCATAAGTTGCTTTGAATCTCATGCTCCTCATCTACCCTTTTATTTATAAACTCCACGGAATGTTCCCAACGGCTAATCTTTTTCTTTTAGTTTTTTTTTTTTTTTTCTTCTTCTTTTCCCACTTTTCTTTCCCTCCAAAATAGTTGGAAAATATAAAAGTAATATGAACATACAATTAAGAAAATTAAGTGTATGAGAGTAAGAAATAATACTACATTGTTCATTACTTAATTATAACTTATTGAGCTTAAATAATTAATCAGCTAATCAATTGCTCGAAAATAATACCTGAGCACATATATATAACATCAAAAGCACTGCACCTTAGTAGAACAAAATAAGAAGTGATGATCTTTTTCTTTTTGGTGTACATGATCAGCAGAACATAGCTAGTGAATTGTCAATATCAATGAACCAATTATGTTTCATCTTTGACACTGACGACATTGACAGCGCGCGCGCGATTAATTTCAACAAATTAAACATAGAAATGTTGGAGAGCAGCAAGGTGGTATAGACTATAGCATTGATGGTGCATGTCACAACCTATTTCTATTTGCAACGTAACAACAGGCCATAGCAACTCCAAAATGGAAACTGATCGTTATTATTCATACATTGAGACAGAGGCTGGTTTTTATTTAGAATGTGTATCTAGCTAGCTCTTGAGAAGACATTTCATAAGGCCCTTTTTCAGATATACCATTGTAATAAAATAACTAAACTTAGCTAGGCTAGTGTATGTTTGATGTCTCCTCAAATTATGGCCGACGTTTTCAAACTTTTATCTGTTCAATCTAGCCTAGATTAATCAGGATATAAAATTTAGGGATAATATTTACACAAACCCTTCAGAGTTTTGCTTAAAAATTCGAAAAACTATCGAAAACTTGAAACTTTACAAATATCTCCCTGAAACATAAAAATATATACATAATACTCCTGAAAAACCTTACAAATTTCCGCCTAACTAGGAGAGCAAATATAAGATTACAAGATCCAGATGGTAAAATTGTAAAAGTAACAAATCTCTCCAAACGGGTTTTGTTCAATTTACCCTAAATTTAGCATATGGGTCGTTTTCATGGGGATTCTCTATATAATATCATAACTCAATATATATTAAAATACAAATTGTAAGAACTCTGTCCCATGTGAATGCAACTGTTTAATTCGATCATATATCAGTATTAATTGTTTACCAGGATTTGAGTCTTGATGATTAGTTGATTCTTTTATTTATTTGATTTAAATTTGAATAGTGTTTTAAGACTAAGTTGGTGGTAGTTAGTGTCAAGTGTGTGAGCAGCTTTGCATGTGTATCCATCAGTGGACAAAATAGTTATGATGAAGAAGAACTTAGTGCCTGACAAAACTCAAAATTTCCGCGTGAAACTTCATCAATCACCTTAACAAAAAGCAATCAAAAGCAAAAGACGACATGCATTTCAATCTCCAAAGTAAGTAAGGAACAATATTCTGCTGTACACTATGCACATTATTCTTTTTTTTTTTTAAGGGCATGCAACAATTACTTCTAAAATTCATTATTATTATAAATTAATTCCTCATATTTCAAAAATTACAACAAAAAAACCCTAAAATTTCATGTAAAAAGTTAAAATCGTGGCGATATGAGGTTTTGACCGGCATTGATCTGACTATGCATAGCTTACGTTGAATAACTAAACTTTAGGGATCTTTATGTAATTTTGAAAAATATATATATAAGAGAGTCTGATTTATAATTAATTATACCTGCAGCTTAATTGATGTAATTTTCCTTTTATTTTAGATGAAATAATCATTATTGCATGTTTCCCAAGATAATAATTCAGTGATAAAAAGGTTGTCTGTCTGAGATTATTAGAACCAAAGTCATAAGAACACTGCTTGCATTGCTTCTGTTGCTTTTTATACTAATTGATCACAAAGTTGACAATCTCAGGCCTCAATTTTAAAGGTCAAATCCTTCATGGGCACAACTAACTAGATCTGGGCCAAGACAGCACCAACTTGCAGCTTCGCTTCTAATTATAAAGCTGAAAAGTTTCTACTCTACATTAATAATTTTGATGATTACAATTCTAATTCTTTACAGTTGGATACGTTTTCGATCTTAATTTCATTTGGTAGAGCTAGCTAGCTAGGGAAAGGAATACATATATGCTTTCTTTTATACTTTATTTTGGACTTACGAATAAAGCAATGCTTTTTTTAATGTAATTCTGTCGTCATATATAATTTCATCAATAAAGGTAGACTCAACTCAGAACTTATATCAGAAAAAATAGTAAAATAATGAAATTTGAGTAATATTTAAGGCAACATAGGATCCTGAAGTTTAAAGATTATGAGAAAAAAATGAAGGGTAGTGGCAATGGTACCATGATCTTATCTTTATTTAAGAGACAAGTTATTTTGAGGAGGAGGAGGAAACAGTGGTTGAATACAGGTAATTTAGGCTGGCAGTGATTGAGATGGATGGTTATTTCTGTATGTGTCTGTCTCTCCTCAAAGTAAATGAAAGAAATTTAAAAGAAAATTAGATTTAGTTTTGTAGCTGATCAAGATTCTTGAAAATTGTGACCAAATTTGTGTCATCACCAGATTTCACCACCATTATTTATTTCTGTGGACCCTTTATACTACAGTATTCGTAAATTACCAAAAAACCCTTTTCTGACACACGCAAATGCATCTGGTAATGCTAAACAAACACTTTTCTTGGGGTGGACTAGAGGGTAATATTTAAAATAGACCATATATATATTTGAGTTAACTGTAAACAACATAATTAAATTAATTACCCACCCGGCATGCATTTTTGTGACACGGACAAGCAGGGGAAGTAAGGACAAATAAACTTAAAGATACATAAGAGTAGTAGATCTATGGTGGATTGTGGAATAAAGGAAGATGGGATAATGAAGAATAAATTAAAGCCACTTGGATATATAAGTTTAATCAAACACTGTTCCCACATTTTCTAATTCACTTTCTATAAAGATGAACAATTGAATCAAATCAAGAATATACTATGCTAGAATTTTTGTTTTTCACAAAAAATTAAAGCATTTGGTATCTTAGAAAAGCTGGAAAAAAAGGAAACTAAAAAATCTTTTAAATCAATTCTTACATTCTAATTCTAAAAAACTCAATCATTGACTTTGATCGACTGTTTTCTTAACTCTTTATCACATTAACTTCTTGATATTTTAATTATAAATTAATAATTTTATTTAGAGATAATTATATTTACACCCCTCGACTTATGAGAAAATATAGCAAGACCCCCTCTACTATTGAAACTTACAAAGACACCTCATCGACTATGGATTTGTCTAACACATAAGTCATGTCGTTAGTTATTTTATTGTTTTCAAGTAGATGCTAACGTGTTATTAATTAGACAACAACTTAATCACTTCGCTCATTTCATGTATAGCAAACACTATAACAAATATATTATGGGATAATTTAGTCATTTTATAACTTTTCGTTAAGTTTTTTTAGGTTTATGTTAGGATAAGAGGATCTATCTGTAATTTTCAATAATAATACATGAGGTCTTGCTGTTTTTACCCTTAAGTCGATGGGGTGGAAGTATAATTATCACTTTTCTATATTATTAAATATGTAATACCTACATTTGTCATGTATATTACTTCATAAACTACAATGAAAAGTGAAATGGAGAATATTATGATCATAAATGATGTAAAAGGTAGAGCATTTTTAAATTGGATAATAATGATGTTGAGAAATTCCGCGTGTGATTCTAACAAGCCACACTACACTACACTTATGGATTCTGTGATTAATTTAATTATGATATGAGCGTTTACCTAGTAAATGCACAGCAACCAAAATCTTTGACCCAGGGGCAATTTGGTCAATTTAGCACTCAATATTGACTATGTATTTGCTTTTTTTTAGGTGTACAATTCAATCGTATTACAATTCAATGAAACTCATGTATAATTTAATCAATTACACACATATTAAATAATTTATCCTATGTGGAGAAATACATGTCAAAAAAATAAGAAACCATCCACCAAACTGACACCGAACACCAACACTTCTGTACAGAAAGACTAATGTCTACCGTCGTTATCAATCAACAGAGTAGGTATAACTTATTAATGATAATTTAGCTTTACAACATAATAATTGAGAAAGAACTTGAAAAATAATAATTAAAATAAATTAAACTACAAAACTTTACAATCGTGACTGAAGTTGTCAACTAGCTAGGTCGAGTTGATTATTTTTTCTATTTGTTAATGATTTAATAATATTAATAACCTAATTACTAACTTTTTGGACCTTCAAAATCAAAATTAATAAATATTCGTAAAAGAAAAACGAAGGGAAGAAAGCAAAAAAAGAAAAAAGAAAATCAATTAATCCTTGCTTCAACTTCTAACACAATGCAAGCATAGACCAATTATGCCCTCGCAGCACACGTGCAACAATCATGATTCAAAGTGTATATCGTAATTCATTCTGAAAATGTCAAGATAAATAAATTTCCTGAAATTCTTATGGGCAAATGATATTTGTAAGATTTCAAGATTTTTTTAGTATTTTTAGGAAGATATTTGTAAAATTTTAAGATTATAGTAATGTTTTAGATTTTTCAAGCAACATGAGGAGAAAATTTTCAGTGATTTTCCCAAAATTATATTGTAAAATACAAAGAAATCGATCTGATACTCAGAATAAGTGACAAGACATAATAAATAATCGAAAAGAAAAGATAGATATTTAATGGAAAATTAATTAAAATGATTTGATATGTGTGCAGTGAAGTGCAGCAAGAAAGGCGGAGCTGAACTGAGGTTTCATGTGATGAAGTGAAATTGCATAAAGCTAATTGCATTCCATTCCAAGAGGACATCATTGTCACATGCAGATATATATATCAGAGATCGAGTACTCTTCTTTTAATTTCATATATATACAAAAAATATAATATAAATAATAAAGTGGTAAGTATATATAATTTGAAAAATAAAATGTGACAAAAGTAGTACGTATAGTTGTGGTTAAAAATCATGTTAATTTGACCGATCGACGTCCCTCCCGGCTCCCTCCTTAGGCCTTACTCCTAAATCCTAATTAGCTCATATATCCTAGCTAAGCTAGGTAAGTGAGTCTGTAGCCAGACGCAATAAACCAACACCCCATGCTTCCTATTTTCGGCTAAATGCCCTCTTTCTCTTCTTTATCAATGCACTTAATTCGATCTGTCCTTTAATTTGGATTTACAACGTACACATTTTAATAATTTCCATTAAAATGAGATGAGAAATATTACTTTAGATTATGTATATTAGGTTGAAATGCATGGGTCTTGAAAATTAAATTAAAGGGTTAGTAGGCAAGGGTTATTTAATATTTTGGCCGACCGGGTTGATAAATTAATTAATATTGTTGACTAAATGGTCAGAATTACGAGATCATATCATATATAATATCATAATGTAGGTCAATGTTAGTCTTTATGTGGGTAGTCTTGCATTAACTATAGCTGTAACTATATCACGATGAGTCTTACATAATTAATGTCACACAAATATTTGCATGACCAACATTTGCACGGTTAGCCATATATGATCTCCTAGTACTAGAACAAATTAATTATTATTATTTTATTTATACTTAGCATGTAAAAGTACTATCAAATAATAATTAAATAGAATATATCCAAAAAACACATGCAAAATTTTCACATTTATTAGGTGCATGGCTCCTTTATATGTTCACTAAAAATTATATTAAAAAAAGAAAGGGAAAAAGTTATGCAATTAGAGGCTTCCTAGCTATTTAAATTACATAAATATACTAGAACAAAAATTTGCCAATTAATTTCCTAAAAGAACCATTTAATAAAGGACCCTTTGCATAGGAGGTGCTTAAAAAAAACTTTCTAATAAGTGAAAGTAGAACATAATTAAGGTGGTTAAAAAAAGAATTGTTTAAAGGGAAAAAAGATTTTTAAAAAAATACTTTAAATAATAGAAGAAAATTAAAAGAACTAGAAGCTGAAAAATTACTACAGAGGCTTAAAAGTTCGCTAATTAACATGACTTTCAATATTGACTATTTTAAAACTAATACTAAAATGATTAAGATTAAATCAAAAATTAAATAAAGAAAATGGGTAGCTAGAATGGGATTGTTTATTTAATAGTTGTGTTAAGTACCTAAAGCAAAAGGGAAAGTTTAAGAAGAAAGCTGGCAAGAAAGATTAAGAACAAGTACTACTTTTGCCGCCCCAAAGTGGGAAGTAGTTTAAATGAAGTTTATTGGTATGATTATGATTAGCAAATTAAGGTTCTCTTAATCAGACAAAGTTATTGTTTTTCTTAGCGTAGTTATGCCTTTTCTTGCTTAACCTTAATCTCAGTACTGTCATTTCTTTTTCAAGAATTATCCTTGGTGGGACTTTCTGTCTGTCTCTCTCTCTCTCACACACACACAGTTTCCCTTTGTCCTTCTCCACTCTCTCTGACACACTGCTCGCTCTCTCTCTCTCTCTCTATATGGCGTAAACTTGATGCCTGATAGCAGTACAAGCAAAGCAAGCACCGCACTTTAATATTTTTTTCCCCTCTCTAAACACACTGAACAATTTTTCTTCTCTGTAAATTTGTTTTTGCTTTTTCTTCTGTCTCTCTCTCTCTCCCCTTTTTTTGGCCGCTCACTACTGCTATAAGCTCGTGTTTAGTGCTTCATTCACTACCCCAGACTGCAATAAACTCACTAGATCCCCCTTTGTCTCTCGCTCTCTCGATCTCGATATGATGATCTCTTCTTCTTCTTCATCAGCCCACTTATTATATTAATTTTCTTACCCTTAATCTAAAAAAATACCATATTTTCTGGCCTTACAAATGAAACCCTTTTCATTTACATCTTGTAAATCGCCATTGAAGAGGCCGTTTTAATTTTCAATTAACTTCCATGTGAAATTAAGCCGAGCTGAAGTTTATTGCAGTACTGTGAGTTATACTGTTTTAAGGGACAAGAACTATTTTTCATTTTTTCCTTATTAAAAAAAAAATTTGTTTTTATTACTTCTTCAATGTTGTTTTCTCTTACAACGTACCTCTGCTAACCTTTGGACATTGTTATTGTGTTATTTCAGGTAAAAACTGTGTTTGAGTTATGACCCTTCTCACCATCACTTTCCTTTCCAAGCAACATTGATAGAGAAGTTGTGATAAGAGAAAGACAGGTTTTATTTGCTCATTTTTTGAAGATCTTTAGCTATTATGGCATCATCCTCCGGTCTCAATATTTTCTTGTCTTAAAGACTAAAAGTAAGGTAAGGAAATGAGCTAGTACTTGTTCCAAACTCTTCTTTCCTTCCTCCTCCAATACAGCAAAAAAAAACTCTTATTTTCTCAAATTGATCCAGAGAGGGTAATATATTGGCTCTTAGTTTTGTTGTCAGTTAATTTTGCTTCTATAAGAGTGGACAATATTTTATTTAAATATACTATAAAAAAACTGGAAAAAGCACCTAAGATATCTTAAGTAGCCATCCATCACTTTTAATTTAATCATTTTTATGCCCTCTAATCCCCATCCTGTCCTGTGTCCAACTTTTGGTCTCCAAACAAGAAACAACATTAAATTAATCTTTTATTTTGAAAACAATTTAATTAATTAAAAGGCAAAAGAAAATGGAACTTCCAATTAGTCAAGAAGGTGATGATATGCCTATTGGCCCTATTCCACTCAACAGTACATATGGTGGGGGATCACATGCCCATGGTCATGGCCATAGTCCTCATCCTCATCCTCATCCTCATGTCCATGCACATGGACATGGCCACATCATCCATCATGATCATACCATCATCCCAGCTTCTTCAGCTGCAGCAGCACCACTAACAATAACAACAAACAATCATATCCCATCAAATGGGCCCACCATATCAGATGACGATGATGATGACCATGACAATATTCACCACCATCATCATAACATGGCTGTTCCGGCATTCAAGAAGATGATAAGATACCGAGAATGCTTGAAAAACCATGCAGCATCCATGGGCGGAAATGCAACTGATGGATGTGGAGAATTCATGCCGAGTGGAGAAGAGGGAACAATAGAAGCTCTCACCTGCTCAGCCTGCAACTGCCACAGAAACTTCCACCGGAAAGAAATTGAAGGTGACCCCCAAAACTCTTGCGAAATTACAAACTGCTACCATGGGAATGTGGTAAATCCGAGAATGCCTCGGAAACTCTTCATGGGCCATCATCATAAGCCCGGCTCGTTCATGGCGCCGGCTGAAGCTATTGGATACCATGCTGGGCTCATTTCTTCGAGACCCCATCAGATGATCATGTCGTACAACATGGGGGGTGGTGGAGGCGGAGGCCACCCCTCTGAGTCTGATGACCCGGAAGACGGCGGCGGCGGCGGCGGCGGCGGCGGCGGCGGTGGTGGGATGATGATGAGGCCGATTCAGAACAAGAAGAGGTTCAGAACAAAGTTTACTCAGGAACAAAAGGAGAAAATGCTGAGTTTTGCTGAGAAAGTTGGGTGGAAAATACAGAAACAAGAAGAAGGTGTTGTTCAGCAGTTCTGTCAAGAAGTTGGTGTTAAGAGAAGAGTTCTTAAGGTTTGGATGCATAACAACAAGCATAATCTTGCTAAGAAGAATCCTCAATCTGATCCTCAAAGTCAAAGCCAAAGCCAAAGCCAAGTTTGATTAATTAATTAAGGTGATGATTAATTAAAAGATGGGATTTTTCATTTTGGTGTACGTTTGGTAGCGGAAAGTATTAATTAATCATGGGCTTTTAGGGTTATTTATTTTAGTTGTGTTGACTTTTTTAATTTAATGTTTATGGGGATCAATGTGTTGGATTTGAGGCTGCAGCTTTGTTATGTCCTTGGATCTGCAATATTGCATTTAGGATCGGTCGGAGTAGTCTTTTTCTTGTTGTGTTTGATAATAATAATAGTGATGTAATATGTAGTTTAAGGAAACTTGCATGCCTTTATGGCTAGCTTTTGTGTAGCTCCTTGATTCCACTTTGTATGGAGTTTACACACTCTTCAAGGATATATATATATATATATATATATATATATATATATATATATATATATATATATATATATATATTAACTTATGCATGGATTTTATGTAGAAAATGCTTATATATATATATATATATATATATATATATATATATATCATGCTGCGCCATAGCTATTGAATATATATAAGGAGAATTACAACAATTATATGTTTTTATGAAGGTAGGTCAAATTAGCAATTGATTCTTTTAATTTAGAAATATTATTATCGTATAATTCATGATGTTCTCAATAAATATGTAATCTTTCCATAATATCCCTAGTTGGAACCCCAAGTGTAAATTAAATATTCCCGGATGATTTTACACATTTATTGAAATATCACTAATTGGGGTATTAAATTAGAATAATCAGTTTATAATTTTATCTAATTATAAGTACATGCAATACCATTGTGCCCCAAAAATGAAAAATAAAAAATAAAAAAATGAACACATGGTGCTGATACTAGGTATGTGTAGGCTAGGTAAGGTTACTTCCTATATTCTTTTTCCATCCTTTATTATGATAGGAAAACATAATGATTTGTGATAGTAGATCACATTGTCAAAAATCAACACATATCATGCTTCAATTTAGTGCCATAATCTGCACAACATCTATAATATTGTCAATGCACTAAATTTTGTAGCCTCTATCCTATAAATAGAAATTAAATCACCACTCTATTTGAAAATGATCTTTTGTGTCATCTAATTGGATTCCAAAGTCAAGCAGGCCTGTATCATATCTCCCTCCATTTCCACAATTTTTTAATAACTCATTTAAGAAAAATAATAATATATATCTGCATGTAATTATTGTAATAATAAAATTTAGCTCTTTTTTTTATAAACTAAACTATTATAAATTAAAATTTGGAAAAAAAAAGGAGCTAGCAAGTACATATATATAATTATTTCATGTTCTGAAAAGAGTGAGACCAAAACATAGGCCCACTAAAATGTATCTTCAAGTGTCAAATTTTTTTCCATTACATTTAAATTATATATGTTCCATCAAGGCATGCCCATGTCTCAGCTTTAATTTTTAACTAAAGCCATATATATATATATATATATATATACTCATGTCTTTTTCATTAATTAATATTATATTTTTTAATTTTCCTCACACAAAATTAGAAATTAAAGACAAGTAGAATGCTCATATATATGTATGTATAGTATTAGATTGTGGTCCCTAAGTATTTTTGCATTTAATTTCGCATCCAACTAACCAGTGCAGCTTCAACTACAACTGCAAGTGGTGTTGTACTATTTTTCTATTTTTTATTAGACTAGTAAAATGTTAAATTCTCCTCAGCTCATATTGATGGCAACTACGTTTTTAGAGATGCAAACTCCTCTATATATATTTGTATTTCTTTTTAAATATGCGATGATCATTGTCACTTCTCAAACCTATCGTACTAGAGGAGGGGAGAATTGAAAACAAATGCATTATTTAGTTTTATCAATATAAAAATGCATTACTTAGTCAATATTCGTACTTTTAGATTCCATACGTACAAAAGATACATATCTACAAATACAATACAATTTACAGTGTACGTACGGTCGGTCCATACTTGATCTTGAATAATTTTGTACTTGAAGATCGAATATATATCGTGATATAATTATTGCTTATCTGAAATAATATTGTATTTAAAATTAAATACCATAAATTAATTCCCTCGTCTATCATGCACCCAATTTCCCAAAGATATAAGTAAGTACCATATTTTGAAGACCAATTAAAAATAAATATCTGTACGTATTTGATTTCTTAATTCTTTCTTTTAATTTGTATATATGTGTGTTTGGAAAAGAATAAATGTTGTACGAAAATCGGAGCTGCTGCCTCCGCCCGCCCCTCATCTTCTTCAATTCTGCTCTGACTTTGAGGACTGGACATGATTTGTAGCGCAGGGCAGAGCAGATCAGAGCAGGATTTCAAAGGCTCAACTCTATGTACAAACAACCTAGTTTAAGTACCATTTTTATAGCTAGCTAGCTTGTCTCACTCTCTCATGTGTACGTCTCTGTAAAACACACAAAATATTTATTGTACTAACATATCACCTTAATTATTATTTATAATCTTTTATTTTACAAGCTAGTTTTATCACATGCAGCAAATACTCCACCAGTCTAATATCAAAATTATCATAATTATATATGTTTAGAATTTTGGTTGCACACTTAACTGATCAGATGGGTTTTTGATTGTATGAATTTTTTTTATGGATAAAATCCTATATATTCATTCCTACCTTGAAGTTGTTGCAAGAAGTTAGAAGTGGCATCTTTTGGACCGTTCACGAGCGAGCGAGCAGTCTCACTGTTTAGTACCAAATTTAATATACACAACACAAATGCGTGAGCTTAGCATGTACTACATACATCCTTTCCTTTCCTTTCCTGTCCGGTCTATAAATTTCTAGCTGCATAGTCATAGTGCTAGCTAGACTGCTACTGCTAGTGCTCATTCATTCAATTTTCACAAGAAAAAAGTAGATTACCAAAAGGGTTGAAAGTTGAAACTTGAAAGGCTTAACTATATTATTTTCTGGAAAAACGTATGGGCCCAAATTGAGATAAACGAATCAGAGAGAGAGAGAGAGAAGGGTAGTAACTAGTAATATGTATATATATATATATAGGGCCGTACGCCCAAGTGCTGCACCATTCATCACACCTCAAGACTTTGAGAGAATCGATATGGAATTCCATACTCTGCACAACGTCTAATCTTGTGCTCCAACATCAAAACCTTCTCACGTAGGTAACTTTGTGCACCAATTACAAATACAGATAATTACACTTATATCCCCTATTCAGGATAAATACAACAACACTCCTTCGACTATTTAGAATTATAGATAGACCCCCTCCAAATCCTAATAGAATCCTAAAAACATAAACAAAAAGTTGCGGAATTACTAAATTCGAATTTTTTGCTGACATAAACCCTAACACTAAAGGAATGACCTAAGTGTAACAGAATCATAATCCGGGGATTGTTTCTGTAATTTTCAATAGTGGAGGGAGTCTTCTTATATTTTTCCCTATGTCGAGAGGTGTAATTGTAATTATCCCTTACAAATATGAAAATCCAGTAATCCACTCTTAATTTTTGATATATATATCCTATTTTGAAACACAGCTTGTAAACTAGAATATTTATTGCTTATGGGGTTTTGAACTGCACCTCGTACAATACATTAAAACAAGAGCACCAATAAATGAGTCCATGAGAATGAATAGAAGCAAAACAGAGAGCTATAGGGAAATAATTTACTGTCGCATTCACATTTCAAGATGCATAAATTATGCTGGTAATTGATTGAGAACGACATATTAACAAAGAGAGACATCTGTCAAATCATGTAAGGAAACCATGTGCCACAAAATATAAACTGGAGGGAAATTATGATTCATCAAAACTGAATATACATTTAGAGAATAGTTTTAGACTGTTTTGAGGCACAGGAAAGGTGGTCATGTATAAAATAAGACAACATTACATTAGATATTATAGACAACACAACACACCCATATGACCTGGCCTATCTCCTTCCACCATTGATCTTCTCGCCATATCTCCAATGCTCTAAAAGGTCTTACACATCAGCTCTAAGACCACTACCAAATTTTTGTTAGTGTCCCATATAGAAAATTGGTTCTATGTTACAAGGAAAATGCTTTTCCCTGCTTTTGTCACAGCACTGCTGCAGCTTGAGTCAGTCCTAAGACAAACGGGAGCTCTTCCAAATCCGTCCCCAAGTTCTTATGGGATACTTATCTAACCAAGTCACATAGTCGAGCTCTGCCAGGATTAAGTAGCGATTCTGACATTACCCACCCCTGAAAAAACATTAAACTATTAGCACTGTAAACTATAGAACCCAGGGCTCGCTTTGGGACTGTGTACTTGTCTTCAGAACTTTGGAGGGTTAGGAAAACAAACTTCTGCTTATTTTAAGCAGAACTAGAAGCTAGAAGCACCTAGGGACCAACTTTTACTTTCAACTTCTAGCTTCTAGGTTTTTTTCTTAATAAATGGAAGTTAGTTTAATCCAACTTTTTACAACTTCTAAGTATTACTAAAGCTTCTCCAAAAGCATCTTCAAAAGCATAAGAGTTTGCAAATACCCACTTTACATAATACAATTCATGCAGCACATCTGGTACAATTCCACAGTAGATATGAAAACATCGGTATTTACTACGCATTTTTACTTGATATAGGAGATTTTATCACGCATTTTTTAAGTTCATTTCTTATATTAAAAAATATCAAGTGAGCCGCAATCTGGCAAAGAGCCATTTTGAAAGAAAAAATTGCCCTTATATCTACTTTTCAAGATAGTTTCAAGTTACCTGTTCTTTAGCTTTGCTTTTAAAAGGCACATATAAGGCTGAAACCAGCTTATACGATTCGGCAACATGAGATTGAAGATCGCCCAATGTAGGCAGTACAGCTGAAGGATCATGTTCTTGTTTTCTAGAGGAAGGCAGGCTCTGAGTGGAAGTATGGATGATGTGAAGCAGCACATGAGCCTGTAAGACAATGTGAATTTAGGCAAAGCATTGAAATTATCGTGTGTTAAAACATCAAGATGTCCGTATTCTTACATGAAAAGCTGCTTTCAATATGTCATCAGACTTCGCTTGATCCTTGAACAAGGCATAGACATTGCCCTTGGAAGGATTATATGTTACAATGTAGTGTTCTTTCTGTTAAAGAAAATCAATAAGCAACTTGTAAGTGGGGATTGTATACAGTTAAAGAGCATACCGACATAAATCACAACACGCAAATGCAAGTTCTGAATATAGCAGAATCAGAAGAGGGTAAGCATATAGCTTGACCAATGAATATATTTTCCATAACGAGTAGTATACCTCGAAAATGGGCTCCAAAGAAAGATATGAATTAGGGTCTTGGAATGCATCTTTAAATCTTGGCCCTGCAAAAAGAATAATTTATTTTTCATCAACCTCTCTCTGTGTAAAGGGCATAACAGCCGGATCAAAATCACGGTGTGTGTGTGTGTGTGTGTGAGAGAGAGAGAGAGATGTGCCAAGAACAATAGGTCTGTGTTGTTTCCATGGTGGAGTGAAAATATTTTCCATTGAATTTCCCTCTTGTAAGCTTGGAACTCGCCCTGGAAAACGAACCATACAACAAACTGAAGTTCAGGCAAGATAGTAATTTATTTTCCCAAAAGAAAATCTTGTTCTACTTCCTCTCCAACTTAGTAGGAAAAGCAAATTCATGATTTAGTAATACATAATCTTGCTACGCAAGCTCTCGAATTTTCAATCCTTCCTCTCTTTCTTCTTTGACCTATTCTTCCCACCCCACCCACCCATGTTATAGCAACATCGTTAGGACACCTAGGTTATCTAGAAAAAGAATAAAATAGAGAGAATGAAGAAGCACTGGTGAGAGAGAGGACGAAAACAAAGAAAATACACTCCCACCTGTCTTCAGGAAGGATTCTACTGCCACAGTAAATCGTGCGCGGTTTAGTGTATGCAGAACAACTGATTTCACCTGAAAGGTTATTTTCCATGCAGTTTTAATCAATACTTAAAGACAGAATAATGTGGAGTTGTAAAAGGAAAACAAGGGAATGTTCACATCATCCAACCTCTTGATAAGAGCTCATCACATATCCACAAGAGAGCAGAGCAAATGTGGTGAACAAGGATGGATTTCTTTTAGCGATCATTATGCTGAGTCCAGTTCCAAGCTACAGAATAGAGATATCTTTAATTAGACCAAGTCAAAGACAGGGGAAAAAAAATGAAGACAGACCACAATCTTGGTTGTGTCTTAGAGATCAATATTTAAGAAAGACATTGAACTCAGTAAACATTTCAAATTTATAACCAACATAATGTTAGATTTAAGTTTGAATGTAGTGTTATTCTTGTCATCATTATGAAGCCCTTTTTTCAGAAAATGCAGCTTATACCATGTATGGTGAAGTTATAAAATTTTGAGTGACAGATTTTATTGGTGAAGTCAAATTTAACTTTAGAAAATAGAGATGGTAAACAATATATCTTGATTGAACAAGCGTACCAGATCAGCAATGTTCCCAACACATTCTCCCTTGGCTGTTACATCTCCTATATTTTCTCCTTTAGCAAAGGCTTTGTAGATTGGTGTTCGAGTTGAAGTTGATGTCACAGCAGCAACATTCTATAAACAAACCAAGATGAAAGGCATGAAGTTAGTTCTCCAGCATTGATATGTACTTAGAAGTGAATAGGGTATTGATAGGTGACAATACCTTAGCTACATTGGCAGCACATGCCAGCGGAAGAAATAGATGCGGAACAGCAGCAGTTGCCAACTCTACTCCAGCTCCTAACTCCATTAAGAGATCACCAGTAAACCTAAGCTGAATGAAGTTCGATATATGAGAAGCTAAAAAGAATTGAATTTGAAGACATAATGAGGCTCTAATCACTCTTCATTAAACAATCTAGTACCTGTTTTAAATCATAATCAAATTTCTTTCCTTGCCGAGCAAAAAGCATCTTCCCAATCCGCCCAGCACCATCCTATATTTATCCATTTCGCACATAAAATTAGATCCATGTGAATTTAACACTTTACTCAAAAGTGGATGCAGAAAGAAGTATTTCCTATGTCAGGTAACATAACATATATTCCTTCAAGAACAAGAGTTAGCTCAATCCTGATTCCTGAACGACTTTATTTGATCATTCCGCGTAAATAATGAGATTTCATACATCAGTGTAGGTAACAATCAATTTCTGCTACAACAGTTGTCGTAATATATCCCAATTGTAGAAGCTTTCAGGCACTTGTGACTTTGTCAAAGGACATGGCATCTTTTGATAACTCGACTAAAACCTCAAAAAGTTGTATAAGCTCGACCTTTTACAAATCAAGTACTTCATAACAAGAAACTAGCTCATGTTAGTTCTGATGCATACCTTGAGAATCCAGTTGATAGCTACAGCACCTGGTGCGGATGTATTTCGGGCAACTCCAAGTGAACTAAGGAGTGATTGTGTTGTGAAGACACCCATTGCTCCACCAAAGAAGTGCTACAAGCAAAACAACATCAGTATCACCATACTGGGGCAGCTGGAAAATAAGTAGAATTGCAAAAGCATTTAAAGCTGCATAGAAGTGTATTATGATACCATAAATATATTAGACGAGTACCTTTAAAGCTCTCCATGTCATGTAAGGCACATAAGAAGGTGTAACGCTATCGGGAAAGCCTTCTGGAACGACATAGGACCTTATAAATGTCACAAACTCCTGGGACACATAAACAACATATGACCAAGTAATTAGGACAGACATTCATTCATGAACAAAGATGTTCTTAGTGTTATGATCAGGTTCACTGTCTCCAGTATTTTTCTTTCTGGGTATTTATACATTGGCTTGGCGGGTGTGTATTTATGTAGCCTCACAGAGATGCATCCACCTAGAAATGTTATGGTTAATATACCTTCATTTATTTGTCTATCTAATGGTACAACGCCGCTCTCTGCTTAATGTTAATCCTGATTTAGTCACTGGACCACACTCCACAGTTTTAGCTGCAAATCTGTTTAACTAAGCTTATTATTATCAGACACGGCTGCCTACAGTGATCAAAAGTATTGTTGTCCATGTGATATAATTACTCTCACTAAAATATATTCACTGCACGAGCTAAACTGATTTGCTTTCTTTTTAAAAGCAAAGGAAAGGCCAGGCTCAGCTAGTTCTTCGACTTTCTATCTTTTTCCTTACTGATCTTTCAGTTAGTTCCAGAACAAAATTCTAATTAATTACATTATAAGACTAAATCAAATAATAAATGTAAGGGGCAAAACTCGCTTTTGTAATGCATGATTGTGCTTAGAACAGCAATCAAAACCGAAATACGAAATATCGAGATTAGAGAAAATATACAAATAACATTTAACAGAGATTACTGACATCAACTGGGGCTTGAGGAGTCTGTAAACTGACAGCACGAATAGAATTCTTCTTCAACTGCTTGGAAGCACGAGCCCTGACGCTACTGTTACCCTCAGCGAAGTATTGCCACCGTCTGCCATCGATCTCCTCGCAGCATATCATCCTCAAGCTCGAATCGAGAAACTGATCCTCCACGATGCCACCGAAGCTCGAGTCCTGCAGCAATGTCCCATCCTGAGACGGCGCGGACGAGGGCGGAGGCGCCGAGGCAAGGTTGGCGCTGATCCGAAGCGTCTCCCGAACGAGCAGGCGCGTGTCAGATGATGTCAGGGTTTGGGAGGCCGAATTGGAGGGGTTCTTAAGGTTCATTGCTCCCAAACAAAGGGGGAATTGGACAATCAAATGATGGAGAGCGAAACTGCTGCGATACGATGTATATATATGTGCGTGACTGAGTGTGTGTATTGTATATATATATATATATATATATAGAGAGAGAGAGAGAGAGAGAGATAGGAAGAAATCTGCAAAAGCTATATTTAGGTGAACTGAAGGGCGTTTGAAGAGTTGTGGTTTTATTGTTAAAGCTCTTCTCTTCTTTCTGTCCTTCTCTCCCTGAGAGAGAGAGAGAGAGAGAGAGAGAGAGAGAGAGAGAGAGGGGCACAGCCACAGGTGGTGTGAGAAGGATGTATTTCGATGGGGAGGGGGTTTTGATGGGGTGACGAGTGGAGGCACGAAAAGAGGGTGATACGGATACGCGTGAGTTAGCGATGTACACGAAACGTTTCTGAGTTTTTTTTGTGTCAGCTCAAGCTGGATCAGAACTTTTTTATGAAAATAACATGATTTTTTGCTTGTTGAGGAAAGGAACTTATGAGATTTACTTATTTTTCTTTTTTTTCTTTTAAAAAAATGTACTTTATAAAATTTTGGAATAATTATGAATTAAAATAATATTTTTCTGAAAAGTATCGTTTTCAAGTGTATTGGATTTCTAGAAATTTTTAATTTACTATTAAATTTAAATAGAAACAAATTTGAAGGTTGAAATACCTTATAAAGACATGTTTTTGCCTTATATGTTATAAGTAAATTAAAGTTTATTTATAATAGTAAAAAACAATATTTCTTTTAGCCAAACACTTAATTATTTTGTGTTTTCCACCTTTTCTTTCAAAGTTTCCTATTTTTACTATACTAGTTTTTTTAACTTTAATTTTTACTTTTAACTTCTCTAAAAACAATAAAATTTACAAATACCCCATATTTGTTCAAATTCTACCCATAATATCAATATAATAATACCAAAGGTTAATTGGTTTGGAGTCCATATAACTTATGTATCGAGCAATTGAATTGAGAGGGTCACCATTAATTGAGCTTCTGCAGTACCCAAGCTTGGAAAAGATCCGGTAAAAAAATAAAAACAAAAATATCAATAAAATAATATTATTGTTGCGTGATTGAATTAATTTAATCGATATTAAAGCATTTATAATATATTTGTTGTGTGATTAATTTGATTCTTCAAATCCAGATTGAAACTTCCCGAAATAATAAATTAGGGAATCAAATTTCATGACAATAATCTTATTTCACTATACAGTTGTTTGAATAATCTCTTAGACTTTTCTGATAATGAAATTATTATAATGAATTTGTTGATATAATACCAAAAAAAAAATATATGAGACATTATTTATGTGGATAACAGGATAAGACTAACATAATTTAAAACTTTCAATAATACACATCAACAATTGAAAAGGCACAAAAACAGAAGACTTGCATAATTGTCTGCTCTTTATTCAAACCACAAATTAGTAAAATAATTTATAAATCCATTATCATGGGACACCTCAACTAAAGTTATGTAATACATATTTAATCATATGAAAGTTGTGTGCCAGATTCGGAGGTGGTAGTCAATTTGATCGAGAAAGCCAAGGTGACGTATCACTCATTAAGTTACATTATTGAGAATTGTAGGAGATTTTTTCACCTCTCTTAGAATTACAAGCTTGAATAAATTAGAATGTAAAGAAACAGTTGCTCCAATGCATTAGCAAAGCTGGGGCATGACATTCAAAATATTATTATTTATACTAATGAACCACTGTTTGGGATCGTTGATTGTATTAGGATGAATATGAACTTGGACTAATTTTGCTTTGTCATTTGGCTCAAAAAAATAAATAAATAAATAAAATGAAGTTGTGTGCAAGCCGCCGTGACGTGAGTTTAGCATAACCCTCTAATCAGGAGTCAATGAGTCGGACACGTGACTAGGTAATGTTTGGCCATAACTTTATATTGAGAGAGAACGAACATTAATCACTTAATCACCAACTTGACATGAGCACAGCACACAAAGTTGGTTATCAAACTCCGGATGGAATGCAACTACTAAATTATACTTACTTTGCGGCTCTCAATTAATAGTTTCAACAAGAAACACAAGTATATTAATTTATTTAGTTTGCCTAGATTATTGAAAGTTTTGGTGAGTTAGGTATGTAGTAACATTTTTTAGATGAGATTATTTATTTTCACATCAATTTTTTCAAAAAAAATATAATTAATAATGTTCGGGATATATATATGAAGAACCAAGATTGAAATTGTTAGTTGCTTAAAAGAAAACGGAAAAGTTTAAGAACTATTTTACTTACTTAAACTGAATAATCAATAAATTTAGTTATAAATATATTAATAATTTATAATATAACTAGTCTAGTGTTTACTATAACAATTCTTTTGGAGTTTGCACAAAAAAAAAAAAAAAAAATCTTTTGGATTAATTCTACATTAATTGTCATTGAAAAAAATCACATAGCTAATTTAGCTTAGTGTGGGCAGTGCACACACCCTATATAGTTTGGAGTTTGGACCGATTCGGCAGAGATATAAGATATTGGTTGGTTGACATGAGTTAAGGCAGACTACTAGCTAATAGCCTATTTATCAGCTGGATTTATTCATCAGTCCATGAAAATTCCATCACACCCACCCACTGGACAGTTTGGTCTCATAGTTTCTTGTTTTTCTGAAAAAACATAAAGATGATGTTTTTTAGTAAATTATTATTTTCTCAAATAAAGAATCCCGATCGAGTAAAATAAATACATAAATTTTGTCATATTACTTTGAATTTGTCCAGCAAAAGATCATGCATGTCAATATTCAAATCTATATTATAATTTTGGAATGTAAGCCAACAGCTGAAAATGAACTGATAACATACTAATTTTAGACGTGCGTACGTGATCTTTCTAGATTTTAGAAAATAAGAAATACCTTTGAACTTTGAACCTATCATACAATTCTGCATAACTTATACATAATTTAGTGGATCTATTTTCATAAATTATAAAAGAACTTCCTAAAATTGCATTTTAATACCAAAGAAAAAAGGCTCATGAAATACTGATTATTAGCCTAATGAATTATGAATAGTAGCCAAAAATCCACTGACCTAACCTAATAATAAGGCGGAGGGAGGTCATGTGACTAATAAATTTGGATTTATTGAATAATATATTTATTTCACCCTGCTTAATTTGATTACTGTGATAGTTTAGGCTTAATCTAATATATTGATACTTAATTATTATTAACTACCCTCTATAAAAAAAATAAAAAGAAAAGAGAAATGAACGGTGTATATGGAGGCTAGTGACCATGACCTTGGTGTTGCTGAGGAGGATTGGAGGATTAGCTCAGGCCACCAAGCCCAACTTGCACGTTGCAGCTATACATATTCAGGGGCCCATCTATCAAAAGAAAAAAAAAAAACAGGGATAGGAAATGGATTAATTACAGATAGCCTCCTAATAAGATCCATTCATTACAACTAACCCCCTGCGAGTTTGAAATATTACCTCTGAGAATCCATCCAAGCCAAATTTATAAGTAACATTTCAAAGTCACAGGGGATTAGTTGTAATATTTGTCAAACTCGTGGGTGGTCTAAAGTAACATTTCAAACTTATGGGGAGTGATTTGTAATATTTTGAGAAGCTAGGTGTAATTAACACGAAGAAAATAGATTCTAGGGTCCCACAAATCTTGTTTTTTCTTCATAGTGGCTGCATTTGGACATCAAAAGTTCAAATTGTTCAAACTCATTTATGATGACACTCACTCTTGGTAACATACTAACATGTATCATGATATGCCTAGCTAGTCAGTATTGTATTTTTTCGACAGCATTTGAATGGATATGAGCCGCTAAATCCCATCGAACTATTGTGTTTTTAGTTCATTTCATAACATAAATATGGTTCACTTTGAGAATCTTGAACTATTACATTGTTGGCTTTGAGAACGACACAAGTTTGGTGCTTATTCGGTTCACATATATCAAAAAGTGTGCATCTAATATATATTACTTAACATCAAATAATCGTGATTTTAAAATGGTTCGACCAAAATAAATAATGTGCCTTTAATAATCTCATTATTTAGGTAATAACATTAGTAAAATCTAAATAAATAAATTCACATAATATACTGTAAACCTCTATTTAATTGATTTAATGCATAAAAAAAATTATAGGCCTAATATAATAGTTTCTAGCCATAATTTTGGGCAAAAATTGAGGTTGGAATGAAAAATAATGCATGCCAGCATTTTTTTTAGCCAATTAAGGGCATTTTAGACATTTAGTAACTAAATTCACTATCTTATTCTCAGTCAACGCGCGTGTAGTTATAAAAAAGTTCGTAGGGTTTTTTCAGCAAATTATTTTAAAACACAGGATTTTTATAGCTACTTTGTATATAACAGGGTATTTTTGGCTCATTTCTCATAACACAGGGACTTCTATAGCAAATTTCCCTATTTTGGGAAGTATGTGGAAAATCAACTTCTACCTATTTTAAGCATACATAAATTATAATTTAGAACTGTTCAATATTTTCTACAAGTTTACTTTTTACTTAAATTTCTTATAAACAAAACTTCTTGTAAATACCCGCTTAAAATTTCGACTACTTTATCAAGTCGACGAATTATCAGCAGGCAGTTAGGATTATATGCATTCTATCTAGAATCATTTTTCTTACTACATTATAAGGAAAAAGACATTTTTTTTATTGTTTTTCTTGTACTTTGTGTATTCCAAATTTTAATAAAAAATGTTTTTTTTTTTTTTATAATCCTCAAAGGAAAAACACAACAACAAAGCAAAATTATTCCAAATGCTGAAAGATCTACTGAATGTTTATAAAGAAAAGATACTTTTTTTTATGTTATGTTGAACTTTGTACATTTCAAATTTTAATTAAAAATGTATTTTTTTTTTTTTTTTTTATCATTCTCCTAATTATTCCTTTATCTTGGTATTGCTACCTTGGTTGTCCAAGCTTGGATTTGAAGTGGACAAACTTCTAGATGAGAAATAAGTTAAGCCTTGTAAGCCCAATGAAAAAGTCATAGCCACGAGTAAGCCCAATGGAAAAGTTAACAAAATAATGAGTTTATGGAGTTAGGTTGTTAAATATTTATTTAATTAAATTTATATTAAAAATAAAGAACAAACAAATTTATAAATTAATTATTATATTCGACGATAATAATGGATTCCCTACAATATTCTAAAAATATTAATATATTTTGTAATAAAATATTATGTTGCTCTATCAAAAACTATTTTCCTTTGTAATAATTTTTTTGTCAAATGTACACAAATAATTCAATCATTGTCATTGCAAGAAAGTTGAATTCAGATATGCACATTAGGAGTAGTATCTGATATTATTTGATAGTCATGGGAGCAAACTAAATGATTTTCCTTTGTAATTTTTGAGATTATATTAATATAAGGGATGTTACGGACAACTTGTTTTAACAAAAAAAAAGAAAAAAGAAAAAAAACAAACAAAATTTATTATTGCATAAAATTAGAATTACTTTTTTTAGATATATGTGCTTAGATAGTACATGAAGGTTTCCTAATTACTACAGTATTGAATATAAAATTAAAATAAGTTCAGATATGTGATTATCAATGTTCAAACAATCCAAAGATATTTAAAATAAATAATCCGATAAATTGAACATCATTTTCAAAGAAAAAATTGAAAAAAGAAGCTCCAAAACGCAAAATATCGTCCCTAAAAACTCGTCCTTTAGGTGAAGGAAAATTGAGAAATTAGTACCACCGGACTGGAGCCCACTGTTCAACTGAGTGTATGCTGTATAGTGTTTACAAAAGTGTGAAGCGGCGGCGGCAGCTGCAGGAGCGCCAAAAATGTCTGCGTTATTGCGATACTCTACGTCCAAGCTACGCTGCATAACCACCAGAATCGCCGTCCTCCTCTCCAAACCATACTCAAGCTACCACTCTTCCTCTGCCAAAACCCTACCAACGACGCCCCTCTTCCAGTCATACCGTACGCCACTCTTTAATCCGTTGAAGCTAGGTTTCCAGGAGCGGCGAAAATGGGAGGGAAGTTCGGACAGCTACGATCAAATCAAGGCGGAGGTCGATTGCCCTCGCTGTTCGAAACCCATGACCGTGCTCTTTTCCAACCGTCCGCTGTCTATCACCGCTGGCGAGAATGGAATTTATCAGGCAGTTAACATGTGCTACAATTGTCGGACGGCTTTCTATTTCAGGCCGTTCAAGCTGGAGCCGCTGCAGGGGAGTTTCATTGAGATTGGGAGGGTTAAGGGTGGGAGAGAGAACTATGGGGATATGGAGGGGAATGGCGCGGGGAAAATTGGGAAGAACGGGCCTAAAATTTGGGAGAAGTTGAGGTCCTATGGTAGAGGTGAAAATAGTGAGAAGAATGTTGATGGTGACGGTGATGGGAATTGTGATGTGGAGGAGAGTTTCGAAGGAAGGAGTACTGGGTTCGTGAAAGAGGTGGCAAACATAGGGAAAGAGTTGCCTACACCGAAGGAGATATGTAAGGTGCTCGATGAGTTTGCTGTTGGGCAGCAGAAGGCAAAGAAGGTTAGCTTTTCTTGCTGGATTTGCGTTAAAAACATGTTTCAATTCCAATTTATGCAATTTTAGTTTCTGCTAGATAGTGCGACAATGGATGAAGATATTTGTGGACTTTTCTGCGAATAACTCGCATGAATTCTATAGTGATGCCTCATATTGTTGTTTATTTGATTTTTGGTTAGCTATCTCACATTATGAAGGTTGAGTTGTAAACTGCAATTATACAACCTTGTCATGCTTCCATTTTAGCAAATAAGTGGCACCCTATTTGTGTGTGTGTTTTGAACCTCATCATGGGCGTTTTGCAATTGAATTCATGTTATTTGGAAATTGACCATGATAGGATGCATATTGTTTGAATTTGAAGCGCTACAACTATTCTCTTAACCTGTTTTTGACATAGCTTATGAATTAATTGAAACACATGCAAGATCTTTTTTGCATAATACTTAGCCTCGTTTATTTTCGATAAGAGATGCTATGAGAACACACTTCTTTTTGAAACTTAATCCTATGAATTTGCTCCTTTTCTTGGTGAGCTGTTTGACAACTGGATCGAATTTTGGAGATAAATTACTTTATTTATATGACAGGTGCTTTCTGTCGCTGTTTACAACCACTACAAAAGAATCAATCATAGCTTGGTGCAGAAAGAGTGAGTCATATATTGTTGTTTCGAAGAGAAATCACATGTGTTAGCATCAAATGTTTTCACTTGCTTTCCTTAAGATATTGCAGTATTTGAATGATTAATATGTTATATTTGGTTCTAGATTAGCATAAATACATATTACACAATTAGTCGGCACTTGTTCATATTCGTTCTTGCTAATTTTGCTTTTCGACTAATACCTAAGTTTGCATAATATGTTAAAGACGTTTGATTTCATTTTACCATCAGGACAGGTGCCGAATCTGGCCATGCTGAACTGGACTTTTGCAGTAATGATAGTGTTGAGCTGGAGAAGAGCAATGTCTTATTGATCGGCCCAACTGGCTCAGGCATGAGAATTTAGTGAAACCAGTTTTGGTTGGCGTAGGAAGTTAGTTGTTTTCTTTATAGGGTTCAAAAACCAATTTTTTGGCGCCATCTGCTCTAACTTATGCGTCTCTCCTTGATTCAAGGACAGGGAAGACACTGCTCGCTAAAACACTAGCTCGGATTGTGAATGTACCTTTCATCATTGCTGATGCCACAACATTAACACAGGCAGGCTTGATTTAGTTTAGTAACATATCTTGTTCTTGAACACTTGTTATCATGTGAATATGCCTATGTAGTATTTGCTTATTGAAGCCAACTTTTCTTACTAGTTTCTCCCCTGAATATGTGTGTGTCTCCAGGCTGGTTATGTCGGGGAAGATGTGGAGTCCATACTGTTCAAATTACTCATGGTAAGTATATTGAGTTTTATATGTATCATTGAAGACACAAAAGAAAAGAAAAAACTCTGAGTTTCAAATGTGTATGTAAGCTCATATATTTTGCATATTTGCTTATGTACTCAGATTTTGGTTTAAATATGTCTCGAGACTTGCATATGATTTAAACCACGAGTCATAGTTTGGTGCTACAAGTAAAAAGTGCCATCAGAAATATTTGATTACCTTCGTCCTTCCTCCCTTCATGGTTCCAGTATAATATATTGCCTCCCTATTCTGTCCATTCCAGGTTGCTGACTTTGATGTCGAAGCAGCTCAGAAAGGAATCGTGTACATAGATGAAGTTGACAAGATAACTAAGAAAGTATGGCAGAGTTTTAATAATTTCATTCAGTAATAAGGTAGAGCTAAATTTTGTTGTTTCTTGATGAACTTTTTCCTTGGAAGCTCTTTGCAGACTGAGAGCTTGAACGTTGGTAGAGATGTATCTGGAGAAGGTGTACAGCAAGCACTACTAAAAATGCTGGAAGGAACTGTGAGTCATTTATTTTTGGCCGTTTTCTCTCTATCATTTTTATCAACTTATTGTTCCTTTGAATTGGAGGAATGAAAATAATGCCTTTTGCATTGAGCTCCCTGTTCTTGTGTTTGTATCTGCTTCCTAACTCCCTCATACATTTAATTGTCAGTTAGCTTTTCTTTTGGGCAATTTGAATACTTTCCTTTTTATGCTGAACTGATAACCTGTCATCTTTGACTAGATTGTAAGTGTCCCTGATAATAGGACACCGAGGCATTCACACCGTGACAACATTCAAGTAAGCAGAAGTTGAATTTCTATTTTTGTTTATATTCTGGTATCATGCTCTTGGATGTCTTCACCTTGATACCTTCTCCCATTAGCTGCTTTCATAATTCATTCATATTGTTTCAATTTGCTTTGTCTATATGTCTTGGTTTTTCTGTCTCAATATATAAGCAGTGCATTTAATTGAAGATAACCATGCTATATCTTAATGTCAACAAAGTATCCCTTTGTTTTAGTTGAAAATCCAAAAGGTTATGTGAAGTTTTTATTTGAGAAGTAGACAGCACAAACTTGAATTGTTTACTTTCCCACTTCAGTTTTATATGAACACCATAGTTTGCTGAATACTCTATACTCCGAGAATGTTTTGTCCTTGGTTGGATTTGTTTCCTACAGTTTTCTATTGGAAGCTAAAAACGCCAAAAGAGTATGACCTTAGTTTGGAGACACCAAATGAATTGGAGGAAGGAGAAAGCAAGTGGGTTTCAAATGAAACTATTGTGTTAAATGCAAGTTTTAATTGTGAAAAATTGGAACGAACATGAGAGATGAGTAAAGTCTGGATGCTTTTGATTCCCTTTGAGTTGACTTTGCCCCTCTGTTTATAAAGGTGTTTAGTTAGACTCAAAGCATTCATGTTTCCTATTCATGTTTTCTAAATCTGATCACACAATAAAGGCTTCAATACTAGTGTTTGGCATTGACTTACTTATGTTGATATAATCTATTTGCACATAATTTTTAGCAATCCATTAAAGTTGACTGTGATTCACAACTAGGACACATAAAATCTTTGACCAATTAAGGTAGGAGGCCGATAATGAATTGCAGTAATTTTGCTTTTGTAAGAGGAAATTTGCTCTGGGATTATCACACTGCACGTACTTATTAATTCATTTGTTGGAATCTTAATCTAATCCTTCCATGCTTGATAAGATTAGTTTAATTTCTAAAATAAATGTTAAGTTCTTAATTATATATTGACCAATCACCATTATCGATAAGTGGATCGAAAATATGTATATATTTTTCTAAATCTTGAACTATAGGAAATTAAATTGAGATTAATTAAAGTTTCTTATGATTAGCTGTTTGGTTGATGTAAATGAAATTTCGGAGACACTATAGGTTAAATATGGATAATATATGCTAAGTGTTGCATGGACCTAAATGAAATTATTAGCAAAATTAACTAATTTTTTATTAGTCTGGTGGATATGTTACAACTAGATATTAGTAGTAGAGAATATTATTGGATGAAAAATGTAGGTGATCAAATTATAAAATTCTACTTATATTATCTAATTAGTTAGTATATATATAGGATTACGGATTTTGTTTGACTGTTTATTACACCAATATCAATTGTTCTGATAATATTCTACTTATGGTGTTTCCATCTCCTTTGAGTGCATGGGTAAATGAAGTATCAAACTGTCACTTTACACCTAACCAAGCTTGATATCAATTGGTAGTAGATAGTAATTTTATTAAATTACTTTATAACCTCAATATCAAATTTATATTTGATTTCGCTATCTTTATCATCTCGGAAACTGATTTTTCTTCTATTTCCTTGCTGTTTGGCAGATCGATACAAAAGATATCCTCTTTATTTGTGGTGGAGCTTTTATTGATCTCGAGAAGACTATTTCTGAGAGGTTGGCCAAGTTTTGGTCTAAGCTTCTGATTGGGGGATCTATTAATATGTGGATATTTATACCTTTTTGTTGTTTTTGTCTCAGACGTCAAGATTCCTCAATTGGTTTTGGAGCACCTGTTCGCGCTAATATGAGACTTGGTGGATCGAATATTGCTGCAGCTTCATCACTATTGGAACATGTGGGCCATGACTTGGATGTTTTAAACATTTTATTTTTCGTGTTTTTAACATTGTCCATTATATAAACCGAACATTGTTCAATAACCTTTGACTTGTATCTTGATATTTCCTGGGAAATTGTCTGAAGATTGTTTTTGGCATTGCAGGTAGAGAGTGGTGATCTTACTGCATATGGTCTGATACCAGAATTTGTTGGGCGGTTTCCTGTTTTAGTGAGCTTATCAGCTCTTGATGAAGACCAACTTGTGCAGGTTTGCTTATTTTTTCGCTCATTAATATAATAATCATCTTCTGCCTCTTATGCCATATGCTTGGAGTTACTATTTTTTTTTTCTAACTTATCCTATCCCATATTAATTTAAAGTTCTTTGGTCTTTAGGTTCTTACCGAGCCAAAGAATGCCCTGTGCAAACAATACAAGAGGATGTTCAGCATGAACAATGTAAGCTATGATTGGCAATTTTGTTCATAAGGCATTATCCTAACTCCTTTATATAGAAGGGTCTTTTGTATTCTCGCTGATGAATCAAGTTACAGGCCAAGTTAGATTTCACAGAGACTGCATTGAGATTGATTGCAAAGAAAGCTATAGCAAAGAATACCGGTGCACGTGGTTTGAGAGCCATATTAGAGAATATTCTGACCGAGGCCATGTTTGAGGTAAGCAAAAGCTCGTGCTACTCATTTCTATTATTTCAGATACTTCAACATAATTAAAGGCATGTGCTGATAAAGAAAGCAGTCAAACTACAAAATACTTGTAATTGACTTGTCATCTTATCAATAAATATGCCGGTATTATTTGATAAATAGGGTCAATTACATCTATACCCCTCCCAGGATTGCAATATTGCTGACAGTATCTGCAAATTTGAAACAACTACGAAGTACAAACCACTCTCTAATTTTTTTTTAGAATTACACAAACCATCCCTGAGAATTTGGAAGAAATACAGAACCACTCCTTAAGATCGGGTGGTGTTTGTATTTAAATATTTTTGGTACTAATTGTAATGCATTCATATCACTTTGTTAATTTTGATATTAAGGTTCCTGATGCAAAATCGGGGAAGGATACAGTTTTGGTTGACGAGGAGGCTGTAGGTGAGCCAGATACACCTGGGTGTGGAGCTAAATTGCTTACTTCAAGGCATGGCTTGGAAGAAATTTCTATACGAACAAAATCAAGAGATAAAAGTGTATGTTCTTTGCTCTTTCTTCACTATTTTATATTATTTGTCTTGCTATTTATTAACCCAGAAAAATACTCAATTTTCTTTTTTGCTACAATTATATATTATTCTTTTGCGTTTGTCAGGAAAATGAGGGTTCGGTGAAGAGAAGGCTGGAGGATGATTTAGAGGATCCATTACCTGCCATGAGCTTGTAATTATAACACCCCGAAAAGGGACAATTAAACTTGTAAATATACGCATATTCTATCATGAAGCTCTGAAAATGGAAAGTGTTTCCTGCTTATATTTGTTTTAGTAACCCCTTGCCTCTGCTTATAATTGCGTAAAATCACATACCTTTTGTCAGGCGATCTTTAACTTTTATCGATCTTCCTAAGCTTGTTTCTTATTTTCTTCTTTTGTGGTTAGGACTTACGTGGAAGTGGAACGCTGGAAACTTTAATTCAATCTAGTAATCATTAATAACAGCACGGGTCCTTACGAATAAAAATGAAAAAGAAAATCTAGAATGTGCCAAGGAGTTACGTGAATGCACTTAATAATAATGTCATAATTTTGTTTAATTAATGACAAGAAAGGGGAATCAAATTAAAATAGACATGTACTGTTATTGAAAGATCGGATGTATTGTATATTTTGTATTTGATATTTTGGTATTTAAAAGACCTACATGTTCCATATCCGTTAGATGTTCTCTTAAATTTGTTCCCCTTTTTTTTGATGTCTTAATTTTCATATCATGATAACTTATGATGCACGTATATTTATAAAAATTTTTTATGCCATGTGGTATCGTGTTGCTGTGTCCGTATTCGTATTTTATAGATGATAATTTATGAGTAATAACTAATAACAAAAAATATTATGAAGTACTTTTTTTCTTTTAATGATTTTTTAGAATTAAATACGCGCGTGTGAACTGAAGAGTTTTAGTTCTGATAATTTGACTGTAAAAGAAGGACAAACCCTTTTGCGGCCTAAAAACCAAATCATCGCGTCCAAACATGCCCTTAAATCACAGTCTCACTGACATCTATCTGATGCGCTAAAATAGGGTTTAAGAACACGCAAAAAAAGCATTATTTACCTCAATCCATTTAAGAATAACAATTCGCACACACCCTGGTGTGATTTTCCACTGTTTCATCTACAGCAATCCTTACCTAAGGTGATCTCTCTCTCTCTCTCTCTCTCTCTTTGATTTACTACAGAATAATCAAGTGCATCTTCATTGGTAATGCAGTATTGACTGGATTGTCTGATTGCGGTGTTCTTCACCGCGAATTTGATTCGGTGTTACTTAGCATTCTCAAATTTTCTAACTCTCAAGTGTCAATGATTCTCTTAATGCACAGTCATACACGTATATACATATTATATTGGGTTTTCATGTCTACGAGTATGCAGTCTAGGATACTGGGGTTAGCTTTTCTCTTTTTGGTTTTATTTTTCTCTGTGTTTTGTTTGATTGGGTATGTGATGAAACGTGTCTGTTCATCTTTGGTATGTTGTGGAAGTATATAGGTGGTAGGATTGTCACGGACTCAAGTTTAAAATCTGTGCTCTTGCTGTGATAGATATAAAATTCTTTAGCTGTCATGTAGGATTTTGTGATTCAGTTATGTCCAAATTCTTAGCCTCTTCGCTGCGTCTGAGTTAGGTTGATTTCACGCCATTAGTTGGACCCTTACTTCCCGAGTTCTTAGATTTCTGGCATTTTAAATCTGTTCCAAAAAATGTTTATAATTTTGAAATTTAATGAATGGTGATACGTATGATGTGATTGTGCATTCTGATTGTCATGACCTTAGTTGTTGTATAATACGCACAATCCTTGGAAATTGCTTGCTTATCTACGCATGCATCTCTTATGTGTATGCTTTTTTGCATTCAAATTCAACATATCTCCTCAGAGGAAAATGTCCTTCTGCTGGTGAATTCTAACTCAAACTATTGTTTTCAGAGATGGCAAGCTTAACCTTAAATGGGATACTTGAAAAGGTAAGCTTACAACACTTCATCATGGGCTTTTGTTCAGTATATGGCTCAGATGATGGCATACCTTAACTTTTTACACAATACAGATGACTGGAAAGGATAAGGACTACAGATATATGGCAACTTCTGATTTGCTCAATGAATTAAACAAAGAGGGATTTAAACTTGATGTTGATCTTGAAGCAAAGTTGTCGAACATTGTCATTCAGCAGCTTGATGATGCAGCAGGCGACGTCTCTGGATTAGCTGTGAAGTGGTATCCTCCTTTCTCATTGAGCACATTGTTGTCTACTTGCTGCATCTTATTCAGTTATACTTTCTGCCTTCCTCTCTGTACAAACTTGATTGGTTTATTTTGCATTTCTTCGTCTTAGCTACAATTGTTACAGTTGAAATAAGAAAAGCAAATACAGAAAAATCATTAAAGTTGTATAAACCGCTATCGTCCCTTGGTACTTCTCTAATTGGATTTGTTTGAATAGACGGAAAGTCCTTGAATGTTTCTGCTTTCTTAGAAAGAATCTGAACAATTCTGTGGTTAGAGCACCTTTTCTTAAAGGGAAATGTTAAGCTGCTTGTCTGCGAAATGTAGAAGTTTGATTGTTTTTTCTGCCACAGGTTGCTTTGTCTCTTTGCCTTGGGTGTATATGCAGAAGTATCAGTTGATAGTTCTTATTTTGAGCAGTTCTGATTCTATATTCTTTTGCATTGATGTAATTGTAGTCTTGCCCCATTGGTGAAGAAAGTTCGTGAGCAGCAGGTTCTCGAAATGACTACCAAGCTTTGTGATAAATTGCTGAATGGGAAGGAGCAAAATCGTGATATCGCCAGCATTGCACTGAAGACAATTGTTGCTGAAGTTCCTACCTCATCCGTTGCACAATCTGTTCTTGTATCCATTTCCCCAAAATTGATACGAGGAATAACCACACAAGTGAGTCCATGGTGTATTTTTATTTGATAGGTATCATCTATGTCAATTAGTTAAGTACCTTTAATGCAGAACAATTCTAAGGTTGATTGTTCTATCTTGATATGAAGCACTAGGATGCTCAGAAAGTAAAAATGGCGATGCTTGAGTTTTATAACCTGGCACAAGGTCTTACAACTAATGACGTTTTTAATTGTATTTGGTGTTGTGTTAATATATCTTTATTTCTTATGTCCTTGTGCAGATATGAATGCTTTTACAAATACCTTTTATTCTTTCTCAAATTCTTACTTATTTATTTGTTTCTCCATTCTAAGGACTCATTATTTCATATTCTTTTCCCTAGGGCATGAGCACAGAAATCAAATGTGAATGCCTTGATATCCTGTGTGATGTTCTTCACAAGTATGGTAATCTAATGACATCAGATCATGAGGTATTATTAGGTGCATTGCTGCCCCAGTTGAATATTAATCATGCCAGTGTCAGAAAGAAGGCTGTTTCATGTATTGGTAGGGAACTGAATATTGAATTATCCAAATATAGTCTTGAGCTTTTGTTTTGCTTGGACCATTTTGCCTGATAATTCCTTTGGAGATGGTTGAATTTGGAACTTCTGCTGCAGCATCTCTTGCTTCAAGCTTGTCGGATGACTTGCTGGCAAAGGCTACCACTGAAGTGATTCGGGTTTTGAAAAATAAGGCGACAAAATCTGACATCACACGTACGAATATTCAGATGATTGGGGCTTTGAGGTATGTGTAATTTGCAGTGTGGACATCAAATTCTGGTGGACTAGCTACATTTTTCCCATGTATGTGAAATCATGTTGTAGATGACCTATGGTTTTTGGTTTTAAGCCGTGCCGTTGGATATCGCTTTGGTCCACACCTTGGAGATGCAGTTCCGATTCTCATCAACTACTGTAATAATGCATCAGAGAATGATGAAGAACTTCGTGAGTATAGCTTGCAGGTAATTTGCTTTTTTATGACATTTTCCCGAGTCATTCCTATATGAACTTTATTTTTGCTTTTCTTTTTAATTAAATTTTTATTCTCTAACTTCATACGTGGACTTTATGCTTGAGCTTAACTGAATTCTCTGTTGCAGGCATTAGAGAGCTTTTTGATGAGGTGTCCGAGGGATATCTCTCCCTATTGTGACCAAATTTTACATCTTAATTTGGAATTTCTTAGCCATGATCCAAATTTCACTGACAACATGGAGGAAGACACGGATGATGAGAGTTATGCAGAAGAGGAAGATGAGTATGTCATGAACTTACTTATTTGTTAATCGCTGTTGTTGTGAAATTTTGTGCTGATATGTTACTTCATGGCTTGTAGTGAGAGTGCTAATGAATACACAGATGATGAAGATGTCAGCTGGAAAGTTCGGAGAGCTGCTGCCAAATGCTTAGCTGCATTAATTGTTTCTCGGCCTGAGATGCTTTCAAGACTATATGGGGAGGTATACGTTAAGAATTCTTGCATATTACTGATTCTGGACATACCTGGTTCTTTATCCACTTTTGCCAATCCAAGTTATAGTGCCCATCAAGGACCAGGAAGTCCGATATCTTTGGATAAACGAACTGTTTTTTCTTTTGCACACTAATGTTACCTTTCACGCGGAAGGGATTTTATGTGGCTATGCAATTGCAATTAGAAAGACAACTTTTTTACAAGAGGTGTGTTACATGAATTATCAGCAAATTCTAGTGTAGGTATCCACGCTAGAAAGGAATTAACTGTAAAAGAAGCAAACACTCACTTAACTAATAGTTACTTTGACTAAGACCACACTTTGTTCCTATATCAAACTTACGACAAGACATCTCTGTAATATCCCTTCATATCGTGGATGCTAGATTTCCAAGTTTGTTCGTTTATTACTAATTTTGTCATTTTGAACTAGTTAAGATAAATGAGAGACATGACTGTACTGAATGTAGATGTTTTCTGAAATTGAAACCTCTTGTTAGTTCCCTGACTATTCTAGCTTCGGTTTGGAGAGGAACCCCTATTGACTCCCGAAGTTCAATATTCTCTACAGTTTTTGTTTTTGTGTTTAGCTAGATCCTGCTGGTTGACTAATAAAGAATGGAACCCTGTTTGCAGGCTTGTCCAAAGTTGATCGATAGGTTTAAAGAAAGGGAAGAGAATGTCAAGGTACAAAGGAACAAATCCGTTGGTCTGCTATATGTAACTGTAAATTTCTCCATGGTTTATTGTGCACCTTAATGTTCTGCAGATGGACATCTTCAATACATTCATCGAGTTACTGAGACAAACAGGAAATGTTACAAAAGGCCAGACAGATTTTGATGAATCAAGGCAAGTTGTTTTTCATCCAGTACAAATTATTAGATATTCTTCTAGTGTATTCTCAAGCTCAGTTATTTTTGTTAGATTGTAAAGTGATAAAGTTGGATCATTTTGCAAACTGCAAATTATGGGCTTTTTAAAAGCAATTTTCTTATAGGGATTGTCATTCAAGGTACTTGGACAATCTTAAGTCGATAGAAAGCTATGCCCCTTGTCAACATTTCAAGGAATGGAATGTTTTATACTTACTTTATTTTGTAATTTTGTGCAGTTCTAGATACCTATTGAAGCAAGAGGTGCCCAAGATTGTTCGATCTGTAAATAAACAGCTACGTGAAAAATCTATCAAAACAAAGGTAGATAGGTGTCAAAATTATGCTGTTGTTTTTGTTCAATATCGAGCCTCAAAATTATACTCTTCGTTCATGTCTTACAGGTTGGGGCCTTCTCTGTTTTGAAAGAGCTAGTACTTGTTTTGCCTGATTGCCTTGCAGACCACATTGGATCTCTTACACCTGGAATTGAGAAAGCACTATGTGTAAGTTTTGACTTCTTTATGCCATCTTCAAGTATGTGAGTTTTGATATCTCCATACATTCCTAAGAGATTGTTTTTGTAATATTATCTCTATCCACAGGATAAATCGTCTACCTCAAATTTAAAGATCGAGGCTCTTGTTTTTACGAGATTAGTATTAGCGTCACATGCCCCTTCTGTTTTTCATCCCTTTATCAAGGTAACGACTAATCAGGAATTTACATAGATTCTCCACTTTCCGTTAGTGTCACATTGTTAGTGATTGTTTGCTGTACTATGACACTCTGCTTCAATAAAATTTGTGCAACATCGTTATGAGCAGTTTGAAATCCATAACCAATGATTTTCTTGGTTCCACACTGATGGTTTATCTTGTTTATCTTAGGCGATTTCTGCTCCAGTAATATCTGCTGTCGGTGAAAGGTATTATAAAGTCACTGCAGAGGCATTAAGAGTATGTGGAGAACTTGTTCGTGTTGTGCGACCAAATATTGAGGTCTGCAAATCTCTGATTTTTGTGTACTAGATGTTTGGTTCCCCTTTCCTCAAATTTTAATATTATTTTGTTGCGCAGGGCAATAGTTTTGATTTCAAACCCTATGTACATCCTATATACACTGCTATCATGTCACGCTTGACAAACCAAGATCAGGATCAGGTTAGAGAGAGAGAGAGGGAGAGATTATTTGTGTGAAATATTGCTCTCCTTTTGCGTTCATGTCTTACTGCTCCTCTTGCAGGAAGTGAAAGAATGTGCCATATCTTGCATGGGGCTTGTGGTTTCTACATTTGGTGATCATCTTGGGGGGGAACTACCTGCATGCCTTCCTGTTCTTGTGGATCGAATGGGAAATGAGATAACTCGACTAACAGCTGTGAAGGTTTGTTTTGACATTTCCATCTAGGGATATTCAAGTGCTGGAATTTCTTATTTAGAGCATTATGCTACTCTAAAAAGATGTCGGTTCAGCAATGGGAATTACTCAATTAGCATTGCTGGGATGTAACGAACTTGTGAGACAAGGACATGAATTGTGTTGAGAGAAAAGATAAATGCAGCTCATTATAGTTAGGAAACCCTTTCTTAAGTTTGTTTATTTTCTATTTTCAGAAAGATTTTTATTTATTGTTTGCAACTTTACATTTATTTTCTTTTTCACAAACAAGCTTTCTATACACTTTTATCTCTTCTCCCAGGCCTTTAATGTAATTGCCGCTTCTCCGCTGCACCTCGACCTATCTTGCATTTTAGAACATGTAATTTCAGAGTTGACTGCATTCCTACGAAAGGTATAACCTGCACACTTTGCCTACAGTGTTCAATAATTTTTCCTTTCTAATAATAGTATGATGATTTGATGTAAAACGCTTCTGAATTTCTTTCACTTTTTCCCGAGAACAGGCCAATCGAGCACTGAGACAGGCTACCCTCGGGACTTTAAACACACTAATAGTTGGTTATGGTGATAAAATTGGTTCATCTGCGTACGAAGTCATTGTTGTCGAACTTTCGACTCTGATAAGGTTTCACAAATGTTTGTTTTATTGCTCATATAGACAATTGCCGAGCATGATAAATTATTTAATGTCATCATTGGCATTTTTGAACGTTAAATCTTTCATGTGCTTTCAGTGACTCAGACTTGCATATGGCTGCTCTAGCTCTGGAATTGTGTTGTACATTGATGGCCGACAAAAGATCTGGTCCAAATGTTGGTTCGACTGTCAGAAACAAAGTTCTGCCACAAGCACTGACTCTAATTAGAAGCTCACTGCTACAGGGGCAAGCACTTCTGGTACTGTTTTGCGTACTGCATTAGCAATACATCTTATATCATGTTTTGCTTTACTATAACATTGTCTTCGGATTTTACAGGCATTACAGAACTTCTTCGGTGCTCTGGTTTACTCAGAAAACACAAGCTTTGATGTACTGCTTGACTCTCTTCTTTCAACTGCAAAACCATCTGCCCAGTCTGGTGGTGCTGTTGCAAAACAGGCTTTATTCTCCATTGCGCAATGTGTGGCTGTTCTCTGTCTTGCTGCAGGCGATAAAAAATGTTCCTCCACTGTAAATATGCTTACAGATATTCTGAAAGCTGATAGCAACACCAATTCGGTATGCAAATATACTATCTTTGACTTTGTTTGCATTGATTTGTACTTGTAGATTGCGACTCTAGAATTTTTCTTTATTTAGATGCTTGCATAGATGCATATATGTGCTTCTGATTACATATTTTCACTTATATAACAATTAACAGTTCATTTTGTTCTGAAATTTTGAAATGGCGCCATTGACTCTTCTTTCCTTGTTCATCTTCTTCTTCTTTATCCTGTACCTTGCGTAATTAGGTAAAACCAATTCTGTTAAGTGGGCACATTTTTACTCATGAAGTAATGCATGTGGGTTTCTATTGGCTATTTGTTATTACTTCCACTGTCTTACATTACCTCTGTTTTTTCTCATAGGCCAAGCAACATCTCTCCTTGCTGTGCCTGGGGGAGATAGGCAGGAGAAAAGATTTAAGTTCTCATGACCATATAGAGAATATTGTAATTGACTCGTTCCAATCACCCTTTGAAGAAATAAAATCTGCTGCATCTTATGCCCTTGGAAATATTGCTGTTGGCAATCTACCTAAGTATTTGCCATTTATCTTGGATAAAATTGATAACCAGCAGAAGAAGCAATACCTGTTGCTCCATTCACTGAAGGAGGTGCTTTTCTATTTCATTTACTCATTTAACATTTTGTTTTTCTGATCAGCACTGCCTGATAAGTTATGGCTCATGCTGCTTGCTGAAAACTCGCGTATTCTACAGGTCATTGTGAGACAATCAGTAGATAAAGCAGAGTTTGATGATCTTAGTGTTGAGAAGATCACTAATTTGCTCTTCAACCACTGTGAAAGTGATGAAGAAGGTGTTCGTAATGTAGTGGCTGAGTGTCTGGGAAAAATTGCCCTAATTGAACCTGGAAAACTTGTTCCTGCTCTTAAGGTATCTTCTTAGAAAGTGATGTATGTCATTCTTTTATAGAACTTTTAAAAATGACATGCTGACATGTAATTGTAGGAGAGGATAACCAATCCCGCTGCATTCACCAGAGCAACGGTTGTAATTGCAGTGAAATACTCTATAGTTGAGCGCCAGGAGAAAATAGACGAGATTTTGTACCCTGAGATTTCATCTTTCTTGATGCTTATCAAGGATCATGATCGGGTAACTATCTGTACTTGCTTGAGTTTGTCCTTAAAGAGCCTTTAATTTTTCCCTTATATCTCATTTGACAGGCCTTAAATAGAATTATTTCACTGTTTGTGGTATATGTGCAGCATGTGAGGCGTGCTGCTGTATTGGCCTTGAGTACTGCAGCTCATAATAAGCCTAACCTTGTAAAGGCATTGCTTCCAGAACTATTGCCACTTCTCTATGATCAAACAGTAATAAAGGTAACTATGTTCTAGTATTGGAAGGTTCATTGATATTGGCATGAGAATGTTCATGCTTATAAGAGGCAGATCTGCATTTGTATTCATGTCTAAGGTGCTATTTGTTTGTGGGGCTGATTTGCCGTTTGCTTTATCTTTCATCCTCGGGTCAATTACACAAAACCCCCTGAGGTATGTGCCGTTTGCAATTTTACCATCGAAACCTTGCAACCTTACACTTACCCCCCTGAGGGGGGTATTTGTAAGGTTTCGATGGTTTTTCGGAATTTTAAGCAAGCCTCGGGGGGGGGGGGGGGGGGGGGGGTTTGTGTAATTATCCCTTCATTTCTTTACCTGTTTTATTGAGGAGTGGAAGTGTCATCTAGAAATAAGAATTGTGAGACATGGAATTCTGAAGAAAATTAGTTCATTGTGCTGAGGGGCTTCCTTCTTTTGTCAAGACTTTGGACTTCCTTTGTATGTCTCTCTCATTTATCTTCTAGTTCATTTTTTGCTTTTAGATGGTGCAAAGGTATATTTTTTATCCCCTCCAGCTATTTTTGTTACATGATTTTATCCTAGTCCTCCTTTTAAGGTAGTCTGTTTTGTTACATTACATAAATTTGTTTTTTTAACTCTCTCTTTGCAGAAAGAATTGATCAGGACAGTTGATCTAGGTCCTTTCAAGCACACAGTAGATGATGGGCTTGAATTGAGGAAAGCTGCTTTTGAATGCGTGGACACTTTACTAGACAGTTGTCTTGATCAAGTGCATCCTTCTTCCTTTATTGTACCATACCTTTTATCTGGTTTAGATGGTGAGTCAATGTGAAAAGCAGTAATAAATTCCACTCTTTCAATGTGAAAAATCTTGGATAAGTTATGTAATGATATTTCTGGTTAAAAATTTAAGTTCTGCTTTATTTGCTATCCATAACTAACATTTTCGTCATCTGCAGATCATTATGATGTCAAAATGCCTTGTCATCTTATCCTTTCAAAGTTAGCAGATAAGTGTCCATCTGCTGTGTTGGCAGGTATTTCCTTTCACTATTATGCTGTGTCAGATAATCCTTATAATTCCAACCACATCTGTATCTTCAGCAGAAAATAATTCAATTTTCAACAAATTATTGCACATTCAGTACTGGATTCCTTGGTGGATCCTCTCCAGAAAACTATCAATTTTAGGCCCAAGCAAGATGCTGTCAAACAAGAAGTTGACCGTAATGAAGACATGATCAGAAGTGCCCTCCGGGCAATTGCATCCTTGAATCGCATAAGGTATGCTTGCTTTGTTTCAACGAATAATTTTTTGTATTTTTGCAGCCAACTCCCCTGTAAATCAAGACCTTATGAATATTTAATTAGCATCCGGAACCCAATGAAATTAAGGAAAATCCTAACGTAATCTACTGTAAGTTTTTGACATGCAAACTTACTTATCCCTATATGATATGAACAAGTTTGCATGAAACACCTTATTAATTTTAGAATTAGCATCAAAGCCTTGAAATACTATATATTAACAAGGGAAAGTTACTAAAAACCCCTTACTTAAAAAATCCAAAACACCCTTGTAACCCTACAAATACCCCCCTGAAAATGCGAAACATTCTCGAAACTTTACAAATTCCCCCCTGAAAATGCAAAAAATCTTGAAGCTTTACAAATACCCCTGAAAAACCTTACATATACCCCCCCACATGGGTGTAAATGTAAGGTTTCAAGGTTTTAGGGTGTTTTCTGTAAATGGCGTAAATCTCAGGGGGGTTTGGGTAATTTGCCCTATTAACAAAGAAAACCCTACCAAAGACTAAGAGGGGTGCTAATTAAAATATTCATAGTGCTAATTATTAAAAAAAAGGAGTTTTGATGTAGATTATGAATAACAGAAGGGGTTGTATGTAGTTAACTAAATAATGTTTGTTATGCTTCTTCATAGTCTTCATAAGTTTTATCAACTGAACTAATAAACCCTCTTGCTTTCTCTTGCAGTGGAGGAGATTGTAGTCACAAATTCAAGAATCTTATGAACGAAATTACCAAGTCCCAACCACTATCAGAGAAATACTCTTGTATCCGGAACGAATGAAAAGTTTGTTCCACTTCGTGTTTTTTATTTTTCTGGGACGAGAACCATTGGATGCAGATATACGGTTTATACAGGCCCTGAAGGAAAAGGGAGTAGTAGTATACTCAACATTGCCATGCCAACTAGTGAATGCCCTGTATAGGATTCTCCTATATTTTCAATTTTCTAATCTCTGTCAATTATGTTGGCTGGTGCTATGTATATTGGAGAAAATACAATTTCCGATTGAGGCCGATTAATGATGATGTTTAAGGTTATCTGATAATATCCATTTTTTTTGCTAGGCTCTATGAGTACTACATCTTTGGCCTTTGTACTATGGTAACAATTGGATATGGGTTTTGGATTTGAAACAAAACATCATAACTTTGATAGTGGTTTATTTATTATTTCTTTTCCGTTCCTCGTTCCTCTTTTCAAAAGTTTTTAAGTTTAATAGTCTTTTGTGGAGAAAAGAGTACATGCATTCCTTAGTTTGATTTAAATGCCTCCACAAAACTGTAACTTTTATAACTTTATTTGGATAGTACTTAGTCCAACACAGTTGTAGTTAGTAGATATATGTAAGAATAAGTAAGATCGAATGCGGGGATTAGAAGAATTATTTCCTTGCATAAACGTAATACGGTAATAGGTCCAAAGAGACTGGTATTCTAATTTTTGTGGAGTGAAGTGTCACAACATGCAAAGTTTTGGACCAAGATGTAATTAACATTTGTAGTCAGTAGATATATTAGATATTATTGGATTCTTATAAGTTATAACGCATAGACGAAAGGCCGACGGAATTCTGTTAAAAGTTGATACCGGATGAACAATCGAGGGTTACCAAAAAATTTCTTGTGAAATTCAGCGATTAATCGAATCATCTGTCGTCCGCAGTAGTAGAACAATCTCGTTTCTATATCTCTAAAATTATGGAGAGTGGCGAAGGTGAAGAGGTGAACATCGAAGAACTCGGCTCCAACCTCTCTACTTATAAAGAACAGCTTCAACAGGTAAATTGATCCAACTTTTTTGTTGTTTAAATGTTTCCCGAGAACTTTTAATTTTATCAATTTCTTCGTAATTTTGTCCCTTTTCGATTGCGGAGCTTGAATCTGGACCTTTGGCAGTAGAGAACCCTTAATTAGTTGAAAGTTGGTCATGCTAAAGGAAAAAGGAATTCTTCTCCTTTTCCGAACAAAGAAAAAAGAGTGCAGTGTCAACGACAAACGTAGCCATGAAATTCTACTTGCATTTGGTATGCTTCACACCACTAATGTCAGAAACAAAGAAAAAGAACTCTGTTCAATTTTGATTGAGAAGGATTGGTGAGGATAGGACGATAGGAAGGCGTCTCAGTCTCTCTTTGTTCATTATAGGTTAAGTAACATTTATGTCTCTTCCCCTATCCTGCCTCTAATATTAATGAATGAAGGTGTCTCAGCGGCTGAGATGGAAGAGCAAGTACATCTATGTCTCTTCCCCTATCCTGCCTCTAAAAAACCAAGTAACAGTAATTAAGGTGGTCATCTGGTAGACTTAAGGATTTAAAAACATATCTCTATCCTTGCTCCAACAGATCCTTATAGAATGAGAGTCTTGTTTGCCATTCATGGAAAACTGATATAGGCAATCAAGATTCATTAATTTTACTTTGGAAAATACTAGTTTGACTTTCTATTTCTTGAGTTAAGCCCTTGTATTGATGTGAATTTTGATTTTTACATTGTCTTACGATTATTCTTGGTCACATTTAATTCTCAAAAATCTCTTTGAATGAATATAGAGCTTGCGCCATATTGACATCAGAAGAAAGTTGTACTGATTACTAAATGGAACATTTAGAGAAATTGCTTCTTCAGTGTTATGTGTATATGTCGGGAAAGGCGTCACAGTGTACCTTCTTATCATTTTATTTCTTGTTTACATATTTTTGTTCTTTATACCTACTTGTAATACCTTATTACACTGCATTGTATTGCTTTTAGTTTTACTATCTGAGGTTTCAGGTTTATGGGAGTTTATGTTGTCCAAAACCTTAGACAAACCCTTGATAACATTTACCTTTTTTCTATGAATCAGCTCCGCAAAGTATTGAATGATGATCAAGGGAACTCTGAATTTTCGGACATGGAGAAGGAACTTGTGGAGGTGACCCGTTTCTATAAATTATTTTCTACGTCAATGGCAGGACCTCACATATTTTCCCTTCCCCTTAAAATTTCTGTTTTCATTTTGTTATTTTATTTGGACCGACATCCTTGAGAATCAACAGTCAATTATTATCTAGCATTATAGTCTAAAAAATTTAGATTACTATATCCATATTACATTCATATATTTAAATTTCATCGCAATATTTTGTTTCCCTTCTCAAATATTATTATTGCTCAAACAAGCAGTTTGAAGAACTACCTGTGATGAGGAGAGGTCTTTTTAACCTTGGTTTGTTAAGGTGAGGATGTTTTATATTGTTAAGAGAAATATGCACCCCTGGTGTACAGAAAGTATGGGGATTTGAAAAATTGTGGAGTATGAGACTTAATCAAGATGCCCATCTCTTCTGTCTTGGTTATATTGCAGGTGTGCTATTTTGGGTGACGGCCAGCCTGCCTCTCTCTCGTGATTTTCCGATGTCTCTCTGGATTTGAAGCTCAATGCTTATACATCTATTAGTTAATTGCATTAGAAGGAATTGTTTATTTTCAATTTTCTTTTTTTATTTGTGCTCAGGTGATTGCATTGACAGAGGAGCTTTTAGAAACTGCAAAACAAAATGATGGTACTTCTGGACTTGGCACTGGGACAACTGGTGAAGTATCACCTAATTTACATCTCTCTGAGACCGCCTCGAATGTGGTGCGTTGGCTATAAACTAATTTCAAATATTGGTTTTGTATTTTGTATAAGATGTGTGATGTTGGAGTTGAGACAATGCTTGAGTTTCGAGAGGATTTTAGTCTTGTTAAAAGTTGCAAGATAGGTCCTGTCTCTGGATGTTTTAAGTATATTATTTGCACAATGGGTGTCAAGAAACATTTCCTGCCATGGGTTGAACCAGCTTAACATTTCCTCCTCTGTTCCACTCCCCACGCTTATGGATAGCGGGTTTTGGATTTGATTAGTTTTTATATCTTGCAAGTTGCAGGTTTTGTGTTGGCTTCTAGTTCTTTGTTTCACTTGTTCTGTGCTTATGTTTGACTTGTTTTATGATGTCAAGTTGTCCACTGATGAAACTAATTTCTTTGAAATTTCAATCCAGGAATCTGGGTCTACTGCTTACTATGGTCATAAGTATCCAATGGGCACCAAGGTTCAAGCAGTTTGGAGTGAAGATGGAGAATGGTATGTTTTCCTCCAATTTAATGTGTACACAATTGTTCTATTACCATTTTCCCTCCCCTTTGTTTCTCGTTGTGGTTAACTTAAGCTGTTGTATGCTCAGGTATAATGCAACAATTGAGGCGCATACTCTAAATGGGTACTATGTTAGCTATGATGAATGGGGTAACAAGGAAGAGGTATGATTTAATTGCAATAGGATTGCCTTTTATTTTCTAAAATAATTAACTAACAAGATCATAAGTTTAGGTGAGCAACTTGGCCTTTTCGTCTCATATTTAAATTCATTAACTAATTATTTAATCTATAAGCTTTTCAAGGATTCGTTCAGTGGTCGATATCTGAGATCAATTTTGAAGTTTAGCTACACTGAAAAGTTACCACGTGATAATAGAAAAAAGAGGTTGGTGTTTGTTTGAAAAGAAAAGGAGAATTCTTTTACTGAGAGAGCCCCTAATTTAAGTGAAGAAAACAATTGTTCAAAAGTGGAAGGGGAAAAAAAATGCAAAATAGGATTTTATAGACTGTCTGAGAAGAACTACTTGTCTTGGAAAGTTATGATTTGACTAATGTCTTGAAAAGTTATGATTTGGATAATCTTTGGAGTGTTCTAGTAATTATCTTGTGCTTGATTGCTGATTTCAGGTTGATCCAGATAATGTTAGACCAATTCAAGAAGGCACTCCCGACCCTTTGCTGGAAGCTGAAAAAGTGGCTGTGGCAACAAAAGAAGCCCTCAAACGTAAAATTGCCCAAGCAGCTTCTAAAGACTTTGAGTCCTGGACTTTGCCTGAGAAACTTAAAATTGATCCAAATGACCCTGACGACGTGGTATGTTTACTTTCCATTATAAGAGGATTATGATTACATTGTAGCTGCAATTTACTAGTTGCTCATCTATTTTGGAGTCTCTGAACTTTCTATACCTAATCAATCTGTCATCTAGCTTGTATGGTAATGCCCTAATAATGTCATGCCGATAAGACATTATCTAGCTTTTGGATCAATCAGCATGACCTTTCTAACCTGTTGGACAAAATTACTGGTCATAATTCTGGTCACTGGTCTTTTACTTAATCTATCGCATACCATACTTAGGATATCTACAAAATTTGTGTTAAATATTTCTGCACATTTGAGAAGCATCAAAGTATTCTTTCTTGGTTCTTTTCTTACTTTGCACTTCTATTTTCATATTCTTTAGGCTTGATATAAATAATTATTTCGCCAGATTAGAGGAAGCATGAATTGAACTGATTTCTATAGCACCAGAAAAAAGAATAAAAAAAAAAATGAATCGAACTGATTTCTTGCATATTTTGTGCTTGACTTCATCCTTTTTCTTTATTTATTGGTTCATTATTCACTGCTGAACTTTCTCTTGTCTCAAGCTTAGTGTGTTTACTGTTTCCAATTGCAATATCTGTTATTTATTGTCACTCGTGGGATGTGTAATATTTCTGATATTTTCATTCACAGAAAGCTACCAAGCGGAAAAAGATACATGCATTTAAGTCCAAGATGAGAATGGAAGCAAAAGAGGTTACACAGAACAAGAGGCAGAATGCCTGGCAGCAATTCCAGACAACTAAAGGCCGGGCTAAAAAGGTATAATTGCCAGCCACTCTTTGTGATTTTTAAGGCATCCAAGATTATTAGTTGCTTACACTTTTTTCCCAACTTTAAAGACCAAAGCTAAGTAATTGAATCACATAATAAGAGTTCTGTTATCTATTCATGTGCTAACTTTGATTTGTATTGATCAGGTTGGTTTCTTCTCGGGACGAAAACGAGAGAGCATATTTAAATCTCCGGATGATCCCTTTGGGAAGGTTGGGGTAACTGGAAGTGGAAAGGGTTTGACTGAGTTCCAGAGAAGGGAAAAACATCTTCATCTGAAAGGAGCTAATATAGAAATTGCAGATGGCGACAATACAGAAGCCTAGATTTTGAATCGTTTTTCATTTATCTCTTCTCTGTTATGTAGTGTATCAAAAGTTTGTTAAGTTCCAACCAATCAGTGAACAGATTTAGTAACTGTATGATGAAACTTTTTTCAGGATTTATGTCAGAAATGGACACCCACTAAATTATGTTTTTACTTATCACATATTTAATAAATATATTGGGAATAGTTGAAAGAATATATCCATATCAATATTTATAATCTTATTCGATTAAAATTGGCATGCATGAGTAAATTACACCTTATTTTTTTTAAAACATGCATCGCTCGAGTGCTACCAGAAGTCAAAGGATCAGGAAGTGATTTTGGCCAGGTAAAGGAGCTACTGAGGATTAAGAGAGGGATTTCCCCCGTTGTTTTGATATGATTCATAATTATATATATTGTCGTCTTTTTGTAGCTCACTTTGTGTTGTCATTTCAATGCAGCTCAATACCTTTCCAGGAAAGTGTGTAGCTCCAAGTCTACAGTCATATGTTTTCGGTAATAAAAGTTACTTGCAACTAATTCTTCGTAGTATTTACATATTAAAAAGTATATTACTTGAATATTATGGTTTGTTTTTCATGTCCATTGAAGTTGAGGTCTCCATTTCAGCAAATCAGTGTTGGTAGGTCTCCATCAATGGCTAACACATTCGCAAATTTGCTAGAATTTGAACTTGTTTTCTTTTTTGTAGTGGGTGATGCAGATACTATATATGCTAGGTAGTAGGGTAGCTATCATGATCCCCACGGTTGAAGATAAAGAGCTTCCGAAGAAAAAGGTATGTAAGTTTGCATGGCGGGGCCATTTTTATTTTTGATATGAATGGAGGGGCCATTTTAATGCTCATCTTTTAGGCAACACATTGAGAGGTATTGAGACAGTGGTGTTTGGAGGTTAGGAATTGGAAAGGGGAGGGGGCCTCTTTCCGACATGTTTGGGACATGTCCCTTTTGTGAAAAGTTAATCATTTAGTTAAAGAAACAACAAAATGAGTACATCATCCTGCATATAGCTATAGTTATTAGTTATGAGATAACCATCTCTCTCTCTCTCTCTGTCTCTCAGTCACACATATACACAGTGACAGTTTCTTCTCCTGTTCCCTTTTGTTCTATAGTCTCTCTCTCTCTCTCAGACACACTCACACATTGAGAAAGTTTCTTCTCCTGTTCCCTTTTGTTCTATATACTCTCTCTCTCTCTCTCTCTCACATAGTGAGAAAGTTGCCTCTCCTGTTCCCTTTTGTTCTATAGGTTACTTTCATTATGTTGTTTGAAAAAATGGATCCAAACACAGTAGTAACACATCCACTTGAGGACCCTATCCTTCAGGCAACAAGAAAGTAAGAGCATTTACCTACTAGCTAATCCTTTACTCCTTAAACATGTTCTGTGATGAAGAGATTATTGACTCTGCTACAGTACTAAGGCAAAATGCAATGGATCTTTTGAACAATATTTGAACAGTCATTAGATGTAATAATTAATGCTATTTCCGAAAGATACATAGTGGATAAGAGAATATCCATCACGATTATATTATCTGCCTGCAAAAATAGCTGTTATTTTAAATTCTATTTTCTATACATTTATGCAGATGCCATTATCTCTAAGGCATTGCCCTTCTTTTACATACTTCTCTAATCTTAGTAAAATTATAAGGCAGGCTAATTAGAACACAAAGTTACACAGCGATCATACTATATTATCTTCCCCTGCAACCTTGGGCTTGTTAGAATCATATTCCTTTGCTACAACTGAAGAATCAGATTGCATGTGCGAATACCATTTTGCACAGAAAAGATAGCTGATAAAATTAAGGAAACTTAGAACAGCCAAGAACCAATAGAAAAGGTCCAATCTATCCTTGTTGAGATTGATATCACTCAACCATCCACCACCTGACGAGTTTTTGGTCATTTTGTTGACAAGGGAAACAAGAACCGAGCTTAAAAAGAAACCAAATGAGTATGAGCAGTAAGTAATAGCTGTTAAAAATGATTGCATCCCTTTTAAATTCTGCTTGTAGAAGAATTCAATCAGGCCAACTGCTGTAAACATTTCAGATATTCCAAAAATCAAGAATTGGGGTGTGATCCAGAAAATGGATAATGTTTCATTTGAGTTTATGGCAGCATTTCTTCTTTTGTTTTCCACAAGGGCAGCTGAAATCATTGAGAAAATGACCAAAAAGAGCCCGACTCCTATACGGTGAATAGGGGCGATTCCAGAATTATGTCCTGTGATTTTACGTGCAAATGGGACGAAAAATGTGTCGTATAGAGGGACTATGAATATTAGCATGATATAAGGAATGGCTTGGAGAGAAGCCGAAGGAATGTGGAAGGATTTGGTTAGTTGAGTGTTCATAGAATTGCCTTGTTGGACTGAGAATGTTTGTAATTGTGCTAAGATTGTGTTGAAGACAATTGTGCATGCAAATATGGGGATAACTGAGAGAAGTGTCTTCACTTGTTCAACTTGGTTCACACTGCATAGCCTCCATCCACTTTCATTTCCATCTTGGTTCTTGATGCAGGCCTTGTTCAAGAACCTGAAAAATATTAATCACAATTCAAACTTATATATTTTATTTGAAAAAGATGTTTACTTCATACTTTAGAGGGCTTTTGTAAAAATTTCTGCTTATTTTCGGAAGTTAAAAGTTGTAACAGAAGTTATATATAAAAGCTTGGAGTGATAAATATGTGGAACGAACCACTTGAAGAAAAGAATACAGAAACATTCTAGCTTCGAGTTGAAACTATTATGGTGCTTCGAGTTTCTATAGCTTTGTTTATTCTAGCTTTTCTTCAGCAAAACAGAAACACCAGAACTCAAGTTTCGTTTTCTGTAACTGGAAGCAGAAAAGTGTTTGCACAAAACCCCTTTATAATCAATTAATTTCAATAATAATGGATAAATTAGATAAGTTGTTGGGTGTCTGCAATTCTAGAAAAGTCAACTGAAAAAGCTCTGGCACGAGCTAATTCAAAGCATCTTCTAGATAGTTAAAAAGTAATTAATTAATGACAAGAGGTAAAATAAGAAGCTAATTAAAATGAAAATTACATGCATGCTTTTCTTTCTTTTTATTATTGGAAAAGTTGAAAACAGTACTGTTGCAAATGTCACTTTGTATTGAGGAATGAATTATTACCTAAACCTTTGAGTAAGCTGAGGATTAGGAAAAGTGATTTCAGAATTAGGGTGGGTTCCATGAAGCATCCGAGGATCAGATGGACAAACTTGCTTTCTCTTCACAGTTGCCGCCACAAACACCTGAAAACAAAAATATTAATTATATATATATATAATTTTAGCTAGCAGTAAGAAGATGCTGAGAGAGAGAGATAGAGAGTTATTTTAATTTATAAGTAGATGATGAGCATGATGGCAAATACTAGGACATATCTGAATAATGTTGTATTATAATTAGGCAGCAGCAGCTTATTAATGGTGAAAACTGTTTAATTTCCAAGAAGATGCACATCAACATATATATATTTTATTCAACAAGCGACGGATCATTAGTTTATCCTATTTGTCATAAAGAACAAATTAAGATGTATGCATTCATAATCAGCACAATCAAACAGTTCACCTCACTAAACATCACTATAATTAATAAAAGAATCTCATAATTTCCCATTTAAAACTACGAAGATGCTACATGCATAAAATAATGGGGTAACCCTACCCAACATGGACATGTTCACATGAAGACAACACCCTTAACAGTTAACACTACTGTGTGCCAGGATAGGATACGATACACTAGCTAGGGTCTATATATATTTTTTTATTTATACTGCTTTCTTTAATTATCTAAGCCAATATTTTCAATATGAAACAAGAAATAAAGCTTATTTTATCAGGGACGGATCGGAGCCAAGGATCGAGCAAGAAAATCTGAACCACCCATCTCCCTAAGAATTCAAAATTCACCACTTGAAACGATAAAACGCCCTTTAATTTTGAAAACTAAAGTGAAAAATATCTGTCTTTTTCTTTCAAAATTATTTTTATAACATTAATAAAGGTATATAATGTAAGGAATTCAACAGACTTTTAGCAAAAAAACCAACAGTACTTATAATACAGATATATATAGACTATAGTCAGTTCTTACTTGTGCAATAGGTGTCAAGATGCTCCCCTGAGGAGGTTTATTCCTGTAAAAAAGTGTGCCTGAGATCAAGCTGATCAACCCCATGGCCATGGCGGCAGCTGACACCCCGAAGCCGACATCCATACCAGAATGTGTTTGAACATAAACTAGCACAGTTAAAGCAATAAGTTCTCCCATTGAGAAGGCAAAATAAGCAGCATTGAAGTATCTTGACAGCTTCTTGGATTGCTTTTGATCATCCTGATTGAATTGGTCAGCTCCATGAGCTATCATATTTGGCTTAACACATCCACTTCCCAGTGCTACCAAATAAAGTGCCACAAAAAATATTAGGGACTTAAATCCCTTCGCTTCTACACATTCATCACCATCAGTAAGCATATTGCATGGTGGTGGCTTCAGCTGGGGTAAATGGGCTTGCACTGATAGCAAGATAAAACCCTATATATATACATACCACCCAAAAAAAAAGAACAAATTAAATGAAAAAAGGCGAATTAATGAATATATATATTATGATTATGATGTTAATTAGTAGCATTTCAAGAAAAAGATGAAAGGGTAACATGCATGGAAATTGACAGGTACATACATTTAAGGAGAGTAGATATTACATGACATTATGATGTTTCATTTGGGATGAAAACTTAGGAAGCTGCAAACTTTTTGTTGAAAGGGGTAGGCAATTTAAGGTAGAGAGAGAGAGAGAGAGAGAGAGAGGCAAAAATAATAAAGAGGAAAACATATATATATATATTTCATACCGAAAGTTCAAGAAATCCAAAGATGAGCATTGACCAGAAGCAACCAAGATAGGAGTCAGAAAGGTATCCTCCAACAAGTGCAAGGATGAATAAAGTTCCTACAAAGTTTGTCACTGTGTTTGCAGATTTTGACAGAGAAAAGTGCATCTCATTTATAACATAGGTGATCAGATTGTTCCCAACTGCAGCTATTGCCATAATCTCAAATCCTTGAAGCCCTGCAAAACATCATCATATATATATTTTTTAATTCATTGTCTTGATTTTTTTAATAATTTTTTTCCAGCAAGTACACGAGCTAGTTTACAAGATAAGAAAATTAATTAATAATGAGACAAATTAAGTACAGCTATGCATTGAATATATGTATGTATGTAACTACAGAAAATTATATAGTAGCTTTCATCAGATATTTGGACCTCAAATGGCACTCAAAAGTCCCATTTTGGCCTTCACACACACAGAAATCTTGAAAGATATGTGTGTTTTTGTGTGTGTGTGTGTGTGTGTGTGTGTGTGTGAGAGAGAGAGAGAGAGAGGGAGATACCTAGAACAAAGGCAGCAGCTCTCATTCCACCATGCTTAAGAGGGTTGGAAGGTTTTCCTCTCCAATCAACAGCACTATTCTCTTCACAGTTATTATTGATCTTTTCTCCCTTAAAAGATTGATCCCTTCTTGACCTCTCCATTGCTAATTCACGCACTAAACACTAGTTAATTCCAAGTAGGAATTTTGAGTACCCAACACAACACTCCTTATTCATAAACTATATATTTAGAGGAAAGAAAGAGGCGTGCAGGTGTTTGTCTGAATTCAATGCCAATGCAAATGCAAAATGTCCCTCTTATTTATATAGCACAGCCCACACCCCTTCACTTTCAAACACCTAGCTCCCTATTCCATATTGTTAATTACTACTAATTTTATCACACGCACTTCTCCATCGCGTGGACACCACTTCCTCTAATCATAATATTACATCATCGTCTTCCTTTTTTTTTCTTTTTTAATCTTACAAATCTAAAAATTCTATCATGCTGTGTCGTGTCGTGTCGTGTCGTGTCCTATCCGACACTGTGTCAGATACTCAGACACTTCTCTAGTGTAAAATATCGAAAAAAATTTGTATCGCTGTATCCGTGTCGTGTCATATCCGTATTACCGTGCGTGTTCGTTTCTGTGTTTGTATCTGATCTGACAACTAATACTTAAATAATTGTTCCAACAACACAAAAACCATTATTTAGATGTATATATAAGCATTCAAAAGATATATTATACTAGCTTGTAATATATTTAATTTGTTTATGAATTACTAGCTATAGTACGTATGCTACAGAGGTATATATGTATTGATGTAGATGCATCAAACGATGCCTTTTTGTTTATGCCCTGCCCGGCCCAGCTCGTTCAATGGTTTATATTTGCTTTGCTGCTGCTGCACTTGATGAAAATTGAAATTCTTTTTCTGTGGCTGATAGTGCCAACCTGCCAAATTCAATTCAAGTACTGCCACCTTTACCAAAAAAACTTGCAGGGTGTGAATATGAAATGAGAAATTGGACTTTTGATTACTTTGAAGATGAGTTGACATTTGCATGTGTAAAAGAATATAATATGATATCCATCAATATATGCATGAAATCTAGCTAGCTCATGGAAAATTAATTAAACAACCCACGCCGTTACTTTATATATTTTAAGATAAAAAGAGATCAGTTGAAGAAATCTATAATCAATGGTCAATCGTATCAGATAATATGGCAGTCGATCCTCTTATGTTTTATATATTTTTATTTTTTGATGATGAAATTTATTAGACCAAATTTATGACATTAATTATACATGTGTAATAAGATACTAGATTTTCTTTTCAAATTATTTGGACAACGGTAATGAATTAGTTAAATTTTATATAACTAAAATTCTAAAAACAAGGTCCATTAATTGTATATTGTGATACACGAACACGATATAATACGCAGAGATAGACACCCACAGACACAAGGTTATGGAACTGTATATGTACCTGCATATTTGTCACGTATATTATGTATGGCTATATATATTGCAGTACTGGTCCTAGCTAGCTAGGAGTATATATATAAATATAAGTAGTCTAATTTAAAAATTAATTATTAATGTGTATGTCAGTCAAAATCAATTAGAAAATAATGTCGTCTCGATCAGATATATATATATATATATATATATATATATATATATATATATATATATATATGGTGGTCTTTAAAAGAATTTGTATAAGACATAAATGAATTAATAGTCAAACAATCTCAATATAATTAAATGCAGATAAAAAGTTTTCCACCCCTACTTAACTTTCGAATTTTAAAATGAAAACATATATATATAAGATAATATATATTTTTATTTGTGGTATGATGGTATCTTATGAAGCCAGAAAATGAGATAATTAAGTGGACTTGGACTTGGACCAGCTGGCCAGGCTGTACGTACTTTTGACCAATTCTTATATATGTACCAACACCATGCTAGCTCATTTGTTTTATTTTGTTTCGATTTATTAATCCGATCCATTATTATTAGCTACAAATAGATCTGTCAGAGAGATCTGGTATATGTATATGCTATGAGATACGGACACGAATATAAAAATATAAATTTTTTTTTATATTTTATACTAAAAAATATATAATATAAGTATCGGACACGGTCCGTACATCATAGTGTATATGTAATCATGTATGTATTTTCAATTTTGAGTGGTCAACCAACCTGTCCGGCCGGCCGGGCAGGGCATGCAAATGCTTTCATCGTCATAGGTGATATATCTATCTATCGTGTATTTCTTTGACATTATCTAATTATATCTTATAATTAATATATAATTAGTCTCTCTCTATATGTGCGTTTGAACAAATAATTTCTACAATTTAAGAAGAAAAGTTTAGTAAACACAAACTAATTAAACATTTGGTGGAGAAGATTAATGTGAACGAATCATATATGTGTTGCTCAAGTTTATGTAGTATATATATGTTTTCAATTTTGATCCAAAGTTGACACATTCGAAAATTAATATCATAAAAAATAAGTACACACTCAATACTATTACAAATATTTATTTTTTGGGGTGAACCCATTATTATGAGACTAGACTAGAGTTACATTATGGTCAACTGCGCATCAACATATGGCTTGATTACGTGTTGTCCAAAAAGTGCTACGGATCTTATTCAAACTCGATTAATACTTTTTTATTTTTCAAAGAAATTATAAAGGAACCTTCAATTCTAGCTTATCCAACCAAAAAATCATCTTGCAGGACCAACCAACCACAACATATATATTCATTTCTATCATTTTATGATCTATTTATAAGATTTTCAATTCTCAAACTAATCTGAGGACTTCATTTGGAATATTATCGATTTATTGAAATATGTTGAAGTTAAAATAGCTAGGTTTACTTACATAAAATTCATGAGATTTGCATCTTTTACAATTTCACTATATATCAGAACTTTGTAGTCTTATACTTATCCTCTAAGGGTGTTATAAATGTAAGATTTTTCTGGAATATTATGTATATATTTTAATATATATTTCAAGTGGTGCGTATTTGTAAGATTTCAGTTTAGCAGGGAAGTTATTTGTAAAGTTTCAAGAGTTCAATAATTTTTTAGATTTTTAGGCAAATCTAGGGGTGAATTTGTGTAATTACTTAGAACTTTGTACTTCTTGATTGCACAGGAAAAGTTGCTGATCGAATCATATTTCAGCAGCTAGCGGCTAGCATTTAGCTGCTTTATTTAGTTACTTTTTCCAGTCGAAAATTACTTAAACGCACCCAAGAAATAGGATGAAAACCCCATCAAAAAAAGCTAAAAGCTCCTTTAATTTAAGCTTAGCTTCCCTGATCTTGACCGAAATAATACGCAAGAGACAAAACCCGTATCAAAAACGATCTGAAATCTTCCCTTAAGTTAAGCCTAGCTTCCCTCTCGATCGAGATAAAAGGAATGAATGTACGTGCATAAAGCAAATTAATAACCTAAGAAGAAATAAATTTTGGGATCCATCTTAAAATTAAAACCACTTTCCATATGGTGTTGTTGGCTTGCAATGGAACAAACTCGCCTTTATTCTAAGCTAACCCCTGCAACTTTGTTCCCTCTCAACTTTTTCTCTATGGTGGAAAAAATTATGTGAGGAGAAATAACATGTTTCTCTAAGGTGGAAAAAATTATGTGAAGTTGCTTCATGTATACAAGTAATCAGTTGGCAGAGTGAGAAGATTTTCTTTGAGCATTGAAATCATATAAAGGGTAATTTTATTATCTACTAGAAGCAGTGAAATTTCAAATTTTAAAAAAATTAAACTTAAAATTTTGCTCAATATGAAGGGATAATTACACAAACCTTACAAATACCCTCCTAAAACATAAAAATGTATACATAATACCCCTTGAAAACCCTTATAAATACCCTCTGAGGGAGCAAGTTTAAGGTTGCAAGGTTCCGACGATGAGATTGGAAAAGATGAGGCAAACCTTTGTGGGGGGGGGGGGCGTTTGTGTAATTGAGCCCAATATGCTTTTTAAAGGGATCTAAATGGTTTTAGTTGGACCAGGTTCCAGCTCCTAAGGTAGCTAGCATCTGTTACTGCTGACTGTCAATCAAAAAATCTATGTCCTGAATGCACATCCAACACGTGGCAATAAGTTATTGGGTGGTCGGCAGGGGAAGTAAAAGATGAAGTGCATGACAACCTAAAACACATAATATAATCTTTGTAACATCATTCGGAAGGGAGGGGAGACAAAGTGGAGACATATAATACATACCTTTTGAATTCATTGTGGAATATATAATTCTAAGGTACAGTAAATGCATGAATATTGATTGTATCTGTGGATTGTGGGTAAGCTAAAATGGGTTGTCTGTCTAGAGAAGATTAATTAAATATGCATTCAGATTTTAATGATCTTATATATGGTCTCCATTAATGCTTATATTTGCCACAAACTTTCGAGGAATATTCATGGGTATACGGTATGCCCCCTCGCAAATATAATGCAGTATCCGTATCTAAAATGGTTTTCTTTTACACCCCCCTTTTACTATGTGAAATTACATGTAGACCCCCTGTAATTCGACTTCAGCTTACAAATTCCTAGCATTTTCGATCAGATTGCTGGAGTAAGCTGTAGAAATTTTCCATCCATAACTAGGAAAGTTTTAGTAGATCTTTTGTGTCTGAAAGACCGTTAGGTAGAAAAATATTTGTGTCCCTCCATAGACTTTCAGGCACACAATTATATACTTCTCCAGCCTAAAAAAAAATGACTTTAAGTCATACAAAATCTAATAAATTAGGGTATAAAACTTTTTCCGCCTAAAAGAGGGGTATTTGGGCAACTTAATTGAAACAATAGGAACATCAAAGCATACAAAATAGTTAATTTGTAATTCCGATTCAAAGTATAGAGGTGTAAGTATGAAAAAATTGTAAGACCCCTCCGATGTACAAGGGGTGTAGGTGTAATTTCATTTTACATGAGGTCTAAGTATAATTAGACTAAATATAAAGGGATCTAAATGTAATTCAATCTACATTTCATAAGTTGTTTGATTTTACCTTATGAAATCTAACATCTCCATTTTATCAAGAAATACTTACCCACATGATAATTAACTCGCATCCTTGCGAAATATAACAAACAAATTATAAGTAATTCTGGAATTAATTATCTGATCAGTGGATCTTGTTCTTTCCAAATATTAGAAACACATCAACTTATAAGCTTCTTTTAGAAATAAACTTAGCCAAACATGCACCCTTCAACCAAGACTTGAGGAAGCTGCAAATTTATGGCATTTAGTATCCTTAAAAGACCAGTTTACATCACAATTAAAGCAAAACCATAGTTAATTAATGTTGAGGTTGTTTTCTTGAAAATGAAGTCCAACTACTTAGTTTTTCTCTACCTTAGGATTCCATAGCACCAAATTTGAGAGTCAAATATCGGTAGATTAATTGATCATATCATATCCATCGCAAAATCAAAAGGTAAATTTTCAGCAAGTTCCACTAAATTCTATAAAATGTATTACACGTAATGTTCATGAAAAAATGTCAAAAAAAGGCATAATTAGGTATCTTTGCACTGAAAAATGTATGAGCCTTTCCCTTACTTTTCGGGGTGCTCTCCCACTACTTCACTCACATAGTCCTTCCTTTTTTTTTTTTTTTTTAATTTAATTTTCGCTTTGACATTTTCAATATGCACTAAATAATAAAGGACTGGGCCTTTTACTTGTGCAATCATTACTATTCTTCAAGAGTTCTGACTTAGAATTAAGAATTCAGACGAATTCTCTCTTTTTTTTAAATACATGTATGGTACTTCTAAGTCTAAAGTATGTACATTATGACAAGATTAAGAAAATAAAACAAAATTCACTTTAAATCATTTATTCATTCATTTTTCGCAAAATCTTCAATAAAAGTACTTAGGATTAATCATAAAAAATATCGATGTTTTCACATTTTACTACTTGATGATCACCTAAATTTTATGAGTTTTTAAGATTTGCGATTTCGATTCATCTTTTAATAGCTCGAGTGATAATTGATAGTGCTCATCACGTAATATTATCGTCTCGATGTTTCGATCTTCTACACTTAATTTGCCACTAAAAATATGAATTTTTCTTTACTTTATCAACTAAGACCCTTATTAGTTTTATGTGGCCGATCGAGATGTGTTACATTCAGACAATCGAAATACAGATTGAAGTAACAAATTGCAAAAAAATAAAAGATTTAGGTGGTAACCATTGCACTCATAAACATGTGAAAATTTTTATAATATATATTTCGTACGTGCATGTCCCAGCATTTAATTTTATATATTGTGCACTAGCTAGCTAGCAATATTTATTTAGCAATTGTTGTTGTATTTGTTGTTATGATTAACCTATAACTAGAGGAAAATATTCTAAATTAAACCCTAGTGCAGGCATGCATATATATGGGAATGGGATACATGTGTGCATATATGATCATTCGCAAACTTGTGCGCTTCAACACTGCATACATTTTATATATGTAATTGGTAGTTAATTACACACTTTTGCCGACACCTTCACCTGCCGCCTGCCGCCAAGCAGCTCTCCTTTTCCATTATGCTAAAGATTAGCAGCAATGTCATGATACTTTGTATGCATTACGAAACAAATCAAGATCTCGATAATATATGTATATACATATATTAATTTATAATATATATATAAACATGCATGTTCACCGACACTCAGGTTTGAAAAATTACATAAACATACCTTGAATTCTAATGGTTGATTGAGAAGTACTTAACAAAAAAGAGTACTTTTACATTATGTTCCTAAATCTCAAGTACATTTGCGTAATTAGTTCATACTTCAGGATATGTAGGTATAATTATCCTTTATCTATAAATATAAAGTATATTGATGTATATTAAGAAGATCAGAATTAAGTTTTGCACGTTTTAAATTTTTGCGGACTTTTACAGGTGGAAACTGGAAATTATATGGTTCTAACACCATCTGGTTTTTCGTAATGATATATGTAAGATTAATTTAAGCAAACTTTTTGCGTTTTTATAATCTTAGTCAACCAAATTGTCAATATTCTATTACTGCACAATGGCTGGCGGCAATCTCTGATTCATACTTAACACCTTTAATTATGAAATCTTATATTAAGAATCACATTAGTTATATATATATGAAACATTCATAAAGTGGTGTCATTTTCAAAATGTCATATTTTATCAATGACCACGAAGAATAATGTTCTAGCTACCATAATTCCAAAGAGGAACCAAATAAATAGTGATATTCTAATAATTTATTTAACAAAAAAATTAATTGTGATTATCAATCTCGACTCAACTTGACAAACAAAGAGCCCCTTTGACATTTTCCTAAACTCAAATATGATTGTCGATCAAACATTTATCCCTGATTTTTCCGCATTATACTCTTACATTCAACTTAAACGTAACATCAACTATGACTTGAATGTACCTAAGTTCTTCGTATGTTGAGCTAGTTTATGGTTATGGAGGACGTGTTCTCTTTACCTCCTTTCTTTTACATGAAATGATTTCAAATCAACTTTCCTTAACTTGATAATGCTAAGGTATAGGCCTATACCTATATATAGAGGTTTTGAAAACGATGCATTTCGATGCCCAAGAATTCTTGGAATGATTATAAAATGGAAAGTAATTTTAACAAATATTGTGTACTAACTGGATTCTATTTCTATCAAACACCCAATAAGAACAAATCACAAATAGTTGGCTATAGCGATCGAGTAGTCTGCTCATGAATTATTGGCACTAAAAGGGGTCCCTAATTTCGTGGCTCAAGCTCAAACATGCATGAGCTTATAATTCTTGAAAAGTTTTGGAAATATTATTAGTTATTGTTTTTATTACGATTTTCCCTGTGTTGGAAAAGCTCTTTTGAGGAATAGTACTGTGTGAAGAGGTGGTGAGTGTATATTATAAAGAGGCTATGGAGGAGGCTGGAAAGCCATAGCCAAGTTCAATGTATATGGTAATTGGAGAAGTCAGCAATGTCGAGTTTAAGTCAATGCTATCTATCTAAATCAAGTGTTACATCATTAAGAATATCTTTGGTTCTAGGATTTTGCTGAGGAAAAGAAAACCAAGGCAAAGTAGTAAGAGAAAACAAAAACCCTCAATTTATTCGGCTGTTGAGGAAATTGCAAGGAAAATGATTCTTCAATATTAACAAGACATGATGAAAATTTATTAATAGGAGTAAATTGAGTAGATTAAAATATAAATAAGCTATGAAAATGTTATTGTAAGTTTTCCCTTATTTTTCCGTCTTCATATTGTAAGAAGTGAACCTATGATGAAATGACTTATAAGGCCATACCTGATTTCTTTGAACTTTTGTGGTATCAAAATTCAAATATATTCCAATGAAGCTGAAGGCCACATGGAATAATGGTAATGGGCGCAAACATAGGACCTTCTGTGATGGCTTTATGTTTCCACTGCATTAATGCTTTAGGTCAACAGCAGTAGCAGCAGCAGCTTCTCATCCCTCACAATCAGTGGCTCATCTGAGGTCAAGTAATGCCGAGAAATATGGCATTAGGTCATTTTCATTTACTCATCATTTCAAATTTCAAACTCCACATGCTTCTCACTGTACCTCTACAATGCCCAGTAACTCTTCCAATAGTTGCGCGCACAGCCACAGCAACCTACACATCTTAAACAACCACTGAATTTGAACATCACAAAAACTAACAACATGTATTCTGAGTAACAGGTGTCAAAATATGCCAAATGCTCAAATTTATGAAGTAACTTCTTACATGGGCATTAACAGTACAAGAAGCAAACGCAGAAAATGACATGAAAACCAAAAGCTTGAACTAGTAAATGTATATATATAAAATATACAAGGTAATATCAGATTTAGTACTGGCACACTTCATGACTTCATGAGAGAGTACGCTTATTGAAAGACTCAACAGTCAGATTTGCTGTGAAGGCTGGAATTGAATTCATCTTCCGGATAAATATATCGACCTGCAAAATAGGGCAAGCGATTAAGGCAAGAAACAGAGAGCATTTCCATCTAAATGAACCACTGATTTTATATTATCCAATCTAATGAACATTTCCAATGACGCCAATCCCAGAACTGATGATTATATCTATAAAATTAAGACTAAGTGAACAAACTTCAGAAGATAAGATAAATTAAATTAAAGTTGGTGAGCTAATAGTAACTTAGATTAGTGACTAATACAATAAGATGCGGAGATTAATCATCGATTTTCAACATTACATCAGTAAGGTGCCTCACACGATACAATTTCATGGTTAAACTCTTTATTTTCTACACTATTTTAGATGAATAAATTTTCGTGTCAAATCGATAAATACAAACATAAAATGACCAAGTAGGGTACTATAGATCAGTCCTGATATATTCTTGATCTTGTGGGTTCTCTACTTTGATGGTCTTAGAAAATAAGGAGAAAACAGATAAAACGACATCTTGCAATCCATTAAAATAAGTTGGTGCACCATAGGATTACAGGCACAGGCACTTGCAATGTTATATTGGATGTTTTTTCTGGACACGGCATAATTACCATTTACCCCATTAGGCAATTACTAAATTTACATATTGTTTAGCAGCACAGTCATGGTTAATGGCACATGAATGTAAAACAGAAACAAAGAAAGCAACAACTCCAAAAAATGTTCAGTTCAGACCTGTCGTGATATCTCAGGTTGTGAAGCATACTCATTCACCTGGCATTTTGAATAAGAAAAAAAAAATAGTTCAAGTAGAATACCACATAAATATTTATGCATGTATATCTATATGTACAGCTTGAATAAGAGGTATCACTAAGATATTCAAGTTTCATGCATAAATATTAAGAAACTATTCAGGAAAATTGCTCCCTTTAAATTAATTCTGATAGATCTCCCTGTAAGAATAATTTATCAGGTATAACTGCATGACTATATCTTTAAAATACAGTAACATCAAAAATATCGTGCTAGTTTCATTTAAATATAACGTGTTTCACAGAAAAGAAATAATAAAACCCAGCTTACTACGATATTCGTGTTCCCAGATTCATATTCAAACTGAAGCTTCTCATCATCACTCATGGCATAGATTGAATGAAGAGTAAATCGGGTAACTGGGATTCCATCTGGACGCTGATGATCATCCATTACAATCTGAAGCATATCAAAAAGACATACAAGATTAGGAACATCTGAAAATCACAAGAGAAGTGATCATAAGAATATCGTAGGAAAGGATTACTGTCATCCTAACTACAAGCAGCCATTTTATGATGTCTCTATTTCCCCATAGGAAGTTCACTAAACTAAGTAGCTTAACATGAGAATTTTAGTATTTGATACCTTGTAACCAAAAAGCTCACAGCATGCCCTTCTGAAAACAGAGATTCTTTCTGCAAAAACTGCCTTGTATCTGTTTTTATCACATAATTCCAAGGACTCAGCTTCAAATTAAAACAAAAAAAGCCCAATAAAGATGCCACAAAAAGTATCAGGCACTCACCTCTCCTCGCGCTTTTCAAGTTTCGCAATTTGCTCTTTTAACTGCTTAATTGTCTCAGCAACGTATGAGTCGACATGTGTGCCAGCATCAGCTACATAACATGATGTACCAACAAAAGCATATAGAAAACCATCAGAGGCAACGAAAACAGATTATAATGACTAGAATCTATTTAATGCCTTGAGGAGATTGTAGAGCAAAATTAGATGGCAAAACATATGATTTCTTCGTATCTGCGAGGTACATTGAGAAAAGGAGAAGTGATAGGCCAATCCTCTTCTCTTATACAACTGCTCAATCACTACGCAAAGAAGTTGGCCATTTGGGGAGAGAAATTTATGAAATCTTTCACCTACTTCAATGTAGATAGTTTCCCATAGTTTCATGTGAGAGGAAGAAGGGAGGATGAGAAAAAGGGTCTGGCTCCATTCTGTATGATCTGTGATACAATTGACTGCAACTCAAGTCACGTTTCTGAGTTAGCACAGTCTACATACAAGATTTAGTGTTTTGAGTGCATTACTTGTTATTAAAGTTGTAACTGTTTAATTTGCAAAATACCGTAATCAGTGTTCACATGTTAGTCTTAACTTCTTAGTTTTTCCTGCATCATCAGCAACAGATACACCTGAGGTTCTTTCCATATCACTGCAGAAAATTTCTAAAAGTATGCAAACTAAATGGGGACTGTAAAAGATGAGGGCACAAGAAGTGTAAAGCAAATAACCAAAAAGTACAAGATTGACAATAGTCCAGCTTACTTACATGACTGTTTCTTAAGTTCTTCAACAGCCTGCAGCTTTTCCTTCGTCTTCTGCAGCTCATTTTGCAGAGCCTCTATTGTTTGCTTTGCCTCGTTGTCAACAGCTAGGGTATTGACCATCCGCAGAACTTTCGTGCTAGCAGAAGAAAAATCACCATGTCCCAGCTACAGAAGAAGTATAAGACTCTTATCATCAAACGAAAAGGTGGAGATGGAAGTAGAAGAGAATTACACAAAAATGCTTCCGGTAGAAAATCACTTTTTGCCACATGCCGCATAATCACGATGTAGAATCTGGCTTCTTTTCAATTCTTTTTTTTTTTCTTATGAATGCTTCTGCTTCTTTCCAATTCACATTGCACACTAACGACTACTCTGAATTGCGAATACAACAATCACCACATACAAACGCCATTATTCTGATGGGAAATAACACCAGGAATGGGATTATGGGTGAACCAAACCAGATATATAAGCTTCAACTGCCAGCAGGCAGCAGTTCAATGCTGCTCAAAGCTATAATTCAATTTTGGCCCATCCATATCTAATCTAATTGAGGCCAATGAGAGGAGAATTTGAAGAAATTTGGAAAGAACTTTCAGAGAATATTTGGCCAAGAGAGAGGAATCCTGAAGTTTTCGACTCAATTAAAACATGAAAACTTTCCGAAGTGTCTAATTGTGAAGAACAAGCTTTATTTTACTGACTAGACATTGAATTGGCGAATCATAAATTCAGGGAGATCAGAGGGTTCACTACTGCAACAAAAATCCACAAGTTTATGGTCTGCAAATTCAATTATCCCCCCCACCCACCCCCCACCCCGCCCCGCCCCCACTACATGAAAGTTTAAATCCACATGGCATATATGAAAAGCTTGAAAATTATCATAATCATGATAAATGTGACAAGCACAAGAATAGCAATGAGGCAAAAGCTATCAAGGACTAGACTATAATTCCGAGACAAAAGTTTGGTCTTCAAACACAAACCTTAGACTCCAACAATGATATCTCGGAACGCAAGCGATCACCTTCTCGCTCTAACATCTTTATTCGCCTTGCTTCGTTCATTAACCTTTCATTCAGCAATTGTATCTCATTTTGCTGACGCCCATTAATTTCCTTTTTCTCTAATAAGCTACTCTCTAGATCCCTGACATAGTTTTCTTTCTTGGCAAGAGATGCTTCAAGCTCCTGTCAACATGAGATATTAACCACCAGAGGAAAATGAGGAAAGCTTACAGGAAAAAGTATAGGAAGAACTGTTCCCTAACCTGAACAATAGTTCCACTGACTAATACACCTTCAAGATTACTATGCTCCTTCAGTTCCTTAACAACATTTTTTAAGCGGTCCCGTTCCTCTGTAACCAAACCAAGCTACAGCAGGGAGAGAAGCAGTTCAAACAAAGTACATGTAGGACAAACAAACAAAGTAACTTCCACAATATTTTTACATTTGGTGACTTTGTGCTAACATAATGGATCTGCAAATTAACCAACATTCATCTGCCAAATATCAGTAGGGTATTTGTAGGTTCTTACACATAGCTGCGAGTTGTCCCAAATTTTCTACTCCCAAAGCAGTAAACGAAATCTCCGCAATGAATCAATAGAAAATCATGATGTTGCTCAAGTATTCATAGGTATAAGATATTTAACCAACATTATTTGCAATTTCTAGATTATTTATAAAGGTCATGTTAGAATTACCACAATAACAAACCATATGGTGACATACTGCCCTACCATCAGACAACCAAAATCCATTCATAGTACTAACCGTCAACTCCAGCTTTTTTATTTCTGCTTTATATGACTCTTGATTCTCTTTTGCCATTGCAGCCTCAGTTTCAGCATTTTGTTTAGCAAGCAATGCTGTATCAAGAGCCACTTGAATTTCTTTCATGGATGCCTGTGCCTCACCCGCTCTCATCATGTTTTCAACCACCTCTCTGCATGATATCAATGCAACAGATTAGTCTAGAGAAGGATAGACGCAAAATGACATGACATAATCCAAACAATCCACAAAGCAAAAAGAAATTAAACTAATGTATCAAAATCTTTGTATAAGAAACAGCCAATTCGTTTCACGAGCTCAAAACATCAAAAGGGAGAAAACTATTACCCCAATTATAGGTGGAAAATGCAGCAACTTGCTTTTCTAGGAAATTTGCAGCATTATATGAATAAAATATAAAAATTCACTATACATGATCAAATTGACAGTTCTGCGGTTATTGGAATTCCAGATGAGATCAAAATGAACATGTGAGAAATATACATACTTCTGTAAAGCAGCAAATTTGGGTGGGATATCGTCTGCAGATGACACGCCTGGAATTTCCTTAAGCCCCGATTTCCATGTAGACAACTCGTTCTCCAACTTCTTCACATTTAACTGGAGGTCAGATAATTTAAGCACATCCATCTCTGCCCTCTCCCTGCGGGTTTTCTCTTCGAGTAATTTTTCTTTCAACAACTCAATGTCTTCACGAGAAGATTTAATTTTTCTTGCTTCACGCACTTCAGACTCCTGGAGATATATTGAGACAGGCCCATTAATATGAAATGGAAAAGTACATTAAAATGAAAATATAAGTCAAACCATATAGTATACAAGGAAACATATAGGGTGTGGTAATTCCTTATAACAGAAGAAGCTGCAAGGGATGTTTATTAGCAAACTATCTTCAGCTAATAATGGCTACAGGCATTAAGCACTATCTAATATTTAATGCTGAACATAAGATGCTTACATAGTTCCTTAATTCTTCCTGTTGTGTGATTTACTTATTCAGGAAGTTGCTTTCTAGCTCTACAAAATGCTTAGACTGGATACAGGCATTAAGCACTATCTAATATCTAATGCTGAACATAAGATGCTTACATAGTTCCTTAATTCTTACTGCTTTCTAGCTCTACAAAATGCTTAGACTGGATACAGCCATTAAGCACTATCTAATATCTAATGCTGAACATAAGATGCTTACATAGTTCCTTAATTCTTCCTGCAAATGCTTGACCAACAAGCTAGTATCATTCAACGGGGCTTCGGGGGATTTAACAGATAAACTTTTCTCCAACTCGAACTTCTCCTGCATGCTCTGGAGAAAAAAGACAACTGTGTTACTCTACACCGATAGAACAATTACAGAAATGTATATTAAGTGCATGTGATCAAAGGAAATTACATTAAGTGATACCTGAGAGTCTTAAAGTGAGAACTCATGCACATTTTCCATATTTGTGTGCACATGAATAACATAATCAATTTATGGTAAGAAGTAACGTTTTCTGTTTAGTTTCTATTACTATGGCTAAATTAGGGGGATAGGCTTAATAAATGTGTTGGTTATCTTTCCTTTCTTAGTTGTAAACTTGTAGTTTATCCTATATATTTGTAATCTCTCGTTATTAATAACACACAGCACATTCAGCCTTTTACTCTCACGCTTCCCTTTCGCAGAAGTACTGCATTTGACATCATGAGATTTTGATATGCAAGAAGTAATGCTTTCCTTTCACATAAATTTGTTTCCATATTAACATATGGTAAGATTTTGATATAGTTTTCAAACATGACACTTTAAGCAAAGGTCTTCTGGCCAACAGTGCAGAACAAAAAGATATGATTTTGCCATGAACTCATCAAAGCAACTCGTCCATGAGTCAAACGAAGTCCATGAACAAACTTTATCACAGGATACTCAAGTCACCAAAAATGGAAAATTCTAAAGTGTCAGACTACATTACCATATAATAGAATAAGTCAGCAAGTTCGTAAAGCACATAAAGAAACAAGAACAAAGCTACCTCATTCAATCGCTTTTTAACTTCCTCTAACTGCTCTTTCAGCAGAGCTGACTCTTTTTCAGCATTTTCAGCTCTACATTCCATCCTCTCAAGCTGACAAAAAGGATATGAAGAATTAAGATAATAAAATCAGCATGCAACAGTGCTTTACTAATTGAGGTACTGACATCAGCACTTATTCTAGAAAGTGACAGCTTTGATTCACTTTTCAGTTGAACAAGCTCATTTTGAAGACGGGTCTTTTCTCTATCTATGCTTTCTGATACGGTACATAGCTTTTCCTCCAAAAGGCTTGCTTTTTCTTCAGCTTTGGCTGATTCTGATTCTGCTTTTCTGCGAAGATCCATCTCATTTCGAAACTTTCCCTACAAAACAAATGAGGAAAGAATTGGACCATACCCCACAAAATAATGAAGACAGCCAACACCACAAACAAGGACAGGGGTGATTAGAACTTACATATGAGAATACAAATAGAAAACTATAAAAGAAAGAGTGCTAACTGCAGCCACCAACAGGAGATGGAGAATTCTCAACTGGCGGGTAAAAGATATAGTTGTTAAGAATATCGAGATGAATGACAGTAACCAAAGCTACCACATCAGTACAAGAGTTGGTGTTAGATCTTTAACCGGTAAAGAGGACTTAAATTTGGCTTATATGTATCACTCGTGAAAGGCTGCAAACGTATGCAGTGCTCTTAGCAGTAAAATAACCGTAATTCGCATGGCAATGAAGAGTATAATTTAACTAAACGGCCAGGGAACACACCACCTCATCCAGAATTTTCATATGAGTTTAACTATACATAAGTTGAGGATACCAAATGATGTCCATCTATAATCATGCTAATAGTCAGCAAATATCATTTGTACACACCTCAACGCATGCTAGAAGGGGTTTGGTTGGGAGGAATTTCTAAGCTTACTTGAAATGTCAGGTACACACCTCAACACATGCTATAAGTGGTCATTCTATAAGAATATTCCATTTAAACTATGTTTATAACAACAAAGTTTCAAGATGAGCATGGGTGGATTTTCCCTACCTGAGAAACATATCAAACTTTAAGAAGTTCTATGAGATTGATGCATAACCTCTTGAAACCTTTCTCTCAATCCATCAATCCAAATATTATCATGTCAGATGAAAATCCAAGATTTTCAGGTTTGTGCTGACCTTCTATATATAGCATGCATCTAAACTTAAGGAATGCATTAAAACACGAAATAAACCCATATGCTTCGCTAGCACACCTGATATCACAGGCTCGAAATAGAGTAATACAATTTAAATCAATATAAATTGCTGCACCTCAAGCCCACTAAAAGATTGCATTTGTTTCCTGAGCTGTTCTTGAGAAAAATCAACCTCCTGTCTAAGTTGATCTTGCAAGACTTGTTCGCGTCCCTTAGCAGCAGCCAGTTCTTGCTCAGCATTGAGGAATTTATCTCGAAACTTCTTTCTCTCAGCTTCTGTGAGAAGTTAGGTTTGGAAACAAGTTGGCACCATGTTATTATCAGAAAGTAACAACATGTGTATAAGCTATCTAAGAAGCAGCAAAGAACAAGACAATTTAGGAAAAGGTGTTCCCCAGACCAGAAAAAAGAATGTCGATCTTGAAGGATTGACGAACTATTACTCATGGACTTAATACATTAACAAAAGTACAGCATAATCATGTGGCCAATCTTACCAGCCTTTGATAAATCTTCATTCAGTGCTTCAAATTTAGATTGATAATCATGGGCCTGCTTTTCTGCACTGCTTAGGGCATCAAAAAACTCTGATTTCACCTAAAAGTACGAGTTTTGTCAGCCATGAAAATGTCAAAAGAAGTTTAGACAGTACAAGCATCTATAAGAGCAGCAATAGGAAAGTATTAAGCATATGATGGTCACTGAAACAGATCAAAAAAATTGAAAGGAGTCAATCAACACATTAATATAATTGTCAGTGCATCCATCTTCTAGAAAATGGTAGTCAACAGAACTGGCGAAAATCTGAATTCCCGTATGGAGTTGAATTATACAAAACTGGACACTGTTCGCAGGAAAAAGTAAATAAACGGACCACAACTTATATCCTTCGCTTCATACCACCAAAAGAGTTATTCAACTAACATGCTGTAAAGTGACTGGTAGCACTAGAAATGTCAACTGATATATCCTTGTGTGGCCAAGTGGCACCAGAAATGTCGACTGAGATCCCCTAAAGTGACCAGGTGGCAAGCAATTACCCTGTGCAGTTCAAAAGTAGGACAACCGTGTAGCTGATGATGAGCAACTCAAATCAAATCTCCAATTCGATCTCAAAGGATGCTCAGGTTATTAGTCTGTAAATGTTTCAACCTAAAAGCATGAGGGCTTAGAACCCATTTGCTGAGAAACCACTAAGGATTTATGCAGCAACTACTATTGGAAAAAGGTTTCAAAACATTAAATAGACGAAGGGATTGAACAGGAGAAATTGCCATCAATTCAAGCTAAAAAAATATCAAAATTGGACTAGCTCTAATATCAAACTGAACCTAGCCAAACTATTTAAGTTAAGCCTCTCACACTATACCTTCTTCAAATACATTGATCATCTTCACATTATTCATAGAAATTCATGCGTCAAAGGCCCTACACCAATGGCAAAAGAATGTAAATTACTTCATTCAACCCTCGTTAACACATTACACGAGCTCTCCAAGAACCAATTAATTTATTTAAAGAACCAAAAAGCTAATACAAAATCATGAGAAGCTGAAATATTAAAAAATATATAAAATGTGATATGTTGCCGTGGCAACTATAGCATACCATCTGACGGCATTGATATGTGCAGAGCATGTGGTCGGAGGTAGTGGGTATTGAGTGGTCATGAGAATATTCCGGTGCCGGTAGATCCTCGTAAATCAGTAGCTGCCTGTCGGAACTTGGGCTTTGTGTGGTATTATTATCATTATCTTCCGGCGTCTGTGATTCCGCCCTTCTCTTCCTGGGCGGAGGCGTTCTGAGAATCATCCTTTTACTTTTCTTAGCCTTTTCTTCTGAATTCGTGAATTTGAAAATTAGGAACAAAACTAGGGTTTTAATCAATTTTCTGGTGGAAGATGCATAGAGATTTTGAAAAGGAACGCGCCAATGATGTCTATGGCAAGGAATTTTAAAACCCTGCCTTATTTAGCACAATAATAGTAACATAATTTCTTTCCAAATTTTGATGTTTAAGACTTGCAAAAATCGCATATGTAAAACATTTGAATTTCTTATTGTTTATTTATAAATGTTATATTTTTTCGTACATGCAAAGCAAAATAAAAATTTGCTATTTTTAATATATGTTACGCAAAAAAAAAAAAGAATTATTAATAAAATTAATTATTGTCATCTGAAGCAACTTATTCTCACTTTTATTCAAATTGTAAAACGAATATATAATAAAGAAACCAATATTCATGATGTTTTTATGTGTTAACTATTACTTTGTGACTTTGTAGTTTGTGTGTTTTATTGATTGTTTTTGCTTTAGTTAATCATAGCTTTTCTTGGACTACTTCATTATAACGACAATAGAATTGGTTTGCTGCTTTCTTGATTATGTACACTTTATTACACTGTTCAATGGTTTCAATAAACGTTGTACATTTGCTGCATATTCTGTTCCAATCATATTGATCTAGAGTGACTGGAAATTGGAGAAATCAGTTTTTAGCAAATTATATTTTGTTTAAATTAAGAAAACCATTATTATTTACTATAATGAATTGGGCCCAAACAAAGTCCAATTTTCTGTACCTCTCCTCTTCAGAAGCCCAATTATATACTTTTCAATGTGTTGCGGATAAGATCACATATCGGACTCCCAGAAATATGTCGAAGGGTTTCTATTGTGACGCCCCACCCCATCTGCCGATTTTTTTGAGCTCAAAAACAGCTAGCAAGCCCATTGGATGTTATGGTAGTTTATGAATCTATAAGATGCATCTGGAAATTGCGTGTAAAGATATACAAAATTGTGTTAAGCCTATTGTTGTATAGTGGGCCTTATTATAGAATCATGGGCTTGTATATTTCTCGGCCCATAGTCTAATTTTATTAGTCTGATTCTATATTAGTTGTATCTGATACTTTTGATAGGAACTTGATCAATATACAAAATCATTTTTCTGAGTTTACACACGCCTTCTCTCTATGAAGAACGAACCCTAGATTTGTACATTGTATCAGAGCGATTCACGATCCTGTGAAGAACTCTTAGAGGCGAATCATCCTCTACTCTATTCCACATATTTCATATTTGATTTCAATTGATTCCGCCAAGATGACGGAATCATCTGACAAGAAGAAGCCGACGGTCAATAATCGAGGCAATCCGCTTTTTCTGCAAAACTCAGATTCTCCAGGTATAGTTCTCGTTCTTAATCTTTTGAATGGCGATAACTATGTTACTTGGAGTAGATCGATGAAAATAGCCTTAGGCGCTAAAGTCAAGTCAGGGTTTATAAACGGGAAAACTCCACAACTAGTGAAGATCATGAGGATTATGAACTTTGGAATACTGTTGATTGTATGGTAAGATCTTGGATTTTGGCTTCCACCTCCAAAGAAATCTCAGACGCCTTTAGTTTCGCTAGCACTGCATACGAACTTTGGAAATAAATTGAAAGAAGCTTTGGACAATGCAACGATCCGTTGTTATTTCAGATTCAAAAAGAAATTATGTCGATTAAACAGGGTAATATGACTATTGCACACAATACTACACAAAGATAAAGAAACTTTGGGATGAGTTTAGTACATTACTACATTTACCTGTCTGCACATGTGGTGCCAGCAGCAAGATGAACCAAATTAATTCCGCTCTGCAACTTTTGCAATTTCTCAATGGACTTAATGAATCCTATGAGCATATTACAAATTAGATTTTGTGTACTGGTCCACTACCAGATGTGAGTAAGTGTTATTCAATGACACAAACTGTAACGACCCGAATATTTGTCTTATATTATTAATATTTACGCGAATTCTTTCTTGCCTAATTTCTCGATCTATCCAATTGGATTAATTAATCTTGTGGAAAAGATTGATTTAACCTATTTTCCAAATAGCCTCGATTACTTAAATTACATAAATGCCCTTAAAAGCCTAAATGACCATTTTACCCTCCCGAGATATTTTTCTAAATATCTACCTATCTCTCTCATTCTCTCATTTCAAAGAAGAAAGAAAGAAGAAAGAAGAAAGAAAGGAGAAAGAAGGAGAAGAAAGGAGAAAGATCTTCCCGACGCCCTACCGAGCTCGTTTCTCGCCCGATCGACGAGCCGTGAAAACCCGAACGACCCTCATTACATTATCTACCGGTAATCCTTTTACTCCATTTCTTTCCGTTCGTTAATTCGTGCGATTTTTCGTGATTTATATATAGAATTTTATATATTAGGATTTTCGTGTTTAGGAAGAATTACTTGACCATTTTACGTGATTCTTGTGTCTATATGTAGCTTATATGATATGTATGATTATATGTGAAAATTAGGATGTTTTATGGTGTAGATTAGGAGATATATGAATTTATATTTCGAATTCGCGTGAGAGGTTCGCGATCTGCTGAGTCTGCTGCTCAGTAGATCCACACGGGCGAACGCACGGTCTTGAGCAAGACCGTGCAAGAGCCCGTGCGCTTCACTTTTCAGCCTGCACGGGCTTGAGCCCGTGCACAGGCCCGTGCGCATGGCCGTTTGCACCTGCACGGTCTTGACACCGTGCTCAAGACCGTGCGGGAGGCCGTGCAACCCCTTTTGTGCTTGCACCGGCTTGCCAAGCCCGTGCGTAAGCCCGTGCGTTGGCCGGTGCAACATACTTGGTGTATTTTCCAGCCTTTTCCTTTCTTGCACTTCGGGAATTGGTCAACCCCACTCATTTAAATGTTGACTTTTCTCATACGACCTCCGAATATCAATCCGATTTCACTTATAGCTTCCTCGAGCCTTGGGATTTGATATTCTTCATAATTTACAATTTACCCGACCCTAATTGACCGTCAATTGACACCTTTGCTTGTTTAGGGATTTTATCCCACCTTTCCCGTTTCTTATCCGTTTAATCCTGTATTCGCGAGAGAACGTCTTTATATTATTTTAAGCATGTCTACGTGCCCTAATTGCGTTTAAGCATGCCTTTAATATTTATTATTTACGTTCTTTCATTATTTAACATTTCATTAATATTCTTTAATTGTTGTACCGTAATTTATATGTTTAATTGATTTACTTTCCATATTTCGCCTGTAGCATGAGTGATGTTTATATGAATTGCCGTGCGTCGTCTGTTGTCTTGTGTCTTGCTTTTAGTTTTGTCGGTCTTGTTTTCATCCTCTAGGCCCTGTGTATTACAGGTGGGTCCAACGAGGGAGAAACCTGACTACCGCTTGCTTTCATACTGTCTTGTCGAGCCAGGTAAGGGTTTTAAATTGTTTTCAACTGGAGTAAGAACATAGTTTATTTAGGCTTCGAAATAACTTATTCCCCGCCTTTTCTTATTGCTTGTTGTACTGTCTTTAATATTCCTTACATGCTTAGTCAAACCGTTTTGATAGCAAACCAAATGATTTGAAATGTTTCCACTTGAGACAAGTAACTTATTTGTTTTAAAAAGTAACTATTTGATCTCTGAGGCACTTATAAGTAACGTCGTTAGGGACATCCGTCAGTATGCTCCCGAAGCGTACGACGCTTATGAGTATTTCCTAGATCGTTACATCAACTTGTCTCAAAAGCACCTTTTGCCATTCATACTTAACTACTTGCATCATATTTTCGAACGGCCCTTTTGGCCACTTAAACTATCATTGATTTCAAAAGCGAGCCATAGCCTGTTTATGACTTGGGCCCGGAGTATACAAGAGGTGAGCCTGGGGACGTGCGTCTAGGGCAAATCCCGATGTATACTTCTAGCGTGTTAACTTGGGCCGGCTAGGAGGTTGGCTAGCCTAAGTTGATGCGAACGGTGGTGCTAATCGCGTCTCCTTAAATCCTGTACGGTGGTGCTGATCGCGTCTCCTTAAATCCTGATGGTGGTGCTAATCGCGTCTCCTTAAACCCTGTTTATGAATCTTGGTGATGGAGTACTTGCTTGCATGTTTTTCAATGGGGAGTTATAAGGAGAGGGCCCGTTCTCGCCGGGACACATTATTGCATGATTTATTGCATTTATTGCTTGTCTAATTGTTTTATGGCTTTCGTGACAAGTCGAAGCACATTCCGGTTTTCTTCAATTATCATATGTACTTCCCTATATATATATAAAACCCGGAAGTGTGTCTCGTACTTGCTACCCTAAGTCCCTTTTATTACCCAACTAATATTCTTTCAATCGGCTTGATATTTCGTGCAAATGTTTTAAAGGATCCGGTTCGTCAACCTTTTGTGTTTTCAAATAAGCCGAACCCGAGTGTTGCTTTGCGTCATTTTACAACTTATATTTCGTATTCGTATTTCTTTCTCAAAACGGGCAACACTCACCACTTTTAGTTAAAAAGATAAATGACGAACTGTGACCAAAACCCCCTTACTGAGTATCCTTTATACTCACCCCTGCTATTTTGGTTCTTGCTTCAGGTAGACAGGTGGCGACGTCACCTATCTTGTCAGTCGGCATCAGCAGGTCTAGATAGGCTCAGTCTTTCTGGTTTGTCTTGTCAGTGGTCCCAACAACTGTCGAGTCTTGTTTATTGTATTTATTTACTTTACGTACTTATGTGCCCCTGATGTGGGATAGTTGATGTTATCTAGGATTGCATAGGGTAGACTAGTTGAGCCATGGATGGCACTACGTGTTGTTGTTATGTTGTATTTCGATTTGCACATGTTTAATTGACATTTATGGAATTTGTCTTGTTATTTAAATCGCTTCCGCATTTTCTCTGCTCTTCTCTGGTTGTTGTTGGGATGTCGTTGCTGTTGCCGAGGGTTCTTGCTTGAGTGCCGTTCGCCGGAGTGGGTTTTTGGGTTGAGGCCCCTCGCCGAAGCTCGGGAGTCCGTTTCGGTGCGGATGTGGCGGTCCTTCTTCAGGGGGCGCTACAGTCAGTGGTATCAGAGCCTAGGTTCCCAAAAGGAACCGAAGCTTTGTAATCGCGTCGTGTCTTGTCTCTTGTGTCTGCCCGTTTCGTGTCATTGAGACTTAGAGTTTCCAGTCACAGGTGCTTGAGAACTCCTTAGTATTGAAATTGTGATTGATCTTCTCTTGGAATGGCCAACCAACCGTTTGATCTCTTACAATTGTAGTACTGAGTTGGGATCGAATGCAGGTGGATGTGGAACTCGAGGTAGCGTCTGTCTTGTCTTGTCGTCTTGTCGTGTTTTGCTTGGGTCTTGTCGTGTCTAGGTCGTACGGCTATAGGATCGAGTTTTTCTTGTTCTGTGATTTGTTTCATGCTTAACTTGTCTACATGCTATCCGAATCATATATGTATGCTTTGATTAAATTTTATATGCCTTACGTGACCATTCCATTAACCGAACATGCATCTTTTTCCTAGTTTATTGAGCGCAGGTACATAATGTCTCATCGAAGACCCCCTACCGCTCCCTCATCTCAGAATTCGATTGCAAGGGAGTTAGTGACAGCTATGAGACAGATTGCTGAGCAAGTGCATCAAGAGAGACAACGACAACAGCAGCATATACCTGCGAGACAAACCGAAGGTCAATCCCTGGACAGATTTCTGCACTTCAACCCACCTTGCTTCGTGGGTGAACCAGATGACCTTAAAGCCGAGGCTTGGATAGCCGATCTGGAGCGAATCTTTCGAGTAATACACTGCGGTGACCCCGAGAGGGTCGAGTATGCCATCTTTCTCATGAGAGGACCAGCTGAGGATTGGTGGCGTTACATAGAACAGAGATGGATCGCTGAGAGAATACCGTACACTTGGTCACGGTTCCTATCCGACTTCCGAGAGAAGTACGTGCCGCAAGTGGTACGTGACAGCCGAGAAAGAGAGTTCATGTCCCTCACCCAAGGAGCTCTCCCTGTTGCACAATACGAGGCACTTTTCAGCCGCCTCATCGTCTATGCTCCTCACATTGCATCTGACGATCGAAGAAGAGCGCGAAAGTTCATCGAGGGACTTCAGCAGGAGATCTTGGAAAGATTAGTAGGATTGGACATTCGAGTTTATCACGAGGCAGTTAACAGAGCTATGAGAGTGGAGTCCGATCTTCAAGAGATGAGACGAGGTATTCCTCACATGAAAGGATCCTTTTTCAATGAGAAGGCAAGAAGAGAACCAGCCGGACCGAGCACTTTTCCGACATCGAGACCACACTACGAGATGCCAAAACCTACCGAACCTGAAGTGAACGAGGACCCCATTCCCTGCGAATACTGTGGGAAGACAAATCACGAGACTGCAAGGTGTAGGAGGAAACTGGGGCGTTGCCTCAGATGTGGGAGTAGCAAGCATCGAGTTCAAGACTGCCCCGACTCAAGCAACCCTCGTGGAAGGAAAGGGGGATCCCGACCATGATACCGACTCGCAGAGGTACATTGCATTATTATAGCATTCATTCATAATATTTTGTTTCGAATGGTAATTGCTTTAAATATGTGTTAAGTGTTTTATAGAATTTACGTGCTTTAACTACTTTCAAAATTCACACTTGCACTGATTGAATGATTAGATGCTAAGAATTATGTGGCCTCTGTGTGGATAGCGTGGAATTCGATAAATTCGTTATACGCTACTAGAGAGTGCTAAGGACAAGGAGTTCTTGGCCGACTAGGATCGATTCTGTTGCGAATACGTTATGCGGTTTTGGATGGCACCGACGTTGACAAATCGAGTCTGAAGAAGCATACTTCTGAAGGTATGTCTGAAGATGAATCAACTAGTGAAGAGGATAATGAATTATCTGACGATGATGATTATATGGGAGATGAGCCGACATCGGCTTCTGATGATGACGACTCTGATGTTTCGTATGAAGTCGAGCGAAGAAATGATGAAAATGATGTTTAGTGGAAGGCGGAGAGGAGAAATCATCAAATACCCTTGAAGATGAGAAAACACTCTGTAGAAAGAATAAGAAAGAGTGTGATCTTGAAGAGACAGATTGTGAGAAAGACGAGGAGTACAATAGGAGAAATGATGATGGCGTTACTTCCTGTAAAAGGAACTCTAATCAAGAAACAGGAGAAGGATGTGACAATTGTCATTGGGGATACGAAGAGTACAAGAATCAGTCGGAAGAACGAAATAGATAATGACAGTGATGAAGGACCTTACATTGGGAATTTCTTCTTCGACGTTAGCCTTGTTTAGGGTTTTTGTAATTCCGTCTTTCGCATGACTTTGAATTTTATTTGGAATGTTATTTGCATTTAAATATTTTGTTATGCATGATGTTTTATAATGTATTTTAATTGCTCCTAAATGTTCGTTTTTAATTCGCGTTATTAGAACCCTTAGATTATACTCCTCTTAACTAACCCCGAAGTCCGGAGGAGAATCTGAGGACAGATTCTCTTGAAGAGGGGAGTATTGTAACGACCCGAATATTTGTCTTATATTATTAATATTTACGCGAATTCTTTCTTGCCTAATTTCTCGATCTATCCAATTGGATTAATTAATCTTGTGGAAAAGATTGATTTAACCTATTTTCCAAATAGCCTCGATTACTTAAATTACATAAATGCCCTTAAAAGCCTAAATGACCATTTTACCCTCCCGAGATATTTTTCTAAATATCTACCTATCTCTCTCATTCTCTCATTTCAAAGAAGAAAGAAAGAAGAAAGAAGAAAGAAAGGAGAAAGAAGGAGAAGAAAGGAGAAAGATCTTCCCGACGCCCTACCGAGCTCGTTTCTCGCCCGATCGACGAGCCGTGAAAACCCGAACGACCCTCATTACATTATCTACCGGTAATCCTTTTACTCCATTTCTTTCCGTTCGTTAATTCGTGCGATTTTTCGTGATTTATATATAGAATTTTATATATTAGGATTTTCGTGTTTAGGAAGAATTACTTGACCATTTTACGTGATTCTTGTGTCTATATGTAGCTTATATGATATGTATGATTATATGTGAAAATTAGGATGTTTTATGGTGTAGATTAGGAGATATATGAATTTATATTTCGAATTCGCGTGAGAGGTTCGCGATCTGCTGAGTCTGCTGCTCAGTAGATCCACACGGGCGAACGCACGGTCTTGAGCAAGACCGTGCAAGAGCCCGTGCGCTTCACTTTTCAGCCTGCACGGGCTTGAGCCCGTGCACAGGCCCGTGCGCATGGCCGTTTGCACCTGCACGGTCTTGACACCGTGCTCAAGACCGTGCGGGAGGCCGTGCAACCCCTTTTGTGCTTGCACCGGCTTGCCAAGCCCGTGCGTAAGCCCGTGCGTTGGCCGGTGCAACATACTTGGTGTATTTTCCAGCCTTTTCCTTTCTTGCACTTCGGGAATTGGTCAACCCCACTCATTTAAATGTTGACTTTTCTCATACGACCTCCGAATATCAATCCGATTTCACTTATAGCTTCCTCGAGCCTTGGGATTTGATATTCTTCATAATTTACAATTTACCCGACCCTAATTGACCGTCAATTGACACCTTTGCTTGTTTAGGGATTTTATCCCACCTTTCCCGTTTCTTATCCGTTTAATCCTGTATTCGCGAGAGAACGTCTTTATATTATTTTAAGCATGTCTACGTGCCCTAATTGCGTTTAAGCATGCCTTTAATATTTATTATTTACGTTCTTTCATTATTTAACATTTCATTAATATTCTTTAATTGTTGTACCGTAATTTATATGTTTAATTGATTTACTTTCCATATTTCGCCTGTAGCATGAGTGATGTTTATATGAATTGCCGTGCGTCGTCTGTTGTCTTGTGTCTTGCTTTTAGTTTTGTCGGTCTTGTTTTCATCCTCTAGGCCCTGTGTATTACAGGTGGGTCCAACGAGGGAGAAACCTGACTACCGCTTGCTTTCATACTGTCTTGTCGAGCCAGGTAAGGGTTTTAAATTGTTTTCAACTGGAGTAAGAACATAGTTTATTTAGGCTTCGAAATAACTTATTCCCCGCCTTTTCTTATTGCTTGTTGTACTGTCTTTAATATTCCTTACATGCTTAGTCAAACCGTTTTGATAGCAAACCAAATGATTTGAAATGTTTCCACTTGAGACAAGTAACTTATTTGTTTTAAAAAGTAACTATTTGATCTCTGAGGCACTTATAAGTAACGTCGTTAGGGACATCCGTCAGTATGCTCCCGAAGCGTACGACGCTTATGAGTATTTCCTAGATCGTTACATCAACTTGTCTCAAAAGCACCTTTTGCCATTCATACTTAACTACTTGCATCATATTTTCGAACGGCCCTTTTGGCCACTTAAACTATCATTGATTTCAAAAGCGAGCCATAGCCTGTTTATGACTTGGGCCCGGAGTATACAAGAGGTGAGCCTGGGGACGTGCGTCTAGGGCAAATCCCGATGTATACTTCTAGCGTGTTAACTTGGGCCGGCTAGGAGGTTGGCTAGCCTAAGTTGATGCGAACGGTGGTGCTAATCGCGTCTCCTTAAATCCTGTACGGTGGTGCTGATCGCGTCTCCTTAAATCCTGATGGTGGTGCTAATCGCGTCTCCTTAAACCCTGTTTATGAATCTTGGTGATGGAGTACTTGCTTGCATGTTTTTCAATGGGGAGTTATAAGGAGAGGGCCCGTTCTCGCCGGGACACATTATTGCATGATTTATTGCATTTATTGCTTGTCTAATTGTTTTATGGCTTTCGTGACAAGTCGAAGCACATTCCGGTTTTCTTCAATTATCATATGTACTTCCCTATATATATATAAAACCCGGAAGTGTGTCTCGTACTTGCTACCCTAAGTCCCTTTTATTACCCAACTAATATTCTTTCAATCGGCTTGATATTTCGTGCAAATGTTTTAAAGGATCCGGTTCGTCAACCTTTTGTGTTTTCAAATAAGCCGAACCCGAGTGTTGCTTTGCGTCATTTTACAACTTATATTTCGTATTCGTATTTCTTTCTCAAAACGGGCAACACTCACCACTTTTAGTTAAAAAGATAAATGACGAACTGTGACCAAAACCCCCTTACTGAGTATCCTTTATACTCACCCCTGCTATTTTGGTTCTTGCTTCAGGTAGACAGGTGGCGACGTCACCTATCTTGTCAGTCGGCATCAGCAGGTCTAGATAGGCTCAGTCTTTCTGGTTTGTCTTGTCAGTGGTCCCAACAACTGTCGAGTCTTGTTTATTGTATTTATTTACTTTACGTACTTATGTGCCCCTGATGTGGGATAGTTGATGTTATCTAGGATTGCATAGGGTAGACTAGTTGAGCCATGGATGGCACTACGTGTTGTTGTTATGTTGTATTTCGATTTGCACATGTTTAATTGACATTTATGGAATTTGTCTTGTTATTTAAATCGCTTCCGCATTTTCTCTGCTCTTCTCTGGTTGTTGTTGGGATGTCGTTGCTGTTGCCGAGGGTTCTTGCTTGAGTGCCGTTCGCCGGAGTGGGTTTTTGGGTTGAGGCCCCTCGCCGAAGCTCGGGAGTCCGTTTCGGTGCGGATGTGGCGGTCCTTCTTCAGGGGGCGCTACACAAACAATGGAAAAACAGAGAACCAATAGCAGTGGCTATTCTGATATGACTGAGAACTCTGCAATGTTTGCTAGAAAATGACCTTTCAAACCTAAAACATAGCCTGGTGGCACCTCCAAGAAAAGTGGCCTGCTAGAAGACCTTCACTAACCAAAGTAGATAAATCTAGCCTTGTTTGCTCAGAATGTAGATGGACTGGGCATACAAATGAGACTTGTTTCAAGTTACATGGCACTCCAGACTGGTACTTGGAAATGCAAAAGGCAAGAAAAGCTGGTGTCAAGAAGAATGTTGCCAATACTGTTGACTCAGGAATTGGTGGAAGATCAAACAATGAGACACAGGAGTCAGGAATGAACAGACAGCTTCAAGACTTGATCCAGCAGGAGGTGCAGAAGATTCTGAAAGGCAAATGACACATAGACAGTGCTAACATCACCTACTTTGATGAGAATTTCTCGGGTAACAATAAGTCCCATAGAGGTAACATCTTTCATTGCCTTAATTCCTGTAGTTTGAAGAACATTGAGCCTGGTTCATGGATTATAGATACAAGAGCTTCCAATCATATGTGTAGTGATATACATATGATTGAAAGCCCCAGGCCTGTCACAATTGATACATCAGTTTTTTTACCTGATGGATCAATCAAGAAAGTTTGTCACATGGGAAACATCAAAATTACTAATGATATAGTTATTACTGATGTACTTCATGTGCCAAGCTTTAAGTACAGTTTGCTTTCTGTGAATAAATTGTGTGCAAAGGGGTTGATAAAAATTACTTTCCTGCCCAACCTTTGCACATTACAGGTTCTGCAATCTGACAGACTGTTGGCTATTGGAAGGGTAATAGGGAGGCTCTATGTTTTGGTTAAACCTTCTGATAAGACTGTTTCAAAAACTCCCTATGGTTTTCAAAATAAGTCTGTTTTTTATGACATTTCTCACTGTAATATCTCTTTGAACTCTATTGATCAGTTTTATCTTTGGCATAGAAGGTTGGGTCATATCTCACCTAGTGTTATGAAACATTTGAAATTTCTAAATGATAAAACTGATTTTCCTACTGAACAATGTGAGATTTGTCCTCTTGCAAAACATCATAGAAAGTCCTTTCCCCTCAGCAAAACAGTTTCTCAAAAATGTTTTGAACTTATACATGTTGATGTATGGGGACCATATAGACAGAAATCAATAAGTGGTGCTCAATACTTCCTCACAGTTGTTGATGATTACAGTAGAGGAACTTAGACCTTTTTGATGGCACATAAGAGCCAAGTCCCTTCTATTTTACAAAATTTCTTTAAATATGTCCTTACACAATTCCAAACCAATTTATGATTGTGAGGTCAGACAATAGATTGGAATTTGTAGGACAAGAGTGCCAAAAGATTTTTCAAAATTTTGGTATTGTTCATCAAAAATCTGTTCCATACACCCCACAACAAAATGGGGTGGTGGAAAGAAAACATGAACACATCTTGCAAATTTCTAGGGCATTGCTTTTCCAATCTAATGTCCCTAAGATATTCTGGGGAGAGGCAGTTCTAATGGCAACTTTCATTATCAATAGAATTCTCACTCCTTTACTTAAATGGAAAACCCCTCATGAAATATTGTTTAAACAAACCCCCAAGTATGACATCTTCAAAATCTTTGGATGTCTTTGCTTTGCTACTAATGTTTTTCCTCATAAGGATAAGTTTGATAGAAGGGCTCTTGAGTGTATCTTCCTGGGATACTCTTTGGGGCAGAAATGCTACAAAGTGTATATTATGCAAAACAAAAGGATTGTAATATCAAGGGAAGTGGTATTCCATGAATCCACCTTCCCTTACAAAGAAACTACAACTGAAATTAGTGCACTCCCATCACCTGCATCTGAAGAAGATTTTGCTAGTAATGATGAGCAAGAGGATGAGGTCACGGTTCCCAATGATGACAACCTCAATGAGGATAACACTGATGAGGGACTGCCTGCTTCTCCTCCACCTGAGCAAAATCAAGATGGCACTCAATTAGGTTCTGATATGGACCTTAGAAGAAGTACTAGAGTCACTCAGAAGCCAAGATACCTCAATGATTATGCCACCAATGCCATAAACACATCTCTCACTGATGTGAATTCCAAACAGTTACAGGTTGGTTCAGGTAAAAGTTCTCCCATCCATACTTTTCCTTTTACTCAATCCACCTGTTTTAGCAATCAATATTTGAGCTTTCTAACAAACATTTCAGAGGAAACTGAATCTCTTTCCTATGAAATGGCTTGCTAGAATGACAAGTGGATTTCTGCTATGAATAATGAGCTTGAGGCTCTTGAAAAAAATCATACATGGAAACTTACACCATTACCCTCAGGGAAGAGGGCAATTGGGTGTAAATGGGTTTATAAAATAAAAAGAGTCGCTGATGGATCCATAGACAGATATAAGGTCAGGTTGGTAGCAAAGGGCTACAACCAGGTAGAAGGTATTGATTATACTGATGTATTTTCTCATGTGGCAAAGTTACTGACTGTCAGAATTTTGATTGCCTTGGCTACCTCTAAATCTTGGAGTGTACACCAGCTGGACATCAACAATGCATTTCTGCACGGTAAGTTGCAAGAGGAAGTTTACATGCTTCCTCCTTAAGGATACTACACTGCTACTGGACAGGTTTGCCATTTAATTAAGTCTTTATATGGTCTTAAGCAAGCATTAAGAGAGTGGAATATTGAGTTTACTACAAAACTCCACTCTTTTGGCTTTGTACAATCTGCACATGATCACTGTCTCTATGTTAAAACTGATGGTAAACTGTTCTTGGCCCTTTTGGTATATGTGGATGATGTATTGTTGACTGGAAATGATGAAGTGGAAATAAAATGTGTTAAAGATTTTTTACATACAAACTTCACCATAAAGGATTTGGGATTTGCTAAATACTTCTTGGGCATTGAGATTGCTAGATCTGAAAAAAGAACCTTTTTAAACCAAAGAAAATATATTTTAGACATTTTGAAGGATATTGGTGTCACTGGTGCTAAACCAGCAAGCACCCCCTTACCAAATGGTCTAAAACTGTCTCGTTTTGATGACAAACCACTTGCTGATCCAGGAAGGTATAGAAGGCTTATAGGGAGATTATTATACCTAAATTTGACTAGGCCTGATCTTACCTTTGCTACTCAACAATTGAGTCAATTTGTTAATTCTCCTTGTCAATCTCACTGGGATGCAGCCTTGCATCTGTTAAGATACTTAAAGTATTTTCCATCTACTGGACTGTTATTTCCTTCTTCTTCCTCTTTGCAGGTTACTGCCTACTGCGATGCTGACTGGGCTACTTGCCACGACACTTGTAAGTCAGTCACTGGCTACTGCATCTTCATGGGGGATTCTCTGGTTTCTTGGAAGTCCAAGAAACAAGTTACAGTCTCACAATCCAGCTCTGAGGCAGAATATCGCAGCATGGCCTCCACCGTATGCGAATTGAAGTGGATCACGTACATTCTCAAAGGATCTCCATGTTCCTATTCACACTCCCATTGATTTGTTCTGTGACAACAAATCAGCTTTCTACATCGCGTCCAATCCGGTGTACCATGAGAAGACGAAACACATAGAAATCGACTGTCATGTCGTACGAAATTCTTATAAGGATGGGTTCATCTCAATCTTGCACCTTTACTCCAAAGAGCAACTGGCTGATTTCTTTACCAAATTACTGGCACCTCCCCAGTTTCGACAACTTGTGTCCAAGCTGGGATTGGTTGACTTCCACCAGTCTCAGTTTGAGGGGGGTCTGTAAAGATATACAAAACAGTGTTGGGCCTATTATTGTATAGTGGGTCTTATTCTAGAATCATGGGCTTGTATATTTCTCGGCCCATAGTCTGATTTTATTAGTCTGATTCTATATTAGTTGTATCTGGTACTTTTGATAGGAACTTGATCAATATACAAAATCATTTTTCTGAGTTTACACACGCTTTCTTTCTATGAAGAACGAACCCTAGATTTGTACATTGCGCAATAAACCACTTCTCTTCCTTCAATAGACGATCGACCTGCTCGTCGCGGTATGACGTAATTCATGATAAGTCTGTCAGTAAAGGTCTTTTGTGTTCAAGAGGTGGCTTCCTTGTATGTAGTATCTTTTCTCGCCAATTAGAGGTAGTTTTCACTCATATAACACTTTGCTCCTCATTTCATAATACGCAATTCTCATGGCTGACGGTTGGGTCAACGTTAATACCATTTATTTTGCTCCCGACTAGCTAGGGAGTCTGTTGGGCATGAGAGTAGTCTCCCGACTCACCTATTGCATCATGAAATTGAGTTATATACGAATGTACTCAAAAAAATATTCAAATAATACACTTTAACATCATGTCAATATCCTCGTACACCTAGAAAAAATAGAAATTAAGCTAGATATTATTTGCTATTAGTGTAAATGAATTTGCTATTATTAGTTCGCGAATATAATGAACAGTATAAAAGAAGATTGAGTGGAGATGAATAGTGGATTTATACAATATTTGGACCCAATAATGATTTCTTTATTTTTATTGAGTGGGGTCCATTACACATAATCTGTAAGGATATTTTTTTAAAAAAATAATTGGACTCATTTACAATGTTATTTATTATAATAACAAGCCCTAAAGAAACTTATGAATTCATTGCATTCCAAAATAAAAATAAGAAAAAATTCCTCTTACATGAATTGTCGTGCACTCGATAGTTAAAATTATGTAAATATTTTCATCATAAAACCAAGCCATTTGGTATGTGGGTAGTAGAACACTAGTAGTCATACACTCGATTTATACTGAAAAAATCCCAAACATGAAATCTAACATTTAATAACAGGAGATCAGCAACAAAAACATACTGCATATATAACTAAATTATTATATGTGGAACTCAAGTTGTTGTAAGTTCTGTTACATTTGTATACACGAAAGAAGCAACGGTAAGTTTTAGTGGTGGTTGGATGTATAATTGATCCCACAATTATATTCACGAAGGTTACATCAATCTTAAAATTAGACATCATGCGTCACGCGTCTGTCCCTTTGCACCGGTCAAAAATAGTTGCTAACTTAGCTGGAGTTGAACCAGACAATCTTTGCCTGGACTGAAAACGCCACAGACCAAATAAGGCAATTAAGCATGCAAGATCACTGCCAAAGTTGCCTATTTCATGACTCAACCATCCACACTACAGCCCACTTACTCTACGTGTGTTTCTTCTTTTTTTTTCATGTGGGGTTGGGCTTGGATATGTGGGTTGATTTTATTTCTAGAAGGGAATAAATGTTTAATTGAGTGTAGGAAAATTTGAGTAAAAAGTAATTAAGTCTGAATTTTGGAGAAAATTAAATTTTATATAGTTTAAATTTGACTACACTTCCATGAAAAATATATATGGGCTTGACTCGATTAAACTCATATTTTTGAATAATTGGGGCAACACAATTACTTTGGGATATAAACTGTCCAAAAGTACCCTAAAAAGTAACAAACACAAGCGGTTAGATTAATTATACAAGATGGTGCATACAGTGAGGGGGCTCAATGTAATTTCCAAAAAATAGAAGGTTAATTTATAACTTCAATTAAATTGAGTGGGTGTGAATGTAATTAACCATATATAGGTCTTAATGTATCATCGAGTCTAGTTACAAATAGCTGAACATTAACTTCACTTTCCATGCATATAACTCAAATCGATCTACTTTGAACGCAACTAGCAAGGTGCGTGTGCTCTTAATGCTCACACTTCCTTCTACGGCGTCCAATTATATACTTTGTGATTATTTTTTTCACAACATAGCGGAACATGACTTTCAAAAAGAAAATTAAAGAAAAGAAAATACCTTTAAACCATTAAGGAACATGTGTGAACACCAAGACACACCAAATTTGTAGGAGCATATCTTACCCAAAGATTGACAGAATATCAAATAAGATATGGTCAATTATTTACATACCAAGTTCTAACATCGATCGTTGTTGGCCTGACATGCACTTTAAATAAATACACTGCACAGTACTCCACAAAACATGCACAAATGTAATTATTATTCTATGCCAAATGAAATGGGAAATCTTCCTTGTCATACTAGGGTCTTTGGCGAAGGATAACTTATAAGCTCATTCAAACACAATCTTCTTTGATGCATTATCAATTTAGAGGGTGTTTTACAGAACTTATAAACTCTTTAAAATATCTTATAAGTTATTTAAGAGTTTATAAAATGTTGCAAAGTATTTGATAAATATTTTTGAAAATGAGCTTATAAGTTCTTAAAATAAGAGATGTTAAGAGCTTCTAAAATCCTTTAAAATAAGTTAGGGAATTCTAACTTATTTTAAGATCTTAACACACTCTCCTATATGATTTTAACCATATTAATTAATTAATTAATGACATAGTTGTCATTCCTAACATCTTATAAGCTCATTTCTTATTTTTATCTAAACACTTTTAGATATATCTTATTTTAATATAAGATCTAACATCAACTTATAAGCTTTGAAAACATCTTATAAGATGTGAGAACTTATATGTAACGACCCGCAATCTCCAAGTTCAAGATTAGCGCATTTATCGGAATTCGAACCATTTACGGTCCCGATGTCTTTCATAATTGCACGTTTTCCAACTCTTGCATTTAAATATTTTTATAAATCATTGATTTGGTATTTAAAACCCAAAGCATTAATTAGAATTTAATTTTGCATCGTTTTGCCACTAATTAGGGTCAATTTGGTAAATTTATATTTATAGCTCGTTTAATTTAATTTAGTAATTTAACGATGTACATTGGACTGGGGTTCAATGTAATAATGCATATTTTATCGAGGTTCCAAATATTTTCATAAGATTCTAAATATTATTCATTAAATCATATTTTCATAAAATTGCATTTTAGCCTAAAATTATTTACACTTTAGCCCAATCCGGAATTGACTTTTCGTAAACTCATAAATTTTAAGAAAATGAACCTCAATTCTTATTAAGCATTTAATTTCGGTCATTTTGACACTAAGTACGCCTAATTCCGACACTTTGTACTTTTACACGTTTTTCGAGGATATGGTATATTATGTGATTATTCGAAGATTTGAGGCCAAAATGAAAAATGAAGAACACGCACACGCAGCAACAGCCGCGCAGCTCCCTCTCCCCAAAAATGTGATTTTTCTCAATTCTCCCCGGAATCGCGCGTATGATATGTCAAATCGACCGTCTCGACGAGACGAACTCAACCATACCATTATTGCGACGATTGGAGCACCGGTGCTGGCGCTACGATGGCGCGAAGGTGGCGACGGCAAAGGCGGTGGTTCTCACGTTTCCGGCGACGACACGGCCTGGGCTTGGTCGGAAATGAAAGCTCTTGTCGAGGGGAGTCTTTTGGCGGTGGTCTCACGGCCTGATTTGGCCAGACGGCGGCGGAACGTAGAGGTGGAGGCGCGCGGAGATGGACTCTGTCCGGCGGTTCCAGGTGGTGGCGCGGCCGCGCACCACCCAGGCTTTGAAGCCCTCATCGAGACGAAGCTTTTGGCACCTGTCTCAGGTTCAGACTCGACGGAACGGATGAGATACGGCGGAGCAAGGTGGCGCGGCGGTGGCTACGCGACGGAGATGGTGGCTGGACTGTCTCCGGCCACCATTTTCAAAGTGTTTTATAAGGCTTTCAATCTTCTCGACATGGGTAAGCCGATTTCGAAGTCAATTTCGTATTTCGTTGAGCCGATTTTCGTTAATTTCGATTCTTGGATCCTAGGATTTTGGAGCTTCAAAGTGAAATTAAATTCCGATGGATGATCCGATTGAGAAACGGCTTTGAGGGAAGTGACGGGCTCGTCGAGAGGAACATTTCGGTATAAGGGTTCGACCATCAGAGATGGCTCGGCGGCGGTCCGGTGTGGCAGGTGGTTTTCTGGCGTTTTGGCACTGTTCCGGTGGGAATCCGGCGACGGAGTCTTCGGACAGATCGTGCCCCTCCACGCAACGGTTCTAACAGCGCTGGTATTACTCGAATTCGACTTGTCGTTTGTCTTTTATCGCATTTTTCGTATTATTGTATTAATTTGTAGCTTTTGAACTATAGCTTATAGCTTATAGCTTTTGAGCATGAATAACTTGTATCCTAGCTTGGCTTGGTTGTATAAATTGTTGATTGTTGATGATATATGCTTGTGTAGTCGAACGAATAGGTTTCAGTTCGATTAGGCTAGAGATAGGATCGATCTTAGCTTGTTAGCTTTTGAGCTTTTGGGAGCTATAAGTTATACTTTAATTGTTGTTGATTTAAATGAAATATACATGTTTGATGTTTAGTTGCAAGCTTAACCCCTGGTTAGATTATGCTTAAATGTTATTATTAATTAAATGTTAATTGTTATTCGTTTATTTAATTATTGCATGCTTTTGGATAAATTGACCATATTGCCCCTACTTGCTTTCTTATGTTTAAATGTTGAATGAGTGTCCTTAAGCATGTTTGTATTTTGGTAGCCGAGCGTCAGTGTCTGTTTTCTTGTTCGTGTCAGTCATTCATCCTCTAGACCCCGTGTTTTCAGGTAGGATCTCTGAGGGAGAATCATACATGTTGCTTGCTTGCTTTTCTCGTTTGTCGAGCTACAGGTAAGGGTTTAAACTATTTTCAACTGGGGCAAGGACATAGTTACTTAGGTTTCGAAATTACTTATTATCCCGCATTTCTTATTATTCCTTATGTGCTTAGTCAAACCCGTTTTGATAGCAAAACTTATGCATCTACCAAAATGATTTGAAATGCTTTTAACTAGAGACAAGTAACTTAATTGTTTTAAAAGTAACTATTTGATCTCTGAGGCACTTATAAGTAATGTCGTTAGGGACATCCATGCATGCTCCCGAAACGTACGGTGCTTATGATTATTTTTTAGATCGTTACATTAACTTGTCTCAAATGCCCCTTTGGCCATTCATATATAACTGCTTGCATCATCTTTTCGAACGGCCCCTTTGGCCACCCAAACTGTTATTGACTTTAAAAGCGAGCCATGGACTGGATCATGACTTGGGCCCGGAGTATACAGGAGGTGAGCCTGGAGACGAGCGTTTAGGGCAAATCCCGATGTATACTTCTAGCGTGTTAACTTAGGTTGGCTAGGAGGTTGGCTAGCCTAAGTTGATACGAACGGTGGTGCTAACCGCGTCTCCTTAAAACTCTATATGACGGTGCTAATCGCGTCTCCTTAAAACTCTGTTAGTGGATCATGTCTGTTGGTGGTGTAGTAATTGACTATGTGCTTGCATGATTTTCATGATTGGGAGTCATAAGGAGAGTGTCCGTTCTCGCCGGGACACATTATTGCATGACTTATTGCATTTTTTGCTTGTTTAACTGATTTACGGCTTTTGTTACAAGTCGAAGCACATTCCGCTTTTCTTCCTTTAGCATATGTACTTCCCTATATATATATATATATATAAAACACGAAAGCGTAGCTCGAACTTGTCCAGCTTAAGCCTCCTTTATTGTTCAAACTATTTAGTTGAATTACGAGCCCGTATTTACTTAGCATTTCCAACTTACTTATATCATGCTTTTCGAACTCGTAACGGCCTCGTGACTCAACTAATATCCTTTCAACTTATCGGCTTGACACTATGTGCAAATGATTTTTAAAGGATCCGGTTCGTCACCCTTTTTGTGTTTTCAAAGTAAGTGTTGCTTTGTGTTGTTTTACAACTTATATCGTTATCTATATTCTTTCTCAAAACGAGCAATATTCAATACTTTTGGTTTTAAAAGACAAATGGCGAACTGTGATCAAAACACCCTTACTGAGTATCCTTTATACTCACCCCTTCTATTTTGGTTCTTGCTTCAGGTAGACAGGTGGCGGCGTCACCTATCTTGTCAGTCGGCATCAGCAGGTCTAGATAGACTCAGTCTTGTCGTCTGGTTTGTCTTGTCTGTGGTCCCAACAACTGTCGAGTCCTGTTTATTGTATTTAATTACTTTCGTACCCCCTTTACTGCTTTATTTACATTATGTATCTTATGTGCCCCTGATGTGGGATAGTTGAAGATATCTAGGATTGCACAGGATAGGCTAGTTGAGCCATGGATGGCACTACGTGTTTATGATCCTTTTGTATCTTGAATTATAAATGTTTAATGATACTATGTTAGCCTCGTAGGCTTTTATGGAATTTATTCGTTGCCTTTTAAATCGCTTCCGCATTATTCTGTATAGTTGTGGTTGTTGTTGGGATGTCGTTGCTGTTGCCGATAGTTATTGCTTGCGTGCCGTTCGCCGGAATGGGTTTTTGAGTTGAGGCCCCTCGCTGAAGCTCGGGAATCCATTTTGGTGCGGATGTGACGGTCCTTCTTCAGGAGGCGCTACATTATAATCTCTTTAAAATAAGCTTAGCCAAACACCCTCTTAATCATTAAGAACATTTCAACCCTTTAATAAAAAAAGTATATCAATTATCAAATGATTTTACCCTGTCAATTTGAATTTATTCAGGATATATCAATCCTCAAGCCGTAGTAAACTTTTTGGTCACGAGTAGCTATTTACATATAAATAAAGAAAAATAAAATAAAAAATAGCAACGTTTGTTTGGTAAACGACTAAGATATTAATTGTGAACTAGCTACTCATACATCTAAAGAGAGGAACATATCAAATTATATCAATATACTAACACAAACATAACTCAAATTAAAAGACAAAACTCATAATTAGTTATAAAAATGACACCCCTCCTAACACATGTATGAAGATAGATTGTTAATTAGAAGTCATAATTTTGCATCATGCATGGTCCAAAATCCTCAATTTTGACAACGATGTCTTGTTTGAGTGATCATTGAGCTAGGTTCAACCCTTAATACTTAATTTAAATTTAATCAGTATTTATCATCGCGTATATATAAGATCAGTTAATTAATTTAGTGTGTGTTTTTATTGTTTTCTAACTACTAATTATCAATAAATATATAAGCCTGTCAATGATTCAATTGTACGTGTAACTGCACCAGCAATGCAGCCATTACCACCTTCTGCAATACAACTACGGATTTGCCAATAATCATATGTATGTGAATTAATTGTATGTATCATGTTTTTGTTATTGTCGTACTTTTTATTTGCATGTGCATTTAGACCTTAGGCGTACCCTAATTAATTGAATATTGCATACGAGGACCTATGAGTGTGTTAATAAGTTCAAATACTAGCTAGTATTGAACCAACTTTTCAGGACGAATTCTGAAATTTGGGCCAAACATATTGAATTACTTTAATTACTATAATTTAATAATCAGGATGGTGTGATTGAGTATTTAAGTGTAATATTCATAGTTGGCAGTAAGTGACTATATACATAAATGTGTGTAACTCATTTACGGGATAAGTACTTAAAAGTTTTAAAAGATCTACCAATGGAATTGTGAAACATGTTTGATATATAGGTTTGGGTGTGCCATATTGTGATTAATGCAATAAGAGAGTAAACATTATTGCAATTTGGATTCCTAAAGTTAGGTACTTAGGTACATATAGTTGTTGGTGCTATTATTAGTCAACATTACAAATTACACGTGAAATCGCCTAATAATTAATACTATCTATACACTTTATGTTTTTTTTTTCTCAAGGGAAGGAAGAATTCCAATTCCCCAAGCGTTGAAAGTTGAAACATAACTATTTGGCATTTGCTTTCCGCGCGTGGACGCTCGATGGGAAACCTGTACCCATTTCAGGTCACGCTTTTCAGTTTTCACCTCCCCTCTCTCACACACCAACAGTTCTCCGAAAAGAAAAGAAAAGAAAAGAGAGAAAAGTAAAACAACACTTTTGAGTTAGATAAAATATAATAATAAATCACTATTAAGTACCTAATCATTTCAAGCAAGATTCTACTTGAAACAAGTATTTTGTATATATTTTCTTAAAATAAAAACATACTATTCATAATTATTATAGATGGTTTCAGAATTATAAATTGTTTATAAAAGTAATCATAACATCAAATAAGATGTATTCTTATAAATAGAGAAAAAAATAAACACTTTTCTGTCATCTTTTCTGTCAATTTTCAACGTTTTATCCAGTTACACTTACACACACGTTCGCTATTCATTCTTGAGTCTTCTCTTCACGGCAGTCCAATCCAATCCAATCCAACATTTTCCCCCAAATTCAATAAATGACATTTTAGATTAAATTAGACACACATGCATGATATACATAAATATACATGCCATTCTATAATTCTAGAGAGAGAATATAGCACAGACTGTCGGCTTCAACCAGGCAAAGACCATCCACCTCCCATTTTTCTCTCTCTAGTTTTCATTTCCTTTTTCATTTTTTTAATAATTTCCTCCCCTCCTTATAAATTCCAATTGTTTATTTATAATAGACAAGAAGCTGCTAATCCGGAGCTGAGATTTGGTTTCCAGCTGATTACTGAACGGCAAGTTTAGTGGAAGAGAAGCTTGTGGATATGATTGGAGGGTAAATATGGTAACGCCGGATTTTTCTAGGGTTTTGCTGGTGCGTATCAAAATCGTGGTTGAAAACGCAGTGGCTGATTTGGTATGTGTCTGAATTCCTATGTTTAGTGTTATTGGTTTAATTTTGTCCGTACATCTGTCTCCGCAACATATATATACTCTAAAATAAATGAAAAATTAAAGCTCATGCTTGAATGCGTATACAAGGAATTGAATTACCATATGTTAAGTTTCCCGCGGTATAAAGGAGCGCATTAAAGCTTTGTACGGTTGGCTACGCCGTTTGGATCTCTTTTGCAGTTTTGAGTCTGTGCGTTTGATCTAAGAATTTTTACAGTGCTGGCTCAATTACTTGACTAATTTGACTTGTTCGAGGGCTAAGTCTGCTGGCTTTGATGTTTTGGTCATTGAAAAAGTAGGTTTTCCTTTGTTGTTCTAGAGAGGCACCCCATTCATGTGTTTAGGACCGTCCTCTATCCTCGGTGGAAAAGTCGTTGCAGTTTCATGTTATAATCTAGAAAAAAGGGTCACCTCTTCTGTTTTGGACCACAATCAGTTCTTTGTCCCTCGTGAGCACATGCATGTTGCATCCCTTAAAACAAATAGCACTGCTGGTTAAAAATTAGTCTGTACTGCTAGCTTGATTTAATGCTTTTTAGCATTATTATTCTTATGATGTCACTCTTTGTTGCGATCTATTATTGTGTTTCATGTGATTAGTTAATGAAGTAACGAATTTAGTTTGGATGAGTTATGACAACTTTGCCTGAAGCATGATCTTACTTTGCAGAGAAAGTTATCCAGAACTTAGGTTTATAAGGATAAGCTCTGTAAAGTTCACACCTTCTGTGTGATTTGTCTGTCAGATAGTGTGGCTACATACAAACTTTTTGCTGCATTCCAGGGCAAAAGTGTCAGGGTGGAGGCATAAGGTAAGGGCTTTCCTTAAGTGAGCATGGATATCTGAACATTTATTTATATTCAGCAGTAGAAATAATCAGGATTTATCTGCTAACTCTTATGCAGCTTAATCAAGTTTGACGTCAGTAAACAAGAGAAATCACCAGACCTAGCATAGTGGGCCTACACTGAATTTTGAGTTGCTTTTCTCATGGAAATCCTTGCTGTGAATCATTTTCCTGGAGGCCCAGCCCCAGGTGCGAGTTATTGATTTTAAAAACTTGTATTCATTGTGAACTGACTGTTTTAGTTGGTAGTTGTTTCTATCCATCAGAGTTTACGAAAGTGGTAGTCTTTATTCCTTCGCATGTACTTGCAACTAGTGTTGTGGTGGTGGACTTGACTCTTTTAGTTTCAACTTGCCACCTGGTGGCGTAAAGTCTAAACTTACTGGGCTAAAATGTGGTCATATCAAGGGTTGAGTGAAATCTACATTAGTCAGAATGAGCTTCACTATTCTTTAATTGTCCTTAAGTTGTGTGTGGTAATATAAGTTAAGATTAGAAGCCTGTGGTTTAGTCTTTTATAAACATGAACTGAGTGCTGTTGCAGGGACCATGGCTGGGAAAAGGGTAGAAGACTTCCAATAGCATGAAAACTGTAGGACAAACTTTGCAGGGATATTGTAGTTTACTTCTAATAGATGGCACAATGCACTTTCCTGCATTCTCCATTGGAAAAGTGTAGCCATAAAATTCTGCTTTTTGGATTCTGTCATTTGAATTTATTTCTGAAGTTCTTTAATTTTGCGTATCTTTTACTATTGGATACACCTTGTCTTAACCTGGTTCTGTTTTTCTTGTCTGCTATAGGAACCTCAGATGAAGCTCTGTACAAAGAACTTTGGCATGCCTGTGCTGGATCTCTTGTCAATGTTCCACGTCAGGATGAAAGAGTTTATTACTTTCCGCAAGGTCATATGGAACAGGTTCAGCTTTTTTTTTTCATTTTCTCTTCGACATTGGGAGGAGATTTCTCATTTGAAAATCATGGCTATATCAACATGCCCAACTCATATTTTGTAACCACTATGTTTTTGTTCACTGTTTGTAGCTCGAAGCATCTACACATCAGGGATTAGATCAGCAACTCCCTTCCTTCAATCTACCCAGTAAAATCCTTTGCAAAGTGATGCATGTTCACCTTCGGGTAAGGTTCTTTGAAGTACTTTACCCAAGCAGGTGGACTTTGTTTCCTAAATGGCTTTTTTATGCCTGAAATTTTGAAATATTTCTTCAGCATTGTCCATTTTCGTTAACTTGTGAATCTTAAATTTCAGGCTGAACCAGATACAGATGAGGTGTATGCACAAATCACATTGATGCCTGAACAAGATGTAAATTCTGTTGCCTAATCTGATATTTTCAAACTTATTGGATAGTCTTATGCATAGTTGGATATTCATATTCATATGCCTAAACAATATGTTGTCTCCTTCTCCTAAAATTGCTGTAATATGTGGCACCCATCAGAAATTTATTCTAAATGTGTTGAGGAAGTAGATAGATCACAATTTGGTAACAGCATATCTAGGATAAGTTTTTACATGTAAACAGATTCAATTTTTGTCTGAATCTGGATTGAGTTCCGTCGAAGATGAACATCGAACACCAAGAGAGTGATTTGCTTTATCTTGTGAGAATTTTTTTTTTTTTTAAATATAAACATTTTGTTAAATGAAGCATCATTTCTCTTTCTTATGAGGATATAAATAAGCATGCCAACTTTTTCCCAAGTCAAATTATGTTGTAATTCGGTGAAAAGGATGGTTGAAAGCTGATTACTTCTTTTTAATCTTAACATGGTAGTTAGGTCAGTTACTTCTAGCCCTAAAGCCATTTCGGATTTTCCATTTTCGTTATCACGTCACATTATTTTATTCTTTGTGGATCAGCAAAGTGAGATCACATGTCCAGATCCTCCTCTACCAGAGCCTGAAAGGTGCGCTGTCCATTCTTTTTGTAAGACACTTACTGCTTCTGACACCAGCACCCATGGTGGGTTCTCAGTCTTGCGAAGGCATGCTGACGATTGTTTACCCCCACTGGTGAGATTCTTAGGATCTCTCTCTCTCTCTCTCTCTCTCTCTCTCTGGGATTTAGGATTTAGTACTTTTATTTATGTTGCAGGATATGTCTCAGCAACCTCCATGGCAAGAATTGGTAGCTTCTGATCTTCATGGCACTGAATGGCATTTCCGTCACATTTTCCGAGGTTAGAATACTTCTTATTAGGATGAATGAATTTGCAATGAAGTGCAATTTCTTATTACTTCTTTTTAATTACTAAGCTTTTGAATTATTATGATACCATGGTCATTGTTTTATTGAATGCGTCGGGATCAGTTGTACTCAAATTGATGTGGACTGACTTCATTTTCAGGTCAACCAAGGCGCCACTTATTGACCACTGGATGGAGTGTATTTGTTAGTGCAAAAAAACTAGTTGCAGGAGATGCCTTTATTTTCCTAAGGTATATTCATATGAATACTATACAAATCTGTCCGTTCATTGTATTCCGAGTTCTCAAAGTCATAATTGTATTCCTTAAATTTTGCCAGAGGAGAAAATGGGGAGCTTCGAGTTGGTGTCCGGAGGCTCATGAGGCAACTGAATAATATGCCATCATCTGTTATATCAAGTCACAGTATGCATCTGGGGGTTCTTGCTACTGCATCACATGCCATCTCAACGAGGACCCTGTTTTCAGTTTTTTATAAACCAAGGTTTTTGCTCTTTTTATTCCGTTTATTCCAATTTACCTAATTAAGAGCAGTTGTACTTCCTAGAGATTTGTGTAAGAAGCACTCTTGTGATGGTTTCTTGAAAGGATTCCTTCATTAAACCTCACCTGTTTGTGTTCAGGACTAGTCGATCGGAATTCATAGTTACTCTAAACAAGTATCTCGAAGTTCAAAATAACAAGCTCTCTGTTGGGATGAGGTTTAAGATGAGATTTGAGGGTGAAGAGGTTCCTGAAAGAAGGTATTTGAGCTGCTGTTAATTTGATTGCCATGGTTAAAGCACATGTACAAATAGATATTCCTTTGAAACGATTACAATAATAATTCTTATGATTGTTAATACAGGTTTAGTGGGACAATTGTCGGTGTTGGTGTTGCGAATAGTGATTCATCTCGGTGGCCTGATTCAGAATGGAGATCTTTGAAGGTACTATATTCATCATTAATCACCAAAAACTGCCTTCGCTGTAATGATGATTATCATAATTTCTTCTTGCGTTACTTGTAAAATGAATTTTTATTATTACGATGAAAGAGATACATAGCTTACCTTGCTATTTGCTCAATGTGTACATCCAGGTCCAATGGGATGAACCTTCCTCAATATTGCGTCCGGATAGAGTTTCCCCATGGGAAATAGAACCACTAGTTGCAGCAACTCCTCAAAACCCACAAATTCAACAAAGAAATAAACGGGCCCGAGCTCCTGTTTTGCCATCGCCCATGCAAGATTTATCTGCACTAGGTTTCGGATCAAACTTTCATCAATTATCCATTTCAACAATATTCTTTTCCTAAAGTGTTATTTCATCATTATAGGTATGTGGAAATCACCTGCTGATTCCCCTTCAGCATTTCCGTATCGCGATATGACACGTGGTCGAGACTTGTATACATCACCTAAAGTCAGTTCTGGAATTTCAAGCATTTCCATGTTCCAGCCTAATCAAGTAGAAACTGCTTCAGAATCATATACTCCCGGCAGTGAAAAAAGACAGGCAAGTGGCTGCAGGCTGTTTGGAATCGAGCTGCGTGACCGTTCAACCATTGAAGACATATCACCAGCAATGCAGTCTAGAACAGCAGCTGTCGAAGATTCTCAAATTCCTCTAGATGCTGAATCCGAACAGCATTCTGAGCCATCCAACCGTAATCTGTCTGACGTTCCATCAGTCAGTTGTGATCCTGAGAAGTCGTGCCTGAGATCCCCCAATGAGCCTCACACCAGGCAAATCAGAAGCTGCACCAAGGTAATTTTTATCTTGGAACTGCTTTCTAAATTTTTGCATGCGAGTTTTTTAGACTGTGAAGAATAAGTATCCTTGGATTTCTTTGCATTTGCTCATTCATCTATCTACTTACAGAAAAGTAACTGTTTATTGGTTGTTATGCTGTATCTAATCCTTGTAAGTTTTCGCCTTTGTTGACAATGATTTGATTCTTTTAAGTCGATAGATTAATGAATAGCTAGAAATAACCCCATGCCTACAACTTCAAAACAGATGATTAAAATTATTTTCATTTATTTAAAAATTATAAGTTGATAAAATCCAAATAATAACTAATTCATTATTTATTAATCAACTAACAAATATTTAATTGATTAAAAGATTAATTCTTGTCCCATAATGATAATAGTAGTACAAAATATGAAATAATTACATTATTTTTTTAATATAAATTATAGTTGAATTTATCATAAATAAAATTGTAAAATATTTTGCATTTAGTATTAGAAAATGATAAAAATAAATTTGAATTCAAATTTTACCAATCACGTATTTATAAGTAGAGATAGATGAATATTTTAAATTATTTTAATTTGAATTTGAAGGATAATAGTTGATAAAAAAGATAATGAATTATATTCCATCTAGGCGTGAAAAATTAGATTCTTTTAGAAAAAAAATAAGTGTAAATATTTTAGTCTTGTAACCATAAATCTCAAAATATTTATTATACTATGATTATATATATATTGTTTTTAAACTATCATATATCTATATATTATCTTTAGATTCTTTTAGATAAAAAATAGCGTAAATATTTGAGTCTTGTAACCATAAATCTCTAAATATTTGTGTATTTAAACTGTCATATATAATCTATACATTATCTTTGAATTCTTTTAGATAATACCCATAATAAATGGTATTTTAAAATAGTATTTATCTAATGGCAGAACATTATCTTTGGATTCTTTTAGATAATATCCATAATAAATTGTATTTTAAAATAATATTTATCTAATGGCAGAATAGAATTCATTGAGGCTATCTACGTGGACGCTTAGGTGGATAGCCTCAAGGGTTCTGAATTATTTTTATTTTTTTATTTTTTTGGTGCAAAAAGAAGCAAAAGCAAACAAAGGTTCAAAACAAAACCAAACTAAACAGCAATATCTAAACTAATCTCCTTATCATCGTTCAGCAGCTTATGAGGAGTCTCTGTCCATATCTCATAGTCCGCAGGCATGGTGTGCGTTTTTTTAGCCACTTGATCAGCTAGGCAATTGCCTTCGCGTTTGATGTGTTTGAAATCGCATTGCCAAGGTTTACGTAAAAACTCTCCGCAGTCCATCACCAAGTTCTCCAATCTGTGATCATTTGCATCCCCCGTAATGAGTTTATAATTGATTTCTGAATCTGTTTCGACCTCAATTTTTGGAAAACGTCGTTCCTAAGCCAACTTCAATCCTTCTCGAACGCCAAGCAACTCCGCCACATTGATAGATATCTCTCCCAATTTCATGGCAAATCCCATGATCCATTATCCACTCTCCGATCTTACCACTCCTCCGGCCGTAGCCATTTTTGTGTGATTAAATAAGCTACCATCTGTATTCAATTTGACCCACCCGGGGAGTGGTTTAGACCATTCAAGCGTCGCTTTGCTTTTATTTTTCGGGCTTTGAGGTCTGCCCCTTTCAGTTCTCTGCAGATCATCCATAAGCATCTTTATGTGGTGAATGGTGATCTTCAGAGGCTCGTTGTGTTGTTGATATGCCCATTTATTCCGAGCTTTCCAAATGCACCACACCACCCCGACGAACATTGTCTGCCAATTACTCTTTGGAAACAAGATGGTTCGAAAACTTTCCCCTAGCATGTTCCGAAGCCAATTATCCTCTGGCACGGCCTTGAAGCGCAGCCAATCTGTAGGCATTATCATGAATTTCCAAATTCTCCTCGCTTTTGGACAATTTCTAAGCACATGCAAGAAATCCTCCCTCCCGTTTGTACACCTAGTGCACGCGTCCGAATCCCCAAAGTGTCTGTCAAACCTAAGTGCATTAGTGAAGATACTATTATGGCCACAAAGCCAAAGAAAGAGCTTGAACTTCGGTGGGACGTTAAGACTCGATATCCATTTCCATTCACGCCCTCCTGTCCCATTTCCCCTCAAAAAATTATATGTCGAGTGACAAGAAAATCTGCCCAAGGCTGAGCCAGCCCAAAAATAGGTATCCATGCTTGTACGCCGGAAAGGAATTGGAGTATTCTTGATCATGGTCTGAATGCTAGGGCTAATTGGAGTTTTCAAACTCTCCAAATTCCAGTTTCCCTTCTCGTTGATCAGATTTGCAACCATGAGATCCTCCTCCTCAGGAGCAGTGTTTCCGCTGATCATGGTAGCTAGAGGTCCAGCCGGCAGCCATCTATCATGCCAAACCGAGATTGCTGAGCCTTCACCAAGTCTCAATTGGATCCCTGGTTCCAACGCTTTAATACTACGAACAACCCCCTTCCATGTTTTCGATGCCTTGAGCTTTGGTTGATGGTCTAATATGTTCTCTCCCTTGAGATACTTTGCGCGGAAAACTTGGCACCACATAGAGTTATCTTCTTTTAATGTTCGCCAACCAACTTTGGCAAGCATCGCTATGTTAGACTTGCGTGCTTCTCGGATTCCTAAGCCACCTTCGTCCTTCCTTTTAATCACCTTATTCCAGCCCACTAAGTGAGTTTTCCGCTCGTAATATCCGTGGACCAAAGGAAGCTCCGATTCAACTTGTCCAATTTATCACAAACGTGCGAGGGGAGCCAAGCCGTGTGCATGTGATAAATCGGAATTGAGGAAGTAACTAATTGGATCAACGTTAACCTACCCGCCAAATTTAACGTATTCACCTTCCTGCTTGTTAGCCTGCGCTGTACACGTTCAATGATTTCAGCATGCAAGTCACGATTTCTTCCAGCCTCAATTCGGACCCCTAAATATTTCCCCAAATTATCCGTTCACCCGATCCCAAGAGTTTCGGTAATCTCTCGTTTGAGATTTCTACTCGTATTGGCACCGAAATAAACCTTGGATTTGCTTAAACTCACTTTTAATCCCGAAGCTGCGCAAAATAATTCAAGTACTTCTCTTATTTTATGTGCTCTGGCCCCTGTTGCTTTCGCCGTGGGAATGATATCGTCTGGGAAGAACATATGTGATATCTTCAGCCCCCTTCTACAAACCACAAGAGGTTCCCAATCTCCCTCACTCACGGCTTCCTCGATTAAGTAGCTCAACCTTTCCATGCATAGAACAAATAAATAGGGAGACATGGGGTCACCTTGTCGAAGACCACATCCCTGGATGATTTCGCAAGTTGGTTCTCCATTCCAAAGCACTTGGGGCTTAATGCTTTTGACACCATTGACTATCAACTCGATGATCTCCGATGGGAATCCAAAAAATTCGAGTGTCTGTTTCAAGAAATCCCAACGTACTTTGTCGTAGGCTTTTTCCAAGTCCAACTTGAGAATAAACCCCCCCCCCCCCCCCCCCCCCCCCCCCCCCCCTCCTTTCTATCTCTTGATTTATGTAGTGTGTGGACCAATTCCTGTCAAATAAGAATATTATCGTGAGTGGTACGTCCGGGAATAAAGCTACTTTGATTCGGACATACTAATTTACCAATGAACGGCTTTAATCTTAGAACCAATGTTTTAGTAAGGATTTTAAACAAAACATTACATAACGCAATCGGACGAAATTCATTAATATAACTTGGGTTGGGAACTTTCGGTACTAGACAAATAAAAGATTTTCCAAGAGCTTGGGGGATCACCCTGCTCGTGAAACATTCTTCTAAGAAATCCAATACCGACTTTCCTACAACATCCCAATATTTTTGATAGAAAAAACCCTACAAACCGTCAGGCCCCGGAGCCTTATATGGACTGATCGAGCGCACCACAAGCTGAAGTTCATCCATTGATAGTACTCGTCCAATGGCAGCCGCTGCGTCCTCCGTCAAGTGCAGCTGGAAACGACTCCGACGAAGGGGAGTTGCCGTCGGCATGCTCATTCCTCCAAAGAGCTGATTGTAGAATTCCCATTCATGCTCCCGTAAAGTTTCTGCGTCTGAGCACCAACTATCATTCACAATAAGAGCCTCAATTTTATTTCTCTTTCTTCTACAGAGAGTTGAGAGATGAAAGAAGCACGTGTTTTTGTCTCCAAATGATAACCAGTTTACTCTCGACTTCTGAAACCAATGAACCTCCTCTTGGTGTAAGACCTCATTGTATTGTTTGATGAGATCTTTCTCTAATTCGACCAAATGTGGAGCTAAGTGCCTAGGATCGATTTTCTGGATGCCACCAATTCTTCTCTTTAGTGTCATTTTCTTAGCAAAAATATTGCCAAAAGAAAGTTTATTCCAAGTCAGCAGTCTTGATGGCAATATGTCCAAAGCATCCAAAATGTGACCCTTCTCTTGCCACGTTTCCTCGATCAGTTCTCTACAGCCCGGGTCTGAGTCCCATGCTATTTCGAACCGAAAAGGCTTTCGCCGAGGTGCCTGAGTCAATCCCCCACAATATGTTAAGATAGGGTGATGATCGGAGTGAGTTTTGGGGAGCATAAGGACTACCATCCGGGAAAGTTTCCCTCCACTACATGTTAGCTAACACTCTGTCGAGCCTCTCGTGCACTCTAACTCGGCTATTAACCATTCCCGACCAAGTGTATTTCGGTCCTTTTGCACCCAAGTCCATAAGCCCGCAACCCTCAATAGCCTCCTGAAAACGTAAGCATTTATTCCAGTGTGCTTGGTTGCTACCACTCTTCTCACTAGGGCATAAGATGTCATTAAAATCTCCGGTAAGGAGCCAAGGTCCCGAAACCGTTTGACTCCATTGCGCCATGTCACTCCATATCTCTGCCCTACTTTCGGCGTTCGGACTAGCATATACGCCCGAGCAAATCCATCCCCCATTCAAGCGCGGACCAATACGTGCATGAATGACTTGCAAGGTTACCTCCGAAATTTCTACGTGTATTCTACCTGCATCCCATAACATCCAAATACCACCTCTACGACCATTCACCGGTGCCCGGCAAACATTCGGGAACCCTAAACTGGTAGAGATGGTTTCGGCTCGATCTTCACTCACTTGTGTTTCCAACAAAAAAACCACGTCAGGATTATATTCTTGCATCAATTCACGGAAGTTCATGCGAAAAGCTGCGTTTCCCGCCCCATGACAGTTCCAAGAAAAAATCTTCAGAGATGACATAATTAAATTTTCAAAAGAGATGGGCGTTTCAACCTTACGCCCGATTGCCGACCACAGGATTTGGGTCCCCAAACTCAGCATCCATTCCCATTGTCTCATCATCTCTGCTGTTGTTCTCGGTGGTGTTTTCTGCTTCGCCGGGTTCAGGGGGGAAGGAAGGTATGTTATCATAGTCAAACTCCTCCTCAGAGTCACTATAAGCCGTATCAGTTGCGTTGTCATTAGAAGTCTTCTGCTGCATGGAGAAGTCCATATCGTTCATGTCAGTTTCAAATGTGAAGTTATGAAAAACCTTTGGGCTTGGGTAGATTGGCGTAAAGCCCGACGGAGCTACTGCTCTTCCTGCTGTGTAGTCCATGTTCTCTTCATTATTGGGATCAAGATTAATTGAGATCTTGGGCCCTTGCACTAGGCGTTGTTTGGGCCCATTTTCGTTTGGCCTTTGATCAATTTTTGGTTCATCAATTTTCAGTCCATTAGCATTTTGCTTAACCACATATTTCTGCCGGCCAGCGAAAGAACTTCCCTTACCATTAGATTCTTGGCCCAATGTGGCCCGATCCTCTGGAACACGCCTGACCCGTCTCATTTGGCCCATTCTTGAAGTTTCAGCTTCACTACTCTCGTTAACCGAGTTTAAGATTTCGAACGAGTTGGTTGAGAAATTCTTGGGATTAGGAGCTTTCCCTTTGAATTGGGGATTTTGTTTTCTGTTACGATTCACCACCATCCAAGGAGGCCCGAACGTAGATTCTTGAACCCTATCCGCAAACGATCGATTATCTGTCTTCTGAAGTTTATCTGTTGACCGATTCTCTGTCGGCGTTGTTTGCGCAGCAGTTGCCGGAGTTGTTGCCGGAGCCGCCTCGGCATTGACCTCCCCCGAATTCGTGTCTACTTCTATAGGACCTGGTGCTGATGTCGATTTCGTGCATTCGGCTATCCTATGGCCAACATATCCACACTTGAAGCATATAGCCGGCAAGCTTTCGTAGATCAACGGTCGAAGAATTCCTTCGACATTCACCGCACTTCGCAACAGCTTCTCTAAATCTAACTCCACACAGAACTTTGCATATTGACCCCTAATGCAATTGTACGTATTATGGTCAATCTTGATAGGTTTACCCAAGCTTGCGGCAATTTTCCCCAATATCAGTTCGTTATAATACGACATGGACAACCCCGGAACTTGCACCCAAGACACTGCTGTTGTGATCTTGTCCATTTCCGGTTGAAAGTCCGAAATCCATTTGCGAACAGACAGGTAGTGTCCGTAAATAGTCCACGGTCCTTGCATCAAAGCTTTTTCAATCTTCTCTTGGGTCGGAAGTTTCGTGATGTAGCAGCCATGTCCCAGGTCAATTAGTTTGTAATTTCCCTTAAGATCCCACAGCTCGTTAATCTTGGCCGAAAGAACGTTGTAATGCACTGTTCGTCCCAATATTTTCAGTATCAGGCTATCACGCCAAGGTTTTTCGATCTCTTCCTTGTACTCCTTTTCAAGTATAATCTGCGGGAATGGATATTCTTTGGAATAACCTTCACCTTAGACGAATCGTTTAGGTCGATTTTCGGAAATTCCACCGGCGCATTATTGCTCTTCTTTCCCACTAGGGATGACAGGTACGATTTCTTTTCCGTCTCAAGATCTGGCCACGCCTGAGCGTCAGTGTCATCTCCAAGATCATCCTCCCGGTCGGAGACTGTTCGAACCTTCTTGGAATTCCGTCTGAATAAGTCTCTATCCACCATAGACGGTGGAGGGTTTGGGGTCGTACTCATGAAAGAGGAGAGAGAACAGAGCGTTTTAGGTTGCTACCAGACGGCCAACTGGTTCTGAATTATTATATATAGATTATAATGTGTTTGATATGCTGGAAGATTTTTAATGGTCCTGATATAGAAACATAGGCAGTTACTCTCATTTCCCTTTTGGTTCTTATTTTTTGTTTTCCCCCTTTTAGGAAAGTTGTTATACTTGAATGACTTATACTGATATTTTTAAATTTTAGGTTCACATGCAAGGCATTGCAGTTGGCAGAGCAGTGGATCTCACAAGGTTTGACCGTTATGATGATCTCCTTAAGAAATTGGAAGTGATGTTTGAAATTGCAGGGGAGCTCTCTGGGTCAACAAAGAAATGGCAGGTTGTCTACACGGACGATGAGGATGACATGATGATGGTTGGAGATGATCCATGGCAGTTAAGTCAAATTTCTCATTCTACAGAATATGCTTTTCTAGAAATAGCAATATTATATTTTTTTTTTGGTGGGTACAAAACGAGATGCTAATAGTGTTGCTTTCTGTTGGTAAATGTTTATAGTGAGTTTTGCACCATGGTAAAGAAGATTTACATCTACACAACTGAGGAAGCCAAGAGACTTTCACCCAAGATAAAACTTCCTATGGTAGAAGACAAATCTGGCAAGGTCCTGTCAGATATGCCAGCTGGCACCGAAGAACAATCTTCAACTGTAGGGTCCGGTTACTGACTCAGTCCGGCTTATCTTTAAGCAGCAATAAGGTTTAAAGCCCTCCAGTAAAAAGTGATGGCAACTTGCAATTTTGTTTCGAGCAGCAAGGAATGATATGCGTGACATATAGCCCATGCTGGTGAAGACAAAATGGCAGTTTTTTGTTCACGTAATTGATATCTGAGGAGAGTGGTGCCATAATGATAAGGTTGAGTTACGATTTTATTATGGTATTATTATTATTTGTATTTGTCAGGGGAATCTTATGATGCTTGTTTGTTTGGATCCCGGTTAGGTTTATGATATCCATTTTTCTTTCATTAATTTTTCTTCTGTTTTGTTGGCTGGCAAGTTTGTTTATATATGGGAGCCTTTTGTATATAAAATTTCATGGCCTCTGTTGTTTTCGTGTTTTCTGTTAATGTTAAACTTTACTGTATGGGATGAATTCTTAATTGTTCAACCCTTCTAATTTCACTAGGAAGCTCATTTTGCAGAATGAACATGCGACTTCAACCCTTGAACAACTGAAATTGCTCTTTTTGTATACCCTATCCCACGTCGGGTACCTAGGAGGTTAGGACGATATTTTTTAGAGAGTTTAAGACTTTAATGAGATGATACGTCCAGAAAAGTAGACTTTGAAGTATTCATTTTCGCTCACTCTATAAATATATTGATGCACCATTTAGTGCAAGATACGAGATGAAAAAAATGGTTAGATTTCTTTTATTTCATTTAAATATGGATATTCCAAGTAGTTTGTTGGGCATCATGACTCATGTTTGTTATTTATGAATTATGATGCAACGTTTTTAAATATCATTAACAGTAAAAAGTATATGTGTGATTTTTGGGCGATGTTTCTTTCTGTCTCTTAATTAAATATAGGTAAAGTATCAGTTATTACAGAGCATAGTATACTAGCATCATTTCCTCTCCTTTATTGACTAGTTTCTTGGAAAGTTAATTTTACAGGCCCAATGTCTGTGACCAAATTTTAGTGGCAATAATGGAGTGGGCTGATACAGGATGACTTTTACCAAAGTAAACCCGAAGGACTTGGGCCAAACTTTACGGAATTGAACTTAGACTTGGGCTTTTATTCCAGTCCTTGGTATATAATCTATATTTTCATATTTTGTGATTCAAAAATGAAAGCCTGTTAATATTATGGGATGATATAGTATTCAAAATGACCTATTCATTTATTTTTTTAGAAAGAAGGACCAACTTTGTAAGGTGTTGGTTAAAAGGACCTATTCTAGAGATCTCTTAGAATTAAGGACCTCTTTTGATTAAAATATTAATATTCTTTGCCTAGTCATCATCTTCTCCATTCTTAAGCGATGAATTTTTTCTCTTTTTTTTCTTTGTTCAGATTTTTTCATTCATTCACCAATTCACATAAATTTATAGTCCATTTTAATCCTCTCGACGAGACGAACTGAACGATATAAAGAAATCATGATTTTATTGTAGGACGACTATGGTGGGGCGGCGGGAAGGTGGTCTTCCAGCCACTTTCTCCGGCCAATATCATATTGATTTTCATGGGTTCGATAAGAGAAAGCTATTGGTGGTGATGAAACAGACTGAAAATCACAAATTAATGAAATTAAGAGAAAGCTATTCGACGTCCATTCTCCATTTAAATCTTCTACAAAATACGGTTGAAATTAACAATCTAAAGTACAATGTATATGAGAAGGAAGTATTAAAAATGGAAGGACATCTTCTTCCTTCCTCAGTCCTCACCACCAGCGTTCAATCTAGGGGCCCTCTGCGCCTACGGCCTTTTCTTCCTCTGACTCTTCCTCCACCAGATTCCCCTCAAAGTCGTTAAAACCATTATCCTCATCGTCGGAATCACGGACTGTTAATACTTCTGCAGCAAGATCACGGGGCTCAAAATAGTAGGGAGCGGCCCGACATGTGACAAAGAAGAACTTGCAGAGGTTGTATTTGGGCAGGCCATGAATGCGGAAATCTCTCGCATACTGAGGCTCCTATATTTAAAAAATTAAAAAGAAGAACTCATTAAAGAGAAGAGGGGGGAAAATGTAAAGACTTTGTAAAGGTAAATAAACATCAGGGGTTAAATTATAATAATTTTAAAACGAAAAAACATTCTAACCTCGCCGCCTTCCCATTGGGCATGGTACTCCGGTGATACCCGAACGTAGTTGAACAACGCATTATATTCGACAGAGGGTAGGTTGATGTAGTGCCTGAATCGAACGAATAAATCTTGTATCTGGACGATTTTGTGCAAGATATCCACCTCGTTGAAAGGTCTCAGCAACTGCATTCTTAACTGACCGGTGAGGATTGGGTAGGCCCGATACATTTCTCGAACCTGTTCGACGTTGAGGGTCCTTGCATACCTGCAAGCCAGGATGAGAAGGACCCTCTCCACATCATTTCCCGCCAAATGGGGAAGATTTTCCAACAAAATCATTTGATAGTGTGGGTTGGCCATTGAGTTTTTTAACCTGACTCTTTGAGAATGTGGGTGAAGGAAGAAAATTTATTACAACAGATGATTTTTGTGAGATTTTAATTTAAGCAGGGTATATATAGAATAGAGGGTCACGCTGATTGTTTTGTGAGAATTGAAGGGGTGCATTGATAGATTGATGGTTGGCGTGTTATGCCTTTTCAATAGACAATTGCCAAGAATTTTGAAAGTTGCACATCAGGCGTATCTATCTAGGATTCCTTTTTACGGTGTAATTATGTTTCTTAAATTAAATATATTTGTTTAAAATAATTGATTTAAATTACTCAGTAAGTATGGAAATAAGTCATTAAGTTTTTCTATAGTCCCTCAATTTCTATTTTCGAAAGAATTTCAAAAACTATAAATATTGGAATTCGTACTCTAAAATTTGAAACAAGTACCTTGATTATTCTGTGTAATACTACATAAATAGTAGTTTGTACTTGAATTTCTATATTTTCAGATTCGGCCTAATAAGAAAACTATAAATATCGAATTCTGTACTCTGAATCTGGATTTAAGTACCTTGAATTTTCAATGTAGTACTTGATAACTATTTAGAAATACTTTTCAATTTGTTTTATATCCACGCTATTAGAAATATGTTTTTTCAAATTTATTGGATTGTTGATATTTGTACTTGATTTCGGATCTTATATACCTCAAATTTTACATTCCAATATACCCTCAAAGAAATCAAATATTACAATGAAAACCAATCGTTTCCCTCAAATTTACCTCGAGAGTTGTAGGGGCGGTTGAAAAGTCAGAAAGCCAGTATCATTTCTCTTCAATGCCTTAATAAATTGATGAGACTGGGAGAAGTTGAGGCAGATGCAAAGACGAGGAAAATGAGAGAGAAAGAGAGGAAGAGAGAAAGAGGAAGAGACCTGTTGGAGGTCGTCGCCGGCACCACCAAGACCAACCTCCCACCGTCATTTCCAGACGACGCCACCACTACTCCCAACCTCCCACCACGCTCCACCTGCCCCCATCCCGTCCAGACTAAGCCACCACCAAGCATAGCCACCCACTGTCAGTCGTCAGACGACTCAGATCACCCAACACCACCACTGCGAAATATAGCCAACACCACTGCGGAATGGACAAGGTATTTTTATATTCTAATAACCCAGTGAGATTTATTTGATTTTATAATCTAATATTGTGATTTCACAAATTATTTTTGTTTCCTGATCTGTGCTATTTTGTTGTCTGAAACTCCAAAATCTATGATTTATGCCCTGATTTTTCAAAATATAACCCTCAAAATTGTGGTTTATACTCTGTTCTGCGGATACTCAATGCCCTGATCTGTGCTATTGTTATTTCAAATCCCAAAACCTGTAATTTATACCCTGATTTTGTGAAATATAACCCTTGAATTCGTGATTTATACTTTATTTTGTCGATACTCTACCCTGATTTGTATTATTGTTGTCTCATTATGTTTTCCTTACTGATATTGCAGATATGGTGGAAGTTTATCTTCAGTTTATCTTGGAGTATGTTTTCTTGTACACGAGTCCGTTAGGTTCAAGATATGGGGCACTTGGAGTACGTTTCCTTGTACATGTGCCCCATTTTCTTGACACCATATGCATTCAGACAACGGAGTATCAGGCCGAGCACCTAATGCAAGAGTGAAAACAAAGACAACGAGTTGCTCCACTCCTTGTGAAATGTTGTCAGATGAATGCTTACGGACTGTATATTTTGTACGTCTTCTTCATGCGGAAATATACCGTATGTAATGAAGAAATGTAGTATCCCTTTCATTCTTCTTCACATCCATTGGAAGATAAATAGTTTTGGATGAAGAAGGCCTACATGAGAGGAGAAGTAGGAGAAGACGCTAAGTTGGAATACGTTTCCTTGTACACGAGTTCAATAGGTTTAGGGTTTAGGGTTTAGGGTGTTCCCGTGGAATACGTTTCCTTGTACACGTTTTTTTAATTACTTCGGATTCATGATAATAAAAAAATTATTCTTGAAATATTATGTATTATACTCGATTTAGTGCTATAAGTACCTTCTATTACAATAATCGTACCTCAAAACGTCTAATACCTACTTTATTTGCTATCATTCTCGGCATTGATTGTTAAACAAAATTTCAAATTTCTTGCAGTAGTCTGAACTAAAGTACCTAGTCCTAACATATTATAAAATTCACATGTTTTTTAATTTACTTTGGATTCATGATAATAAAACAATTGTTCTTGAAATATTATGTATTATACTCGATTTAGTGCTATAGGTACCTTCTATTACAATAATCGTACCTCGAAACGTCTAATACCTACTTTATTTGCTATCATTCTCGGCATGGATTATTAAACAAAATTTCAAATTTCTACTTTTGATTATGTTATATGATTACCGTGTCATCAGTTTTCAATATCTCATTCTCTTGAATAAATAGCAAATACATTTAGTAATTCCTAAATACAGTCGATTATTCACTTAAATTCATATTTGAATCAACATGAACATATGTATACCAAGTTTAATATTCTAAGTTAATCCAGTGGAATGTTATATTATTTTCATAATTTTGAATAATACCTCGTTCCTATATATGGATTTCCTAAATAAAGTTCTAATATTTTAGTTAGAATCATAGTTCACAAGTTATGTCATATGGAATATTATTGTATTGAGATAAGTTTGATGTATATTTCACTTAAATTCATAGTTTAATCAACTTTAATTCCCAAGTAAGATGTATATTTCACTTAAATTCATAGTTTAATCAACTTTGTAGCAGATATTTCGTTCAACAATACCGAGTTATTCCTATATCAAATATTCCGGACCATGCGTGGAAATATAGAGGTTCGAGTACAAGTTAATACCTATAAAGTATTATAGAGAATCGAGTACAGATTTTAAACGTTTAAAGTATTAATCTGAGTAATCAAGGTACACTATAGTTTTGAACAAAGTATAAATTCCAATAAAACAAGTTTTCATAATATGTGGCAGAAATAGAGAATCGACTACTGGAAAATGGGTATGAAGTACAAAGGTGAATCAGATTACTATTTTCCGAAATCAAAGTATGAATTTCAATATCACAGGTATTGCGATATATTGTTTATTATTATAAAAAATCCAACGAGGATGTCAAGAAGAATTTTTCGGAACTCTGGAATTCCCAAAATCACATTTATTTTTCATATATTTTCATTACAAACCATGCGTGGAAAAGTAGATAATCGAGTACATATTTCAGACTTTTAAAGTATTAATCTGAGTAACCAAGGTAAACTATAGACGAGAACAAAGTATAAATTCCAATAAAACAAGTTTTCATAATATGTGGCAAAAATAGAGAATCGAGTACTAGAAAATGGGTATGAAGTACAAATGTGAAAAATTAGAGTACTATTTTCCGAAATCAAAGTATGAATTTCAATATCACAGGTATTGCGATATATTGTTTATTATTACAAAAAATCTCACGAGGATGTCAAGAAGAGTTCCTTGGAACTCTGGAATTCTCAATATCACATTTATTTTTCATATATTTTTATTACAGACCATGCGTGGAAAAGTAGAGAATCGAGTACATATTTCAGACTTTTAACGTATTAATCTGAGTAACCAAGGTACACTATGGACGAGAACAAAGTATAAATTCCAATAAAATAAGTTTTCATAATATGTGGCAGAAATAGAGAATCGAGTACTGGAAAATGGGTATGAAGTACAAATGTGAAAAATCAGAGTACTATTTTTCGAAATCAAAGTATGAATTTCAATATCACAGGTATTGCGATATATTGTTTATTATTACAAAATATCCCTGGAACTCTGGAATTCCCAATATTGTATTTATTTTTCATATATTTTTATTACAGATCATGCGTGGAAATGTAGAGAATTGAGTACAGATTACAAATGCTTAAAGTATTACACTGAGTAATCAAGGTACACTATAGTCTGGAACAAAGTATAAATTCCAATAAAGTATGAATTTCAATATCACAGGTATTGCGATATATTGTTTATCATTACAAAATATCCCACGAGGATGTCAAGAAGAGTTCCCTGGAACTCTGGAATTCTCAATATCATATTTATTTTTCATATATTTTTATTACAGACCATGCGTGGAAAAGTAGAGAATCGAGTACATATTTCAGACGTCTAAAGTATTATGCTGAGTAACCAAGGTACACTATAGACGAGAACAAAGTATAAATTCCAATAAAACAAGATTTCATAATATGTGGCAGAAATAGAGAATCGAGTACTGGAAAATGGGTATGAAGTACAAGGGTGAAAAATTAGAATACTATTTTTCGAAATCAAAGTATGAATTTCAATATTACAGGTATTGCGATATATTGTTTATTATTACAAAAGATCCCTGCAACTCTGGAATTCCCAATATCGCATTTATTTTTCATATATTTTTATTACAGACCATGCGTGGAAATGTAGGTAATCGAGTACAGATTACAAATGCTTAAAGTATTACACTGAGTAATCAAGGTACACTATAGTCTGGAACAAAGTATAAATTCCAATAAAGTATTAGCTTTGAACCTAGTTTTGCTAGCATTTTATTTATTTTGACAAATTGTAATAGTCATCTCTAAATAGGGCATTCAATCAAAAAAGTGACCAAATTTAACTTCAAACACATGTCCCAAACATTAACTTCAACTTCAATGCAGTTTAAAGCAATATTACATGCCAAATCCAAAATATAAAATTCGAACAAAAAACACAAAAGTACCCTACCTACATCACTCGAGAAATCAGAAACAAGATCAATCTTCATCAAAGAATTACTTATAAGTTTCGTTGGTCCTTTTGGGTGACACTCGATTCTTCATGAGAATGCTATTTTTCATCAATCTTTTTGGCTTTCACTCTTATGTTGATAAGACTCAATTTAAGGATCTTGTGCAGGCGGATCATGTTAGAGACATCCCCATCTGTAGACAAATTGATACAGTGCCCACTTATATGAGGAGCAACGTATCTCAAATCATAACCAGTTGGGGAGATTTCCGGCCATCTTTTACGGATAATTCGGTAAAAATTCCACAGAGTGAGATTAACATCAATCGAGAATACATGCATATCAGAATCTAATAGGACACTAGCCAAAAGCATCGCTTCAGCCATTATTCAAGCAATGGACACACAAGCTGTTCAAAACCTAATTGTGGAAAAAATGTGGGAATTAATTGTGGAAAAAGGATTACAATTATCTAAAGAGAAAACATAATATACATATTTCATTGACAATAGTGAAACAAATTGTTCAACCCACAAAAAGGAAACAATAAACCTTACAATGAATGAACCCTAACTGTTACGTACCGGGAAGAAACGGGAGCTGGAGGACCGAGCAGAAGCGGAACAAGAGAAGCAGAAGCACAAAGACGAAGAACAAATTGAAAGAAGAACGTAGAAGCTGAAGACTTCCTCTTCTCTGCTTCGTCCTTACTCCTTAGATTTTCAGATGTCGCCGGAAGAAGAGAAGAGAAGAGAAAGGACGATGAAGTTTAATACGAAATTTTTTTTATAGATTTTCTGAAAATAGCTAAAAGAAAAATTAAAAAATAAATAAATGTTGGTAAAAAGAAAATAAAAAATAAAATAAATATTTGTAAAAATAAATATAAAATAAATTATTTTGAAATAATATTATTTTATTCAAAACATGTCCTTATTTCTAAGAGTTTCCTGTTTCAGATCCTTTTGAGCAACACTTTACAAAATTGGTCCTTATTTCTAAAGAGAATGGTGAAATTGGTCGTTATGGCTAATTTTCCATCAAAATTTTCAGTTAAAGTTTTTTTCATCTTATTTTTTTAGTTATGCTACTCTATTTTTCTTTGTTTTTTTGCTCACCAAAAAATCCATGTCCCAAGTATTTGACTTCAGGGATTTGATGGAGTTGAGAATAAAAGAGCGGGCATAAATGTTGAAGTATTTGAATTAAGATGACTTAAAATGAAAACTTTAAAAACTTTGAAGGGCAAAACATAAAAAAGTGTACACCCGGTTACATAAACCGCAGCTCACTCGGTACAGACCGCGCCGCACGTACTTCAGTACTTCCACTGTAAAAAAATCGCAACTAAAACATAAAAGAATGCTGGCTTTTGGCGCCGCCGCTTCTTCCCCAGCTTCCACCACAGCCGCCGTCGCTTCCTCACTTGCGAGCACTGCCCGTCCGGCCCATACTTGCATTCCTTGTGTCATCTCCTCTGCTCTTCAGCCTAGAACCGTCTCTCCGTCCAACCAATTGGTATTTAATTATATAATAATAATTCATTCTATTTGAGGTTACAATTTTGTTTTGAACTTCTGGCGTTGTTCTGTTTTTGTTTTTTTTTACCCCTTGTTTCTGCGATTCTATGTTGGCGTTTAGCCGGCGAGGACAACGTATAAATTAACTGCTTTTCGAGTTAAAGCCATGGCTGAAACTCTTTCTACTTCGAAGCCAGAGTCCAAGTCCTCAGTTTCTGGTACCTTTTTCTTCTCTGTATCTTATTTATTTGATATAGCGTTATTGAATTATCCTTTTACAATTTAAGAGTATATATTGTCATTTCATAATACAGGGAAGAAGCAAGCACTGATATCATTGTCAGACAAGAGTGACTTGGCTTTGCTTGGAAATGGACTACAAGAATTGGGGTGAGCTCTCCGTATATGAAAGGATAGTTTTGTTTGTTTCTCAATGTTCATAAAGCGTTGGGTTTCTTAGGCTAGTGATAGTCTAAAGCTGATACCAAAAGAGTATTTAGTGTGGAGATTTTGTGGTCGTCTCTGTTTGAGAAGTCAGCAGCTTGCAAAAGATGCAAATTGAAGTTTGGCATGTTGGATAGATGCATTACTTCATGATTTTGGTTGGTGAGTTTGTGGAGGAGTTTTATCACTGAAATTCTGCAAGAAATTCTCATACGAAGGATAAAATCAGTTTTATTTAAGGTGTGGGGGCAGTTGAAAGGGTGATTGATCTTTTATCAAATTGATTTGGTGCTACCATATGACTGGTCTTTAGGTTAAATTTTTTGCTTGCATATGTTCTTAAACTATACCCTATAACTGCTCTAAGTGTTTTTGTTGATGTGAAAAATGACCATTTAGTTTCATCTCAAAAATGCTGCATTCTGCAAGAAATTATAATTGAAGAAAAATTGGGGTTTTAATGTTTATTCATTGAGGATTTGAGGTCCTAGTTGGACTGAATTCTTTTGCAATATATCTTGCATCATATCCTTATTGTATGTAGACTATTGGCCATCACTTCTAACTTGTGACCTAATTTTTGCCTTTGAAGATTCACTATTGTATCCACGGGAGGAACAGCATCTGCATTGGTAACCTCTGGTGTCTCTGTTACCAAGGTGGAGGAACTTACTCGTTTCCCTGAAATGGTTAGCCTTTTTCTCCTAGTGTTTTATGCCATATCCATTCCTTGTGAGACCCATTATTGCAGTTCTTGCAAATTTTGCATCATAAAAGAAATGATCATGACTTCTATTTAGAATCCTCTCTTTATTTTTTTTACATCCTTTACAGCTTGATGGTCGTGTAAAAACTTTACATCCTAATGTACATGGAGGTATTCTTGCAAGAAGGGATCAGGAGCATCACATGGAAGCCCTTGATAACCATGGAATTGGTGAGTTGATATTTTCATTGGTAGAACCATTGCTGAAAAATTGCAGCACTTCTTAGTGAAGGAAGAAATGGACTTGTGTTATTGCTAACTATGAATTATTGTATAAATTCTTCTGTGAAGTACATTACCGAAGAAAGAGTTTTGGTATTCAGATAATAATTTTTTAAGTAAATGGCCTAATGAGTTATATAAGCAAATTGTAAATAGAAAAGAATATAATTATGTTGCTGTCAATTATACTTTGAATTTGTGTTTCGTTAGTCCTTGCTATTTTGATGCATTAACCATTTCCAATATGTTTCTCTGCAGGTACATTTGATGTGGTGGTGGTGAACTTGTATCCGTTCTATGACAAGGTTTCTTCTTCTAGCGGAATTTCGTTCGAGGATGGAATTGAGAATATTGATATTGGTGGACCTGCCATGATCAGAGCTGCTGCAAAGGTTGTCTAGGCTTAAATATAATCAGTTTGGCAGTAGTAAATTATGATCAAAACTTTTTTCATGGTCAGGAACTTAGGAGACGATAAATGATCTTCTGTTTCTTTCAAAAAAATAAATTACCATGAAGTTAAAATATTTACTGGGTTCTATATTAAGTTGCACTGCAAATTAGGCTTTGCAGATGCAGAGAGCAACTTACTTTCTTTTGTGTCTCCATAACCAAAACATTGATGCTCTATTGATGTGATAATGGACCTTTTTCTTTTTGATATAGAAAGAAAAGATGTGATTTAGGACCTTGTCAGTATTGATTTTGTGCATAGCACTACTTCCACAAATTTAAAAGCATACTGTTTCCCTCCTGGAAAGGTTTTCTACAATAACAACTTTAGCACATACTCCAACTTGTATTTATTGCAATTACAGATTTTCTAAGGCTCTGGATTGTAAAATTGCATAAACATAGAAACCATTGCTGGTTATTAATACATTAATTTGCTCAAGAAAGTGATGTTTTTCTTTCTCATATGATCATATCATTTTGTAATTGGCCTTTTCCTTTTCTAACAGAATCACAAGGACGTTTTGGTTGTAGTTGACTCCAACGACTATCCTGCACTCCTAGAATATCTCAAAGTCGGGAAGGATGATCAGCAATTTCGGAGGAAGCTGGCTTGGAAGGCCTTTGAGCATGTTGCTTCTTATGATTCTGCAGTTTCAGAGTGGTTGTGGAAGCAGACTGGTGGAGGTAATGTTTCAGAAACCATGAATAGACTTCTATGGAGATGTAGAACAAATAATTTTAAACTAAATTTAACGTCCTCATGAAATGGCTCAGGAAGTACAATGTAATTCCTTATGCTAAAGGCGTATAAATGTTCCAGAAAGGTAGCATATGTATTCTCATGTTCATAAACTTATTGTCTTTGTAGATAAGTTCCCTCTGAACCTGACGGTACCTCTGTCCCTCAAGAGTTCGCTTCGCTATGGTGAAAATCCTCATCAGAAGGCTGCATTTTATGTTGATAAGTCTCTTGCAGAGGTCAATGCAGGTGGCATTGCAACTGCTGTTCAACATCATGGAAAGGTATATAACTCTCTAGTCATTTCTTTTGTCTAAAATTATGTTTGTGATGTAATTGCTCGTGTATGATTGTATGTGTTCTGCTGATTTAAACAAGTTTCGAACTAGTTAGATATCAACTTATTTATTATGTTATAACTACCATTTCATATTCTGAATTTTAATCGATGTACCTCTTTCATGCAGGAAATGTCATACAATAATTATTTAGATGCAGATGCAGCTTGGAACTGTGTGTGTGAGTTTAGTAAGCCAACTTGTGTGGTTGTGAAGCACACAAATCCTTGTGGAGTAGCATCACGGGATGATATTATTGAAGCATACAGGCTTGCTGTGAAAGCTGATCCTGTTAGTGCTTTTGGTGGCATTGTTGCCTTCAATGTGGAAGTTGATGAGGTAAGAACAGTTTCTGGATCTTTTTCAGCATCTTACATTGATTAAAATCTTTTTTCTTGAGCTCTTCTTCCCAAGTCCTATGACTCCAAAAAGTATGAAAGTGGGCTATTAACAACGGCTTTTCATATATGTTTCATGTATCTCATAGGCTCTTGCAAAAGATATTAGAGAGTTTAGGAGTCCAACAGATGGGGAAACTCGCATGTTTTATGAGATTGTTGTTGCTCCTAAGTATACCGAGAAGGGGCTTGAAGTACTCCGTGGAAAGTCGAAAACTTTGAGAATTCTGGAGGCAAGTAAAAATAATAAAGGAAAACTCTCACTGAGACAAGTTGGTGGTGGATGGTTAGCTCAGGAGGCAGATGATCTGACCCCAGAAGATATCAAATTCAATGCTGTTTCTGAAAAAGCTCCAGAAGAAAATGAGCTTCAAGATGCACAATTTGCATGGCTTTGTGTAAAGCATGTCAAGAGCAATGCTATAGTAATTGCAAAGGTTAGTAAACTTTTTTCCTTAATCTCAAATTATCTGTTAGAATCTGATGCTTTGAAGTGTTTCCGTATTTCACAAGAATTTCCTAACTTGAAATACTATATTATGTTGGTGCAGAATAATTGTATGTTAGGTATGGGAAGTGGACAACCAAACCGTCTTGAGAGTTTGAGGATAGCAATGAGGAAAGCAGGGGATGAAGTCAAGGGAGCTGCATTGGCTAGTGATGCTTTCTTCCCATTTGGTAAGTTGGGATAATTTGGTTTGGTTTTTGTTTGTGGTAAAATTATGAGTATAATGTTCATTTGGTACGATATTTAATCGAAACTTGAGTTTTGTGTGTAACAGCGTGGAATGATGCTGTTGAAGAAGCATGTCAAAGTGGAATCGGTGTGATTGCCGAGCCTGGGGGAAGCATCAGGGATGCCGATGCAATTGAGTGCTGTAACAAGTATGGAGTCAAACTTGTTTTCACCAATGTCAGGCACTTCAGGCATTGATAGGATTATCGCAGTTGGAGTTTAATAGAGACCCTTAAATTTCTTATCTCTCGCGCTCTAGCTTTTTTTATTTTTTTCTTTTTCTTTGTGGGAGGGTGGGGTGCAGCGGGGAGGTGTTCCAACAAAGGGATCAGGAGGGCCCTTCATTGCCCAAATTTGGAAGTTTTGCCGTCTTTCAACGTTATTGACAGTGTATCACCGAGTGTTGTAACATGAGTATTTATTTTGATATCATGTGTAGAATAAGTGGGATAAGCTGATTGAACATCTCAGTTGTGGCTTAGAGGGCCATTTTTGAACAATGAAGTATGCCAAAATAAAATATTTAATTTGATCATTCTTGGAACCACAAAACATTAGCCTGAAACACGCCATATATCCGGTTTCCTTTACTTGCAATATAAATCACTAGACCTTATTGAGTTATTTCTGTAACTCCTTGAAATTTGACAAAAGCTTGGGACTGCCAGGAAAACATGTTTTCACCCTCTGTTCTGTGATCCATCTAAATGAAACTAAATTGATGGCCCAACTCACGGGAGGATTTAAATTTTAACAGAATATTTAGAAAATCTTGTAATTTCTTGAAAATGTAATGTGACTATGTACAACTCAACTCAAGTGAGTACCTAGAGAAGCTGATAGAATACGTGCTCACTTTCAAAACCATTCTAGATATCATGTGCTACCAGTAAACAAGTGCAGATAATTTCACAGTTTAGTTGCTTCCAGACAATTGTTCTCTCTAGCATGACTACCATTCCATAGCCTTCTTACCTTGCTTCACCTCATAAATAGCCATCATAACCATCACAAGTACCAACATCTACTCAGGTTCCCAACGTCCTCTTTCATCAAGTCGGTAATCATCAGAATCAGAACCTCTAGCCTCACAATACTGAACCCGACTTTCAGAATCAAAATTCTTGTCAGCATCTCTTTTTCTTTTCGACTTCTTCGGATTGTCAGCAACTTCTTTCTCATATTCACCCTGTTCCAATTTCCTAGCATCTTTCCTCGAATAGTCTCTTGAACTAGAATCAGATGATCTATAGCTTCTACCACAATTACTCGGGTTTCCATTATCATGCCCAACTTCTCTATCCCAATGAGAATACTTTATTTTAGGAACACGTTTTCTCCTTGATTTTTTATCTTCAAATTCTTCAGCACAATCAGATCGCGGAGATTTTTCCATGTAACTATATGTATTATCTCTCTCCTCATCAGAGTTGCTGTTATAGGTATTCTCCCTGTTTCTTCTTCTGCTTCTTCTCCTTGGATGTCCATGACGGTTACTTTTGTCTCTGTCACTATCAGACAAATTTTCATCACTTCTGCCACCTCGAGATTCAGATTTCCTTTTCCTGTGAGATCGAGAGTGCTTTCTTGAATTGTCATAACTGTTTTCCCTATGTATTTCTCCGTCCAACGAATTTCTATCAGAATCAGTATCAGTATCACCAGAGACGTTCTTACTATGATGTTTCTCCCTGGAATTTGACGTAGCATCACTATGGTGTGACCGCCGGCCACTGTCTCGAAAATCATCCTCAGAGCGATTTCTTGAACTTTTAGCATAATAAATCTCTCTTGATTGAGATCTGTGAGAGCGATACCTGTCATAGAATAAGATAGGGAAAAAAAGAATCAAATCGTATGTTTCTATTGTTAACATTGTTGACTAGCAATCATGAATTTCAATTTAGCGTGGTGGCAAGTTCTAACACTTTTTTTTAAATGTCAAACTACCAGAAGACAAGTATGTGGCGTGTTTGCAAGAGCTCTTGCTTTTGTTTAAGTTAAAGTAGAAGCTAAAGTTGTAGTAGTAAAAGGGAGGAGTGTTTGTGTTTGTAAGATAAAAGTGAAAAGTTCAAACACTCCATAAGTGCTGAAAAAAGCAAAATGCACTTTTGTACTTTTTTTCAGAGTTTTCATATACTACCGCCTGAATTAGCATTGCAGATTCCGAAATCATGTTACCAAGACACAAATCATTGTGTAAACTTTTTAAGCTCACCTGTCAGCATCATCTGTCGTTCTGCTGGATCTTGGGCTTTCACGCTCAATCAATTTGTCATATCCAGATTCATCAGAATAACCAAACAAAGCAGCCATCTTTTTCAGCCAAAATCTTGGGGCTGGTCTATCCCAATCAGACCATTCATAGTCTCCACCAGGATTCCGGAAGCAGTGAATAAAATTACAAGTCATTCCACGAGAACATGTCTAGGAAGAAATGCACGTATTATACATGAGAAAACGAGAGCAGCATAGGTTTTACAAGTATAACTAAAACAGATTCAAAAAGAATTAGCGATGCTACCTGTAGCTTTGATTTCATATACTCTCCACATATAGCAACTCTCCATTTTGTTACTGAAACAAACTCGCATTGAACCTGTCAAAGCGAATCCTTGTGAGAAAATGAATCAGCAATAACCAAATGACATCATGTACTATGATTAAAAGTGTATAACATTTGTGGGCACAACGAGATCTAGAATCAAATACCAAGGCACTTCAATATTTCCCAAAGTCAATGGTTAACATTATTTGAGCACGTGATTATTCACTAACTAGAAATTGAAGCAAAAATCAGAGTGACACTTCTCTTGCCAATTCTAATTGTAAAATTGTGAGTGATTAACATAACGTGTTCATCAAGTGAAGTCTATTCCTTTCATGGTGTTAAATATCTGTAATATAATATTAGTGTGTGATTAGTATAAGATGGTATTAATGGTAAGATTTTATATTGTGTATATATATAGGGATTCTCTGTATACTTGGAGACATGTTAATACAAATTTCATTTCATATGTTTACACTTCACATCTTAATTAACATGGTACCAGAGCAGAGTGTGTCCTACATTTCATTTCACGCTCCAGGTTGTTCACCGATTGTTCGGGCCTGGGCGTGCGGTGTGTGTTAATCCGCCCCACATTGAATAATTACCAATCTAATTACTGCCTTATAATGCATGAATTAGAGGAAGCAATACCTGTTTTCCAGCAAAATAACGACCATTTACTGTCTGATAAGCCATCACAGCCGAATCCAAAGATTTATAGTGGACATACACATTTCCTCGCAAATGAGATGAACCATTTCTGCACACCTGCGACATGGTAATTTCTTTTTATGCAGTGAAACTAGAGAAGAGCAGGGTGCTACCGGAAGAATTTGCCTTGGTAGAACTACTTTCATGCTTTATATCAGTTTTAAAACAGACAACTTGAGCCAAAGCATAGGAGAGGATAATTGTCTTTTAAGTTGGTGAGCTTTCCGTTTTTCATCATAAAAGTAATCTCAACCCCTAAGACAATCACCATTTACCACACAACATAAACCAGAAGCCTATATTGTTGAATAGCCTGGCCTCAATGATGTTTTCCAGCTCAAATTCAAATGATAGAGAAGGCAAGTTATTATTGGAAAACTCAATGAACTTAGAAACCTTGCTTTCTATCAAGGATAATGGCTACCTTGAAATTTACAATCTCCCCAAATTTCAAGAATTCTGTATGTACATCCTCATAAAACTCTTCGTAGGCACGTTCCACCTCTTCCTCTGTGTACTGGAATCAAGAAATAGACAGCACAATGAAAACGAGCAGAAGCAGTACAAGCACCATGCATAAAAACAAGATGTAACTCTTCTCTAAGGTGTACCGACAAGACAAGATCCTGAAGTTTACACAATTCCAAACCTTAAGAGGTAACATCTATTGGCAGGAAATCTCCAACATCCAGGAAACAGAAGCTCCCAATTATACTAGTGGCAGTTAAGGACAAGTGTTACTGTATAAATTCCACATAATACATAAAGGATCTGAAAACATCAGGAAATTGATTGATAAAGTACTAAGGAATGCGTCTTTTTTCTCTGTCACGTTGGAATACGTGACATAAACCCACATCAGCATTATCATATCTGATGAACGGCAAAAACAGGATGCTCAAACAAGAAGACAGCATTAGAGGAAACAGAAGTTGAAACATAAAACTACAAGCAAAAGTTTGAAAAGTAACAATAATAAGAAATTACAATATTTTCCACAGACGCCTGGACTCATTTCTATTAAAACTCCACCAAGTTCCATAATTCCATTCATACCTTGCACTTTTTTTGTCCAGAAATGTTTTGATTGAATCAATTTATTCAGGTCTCTCTAATAATATCATTAACATATTGTACAGAAAATATTTGCAAGATAAAATATCATAGCAAGAATAGATAGAATGACAGATCAACCAGTTGAAACGCTGAAATTGCATTTCCCAAATCAATGAAATCCAAAGAAATAAGAACTGGTAACCCTGAGTTAGCATGAGAATGTAGCAATATAACAATCGACAGAATGCAAAATATTAATGTAAAAAATCAATCACCACTGATGCCATGCAAAATATTAATGTAATCAGGATACTAGTCACATGAAGACCTCATTAACAGACCTCAAGACCCTCATCCTGCTCCCAAGCTAGGCCAGGGCCATTGTACATGTTCTTAATAAGCAAAGTGCAGGCCTTATCAGGGTAAAAGTGAATTCTGCTGCAACGTGTACCAAACCGACAAGCCCCTGTTTTGAGGTGAAAAGGACAATGAGCTTTATCCTGCCAAACACAACCAAGGGATGAGATGTTGCTCTCTCCAAAAAGGAAAAAATGGCAACGGGAAGTAGAAGCAACAGTTCTTTCTCAAGGTACAGGTAAGGCTCTTACCAATTATGTCCTAAATGACCCCATTAAAGGAGACATATAGTACAGAGATAAGATAACAATTTCTACCTGTTCTGTTCCAAAATTTGGAGTCTCTTGAGCAACATTTTGTAGTAGCTGTTGAGCTGAAAGATTTGGTACATTTTTATAATCAGCAAAAGCTTCTGACTGCGGAGGAAGAGGGTTTGATGTGGGTCTGTTAGGATCCTACATTATGAAATAGTTTCAAACATCTGCCCATTGGAATTGCCACAATATAATGATTGGTACAGTGCAGTGTCAAAAGATATAAAAACCTCTTTTTGTTTGTCTGCATCTTTCTTTTTCACTCTAACTTTTTTCTTCTTGACAATAATTTCATTCCCCTGCCAAATAATTTCAGGAGGCCCTTCTTCCACATACTCCCAGCCATCATCATCCAATTCATTCTCATCTCCATCCTGTAGGAGTAATGCATGTAAAATTTCAACGAAGTCCAATTACTGATCAAAAATATGAAGGCAAACAAATACATGTGGACCCAGTAAATCACTCTACTTAGCAGTTAAGATAATCCAAACAACAGGCTTTAGAACCAATTTAAGCAAGTTGAGTTGACATTAAAAGTCTGCTCAAGGATTCTATGAACATTCTTGCCAAACTATTTAGACCAAATTTCAGATAATATCAAATCCTCATCTAACGGGATTGCAAACGAGAGTTACAACTTAATCCTACAGTTTGGAGTTAGGCTGTTCATCACATGAAATATGTTTTTGAAAATGCATAGATACTGCAAAAAAAAAATGCACCTGGTTTTGTTTCGAGCGATGCTCTTCTTCCTCAGCTCTTCGTCTTCTCTCCTCCTCTTCCCTTTGTTCTTCAGCTCTTCTTCTGGCCCATTCTTCTAGAATCTTCCCCTCCCTCTCCTCGAACTCTCTCCTTTCTTTCTCTGCCCTCAACTTTTCCTGCTCCTCCTCCGCTTGGAGCCTCAGCTGCTCCTCGGGATCATTGAGCCAAGCTTCCGCCTCTCTTCGTACCATCTCTGCAACCTCTTTCCTCTTTTTTTTCCTCTTTTCCTTCTTCGCCGCCTTCCGCCTCTCCCTCCGGCCCGCCGCACCGCATTGCGCCGCCTCTGTATTAGTATTGGTGTTTTTACCGTTATGATCTTCTGCTTCGTCTTCTTCTTCCATCTCGTTAAGTATGATTTGCTGTTCAGACATCGTTAGGGTTTTCAAAAATCTTTCCCAACTTCCGATACGGTGTATTGTTGGGGACGAGGAAACTTTTGGGGCGAAAATTGAATTTACAGAAGAGGTTAGCTCAAAAATACAATTTCACGGTTATGTATTTCTGTCCCCAAATTCTATCGACTAAAGTTGCCAAACACGACCTTAAATTTGAACCACTGCAATATTACCACTAAACCCCTGCAATATTACCATTGAAGAGGCTAGAGAGAGAGAGAGAGAGAGAGAGAGAGAGAGAGAGAGAGAGCGGGGGACATGACAACTCCGGCACCGCCAACGGTGACAAACACCATGAACGTTGCAGGAGGCGCCGCCGCCGCTAATCTGAAGACGGTTCTGATAACGGGGGTTAGCCGTGGGCTCGGCAAAGCCCTAGCATTGGAGTTGGCAAAGCGGGGGCACACTGTAATCGGCTGCTCCCGCACCCAGGAGAAGCTTTCCTCTCTCCAGTCGGAGCTCGCCTCCGCCTCCGAAAACAAGAGCAACAGTAACAAGCACCTCGTCATGAATGTCGATGTGGTAATTCATCTTATAATTTCTACACATTTTTCTAATGTTCTTTTTTCTGCTCGATTTTGTGCGTCTTGATCAGGGATATTCATTTTTCTTTTGGTTAACTGGTGGTTTCCTCAGAGGTCTAATAGTAGTGTTGAGGAGCTGGCGCGTGCCGTCGTGGAGAAGAAGTCGGTTCCTGATATCATAGGTACATTGACAGATTAATGTTTTTGTCTATGCCAACATATATACTTTATTTTTGTTGGTTGAGATTATTGTCTGTTGTTCAGAGGACAATGGTTGTCAACTAGATGCTTGATTTGTGTTTTGTAGTGGGGATCATTGTTTTCATGATTTTGTTGGTTTAGTTATTGTTTGATGGATCGTTTGGGTGGGTGGATAGAGTACTTTATACCACTTTCTGTAAATATTACTATCCTGCTGAAGCTGTAAGAGTTGTCATCATTTCCCTTTCAACAATATCTTATGCTCTGAAAACGCTCCCTTAATCTGGATTCTGATTTTGGCATGCCTCCTTGCAAGCATAGGCTTGAAATTATGATTCAAATTGCTTAGTAGCAAAAACTTATTTTCAATTGTCTGTCACATCTTGTGTGAAATATTTGGCATTAGTTAAAGGTGAAAATTAGAGAAGATAGATATAAGAGCTCAATTTTTGTCTTTCAGCTGCTTCTAACCCAAATGTCGTGTGCTCCTTAATCTAAAACTTTGATATGTTTGAAGTATGCTTAAGTGTTCCATTTTCACCTTTCTTTTGGTTGTTTGATAATTTTATTGTGGTCGGCAGGATTATTCTAACAGGACATTCTTAGCAGTGATATACTTTTTCTTAGTGGCGAGGATCTAATTTTGTAGTCATTTCGCCAAATTAAGTGAACTAATTAATGCATGTAAATTTCAGTAAATAATGCTGGGACAATTAATAGGAACAATAAAATATGGGAGGTTCCAGTAGATGATTTTGATAATGTGATCGACACTAACATCAAGGGGACAGCAAATGTACTGCGTCACTTCATTCCGCTAATGATTGAGAACAAACACGGGATAGTTGTCAACATGTCCTCTGGATGGGGAAGATCTGCTGCTGCACAGGTAAAACCTCTTTAGCTTTAATGATTTCTTCTAAGGGTTTTTAAAGAGCTTAAAGGAAACTTTATCATCTAACCTCTGGACCCCGAATTCAATTTGTCTTTCTGTCTCCACATGTGCATTTTTACTCATGATTTATGTATTAACTGCTAGAATATCACCTGATGTCAATTATGGCTCTTGTGCCTTTTATTTGTTTGAGCTTTATAAAAATGTCATTATAGATATGAAATATAGCCTATATGAGACACTTCAGCTGTTAACTTTGTCATGGCTAACTGCATAACTTACAAAACGGTACTGCTCTATTGTGCTTTAGGTTTTAAGTATTGCTCAAACCTATACTGTCACATGGCAATGTAGCATTCGAAAATTTTGGTTAGGATGATAATACATCTTCTTGTTGTAGTTTAGGAACATTTTGTAGTTATCGTTTTCAATTATATCAAGTTTGGATATATCTGACATTTATGTTGACTAATATCTATGTTCTGAATCTCAATTGTCAAAACGCCTACATTTTCAGGTCCTCTGTTTTATTTGACCATGTTATTTATGGGCTGAGGGTTTATTCAATAATAATTACCAGGTAGCACCGTATTGCGCTTCAAAATGGGCAGTGGAGGGTCTGACAAGATCAGTTGCAAAGGAGTTGCCTCCTGGAATGGCTGTTGTTGCACTTAGTCCTGGTGTCATCAACACTGAGATGCTCCAATCATGTTTTGGAACTTCAGCTGCACTCTATCCAACGCCTGAATCATGGTACTCTCTCTCTCTCTCTGCATGCTTGTGTTTAATCAACTTACCTTTTCTTGTTCTCACTCCTTTTTTTTTTTTTTCGTGAAACAGGGCTCCTAGGGCAGCAACTTTGATTCTCCATCTGACGGTGGCTGACAATGGTGCATCGCTCACTGTATAGAAGTCTTCTCAGTGCTACTCAGAGTCTGAGACTCATGCGGTTTACAAGAAAGTTAAGAGAGAAATTTGTACTTGAATTTCTATGCATTGTAAATGTAGAAGAGGTCATTTTTATTGAATTGTTGATTGTTCAGCTACCTAACCACTTCTTTGTGGAAAGGGTGTGGAGTAACTGTAGGACTTAAGAACAACTTGTAGAGTTCTTTTGCTCTGTAATAGGGTGATTATATATAATTATATCTCGCTGCTTCATATGAAAATTTCATTTGTATTTTCTGATGTTCATTTCCTATTTGGATATATCGTTCAGTGAAAGGTTAAGTTAAGGCCTATGGCCATGGGCTATGGGAAAGCCAAATGATTGAAAATAAAATTCAGGCCAGTCTTTCCTCGGGGCTAGAGATGCATGTTCTTCAATCTTTAAATATCAATACGAGTTTTGTGGACAAATGTCTCTACTCTCTTGTAACAAAGAAAGTTCAAACTGAATAGGAGAATTTCTTGTGTAGCCAGATGTATGAACACTCCTTTCTAATACACTATTATTTTATTATTTTAAGTTTGTTCCTTTTTTTTACTTTTTGTTTTGGTTGACGAATATGGAATTATGGATTGGAACTCAGTATCTTCTTCTTTAGACTTCAATTAATATTTTTCTTAATAAATGGACTTATATAAACTAATAGTTGAATACTTGAATTGAATTTATTTATTTTTATAGTAAAAAGTTACCGCCCGGAAAATGGTAGGATGACAATTGAAAAGGTTAAGAATATAGGGACGACTTTGCAATTCAATTAAAAGGTAAAGGGTTGTAAGTGAATTTTACCCGTAAAACTAAGAACTAGGCAAGCAACGACATATTTTGGCTGTACAATTGTCTACATTTTGAAGTCCCACTAAGTGAATAACAACACACAGAAATTATTATTACGGAGAAAAGGAAAGAAAAATCTCATCTTGGCCATGGCTGTTGCCGTGGCTGCTGCTTCTCCATTCCTGGGCAACACCTCATTTCTCTCCGTAAGCTGCTAGTTTCTCATTCCACTCGTTTCTTTAGTTTTCCATCCATCTTTTTTCAGTTTCATCATCTGAAGTTTGAGGGATTTGAGTGTGTTAGTCTGGGTCTCAGGAATTTTGATTTTTTTAATTGGAAATTAGAATGATTATCCCTGTATTTATAGATTTTGTTAACTGGTTTTACTGGCTTATGACACACTCTCCCTCTCATGGGCAGTTTGAAGTGCTCAATGTTTATGGTAGGATTTACTGGATTGTGTATGTTGTTTGTTGTTTTCTACAGTAATAAAGAATTATGTTGAATCTATGTTAGTAAAAAGGTTGGACACATGCATGTAATGATTTTGTGACTGCCATGGATAATGGAGACTTCATATATTACTCTGGGCCAGAAACTGTCATGTATACTTGTTCCAACGGCTTACTCGTATCTCATATTGATTAGAATTGAGTAATTGAGTTAGAAGATTTTCTTATTTTGGAACCAAAATGTTTTGATGCTTCTAATTTTCTCTCCTATATAAAATGCATATCTAATTCTCTAATTACAGAGGAAAAAATCGTTTAAAAGATGCATCCAGAATTCAAATTTTGAGTTTAGCATAAAAGCCATATTTTGGGGGCCAAAAAAGTCTGTGGAGCCCGCCAAACTCGAGCTATCCCTTGGAGACTTCCGTTTGGCAGAGTTAGAATCGGAGGTGTATACTCGATCTTTTGAAACTCTTTAGTGTTTGAACTGTTTAAGTGATGAAGCTAATGTTGATTTCATGCTATTTCCATCTACAATAGGGAGATTCAACTAATTCCAAGAAGCCCCAAAACCTATCAGTTTCTGTGGCTTCTTCTATCTCAGAGATTTCTCCAGATGAGTGGGATGCTTGCAGTCTTGATGCTGCAGGGCCAGAAAAATATAATCCATTTCTTACTCATGGTTTTCTTTCAAGCCTAGAGGAGTCACGTTCTGCAGTAAAGGTTAGCAATTTCTAGATTTCCTGTAAATTAATAACCATTTATCTGTATTAAATGCTAAACAATTTCTTTATTACCTGAAACTCACATGAGTGATTTGTAGAAGAATATGTTCATGTTTTTGAGGGAAAATATTGTTAGGCCTGTATAAATCTCCAACATGATTCTTGGTGTTTGTCCTCATTATTGAGATAGTGCCTTTTCAGGAAACAGGATGGGTCCCACAGCATATTGTTGCTCGCGATGACAGCAATAGTGTTCTAGGAGTTATTCCTCTCTACCTGAAAAGGTTTGATATGTTTACAGAGAGTTTTTTTTATTAATTGCAAAGTAAAAATGATAATAATGATATTCTTATAATTCAGTACGCTGATGTGTTCTTTTATACACATTTGCAGCCACTCTTATGGTGAATATGTATTCGATCATTCATGGGCAGATGCCTACTACAGTTATGGAGCAAGATATTATCCAAAATTACAGTGTTGTGTGCCTTTTACTCCAGTTACAGGTCCAAGGATCTTAGTCCGTAATACAAATTACAAAGATCAGGTGTTTGATATTCTAGTCTCTGCATTGGTGGCTCTGACAATTAAGGTAGTTATTAAGTCTAACTAGATCTTTTGTAATGTAATATTAGTTTCTTGTAATGCTTCAATTTTTTCATGAATATTTTCCGTATCTTTTTAGTTTACCGAATGAGATGATCACGTTTGTAATTTCCCTTTGTTTGTTTGTTTCTAATGACATATCTGTTTAAAACTTCCCAGTTTCAGGTTTCCTCACTGCACATTACTTTCCCATCTGAGAACGAGTGTGGAAAGTTGAAAGAGAAGGGTTTTCTTCAGAGAGTTGGAATGCAGTATCACTGGAAAAATCGCAATTACAGAAGGTATATACAATTGAAGATCAGCAATGCTTTATTATGATATAGCAGGAATTTGAACATAATTCATGAAAATGAAGACTTTTTTCTTTTTGCTACTTAAAACAGTTTTGATGAATTCTTGATGGACATGAAGCAAAGTAAAAGGAAAAATATCCGTCAAGAGCGCAAAAAGGTGCAGTTTGGGCTTATGTTAGTCCATCGAGATTACCGTTTTGCCTTTTTTGAAAGTTAAACAAACTTATCTTGAGGTTTGTCCTATTTACAAGGACGTGCCCTAAAGTGGCATTACAATTTACATTTCTTCATTTGTTTTTTATTATTCTGATAAGGCTTAAAGAGGATGTTCTAAAAACATATTTCCATTTTGGTTTCTATATAATCCTAAATTTCTTGGGCATTTATTTCTACCTTGAGCTTGATTTCTTGGGGGTAATGCATATTAATTGTTTGCAGATTTCGCAACAGAATTTGACAATGAAGCGCCTAAGAGGATATGAAATTAAGGTGTGTATGGGTGTTATCTGGTTATCTTGTTTTCTTTATTTTTTCACAGCCTTACTGCATTTTTCTCAAATATTGTATTATGTGATTTCTGTCATAGTTGCTACTTGTATTGGAAAAATACTATAATGAAAAAAAATTGAAACAAACTTCCGATGAATTGCACTTGTGGAATTTTGTGTTCTTAAATTCTCTACTCTCTTTGTCTGTTATGCTGGCAGGCTAAGCACTGGGATACATTCTATGAGTTCTACAGAAATACCACAGACAATAAGTAAAGTTTGTTCACGTTATAATTATTATCATAGTTTTCTGATTTTAAAAATAAATATACAAATTCAAGAATTTTATGCCACTGATATGTGCTCAGGTGGGGTACTGCTTATCTAACACGAGAATTCTTCCACAACATGGCTTCAAATATGGGCGATAAGGTCTTACTTGTTACTGCAGAAAAAGGGGATGAAACTGTTGCTGGAGCCCTTAATCTTATTGGTGGAGATACATTATACGGACGTTTATGGGGGTGCCTCCCTCGTGCATATTATCCAAGTTTACATTTTGAAGCCTGCTATTATCAGGTTTTTTCTTTACTTGATTAATTATGTGATAATAGCATTAGATTAGTAGAACTCATCCATAAAATGCTGGAAAACATTAACATCTTGAAACGTGAATTTTGTCCCCACTTTAATGTTTTAGGCTATTGAAGCAGCAATTGAATTTAATCTTAACACGGTAGAGGCTGGAGCTCAAGGTGAGCACAAAATTCAAAGAGGGTATCTGCCTGTTACGACCTACAGCTGTCATTATATTCTTGATCAAGAATTCAGAAATGCCATTTCAGATTTTTTGGTACGAGAAAGAGCTCAGGTAAATCAGTTACCGTTAGTAAATCATATACTTAATTACTTGTCCAAATTGTCATATCATTAGTTTCTTTAGCGGGTGTTTCCAAACTCTAAAAAGAAGCACGTTTGTGCTTTTTGCTTTTTTTCAGCATTTTGGGATTGTTTGGAAAAACCACCTTGAGCTTATTTAAGCAAAAATAAGCTAGAGGTTTGAAGCACCTTCGGACCAACCTTTAGCTTCAACTTCTAGCTTTTAGATTATTTTTGTAAATAAATGAAAATTCTTTTATAGTAGTAAAAGTGCTTCTCAACTTTTTTCTCCAAATGCTCAACTAATATTTTCATTTTTTTTTGGACTCTTACTTTCTTTTCACGCTCTCTACTTTTACTACTACAATTTTTTCAAAAGCAGACATTTTTGCTAACAACCCCTATAATGCAGAAGGTCTATGATTCATGACCAAAAAAAAAAAAAGGTCTATGATTAACTTTGTTTCTGGAATTCTTCACAGCTTGAACTTGTTATGAAAGTATTACACGAGTCTGGTCCATTTAAGGATAACATTACCTGAAGTGCCGATAAAGACAAAAGCATAATTGGCGAAAGGAATGACATTGTTTTTCACCAGTAAGAAGCTAACCCTAATTTGATGGAATATGCAGCAAGCAAGAAAAGTCCCTAGTTATACTGTACAGATCCACCACATTAGAACCCGGTTGATGGGGATGGGATATGTTGTAATATTGTACATATGGTACGAGGAAATCCCTTGCTTGTATTTGTAAATAATTGTATTAGACATTATGCATGTATAAAATTGAAAAAAAAAAATACATATATATATATATATATATACATCGAGAGGATCATAGGGTACATTTGCCCGTTAACATGAGAAGCAAATTTGTATTATCAGATGTTCCGTTCATATAATGCGTACAACCTTACCGTTATGGTATTATTTGGCTTATATAATTTTGTGGGTGATTGCAGCAGCTTTTGCTTATGGAGATGCTAAAGTAGAAGCTAAAAACTGTAGTAGTAGAAGTGAGGAGTATTGGACAAAGAAATTGAGAAACATTTTATTACTCTAAACAAATTTCCACTTATTTACAGAAATAATCTAGAAGCTAAAGTTAAAAGTTGGTCATTGGGTGCGACTAGCTTATTTTGCATACAGTAAATAGAGGCCGAACACTTTCAAGGTGCTGTAAATAAAGCAAAAAGCACAAGATTTTTTTGTTTTTTTTTTAAGGAGTTTACAAGCACTCCCTAATGCTTCAGAGAACCAACCATGACTTCGAGTATATCTCACGAGTAACAACAATTACACGGTTCTAGTATAATTTTGTTTATTAAAATTTAATCTCCAAAGAACCAGCCAACATCAGCTGCAAGTACATCTCACAAGCAACAGCAATTACCAGTGAGAAAATCACATAATACATATAATCCAACCACAATTTGTGCAAAACTATAGCAAATGTTATGTTCTTGCAACAATGACTATTGATACCAAGGTGAAGCCGATGCAACAATGCTATCCCCAAGGGTAAAACAGAATTCCTGATAGATAAAAGTAATTTGCACAAAGTCCTGAAGGATGAGCCATCCATACTATGCCCATTCCATTATAAAAATAGCTATTTTCTTGATGTATGCAAAAATATACACAAACTCTGGGTAGAGTCGCAAAATGACTTTGTTGACGGTCACAGCACATCCTAGTGATGACTCAATAGGCTGTGGCTACTTACTCTTAAGCAACTCTGGGTAGAGACTCATAACATGCTCTTTCATAAAGTCGTGCCTTGTCAAGATTCCAACTATTGGAGGCCGCTGCAAACAATGAGATACAATATTAAAGATCTAGATATTAGTTTTCCTGAAGTATGTTATTTTCAGAGCACCATATTACACAAAAAGGCTATGTTTGGATCATGGATTCCTGTGATGAAAAGCAGATGGCAGGAAAGAAAAAAAAGGTTAATTTCACCCAACCCCCAATGCTATGGCTAATGAACATAAAAAGCCACTATGATGGAAAACAATTTCATAAATGATCCCTGTGAAAGTTAGCTCGCCAGCCCCTTGTTTCTGATCTGTACCAGAAAAATTATATGAACCATTTCACCTTATTCAAAGGAACGGAAATAAAATTTGAGGGCAATAAAAGTAATTTTATGTAACAAGCATGTATTCTTGCAGTCAACACACGTGAGTTACACGGGGTTTTCTATGCAGATTCTAGATTTCACACAATTTTGCGAGATTTTTTTTATCATATGTTTTTCTGTGCTCATTAGCCTATATGCGAGGAGTTTGAAGCAATGAACTCGATAAAAGTATAGTACTATCATTTGAAGTGACCACAAATTTTCTCTGTTTTACTAAAATCCAGGACCCAAAAATAGCTTATAGAAATAACACCAAGGAAACAGTGATATTTTCTTACCCCAGGTGTCTTTGGGACAACACACAAGTGTCTGAGGCCAAGTTCACGAAAGAGGACAGCAGCTTTGGCGAGAGACATAGTTTCCACAACCATATAAGGAGATGTATTAGTAATTGGATGTAAATCAACATACATCTCCATTTCCTCATAACTTAGATCCAAATCCTCCACTTTAAGCCCCTTTCCTGAACCAGGCTTAGCAAAATCAAACGCATGAAAAACCCGTAAAAGTTCTGAACCAGACCTTACTCTATTCTTTGTAAATTTCTTCCCTTTGAGCAAAACAAGTAAATGAGACCTCAAAACCAAGCCACACAGTTCTGGTGCATCTGTGAAAGGTGGCTCATCAATTACTGGAAACCCATTATGCCCAAACATCTGTAAAGCATGCAATATATTACCAACTTTCTCAACACCCGTAAATGTCATCAATGGACCGGAACAAACATCCCCAGCAGCTAAATGCTTCATGTATGGTTCAGCATGAGCTTCCATATAAGGCAAACCTTTCATCTTCACAATTTGGTCATAAACACCTTTATTGAAACCATCGGCCACAGTTTTTGAAATAAGAAGGACGAGCATTGTTAAAGGGAGCATAAGCAGGTCATTAGTAAGTTCCAATAATATGACACAAAGCGAAACTGTCATTCTCATGGTCCCACCAAGAAACGAAGCGGCTCCAAGAAGAGCAAATAAGCCAACATCAAGACTGGAAAGAGAGCCTAGCATTCTTCCAACGAGGCGCCCATATGTAGCTCCAGCAAGAATTACGGGAATGAAAAGCCCAGATGGGACAGCAATTCCATAAGTAATAATACCAAGGAAATATACTCCAGCAAAGAAAATAAATAGGGTTGAAATGTGGAATTCTTTTGTGTTTTTTGAACTGAATAGATTGCGAATGGCATCATCGTTTGTGTTGAGGAAAAGGGAAGCAAGATCATTGTAGTGTCCTGACTGACATTGGAAGTTTTTGTAGTTGCCTGACCGACCTATTGTTGGGCAGTCATTTTCCGAGCCACTCGGGCAGGGAATGCAATTTGCAAACCAAGGAAGGCCATAGGCACAACAAGATGTTAAGAGGGAAACAGTGATGACAAGCAGGACCTTGAAAGCTGGACCTCTCCTGCAAGTAATTGTTGAATAAATTAATCAGTCAACTTAAACTTGACCAATACGAACATCAGTTTCCAAATTAATTATTTTATTTCATTTTTATGGATGAGTGATATAATATACGGACTAGTATGAAATTGATACGATATGAGACAAGTACTTATCAGCCAAATAATGCATGTAAATCACCAAGCAGGAAAGAAAATAAAAATGAATGTGACAAGTGGTAATTCACAATTGATTCACCTAATTTAACAAAGAACAATTCACAGAAAACTGGAGGTAATACTAAAGCTTGCTTCAGGATATCACAGCACAACCTAGAGAACACATTTTTCGAAATAAATAATTTTTCAGAAATTCCATATTTGCAAGGTTATAACATTAGTAAATAGGAGAAAGGGGTGATGAAGCATACTCATTGATGATGCTATATGTCTTCAGGACTTTGTCCACAAGATAATTGTAAAGGCTGCCAAAAAGGCCTCCGAGAACTCCAATTAATACAATTGCCAGCAGATCTACAGTGTTATACGCAGGGGTTGCTGAATTTACATCAAACATGATTAGACCTCCTTGTCCGAATAGTCCACAATAACCATTGCGGCAAAATTGTATGAGAGATCTTAGTACCACAGCTACAACAGCAGTTGTGAAGAAAGTTCTCCAAAGAAGAGCACTCCGCCACCTGAAACATAAAATATAAGTGGTATTGCAGACTTGGAGAAACCAATTCATCAAGCTAAAATGCTTTTGTTACAAAATGGAATTCTGAAAGCATCCAGGCATTGAATCAGATTCTTCAAACAACTCTCACTTAACATATGAGTCCTATTTACAAACATTTTCAATACTAAAGACTATACAAGTATTATTCCAATTGAAAAGAACTGTACTTCTCTAAAACATATGGAGAATTGCCTAGCAGTTGATTTTGTATTCTTCTTGTTTTAATATAAAAGCTTTCTTAAGCAAACATCTAGCCCATCTGAACCCGAGTCAACAGGCTTAAATTGCTAATGATGAGCATCCAATTGAGAATGACAATCTACATCAATTAGGGAGGTAATATTTTCCAATTAACATCATTGTTATATAAAAGGATTCTAGTGCCCTGTCATTAAACTTCATGGTTCGATATGGATTTCTTTACTGGAAATGGTTTCAGATCACCACAGTAATAACATAGCCTCTCCATGTGGTATATAACTAAATAGACTTTATCCTATGATAATTTCAACAGTTTCTCAAAACATATATGTAAGAATATCACTTGAATGGGCAGAAAAAGGAGGTAGGAAGAAGGAAAATATACCATGAGGCTGCTTCTTCAAGAGCAAAAAGAACACCACCCACTGGAGCACGAAAAGCAGCAGCTACACCAGCAGCAGCCCCACAAGTAATCAAATCCCTTCTGTCTCGATCATTCTTGAAGTATCTGAGCCATTTCCAGGTCAAATGATACTTGCGAGAACCTCCTTGTCCAAGAAAATTTGCTATACATGCACCAGTATGTACCATTGGTCCTTCCTTACCAACAACAAATCCAGCAGAAACTCCAAAAATTGATCCAAAAATCTACAGAAATGAATGTGTATTAGACTATTCGTAGATTACTGAGCGGATTATAGTTTTTAATACGATGAATGTAAAGGATTATTATAAGACATTCCATGAGGGCTGCTATTAGCGAAGACTTAAAAAGTAACAAAAAATTCCAAATAAAATGAGGGAGGAGAAGGAAGAAAAATATAAAAAATGTGAAATATAACGTATGGGCCCAAGCTACTACACTAGAGATGAAATTCTTTGATTTTCTGATTGTGGGAAGCAATAGCAACTGATATCAATATCAGAATAGAAATAGTAACCAAACAACACGGACATCAAATCACACAAGTCAATAGCCTAGACATTCAAACTAGAACTGTCTGGCAAGGATCTCAGGAATAATTCTGATGTGTTTGCTTCGATCAGAAAGCTCAATACAAGTCATGAAAGTGGAAGGGAAATGCTGCATTGCCATTAAAGTAACTTAACAAGCATACCAGTACACTCAAAATATATCAGAGCTTCATAATTGTACAAGACTCGTCCTTGTAAACCAGATTGAGAACATCTAAATGTAACTTTCACTCAGACCACATGAATAGTTTCTCTCATTTCATTCAGCAGTTGGGAGAGTATTGGAATAGAAAATTTGAGAATGCATTAATTGGAAAATGTCACAGCAAGTCAAACTCACCTTGACCAATAGGGTACTAGGAGCCAAAATTGAATGAGCATCTACACCATTAAGATAGGCTTTCACCTCAGGTATGCCAGAGCCAGCTGCTGCTGGGGCAATGTATGCACATAGAGCTGCAGCACATGTTGCCAGTAGCACATTTATACCAGCAAATGATGCAAATGCCTGATAGTACCTGTGCTGAAATGTGTTACTTCATCCTTCTTTTGAAATTAATGATGAAAACCATTCTAGGTTGGCATTTATAATAAAGCAACAAAATCCTTCTGCCTTAATCACATTTACTGATAACTTCATCACACATACGGATAGGAAAACTTAAAAGACTTTCACCAAGTACAGCTCATGTCATAAACATATTTATATTGAGATGTAGACTGATTCCTCTTGCACACTCTAGAAAACAAATATGCATGTTTAACCTTTTCCAATTTACACCACCAGATATTTACAGGTATTTGGTTAATATGCTTGAACCAGAAATAGTTATAGTTGGGCTTACTTATCCTTGAGCATCAAATTGCTAGTGAGCAGAAGCTTGAAACCAGAAATGTTTTCAACAGCGAGGTTATTGAAGAAGCCAACAAGACCTGTCAGTAGCCCAATGAGAAGAGCAAGTGTCCATTTCAGAAAAACATACTGAAAAATTTCCACCCTTTTCCTGGATCTCCAGTCCTGCTTAATGAGTTCATTTTCAAGAATCCTGAAAACCAAAATAGCAAGAAGTGAATCGGTTGTTATTTGATCACAACTATGTGTTTCCATTAGCAGAACAAAAAAATGAAAAAGTGGGACCACAAATAGCACATTGAACTTTGTAGCTTTTTAACTGCACATGCATCTATCTAGTAACTATGCATTATATATTGGGAGGTGTGTGACATATGGTATAAATGCAGCCGAATTAGAAAAAGAGATATTAGATTGTTTCCATTCAACCACTGACACTGTACTCAAAAACCATATTTATCTGTGGCATATCCCTACGCTCTAATGTCATAGCGAACCAAAGCCACAACAACACTAGTTAAAATTTGTAGTTTATCAAAGTAACTCATCCACATTGATAACTAAACTATCCTATCTAACATATACTCCCTGCAGAAGTTCAGAACAAGTCATAAAATTCCATAGAGCATCAAGAATATAACTCATAAGGAGTTTAGTTTATATGAGATAATACATCCATAATCAGAATACTTCAGTATTATTGGCAGGGGAGGATACTTTTATCAAAAGCTTTACTAGATGTTCTATTTCACCTATAAATACAGGTGATTATCGAAGTCAAAATCTGTACGAATAAACTTTTTTCTCATTTGGAACTTTTGACTGCGGGTGCTGGCCAATAGCAGAACCAAAAAACTTTCCTGTATTCTTCTTTCTTTCTGTTTACTCACTTGATCCAAATTAAGAAAGATGTGTCTCTAAACTTCTGCAGGATCAGGTAGGTGTTATTTACTTATTCCCCCCAACTAAATCAAGGTTTTGCTCATCTGGACAGCTACACCAGCGGAAGTAAAGAGGCATACAATATTACCAACTGGAAGATAGAAATACACAAGCCGACTCAAATAACGTGCCAAAAAAGAAGAAAAAAAAAATCAACCGAGAGCTGTGATCTATTGAAGTACACATATTACCACATGAATGTGCTTGAGTATAACTTTCTATATACTAGCAATTTTGAAAAAAATAAGCATATACAAACAAAGTCCCAAAAACCCTTTGATGCAGAAAGGGCAAGTCGAAAAAAAAAAAAAAGGGTCCATACTCGTAATCGAGGCTTTCAATGGGATAAACCTTGGAGCCAACAATGGCAATCTGAGAAGTGTTGTTGACTCTGCTCCTGAGAGTCATCAAGGGCTCTCTGAATCCACCTTCTCTCTCACTATGCCACGACGCATTGCTCTCTCTTCTTTCGAGCAACCCTCCTCCCCCTCCGTCGTTCTCTATATCCGCCCCTCCTCGAATGTAATCATTATCATGACGATGATCCATCAATCAAACCCACGCTAATAAATGAATAAATAAATAAGCTCTGAGTGAAGAATTCTCAAACTAAAACGGTAGAAAAGAATTGGAACAGCTTATGTGCTGATCTCTTGGTTTCTAATTTCTATACACACAGAGGATAATATATGATTCACATAAACGTCTAATACATATATATCATATATGGATGCACATATGAAAGGTAGAAAGAGTATGGATTTGGTATGATTTTTATGACGTATTTATATAAGGAAGGAAGAGGACAGAGAGAAATGAGTTGTGGGTGATTATGATACCAATTACAGAGCTCGAAAATTCTTCGATGGCGTCCCCGCGAAAATTACATTCCTTATTTTTACCTATTGTGCGAGTTGATTAGCGTAGCGTGGATTGATTGGATTCGTTGTATTGAAAATTACTAGCATTGGCCCTAAAACATTTTGTCCTTTATTTGTTATATTTATTTTCTTGATTTTATTATAAAAATTCAATTAATTTAATGAAATGAAACACTAAATTCTGTAAGTAAGATATATATTCATATCTGCAATGCCCGTAATTATGAACTTAAAACATAGGAATTGGGATTTGGGAGACTGGACCCGGAATGTGAGCAAGGTGCACATGTTTACAGATTTTAATAACATTTAATTAAGCAGAAAAAAATAATTAATGGGATATGTTTCTTAGGTAACAAAATTTTCTAACTTTAATATTCAAAAGCATGTTCAAGAATCAAGGCTAATGCATCCTAGCTAGGGATCTTCCATCACATATTTTATTCCAATTGCAAATACTTTTTTCTTTTTTTTTTTGGGTGGACATTGGAATACTTATTACCTTATCATTGATATTGGAATCATTACTCACGTTTAGATTTACCATTTTAATATTAGATTATATTGTTATTCTTTTCAGAAACTTATTACCTTATGGTAGTTTGTATTAAAAAGTTGTGGGCAAATTTTTTCCTAACTTGAATTATGCTAATCTTTTAGATTAGATTTTTCTAATTATATTACCACTTCAACTTTACAATAATTACAGTTTGTCATTTCAATTGGCAATTTCGATATAATATAGATAGCCAATTGCAAGTTTGTTAAAATTTAAAATGTAACCAATTTTCCTTTTTTCAAATAACTTAGTAAAATTGCAAAATAAGGAAATTCTTACAATCATAGACCATAGTAATGAAGATTATTGTTACTATGGTAAGCTATGCTAGCTACTTATTCAATTATTCGGCTCCTTCAAGATAATTAAGATGGCAAAGACCACAATCTCATTCAAGTAGCAAAGATTTACGTTAAAGCAAAACTTGGTTTTTTTTTACAAGAAAATAAAAGACAAAAAAGAGACAACTTCACATGATTGAAATCTGAAAAGGAGGAGCCCACGTAATAGGAGATAAATCAATTTTAAGATTTTATTTATGCATCACATAATTTATATTTTATTTACTTTTTAAAAATAAATTTAAATTATAACACAATGCATATATATTAAACTATTAGGTCCATATTCAGATCTGCCTAGCTACCCGACTTCTACTTCAATCTCACTGAGTTTGCTGCTGGGATAAAGACATATATGCATGATTTTTTGCCTCTTACTTTTTTTTTTTTTTTTTTGATTTTTTCCTTATTTTGCATTTATTTTTTGGTACAACTAACTTATTTTGTATTTATAATTATGAACCTTATTGGTCTTCAAAAGTCCACTAGCTTTTTATCCCCTGCGTTGCACACGAAAATTTAATCATAAAATATACATTATTTAATAAATTAAATTATATTTTTTATATATTATTAACAATACCTTAAAAATTATTAATTTACAATTTTGAAGCACACATACCAAAATAATTCATTTTATAAAATAATCAGGAATTATGTATATAAAAAGCTCATTTTAAATGTAAAAAAATAGTAATGTGATTTTTTTATGACAAAATACTGATTTTATATTTATAATAGAGAATATCATGAATGTTATATAAATATTAAAATGACCAAAAAAATAATTTAAAATGACAATTAAAATACAAAAAATACTTAATAATAGAACATGTAAATATTGATTGGAATCTCTTTGTCTTTTTGGTGGAAAAAAAGCTAATTATTATACTTGGTATTATCTTTTTTGTTAAATAATTTGTTATTATTTTGTAATTAAGTAATGATAATATTCATTTCATTACTGAAATTTCTTTTATATTATGAAAATAATAATATTTCGAATATAATAATTTAATAAATTTATTTATATTGAAATAAATATAACTTTGCCACCGCAAAATGAACATGAGACACATGCATTTGGAATTTTTTTTCCGAAAAAATCAATTATTTATTTATTTTATATTACTAATATAATAATAAAATAAAATTAAACTTATATTATAAAATTTTCTTCCTTACTTTAGTCAGATAAATTTTCATTTGAATTCACTATGTCAAAAATATTTGATAGAAATTAAAATATTAAATATAATTTTTTAATGGATTTATGAAATATATTATTTTATCTTTATTTTTATTAACGAATATTCAATGCAATATGGATAAATCTAAAGTTTATTAAAATTTATTTAAAATTATTTTTAAAAAATAAATTTTAATATTTTATAAATTAGTTATATAGTTCTATAAATAAGTGGGAATTACAATTTTTTAATATAAACAAAAATATGGAATGTGCATAAATACATATGTAAATTATAAAAATAGTAATTAATGAAATTAATTATAGAAATAATCTACATGGCAAAATGGATTAATTCTAACTAATCCACTTCATTACCACATAAACATCTTTCCTAAAACATTCCACTAACTCATTTTCATATATATATATATATGATTAGCGGACTGCGGAAAAACGTATGTTTAATCATTTGCAATAACATGAGTAAGTTCTGCAAAACACCATCTATATATATTATACACATATATTCGAATTATATATCTAGCAAAAGCTGCATTAGGATTCAATTCAACGTGGGAGGTGCAACAAGAAATTAAGTTTCCAGTTTCAATAAGATTATTATGGGCGGTGGGGCGGTGGCCGGTGGCCGTCTAGCCATTGTCCACAAAATATTGTAATCATATATATATATATATGAAAATGATTAAATAAAATGTTTAGGAAACATATTTATGTGTTAATGAGTTAGATTAGTTTAAACTAATGTTTATTCCCTACGTTGCATGGGAAACTTTATTTATAATTAATAAAATATATAAATAATTAATTAATTCATAATTTGAAACATACACCAAAATAATTCTTTTTATAAAATAATCCTGAACTATATATATGAAAAACTCATTATATATATATATATATATATATATATGAAAAACTCATTATATATATATATATATAATATTTTTTTAAACTCATGCATACAATCAATACAAAAATATTAAAATAATAATTAAAATATAAAAAAAATATTTAATAAGAGTCCATATAAATAATAATTGGAATCTCTTGTATACTTGATATTATTATTTTTTTGAATAATTTGTTATTATTTCATTATTAAGTAATAATAATATTCATTTTATTATTGAAATTTCCTTTATATTATGAAAATACTAATATTTAAATATAATAACTTAACCAATTTATTGACATTGAAATGAAATATAATTTTTCCACCGCAAAATGAAAATGAAACAAATGTATTTAGAGTTTTTTCTAAAAAAATCAACTATTTTATTATTTTATAATATTAAGATAATAATAAAATTTAATTAAACATATATTTTAAAAAATATATGTAATTATGTGACCACACAAATAATTAAAAGAAATTTTGAAAAAAAATTACATGATAGATAAAAAGAATACAAAATAAAAAAAGTATTAATTATATAACTAAATAATCTTTTACCTAAATATTGTTAATATTTGTTGAATGGTAATTCTTCTGTACTATGCTTTCATGTACAAATTGAATATTATATTTAAATTATAAATAGTTTTAAGCTCCTCTTCAATCCTATGTATATTTTTTAGCACATTAATATAAAGTTCATAATGATTAGTAAAGCTTATTAAAATTTACTTAAAATTATTTCTTGATTGAAATTTTCAATATCAATATTATATAAAATAGTTATTTAATTCTATAATTAAATAGGAGTTACAAAAATTTTAATATAAATAAATATATGAAATGTCAATTAAATATATATATATATATATATATATATATATATATATATATATATATAAAAGTTACAAAAATAATAATTAATGAACTTACTTATAGAAAAATTTACATGGCAAAAATAAAAATGGACATATATATTGTTTCTATAAATATAAATGAACTTATTTATAAATGAACTATGTCCATTTTTAAAAATAATAAAAATTTACATGGCAAAAATAAAAATGGACATATATATTGTTTCTATAAATAAGTCCATTAATTATTATTTTTGTAACTTACATATATATTTAATTGACATTCTATATATTTATTTATATTAAAAAATTTGTAACTCCTATTTAATTATAGAATTAAATAACTATTTTATATAATATTGATATTGAAAATTTCAATCAAGAAATAATTTTAAGTAAATTTTAATAAGCTTTACTAATCATTATGAACTTTATATTTATGTGCTAAAAAATATACATATGATTGAAGAGGAGCTTAAAACTATTTATAATTTAAATATAATATTCAATTTGTACATGAAAGCATAGTATAGAAGAATTACCATTCAACAAATATTAACAATATTTGTGTAAAAGATTATTTAGTTATATGATTAATACTTTTTTTATTTTGTATTCTTTTTATCTATCATGTAATTATTTTTTCAAAATTTCTTTTAATTATTTGTGGGGGTCACATAATTACATACATTTTTTAAAATATATGTTTAATTAAATTTTATTATTATCATCTTAATATTATAAAATAATAAAATAGTTGATTTTTTTAGAAAAAACTCTAAATACATGTGTTTCATTTTCATTTTGCGGTGGAAAAATTATATTTCATTTCAATGTGAATAAATTGGTTAAGTTATTATATTTAATATAGTATTTTCATAATATAAAGGAAATTTCAATAATAAAATGAATATTATTATTACTTAATAATGAAATAATAACAAATTATTCAACAAAAAAATAATATCAAGTATACAAGAGATTCCAATCATTATTTATATGGTCTCTTATTAATTATTTTTTTATATTTTAATTATCATTTTAATATTTTTGTATTGATTGTTTCAGGATTATTTTATAAAAAGAATTATTTTGGTGTATGTTTCAAATTATGAATTAATTTATTATTTATATATTTTATTAATTATAAATAAATTTTTCCGTGCAACGCAGGGGATAAATACTAGTTACTAATTAGGAGTAGTCGAATTTATTTTTCTGATCATGTTATATTAAAATTTCCTTTAATGCCATTTAATTTCTCTCTTTATATAACTATAATTCCCAAATTTGAAAGTTGAACATTCATTACTTTATCTAAGTTTTAATATTGAGAAAAAGAAAAAAAGTCAAGGCACCGGCCATGAATTTTGAAGAACCAATTAATCAATTATAATTAATTAGTGGGAGTTAATTTACCCGGCGGGGCATTATATGTTTGATGACAGAAATAGCGGTAGCAGACAGTTGTATGGATTGAGACATGCAGCAACCGTGAAGAGGAAAACTTTCGACGATTTATATATATATAACTTTTGATCGATATATCATGTGCAACACCAACATCAAATTGGTCAATAATACATTATTCATTGTGAGGCCATTCTTTTTTTATCTTTTTATATATTTTTTGTTGGACTTCATTAGTTTCTCTCACGTTGATCGATCCTTAATTAAATTACTCTGCATTTTTTCTTCTTAATTTTCTTATTGAACTAATTATCGAAATTATTATTGTTTGTATATATATAAGACCGAATGTTTGAATTCATTATTTACGAAGCCCAACAAATTAAATAGAACGTGCGTGGCCCATAAGTGATGTAAGATCCTGTAACAACCGGAACAACGTCATGACTACAGTAATAGAAAACACACAGACAGACCATATTTAAGAAGCTGAAATTACAAGGAAAACAAAAAGACAGTAGTTTATGAAATTGGTGATGGGGGGTGGGGTAGGGTGGGAGTGGTAATTGCATTCATCTCAAAACAAACTACGTAATAGACAGTAGTTCACGTGACAGCAACCCTGACTACTACTAGTCATTTATACATATATATATATAATAATATAATGTAAAAAATATTATATATATAGTTAAGTTAGCTATGGAGACAAAACCTTAACAAATTCTATCCTCAATTGGCAATATCTATAACTATATTAAGATTAAGAAAAAAAAAAAAAAAAACTTTTATGACAACCATGCACAGTACTCATAACTCTTAAGTCTCAATATAATATCCGAATTAACCTGCAGTTTGCACTTTGCACGTAACTCAAATGCTTTAACTAAGAGGGAAAAGCCCATAGACTATAGACTATAGTTATATATCGAATTAAGTTACTTATAAATAATTGTCTAAGTTGACATTAATTGAAACATATATTATAAGAACTTGCACTGTACTAATCACTGTGCCACCCTTAAAAAAAGAAATGAAAAGACTGAATTTAAGAAAAAGAAAATATATATATCCGTATATATAATAAGAAAAACGGGAATACAACCGGAGATCACGTATTTAACTATACTATACGCAACTAAATTTGAGAAGTCCGACCAAAAAAAAACTAAATTTGAGAATTGTAATTAATAAAACAGGCACCGCCCATAAAAGGGCTAATTACCAAACAAAACAAAACTTTAAGGTTTATGCCGAAAAAATATCATAAAATATTGTAACATTATATTTAACTCCTAGGAGGGTATTTGTAAGGTTTTTCAAAATATATTTTGTATATTTTATGCTTTGAGATGATATTTATAAGATTTTAATTAGCTAACTAGAAAAGTATTTATCATATTTTAAAATTTTAGGATATTTTCATAAAAAAATCAAATTTCAGAGTTTTCGTAATTATCTCCCATATATCATAATCCGAGTTCATTTTATATACTTAAGTGGGTTGTAAGTTATTAGATTATGATTTAATGATAATTGATATCATAAAATATAATAAAATAAAATAATAAACGATTCAAAATAGATAAGTACCAGGTAGGATCATATAAGCCCATAATCCAATGACAGAAAGTCGACTTCCCAATTTATTAAAGTCACATGTTTCACTGATCCCCTTTAATGCATGCGTAGGTATATATATATATATATATTTTTTTTATCAGCAACGTGGATTGATTTCCATGGTAGCCGTAACTATCTTAGTTAATTTAATACTAGCTATATAATGAACATGAAAGGGCAAAGAAAAAGTAATAAGATTATTACTGCACATATATAATATATAATTTGATTCACACAGTTACAAAGACGACTGTATTTAATTTTATTTTGTAATTATTCGAAAAATATATATCAGTTTGGAATAGAGATGAAACTTGAAAGCTCAAAGCAAGTAAGAGAATCTGATCTGATGCATGCTTCCATCTAATTTGTTGTAGGAAAGGAACTTGAAGGGAGCAAGCAACCAATTCTTTGTTTTATGATTTCTCTTTATTCTTTTCTTTGGCTAGCTAGCCTAGCTACAATTAATCCAAAGATGAGATTCCAACCTGGCATGCAGCTAAATCTAGTTAGTACACGTCTAATTTATGATAATTAAATATGAATACTTGTACCTAAGTGATGCCAATCAATTATTTAAATATGTATTATTCTCATTGAAAAATATAATATCTCCTTATGCATATATATCCATTCTGATTGAAATCCCTCGTCAATGCTGGCGTCATTGGTGGGCCTCCCATGGGCCCTATCGAGAAAGCTGGCTCTCATGGGTTGGGTTCGGTAATTGGGTTTTCTTTATTTGAATATTTTTTAGCTTTCAAGAAAAACATAAGATTAATAAAGCAAATAAGAATATATCTATGGAAAATGAGTGGAGAATACTGTTTGAATGCATCTTCATCTCTATTTTAACTATTCACATATGAGAATGTATTTACTTAGTTTTCTTATACCTTTGTCATAAATTTTTTTATATGCTGTTGCGTGTTTTTCTTTACTCTTTAATGATAGTCATTAGAAAAATAGTACTGAATATTGTAAGAAAAAGACCACCAAACAGAAAAGCCTGTCTTGTAGACTAATGGGTCAATGCAGTTTCATTTTGAAGCCTTACTTGAATATCCATATAATTCAATATGGGCTTTCAGGTCCATTAAGAAATAATAGACAATTTCGTTCTTTTTATTTCGTCTTTATAAGCTTCTTCTCCTCAAGAATATCATTTTTCAATCAAAATCTCAATACTAAAACTCAAATTTTACCAGAAATCATCAATCACCGTCATGTCTTGCCAGGAAGATAAAGTGCAAAACATGTGTAGATGATAAACTACTAAAATAGTAATGGTTATGATGACAAATAATTTTTTCGAAATTATTTATTCAACGTTTATTGTTCTATTTACTTATTTATTCCTCTCTCACCTTCGCACTTAAGCAACATACTTATGAGTAAATGCATTTATTTAATTGACATATATCATTATTTGAATAACCAAGATTTATATATATATATATATATGATTAAATGACGGAATGCGAGGAAAATAAATAAACCAGCAAAACATTTATTAAATTTGGATGAAAAAAGAATGGCCACATTAAGCACTAAGTCAGTGCCAAAAAAACAATACTCGATTACTATCAATTTCTCAAGCATTCCTGGAAATTGGGCTCGATCCCTTCCTTCTGTACAGATTGCGGTAACTTTGCTGACTCTTTTATGACATTAATGCTGTGAGAAAAAGAATGTATAATTTGAATTCTAGTGTTGTATCTTTGTTTTCCTGTACTTGTATTATGATTAATTAATTCATCATGCATGCACCTTGTTAACTTAACAAGGTGGAGTTAGCTAGCTTAATTAATAAATATTTTCTGGTAATTTACTTAAGTGGCTGTTGAAAATGGATCAACCCAACACTTATCCTCAATCACTGCCTTTTTCCATCTATTCCCAAATGCCCACATTTCATAATAGCATCGTTGACGAACCTGCACAAAAATGGGCTGGTAAGAATCGTATCGTCGTCTAAAATAATAATACATGATGTAGTAGCAAAATTTCCAAAACTTACAGCAATTCTGATACTAGAATTGTTCGTCCCTGAACCTGAACTTGCCTGCAGTTTGAAACAAAAATTAAGATTAATGGCAGGCAGCATGCATGATGAGGCTAGGCTACCAAACACATAGTTTGCAACTAAAATCATACCGATGAGTTTAAATCTGATGAGTTCTTGGAATCTGATGATTGAGTAGTACTGGATGATTTAGGATTCGTCTCCTGCAATATTATTATTTTGAGAACCAACTAAAATGATTAATTGAAAGCCATATAGATAATATACTAAAATAAGGGGAGCTTTAAGATATATAACAAGCAAGACACCTTATTTTTATTTGAATTGCCACCTAGTGTAGGAAGTCCCATATGAACTATATACTCTTCATCAACCACACCAACTTTAACCGTTCGATCGCCCTGTGCACAATAACCGAGTTGCATATCCAGGCCCCAAGCGTGGATCAAGTCGTTCTGTAGAGATCAAACATCTTGATTTTTTTAAGACAGTTACACTTTGAAATAGAATTTACAAGGAAAACATAACTTCTACTTGGAAATATTTTATAGTTTTAATGTTCTGTTGTGATTCCATGGCAATAGAGAGTAGAGTACCTGAATCATATACCAAGCACAACGCCACGATGCTCTGGAGAAAACGGGAGCCATCATTTCCACCCAACTGCACCACATTTAGTTGACAACGGCACAACATAAATAAACAAATAAACAAAATGAACCCTCCTTTGATTATATGTAATTACACATATCTTCCCTTTTGGTTTCAAAATTACACATGCTTCCATTACAACTTATCTTTGCCTTGCAGTCATTCCCCTTAGTCAGGGTCTTTCAACATTGTTTAATGATGCGATCATTCAAATTTTGGCGAACTTTTGAAATTACCATCGTATATACAGATGACAATTTCAATCTCCTTCACAAATTTGGCAATTTCTGATCAAGTTTTTGACATTCGAAGGGGTTTTGGTAATTTTGAAACTAAATTACACATAATTACAGGGGAGGACAACAAAATGACCATAATATAATATAATATAAAAGTGAGAAGAGTTGTATTCTCACCCTACACAGGGTGGAGCAGTACTGTTAGCCTCACACCTTCCAGGTCTAACGAATCTCCTATTCATGAGATATATAAGATTTCAGTAGACAATAAAAATCCGTAGGAAAATTAATTACTTATATACATATAATTAAGCATTTTGTTTTCTCACTAACCTGTGCACCCTCGATCTCCGGCTTTTGATGGTAATATGATGGTGCACCTCAGATTTTCTGAGGTCAAGACCAGGCTGTGAAATCTCAAGCCCTTCTTCCTTGACAATAGATAGGTACCTATAAAGTAATTAAAGTTTTAAAATTATGTAATAAATAAATAATTTTATTAAAAACGTGAATTATATATAACTCATAAGTCATACCTTTGTGGATTAAACTTTTCAACTCCTAGGTCCTCATCCCACAGAAAGATATAGTCATATTCAGCAACAATATCTGGATGCAAGAAACGCTTGGCGAACCACCTATAAGATTAGGCAGATATCGTTCTCAGACACTAATGAAATACATCTGTGCAATTTAAAAGGAAAATTTAAGTTTTCATTTAATTTGTTTCACACACCATTTTGTTTGGCTTTTGGCAAAGACATGAATGACTCTATCATTCCATTCGAATTCGCGCCACTCATCCACAATGCCGTCATAATGAAAAATCATTACAACAAAATCATCTCCAAGAAACTGAAACAAAATAAGTCCAATTCAGATAATGTCTCTATATTTCTTACCCAAATAAAAAAAGGAAAATTTATCGAAAATGCAAAAACAAGACAATGAATACCTTCGTAACAATTCGGTCCACTAGTGTTTTTTGCTTAATCCCAGCTGCTACGGCCAATAAACTTGTGTTCTTCGAACTTTTCTGAGTAAAAAGATGCTGCATATTGTAAATAACTGAACCAAAAGTTGAAGAAAAGCACAAAAGTTATTATTACTTATAAGGGTTAATTACATCTAAACCCCCTCACATTTAATATATTACGCATAGACCCCCTGTGGTTTGACAAATTACACATAGACCTCAACTCTCAACAAATGTATAAAAATACCAAACTACCATTAGTTATAATCATGTGAGAATATCGAACTAAACTGACGTTGCAACATTAGAGATACATACATCCTGTGAAACAGGTCCCGTCAGAGGGTACATGTCCAAGTTTGAAGTTGGGGTAACAATCCCTTTTGGCAAAGCTTCAGTACCAACGGGCCTACATTTGTCCTAAAATGAAAACCAATGTCTTTAAGTTAAAGGAGATTGTGTATAGAAAAGGAATAATTTGGAGAAGTGTGAAGAAAGTTGTAGACATACATAGCATTTGTCATTCTCTATATTTTCAGTGGTATTATTCACTTCATTATCCACTATCGGTGTTACCTACATAAGAAAATTTGAAAAATACATAAGAAGATGTGAAAAAATAGATAAAAAAGATATTATCATCTGAAATTAATCTACCTCGCATCTAACAGAGTTTGTATATCTCTCTGTATTGTTGATTGCAAATCCTTGTGATAACTGCATTGATTAAATAATCAAGCTGGAATCAACTTCACATTCATGAAATATGCAAATTAAAGCCTCAAAATAATATTGATTTGTTATATTAGAGTACTTCAAAGATAGTTCAATACTTTTAGAGATAATTACGGAAAAAACCCTAAGTTTATGTCTTTTTTCGGGAAACACCCTGAAACCTTGAAACATTACGAATAACCCCCCTGAGTCAATGATTTCCTGTAGGGGTATTCCTAATGTTTTGCAAACCTTAGTGTAATTTTCGTAAGGGTATTGGTAACTGGCCCGTATGCATACTCAGAAATTAAATAATTTCCAACACTCTGTCAGAATGTCATATGAAATAAGTAAAACAAATACCCTAAAAGGATCTCTCAGAAATTCGATGCCGATGAAGCAAGCGCCACAAATCAAAGACGTTGCAATGAAGAGAACGAATAGGCATGATCTCCCTATAGGATCTCCTAATAGAGGAATCTGATAATCACAAACAATTTGAATATTAGAGACAATGCAAATTGTAAAATGGTGATAGTTCATCAATATCTTAACTAAGAAACTTTATTGTTCCTCCCAAACATTCCAATTAATAGAGACATAACATGTGCAAAACTCTATTCCTAACTAACATTCAACATTAAAATTAGGGATAATTACAAAAAGAACCCTGTGGTTAGATCTTTCTTCTGAAAACATCATGAAACTTTGAAACATTACAAATACCCCCTGGTCAGCTGACACCTTACAAATACCCCCTTGAAAAATAAAAATGTATACATAATACCCCTGAAAAATCTTACAAATACACCCCTCAGGGGGGTAAGTGTAAGGTTACATGGTTTCAGGTTGTTTTTCGTAAACAGAGTCAACCTCAGGGGGTTTTTCATTATTGGCCCTTAAAATTAATTTGCCATACATATAAAGTAAAACTAAATAGTTTCTCTCTTATATGACAATATGGAATATTCATATGCTGTAGAAGTTCTTTTGGTCTCCGACAGTTAAATTTCTAACCACATGCTATTAACAAAGAATTTCAAGTTTTAAAAGGGGTGTCCTCTTTCCTTCATATGAAATTTATATTAAATTACGAATCATAAGTTTCAGAAAACAACATTGTTCCAAGTTCCAACTAATTGAATGCTGCAAAAGCCAAAAAGTCATTTAAAAAAAGTCAACACAAATTCTAGCTTCTGCATCTCAGAGTCAGAGCATAAATGCATCATCCCATATGGACCTTAAAGTTAATTCAATTCCGATAATCTAAAAACCTTTTTAGGTTCCACAACCATCAAAACCTCGCAAAACGCACAAACACACACAGAACTAACGAAAAGACGAGATTTTTACCAAAAAAGAGGCATGCATACAAGAATTATATACACATAACACATGTAACCTGTATCCATGTACAGTAAGAGAGAGAGAGAGAGAGAGAGAGTTACAGATTTATTAAACTTCATGGTGCATGAAAAAGCTCACACAAACATCCCCACTGCAGACAAATCAGAAAGAACCAAAAAAAGGGCCCTGTTTTTTGCTTTTCGCTGATCCTTTTAAGTCAGAAGAGAAGTCCACTTAGTTCATCCCAGAAAGAACGAAAGATCAAAGAGAAAACTGATCAAAACTTCTTAGCAAATAGCAACTGATCGGTATACGAAGTCAATAGATACAAGGAGACTTGTATATATATATATATGTAGTTTCGTAGAATACAAGGAAGCTAAGACAAGAGTTCTTCTTCTTCTTCTATCTTGCCGTGTTTGAAGGAAAATATTAGTGCGCAGCCAGGATATCGATAGCAGTATTGTATTGGTCTGGAATGTGTTTGGTCTGGTCGTGCCAAGTAGTCTGTAGAATTGTAGTTTGATACTCGCTTGTGGGGTCGAGCCACGTCGACGTGTAGGGCCCTCTTCAGTGGTCGTGGATGGGGATGGATTAATTGTTTAATCAATGGTACTAATCTTCAATTACTAATTTAAAAGATTTTGAAATCTTTTTGGAATATGATTGGCTTTTGATAATTTTTAATAATTTTTACACACATTATTAATGTTATGTGGTTTGTCAAACTTGCATCATTGAGGTGAATTGGACCAAAATAATTTTCCTTTTTTTATTATTTTTGGGGAATTTTTTTTTAGAATATGGAAAAATTTATTATACTTTTGTATAAGAAAATAGAATATAGATGTGCTACAAAATTTTACTTTATTTGAACTATGGCCCATAATAGAAAATTCTAAAACGATATTGCTCACCTCATGATAGGTCAATTTGTAACAACTCAGAATATTATATAGTTCTTTCAAATTTTTTTTAATTATATTTGTTGCTTTCGTGTAAGGTAGGTGATTTTGTAAAATGTATATTATATGTTTCTAGTTCTTGGAAATATATAAGAAAATAGGAATATGATCAAGAACATGAATGTGACACGACATTCCAATTGTTCATTAATTTTTTATTTAAAGTTGAAATATTTATAAGAACGGTTTTCCTATACCACTAGAAAGAAATCCAACGGTATGTTAATTAATTATGAGTTTCACTTTCTATGCATGATGAATGGTTGATTGTCAAGGCCAAGGTTTTTTATATTTTCAACTTCAATCATGTATTACTTGTATCACTTGCATAGTTCAAAATTAATCAATATAGACAATTTGACTTAGGCTTGATTGGTTATAATCACACCAAGTTTGAATTATAATAAATTTTGAAAAAGGGACATTGTCGGTGTTCATTTGGGTGTGAGGAGACTTTTTTTTTAAATTTCTTTTTGACTTCTTTTTTTTTTTTTTTTGTAATTTTAATTATATACAATTGGCTTTTAGTTATTGGTGCAAAGTTTTAGCAAGTGCTTGCAAGGTTTTAGATTAAGTCGGTTTTCTTTTTTGGAAAATCAAATTTTGTAATTTAAACATTAAAGATTTGTGTTCAGAAACTACAAAACAGCAGGAATTTAGTAAAAGAAAATTAAATAATTTATTGGGTACGATCATTTTAGAGTGCATTAAGTGAAAAACATAATTTTAAAAAAAAGCATGTTTAATAAAGTGCATAATTTCACTGACCCAAATTGTAACAAACAAAAAGAAAATTAGAAAAAGAAAAGAAGCCAAATAAGAGAAAATTAAAAAACCCTGTTTGGTTCCGAGACTAATAGGATCCTTGAAATTTACCCCAAACCTGTTTGGACACAAAGATAAGGCGTCAGATAGCATCGTGCGCCTTTAATATAAAAAGGTCGCATAGCATCCCTGCGCAATTTAGGGTTCCTCATCAGTTCAACCTCCTTCATCCAAACGGATCAATTCTGGGTTAACTAACAATCTCGACTTCGCATGTTCACGTAATCCATTGTCGATTTGCATACTCTTTCATGTACTCGTCTCAATGTACGATTTATTACATGAAGATTGATTGGTGCCACGATTAACCGACAGGGAGAGGTACTCTGTTTTCACTTGTTCTTCTCAATTATTTTGTTTGCCGGCATCAATGCTGATATTCAGACACATCCGGTTCATGGTTTGTTAGACTGCATTTATGAGTTTGAAATAAAAGCTAGTCGGCTAAATACTGGAGTTCGACATTATACTTGTATGCGCATTGTCATTGATATTAACTTCCATCTATTTTTAAATTGATTTATGTTCGATTTCTCCTTTTATACATGTACTTGTTAGTGATTTCTGCTGGTTCGTAGTAAATAAGTCGATTTTCATATATTTTAGGGGAATTCTGAATGGGCAAACAATAAACACTGATCAAAAATATCTTCACACGACAACAATGTCAGAAGAAGCTGCGCAGATGATGATTGTATACGATGATCCCTCAGATCAAAGATCCATATCATTGGACGAAACCAGCAGCACAGAAGAATCACCAGACGAAACCCGATTATCCTTGGAAACAACAAACGATTCCATCCCATACATAGGCCAACGTTTTCCAACTCATGATGCAGCATATGAATTCTACTCTGAATTTGCCAAACGTTGTGGCTTTTCAATCAGACGGCACCGAACCGAGGGCAAAGATGGAGTTGGAAAAGGTCTGACGAGGCGTTACTTTGTCTGCCATCGTGCCGGAAATACTCCTGTGAAAACATCAGCTGAAAATAAGCCACAAAGAAACAGAAAATCTTCGAGATGTGGATGTCAAGCTTACATGAGAATAAGTAAGACGACCGAGTTGGGTTTAGCTGAATGGCGAGTCACGGGTTTTGCGAATCATCATAATCATGAGCTTCTTGAACCTAATCAAGTGCGTTTTCTTCCCGCATATCGTACCATATCAGATTCTGACAAGAATCGAATACTCATGTTTGCCAAGACTGGGATTTCTGTGCAGCAGATGATGAGGCTTTTGGAATTGGAGAAATGTGTGGAGCCTGGATATTTGCCTTTTACTGAGAAAGATGTTAGGAATTTGCTTCAGTCTTTTAGGAAAGTTGATCCTGAGGACGAGAGTATTGATTTACTTAGAATGTGTAGGAATATTAAGGATAAAGATCCTAACTTTAGGTTTGAGTTTGTTGTTGATCAGAATGGCAGATTAGAGAATATAGCTTGGTCGTATGCTTCGTCTGTTCAGTCGTATGAGATTTTTGGCGATGCTGTGGTTTTTGATACAACGCATCGGTTGACTGCTTTTGACATGCCTCTTGGAATTTGGGTTGGAATGAACAATTATGGCATGCCTTGCTTTTTTGGCTGTGTGCTTCTTCGTGAGGAAAACTTGAGGTCATTCTCTTGGGCTTTGAAGGTAAAAATGTGATTTGCTATCTTTTGTGTTGATGTGATTTACACTAACCTCCCCTGTAAACTATGTGTAATTGCACGAATTTCATGTCTTAGTTCCAAAATTAAAAAAAAAAAGAAAAAAAAAACTTTTGATAATATTGAAAATTTTACCCAAAATGGAAAGTATTATAAGAAACTTGGATAACTTCATCCATACATTCGAGAAAAATGTGAAAAGTTTTCTATAAGGTGAAAATAAGTTAAAAAGACAGTTTTAATCTTGGAACTAAGATGGAAAGTTCGTGTATGTATAGTTACATGTTATGGCAATTTAATTATTGATAATATTCACACTAATTTTGGAATTTTTGATTGATGAATTAGGCCTTTTTGGGATTCATGAATGGGAAAGCGCCACAAACAATATTGACCGACCAAAACATGTGTCTCAAAGAAGCAATAGGAATGGAGATGCCAACCACCAAACATGCACTTTGTATATGGCTTATCGTGGCGAAATTCCCATCTTGGTTTAATGCTGTCTTGGGAGAACGCTACAATGAGTGGAAGGCTGAGTTTTATCGGCTCTATAATCTTGAAACAATTGAGGATTTTGAAATGGGTTGGAGAGATATGGTGAATGCTTTCGGGTTGCACACCAACAGGCATATAGCTAGCTTGTATGCTTTGCGAGCTCTTTGGGCATTACCATACTTGAGAAGCCACTTTTTTGCAGGAATGACCACTCCCGGCCAATCAAAATCAATTAATGCTTTTATTCAGAGGTTTTTAAGCGCTCAAACCAGACTTGCACATTTTGTAGAACAAGTAAGCTCTCTCTAGCTAATTGATTACTCGATATGTGTAACTATATTGACTTTCACAAATATCCCTTCATAAATTTAAATTACACATACCTCCTTTGTATTGTTTTCCCCTTTACAACTATATGCTTCTATTGGTCCAAAATTTTCAAATTGTTCTCACATTAACTAATCTTTCAAGTTTGCATTAAAAAATTGATGTTTAAATGGGGTATTTATAATTTTGATATCAAGATAGGTAATCTGTGTAAATTACACATAGTTAAGGGAGGTCAGCATAATTGACCAATTTTATTGAATCAATTACATATATACCCCTTCCGATATTAAAAAATTGCAGTCAGCACCCATAAGTTTGAAAAAAAAAACTATAAATTACGCAAATCACCCCTAAGAGTTTGGAATTACACCCCTAATATTGGTTGTTATGTAATTTTACACATTCTTAGGGAGTGTTTTGTAGGGTTTTCAAACTTATATCAACTGTAACATGGTGACGTGATTGTCTCATGTCGTGAATCAGGTAGCTGTAGCAGTGGATTTCAAGGACCAGGCAGGAGAGCAACAAACAATGCAGCAGAACATCCAAAACATCAGCCTAAAAACAGGGGCTCCAATGGAATCTCACTCTGCCTCAGTTCTAACACCTTTCGCCTTCTCAAAGCTGCAAGAACAGCTTGTTATGGCTGCCCATTATGCCTCATATCAAATGGAAGACGGTTTCCTCGTCAGACACCACACCAAATTAGAAGGAGGCCGAAAAGTCTATTGGATCCCACGAGAGGGCATAATCAGCTGCAGCTGCCACCAGTTTGAGTTCTCTGGAATTCTCTGTAGGCACGCGCTTCGTGTTCTCTCGACTGGAAATTGCTTCCAAATCCCGGAACAATATCTTCCTCTGAGGTGGCGCAGAATCAGTACGCCACCGAACAGACATCTTCAGATTCCTAGGAATGATCAAACTGAGAGGATTCAGTTGTTGCAGAGCATGGTGTCGAATCTCGTGACAGAATCTGCAAAATCGAGAGAGAGGTTGGATTTGGCGACGGAACAAGTTTCTGTTCTTCTGGGTCGAATTAGGGAACTGCCTGTTTCCACAATGGTGTTGAGAGAAGTATCTAACTCACACAGGAATCTTTCTTGAGAGAGAGAGATAGAGTTCCATGTAGAATGTAGAGAAAGATGCAAGTTTATGTGTTTATCAAGAGTCTTAGAAATGGCCATTTGGGTGTATGTTGTTGTCTCACGACATTTTCTGTAATTGTTATTTATGAAAAATTACACACCAATGGTCCTCCTCAAACAGCTCTGGAATAGTGAAACATGTATGAGATTGAGGTTGATTGATAACTCAATTCAACAAAAAGAAATGAACAGAAGACCAAAAAAAGAAAATTGAAAAAGAAGTCTTCCATAAAACTTGTAACAGTAAACTACAGCACTCGACTTGGACTTAATTTCTAAACAATTTACATTATATTATATTCCAAAAAGATCATCAATGCATAATAAGGGCTATGTTAAAAAAGGTGCTGATTTCTCTTCTACATTGTAGCTTAAATACTGTTGCTTTACAAAAACTGCACCCACCCAATACATACGATGAAAGACCGTTCTTTTCCATGTGCAGAAGGCATTTCAGCTTGTATCATTGCTTGCTAATAGCATCTGTTAACCAGATTGCATTCTCTTCACTCTCACCTGCTTTCCAAACCTTGAACTTAGCGGCATATGGGCTCTCCTCAAACCATTTCTTCATCACCGACAAAGAACACTCGTTCTTCTCACCAAACGTACCTTTAATGCACCATGTTTCGCTTTCCGCTCATTCTCCCATTTTCAAGAACAGAGCTATCTTTACTGTCACAGCCATTTTCATCATCACTGAGTAACTCAATCACCTCTCGAGAGCACAAAATTGACTCTTTTGCTGCCTCCAATTTGTTCGTATTCTCTTCAGAATTAACAGTATCATGCTTGAGTTGAGGGGTAGACTTGTCAGAAAGAGAGAGCTTGTTTCCTGGAGAAGATAGCGAAGAGCACAAAATCGACCCTTGGGCCTCCTCCAATTTATTCATTTTCTTTTCAGAAGTATCATGCTTGAGTTCAGGGGTAGATTTGTCAGAATTAGATAACTTGCTTTCTAGAGGAGACGACGAATGGCCATCATGAGCCCTCTCTTCTGTTGTAATAAAACAGCAGCATTAGGCAAACTCAATGTGTGCAAAATAAAAATAAGATAACAAGTTACTCATGGGTTTAATTTAAACAGTACAACGTTAAACCATCGATTAAAATTTTCCGTAGATATACATCTTTTACAATACATACACTCAGACACCGGACATACCTAGTGTCATGTTGTTCTGCCATACATCACCTGGAACACTGGAATTATATGCGAGGATTGATTTTGGAGAGCGTTCATCATTTTTCATGTTGTTTATGATGTCTCCAGGATTAGAATCAAGCTGAGATGGATCTGGTGTTATTCTTGGAAGATTTTTAAGCAATCGTGATACTTCTTCTGGAGTCTGCAGTTTCTTTTTCATCTCCAAATACTCAAAAAGCGTAAAAACATTATATGTTAAGTCAATAAACCAGAAAGCTGATCACATGATAACTTAACCAAAGAAAAGGTTTGCAAATTAAAATTTCAAGGCAATAAACCAGAAAGGTGATCTCATGAATAAAATGATATATATTCAATCATAATTTAGTTACTTATAGAAGGATATTCACGTCTCCACCCTTTTTCATTGGCAAGATCGATGAGATTTGGCAACAACTTCAGTTGTTTCGCGATCCACTGCAGTAAATTCAAATAGGAAATATTTAAACGAAAAAATTATTTAATTAAAAAAATGAAGACTCGTCCATGTTTTCCAATTTAGATTACCCACTATATTGGAAATATTTTAAATGTTTAATAGGAATTAAAAATTGAAATTACATAGTGAATGGCCAAAAAGAACAAGGTAATAATAATAATAGAATTATAATGTAAGACAACGACATAAAGCATACATGCTTTGTTAAATCCTCGTGAAGTATGTTGGCCTTCTGTTGAAGATTCCCCTATAAAAAGAAAAAGGTTATGAACTGAAAAAGTCTCACTTCAACACTTGTGCATATACAAAGCTGCATCTTATATCTATATTTTACAATAGAAAAATGTCATCACTATCACAATTTAGAATACACTAAATATGGAAGGAAGATCAAGCATCAAACAGATGAGAAATTAAAACATTTAATTTATTCCATTTTGTTCTTCTAGGATATTACTATCATTGTTAAGCTTAAAAGAAATTTTCATTCATAATGAAATAGAAAGAGCCCCAAGATTCTCATTTTACATCACCATTCTAATAGAAGTTGCTTTATTTCCCTCAACTTGCACTTTATATTTCAACTATCTAGTCTGCATATAGCTTATGTACATCAACAGAAAGCCTTAGAAATACGTGAATGCAATAAAGTTCCAAGAAATAAGTAAAAGTAAAGCTAACAGGGAAAGAGGAGAAATGGCAGTAGATATGCTGACTAAAGTGATTATATGCTCACCACTGTAGGCCTCTCAAACAGACCAGCTAGCAGTTTTTGTCTCAACTCTTCACATTCTTCCTATATAAAGTTAGAAGATAGAAAAGGTGTATGAAAAATCCGCCAAAGAAAACAGATTAATATGATTAGAAAAATTGAAAGAAACATTTTTTCCTATCATCATCCGAAATCATCATCCGAAAGCAGACTTGTTTTAAACTCAATTACCTCAGAGAAATCATCATCCGAAAGCAGACTTGTTTTAACTTCTTTAGGTATATCTGAAAACAAAAGGGCAGTTTCTGTATTGTTTTCACCAGTTGAAACTTTCTTTACACCTGAAATTACAAATTAGAAGCAAGAAATCAATAACTCAGGGAAAAGAGAGTGTAATCCCATGGATATTTATCAACTATATTTCAAGACTAACCTTTCACTTGCATGAGCTGATGAGAATTTCTCGAAAGATAATTGTAAGGATCAGATTTTACTCTAACAAAGCATCCCATCACTTTTTCTTCAAAATTTTCAGGGTACTTGAGCATTTCTTGTAGCAAGCTTCTCTTCAAGTAGACAAGTTTGATATTCTCAACAACAATGGAAGCGAAACTACTCTGATCCACAATATTTGATTTTTCCTCCATGTCTATTTTTCTTTGCTTTTTACATGAACTCGTGATTCCTTTAATGTCATCTTCCTCTGAATCATATCCCAAATCCTCTTCTTCCTCTGATTCGTTGTTATTCTCAGCAAAATGAACTTCTAGAAGGTCATATACTCTATTTTTGCCAATTTTATCTTTCCCAAAAAGAGATCGTAACCGTTCATCACATTCTATTATTTTCTTGGTCTTTCCTTGATAAGATAATTTATTTTCTTTAACATATACATCTATAATAGAAGCCACCTGGCGCTGTGACAATTTGTCATTAGTGCTTTCACCAATTGAATCAAGAAACTCACCAAGGGATCTCGAAGCCCAGCCAATAAACTCCTTTTTATTGGATCTCAGTGGCGTTTGAACTGCATTTTTCTGTCTATCAGATTTCTTTTCCTTACGAATTCTCTTTGGTTTCTTATTATGCTCCACATCATCATAATCAGATACCTCCTCTTCGTCCTCTTCTTCTTCTTCTTCTTCATCATAAAGTTCTTCACCAAATTGATGGTTCGTTTTCACCTTCAACCGGTTCTTTGCAGCATAAATATCCTCCAACTCAAATCCTTCCCCTGTTTTGATGATCTTATAATATTCTGCAAATAAACCCTCCATAGTCTCCCTATCCGTAAAATCCACCTTCCTCTGACAAGCAAAAAGCATTAGATATATTAAAAGAATTTTACACTTGATAAATAACTACTTCCTGCACATAGTAAATACATACCCCATCAGAGTCACAATTCTTGTTTTCTTCAATAAGTAGAGCAAGCTGTAAGCACAGATTGCAGAATCCATTTTGCCCTTTAACTTGCAAAAACAAAAAGTTTGCAGAATTGAGGAGGCATTGACGGCAGAAGGCTTCTGGACATGTGTAACACTGAAAGTAGGAAGATCTTTCGCAAAGGGAGCACTTGTGCCGAGCTGCAAAACATAAACTATTTGTGTTTACACATCTTATATGCTATATGTGAGATAATATGATTCAATAAGTATGAAATAATAGAATCTCTGATTAGAATGCTACACAAAGAGAGATAAGACTATAACACCACATGTGTAATATTATATATTCAGTTAGTAAATTATTTATTATATATTATTATTGGTCGATGGTTTATCTAATTCTTTTTAAAGATTATTACATACTTGTTACAGATCAAAACTTTTGTATACATTTTCATTCATTATAACAGTGATATCAATATTCAAAAAAGTTATGGGTGTTGACTTACCACAAGCCCAGGACTTTTCACTTGTTAAAAATGTTTCGTCCTTGTCCACACAGCCGGGATGATAAGACTTCAGGCATTGCCTGAAAAAGGAATAAGTTTTATTTAGTAATAAATACTTTACAGAGAGTTTAAATACAACAGTTTTCGACATCTTTACATGGATAGTTTTTACAAAAGAAACAGGAAAAATGTTTGATAACAGCAATCAAATAGCATGAAAATAATGCCAAAACAGCAATTGAGTTGTAATTTAAAGCACTTCAAACAGATGAATGGTAGAAATAGATTTCTTGATAGACATTGTTATGAATAACTGAATATGTGCCAGAAAGCACAAACATGAAACATGAAACTATTTCATAGCATACACACATTGTAATTGACACGGCTTTATTACACAAATAATTTGCATGTAACAATACGAGTTTCAATATAACACTCATGACTCATGACTCAGGAGTTATCGTATCTAATTTAAAAATCTTTTGCAGCACAAAAAGTAGCAAAGCTTGCAAATCTGTGCATGTAACAGTCTTATTTTACTTCACCAATGACCAAACAAACGAAAAACAAAATCTGTTTTCTCAGGTTATCTTAGAGAACCAGGTAATGCATCTTCAATTAAAACTGTCGGAAAGGCAGAACACAAAATGCTGGCATTTAATGGTGAACAAAATGAGAATTTAACACATAAATAAGAAAAAAAGAAGAGAGAAAAACAAACTTGTAATCACATATGCGAATTTCGCCGCCGTCTTTGCAGTAAAAGCACCAGTCCTCGGAATTTTCTTCTTTGTTTATCACCACCTTCTTCTTGCCTTTGCTTTTCATCACTGCGACGGGGAGCTTTCGAACTTCCTGGTGCTTTACGAATTTTTCCTTTTTTAGCTTTCCAATTCTCAAGCAAAAAACCCTCCTTTTCCTTAAAAAGTAAATGTTACCCAAAAAGCTAAAACAAGTATGGAGTAGTGTGAGAAGTCTAATCAAGAAGCTCACCGAGATTCTTCAGCAGTGGCGACAACCCATTTCAGAAAACAGAGAAAATAGCTTGATCATGCATGGTTCGTGTGTGCTCAGTGTGTGTGAGAGAGGAGAGAGAAAGAATAATGCAGGTATAGCATGGGAAGAATTAATGGCGGAATATCGAAGTCTTATTGAGATTGGCCCACGGACTTGATTAATACCTCTCGGACGTACTGCAGTTTGCAGATTGCTTTGGGCTCCTACAAATCTGCAAAAAAGTATTATATGATTTATATAATCTCCATGATTTTTTAGGAAGTATGTTAACTTGACAAAATTAAAATTTTAACTTTGAACTTTTTATTGTGAGAAAACTCACACATCAAATATAAATTATTAGACTAAAGCTTTTTGAAATAAAATATGACGTTTAAAAGAGGAAACAATATTTGTAATTAAGATCATTTCTGGTTTTAAAAATAATAATTTTGAAAGGGTTAGTATAATTATTCCAACTCTATAGTCTATACAAATTGAATAATGAACTATTCTACTCATTTGTAACTTGTTATATATCTGTCTCTCATTCAGCTCCACTAATGAATAATTAATAAACTACGTACCTTAAAAAACATGTAATTAGTACTCTTCACCCACTCGCTCATGAAAAATATACCACGCAATATCATATTATTTTGCATATAAATATTAATATTTACTATCTTCATAATAGTGGGTATAAATACAAGCCATACTTTATTGTTTTAAAAATTATAAAAACATCCATAAAGTATTATTATTCAAGTAAGACTTTCGTTGGATTTTTACTATGTTTACAATTGACACCATTGCAATAATCTCACCTCGTGCAGAGTTCATGGTATAAAAGTTAATGCGATTTAAACCTAAATAAAGTCGGTTAAAGCCTCTCTTTGTCATGATTTTTGTAAATTTTATATGAATAATAAAACTTCGAGAAAATTTTTGTAGTTTCTGAATAAGAGGGATTAATTTGTAATTATATTCAAAATCAAGAGTAGTGGATGTAAATTGCATATATATATATGTACTCCATATACTCATTATATGTACATGGGATTGCTACCAACTTGCTCTAGGGTTTGGCTCAAATATAGACAATTTCTAAAGGTTTTAGAAATTATCAACACCTTCTTGAGGTTCACTATCTCTCTCACGAATTATTTTTTGAGGTTCACTTTCAGGGTGTTAATTTTTCTATGATCCTCAAAATCAGGGAAGAAATTGATAATTTCTAAAATCTGATAGAAATTTCTGTATTTGAGTGAAAAGACGGAATAACTGGTAATATTATTATTATTTATGTGTGTGTGATTGTAAGAAGAGAAAATTGATCCATTCCACCCTCCAAAACTCAACCAATCACTATTAACTAAAAAAAAGTGACTTTCTTTAACATTGCTTTACACAATTACGGAAAAAGTCACAAAAAAAATAAAATAAAAAAAGAATCCTCTCCAAGGTATCAAAGAAGGGGGAAAAAATGTTAAAAAATCAATAAATCCAATTCCTAGAAAAAGAACCTAACTTAACCACTGTCTAAAAACTTCGCTGTACAACACATAAAAACGTGTTTTGTCTTCCTAAATCTATCTAGCTAGTCCTCACAGTGATCCAATTATTATCTGATGATTCCCAAACATTATAATCCAATGCATGTTTTGGCAGCAAAAACTTCTCCCTCAAACAGCATTTCCCTAATGAAGAAAATGGCACATTTCTCCTCACGAACTCATTATCACCATCATCTTGATCATCATCATCATCATAACTTGCTACATCCAAAACACTTGTAGGCGAAGACGCCTCTTCCTTCAACAACCTCGAACTAACGGGGCCTACAAACGGATGAGCCAATAGCATTTCACTCGTCCATCTTTTTCTAGGATCTCTCTCCAAGCATTTTGCAAGAAAATCCAACCCTTCAGCTGAAAAGTGCTTAGGAAAATCAGGCACATTATTTCCTTTAGCAATCTTCAAAACTGCAGCCATTGGATTAATATTCTCTGCATCACCGCCCCACGGTGCCTTTCCTGTAGCCATCTCGATCACCGTACATCCTAAAGACCAGATATCTGCAACAAAATCCAACCCTTCATTTCTCAGCACCTCTGGAGCCATCCACAAAGGAGTCCCTCCAATCCTATTGCTATAATTATTGCAAGAATTATTTTTTCTTTTATCATGACTCAATTTCTTGGCACATCCAAAATCAGCTAATTTGATATCTCCAGATTGGCCCAAAAGCACGTTTTTACATTTGATATCGCAATGAACGATCCCGTTTTTATGCAAGTATTTCAAACCTTGGAGAATTTCTCTTGTGTACAAACGGATAATCTTTTCGTTTAAAACACCTCCGAATTTCTGCGCCAAATCAGATAAACTCCCGCCAGCCATGTACTCAAAGAAAAGGCTGTATTTTGTGTCACCGTTTTCTGCTAAAGAGGTTTCTTTTCCAATGCACTTGACTACGTGTGGAGAATCAAGATTTTCAAGAATGTTGACCTCGTTCTTGAATGATCTGATTCCAGCTTCTGATTTTGTAGATTTTGCAACGAAAAGCGCTCCTGTCGAACTGTCTATGGCTAAATGAACATTGCCAAATGAACCCGATGCTATTACATTGCCTTTCAACCATTCAGTTGGCTGTCTGAATGAAGAAAACTCCCACTTTTTAGCCATTTCTTTTTGCATGCAAATGTTAGAATTTTCTTGAAATTCTAAAATTTGCAAAATAACAAGTAAAGTGGGAGAATTCAGAAGATAAATCTATAGAAATGACTCTCTTTGCAGTAATATTGTGGAAATATAACTATATATTAATGTGACTGAAAAGAGCGGCATCCATGTTACGGGATACCGCTCTATTGTGAAGAAGCGTTCCTCTGTGTGTACCAGCAGGTGGGAATTTTAAAAATATAACTCCAAAAATCGATTTCTTTCTCAGATCAGAAAATGAATGAAGAGATATATATTATAATATAATAGAGAAGGATGTTCAAAAGATAAAGAGAATAATTATGTCTGGATAAGAGGGTTGTTGGTGATCCAAGAATGTTGGATTTCTTCTAGCATTGGAATAGGATGCTAAGTATGGGAAATGAACGAGTGGCTAACAGCTACTACACACAGGAAGATTATTTAAGGTTTGTTTAGTCAACTGATATTCTTAGCTTGTTACATTACAACTGTCGCTAGTTTTTAGTCAATTCCAGAATAGGATATTCAACAGAAGAAAAGAAAAATAAAAAACTCTCGGAACAGGATGACAACATTTTTAAGGTTCCTACATGATTGAAATTCTCTGTTTTCCTTTTTATTTTCTTTTTGTATTTTGAGTGACTTTTTTCTTGGGGTTGGGGGCTGGGTTGCTGTCTCTGATTTTGAAGCCCAAACTACTTTAATTGTAGTTAGATTTGCACATAAAGGATATAAGGAGAATAGCATTCCAACCCGACTTGAAATCTGAATAAGGGGTAGTATAACAAATAATGAATAAATAAATAAATAAATAAGATAAGGATAAAAAGGATGCAAAAATAATAACAAACTGCTTTTCCATTTACTGACACTTCTCGGTGTAAAACCAATATAACATTCAGGTCTTCGACATCTGTTTATTTTACATTTGTTTATAATAATAATAAAAATGGAAATTAGAATAAATGAGAGTTTCAACTTTGAACTCATAATAAATAGAGTTAGGAGATAGGCAATTGCATGGTTTCATCCCACCATCCTTTTACAAGTATAATCAAACAAAACCTGGAAAAGCCCCCTCGAATCACCTTCATCTGACAGCCTTAGCAGACGAGCCACTTGTTTAAAGCCTGTATGTTGTCTTATCACAGTTTCTTCTTTGATATCTTCCTTTACTTCATGTTTTGGGATTTGATCTTGTTGTGTTAGTGCCCATTGCATGGCCCAGATTGCTAGGGGACGCATGTATCCAAGAGATCTATAACGCCCTTCAAAGTCCCAACCCTCAGGAGTCTGGAAAGCATATCTGTCAACAAAAGAGACGTTCTTGAGTACACTACTAAAATCTGAAAATTTGTCAGTCAAGGGTGAATATGTAATTTTGAGTTTTATTAGGGGTGCATGTGTCTTGTTCTACTTACCCTGAACCTTCTTGAGACCAAGCTACTTCATACGCACCAACTGCAGTTTTAAAAGCTGTTTCAACCATATTTTCCTGAATCATTTCTGCAGCAACAGCATATGTAACCCCACACCATATTTCCCTCGATTGCATAGTAGACATATCTGGTTCGCCATTTGGCAGCATCCCATTGGCTGCCCCTACCCTCCCATTTTTAACCTTCAATACATTGAAATTGTAAACTGTCTCAAGTGTTTTTCGTGCCTTCTCTTCATCAACAATTGGTACAAGACCACAAGCTCGAGCATACCTACAAAGTACATGGTTTTTCAAGGCATGCAATTAAAAAAGGGCCAGTTACGAAAATCCCTCTGAGGTTTATGCTGTTTACAAAAATCAACCAGAAACCTTGTAACCTTACACTTTTACACTTACCACCCTGAGGGGGGTATTTGTAAGGTTTCAAGATGTTTTTAGAAAAAAAAGACCTTAGATGGGGGTCGCGCGGGGGTTGGGGGGGGGGGGGGGGGGGGGTTTCGTAATTATCCCTTTAATAAAATGTTGACAGCACATAAAACTTTCCTTTTTTTGGGTACAAAGCACATAATATTTTATATCCATGCATGCGTATTGAATTTGGATATTTTATACTTATTATAAGGATAATTGCATTGGTCCAACAAAGTGAGGGGTCTGCAATTTCCGAAAAAAGTGGTACAAACTTGTAATTTCACTATTACTTAGAGTATGAGTGTAATTATCCCATACTTAATGGGTGTTTTGCAAACACTACTAGTTTTGGAGAAGTTAAAGTAGAAGCAAAAATTGTAGAAGATCTTTACCAAAAAAACAAAATTGTAAAAGATTCTTCTTTGGAACATACCATTGTCCAGCCAATTGATCAGCCTGAATGGACGAGCTCGTTCTACTCCCACTATTATCATAATCAAAATAAGATCCATTCCACAACTTCTCATAAACTTTCTTTGCTTTCAAATATCTAAACCAAAAGTAATCCTCAGAGCCCTTATCTCCAACCACACTTGCAAGCCCAGAAGTAGCCTGCAAAGCCGCCACCCATAAGCCGCCGCAATAAGCACTAACACCAGAAACAGACCAAGTATCATAAGTCTGATCAGGAAAACCTTCATTTTCTATCATACCATCTCCATCTCTATCAAACTGTTCCATATAAGCCATTGCCACATAAACCGAAGGCCAAACGGCTTTAGCAAACTCCTTATTTCCCGTTGCAACAAAATCTCTATAAACTTGAAGAACAAATTTTGGATTCAAATCTTTCCACCTATCCGTATTATGAAGGTTATAGAAATTAACTTCAAACCAAGGATCTCTCATCCCAATATCATGTGGGACAGCTCCAAGAACCTTTCTTTGCACACAAGTTCCATCTTGTAGGAGCCTCATTTTGCTGGGATCATGCATCATTACAGCTGCAGCAAAGTCTCTTTGGATACTGAGTTCAAGTTTCGGGAACAACATTGTTAATGCAAATGAGGCATAGAAATGGACATCATATGTGTTGCACATGTGATATTCGATTCCTTCGAGGTAGAGGAATTGGCCCACATTTTCTTCACCTTTCTGAAGTAGATTTGTTCCTAGAGCTGATGTGGTTGATATGGGATTGTGAATTTCCTCAAGTAATGAGGTCATTCTTTCAAGGATGTCAATTGCTGTGTCATTTTGCTTGGGTTTATTGTCTTTAATGTCAAAACCTGAATTGGATCGATCAAGGGAAAATCGTTTTTTTCCAATAGTAACTAAACTGTGTATTGGTGGGGATCCATCTGGAGGTAAAAAAAGATGTGGGAGAGATTAATTATTAGATATTTAATGCATCTTGTCTCTGAAAGCTTAAACTTTTAGATAGAGCAGTCGATCAATATATAAGCTCAAATTAGCTCCATTTATGGGTTACCTGTCCAAATTGTTCCCCCTGAGTTAAGATAGTAAAGTTCATTGAAAAGAGTTGGGGGGTACCTGCAGTGAATTAATTAAATTTTAACCCAACAAAAATTATACCATCACAAAATTGAAAAATAGATGAATAAATAAATAACTCACCATTCAGGAAACCGTTTGTCTTCAAGAATAGGTCTTTGCCATGCTTCAATTTCTGACTCCCAACGGTGATGCTCTTAGTTGTGGTAATAGAAGTAGAAAAAGGATAACAAAAAAGGAAAAAGACGCATTAAACTAAGAGCTTCAATAATATATACTTAAAAATAATCTAACACAAATATATAATCTCAAATAAATAGAAGCAATTAATAATCAGTTAGAGATTACCAACTATGGCATCACGTGCAATATTTGATGCCACGTTACTGTGAGTACCATAGAATTTGGTGTAACGCCTGGTGAAAAAATCAACTTATTCAGTCAATGTGGAAATGCAACTGAAAATATATTGATGGCATGTACAAAATAAACAAGCATTTATTTACTTGCCTGTGATAAGTTCTTCCACCCTGAAAGTTTACTTCAGGGCAAGCCCATGCCAAAGAAAATGTAACAGTTTGTACCGTTTCTGGTGGAATAGTTACAGAAGCTGCAATGGCTGCTCCAACTTGTGAACCGGATCCAGAAGGCATTGACATTTCTTCAGAATTTAGGTGGTCAAATGATCCACGCTAATATAACAAAACCAGTTTAGTGTTTATTTATTACATGAAAAGAAAAATCAAAGTAAAACGGTTAACTACATACAGACTCTCTCCGAAATATTGTAATCACCAAGTCCTCCCACCTAAATTTCATAATTACCAGCACCTCCCCTTTAACTTAGCTCCATTAAGAAACCCAAACAAAATTGTCAAATTAACCATTTTACAAAGACTTGTTGGTAATTTTTCTACTTGTACCGGTTGTATTTGTAATGTTTCTGAATTAATGCAATGTAGTGATGTTTACGTTTGGTAGAGCCGTAGAGGGGTTGTACCCCCAAAACAGTGAGAAATTCAAGCTCAGTGATTATAATGCGTAATAATTCTACCTCTTTAATTTCATGCCACATGTCTCTTGCTGTGATTCCCTCTGAGTTTCCAGATATTACAAAACAAGGGCACTCAGAGACATGAACTTCATCCGTTTCCTGAGCTGCAATTGCAAAAGTTACTGATGGCCGTCCATTTGCAGTCCTATATCAATTTACTAGGAGTCAAAATCTCCATAGATAATAAAAATACGATGAAATTTAAAACTTAACCTATCGTTTGGCATCACCACCAGGAGTGAGAGCACTTACATGTGGTGCAAGACAACCCCACTAATCTTATCCTCTGTCCTGGAAAAGTAAACCCATTATAGACCAGATTATATTCATAAGTTGCTAAATACAAACAAACACAAAGTTATAAAAAAAATGTTACCTAAATTTTGAATTGAAATGGTGTCCAGAAAGTCCAGAATCCCCACCAACAGAGTTCTAGCATTAATAGAACAAGATATATCAGGGTTTTTTTTTCTTTGGGAACCATGATTATGGAACATAATCACAATCACTGGATAAAAACAGCGTAAATTCACTAAATTCTTAAATTTTCAAGATTACAAGAGAAAGAGAAGAAAACATACTGCCCAAGTAAAGACCAAGGTGGCATTTGCTTCCGTCTTTCCCAGATTCGACAACTGAAATTAACATAGAAAACCTCTTCACATGTAGACTACAAAACCCATTTCTCCTTCATGTGTGTGTTTATAGGTGTTATAGGAAAGGAAGAGAGCATTATTGTGTTTTTTATTTTTTATTACCGTATAAGTAAAGACAGCCACAGGATAGCTACTCTCTCTATAGTTGTGGGGGATAAACGGTGAAAGCTGGCGACATACAATTTTTAATTCTGGATCAGGTTCGCCTTCATTGAATATAAAAGTAATTTCATGAGATAAAAATCCTTAAACAGGGCATAAAACTGAAAGAATTATCAAAATATTTACAATATTACCATCATAGACAGTCCAGGCCCTTGGAAACAATGCGTGGTATGTTGATTTTTGCCCATTTAGATTCCAGTCCCAAGATCCTATCCCAGAAGCTGAACTGTCACTGTTTATCCACATTTCTTAGAGGCATTAAGTTCTGGTTTACAAAGAGAATTAAGGGTAGTTTTAACACATTATATCATCTAATACAATATAATAAGATGCTGGAAACAAGGAAATTAATATTACCATAATTACTTACTTTAAAATTGCAGGGTTCTTTGGGCATAGTACACTGGAAAACTTTTCACCATTTGGTCGTGAAACAAATATCTGAAAATGTGGAAACATGATAAGAGTAAATCAATAGGTATTGAAAATTGAAATACAGTAACTCTTGACCCTAAAGTTAGATTAATGGGCATCATAATAAAGAAAATGTGCCATCACTCATCATAGATAAGCAATTTCCTGTTATATCAGGCAGCTTCAAATTGGCAAAATATTATCAGATAATTTGACATTTATGTCAAAATTGAAATAATACAAGCCAGTTCCACGTTATATTAGTGTCATTGAATTGGCTGAACTCCAGAGAGGTCTTACGTGTTCTGATCTTCAAGGAAAATAAAAAGAAACAATGGAAGGCAAATGTATGGTAAGAACCAATTCTCAGATTTCAAGAATTGGATAAACTAGAATATGCAAAAGATCAAGACATAGTGATTCATCTAAAACATATAGTTTTTCAATTCAAAATCAGTATATAAACCTTCAACATCACGTCAAACTTACAGAAAATTGGTTTGCCAAGACTGGTTTATCTTCACAGATCCTAGGAAATAGTTGCCAACGCATAAATTCACCTTTGCAACTTCTTCCAATGCTTCCACCACTGAAAATTGTTATAGCTAATAAATATTTAGGTTGATCAGCTTAAATATTTAATACTAAAAAATCAAGACATACCCTATACCACCTAGAGGAACCCCATGGCAAGAAGATGTATGGCGCTTCGTAAAAGGATCAATGAATACATCCTGCAACGACAGTAAGAATAAAACATCACATTCTTTACAACTTTCAATATGCAATTTCAAGTTTCAGTTCCATAATACGGAAACTTTTACATTGTGTGTGGCTTTCTCTTCTCGAAGGTGCATCCACAGCCTATAACCTATAGGAGCCTACACAAACCCAAAAAAAAGTGAGAGATTCCAGAAAATTGAGACATGAATGAATACGAAACATGCAAAGAGGGCAAAGATTTTAATTATGCTCAAAATTTAATCAAAGATTAGGTTCATATGAAAGATATGCATGCAGGGACAATTAATAAGATACAAGTTCAAAAAAATACCATACTGATTTTCTCTCTTAGAGTTAGACCAAACTCAGAAAGGGCATTATCCTCATTACTTAATTTTCTTTTCCATGTCACAGATGGAGGCATTCCGGGATCCACTTTGACCTGGAATAGATTAGAATGAATGGATGAAGAACTTGGAGCAGGGGAAAAAAGAATATCATTCAAAATGACTACCCAAGAGAATCCGATATATTTCAAATATTTTACAGGTTATAAATATTAATGTAAATTTAAAGCGTACACTCTATATCCACACAACAAAAGTACCAAAACAAGATTCATAATGGAACGTATTCCTGTCCATATTTGCAATAGAATCTTGGTTAGGTGAAGAAAAAATGGCTTCCATGAAAAGGAGAATCTAATGAGAGAAAAGTGATTTTGGAGTGACCAACATATAATTTTTAAGTATTTCAGAAAATTTAGACTCCGACTTCATCATATTCACTTAATTTGTAGGTACCCCAAGAGAAATATCAAATATGTGTTGAAAGTGTGTTAAAAAGTGGAAAAGTAATAAGTGTGCCTATAGCCTACCTTATCACTCTGCATAGCTGATTCCCCTTCTTCTGCAGCAAAACCATTCTCTGGCATAGTTCCTGCAAATAAGGTAGAAACAGTACAATCATACTTATATGAACCTTTAATTATGACTAGCAGCCGTAACTATTGTTGCAAATAATTTCTTTTCAGTCATCATCTGAAAATTATTAAGGCTTAACATGATAATAAATGATTGGCCTATCTCAAGAGTAGCTTCCAAAATTGAAATTTAGCAGAATTTAGAAGGAAAGTTATCAATATCATAGCCTGAAAAAACTGCACATCAGTAGAGAGAGATTTGAGCGAAAACAATCAAATCAAAAGCCCATCACAGAATCAGAGAAGCATATCACAACGTTTGATCACAGCCCACGAAAATGAGTACTCACTGTAAGGAAACGTGTACGGTTTAATAAGATTCTCGATCATCAATGTGATCAATGAAAATGCAAGGCAACAAAACAACTGACACAACGTGCAGAAAACTCACCGGATAGAAAGCTTGCAGATGCTATTTGACAGGAGACGGTGTCCAACTCTTGGTGGGAACCGAAAAGCCTTCGTATTGGGAGTTCAAGTGCAAGAAGAATTTGCCATTAAAGTCAACTTTTTCGCTTTTTTCCTTTAAAAGTATTTTTTTGAGGAAGGAGTTAAATTAAAACTTAAAATACGCTTGGTATTTGGATTTTAGTCCCTTAACTTTTGGTTTCCTTTGTTTTACTTACACCTACTATCCTTTAATTAAAATCTTGTTTTATGCCAGCCAATGGAGTTAAGCCATGTGACAAATATATGAAACTACGTTTTTTGAAACGAATAAAGACTATTATTTTGTTTGTGATTTATTTGTTTTTTATTAAAGTGCTCGTTGAACATTATATAGAGATGCAGAAAGAATACTTTATCCTAAATAGGCCAAGATCCTTAGGAATCCCATTAAGTTGTTGTCTCTTGCTTCTTGAAATGGGTAGTCATTACCGATTTGTGGTCATATTTTATCTGTTTTTGGGCTAAAGCTTGACAATCTCGCTCGCTGTCGCATATAACAAATAGCACTTTAAGAAAACATAAAATTCGTACTCTATTTTCGTAGAATGACAGCGACATGCAGTATACGTCAAAAAAAAAAAAGAGGGACATGCAGTACATAATATTAGTTTTTGGTAGAACCTACTTAAATTTACTTTCTAAAGTTTTTCAAGTTCAGGTCTCTTTCATTTTCTTTATTTGCGATACTTTTGTTTCTAATCTATTTATGTTCATTATCTACCGTTTCTCTCATTGCTAGCTCTGGAAAAGTATTTCAGTCCATTTTCCTCATGGCACCAACAAAACATAGGAACTCGAATATTGACTTGTATGTAATCTCATTTTTCGTTAAAACTTGTTGAGCAAATTGACAGTTAATCCATTATACATATTACATCCAATAAATTTATTAAGTTGTTGTCAATAGAAGTGTAAATAAATTGAAACTTCCACGTATATAACGTTGAAAGGGACACATCATCTTTACATGTTAAAATTGCATGATTAACCAGCTTTAACATTTAAGGACAACGAGTAATATAAATAAAAGCAAGCACACAAGTATTGACTTGCCGGCCCTACATATTTATGAGCGTACCTTACGGCCAATCGATGCTATGAGGCCGGCAGATTTTTAAAGCTCAAAGATTTCATGTCGACAAATAATTCCACAATGAATTGAAGGTAGTATATTATTATATAGATAAATTGTTCTTTGACCACGCACAGAAGAAATATCTCATGAAATTGAATCGGCTAACATCAACTAACTGAAGTTAATAACACCATGCTTGAGAAACCCAACTATATTTAAAGGGTATCTCATGCGGCCCCATGGTATTTTAACTTGGACAAACTCAAGCTCGGTCGGTAAGGCCCAATGGAAAGCCCTAAAGTGGAAAAATTCTCTATTTAGTCTCATATCTTATATTTAAGGTCTCAAATGGTCCCATGGGTTGAATAAATTCATACTTAGTCTCATAACTTAGTTCTTGAGGTCACAAATGGTCTCATAGGTTAAATAAATTCATACTTAGTCCCATAACTTAATTTTTTAGGACAAATTTAGTCCCTACGTTAAATTTTTTAGTAAGTTTTTTCGTTTTTGCAGTTAGGTTTCGAATTAATGTGAAAATCATCTAATTGCATTCAATTTTGATGGGAAAAATATTCCCCCTTATTCCATAAATACAGCTTCACCTCCCCCACCTCACAACATCAAAAAACAATAATTTGCTTCAAAAAAAAAGAAAAAAAAATCGCAGCTCAATAATATGCTCCAACGGTCTATGTAATGTTTCATATTTTCAAACTAATGAAATATGCAATTTATCAACCTCACTTTGCATAAGAAAACCCTATAAAAAATACCCAAAAGTTACATGAATTATCTAATAGCCTCCAACACAGCGAAAGAATCATCTTCAGGGCCAATTACCAGATTTTCTTACGTCCTTCAAGAGTTAGCATATATATTCGTATAGAAATTTTGTCGTTCTTGTCAAAATTTTTAGAAATGAGGACTTGGGAATTTAGAATTTTCTCGTTCCTATAGAGAGAGAAACCCTTGAGAGATTTCAAAATTTTGAGAAAATAATGTTTGGTATGGTAGTGGTTAGATCAAAGCCCTAAAAATTATTGACTAACAGGCACAAGACCTGCACATGACTTCTTCCCGTTGAAATATAACGGAAGGACTAAATTTGTCCTAAAAAGTTAAATTTATGGGACTAAAGTATAGATTTATTCAACTTATGGAACCATTTATAATCTCAAGTCTAAGATATGGAACCAAATGGAAAATTTTCCCTTTAGAAATTGATACACATAAGATTTCTCTACCAAGGCGGGCAATACATGCAACCAAGTGAGAACTTAAAAGCCACGACCTAAAAAATGAAATGCAATTTATTAACATGTTTCATCAATGACACATTCAATTTTACCTAGGGGAAGAATAAGCCATTAAAAGGCAACAAAATTCTCTGTAGTGTACAAATTAAAAAAAGCATAGAGTAGATATATGATGCTCTTATTCACTTAACTACTTTCGACTGCAAAAAAATCCCCAACGGGACCAATCACAAATATATCTCCAACTGTTAAGAAAATGTAGATCTGTAATGTGTTCTCTAGAGAAGTGTCTTCAAGCAGTAGCCTCCTTGAGATATGCAATTAAATCTGCACGCTCTTGAGGTTTCTTCAATCCAGGGAAAACCATCTTAGTTCCAGGTATGTACTGCACCAATAAAAACGCCCATTTTAGAAATCATAGCACCAAAAATGCTATATAATCGAGGCACATATCAGCCAGGAAACCAATTACAGAGCGAGTAAAAATAGAGACACAAAACTGTGAAAATACACAACATTACACACGTATATCCCTTAAAAAAAAAGGATATATCCGGCCAGAACGGGACGAACTTCATTAAAAAGAATCTTTACAGATGCACTATTTCTATAACAGCAGTGCTCATTAACTATACAACATCACAAAAGAGAAGGAAGTTACAGCACTACAATTACGGAACTCATTTTGTCTACTTTTCAAGGATCGGTGCGGGTTTCAGATGAGTATAGCATAGTCTATATCAATTAGAATTCCAGTGCTGACCAAAAAAAATATTAGCATTCCGGTTGCAGTGTGATACTACAATTATCAGGCCTAGGGTACTTAAATAGAAGTTTCATCAAATCGAAAAGACAAGAAAATGTATTAGGGCAAATCTATGAGAAGCCAGATTCATATCAAGAGGGATCCATAACAATATAAAGAAAACCAGAGAGATAAGTGAACATGCAAACAGGAAAATTTTCTAGAGAACTTAAAAGAACTGCCTCACAAATTAAAAAGCCTCTTTTCTAAAAGCAATGCTAACACACATATCCATGTACCTTCTTAGGATTAAGCAAGTAATCATAAAGTGTATTCTCTCCCCAGTTCACAGCCATGTTCTTGTTGGCTGCTGAGTAAGAATAACCAGGGGTAGTACCAGACTGTCTTCCAAAGAGGCCATTCAAGTTGGGACCTGCAAATTTCGGGTGGTGAGAATCAGCTCAAGGCATAAGACAAAAGGTTGGACATGAAAACACAAAAGCTAAAAGAGGAAATGACAAGGGAAATCACAAGCCTCACAAATATGGAAGCATACATTAGACTTAGAAACAAGTCATCAATCGAGAGTAAGCATCATAGATATCAATCAAACAACGACAGTAAATTGAAGATTTCATTTTAAAAGAAATATTAGATGGACACCGAAATCTACAAGTCAATGTATCTCACCAACTGAGCTAGATATGCAGAACCTAAAAAATTCGAAGAGTTACAAACAAACTTCAATCCATGCAGAAAGAAGGAAGCTACGACAGACCCAAAAATTTTGAATAGCCTAAATGACTGCATAGGCGAATACAACAGAAGAGGCAAGTAACCAAACCAAACCAAACCAAATCGCTAGCAATTAGTAGATCTTATTTCCATATATCAACGACAAAATCTGATTTCTCACGTAAGAAGGCGATTATCATTATACAATCACCAAATTTATTCTGAACCCAAACCGGATCGTAATCACACAATGCCTAAAGAAACGTAAGATCTCCAACAAACAAATCTTCTCCCGTAGAACGACAAACTCACAAACATAATCATCAAAATCAAGCACCACCACATGGACAATATTAAACAAAATAAAAAACTAAATAAAGCGTTTGTTTATTCACCTTGTTTGTGGCCGGCGCCTTTCTCGACGGTGTGGCACTGAGCGCACTTGGTCTTGAAGATCTTCTCACCGGCTTTGACATTGCCAGGGGGAGCTTCATTGAAAGACGCCATTGAATCAATTTAGTATTAAGCGAAACAAACCAAATGAGAAATTCGAGGCTAGGGTGTTCTAAGATTTGAGCAATGGATGAATGAATTAACGAAGGCAAAATAAATCCAGAAGAAGAAGCTTCTAGTGTTGTTAAGAACTTCTTGTGAATTGAAGGAAAGGCAGGAGGAAAAGGAACGTGGCTTTGAGGCGGCGAGCACGCGTTTCTACACTACGTCTAATATTTACAATTACGCCCCTCTGACTGGTCATAGTTTATGGTCGCGGTTGAACCGGGCTTTCCCCGTTATTTTCTCAATACAACGAATGGGCCTTTAACTAAGGGAGGGCATTTTTCAAAAAAATTTTGCTCCTTATTTATACGAAAAAAAAAAATAACACAATAAACCCAACACATTTCACAAATATGATTAAGGCCCTCAACTTAAAATTTTGGCCTAACTTAGCCACTTATTATTCACCACATTTCCTAAAAGAATATTCTCAAAGCATTTCAAGAAATAACTAATAAGAAATTAAGAACACCTTTTGTTTAAAACATAACTTAATTCCGGCCCCAAATAAATATTTCTATACCTTCTATATTTTATCATTTTATGACACGCAAAAAATAATTATGTACCTTAATTAGCAATTAGCATTGAAATTCCATGACACTGCATCCAGGCAACTTCTTGGCGGTCATTTTCCTTCTAACTTTCCTCACATCTTCCCATCTACTAGCACCTGCATAAATATTAGCCAAAAGTGTATGCCCACTACAATCACCCGACTCAATCTCCATAAGCCGCTTCGCAATCCTCTCACCCATATCAACATTCTCATAATTCCTACAAGCACTAAGCAAAGCACTATAAAGCGGGACAACAATCTCATTATCTTGACTATCTATCTTTCTTATCATCTCCTCAGCTTCATCCAACAGACCAGCCCGGCCAAGAAGATCTATCAAACATCCATAATGCTCGAGCTTCGGCTCAATATTATAAATTTTATTCATTGAATAAAAATGGCTTCGCCCTTCTTGTACTAACCCTCCATGGCTGCAAGCACTTAGAACTCCAATAAATGTGATGTCATCTGGTTTTATCCCAACTTTTATCATTTCTGAGAATAGTTGTAGAGCTTTAGAAGAATCTCCATTCATAGCAAGAGAATGTATTATAGAAGTAAATGATGCTGTGTCTTTCTGGTTCAAATTGTGAAAGATTTCGAGGGATTTTTCCAAGAAACCGCATTTTGCATACATTTCTATAAGGGCAGTGCCGACAACAGCATTAATTGTTATTCTGTTTTCTGATAAATAGTTGTGAATCCATTCGCCTTGTTCAAGAGCTCCTAATTGAGCACAGCCAGTAAGTAATGCAACTAAGGTATACTTGTCGGGCTTAATTCCTTCCATTTGCATGTAACGAAACAATGTCATCGCTTCATCAATCTTGTTGAACTGTACATACCCATTAATCATGGTTGTCCATAAAACAAGATCTCTTGCTGGGCTTCTCTCGAATAATGTCCTAGCTTCATCCAGGTGACCGGAATTTACATATGCTGAGACCATACTGGTCCAACAAATAACATTCTTTTGTGGCATGGAGTCGAATATTTCCCGGGCAATTTCTAAGCATCCACACTTGGCATACATATCCAACAGTGCATTTTCTATTATAACTGTGTAACTGAGGAGTGTGCTAACATATTCGTGAATTTCACGGCCAAGATCCAAATTATTTAATGTTGTACAAGCAGATAATGTGCTTGCAACCGTAGCCTCGTCGGGTTGCAAATTTGTCTCTCGTCTCATTCTACTGTAAGCACCAAGAGCATCTTCAAATCTGTTACTCTTAACATAGCCAGAAATCAGAACATTCCAGGATATCAAGTCTCTAAGGGGCATTTCGTCGAACATTTTACTCAAGCTCTGGACACACCCCAACTCTTTATACATATCTAGAACTGAATTACAGACATAACAATCATACAGATCCCCACTTTTCAGAGCAAAGCCATGAATCTTTTCCCCTTCAGAAACCACCCGCAACGCTCCAACGGCCTTAAACACAAAAGGGTACGTGTAGTTATCAGGCCATAAATCCCGCACACGCAATTCATCGAACAAGAAAAGGGCTCTCCTACAACTTGTGGACTTCACGTGTGCTTTGATCATCAAATTGTAGATAAGTAAAGTCGGGCGTTCAACTTGAGCAAATATTTGTTCAGCATAAGTTAAATCCGCAGCAGTGGCAAAGACCATGAGCTTGTGAATGATATCTATGTTTTGGTGGACGCCGTTGGTAAATAGCTGAGCTTGGATTTGCTTGAAATGAGGAATGTATTTACATCTTTTGAGGAGGTCAATGCCTGTTTTCTTGGTGAGCAGTGCTGGCGATTCTTCGGAGGTTGTGAAGTGAAACCTTGGAATGAAATGGCCGGGAAGAGATACCAATGAGCGTATTCGGCTACTCACATAATGCATTTCTACTTAGAATTTGTTGGCAGTTAACAGCCAAAAATAAGTGAGGGAGGATGATTACTTCAACCTCGTAGCGACCCGCTTTAAACGAAGGAACCTGGGTTTTATCTTTCAAAGGATGTCTTCCATTGCCGCAGCTTTTTGGACGGGCAAAATTAACGTTTGTTACTGTAGCTGACTAATTTTTCCCACTCTGATTTGGCTCTCTGATTTTTTTCGCTGAAACTTCCACCCCAAAAAAATAAATAAATAAATAAATAATAAAAATAAAAAATCGCACCAATTGTGTAAGAAACTAAAAGGGCAGAAATGCAAGGAAACAATGCATAAAAGAAATGCAAGACCATTAACATACCTTGTGGATATCCAGCTGTAGGATGGCACTGAAACGAACGCAGAGTTTTTTCAGCTTGCATTTCGGTGAAAAAATAATTCGCACCAAAGTTTATTTTTGCCAAACTTTAGAATTTATATAATTTTAAATTGCCCAGATTTCTCTATAAACCCTAATTCATAGTTTAATTGACCTGAAATTTTGAGAGGTTTGGAGCAGGAGAGAAGATACTCGGCAGCCATTTTTTCTCTTCTTTTTCTGATTTCAAAACTAATGAAATGGTGAGGGTATTTTCATCCAATTGAGGTTGGATTCGAATAATGGGTCAATGTAAATTATTCACTTTAGATTGCTTATATTAACCAATAGGCCAAAATAAACACTCTTATCCATTAATTTTTCTCTTATTAATATGCCATTATAAAATAGGCCTTGATTATGAAATAGTTTAATTTTTGTCTGAAGGCTGAGGCGGGTATTGACAGGTGTAGTTTTTTAAGGGGAAATTGCTAATAAATGGTCCTTTTATTCTTGGAAAAAATACTACAAAACCCATAAAATAAAATTTTATATCAAAAAAAATACATAAATATTTTTGTTAATCTAAACTACCCATAAGCCATTACATCAATATTTTATTCTAAAAACTCCAAAATTTAATTTTTAGACTAAATTACCTTTAAAAGTACATTTTAGATTTAAAAACATAATAATTAATTTTTATAATATATATTGTCCTTATGTTATTTAATGTTTTCTTAAATAATGACATTAATACATTAAATATTTTAGACAAAAATATTATTCTAGCAATATACATAGAAATGGTTTACTTTGATATTTTAAGGTATATTAGCTAAGATGTCTACTACATTTCGGTGTTTATTTTACCGGGGATTGGGCCTTATGTAAACGGCCCAGTGCAAAGTCACGCATCCAGTATGCTAAATTGCAACTCCAAAAGTGAGTTGCTAAATAACACAATCATAACAGTATTTTCAACAATTACCATTTTATTCATCATTTACTCTTAATAACATAAAATGCCATTGTGGGAAAATAATTTTGGGCTGATATTCTATTTAAATTAATTAAGGACACAGTAGTATTTTCTATAATTTGTCAATGTATATGATCTAGTAAAGTAAACAAATTGAAACATATAAATTGCTTACCAATCCATAACAGATCTAAGTAAACAATCAATTGTTTAATTACCAAAAAATTTATCTATTGATAGCCAAATCCAAATCCAAATACAAAGTATAGTTGAGGTAAATTAATTTTCCAAAACTAAATAAAACACAAAAATTTATAATCTTGGTAAGTTAATATTGATGGAATGTGTATAAGTACTCTAGATTAACAATCAACCTCAAAACCTTCACACATCAACAAAGTACTGATGTTTCAACCAGTACCCACTAGGCCCACTGCACCAACTACCAACACAACAGAATTTACAAACTCAAACGAGCATAAAGCAGCATTTCCATCAACTTCAGTAAAGCTGTAAAACCGTCAAGACCAACAGAAGAACATCAAGAAAGATACAGATTAAGAGTTGCCACCAAAAAAAATAAGGTGACGATAACAACAACCAAACAAACAAACTATCTCCAAAAGCCAAACAACCAAAAATTAGCAATCATTATTCAAAAAGGCTAAATCCTCTTTACAAACAGTTGAGCACAAAAATGTTTCGCCATCATGACGATCCCTGACCTTGTGCACGAGAAGTAGGAGGAGACATCATAGGCCAGCCAACAAGTCTAGGCAATCCAGGTGGAGTAGTTGACTGATGATTAAACAAGCTCAGTTCCACTAAACCTTCTTCATCTTTCTCCATTGCACCAAAAGAAATTGAACCCCGTTTTCCCGAAGAACTCGAGTTTCTCCTACTACTCGCAGCACTTCCTTCAACAGGGCTCTGATTAGCAATCAATGAAACCGTTTCATTGAATTCCAAGTTCGTCGACCCTGTTGTTCTAGACTCCATATCTCTTTGTAAAGTCCTCAAAGATAAAGAATCAGCAATAGGAAGGTACACAAGCATGCAAATCCCGACTACCGCACAGCACAAAAGGGAAAGAAAAGCCAAGAAAGTTATGGCATCAAACAGGAGCTTTTCAGGATCAGATAGCACCGACAAACCGAGGAGAACAACTCTTAATGGGAAGAAACTACAAATAGAAAAGATTAATGTGTACACTCTCTTTTGCAAGCCCTTATTGATGACCAGATGAAGAATCCTCCCACCGAGCCAGACCAAGTAGATCGTCAGAACCAATGCGAAAACCCCGAGAAATGCGACACTAAAGAGAGGATAAGTGCAGAGGGCGATACCATCATTTTTCTTAACTGCTTTGATGAAATAAGAAGGTAATTTCGGATTGAATTCCTTCCTATAGTCCGGTCCCATTAGAATAACTACAAGCTGAAGAATGAACATCGGGAAGCAAAAGAGGAGAATGAAGCCGGCTGTTTTGAGATTCCATTTGTGACTCAACGTGCCAGATTTCTGTAAAGAGGCGCGAAGGAGAAAGATGAGAGTAAGAAAGAGACATGGTTCTGCAAATCCGAGGTTGGAAACAATGTAGTATTTGCAAACATTTTCCTGCCATTGTAAAGTGAGGGCATTTAAGGAAGATCTTCCCTTTCGTCTGAATAGATTCAAACGGATAATTTCACAGACACCCCACCAAACTGCAAAGAAGATGTATGTGATTCTGATAATCCAAGGATTATTGAAATAGTGGAGCTGAACGAGGTTTTGACGGATTCGGCTTCGGAAGTAAAATGTGTATATGATGCAGAATAAGCCGAGGAGGAGTAATAGAGCAACAAGGATAATCGTCACCACACCAAGTGCATCAGCAGCAACAACACTCGTCTGGGGCATTACCCAAAGCACGTTTTCCACGCATGCTCTCAGCCAGCATGGACTCTAGAAATTCCTCGATTGGGTTCAGGGTAACTCAGAAATAAATGCAGGAAATTGTATGAAACTCCAACAGACTGCAAAATAATCATATACGGCCTCACTGGAATAGTTTCTCTCTTCTTTGCATAATGGGCTCAAAATCTACTTGTGAATAAAGAAAACTTATTACAAGTAATCTTTTCAGGATTCAGCATCAGCCTACCAACCTGTAAGATGAAGATGGTAAAGAAGATTAATCATTCACCCAAAGAAAATAAATGAATTGACTGTGCAAGTAAAAGAAAATAAAAATGAAGGAGGAGGAAAATAAACACACTGGCTCCATCACGACAAGAATACTCTATGAAGAATTTATAGATATAAAGCAGCACAAAATACATGATTAAAAGAGTCTATCAACAACATCACGACCGGCCAACATTTGTGTTATTAGTTAAATTAAAAAATAGAGATGTTACAAAGGGAATACAGCCGTGCATTATTGTAAAACAGAAAAAGACAAGAAACCAAATAACTGTCAGGTCTAAATGCCAAAATAACCCCTCATCCAATTAAATCTAGAGAAAGCGAGACATGTCGCCACTTATGAAGTATGAACGTGACAAGCATTGAAGTCTCCAAGATTATTAGATATCCCGTGTGGACTTAAACCCTCCCAGTCTATGCTTTCCTATTAAAACCATTACAACTGGCATTGCAAATATCTTCCTTAATAAGATTATAATCACTAGGTTCACATAAACTCCACGTGGCCGAACAAATAGCAGTAGACAATGAAAACTCTCAGGTTCACATAAATTCCACGTGGTCGAACAGCATAGTAGACAATGAAACTCTCAGCTTCACATAAATTCCACATGGCTGAACAACATAGTTGACATCGAAAACTCTCAAAGCATTGAGATACAGTGAACCACTGAATATGCGACCTTATTCACCTAATCTTAAATAAACCCAGTGCTTGTTAGCTTTTTAGTAACTAATCTTTTAAATGCACCAACATCAAATTAAAAGGAACTCTTAACATCTATAACATGAATTTTTCCCTATGGCATCAATTCCATTTCGCCATTGGAATAACTCACAGATACAGGAAACTTAGCCACTATGCTGTGAAGCTGTCAAGCACACAACTGCTAAAGTCTAGCAATAACTCGATTTACGTACCCCTAGTATCTTCAGTAAATCGTTTCTGCAACACTCCAACTAACGGCTGCTAAAGTCTAATAATCTCACAACAAAAACCAAATCTACTTCCTACTGATTTCAATCTACGATATTAAAATGTGGAAAGAGCAACTTCAAAAGCCCAGTAATGGTCATAACTCATAAATATAGCAGCCTAATGACTTAAAAATGCATATGGGAAACTCATTCATCCGGTTCTCAAAATTTACTTCAATTAACTGTCTTTTGAATTTATGCTGCAGCTGCGGATGCAAACGTATTAATCCCCACCAAAGTTTGCACACAGAAGAACATGCATGTACATGCACCCGAATAGAAATGAAATAAAATAAAATAAAAATAAGCTCTCTATTGTAAAGTTTCGAATTTTATGAGATAAACACAGCAAGCAACCAGTAAAAACCAAATCCAAAAATATTACAAAACACCATGTGAAAAAGTTCATAAAACTTAACATGCAAGATAGCTACCAGAACATAAATAAACTTAAAAAAAATAATGCCGACGTTGAGAGATAGAAACACATACATGAGAAGTAATTTTTCTATTAAGAAGAACAAAAAATGAACACCAAAAAACTTGATAAAATCCGCGCATTGATACCTAAATGACAGACCAGAAACGAAATCCCTCGAATTGAACACCATAAAACGAAAACTTCAAAACTGCAAAAAAAAGTAATAAAAATAAGACGAGCAGAAAGCTTACGACTTCCAAATCAACGATCCGTCGAGCAACGAAGGTGAATCTGAAATTCCTCGAAAAATGCCAAAAGAAACCCTAGTAAGAGAAAACAAAATCGAAGAAAAATAAAGAAAGAGAAGAATACAATGTAAGGTAGAGGGGAGTAGTCTTCCAAGAGAGAGAGTGGGACTTTGTTGCTGACAGCCTGTCGCCAGCCAAATAAATCCAAAAATCAGGAAATGTTATACATAAAAATCGAAATAATACGCTGTATTTATAAAAATATAGGGTTATTAAGGGGATTTTCACGTACGTATTCAGACAGGCTGTACACAGCTGGCGTACGCTGCGCACCAAACCTGAGGCTCGGATTTTGCCCGATCCTACGTGGCACTTTTGAGCAGGTATAGTCTGCTGTCGTAAGTACTGAAATGATGGTGCAACCGTTGACAGGGTTGTCCGATTACTACATTAGTTGTAAACAGGTAGCTCGCTCACTGTGTGGACAAGGTACGCTGATTGATTTTAAAGAAAAATAACAAACATAAATCTGTAATTTTTTATTTATATATGGGTAAAAATATAATATATTAAGCTTCCTAAATTGAACAAACAATTTTGTACACTTTCCTTTTTTTTATTCCAGCAAATCATTATTAATAATAGTACTAAAATCGATATTTTGTTGTGAAGTAGTGATACTATTATGAGTATTAAATCGATCGACAGCACGAATAATTTCTTTAAAAAGAAATGTTACTAATTGCAAAATCATGCAATTGTCCTTTCAATTTGGGCATGGTACCATGACATAAAGGCAGCATCGGCCAAACATTAAATCAAACTTTTGATTGGGATTCCAGAACTAGCATTTGATGGGAGTTTATAAAAGCTGGGGGTTGAGTTTTGTTTCACTACTTATTAAGGAAACTATGGTTTAAAAGCAATGAAATAAATATAGAATTTTTGAACTTTTATCTATCGAATTATAATTTCAATCTTTGTAGGGATACTAACTGTAATTTCCCTAATTGGAAGGTTATCCAAATATAAATCACCCTTTCAAATATTGAAAGTAAAATAAATTAATTATAATTTTGAATATTAAATAGTAGTGTTTAATTTCACTTTTTGGTAAAAGAAGTACAAGTCATACTAAATATAAACGTATATGCATATTTGTTCATGTTAAAAGTTTCAATTATGTTTTACCCTATCTGGAAAATAAATGTACAACTTTCTCACATATCCTGATGGACCTGATCCAGTCTTGTGACCATGATAGTGTTCGACTTTGTCAAATATTGAATTATTCAAGTGAACTTTTATTTCCTAGCTAGCTAGTTCGTAAACCTGTTCATGTGATGATGTGGGCCTACTATATAAAATAGTAGCTTTTTTATGTCCATATTCGGGTGTACGTTTGATGTAATTTGTTTTTGTCCTTTTATAATTTTCTTGAATTAACAAATTAAAAAAATTGTTGATCTTTTAGCTGTTCTAATTGAGATTAATGAGGTTCTTTCATGGCTATGCGGCGGCCGCGTGCCCTCGTCTCCACTCCCCCATATACATATACTCTGGTCATTAGGCTTTTGGGCCGTGAAGGATAAAAACTAAAAAGACAATTTCGGGATTGTCTAAATATGTATAAATAGTTGTTATTTGTTTGACTCAAAATTATAAACATTACTATATATAATTCGAGTTTAAATATTCGCTTAAAAAAGTTATCAGAGTTTGAGAATTTGAAAACTATAGTATACTTTTCAGGCTACTTTTTTCCAAACATGTGAATGGATTGGAAAGGGACTACTCACTACTCCTCAACATAGTTTAAGTTTAGCTAAGAAAAGTATTTTGTCTTTCTAGCCAAGGTTGTTAAATTATAATATCTCACTACCAATCAAAAAAATATTATATCTTTGAATGAGAAAATTTATGATGTATGGAAACTTCTAAAAATTATATCTTGCTGTATTGTATTGTGTTTGACACCGTATTGAACACGACTATAGTGTAAAATATCAAAAATATATATATCGTCGTGCCCGTATTGTGTCGTGTTCATGTTTGTGTTTCATAGGAAAAAATGTATCAATAATAGAAGTAAGGCATAAAAATAAAATCAAATATATTTGAACTTTTGATATGCAGTTTGGGCATAAATGTGGCGCAACTTTCCGCCTAGAAACCCAAAACAAAATGGGAATCTATCCATTATATTCCAAGCTAGCTAGCTAGCTAACTTTTCTTTTTTGGATGATAATGAAACCTAGCTTTCCAAGTCTGGTTTTTGTTGGTCTCAGTAATATTTCATTTCATGTGGGTCTCCTCTCCCTGGTTCCACTGTCAAGTCTCGCCAAATAATTTCACATTTGTAATTATTCCTCTTCTCACCAATTTAGTGTCAGATTTTTCAATTTTTATTTTTTTGTCGAAATTCAGTGTCAGATTTTTGTGGGTATAATTAAGGTGAGGTTTTCTGTTTTTATTTCAGAGAGGAGTTGGTTGAACTAGTTCACAAATTCTCTCTAAAAAAACTCACCAACTTAATAGAACTTGGCTCAAATTAAATTTACTTGTAAAGTTCAAGTTCAAATCTGTGAGTTGACTCGTGATTATTTTTTTACATTTTATGATTAACTTAAAATATATTACATATATCTGTAGTGTCTTTTATTTTATTGGTTGGTGATTCATTTGACCAACTTTTTTCAAGTGGACTTTCCCAACAGGCATTTAGGTTCATTCAGGTGGGCTCACTCCGTCTTGGGCTTTCTTCCTTGAGAAAGTATATCCACTCCCAAAAGAAAAAAGAATCCAGTCTTATTGTATTTGGTTAGCATCAATATTTTAAGTGTAAATTATAAAAAAAAAAAAAAATAAATAAATAAATATATATATATATATATATATAAGGGCTCGTTAGAGAACTGAGATTGAAGTTTTTGGACTTAAAATCCTATCAACCAAGATTAAGGTTAGATTAAGCGGGCTTCGTCTTTTATCAAAACATGCTTGAAAATTGAGATTGGGGAACGAGCTTTGAATTTCAAGGGCAAAGACAAAATTTCCCTAAATATTTTTTGATGAATAGAGCATAGCCGAATTAATCTCACCCTATATGATACGTACTGGTTTTGCCGAGCACCACAAGATTTGTTGATGGGGACTTGAGTTGGTGGAATCCAAAGAGAATCCTAGAGAAAAGCTTGGGGGAGAAACCTGCAAAAAATACTTTAGTCCTCCATTGAGTTGAAAGAGTTAGTCTGCCTTTGGAAGATAGGAATAATAATAAAAGGAAAATCCGTAATGGAAATAACACAAAAGTAAAGTAATGGTGTAGAGAGCGTAGTTGGTTGCTATGTGAGTACTGGAAGTTCAATAGTTCCTCCTGTAGGGTTTTTCCAGAGTATTTATGAGTAGGAGGGCTGTGGGAAACCACTTGCCCGAGTTTGACTGAGGAAGTGGAATCCTCAACTTGCAGATAGGAAGGCAGTTCCGACTTTCTCGGGTGGTTGGAAGTGGATGAGACCGAATTTGAATTCAACATACTCCTCTTGGACTTGGTCTTCCTGCGAGTTCTGGATAGACCTCCGTGTGAGCTTTAGTCATCCACATACGAAATGGGCCGATGGGCCTCCAGAAAGGAAGATATGGGCTGAGCTTTCCTTCCTGGTCAGTGGACTATTCCCTCATTCCTGATAAATAGGTAATTTTCTCTTCCTGTCCGAGAGATGGACCGACTTCCTTCCATAGGAAGAAATTCTCCAATTCTACAAGTGGAAAAATCCGATTCGATGTGAAATTGGGCCTCTTGAGTGGCCAGACCCAATATTGAGGTTATTAGGTGGCATTACTATATATATTCCAAGATTCAAAAGTTGCCTTTGGATGAATAGTAATGGTGTCCTAGGTAAATAGTTGCGGGTTGAAGATTAAGTTTTCCAACCAGAAAATGTTAATCTTTTTTGTCTAGTTTAAAATTAAGTACAATTATTGGACCGAAATAGAATAAAATAATATAAACTAATATAAAATTTGATCCAAAAATCACCTATCTTTGTCTCGAACAATGAACTCTACGATGCACACTGTCACACTCAAGTGCAACAGAAGTACAAAACTATACATATTGACCTTTTTTTTTTCTCTATCTCTTTGACACAAAGTTTCAATAACAATCTAATAAACACCCTTGTTGACCAATGCTTGGAGAAATTCATTCAACTATTTCTCATTTGCAGTTTTACGTACTCACTTGCACATCCGAGAATCTCTCTCATTCGCTATCCTACATTATCAGTCATCACTCACACCCCACAATAAATGCCCCTCCATGTTTTTTCTTTTTTCCTTTTTTATTTTCTTGAAAAAATGTATATCATTGATTTCAAGTAGAAAATAACCCATCTGAAATTCTTCCTTTGACTTCTTTCTTTCTTTTTTTTCCTAGTCATTCAAAACCCAAAAAACACATAGAAAACTATTTTTCTTTTTCCAGATTAATTCTCTCTCTTTTTATTTTTGACAATATTAATTGAATTCTGTAAAAAAGATCGGATTTTGTGATCTGGGTTGCCTTCATTCCATGTTCTGATACACAATCTGTCATTAATTTTTCTGAATTTTAGCCAGAAGTTCTTCATTGGGCTTCTCTGAAATTCTTTGGTGGCACATTGTGTATTCAGAAAAGAAGGTGGGCGCACCCATAAATAAAAAATAAATTAACACAAAAACAAAAGATTACATGATTTTGGAAAAACGTACAACAGTTGTTTGTTAAATTTTGTAGAAATTAGTATGGGCTGCATTTGCTCTAAAAATTTAATAGACGAAAACACCAACAAGAAGAAACAGAAGAAACCAAAATGGGTGAAGAAATTATCGAGAAAAAGGCTGTTAACTTCTTCAAGGAAAAAGAAAAACGTACTAGAGGATCAAACTAATGGAGAAAATGATGCGAATACATTGATAATACCAACAGAGAATGTAGAGAAAAACCCAGCGACTTCAATTCCTTCTCCATTTGAGAAAGAACATAAAGAGCTTATTGTTTATGAGAAGCCAGAAGCAGTTGCTCCACAATTGCAGAGATGGATGAGTATGGAAGGAGAGCTTAGAGGAGCAAAACTTCAAATGTGTAGAGGATTGTGTGTGAGAAATGGTTTAGATGGAGGTCAAGTTGTTGCTGGATGGCCTTCTTGGTTATCTGCTGTTGCTGGAGAAGCCATTCAAGGATGGCTACCTAGAAAATCAGAATCTTTTCAGAAATTGGAAAAGGTAATTGTAATTAATCCATGCATTCATCTTATTATTGAATTGTATCACATACTTTAGAGCATGACATATATATTTTTTATGTCTATTTGATATGAAGTTTTGCATATTTTGACCATTTCATGCACTAGTAAATCCGATCACGTGGTCCAAACAAAAGTTTCTTTGATAAATCACCATCTCTTTTAACATATTTTTCACTTTTCACTTGGATGTCCTATTTTTATTTTGTCACCATTCATAAAACCTTTCTTTCTTGGGGTAAATGTCGCATTGCCTCCCTAAATTCCCCATTTTGACTCTTGGTACCCCAAACCCTAAATAAGTCATGAAAAAAGGTAAAGGTAATTAAATTGCAATTTATGCATATTTTGGGGGAGTAGCCAAATAACAAGTGCCATACACTCGCCATACAATTGGTTGGGTTCGTTTAGGTTGAGTCAGACTTTTGAGTTTGAATTTTCTTCCGAATGGGTAATTCTACTAGTCCGGACCTAGCTTGACCTAACCAGTGTAATTAGAGATTTTGTGCCAATATCGCGGATCACATGGGACAAATATATTATCCCTTTAAAAAGAAGCACTTACTCCCTCTGCTTTAGATTCATTGTTGCACTTTGTCCCTTGTGATAGTTTCCATTTTCCAGTTAAAATTTCTAAACACACTATGTGAAAAAGTGCTTAATAGATGAGATTTTAGGGGAGTGAAGTCCATTCAACTCTTTTTTTGGTGATCCTATACTACTTAGATCTTAATGTATAATATGCCAGTTAACAATCCATTCTTTTGTTCATCCTTTATTACAGTAATTAAAACTTGCTTCATTTGTTTAAACTGCATTTCCTATTTTCCAGATTGGTCAAGGAACATACAGTAGCGTCTACAAAGCTCGTGACCTTGAAACAGGAAAATTGGTCGCACTAAAGAAAGTGAAATTTTGCAGCATGGATCCAGAAAGCGTTCGTTTCATGGCTCGTGAGATCCTTATCCTCCGTTTGCTGGACCACCCTAATGTGATGAAGCTTCATGGTCTCATCACATCAAGAGTTTCAACTAACATAAACCTTATATTCGAATACATGGAACACGATCTTGCTGGACTAATAACTTCACCTATGGTTACCTTTACCCAACCACAGGTAACTTATTTTCACCTTACACTTACCTACCTCCTTCGTTTGATTATTACACATAGTCACTCACATTATTAAATGGATATATAATTCAAATTCAGTAAAATTTACAAGTTTTCTTTTCTCTAGATCCAACTGCACACAACCTATTGATAAAAGAAATACATAAAAGATCATGGGAGGTTTGCTCACAAACCTTTACTTTTGACTTGAATGGAAAAATCTCTGAAGTTACCAGTTTACCCTTTATTCAAGAAAGAAGGAAAAATGGAATATGAACAAAATTTGAGGGCAAAAAAGAAATTTACTGTAGAAAATGCACGTATATTCGCAGTTGATGTGCATTAGATAACTGAGGGTTTCCAAGATAATTTTAGATTTCAAGAGATCTTTTGTGAGATTTTTCTGTCATCATAAGGCCTTTTATGCTCATGAGATATACTACAAGGGATTGAGTGCAAGTAACTTATTTTTTAATTACTAAGATTGTTTAATTTTAATAATATGCTTGTAATTCAAACTAAAAGGAAATGTTTGTGTAATTACACATCGTTACGGGAAGGTCTAAGCTTAACCTATGCATGGTTTGTGCAGATCAAATGCTTCATGCATCAATTGCTGAGTGGACTTGAATATTGTCATAATCGTGGAGTATTGCATCGTGATATCAAGGGTTCAAATCTTCTAGTTGACAACAATGGAAATCTCAAAATTGCTGATTTTGGACTAGCAACTCTTGTATCAGCCAATCAAAAGCGCCCTCTAACAAGTCGTGTTGTAACCTTATGGTATAGACCTCCTGAGCTTCTGCTTGGCGCTACAGATTATAGTGGAGCTGTGGATTTGTGGAGTTCAGGTTGTATTCTTGCTGAACTATTTGCAAGAAAACCAATTATGCCTGGAAGAACAGAGGTATATAGATGCATGATGCATCAATCTCAATTAAATAAGGCTGCAAACTCTTAAAAGAAGTAATTTTCAGCTTCTAGCTTAAAAAAAAAGAAGAAAATGAGTGTTTTTTTTAGCTGTTTTAGCTCAAAATAAGCTATTAGTTAGAAGCACACTTGGAGGTGCTTTTCTCAACTTTTAGCTTCTTTTTTGCAATATCTAACATTTCTTTTGTATTTATTTATTTTTTTATCTCCAAACACTCTCCCTTTCTACAACTTCAGCTTATAGCTTAGCTTCTATAAAAGCATAAATTTTAGCTAACCACCACTAAATTTTGTGTCACATTAGATGAGAATATGATAATATAATAAAGGAAATGCTGAATCATCATGCAGGTGGAACAGCTGCACAAAATCTTTAAACTTTGTGGTTCACCATCGGACGAGTACTGGAAAAGGACTAAATTACCCCACGGGAGAATATTCAAACCTTTACGCCCTTATAGTCGAAGTTTGGCTGATGTTTTCAAGGATTTACCACCTTCTGCTTTAGCACTTCTTGAAACTCTCGTTGCTTTTGAGCCAGACTGTAGAGGAACATCAACTTCTGCTTTAAATAGTGAGGTAAAGCTTATTATATTTATGCTTCACTAAAAATTAAGTTCGTTTTTCCAATTATTTCATAAAATTTTGTGCTTATTAGTTGTCTCTTTATAGTTCTTCTCAACAGAGCCTTTACCTTGTGATTCATCATCTATGCCGAGATACCCACCCAGCAAAGAATTCGATGCCAGGGCCCGATATGAGAAATTAAGAAGGTATATATATATATATATATATATATATATATATTAGATAAATAGTTCATTTATTATTTGTTATAGTTTAAAATTTCTTCCTAAACCTCACTTTGAGCATGGTACAACTTGATGACAGACAAAGTTTAGCTGGTGGAAGGCGAGCTCGACATGAGTCTTCCAAAAAGCAGTCCAAGGCACTTGTAACTAATGCTGAATTGCTAGCAGCCATACAGGTACATCTATATCCCAAGGACTCTATTACATATATAATATTGAAGTAATTATTATAACATTCCCCTTTAACTTATATAGCATTATACAAATATCCCCTCAAATTTTAAAAATTACGCATACCTCCCCCTTTTTAACTTATTTCCACCTTACAATCACCTCATTTACTCATAAATTAATGAATTTCAGTCAACTTTCTAATTAAATCGATTCAGCATCCACAAACGATTACTTCAAGTTTCTTAGTGCTCTAAAAGCATGTCCGTTTCTGCGTAGGCAAACCATAAGAGCAAAGCAGACAAGTACAATAATCCTGATAAACAAGATGGTGAGTCTGAAGAACCTTCCAGAAGATCCATGCAAACAAGCACATCAGGAAATAGTTCCATAGATATGGTGCATGATCTAAACCAACACCTCAATTCTCGTAGGGCAGTAGATGTATGTAAATCTCGATCCCAACTGTCAACAGCAGCAGCAACAGCGGGATCATCTACGTACTCCCAACAGATGAACGATGCAGCATATTCCTCCCCAGATTCTTCCTACAGGAGCAACGGAGAGGAGAGCTATGCTCTAAAGAAGAAGAAGAAGAAGAAGAATGATCCAGGCCGGTACTCCGGACCCGTGAATGGTGGCAGTGTCGAGAAATTGATCCAAGAACACGAAAAACTCATTCAAATTGCTGTCAAGAAATCTCGTTTGGATAGGAATAAGTCGAGAAACTGCCAGAGTGATGCTCTGCTACAAGATTTCATTCCCGACTTATGATTTCTTCGGACGAGATGCATATATATATGTTACAATCAAATGCATGTACTACGTACCCACCCCCCACCCCGCATGAGCTGCATCGGACAGCATGCAGAGAAAGAGAATATCCAAGAACATGTCATTGCCAGTTCACGAAGAACAGATTGTACATTTCCAAGAAATGTGGAGGGGTTTGAGGCAGATTATTAGTGTAGTGTTTTTGTATATAAATCCTTGTTAGATGTGAAGGCTTGAGATAGTTGCTGAAGCCTGAGACTTAAGGCCTGCATATGGCTCATGTACAGTTAGTAAACACTACATTTTTGTACTATAGTTTTGTAGAAAGTTGCCACTTTAATGAAAGGCTAATAGTAATTTAGTAGAGGGAGTTTTTGGATTCCCACTCACATTTGGAAGTTGAAATGTATCTATTCTATTGTATTGGGCCAACCAGATCGAGGCCCATCTGAAATTATGTTGATAGTCCTGGCCTGGATAGTATATTTGGGCCTGGGCCTGGGTATTACCATTGATTATTGCCCACTCACTGACGGGCCTATTTCCTAACTAATACCGTTGGATTGCATATATTTAAGTGTTTATCTCATTCGTGATTGGATGATATTATTCAACACAAGAATTTAGCCGGCCATATAAGCGGCGATACGGAAAATAAAATTGAAATATAAAACAAGAATTAAAAGAAAAATAAGAACTTAGGAGCACACCAGAATTAAGAAACTGGAAACTTTAATCTGCTGGAAATTTACAGAGAAAACTTTTAAAGAACTTAAAAACTCTAAATTCGAATCTGTCTGAAATATACGAAAAGCCTCTATAAATAGAGGGGAGAAGAAAACCTTGGATTCTAAAACAGGTGAATCCAAAAAACTTACAAACAACATAAAATAATTACAAGGCAGAATAATACAATACTTTATGAAAATAATGCATTATTAAAGCCACTTTTTTGACAAATTTGTCACCCTACTCCATTATGGGAATATGTGGGGTCTCTTTGTTATGACTTTTTATTCCATAGCTTTCTTGTCTTTTGCGGAGCTGGAACTTTGAATTTGTCCGTAATAGATTGTTCAACATTAAATTTGCTTAATAAATGGACTATTCCAAAAATAGATCCAAAAATTATTTATAAATTTAGTACTTTTGAGAGAATGGGTTTAAAACAAGTAGTTAAAATCACTGAAGAAACAATTTCCCTTAATAAGGATGAAATGATAATTACAGTAATAGAGATCTGAATAAATAAAAAAAATTATATAAGTTTATCCATATTGGATTAGTTCAGGTTGCCTTTAAACCTTTAACCCTAGAAGGGTTACCAGAAAGCTTTATAGCAGCTTTAAGAGATGGTAGAAATTTAGATTGGAAACAATCTTTAATGGGTATCATTCAGTCTAGTTTGGCCCATGACACAATTTATTTTAATGTTTATCCTAATTTACAGTTATCTCTAACTGATATTAATATTCTTGATGCTTTAACATTAAATGTTAAAACCCATGGTTATAATTATGCTTTAGGATCTGAAGTTATATGTGTTTGTTATATAATTTATTATAAACCTCTTCATACTTTGAATCCCCATTATCAAATGGTTGATAAACCATTAAATGTAATTATTCTTATAGAAACCAATTTTAGTAGATTTGAGATTACTACTTGAAGATCTATTAAATGGGATGAAATAACATTCCCAGAAAATTGGATTATTGAGAGAGTTATTCCTGCTCTTTCTAATACTCAGGACAAAGCTACTAATATAGTGCAAACTCCTGAGGGAAATGTTGTTATCAATTTTGATAAACCTAGATATTCTCTAGGACAAAAACCTGGATCACGTCTTTCTAGATCCAGCTCTTCTTATTATCATATATCTCCTCTTGATTATGAGGTCAAATCTCCTTCTAAATTTTCCACTTCCCAAATCAGAGAAGCAGAAAAATCTTCTAATGATGTTCCATTTGATACAGTTGAAGAGTTAAGAATCTACCCTGATAATATTGTTAGAGGTGCTTATAAAGTTGAAGCAGATATGACTGCATCTGAAATGAATTTTTCTGTTTAATGGATTTTAAACCAAAAATTAATTTTAGCCCGGGATCACTGGCAAGAAAATTAATTCAACAAGAATTCAATCTTCCTAGGTGGGAACCATTTAAAAAATAGTTTTTTTGAGAATTTTACGAAAGAAGATAAAAAGATATTTCAAGAAAAATTTTATAATGATCTTTCTAAAAAAAATGCCAAGATATCTTTTGTCCCATGGTTTATTACCAATTATGTAGAGAATTATATTTCTGTTATTGAAAGAGAGTATTCTCAAAATGGAAAGGTTTTAAAAACAATTTTCCCTCCTTCTCAATCTTTTCATATTGAAAAAGATACTGAAACAAGGTATTATATCGCTTTCCAAAAACTCATTGATAGTGAAGTTTTACCTATTACCACTACTCATATTAATAGTTTAATAAAATAACAAAATTATAGTAATATCTATTTAATTGTCCTTGGAGAACACATTGTGTCTTTACATGACATATTAGAAAAAATTATTTCTAGCATAAATGAACTTAAAAGTTCATTACATATTAACAAAACTTTTAATCAGGAGAATATTGCTACTCCTAGTATTCAACCTCCTCCAGACGTCAAGGATTTTAAATTAAAATCGATGTCTGAGCTTGAAAAAATGCTTGATGAAAAATTCAAAAATCTTTCAATAAAAACTCTTAATAATGAGTTTGAAAGTGATATGAGTGATAATGATAATTATCAGAATACTGTCCGTGAAGAGATTAATAAACTCTCTAAATATGCTGATAAGCCTACTCAAATGATGTATTATTATCCTAGACCCACTCCTCAGGATGTTCTTTTTGAAGAACAAGAGTATATTGTTAATAATTCCTATAGTGGTAAAAATATTTACGAATGGAATATTGATAGTTTTACTGAAAGACAGATTTATAATGTTGTCCATAGGATGCTTATGTATAGCACTATATGCAAGAATAATGGCAATTCTGATAGAGCCATAACTAATATGATTATAGCAGGTTTTACTGGTCAGCTTAAAGGATGGTGGGATAATTATCTCACCCAGAGCAATAAAAATGATATTTTAAATATGATTAAAGATGAGGATGGTAGACAAGTTGAAAATTCTGTCTATACATTAATTATTAATATCATTGAATATTTTACTGGAAGATGGTTCGACAATAGTGATAATCTTAGGACTTTGCTCCAGAATTTGAGATGTCGTACTCTTACATCTTTTAGATGGTACAAAGATACTTTTCTTAGTAGAGTCATGGAACTCCCTGAGTCTAATAGTCCTCACTCAAAATCCAAGTTTATAGATGGATTACCCTCCCTATTTGCTGAAAGGGTTAGAAAAAACCTTAGGAAAGGTGATGTTAATATTAACTATGATAATTATACTTATGGAAAGTTAGTAGGAACTTGCATCCACGAAAGTTTAGCCTTATGTAATGAGATAAAATTGAGACAGCAGATTAAGAAGCACAATCTTAATGAGAAAAAAGCATCTAGGTCAATTTTGTGGTCAATTTGTAGTAGAAAATCCTTCTACTAGCCAGGATAATAGCCGAACCAAGAAACACAAGAAAGATAATAAATAACATGATTTTCCTAAAAGAAAACACAGGAAACAAAAAAAGAGAAGAGAGAATTTAGAAGAGAAAAAAGGAGAGCGAATGCGCTCCCTATTGTTTGTAGAAAATGTGGAAAAATTGGCCATTATGCTAATAAATGTTGGGTTAAGAAAAAACTTAGTACTTTAGAGATTGATAATGATCTCAAGGATACTCTTAGTAAGCTACTTCTTCATTCTGATTCTGAAGAAGAAGAAGTGCCTATTGAAGGGCTTGAAGCCTTGGAAAATGATAACAGTTCTTCTGATAGTGAAGACTGTGAACCTTGTAAAATGGATTACCTTGTGATAGGGAGGATAGCTCCGATCCAGAAGAAGGTAATAACCTTTATCAAATTATTTCTCAATTTCAGGAGATTAATGTCCTTAATAATGATAATATTATAGAGATTTTTGAAATCTATCAAAGATCCTGAAATTCGATCAAAAATTCTTGATCAAATAGGAGAAGAAGATTCTCCAAAAAAGCATGATGATTTCATTCCAAAATCTTCTGAACCATATACTATGGCAGAAGTAAAAAGAATGCTAAAACAAAAGCAAGTTGGTGAAACCCCAACAAATGCTAATGATTTAGCAATTGAGATTTATAATCTCAAAAATGAGATTAAAAATTTGAAAAGTTTTAATAAAAATCTTGAAGAAAGAGTTTTCAAATTAGAAATTTTTAATAAAGGAAAACAACCTCTTATCAATTTTGATTCAGATAATCAAAATACTTTCTTTGAGGATTATAATTTCCTAGGCACTTTGGAGATGGTGACTTCTCAAAAATGGTTTATAAAAATTTCTATTCTTATTGACCATAATTATAAAAAGGATTTTACAGCACTAGTTGATAGTGGTGCAGATTTAAATTGCATTCAGGAAGGGATCATCCCTACTAAGTATTTCCATAAAACAACCCATTCTTTAAAAGCCTATATTTGCAAAAATAAAGTTTGCATCCCTACTAGTTTTTTACTAGTTAAAAATATTACCAACCAAATTATACTTGGAACCCCTTTTTTAAAGAAAATATTTCCAATAAAAATGATTGATGAACAAGGTTTTATAGGAACCTTTGAAGGAAAAGAAATTAATTTTCATTTTATCACTGAACCTTTTACTAGAATTTTAAATCAAATAAAAGATTCTTTTATAAAGAATAAAGAAAATCAAATTAACTTTCTTAAGCATGAAATAAATATTTTGGATATTGAAAACACTTTTCAAAATCCTAAATTACAGGATAAGGTAAAACTGCTTAATAATCAGTTTTCTTTACAAATCTGTAATGATCATCCAAATGCTTTCTGGGATAGAAAGGAAAATATTGTTTCACTTCCTTATGAGGATATTTTTGATGAGAAAAAAATTCCGACAAAGGCCAGACCTTGTCAAATGAATAAAGATTATCTTGAGCTTTGCAAGAAAGAGATTGAAGCTTTGCAACACAAAGGGTTAATAAGACCCTCTAAATCTCCATGGTCTTATACAGCTTTTTATGTTAATAAACATGCTGAGCAAGAAAGAGGTGTTCCCAGGTTAGTTATTAACTATAAACCTCTTAATACTGCTTTAAAATGGAATAGATATCCGATCCCTAATAAAAAGGATTTACTTGATAGGCTTCATGATGCCCTAATATTTTCAAATTTTGATTTAAAGTCTGGATATTGGCAAATCCAAATTCATGAAAAAGATGTTTATAAAACAGCATTTAATGTTCCATTTGGGCAATATGAATGGAAAGTTATGCCTTTTAGTCTGAAGAATGCCCCTTCAGAATTCCAAAATATTATGAATGATATTTTTAATCCTTATAGTGATTTTATCATCGTATATATTGATGATATTTTGGTGTTTTCTAAAAATATTGAAACCCATTTTAAACACTTGGATATATTCAAGAAAATTGTTATTCAAAACGGTTTAGTTATATCTAAACCTAAAATGCAACTTTTTCAAACTAAAGTTAGATTTCTTGGTCATAATATTGAAAAAGGGAAAATTATCCCTATTAATACAAGTATTGAATTTGCCTCTAAATTCCCTGATCAGCTCACTGATAAAACTCAGCTTCAAAGATTCTTAGGCAGTTTAAATTATATCTCTCCTTATATTAAGAATCTTGCCCAAGATACTGCTATCTTATATGATAGGCTTAAGAAAAATCCTAAACTCTGGACTGAGAGTCATACTCAGGATGTCCAAAAAAATTAAGAACAGGGTTACTAATTTACCTTGTCTTAGTATAGCTAACCCTAATTGGAAAAAAATTATTGAGACAGATGCCTCAGAAATTGGATATGGAGGTATCCTTAAACAGGTTTCTCCCAATGATAAACAAGAATATCTTGTTAGATTCCATTCAGGAAAATGGAATAATAGTCAGAAGAATTATGCTACAATAGCTAATGAAATTTTAGCCTTTTTTAAATGTATTTTAAAATTCCAGGATGATTTATATAATTAGAAATTTATAATCAAAACTGACTGCCAAGCAGCAAAATATATGTTTAAAAAAGATTTTAAACATGATGTCTCCAAACAAATGTTTGCAAGGTGGCAAGCTCAATTAGCCTCTTTTGATTTTGAAATAGTTTATAAAAAAGGAACTGATAATAATCTTCTTGATTTTTTACCAGAGAATATTTACAAGAATGAATGATTTTGACCAAAGATGGTTAACCAGAATGGTTTCTCATGGAATGTCTGTTTATAGGGACAGAGATAATATCCTTGAAAGGATGGGTTGGCAAATGGAGAATAGTCCAGATATCATTCCCTATAATTGGCGGATGTATAAAGATTTCTTTGATCCTCCATTAAGGGGACCAAATGACTTCAGGATTATAAAAATCCAGCATAAAATAACTCCGGTCAGCTATCTTAACCTTATAGGAATTCCTAGATTAATATAACAGGAGAAATATCTCCAACAGAATATTGAGCTCGATGAATCAATGCTTCATGTCTTTAATAATGGTTTTCAAAGATATCCTAATCTTACTCGAATAGTGAGAGAAGATAAAACAGAATTAAGAAGGGTTAAATCTCGGATTAATGAGCTAATAGCCTAATTGTTTTATTTTCAGATTTTTTTGAGTATATGGAAGAAGCTATCCGAAATAATGAGGATTGGAAGCCCAGGCGTCCTAGGCATATGAAACATCATAGCAATAGAATACTTTATATGGTGGAAATATCCACATATTACAATAAATATTTTAATTATTGGAAAGCTACTAAAGAAATTTTCCAACAAATGGTGGAAATGGATGGTGATGATCAATATAGCCAATTAATAGAAATGGCTAATGGAAGAATGAAAGAAGCCAAATTATTAAGAGATTTGGCAAACAAGAATATCAATACTCAGCTAATAGCTTGATTATTTCATACTTTCAGGATGAGCCACCGTGGTCGAGGAAATTCCTCTTATAGAGGAAGAGGTGGGAGAACAATTGCCCAGCTTGGGAGTCAAAGACTAGTAGCCGAAAATATCGCCAATATCGCATTATCCTCTTCAAGTAATACTTTAAAAGAGGGAGATGAACTTTTATTTAAAGAATTCATGGAATTCAAAGCAATGCATGGTAATACCAGCCAAAACAGTCCTTCTTATGCAAATGTTGTCACTGAAGATGATGCTGAGTCTGATGACTTGCCCTATGAGCAGAATACCTGCAAGGAGGTAATATTACTCCTAGAAGATAAAGATCTTCGTTAGAAAGGTGAAATATGGCACCTTATGAATAGATATCTTAATACCGCATCGTTCACCGCTGGATCATATAAACAGCGTAATCATTATGAAAGTATCCTTAAAACAACTGGTTCCTGTGAATTTTCACATTTTATCCAGGAAAACAGACACAATCTTATAGCTTCAGTAAAGTAATCATTAAGCAGATTATATCTGTAGAAGATTGGGGAATAAATACCCTAGGGGAAAAGGAATATTTCCGGCCTGACAAAAAAATTCAGGTTAAATTTAATTATTGGGATTACGTTGATGCATTTAATAAGGCTTTCCTTTATGAGAATCCATTAAGGAAGCACTCATGGTTCTTCAAAATATGTCCGAATGTTTATAAAAAGGATATCCCAAATTGGTTATACCAATGGTGGCTATCTTTTGGCTCCATTGTAAAAAATTTACCCGAACCTTATAAAGGTCTTTATGCAGAATGGGTGAAAATTTCACCAACTCTAATAGAGGCAGAACATGCCTGTAACGACCCGCAATCTCTAATTTCAAGATTAGCACGGTTACCAGAATTTGGACCGTTTACGGTCCCAACGTCTTTTATAATTGCACGTTTTCCAACTCTTGCATTTAAATATTTTTATAAATCATTGATTTGACATTTAAAATCCAAGGCATTAATTAGAATTTAATTTGCATCATTTTGTCATTAACTAGGGTTAATTCAGTAAATTTATATTTTTAGCTCGTTTAATCGAATTTAGTAATTTAACGGTGTACATTGGACAGGGGTTCAATGTTTTAATAATGCATCTTTTGTCGAGATTCCAAATATTTTCATGAAATTCTAAATATTATTCATTAAATCATATTTTAAATAAAATTTCTTTTTTAGCCCAAAATTATTTACACTTTAGCCCAAACCGGAATTGACTTTTCGTAAACTCATAAATTTTAAGAAAACGAACCTCAATCTTTATTAAGCATTTAATTACGGTCATTTTGACACTAAGTAGGCCTAATTCCGACACTTTACACAATTTGCACATTTTTCGAGGATAAGGTATATTATGCAATTATTGAGAGATTTGGGGCCAAAATAAAAAGTGAGAGAACACACACAGTCGCGCGAATGAGAAGCACTTTCTCCCAAATTGGGGATTTTGCAATTCTTCACCGATTGAAGCAAATGATATATGGAAATCGATCGTCTCGACGAGAGGAACACATTGGTACCATTATTTCGGGCATTTGGGCGACGGTGGTGGCGCGGTGGAGCTCGGAAGTTCCGCGGCTGAGATGGTGGTGGTCGTGGCTTTTCCGGCGAATTTCAGGCGGTGGGCAATGGTGCTTCTGGACCGATTTTTCGCAAGGAAGCCAACGGTAGTGGTCTCGTGGCCATCAGACCACCGACGACGGCGGAATCGATGATTTTCAGGCGGCGGTGATGCTTTCCAATCTCAGTTCTCCGGCGACGTCAATGCCTGGGGTTGCTCGGGAATTGAAGCCCATGAAGAGAGAAGCGTTTTGGCGGTGGTTTCACTTTAATCGGACCACGGACGGCGGAGTTATGGCGACTTGAAGGGGCGGCGGCGTTGAGTGGCGGCGGGAGTGGTGGTTCCCGGTAGTTCCCGGTGGTTCCAGGCGGATTCACGACGGCAAACCACCATGGTTGTGATGGGCTCGTCGAGAGGATCATTTCTGTATAAGGGTTCAACTATCGGAGGTGTTTCGGCGGAAGTCCGGTGGCGGCGCGGCGGCGCTACAGTTCCAGTCAGATTCCGGCGACGAAGTCTTACAAAGATTGTTCTCCTCGTCGCAACGGTTCCAACGGCGTTGGTATTACTCGAATCCGACTTGTCGTTTGTCTTTTATCGCATTTTTCGTATAATTGTGTTAATTGGTAGCTTTTTTGATTGTAGCTTCTAGGTTTTAGTTTTTCGGATTGTTTTGGCATGAATGAATTGTACTATAACTTGTGTAAATTGGTGATTGTTGATGATATATGCTTGTGTAGTCGGACGGATGGGTTTCGGTTCGATTAGGCTAGAGATAGGCTTTGATCTTAACTTGTAGCTTTTGAGCTTTTGAGAAAAGCTATAAGTTGTACTTTAATTGTTGTTGATTTAAATGAAATATACATGTTTGATGTTTAATTACAAGCCTAACCCCTGAGTAGTTTATGCTTTAATGTTATTATTAATTAAATGTTAATTATTATTCGTTTATTCCCCGTTTTACATGTTAAATGACCAATTTACCCCTACTTGCTCTTTTGTGTTTAAATATTGAATGATTATCCTTAAGCATGTTCGTATTTTGATAGCCGAGCGTCAGTGTCTGTTTTCTTGTTCGTGTAAGTCATTCATCCTCTCGACCCCGTGTTTTTCAGGTGGGATCTTTGAGGCCGAATTATAATTGCTGCTTGCTTTCCTTCTCTTGTTTTGTCGAGCCAGGTAAGGGTTTAAAACGTTTTCAATTGGGGCAAGATCATAGATATATATAGGTTTGCGAAATAAATTATTATCCCGCCTTTTCTTCTTGCTTGGTGTACTGTCTTTATTATTTCCTTATGTGTTTAGTCAAACCTTTTAATAGCAAAACCTATATGTATAATATTTTACAACATTTTCAACTAGAGGCAAGGAAAATCCATTTGTTTTAAATGCGAACTTTGGTCTCTCGACCTCGCAAATATAACATTGTCTCGAATGGCCCCTTTGGCCTCCCACACCCTGATTCCCTATTTTCGAATGACCCTTTTGGCCACCTAAATTGTTATTGATTCAAAAGCGAGCCATGGACTGGATCATGACTTTGGGGCCCAGGAGTTATACAGGAGGTGAGCTTGGAGACGAGCGTCTAGGGCAAATCCCGATGTGTACTCTAGGTGTTAACTTAGGCTGGTCGGGAGGTTTGGCTAGTCTAAGTTAATGCGACGGTAGCGCCTTGAGCGTTTCCTTAAATTGTGTACGGTAGCGTTGTGGGGCACCACTCGTTTCCTTAAATTGTGATTGGATCGTGACTTTTGGTGGTGGAGTACTTGTCTATATGCTTTCATGCTTTTCATGATTGGGAGTTATAAGGAGAGGGCCCGTTCTCGCCGGTACACATTATTGCATGATTTATTGCATTATTTACTTGTCTAACTGATTTACGACTTTCGTTACAAGTCGAAGCACATTCCAGTTTTCTTAATTTAGCATATGTATTTCCCTATATATATATAAAACCCGGAAGCGTGACTCGAACTTGCCCAACTTAAGCCTCATTTATTGTTCAAACTATTTAGTTGAATTACGAGCCGTTTTTACTTATCATTTCCAACTTATTTATGCCATGTTTTCGAACTTGTATCGGCCTCGTGACTAAACTAATATCATTTCAAAATGATCGGCTTGACCTTATGTGCAAATGTTTTCAAAGGATCCGGTTCGTCAGCCTTTTGTGTTTTCAAATAAAGCCGAACCCGAATGTTGCTTTGTGTTATAGTTTTACAACTTATATTATTGTATGTATCTTTATCAAAACGAGTAACATTCACCCCTTTTTGGTTTTAAACGATAAACGACGAACTGTGATCAATACCTATATTGTATTACCCCCCTTACTGAGTATCCTTTATACTCACCCCTTCTATTTTGGTTCTTGCTTTAGGTAGACAGGTGTGTCACCTATCTTGTCAGTCGACAGCAGCAGGTCTAGGTCGGCTCTTGTCTCTTGTCTTGTCAGTGTCCCAACAATAGTCGAGTCTTTACTTTATGAATTGATTTAGCTTATTGTATTTAATGTTATGATTTATTTTCCGTACTTACGTGCCCCTGATGTTGGATAGATAGTTGAGCCGGGGATGACATTAATTGGATATGTACTTTGGAATCGTTTTATGAATTATGTTGCCATGGATGGCTTTTATGATTAAATTGTTATTTTCTGAAATCGCTTCCGCACTATTCTGATTAGTGTTGTTGTTGTTGGGGCGTTGTGATGTTGTTGCCGGAGTTTGATCGAGTGATTGCCGTTCGCCGGGATGGATTTTCGAATGGGGTACCTTTACCTCGTTTGGGAGTTCGTCTCGGTGCGGATGTGGTGTCCTTTCTCCTCATACGGAAAGGGGCGCTACAATACCAATACGTGGATTGAGGGAATGCCCTTTCTACACTTTTTTATTGAGTTTGGAATCCCATGGATATGGAGATGGGAACTTGAAATGAGTTATAACCAACAAAATATACCCTGTATCAAAAGGGTATCTTATACAAAATTTTGGAAACGAATGCTTAGAAAGAATGAGCATGGTGTCCTTGAAGAGCAAGAAACTATCGAAATTATTCAGAATAATATCCTACAATATAAAGAGCAGATCAAGTTGAAACAACAAAGGGAAGTTCCAAGTCCATTTCAACACCTATCGAGGAAATTAAATTTCCAAAAAGGACAAATGTCGAATAAAGAACTAATTGCATCTTATATGGAAGAGGTTAAAAAAGATTTGATAAAAAATTTTGGGATGGACTACCAATCGGATATTTCCATGGCCACCTCTTCACAAAATGATGAAGAATATTGCAACCCTGGTGAAGCACATGATCCTTATGCGGAGGAGACAGATATTTCTATTGATGATATCATTAAAAATGTTGAACAATTTATTACGGAACAAATTCAAAGTTCCAGCTCCGCAAAAGACAAGAAAGCTACGGAATAAGAAGTCATAACAAGGAGACCCCACATATTCCCATAATGGAGTAGGGTGACAAATTTGTCAAAAAAGTGGCTTTAATAAAGCATTATTTTCATAAAGTATTGTATTATTCTGCCTTGTAATTATTTTATTTTGTCTGTAAGTTTTTTGGATTCACCTGTTTTAGAATCCAAGGTTTTCTTCTCCCCTCTATTTACAGAGGCTTTTTCGTATGTTTCAGACAGGTTCGAATTTAGAGT